>CM066036.1:562771444-564133944 GCA_033557465.1 Ichthyophis bannanicus | reverse complement strand
ACCCCTAAAGCACGCGATGATACGACCAATACTTAAAAGTAGTAATTTGAGCCCATTCGAACCAAAATCATATCATCCCATCTCCAGCCTGCCATTCCTTGCTAAAATTGTGGAAAAAGCAGTCCAAAGGCAACTTCAGGACCATATAGATATCAGTGCCCCACTGGACATACATCAGCATGGATTCAAGCCCCAACACGGCATGGAAACACTACTCACCTCCCTCTTCGACAATCTCCTAAGAGGCATAGACAACAAAAAAAACGGATTCCTGCTAGTGTTCATGGACATCTCGGCTGCCTTCGACACTGTGTCACACGCTAAGCTATTACAACGCTTACAACAGATAGGACTATGCAAGAATACCCTGAAGTGGTTTACATCATACCTGGAAGGGCGAACGCAACAAGTCAAATGCAACCAAAAGAAATCACTACAATTCCCCGTCACGCAGGGAATACCTCAAGGCTCAGCCCTATCTTCAATGCTCTTCAACATCTACATACAGCCCATATGCAACATCATCAAGCACCACAAACTACACTACCACATTTATGCTGACGACATAATGGTTTACGCTCCAATCAACTTACTAGCACTAAACACTACAACAATAACAAAATGCCTTGAAGACATGAATGACTGGCTCATTGCCAACAACTTAACAGTCAACTACGACAAAACTGAGGCAATGTTCGTTACCAGGAACCCCACCTTCATACCCCCACAAACTATCAGCATCCTAGACAAACACATAGTAGTCAAAGAAGAAGTTAAGTATCTGGGCATAACACTAGACAGAGCTCTGAACCTAAAATCTCACATCACCAAAACCGCAAACAAGGCATATCATTGATTTGAAAACAATCAGACAAATCAAACCAATACTCAATCAAGACCACTTCCGTACAGTGTGGCAAGCACTCATTACACCACTGCTTGATTACGGAAACTCACTGTATCAAGGCCTTCCTCAGGAGACACTCCACCCACTACAGATGGTACAAAACATGACAGCACGCATCATTACAGACACTCCAAGTACTGAGCACATCACTCCCGTCCTACAACAACTACACTGGCTTCCAATGGTGGCAAGAGCTAAATACAAAACAATCATGATCATCTTCAAAGTCATTCACCATCTCTCAGCAAACATACTCCAAAACATTATAACAAGGGACATCAGCAATAGACCAAGAAGAACTAACAACAACAACATGATCGGCACACCTGCAGGCTATCACAAAACCAAACAAACAACTTCAAAAAGAGCACCATCACTATTGACATCCACACTATGGAACTCCCTACCAATGAGCCTGAGAGCTTTAGATGAACTCACAGACTTTCGCAAAGACCTCAAAACATTGTTATTTATAGAAACCTATGAGCATTCAGGCAACATCCCCTACCCAAACAGTAACACTACTACCTCCGCCAACTAAACACACACCCATTCTATCCACACATACAAATCTATCATACCACATAATTAAATACCTTTATGTTAAATGTTACCTCACTTGTACTGTCTAAATACTGTTAAGTAACTGTACTGTCTAAATGTTTACACGTACCCTAATGTTAAATGTAACCCTCCAAATGTGATGTGACGTGACCACCTTGATTGAAGGAAAAGGTGGCATGCAGATCTGTCTAAATAAATAATTAAAGCTGTCTGCCACGGCAACTCAGTCTGACACCATCTTAGCTCCTCCCCCCATTGAACCCTCATTTAACCTATCCTGATGGTAAAAGCTTGTGTATACCATCAACTATTTAAACCTTTCAAGGTCTTTGTCATTTAGATGGCCATTCATTACATTGTTGGGGGGGGGATTGGAGTTGAGGAGGGATTATTGCAGCAACAGCATGGCTTTCCTTTTAAGCTTTCTCACATCAGGGACCACATTGCCTCCCTCAGCAGGAAGTGTACATACTCCCATGCTATTTGCCAAGCCAGAGAATATGGACCCATGCAGTAGGTGTCCGACCTATGCCCTAAAGGCAGGGCAGATGCTAGGCATGTCTTCTGCATTTATCATGCGGGGTCATGCGCTTATCACCCATTAACCTTTGCACTTAAGGTGTAGTATGTGCAAACATCACACTTTAGCAAAAGGACTTCTACATGTTTTTAAAGGCACCTTAATGAACCAAATGCACACTAACAAATTTATACCTCTGTTTGAGTGTGGTATGGAAGATGTTCTGTAAAACATTTTTGAAACTCTTGAATTACCTTTTGCTTCTTGTATGCCCTCTATTACAGCACAATTTTTGATACACACATTCAGGGAGTAATTTTACAAAAGAACTTCTAAATTAACAGGACAGGAAGGTACCTATTTTTAGGCTATGGGGTCTATTCTGTGCCGTATTTAACATAGATATGTCTGATTTGACATATATCCCCCGCTAAATGCCTGGGCCCATTTCCGTGCCCAAAGCTCTCTGCACGTACATCGGAGATGTGCAGGAAGCTCTGGATGGGGGCAGGAAGGGGAGGGCTGGAGGAAAAATCGAGGCAAAGTGGAGGTGGGACACTGAACCAGACGTACAGAGCCGATTCCAGTCGCAGCCCTTGGCCCATACAAGTACATGCTAGCGTGCACAAATGCACTTTAGGTGTGACCTAATTTTATTAGAGGCCTTTTATATGCATAAAATAGAATTTTACATATAAAAAGGGTTTATAACATTGTCTTCTCAATGCTGTCCGGTTTGTCATGATGTTGAAGCTTGATGATAAGATCTTTAAAGCCTTCCTGATCTATTGCATTTGGATATTTTTGCTGCTTGGTCATCCCAAGGGATGTTTCTTTCTCAGGGGCCCCTACCTGATAAATAGGCCTACTGACAGACTTGCTGCTGAACTAGTCTTAGTTAATTCCCTTGGAGAGATATGCCTGTTTTTATTTTATTTGCTTGTATATATTGTTTGTCTGCCCATCTGTGTGTATATATATATATACACATACTGGAAAATGCCACTCATTGTACTTAGTCTTGAGGTATCCCTAAATTATAAGAAATTTGCATTGTATGTCCATCTCATTAAAACATATCTATATGTAGACTTTAGAAGAGGCAAGTGGGTGGATGGGTGTCTAAGGGGATTCAAGATGGCAGATGGTAGGCGTTTGTGAGTGGCATGAATTACTTTATGGGAAGGAAGCAGCCCTTTATTGCCCCCTCGACTTTCACTCCATTACCTGCTGTTGATCCTATGGACTCTTGCATTTTGGCTGCCTCATAGACCGGAGAGTTCGGGGGAGTGTGACTCAGCTTGTTTCAGGTGATTGGGCAGTCTCTTCAAGCAGCGATTCTGTCTCCCCTGTTTCTCCAAAGTTAGCGTGGCTGCAAGCATACCTGGAAGTGCTGCGGTTTGAGGTTTTGGCTGAGGAAGCGATTCTGGGTGACCGGTGAGAGACAGCCTTTGGTATGTTGCAGATGTGATTTTCAGCTCCTTTGGTCTCGGACTCTCAAGCTTCTTCTTTGGAGCAGATGGTGGAGACCCGAGCTGCATTGTCGGCTGATATGGTGGGAACAGTGCCAAGCACAATTGAAGGGAGATCTACGGAGGCACAGTTTTCTTTGACTTTGGCTGCCTTTTCCCTGCAGCAACCAACATCTTTTACGCTGGAGACAATATGGACTGCAATTGAACAGTTGGGAGTAGTATTGGTGCCCCAGGTATCATCTTTGACACAGAAGGTGCAGAGGAAATCAGTGGCTATACTGTAGAGGAGAACGCTGAGAAGGTACTTTATTTGCAAAACTCCTTTGTGGCTGTCCAGTCTCAGCTTAAAGTGCTAGAAGATCATTCAGATTCCTTTGTTAAAGACTCTCTTGTATTAAAAGGGAAGTTGGAGACATTGGAAAACCCAGTTAGAACTGCAAATTTAAGATGGATTGATTAATTTTCCTAGATCTTCTTTGGTCTCTGCCAGAGATATGTTTCGGTTATATTTGACTGATATTCTTGGAGTTCCTATGGACTCGCTTCCTTCATTGGTTAAGGTTTACTATCTTCCTGTGGCTAAGAAGTCCCCTCCAACAGCTGTGGAATCTGGATAGGTGCAAGCTGATGTTAACTTTACTGCGATGTTGGAAGACTTTCGGGAGGAAGTTATAACGCCTGCTACACTTCTTGTCACCCTTGCTTTGTTATCTGATAATGAGTGGTTGATGAAGGTGTTTTTTAAGAAGAGGAACCTGAGGTTCAAGGGACTTCTTGTTCGTATGTTTCCTGACATAGTTCTTGATACACAGCGGAGGAGGCGTGAGTTTCTTCTTCTGCATACTGAAGTGCAACAGCTGGGAGCTCTTTTCTTTTTCAAATATCCTTGCAAATGCTTGGTTAAGCATTCCTCTATTTCTTATGTTTTTTTATGAGCCATCTCAGCTGCTGGCTTCCATAAACACTCGCTGGCTGGAGAATCCCCCTAGTCCTCCTGTAGATCCACCCTAAGGAGATTGGTAATCCGGTCAACATTTTGTGCCTATCTTGATTATCCTTGCGTCTTTGGTTATGTTCTTCTTAATCTGGACCCCTTAGTTTGAGGGCTAGAGTGGTATTGATTGTTTTGTTTTGCTTTGCTTTTCCTTGTTGTGTTCTTTGGGAAAGGACTGTAAAAACATTATACAATTTCTGTACAAAATTTATTCTTGGTACTATATGTAAAAATGGTATAAATAAATAAATAAAAAAAGGCACGTAGAGAATATTGAGTTCTTAAAAGGAGGGAATATATTTCCCTAAGGGCAAAAGATACATTGAGTGATATTTTCCCATTGGGAATGTATGCAATATGTCTCTTATCGAAACTGATATATTGATGATATCAGGTTAAATGCGCACAATGCAATGAACATTTAAATAGGACTTTTGCCTTTAGCAAATTGGTATGAGCAATTGCATTAACATGATTAAGGTCTTTTATGGGAAGGAAGAAGTTTTAAAGTAAGTTATGGGACTTTCTGGTTGAGGAAACATTACAATGGACAACAACTTTGTTCAAAAGTTTTGCTTCCTGAAAACTTTCGGGCTATTAGACAGCTTCAAGCTGAACACAAATATAATTTCAGATTGACTGTATCACATATGAATTTGGAGAAAAATGAAATTAAATTTTGACTAAATTTAGCATGTTTAATCACATAGTGATGCTGACATATTGCACTAGTTTACCCAAGCTAAAAATGTTTTGCGCCTGATTTTCATTTGTACTCAGCATCTGATGCTTCTGGTCTCAATGTCCAACAATAGCGGTCAGCATTGATTGGTTCCAGTTGCCCTGATACCACTTTTCCATTATCACAGTGTCCTGGTGAAACCTTTCACCATCTTCATCGCTGACTGCAGCAAGATTAGCAGGGAAGAAAAAGTGTGAATGCAGAAAATAAATCTTCAGCTGGATGTAGTTTGGTGTGCAGGTAATTGACAAAAATAATTCTCAACATCCCTGAATGCCTTCTATGCGATTTTCTCAGGCCCCACTAGCAGATCTTCGAACCGCTTGTCATTGATGTGTATGACTTGTGGACCTATAAAAATGCATTACTAAGCATGCCCACGCATTCCTGAGCTGTAGCATTTCCATTGTACATTGTGAGCCTACAGTGAGTGCATGCTCAGGCATGCCTGGACTAAACAAAACAGCTTACCTTTTGGGCAATATATGAGTAGACTTAAAATATGTGAGGAAATAACAAAAATAGGTGATTGCAAAAACATGGTGCATGATAGGAAAATTTCAAAGTGATTTTCGTGATCAGCGACTCAAAATCCATAAGATACACCCAAAAGTGTTTGTGAAGCAAAATCTTTGTTGTCCAGTGACTGGTCATGGGGATGCTACAGGGTTCCCCACTTTCCCCCTACTGTATCTTTATCATTTAGGAAATGTAATATGGAAGCATGGGATTGAGATTTATACCTATGCAGTTGATGATCGGTTGATAGCCCCGTTGGAAGGGGACCAAACACGGGCTGAGGGTTTGGATGAGATTAAGATCCGGTTAGATCTAAGTGGATTGGAATAGAATGTAACAAAGACAGTTTGTTTAGGGATGGGAAAAGTTGATAACTTCTCTAACATTATCTCCAGTGACTGATGCTGTTACTGTCCTCTGGGTAAAAGAACTTTGATCCTTATGGATGTTAATAGAAAAGAAAGGGGTTGGTTTTAAACAGATTTCTAGCATATCTAAATAATTTCTTTATAAATTAAAATTGGTTTGTCAACTTAAACTAGTGGAGACAGAATTATGATAATTAAATGCAGGCTTTACTATTAAGTGTCTTGGATTATTTTTTTCAAAAAGCCTACTCCAATATCGTCCGTACTCAGAGAAATGCCATTCAACTGCTGGCAGAGGATCACTCCTTGTCATCAGGAGGGCAGACAAAGGAGGGGCCATCGTGCTTCAGGATATGGAGACACATCAAATAGATCTTTTTTTTCACAATTAGATGATACTCAGTACTACAAGCTACTACCATCTGATCCCACAACAGATTTATCTAACACCATACAGGTTTTGGTCACCAGAGCTTATCAGAGGGGAAGGATAACGTTTAAGGAGAAACAATTTCTGATCAAATTACATCCTAAAGTCCCCACAATCTATACGGTCCCAAAGGTTCATAAATCGATTTCTAATCCTCCGGGTCGATCTATAGCTACCTGTAGGGGATCTATTCTTGAACCTCTCTCACAATTTTGTGATTTTTTTGAAAAGGGAAGCATAAGAAGTAAAGTCTTTTATCAGGGATTCTATACTATTTTTAAGAAAACTATCTGATTTACAACATAATATACAATCATATTGGCTTGTAACTTTAGATATATCAGCTCTATATACTAACATCAATCAAACTGAGGCTTTATCATTATTGGAAACTTGTTTTCAATATGCTCCTACCCGCATTCCAAAATTGTTTTTGATACAGCTGATGACGCTAGTTCTTACTCAGAATTATTTCATCTTTGACGGGAAATATTTTCTGCAGATCTTTGGTATAGCCAGTAGCCCCTTCCATAGCTACTTTGTACAGATATGGCAGATATGGAGGAATCTTTCATTTATTTATCCCCTCTTTTTCAACATGTACACCTCTGGAGTAGATTTTTGGATGATATTTTTTTCCTACGGTCTTCTTCTCGTGAAAGTTTAAATGAATTCATATCATGGTTGAATTCCATAAAATCTAACATACAGTTCACGGCTCATATTCATTTTCAGACTATTGATTTTTTGGATATTACAATTCACAAGAGTTCAGAAGGGCTACTTACCACTTTATTTCGAAAGCCAGTACAAAGGAATACTCTTTTAACATATAACAGTTTTCATCCTGGTCCTCTTCGCAGAGGTGTTTACCTTATGGACAATTTCTGTGACTTAGACGCATTTGTTCAACTTTTGGAGAATTTCGGAAGCATGCCTTACATTTGAAAACTTGTTTATTATCTAGAGGCTACCCACATTCAATTATCCATAAAACTTATTTATGAGTGTGTTATACTCATCGTGAATGGCTATTTTCAGATACTCATACTTCAAACAGGGCTGATCAATTTTTTGGTATTTTACCTTACTTGCATAACTCATCCAAAGTGATTTCAATACTTAAAAAACATTGGTCTGTTTTGAGTTTACATTCATGTTTTTCTAAACCCCTTACTTTTGCTTTTACAAGGGGGTCTAATTTACATGACATGCTAGTTCATTCTACATTGCCCATAGATTCTCCCCCATTATGTCCTATTGACTACACGGGACATATGGCCTGTGAAGTCTGTCAGTTTTGCATGCTCACCATGGTTGGTACCACCTGGGAAGATCCGATCACACAACGGACATTTCGGTTTTGTTGGTCTACTACTTGTGTTTCTAATCATGTGGTTTACCTTTTGCAATGTCCCTGTAGTAAATTATATGTGGGCCAAACAATATGGGCAATGAAAACAAGACTGGCAGAACATGCTTCACGATTACACAAGCAAAATCGGTCAGCACCTATAGTGGAGCATTGTTTAACTCAGGGACACAACTTTCAAGATCTTCGATGGAGTTATTGATTTTGTACCACAGGATCCACGGGGTGATGACAGGATTTCCCGGCTCCAGCAGTTGGAACAACGATGGATTTATACACTGAATTCCATACATCCCCAAGGTCTCAATCGCTAAATCGATTGGCAGAGTCTGCTATAATTCCAATCCTGATGGACAGGGAACCCCCGTGTTTAGTCGGGTTTTCCCGTCTCCATTGGTGGTTCTCCTTATGACAGCAAATGATGTTGGCCAATCACAGAGCGCCTTCTATCTCAAAATGATTGCAATCTTCCTTTGGGCATTTTAAGGCAGTTAGTCTGTGAACATACATGGAGAATTTGGTGAACGCTTCTCTGAGCACTGAAAACAGGATCCTTTTAGGGACTCGAAACGTGCACGTCGTATGGCAACTTCATTCTTCAGATTATTCACAATTCAAGCACTATTCTAAGCTAAGTTTTCTTTTTATGAGTTTGAACCAAAACATTATGATTAAAAGAGCTATGACCAACATCTGAGATTGTGAAAAACGAATCGTATAGTGGCTGTCACTGTCCCCGCTCTGCCCATAGACCATCTTGATTTTAACCGGGCATTTTTTTTTTGGCTGTCTGTGGGGATATTCAGTGGCACTAACTGGTTAATGCCACTGAATATTGCTGTGACTGTATTGTAGCTGACTGGCAAGTCTGCTAATTGGCTAAAACATTTCGAATATGCCCCCTGTGGCTAGCACTCCATCCTGTGAATAGTAGGGTTGGACGTCTGGGTTGGATGTCAGCACTGAAATGTGATTCCATCTCCCACACTCCCTGCACATATAGAGTGTTTGTGCAGGAAGCGCTGCATTGGGGCGGGAGGTGGTGGTGCTGAGGTGGAGCAGAGAGCGGAGCAGGGAAGGGCCCAGCTGCCAGAACGTATACTGCTGATTCAGGATGGGCCACTGTACATTCCCCAGAACCTGGCTGCCCACCCAGTTTATTCCACCACAACAGTGAAATAAGCCCCAGGGGATCCCACTGCACAGCGCCACACACCTCCACACACCATGTTGCTGGCCGTGCTGTGCCCCTGCAGCTGTGATCGATGCCTCCTATGCTGACAGGATTGCAGTCTGCAGGGGCGGATATGGGCAATGGTATGGACAATGGGCTCATTTTCATGGTGCCAGAATCCCACGGTTCCCTTATCCCAGCCATGGTGTTCTGGACTGAGGCGGACAGCTCCCTATAGGCCACTCTCATCGGCATATGGGAAGCACCCAGACATCCAAGTTCTTTATCTTTATTTTACACTTGATATACCGCCCACGCCATGACATTAGGGCGGTTCACAATAAAATATCAATGCTGCGAGAGAGGAAAAGAATGCTATTTACTTGATAGGAAAGCAGAAAGAGGTACAGTAGAGGCTAACAGAGACAGTAAGGGACAGAAGAAAGCAACTAAGGAGGGTTCGTAATTGGAAGCTCAAATGCCTGTTGAAACAGGTGAGTTTTGAGGAGTGCCTTAAATTTCTGGTAGGAAGGTTCAAGATGGAGCGGAGATGGTAATGCATTCCAGAGTGAGGGGCTGAGAGAAAACTTCAGTGTGGTGAGTTAGCTCTAGGTGAGCATGGGAAGGGGATGGCAGGATAAGCCGATGTGCATGGAGTGACTGGAGTTGACGGTAGGGTGTGTGCAGTGCTATGAGATCAGCGAGTTACTGAGGGATTGAGGTATAAATAGCTTTGTGAGTCAAAATCAGAAACTTATACCAAATTCTATAACGGAGGGGTAACCAGTGGAGACGTATTAGAAGGGGAGTAATATAATCAGAACGCCGGGCATGAGTAATAAGATGAGCTACTGTATTTTGAAGTAGCTTTAGATGCTGAAGCTGATAGAGGCAAGTTTGCAAGGGTCACATTACAATAATCGAACCTACTCATTACCAGTGCCAGCAGCAGGGTGATAAGTGAAGAGGGTGGTAACAACGGACATTCCTGATTCTGCTGTCACGGGTTTGTCTAGGCCCCAATGAGGAAGAATCAGGTCCCTCTCCTGCACGTCTGGTTTTTGCCTGACCAATATGGCCAGACGTGCAGGAACCAGAATGTTCCTCTATGTATAAGCTCCGATATCAAGATATCCTATGTATATCCTATGTATACATCCTATGTATACACTGACCATTAATTATAAGGTTCCACTGACCATTAATTACACAGGTACACTAAAAAAAATTTTTTTTAAACTGCCTCTAATGTTTCGATTGATTTTTACATTTTTTGGTGCGCTGAATCCAAATCTGGTAACCAATTTGCTCCATCACGTACAGATTTTTTGCTACATTGGGTTAGCAGTTTGAGGTGAACGTTTCAGATTGAGTGCGATCGAGATAAAAGTTTCTTGGATGAATTCTTTATACTAATTGTTTAGTAGTTAATCAAATAAGAATAAAGAAAATTGTAACAAGGCAGCACATAAGAATAGAGTAATGTCAACAAAACACACTGTGATGGTAGCAAAATTGTCTGCACTTAAAACAGCCACATACATGTGCACAAACATTGAGCATATAAGAGCGAGGTTAGACACAAAGCAAAGCAAAGAAATGTGCAAAAAATGTTGTACAGGTATGTATGTAAGAATAGAAAACGCAAACCGCACCATTGCAATACATGAAGACAAACACCCGATGGTGTGAAAATAAAATTCTAATAAATGAGATCCGACACTGTGGTAATAACTAGCAAATTTTTATTTCAAAGTTTAGTAAAAACAAGATATTTGTCAACACAGTTTAGATTTTAAAGTCATTCTTGGGTCAATCAATCTCCTGGTGGGCCCGTTTCTTCTTCCCCCGAATGCTTCTCTTGGTGCGCTGCTTGGCGTATTTTTCATCTGGGGTTTCCCGCAGCAGCAACCAGCAGAAATCAGCCATCATAGTGGTGTTCCATCTTCCTTGGTACCTTCTCTCTGCGTCCTTGATGTCCTGGTGAAACCTTTCACCTTGTTCTTCACTGTACGCCCCCAAGTTTTCGGGAAAGTAGTTCACATGGGAGTGCAAGAAATGGACTTTCAGGCTCATGTTACAGCCTTGTTCTTTGAAGGCATTGAGCATCCTGGCAACAATATCCTTATAGTTCTCATCCCGCCTGTTCCCCAAGAATTTGAGAACAACATCCTTGAAGGAATCCCAGGCTTCATTTTCCTTCTCAGACATCGTTTCAGCGAATGCTCCATCTGAAATGAGTTTCCTTATATCAGGGCCAACAAACACTCCTTCCTTTAGCTTTGCTTCAGAAAGTCGGGGGAACTTTGAGCAAAGGTACCGAAAGCACTCGCCATCTTTTGGAAGGGACTTGATGAATTGCTTAATGAGACCCAACTTAATGTGGAGAGGTGGTAATAGAATTTTATCACGAGGTACCAAGCTCTCATGAAGAACATTTTTCTCACCGGGTCTCAAATACTCCCGAATTGGCCAGTCTTTTTTCTCCCAGTGTAGGTCGCGGGCCCGGCTATCCCACAAGCAAAGGAAGCAGGGATATTTGGTGAAACCGGATTGCTGCCCTAATAGCATGGATAGAATTTTAAAGTCTCCACAAATCATCCACTTATGCTCATCATAACGAATCTTCTGAAGAATAAGGGCCAAATTCTCGTATTTTTCTTGGAGAATAACAGAGTGAGCAATAGGAACTGAAGCAAATGTGTTGCCATTATGAAGAAGAACACCTTTTATGCTGTCTTTTGACGAATCAATGAACAGCCGCCATTCAGCAGGATCATACTTGAGTTTAAACTTTTCCATCACTCCGTATATATCGTTGCAAAATACCAAATCTTCCTCTTTGCTGAAATACTTCAAAAATTGTGTCTCGCGGTTGCGGTACCAATAAAAAGTTGTTCCTGGTGACAATAGATTTTTCTGTTTAAGCCGAGAATCTAGCAGTTGGGCAGCATCTTTTGGGAGTCCTAAATCCCGGACTAAATCATTCAATTCAGCTTGAGAGAAAAGTTCAGGTTTCGGATCTGGTTCAGTTTCAAACTCGGAAGTACTGGACTCATCGGGAAAAGCCATCTGATGAGTCTCATCATGATCAGAACCGTCCACACAAATATGATCCAAAGATTTTGGTGGTTCAGGCACAGGTACTTTGTTGCTATGAGGCATAGGCCTAATTGCTGAGGGAAGGTTGGGGTAACTTATTACGTTCTTATTTTTTAAGTTGTATCCCTTCACAATGCAAGAGCAAAAATAGCAGTCACTACTGTGGTCTCTTTGTTCACGCCACATCATAGGTATTCCGAAACGAAATGCTTGTTTTTTACCTTTCATCCATAAGCGTAGATCTTCCTCACATGTCTTGCACACTTTGTGAGGAGCCCACGGTTTGTCTTGATCGCCTAACTTCAAACCGAAATAGGCGAAATATACTTTTTTAATAAATGCAGAAATTTTCCTCTGCCGCTTTTTCACGGTATATTCCCCACAAATAAAACAAAAACTGTCCGGAGAGTTGACGCAACCTCTGGCTCTGTGAGCCATCACAAATACACAGCACTGCAAACTACAACTGTAGTGAACCACTTCGGAATAAAGCTGGATTACGACTGAGCAAACAAAAGGTAATAATGAACTTGCAAGAAACTGAAATTTGACAGGAACGTTCATGTCACAACCACCGTGTTTGAGCGAGCGAACGAGGCGAGGCGAACAGGAAAGAACATGCGCCAGCGTGAGTACTGGATTTAGCCCCCCGCCTCCCAATTGTCCTGTTAATGTATAAAATGAATACAAAACACTCTAAAATATCATGAGGGAGTGTTTCTAGTTAGTTAACCATTACAACCTCTATTTTGGGCCAAGAAAATAAACTGCAGTCGGCTAAAAAGAAATTATGTGAACATTCCTTATATGGGTAAGAAATCTAATTTTGCAAGAAAACGTGACGTGATGGAACATTTTGGCTATTTTTCCTGGATTCAGCACCCCAAAATCTATAGGAATCAGTTGCAAAACTGGAGGCAGTTTTTTGGTAGTGTACCTGTGTTACATTTCATTTGTGCTATAATGTAAAGATGTCTATAGTTTTCCTTGCAATCCAAGTTTACTGTCCTGTTATTTGAAATTACCTTGTTATCCAAGTTTTTATGACCTTGTTTACTGTAACTCAGACACATGTTTTTGTGCTGAATTTTGTGTTCGATGTAAACCGCGCTGATGTCAAATAGTAAGGTATATAAGAAATGTAAATAAATAAAATAAATAAATAAAATACATATATGTATATTAATACATACAATCTATGCTTGTATTTTTAGTGGCACTAGTTGTACATATAGTACCCCTGAATAGGAAAATTTTGAAACATCTAGATTAGACATTTGAAATTATTCCCAAGATGTTTTATTAAATATTGACACAGGGTAAGACTGTTTCATTTTCAGCTCATTTGGCCTTTTTTTTTTCATTTTTACATTGTTTGTTTGTTTTTTTAGGTCTGCCATTTATTTGTGTAGATTTAGGAGCCTAAGGAGCCTAATTTAGGTGTCCAGTACTCTGAATCAGTGGTAAGCTTCTACAGATCGATTTTCAAAAGGGCTCATCTATATAGTAGCTGCTGCTATTCAGGTAGGCCTCCATCTATGCATTTTCAATGACACTATATGATAGAAGGTAATTTTATAAAGAATGTTTTGCGGGTAAAGGCCTTTTTTATGCACATAGTGGAGGAATGGCCTAATGGTTGGGGCAAGGTACTTCAGGCCAGAAGGTCAGGGGTTCAAATCCCACTAGAGGACAGCAACCTTGGGCCAGAAGGACTGGGGTTTCTAGTCCCACTTGTGGTCTTGGGCAAGCCACTTAACCCTCCATAGCCCATGTTCCATGTAAAATAGTTATCTCCAAGTTATAATGCCCTGTTCAATGTAATTTCAGTTTGTTCAATGTAAACCGCACTGATGAGGAATAGCACAGTATATAAGAGAATATAAATAAAACATAAAATATCATGTAGAAGTACATACATTGCCAAAGGAGAAATTTTACATACCTGATCATTTTCTTTCCTTTAATCCTGACAGACTAGTCCAGACTAGTAGGTTATGCTCCCATGTGAGAAGATGGAGGCAGAGTTGAGCAACTTTCAGTGATGGCATTACTTGGAATATCTATTGCTACAGCACTGAGAGAAGCCAGTAAGTGAGACTGAAAAACTCAGAAAAGACTACCAACATTAGCTATAAATTGCAATAAACATTTGGAATAAATATTTGGCTCTTACCATAAATATCTCTGTTTCAGACAATGAGAATGACAAGGCGATCAAGAGGTAGCAGGGCTCTGAAATCATTTAAGAGAAGCATTTCAGGGCAGGTCTTGGACTTGTCTAGCGGGATTCAAGGAAAGAAAATTATCATGTATATAAAATTTCTCCTTCCTTATCCTGCTAAACTAGTCCAGATGAGTGGGACATTCTAGGATCCAAGGTGGGAGGAAGATGATGCTCTGGACACCCTCTGTACCAACCCCCATAAGCAAATTCTAGTGCTTCACAAAGGTGCTCAGCGAAGACCAGGTAGCCACCTCGCAGACATCCACTGGAGATACCAAGGCAGTCTGTACTCAGGAGGAGGCCTGCACCCTAATAGAGCGAGCTATGACTCCCTCCAGCATATGCTTACCAGCCTGAATGTACGCTGACCTAATGGTCTCCTGAATCCAGCAGACAATAGAGGACTTAGCTTCTGCCAGTTCCTTCCTTGGGCTGCTGAGGAGGACAAAAAAGGACCTGTCCAGAAGATGGAATAAGTAATTTCCAAGAAACTTAACATCCTCTATACATCCACCAGATGTAGCAAGGGGTCCTTCTGAGAATCTTCCTCTGAGATGGAAGGCTGAACGACAGTCTGCTCAAGAAGAATGGAGGACAGCACCTTTTGGAGAAAGGACAGTACAGTCCACAAGATGATAGAAGCCACTGAGATGACCAAAAAAGGATCCCTGCAGGACAAGGACTTCTGCTCAGCCACCCCCCTGATAAGCACAATAGCCACAAGGAAAATTATCTAAAATATCAAATCATTGAGGGAGACCTTATGAATGGGCTCAAAGGGAAGCTCTTTCAATGTCATCAACATTACAGAGAGAATCCACTGAGGCAAACTGAAGACACAGGCAAATGGAACGGCTACACTTCCTTGAGGAATCAGACATCAGGGAGCATTGCCAATGAAATACCTTGGATATGACCATCTGTAGCAAATCAGGTTCACCACCTGAACCTTGAGAATTCAGGGCTAAAACCTGGTCCAGGCTGGACCGCAAGAGGGACAAAATAGAGACTATGCCTGCCTTCCTGGTCATCATGGATCGAGAGGAACATCATCTCTCAAACACTCTCCAGACCCTCAAGCTAAGGAAATAGAGATCCACGTGAGCCATAAGCAGGGTTTTTAACATTGGTCCAGAATAGCCTTTCTTGGAGAGGGTATGCCTCTCACAGGCCAGGGAAGGAGATCAGGCTTTGCGACTATTGCGTAAAGAACAATTTTATATTTTCCATTTTGATATGGTAAGCCCCAGGGGACTGAATGAATAAATTGACTGGAAAGTTTGTTATCAATATGAATTATGAAAAATAAAAAAAGAGGAATGGGGGGGGGGGGGTTTGATTAGTTGTGGTGGTTTGCTATTTCTTAGGTTTTTTTTCTTTTAGGGGTTGAGGATCAAATAAATGATATTGGCTAATGAAAATTGAAAAAGCAAATAAATAGGGTAAGCCTATAGGATTGGTTGGTTTATGTAGGCATTTTTGAGATAAGTGTAATGGGTTTGTAGGGTGAGAGGATGGATGTGGTAGGGTGCTATGAGTGAGGGAATGCTGTAGTGCTCTGTGTTGGGATAGGTTAAGGAATATAGATGAGTTGACGTTTCAGAGTTTTGGATTTTTTGTGGTAGGGAGGTAGGCCTGGGATTAGCTATGAATTCGTCTATATGTAAATGATCTGATTGGTTGATGATAGACCATGGGGGTGGGGCCCTGGAGGTATTTAATGTTTAAGTGTGGCGTCTTTTTGGTAGCCAATGATGAAGATAAGGAGTATGCTAGAATATGTGTTTGATCTGGACACTCTGGTATGTATTATGTAAGTACTATGGGAGCTTGCTGGCGTGGTTGTTGTGGGTATTTTTACGTGCCTGGATAGATAATCAAATTGATTTGTTTTTTAGGCTTAACATAAGAACATAAGAGCATAAGATATGCCATACTGGGTCAGACCAAGGTCCATCAAGCCCAGTATCCTGTTTCCAACAGTGGCCAATCTAGGTCATAGATAATCAAATTGATTTGTTTTTTAGGCTTGCTCAGACTTGCATGCTTTAATAGCGTGACAGAGTGTACGACGGGTTTAACTCCCTGAAGCAGCATTGGCGAAACATCTGGTGTCAGAGTTGGACCGAGAGCTGTTTGAAGTTGTTCTACAACTATTTATTTATTTATTTATTTAAACGGATTTCTATACCGCCTTATCCTGCAATCAAGGCATTCTACAAAGCAAACAATCAACAACATACTGTGTCTAGTGTGCGCATGCATTGAACAGTAAATGCGTGTGTGTGTAGAGGGACATTGATTCTTTGTGATCTATTTACAATGTGCGCTATATACAATACTATGTACATCAGGATTTTAATTCAATACTTTGTATGTGTCGAACAGGGAGGGTGCTTGAGCTATGGTACTGTCCGTTGCATAGTTAGGTGACGTCACCGTAGTGCTCTATGAAGAGGGTTGTCTTGAGCAGTTTACTAAATTCCTTAATGTCTTTTGTTGACCATAGTTCATCAGGGAGGGCGTTCCATAGTGTTGGTGCCGCCTTTGATAGGGCTTGTTTTTCGGTGTCCTTGCTTACCTTGGTCAAGTCTTTTGGTGTGTTGACGTGGTTGGCAGTGCCTCTCCTCCTTGGCCTTGTGCTGCTGTCTGGTTGTATGAGTGGTTGTAGGCTGAAGGCTGATAACTGTTTGATTTTGAATATGTTTATGACTGTCTTGTATCTGATGCGGGAGCTGATTGGTAGCCAGTGGAGGTCTTTTAGAGTGGGTGTGATGTGTTCTTGTCTTGTGCTGCCAGCTATTATGCGTGCTGCTGTGTTTTGTGCCAATTGCAGTGGCCTGAGTGTCTGTTTTGTTAGGCCAAGATATATTGGGTTGCAGAAGTCTAGGATTGGGGTTATTAGTGCTTGACATACTGTGCGGAAGTGCTCCTGGGAGAGGAGGGGCTTGAGGCGTCGGACTAGTCTCATCTTGTGGTATGCGTTTTTGATGGTCCTGCTGATGTGGGACTGAAGATTCAGTTCTTTGTCTACCGTTACTCCGAGGTATTTTACTTCTGGTTGTATGGGTATGGTTGTGTTGTCTATCTTGATGTTGAGTGGAGGGATGAAGTCGGCTTTTCGTGTGATGATCAGCACCTCGGTCTTGCTGTAGGTTATAGTCAGGTTGTTGTCTTGAAACCAGCTGTTTATCTGCATGAGACAGTCTGTTATCTTGGTGTAGTCTGGGTTTTCGAGGGTGATCGGTGTGTATATCATTATGTCGTCAGCATAGATTGTGTATTTTATCTTGTGTTCTTTTATGATGCTGCATATAGGCTGGATGTAGAGGTTAAATAATAGCACCAATAGGGCGGATCCTTGAGGTACACCTTGCATGACCTTTATGGGTCGGGATGTGTTGGGACCGATCTTGACCTGTATCTGTCTATCCGTTAAGTAGGAGTGGAACCACCTCAGGGTGGCTCCATGTAGTCCGATGCTCTGTATTCTTGCTAGTAGTGTTCCGTGGTCCACTGTGTCAAACGCTGATGAAATGTCAATGAAGATCATGAGTATTCCATTCTTGCTGTTGTTTATGAGGTGTAGTATGTCGTTAAATAGGTATAGCAGGAGTGTTTCGACTCCGTGGTTTGGGGCAGAAACCATGTTGGTTGAGGTCCAGTTGTGCATGGTTGTCGATGTGGTCTTGTAGCTGATGCTGTACAGCTTTTTCAATGATCTTTGCCAGTAGAGGGATGTTTGAGATAGGTCTGTAAGCTGCTGGGTTGTTCTTGTCGAGTGGTGATTTCGTCGGGATTGGTCTTATTGTGGTGAGTTTGAGCTGGTCCGGCATGATTCCTTGAGTTAATGAACTGTGCACCATGTTGTGTATGGTGTGGATGAAGTTTGACTTTGTCGCCTTAATCCATGTCACTGGGCATGGGACTTTTGGGGCCGTGCTTGTATTGAGAGCGTGATGATGTGTGAGAACTGCTCTGTGGATAGGGTGCTGAATTTGTCCCATGTTTTTCTTGGGGGGGGGGGGTGTGGTTGATTCGATGCTTGTGTTTGTTTTCAGTTGTGATGCTGAATGGAATTTTTCTTGGATGTGGTCTGCGAATGCTTGTAGGTCTATTTGTACTTCACTCTCAGTTTTCTGTTCCTTGGTGAGGGTTTTCACAATTTCGAAGAGCTCTCTCGGTTTGTTGTTGGATTTGAGTATGATGGTATTCTTTCTTTGTTTGGTTGATGAGTTCATTGTATTCTCTTTGTTTTGTTAAGTATAGGGCCTGGGTTCTGGGTGACTTGGTGTGTCTCCATCGACGTTCTAACTTCCTGAGTTCCCTCTTCTCATTCTGTATGACTTTTGAGTACCAGGGTGTGTGATGTGCTTTGGTGCGGCGAGTTTTCTTGGGTCTGTATTCGGTGGTTTTGGCAGCAGCATTGATGATGCTGTTCCATTTTCTGATTTGTTCATCTATATCCTCTGCTTCCGTGTTCAGGTGGGGTAGAGAACCTGTAGAAATTGGTCTCTGTCGAAGCTCTTAAATCTTCTTTGTGCTGTTGGGTTGTCCAGGTTCTCGTCGTGGTTTCGCCCTTGTGGCATAAACTTTATTTTGATTATGTGATGGTCTGACCATGGTACAGGTGTGACATCGGGTGTTGATATGTTACCGATGTCCATTAAAACGTTGGGTGCGAATATGAGGTCTGGTGATGATCCATGTCTGTGTATCATGGTATTAATCAGTTGGGTGTATTGTAAGGATCCCATGGCTCGTAGGAAAGTTTCTGCATCCTTTGTGGTGGTAGATTTGAGGTTGAAGTCTCCTAATAGTAGCAGTGGTTTGTGATTTTTGTTGACTGCACAGACATCTTCAAGCACGGAGGCTAGCTTGTCTGGTGGCGCATGGGGCGCTCTGTAGGTGAGGCATAGGGCCATCCATTTGTTTTCCACAGTGATATAGTTGCATTGGTTTGTGTTTGAGGCACTTCGTGACTTGAACCTTAGGCTGTTCCTTGCGATGATCAAGACCCCTCCTCCTCTCCATTGTGCGTGTGGGCAGTTGAATGCTGAGTAGGTGGATGGTACTAATTGATTAAGTAGTACATTATCAGTGGGGGTGAGCCATGTTTCTGTGATGCACAGTATGTCAGGTTGCTGATCCTCCAACAGTATAATAGTTCTGTTTGGAGTCAGACCAAGGCTGTTTAAAGTGTATCTACAGGTAATGTATAATTTTCTTCTTTAAGCGAATGTGCAAGGGGTATCATCTAAGAGCTAAGCCCTTTTTAGTAGTCTGTCTTTGACTATGAGAATGCTGGAGGTTTTTTATGACCAGTTATGTCAAGGGGTTAACCTATTACTGCGGTATGCCAGAGTTGGTTGTTGCAGAGATATTGAGTTTTCACAATTGTTGCCACTATATTGGCGAGAGAACCCTAAGGTCTTTTTTTTTCTGGAATTTTTTATTTTTATTGATGTTTGTTTGTTTCTATCCAGAGGCAGTTATGTTTGGAGTTCAGAGTTTGTGATCCAGTGTTTTTTTTGGGACTATTATTTTGACACACTCGGATCTGAAGAAGCAAACTTTGGATGCTAGAATTTCATCTCACAGGCCAGGCCATAAGTGAGAGAGGTCCAAGATAGTCCAATACCAGGTGCCCGTGCCCCTCCCAGAGGAGGCCCTTATCTTGAGGTAGGAAGAGTGAGGCCCCATCAATGGGATCAAAAGATCCATGTACCATGGCCTGTAAGACCAGTGTGGGGCCATTAGGAACACCAGACCCGGCTGGATCTGTATCTTGCACAGAATACAGCTCATCATGGGCCAGAAAGGGAGGCGTACAATATTCGCTCCAGAGGCCACTCCTGAAATAGAGCATCCAAATCCACCATCCACAGATGCTTGCTTCAGCTGAAAAGACTTTCCACTTTGGCATTCTCCTGAGTGGCCATCAAATCAAACTTTGGAAGGAGCCATGTCTGCATTTTGAGGTTGCATGCACAAAGGCTGAGTTCTCACTCACCCAGATCCATGAAATTCTGTCTTAGTAAGCCGGTATGCACGTTGTCTATGCCTACAGTGTGCACTATAGAAAAGGCAATCAGATGCACCTCTGCCCAACAACATAGGTCCGCAAACTCAAGATCAGTCTTGTTTAATATATGCCACTGTTGTGGCATTGTTTAACATAAGAACATAAGATGTGATATACTGGGTCAGACCAAGGTTCATCAAGCCCAGTATCCTGTTTCCAACAGTGGCCAATCTAGGTAAAAGTATCTAGCAGTTTCCCCAAAAGACATAGGTTCCACAATGCTTGAATTGGGTAAAACAATGATATCCCGGGTCCCTTTTAATAATGGTTTATGGACCTTTCCACCAGGAACTTGTGCAAACCTTTTTTAAACCCAGCTACACTAACAGCTTTTGCTACATCCTCTGGTAACAAATTCCAGAGTTTGATTACACATTGAATGGAAAAATATTTTCTCATATTTGTCTTAAATAGGTTACCCTGTAGCTTCATTGCATACCCCCTAGTCTTTCTATATTCTGATGACGTAAACAATCGATCTAGGTTTACCCGTTCTACTCCATTCATTAATTTATAGACCTCTATCATATCTCCGCTCAGCCATCTTTTTTCCAGGTCGAAGAGCTCTAACCTTTTTTAGCCTCTCTTCATAGGGGTATCCTTCCATCACCTTTACCATTTTGGTGGCTCTTCTCTGTACCTTTTCTAATAACACTATATCCTTTTTAAGATACAGCAACCAGAATTGCACACAATATTCAAGGTCGGTTGCACCATGGAATGATACAGAGGCATTATAATATCCTTTGTTTTATTTTCCATTCCTTTCCTTATGATACCTAGCATTCTATTTGCTCTCTTGGCCACCGCAGCACACTGGGCGAAGGGTTTTAACATGTTATCCACGATAACACCTAAATCTTTTTCCTTGGTGGTCATTCCTTATGTGGAACCTTGCATCGTGTAAGCATAGTTTGGGTTGTTCTTTCCTAGGTGCATAACTTTGCACTTGTCCACATTCAATTTCATCTGCCATTGGGATGCCCAGTCATCCAATTTATCAAGTTCATCTTGCAATTTTCCATAATCCTCATGGGTTTAACAACTTTAAATAATTTTGTGCCATCTGCATGTTTGATAACCTCAGTCATTATTCCCATTTCCAGGTCATTTATAAATATGTTAAAAAGCAGCGGACCCAGCACAGATCCCTTTGCTACTCCACTATTAACCTTTCTCCATTGGGAAAATTGGCCATTTAGGCCTACCCTCTGCTTTCTATCTTTTAACCAGTTCCTGATCCACAGTAGTACACTACCTCCTATCCCATGACTTTTTAGTTTTGCCAAAAGTCTGTGTTGAGAGACCTTGTCAAAGGCTTTCTGAAAGTGCAGATACACTATATCAACTGACTCACCTTTGTCTACCTGTTTATTCACACCTTCAAAAAAACATAACAGTTTAGTAGGACAAGATCTTCCTTGTCTAAAGCCATGTTGGCTGTCTCCCATTAAGCCATGACTATCTATATGTTCAGTAATTCTGTTCTTTATAATGGTTCCTACCATTTTTCCTGGTACTGACGTCAGGCTCACCGGTCTGTAGTTTTCCAGATCACTCCTGGAACCCTTTTTAATTATTGGTGTTACATTGGCCATCCTCCAATCTTCAGGTATTACAGATGATTTTAATGATAGTTCACAGATTACTAATAGCAGGTCTGCAATCTCATTTTTCAATTCTTTCAACACCCTTGGATGTATACCATCTGGTCCAGGTGATTTGCTACTCTTCAGTTTCTCAAATAGTTGTAATACATCTTCATGGTGTATAAATATTTCTTTCAATTCTTCACAGTATCACCTTTAAATACCACTTCAGTCATGGGTAACATCCCTACATCTTCCTCAGTAAAGGCCGAAACAAAAAATTTATTCAATCTCTCCGCTATGACCTTGTCCCCTCTTAGTGCCCCTTTTATTCCTCTATCATCTAATGTTCCAACTGACTATGAATGCTCTTGAAAAAGTCTTTATTACGCATTTTTGCTTCCACAGCAAGCTTCTTCTCAAATTCTGTTTGCCTGCCTTATCAGTACTTTGCATTTAACTTGCCAGTGCTTGTGCTGTTTCCAGTTTTTGTCATTTGGCTCTTTTTTCCATTTCCTGAAAGATGCTTTTTTGGCAACAGCCTCTCTGACCTCACCTTTAAACCATGCTGGCAGTTTTTTGGACTTCTTCCCACTTTTCTTAAAGCATGGAATACAGCTGGTCTGGGCTTCCAAGATAGTATTTTTAAACACCTGAGCTTGTTGTAAGTCTTTAACCTTTGCAATTGCTCCTTTTAGTTTTTTCTTAACTATTTTTCTCATTTTATCATAGTCTCCCTTTCAAAAGTTAAAAGGTAGTAATGTGGATTTCCTTACCATCCCTCCTCCATTAATTAAATCAAACGTGTTCATGCTATGATCACTATTGCCAAGTGTCCCCAACACCCTTATCTCTTGCACCAGATCTGATGTTTCACTAAGGCCTAGGTCCAAAATGGTTTCCCCTCTGGTTGGTTCATGAACCAGCTGCTCTAAGAAGCAGTCATTTTTTTCATCTAGAAACTTTATCTCCCTAGCATGTCCTGCTGTGACACTGACCCAGTCAATACCGGGGTAATTGAAATCCCCCATGATTATTACTGTGCTGTAACTTTTGTTAGCTTCCCTGATTTCTTTGAGCATTTCATCATCCATTTGTTCATTCTGGCCAGGCGGTCGATAGTACATCCCTGCTGCCATCGCCTTCCCCTTTTTACATGGAATTTCAATCCATTGAGATTCTACAGCAAAAAAATTTTCCTGCAAAAATTTAATCCTTTATGACTCAATGCCCTCTCTAACATAGAGTGCAACCCCTCCACCAATTTGATCAGCTCTATCATTACGATATAGTTTGTACCCAGGTATCAGTGTCCCATTGGTTGTCCTCCTTCCACCCAAGTCTCTGAGATTCCAGTCATATCTAACCTCTCATTTAGTGCTATATTTTCTAACTCTCCCATCTTATTTTTTTAGACTTCTGGCATTTGCATTCCAGCATTTTAGCGACTGTATTTTATTCATATTAATCTGGCTATTGGTAGGTAGGGTAAATTTGGAATCTTTAAGCTCTCTCTGCTCCGTACTCAAGGGCATTTGGGCTACTTTGGTCTTTAATGGAACCTCTCTGCTGATATGTCCTAACTTCATTTTCTTTTTGTAGTATCCTTCAAGGATACATTGTTCTGAACCATGCACTCTTGGGCGACTGTTGGCTCTCCCCTATTATCTAGTTTAAAAGCTGCTTTATCTCCTTTTTTAAAGGTTAATGCCAGCAGCCTGGTTCCATCCCGGTTAAGGTGAAGCTCATCCCTTTGGAAGAGCCCCTCCTTTCCCTAGAATGTTTCCCAGTTCCTAACAAATCCAAAACCCTCATCCTATCACCATCGTCTCATTCACGCATTGAGACTCCCGAGCTCTGCCTGTCTTTTGGGTCTTGCGCGTGGAACGGGAAGCATTTTGGAGAATGCTACCCTGGAAGTTCTGGATTTCAACTTCCTACCTAAAAGCCTAAATTTAGCCTCCAAGATAGTAGACTGCTCCCCAGCACTATCAAGACCTTGTCTAGGTGGCGAATGAAGTTCGCTACCTTCGTACCAGGCAGGCATGTTACCAGGTAATCCTCATGTCCACCAGCCACCTAGCTATCTCTATGCCTAATGATCGAATCACCAACTATAATGGCTGTCCTAACCCTTCCCTCATGGGCACATGGCTCTAGAGAAACTTCCTCGGTGCAAGAGGGTTTTACATCATCTGGAGGACAGGTCCTAGCTACAGGATCATTTCCTGCCACACCAGGGTGATGCTCTGCTGTCTCGTGACCTCTCTCCTCCATGGCAACAAGGATGCTGCCAGACTGGAGGTGGGACTTCAGTACTATATTCCTGTAGGTCTCGTCTATGTACCTCTCTGTCTTCCTTATGTCTTCCAAGTCTGCTACTCTAGCCTCCAGAGATTGGAGTCGTTCCCTGAGAGCAAAGAGCCCCTTGCACCTAGTGCACACGTAAGACCCCTTACCAGCTGGGATAATATCATACATGTGACACTCAGTGCAAAAGACTGGAAAAAAACCCTCTCGCTGCTGAACTGCTGTCTGCATCTTCGTTTTAAGGTTGTGTTTAGGTATTTAAGTTCTTTACCTACTAAGGGTTGGTAGGGATACTTATACTAATAAAACTACACCTAATATGTTTTATGTACTTTGTTCACCTGAAGCTTAATTAATCTCAGGTCCTTTAAGTATGCCTGAGGACAAACAGCTGCACCTCAGAGTGAATATGGCACCTCCTTTCCTTTGAGAGGTTTTTGTACCTATAACGCTGCAATTATCCTATGGGTGGGTGTTCGGGAGGGAGGAATGGAAAAAAGACATTAAAAGCTAGCTAGTACACAGTACCCTGTCGTGTGCTTCTAAGGTAATCTGTGATCAATTTCTAGGGGGAGTCCCACAGTCCTTGCTTGGATAGAGGGAGTCTTGGGTTCTAAATTTAACCAGAAAGCTCTCTGCTGTGTTTTAAATTTAAACTGAAACCTCTTTGCTGCTTCTAGGCCCTGACTGATTTAACAAGTACACTGGCTTCACAGATTAATCAGCTTTAATCTAAAGAATTCCTTTTCCCCCAAGATTTAGAAAAATTCCCAGAAGTAAATACAATTGCAGATCTCTCTCCAAAAGTAGCAGTCCCCTTTTGTAGTCCCAGATGCTTTGCCCATTAGGAGAGGCCTGGACTTCTCCAGGGCAGGCAGATCACTCTCTCTCCAGGTGGAGAATTGCCCAGCCCTCATGAGTTGACAAGTGTCCCTAAGCCAAATGGCTCAGGCAGTGCATACCCCAGCACCTCAAGCTGGCATCTGAGGTGACAAGCTCCAAACCAGTGCTTCCAACAATATCCCAGCCATCAGTTGCCAGAACCGTGACCAACAACTAAATTGCTCCTTCCTCTCCTGGGGGAGAGGATGTTGAACAGTTGGGAACAGGAGGACCAGAGGATTATCAAGTGCTTATGCAGCAAGCACATGAGTGAGTGCTCTGGCCCAAGGTCAATGCAGTGCACCCACTGTACTAGGTCTGTGGAGCTGACTGAGCACAAAATGCCCTGAAGCTTGGCATTTTGAAGCTTAAGGAACCTCTCCATCATGAAGAAAACTCAACCCATGAGAGAGTGGATCCAAGCCCCCAGGCTGCTCTTGGGATAGTTGATCCCAACTCTAACATTTCCAGACAATAAATCACCAGGTCTGTGATGTCTCTGGACTTCTCCAGAGAGTCCAACTGGATCAGCCAAATCCCAGATGTGGATGAGCCTAGATCTCCTGCTTGTACATAAATTCTCTAACATGACCATTTTCTTGAAATAGATACAGAAAGCCTTGGCTAGGCCAAACGGCAGGGCCCAAACCTGGAAAAGGCAGCCCAGGACACAGATTTATTTATATTTATTTATGTGCACTTCTATACCACCTTTCCTAAATCAAAGCGGTTTACAATGAACTCAAGAACTGCATTACAACATACAAGCATTACAATGAGCTTTGTAACAAGGTGTGCTATAGTAGAAAATACATATAATAAGATTAGTATAGTATATAAAAAAGAAATTCAACCAACTATTTACATGCGGTATTTGAGTAAATATGGAAAGTTCTAAGCTAATCATTAACCTTAGTTTAAATTAAGTTACTTAATCTATCTACATTAAAAATGTTGATTAAAACAGCTGAAGCAGCTCTTACATAGGAATGAGAAAATACTCCTTGGCAAGGTCTAGGGAAGTGAGGAAACCCACCCCTATATCAGAGACACACAGGCAGGCATCTTACCCCTGCATCAGATGGACACACAGGCAGGCACCTTATCCCTACATCAGACACACACATGCACACAGGAACCATACCCCCACCCCCATCAAACAAACACACACACACTCAAGGCATCCAACACATGCACACTCTATCTGAAGATAGATACAAATACTATATATATAGATAACACCATTTTTTAAAGATTCCTCATAAAATCCCCACTTCCATAATAAAAAAAAGTAAACTCTTCCATCTCCAGACATGTATAATTTTGCAAATGAAGAAAGGGGGAAATGTGCTGTTTTATCATACTATAAGTGTGCTCTTTTCACATGCATACACAGCCTGTGACTGATATGCACATAGACAGCCCTGCATACACACACATGCATGCAGCCCAGAAACTCTTCATGATAAACACATGCACATGAACACGCATGCAGCCCGACACTCCCCATGACATACATGCACATTGTCACCCCTTTGCTGTGCAGCGCCTCCTGATGGTCACAGTTGGTACTGCACCCGGGTGTAAACTACTGGCCTTTTCAATACTTATAGTCCTTGCCAGTATGTAAAGAAGTTGTGACACCGAAATCGGTTTAACTGGGTTTTATTCCCCGTCCCGTAGGATTCTTTTCCAAAAGTATAACAGTCAAATAAACATAACCCTTCTCGGGTAAACAAAAGAACTATAACAAAAATAGCTTTACCTTTCAGCAAACAAAAATAGGAATGAAACAGAAATACAGCTTGTCAGCTTTCCAGATGAAGGCTTCTCAGGAATAGTTCAGCCTTCTATCTGAGGGACTCTATATGGTCAGCTATTATAAAACTACAGTCCATTTGTTCAACAGGCAATTCAGCGTTGTCCTCAATTTCATAAGGCTCACATTGCATGGGAACACTGTCAGATACAGAGGCTTCGTTACTTCTCTTCTGAGGTAACTTGCTTAACAAACTTTCCAGCTTGTGACGTACTTGTCTTTCTATAGCAGGTATCTGCTTGGCTTTACCGTATTCTCTTGAGTTGCTTAGCCAGGAGCCTTTCCTCTGCCTCTGGTAATTAGGCAGAGTAAAGCAGTCAGCTGCCCAGCTATCAGAGAGTGGAACCTTTGCACGGGGTTTTGTTTTAACAGGAGCTTTGTAAACAGCTGTTGTCTCCAACGGCAGTTTCTGTGAAGGCTTGTGCCAACTATATTCCTCTGAAGGATTCTCTCCCAAAGGTAACAAGCTTTGTTCCCTATTCTGTTTGTAACCCAGATTCTGGAGCTTTCCTGCTTTCCTTAAATTAGCATTATAAGGCTTTTGTCTTTCATACAAATGCTTCTCATAGATCAGCTTAGCATTTCTCCTATCTGGTTCAGAATAGCTTTTCCTAGCTTGTTGCTTGTGTCTTAAGGCATAGCTTCTATCAAGGCTGCTGCATACACTGTCCCTGTCTGAATTCAGCTGCTCATTTATTTCACTTAAATGTTCATCAGACTCACTCAGACTTTCATTCAGCCAGTGCCTGCCTTGCTGTGGAGACCTGGGATATCTGTATCCTTCCCAGTCTGGATATCTCCTTCGTCTCTGAGGTTCCTCAGCTCCTCTCCTAGCTCCTTCGGCTCTCTCTGCCTTCCCACGTAGCTCCTCTTGTGAGCTGTGCTGATTATTTACGTAATCCCCAGCTGCACCACACCCTAGCCTATTGGGGTCAGGTGGGACCTTCCTTGCTTCCCTACTGGCTGGGTGATAATTCCAGGTTTGTGACCTCATTCCCTTATACTCATTCTGATACCTTTGTGTCATGTGCTCTCTCCCTACGTCAGTGTTTACTTGAGGAGTAGTGTTTTTTAGCACCACAGGGGGCTCTAGAGAGTCTGCTCTGTGACATATTCCCCCCCTTAAAATCTTACGTGTTGCCGCCACACTACACGGACAGCACGTAAGCATACTCCTAGCGCTCCTACCGTACTCCTTATGCACTAAATTGACCTGAGCCTCTCTCTCCTTCCAGGGCTTCAACACATTGAGATGGTAGACCTGTCTACGTCCTCTATCATTCTCTATAAGGTACGAGACATGCCCCACTCTTTTGATTACTGTCGCTGGCCCTTTCCAATGGGACTCAAATTTTGGACCTGGATCCGCTACCTGGATCAGGACCTTACTCCCTATTTCCAAATGTCTAGGTTGTGTACCTTTATCATAATGCTGTTTTTGACGCTGTTGGCTCATCTTGAGATTATCTATGGACACCTTAGATGTCTTTTCTAAGCGTGTTCGTAGGTTGGTCAAAAACTGGGGTACGCCTACCTCTGGCACCTCGGGTTCCACCCATTCCTCATGTAAGATGTCCAATACACCTCTCGGGGCCCGGCCAAACAGTAACTCAAATGGGGACACCCCTAAGGATGACTGGATTCGCTCCCTACAGGTGTACAAAACGAATGGGAGCAACGTGTCCCACTCGGCCATTTCATTTTTCTTTAAACCTCTCCGTAAGAGGTGTTTAATCGACTGATTTGTTCGCTCAACTAAACCGTTTGACTGGGGATGGTATGCCGCAGTCTTTAGATGGCGAATGCCAAATGCCTCCCAGACTTTTGCTAAATGTTGTGAGACAAAGTTACTTCCCTGGTCTGTTAAAATCTCCTGGGGAAACCCCACCTCACAAAATAATTTTACAAGTTCTTGGGCTATCACTTTGGCAGAAATATTCCGTAGGGGAATCGCCCACGGAAAACGTGTCGCATGGTCCACGATTACCAGCATATACTGATAGCCACGGGGTGTTCTTATCAAAGGACCCACTATATCTATTCCCAAGCGTCTAATGGGTGTTGAGATGGTGGGCAAGGGTATCATAGGTACCGCCTTTGGGCGCGCTATGGAAACCCTCTGGCAAGCTGGACAGGAGTCACAATATTTTTTTGTTTCCTTATAAACGCCAGGCCAATAAAACCTGGCCAGGATTTGATCAAGTGTTCCCTGAACACCTTTGTGGCCCCCTATAGGGTGGTCGTGTGCTAGCCGTAACACGACAGCCTTAAATGTCACTGGCACCACCACTTGCTTCCTAACCGCCCCGGTATATGGTTCTATACTTTCCCGGTATAATATGTCTTTATCAATTAAGAACCTGGGGAGTGTGAGCCGAACTTCTTGTGCCCACTCGAACGCTCTTTTTAGCCCAGGGTCCGCTCGTTGTTCCATTGGGAACGAAGGGAACTTTTTCACTAGGGCTTCTGGCACCCACGGTAGCCCTTCTCCCGCTTCTAACTCTGCTCTTCCTTGCGCCCTTTTCCCTCTCTCTTGGCGCTTCTTATTCTTGGGTTTCTTCTCCTCTTTATTAGGGGCCTGTACTAACTCATCGTGATCAGGAAGTACCTTAGCCTCCTCCTCTTTATTTGGGGCTTGAACTACCTCATCAGGGTTAGGAATTACATTAATTCCTCTCTCCTCTTCCTTTTCCTCGGGCTTCACCTCATCATTTTTCTTTTCTGGTTCCTCTGTTCTTTTAGCAGATGGGACCTGAGTTTCAGAGGTACTAGCCTGTGATCTGGTCAGAACAAAACCTGACTTTGTATCTGCACCTTGCACTAACCCTCTCCTAAATGATGGCCAATCATGCCCTAGGATAAGGTTTCGGGATAGCCCAGGGACTATGGCTACTTGAATTTCACGTTCTATGCCCATCCCCTTAACCCTTATCTTATGCAGGGGATATGGAACCTGGGTTCCATGCACACACTGTATTTGTACCTGTTTATTTTCTGGCTTTGAGGCAGCCGAACGAGCTTGCTCCAGGATCTCCCATAATTTTAGAGAGATCATGCTCTGTTCCGCGCCTGAGTCCATTAAAGCCAGGACATTCCTTCCCTCTACTAAAACTTGGAGAAAAATCCCTTTTGTGCCTTGACCTTTAACCCCAACCATAAAGACTAACTTTACTTTGCAATTTTTCTTATAGTGGCCTATTTTACCACATTTATAACATCTCACATTTTTAGCCACAGTCTCATCAATATTATCATGCACACTTCTTTTACCCATAGCATTCCTGTCCCCTTTTCTCATGTCACCTGGACTTTCTTGTCCATTTATTTTTAACCCGCCAGTCTTTAAGGCATCAGCCCCCCTGGCTTCCAAATAAGCTTCTGCCATGTTTGCAGCCTCTTCAGGATCATGGCAGTCCTGTAACATGAGAAAAGTTCTCAAATCATCAGATACTGAATGCATAAATTGTTCCATTATAATATCCTTCATAACAGAACCTATGGACCTCCCTTCAGGGTTAAGCCATTTGTATGCGAGGCTTTTTAACCTTTGATACAAGGCTCGGGGAGTCTCCTTGGGTTGTATGCGTGCCTCCCTAAATTGGTGCTTATACTGTCTGGGTGTAAAACCCAGCCTATCTTTTATGGCCTTCTTAATTTCTGTATAATCCGTAACTAAATCAGCAGGCATCCCTCTAAAGGCTGACAGAGCATCTCCGGTCAAAGTTAAGGTAAATTGCCTGGCCCAGAGCTCTGGCGGCCATTTGAGGGTGGCTGCCATCCTCTCAAACGATTCAATATGATCATCAATGTCATCATACTGTGTTAACTGTCTTACAGAAAAATTAGAAGCATGGTTCATGGCTACTTGCGTCAGTATTGGCACAGTCATTGCCTCATTGTCCTGAGGTTTGGTAACCAGAGCCTTCAATGCTTCCACCAACGGTTGCTGTTGCTCCTGCATAGCGTCCATATACTGTTTCTGCACTTGTTGCATAAGCTTGGCTTGTTCGTTCCACTGCGTTTGCATCCACGCCTGAACATCACGTACATCCATTCTTCCTGTCTTTTGAGGACCTGCGGAAAAAAGAGAAAAACACACCAAGTGCGGCACCTTTTTTTTTTTTTTTTTTTTTTTTTTTAAATTCCCACTTAGGAACAGTGCCCTCTTTCTCACTTATCCATCTACGGTTTCTCCCAGGTGACTGTTACCTGAGTTTTGTGTAGATTCCAGCATGTGAGAAAGTTTTTTTTCCTTTCCTTCCTTTTCTGGCCGACCTGCCAGCGAAAATCCTCTCTCAGCAAGTACTTCCGGGTGAGCCGTCTCTTCCAGCACTGCTCAGCACTTGTCTTTTTCAGGGAAGTCACGTGGTATCAAAATCCTAAAACACTACGCCATTATGTCACCCCTTTGCTGTGCAGCGCCTCCTGATGGTCACAGTTGGTACTGCACCCGGGTGTAAACTACTGGCCTTTTCAATACTTATAGTCCTTGCCAGTATGTAAAGAAGTTGTGACACCGAAATCGGTTTAACTGGGTTTTATTCCCCGTCCCGTAGGATTCTTTTCCAAAAGTATAACAGTCAAATAAACATAACCCTTCTCGGGTAAACAAAAGAACTATAACAAAAATAGCTTTACCTTTCAGCAAACAAAAATAGGAATGAAACAGAAATACAGCTTGTCAGCTTTCCAGATGAAGGCTTCTCAGGAATAGTTCAGCCTTCTATCTGAGGGACTCTATATGGTCAGCTATTATAAAACTACAGTCCATTTGTTCAACAGGCAATTCAGCGTTGTCCTCAATTTCATAAGGCTCACATTGCATGGGAACACTGTCAGATACAGAGGCTTCGTTACTTCTCTTCTGAGGTAACTTGCTTAACAAACTTTCCAGCTTGTGACGTACTTGTCTTTCTATAGCAGGTATCTGCTTGGCTTTACCGTATTCTCTTGAGTTGCTTAGCCAGGAGCCTTTCCTCTGCCTCTGGTAATTAGGCAGAGTAAAGCAGTCAGCTGCCCAGCTATCAGAGAGTGGAACCTTTGCACGGGGTTTTGTTTTAACAGGAGCTTTGTAAACAGCTGTTGTCTCCAACGGCAGTTTCTGTGAAGGCTTGTGCCAACTATATTCCTCTGAAGGATTCTCTCCCAAAGGTAACAAGCTTTGTTCCCTATTCTGTTTGTAACCCAGATTCTGGAGCTTTCCTGCTTTCCTTAAATTAGCATTATAAGGCTTTTGTCTTTCATACAAATGCTTCTCATAGATCAGCTTAGCATTTCTCCTATCTGGTTCAGAATAGCTTTTCCTAGCTTGTTGCTTGTGTCTTAAGGCATAGCTTCTATCAAGGCTGCTGCATACACTGTCCCTGTCTGAATTCAGCTGCTCATTTATTTCACTTAAATGTTCATCAGACTCACTCAGACTTTCATTCAGCCAGTGCCTGCCTTGCTGTGGAGACCTGGGATATCTGTATCCTTCCCAGTCTGGATATCTCCTTCGTCTCTGAGGTTCCTCAGCTCCTCTCCTAGCTCCTTCGGCTCTCTCTGCCTTCCCACGTAGCTCCTCTTGTGAGCTGTGCTGATTATTTACGTAATCCCCAGCTGCACCACACCCTAGCCTATTGGGGTCAGGTGGGACCTTCCTTGCTTCCCTACTGGCTGGGTGATAATTCCAGGTTTGTGACCTCATTCCCTTATACTCATTCTGATACCTTTGTGTCATGTGCTCTCTCCCTACGTCAGTGTTTACTTGAGGAGTAGTGTTTTTTAGCACCACAGGGGGCTCTAGAGAGTCTGCTCTGTGACAACATATAGTCCCCAACAGCCCCATGACACAAATGCCCTCAATAGTCTCCAAGATGCACACCCATGGATGTAACCCTTGACAGTCAAGAAAGGAAGGATAAACTGCCGGAGTGTGACAACAACCAACGAGCACAAAAATTTTTTATTCATGTTTATTGTTAATTCTCGTTTATAATTTTAAGTATGCCATCTACAATTGCACTATTTATTCTCCCTTGTCCCCCTCCCCCGTTTGGGGTTTCTTCGAAAAGCTCGTTGGTTGTTGTCACACTCCGGCAGTTTATCCTTCCTTTCTTGAGTTTTTAGTTTTATATTCTTACATTTTTATATTAGTTACTAACATGATATTATTTATATATTTTTAGACATGTTATTGACTATTTATTGATTGTTATATAAGTGTATGTATTTATTAATATGTTTAGTGGTTTATGGTGCATCTAATGATATGTATGTGTATAGTGCTCCACCTATAGTTCAGTTTAATGGTTTTTTCGTATTTCTTAAGTAATTCATAAATTGGTTTTATTTTTTTATTATTTATTTTTTTATGGTTTACGTAGTCTATGTGTCACACTGGTTTTTCTTAATTCCTCTTTTATATTATTTATATTATGAATGGATAGGTTATATTTATTTTTATTTTTACTTTTATTGTTTTTAACATTTGTATGTTTAGCCAATGAGCCCCTGAAATAGGTGTTGCGAAACACGGCCTGTGTCGGGCCTGGCTGGTTTATATCAATAAACAAGTTCTTCCTACAAGATCCATGGTTTTGTTTGGTTCCTTGCCTTGGCACATGGATTACTGCTACTTCGTTGGTACCCATTCTGATAGAGGCCTGTACGGATGTCCAAAATCTGGATGGGCTGGATTTGGCCCCGATTCTGCACCCACGGGAGCTAGACATCCCCGCGGGAGCAGAATCAAGTCACTTTGAAGGGACAGATGGGCCCTGATTCAGCAGGCTGGGATGTGCAGCATTCTCCCCAACTACCCCTCCCCATGCTCTTGCTGGAGCCTCGGTGCCATGGCGTCCCATTGCCATGACACCAGGACACCATGCAGGAGCTCCAATTCGCCGCAACACCATGAAAATGCTTTTCCCTGCCATCCAACCCCCAGAGGGGCCTGCCAGGGCCAGGATCAGGCAGCAGGGAACCTCCTGCTGCAGTTCACCTCTTTAATCAGGTCCTCCATCGCTGCCCACCATCATCGGAGATCTCTCCAGAGAGATCTGCAAGGTGGAATAAGTTCCCCGTCCATCTTGCCCTCTCTGGACTACAAGGCCGTCTCCTGTATCGGCCATGTATGTCTGGGTTGTGCGGCCCACCCCCGCTCCGCCCAGACTCCTCCCGAACTCACCCTCCCACCCCTATCCAGAGCTCCCCGCTCAAAGCTGCTGTACATGCGAGGAGCTCTGTCTTCAGAATAAGCTCCCAGCGAATAGTGGGGATTGACACCTAAACCAGACGTACATCCCTGCTATTCACACATTGGAATGATCCCGATAGTGGACTAAATATCACCGCTATCCATGGAGTGCTGGTTGTCATCACACTTCACAAATATTCAGTGCTGAATACGCATAGATACTTTAAACGATGTAGCTGACGTTTTATGAAAAAGGCTGACCCGGTGTTTGAATATTGATACACTAATTTTTTCCCTGCTGTAAATCCACCCCTGTTGTCATCCACATTTTATGCTCCTAAATTTAGGAGTTCAGTGAAATTTTGAGCTTAAACTTTAGACATTCAACCATAGTAAATTTTCTAAGAGCCTTATTTAGGCACCTACCTCTCAAAATAAACAGCCTAAATCTTTTGAAAATTGACTTCAGTATTTAAATGAGTCAGCATCATGAGCAAATCTTATAATGGATCTGCAAGGGATTTTGCAGAATTGTACTTTGGGGCCATAAGTGGATAGCTCGGGGACCTCGGAAGTAAATAGTTTCTTGTCAGTTTTCTGAAGCATTCACAGCTCTCAAGCACTTGCACTTTCTGAGGATCGTTGTCATGAATATTTAAGCAATTTTTGATAGACAAACATTAGTACTAAATTTGGAAACAGAACTTTCATCCTAAGCTATGCATGTTCAATTGTAATTTGTGTGGGCGCATTTACAATGGCAGACCAAATTTTTTGTATTTAATATAAGAGCATTTTTTTAACATAAGTAAATATAGCATCAGTTGGGAAACTTAAACAAATCCCTCCAGTTTCAGTACATTACTATGACATTATAATGCTTGTTCCTACTATATACAAAAAGCTTAGAAAAGCAACCTACCTTTACTGTTACTGCTTTTTTAATATAAATATACTGAAATGGACTTAAGTCACATAAATTTCTATATCATTGACATACTTAAATCATGCATTTTCCATGCATGGATGGGTCTTTATGCATCTACTTTAGTCAGGCATGATTCTATATTTGCATGCATCAGGTCAATGGTGCACACTTTTGGAATGGATGAGCTTAGGGATGGAGCTTGGACAGAACTTAGGCAAATTCTGTGTATTTTTATTTAGTTAGTTCGTTTCTTTAAACCATGCTCTTTAGAATCAGTGTGGTTTACATGTATACTAACAGGTACTTTTTATTCCCTTGTCCCTGAAGGGCTCACAATCTAAGTGTACCTGAGGCAATGGAGGGTTAAGTGGCTTGCCCAAGGCCACAAGGAGTGGCCATGGGACTAGAGACCCCAGTCCCTCTGGCCTGAAGTTGCTTGTCCCCATGTGGGAATTTAACCCCTGGTCTTCCAGCCTGAAGTAACCTGTCCCAACCACTGAGCCACGCCTCCCTCTTCAGGAGTGGAACACAAGAAATGTGTTCTTTACAAATCTAGGTGTGAACATTTGCACCAAGTCTAGGGCTGAAGTAAATGCTTGCACCTAGGTTTAACGCATGTATCTTGTGATTTGCGCTCCTAGGGCCTGATTACGTGCCACGAATAGCTCTTCAATAGCTATTTGTACCTTCCCCCACCACATCTAACTTCCCCGCTGGTTGTGCAGGGAAATTAGACGGGGGCGGGGAAGGGGTGGCTCAGGGGTGGAGTCTGGGCAGTCACCAGCCCTGGATGTACAGGGCCAATTCTAACATCAGCCTGTTCGTCCAGGGCCGGCAACACGTGCGGGGAAGTTATTCCTCTGAGGTGGAATAACTCCCCTGAATGTGTCTTTTTTGCAATGCCAGGGTGCAGATGGGGCAGGAGGGGCTGGAGGAGATTCCCTGCAGCCCGACCCTGGCCGCAGGAGGCTAGATCAGTGGTCGGGCTGCGGGGAATAAGCTTATTTCTCCGGCGGCTGGCATCGTGACTCTTCAATGGAGCCATGGTGCCATGGCAACATGACACCATGGCACCTCAGCTCCATTGAAGAGCCTTGATTTAGCCAGGTACAGTCCTGTACATGCAGGCCAGACTGAATCTCAGTCCCATCCTGCACATACAGGACTGTTCGATTCTGATCCCGAGGGGCTAAATGTGCCCTGCGGTATCAGAATCGCGATCCCTTCTGTATGTCTGGTTCAGACCAGGTGCCGGCTTTTCTTTATAAATTAGATATAATTTATAAATTAGATATGATTAGATATGATAGGCAACATTTTATAAAAATTACCTTCCAGAAGTCCAAAATAAATATGGCATTCAGAAAGCGGCTTTCTGAAAAATCTTTAATTACTGTTTGTAAAAGCAGATATTTAGGCAAAAAAGGTGTTCCATCGATAATTGAGGTGTCTGAGGAGGAAGAGCCACATAGATGATGTTCTAATGCCCTCCACTGCCCAGACAGATACAATGATAGTCCAGAATACTACTATTGTCATATTGCACCCGTTACATAAAATGTTTCATACCTTTAGGTAAATCTACTGCTACCTTAACAGCTTTCTCTCTCACACGTGCTCACATTTGCACTCATGTCATACCTAGAAAATGTAACTCGCTGTATTGAAATGGTGACAGGAAAATTTTACCCTAGTTCAAGTTAGCTGTGTCCCTCACTTTCCTAATATGGGTTACATTAACAGTTCTGCAATTATACTGTATATCATCTCTGACAAGTCTTTGCTGGTTGTAGGCTAACAGGGAACCTATATGAAAACTGAAATGAGTGCCTCCAACTTGTGTTGCTAGTAGCTTCAGCATTCTGTCTTCTCTTAACAGTGGTTGTACCACTTTGTCTATTCAAACAGGAAAAGAAAGAGTTTGCCCAATGCAGGCAAACATACATACATTTTAATTAGTTTAAAGGAGAAACCTAGAGATTAGCCTGATGGAATATAAAGGTCCAAATCCCACTTCATAATCAATCATCTCATAGTCATGCAGACCTCTTCCAGTGCCCACAATGTCACAAATTGTATGTAAACTTTAAAAATTGTGTTTTATATACCAGTATCCAGAGAGACTCTCACTTGGTTTGCAGCTTGTCGTGCTGTGAGGGCTTGCGTGCATCAGTGATGCTGAGAGCTAAACTATCGGTAGTTTAACTACTGGCAGGGTCTCCCAAGATGGACAGGTCTCAGCTGAGGTGCCAGACCAAGACAAACCACCCATCTTGGCAGCAGCAGAATGGGATAGTGTTGACAGCGGAGGATCACATTTTTGTGACAATGGCAACAACACCAAACAAACTGCACGGAAGAAAGGCCCGACAATCTACTTCTGTATCTTGCCATGAAAACCCAATGGATAGTTATAACAAAACAAATTGTGCTATGGTGCTGGAAGATGAGATCCCCAGGTCAGAAGGCACTCAACTAGCTACTGGGGAAGAGCTGAAGACTTTTCAGAGTAAAGCCAGCATTTATGATGTGGTTAGATCAAAGCCCTCGGGAAGTCTGACTGCTGATGTAGCTGCACATGAAATGAGAGTCAGAAGCTGTAAAGATGTCTTACGCATTGGAACATGGAACGTACGAAGCATGAACCAAGGGAAGTTGGAGGTGTTCAAGAATGAAATGGAACGTGTACAACTTGATCTGTTGGGTGTCAGCGAACTGAAATGGACTGGCATCGGGCACTTTGCATCAGATGATCACATGGTCTACTATGCTGGAAATGAAAGACAAAGAAGAAATGGTGTTGCATTTATAATAAAGAAGAAACTTGCAAGAACTGTAATGAAATACAATGCAGTCAGTGAACGCTTAATCTCTATTCATCTACGAGGATTGCCTATCAACACAACTATAATTCAAGTATATGCCCCAACAACAGCTGCAGAAGAGAATGAAATTGAAGAGTTCTATGAGCACGTACAAGCTAAAATTGACAGAACATGCAAACAGGATATCCTGATAGTCATGGGTGACTGGAACGCAAAAGCTGGCAACAAAGAAGAAGGCAAAGTAGTTGGAAAATATGGACTTGGCAACAGAAATGAAGCTGAAGAAAGACTGATAGAATTCTGCAAGACCAATGATCTATTCATCTCAAACACCTTCTTCCAGCAACACAAGCGGCGACTGTACACATGGACTTCACCCAATGGATTGTATAAAAATCAAATTGACTACATCTGTGGAAGTCAACGATGGAAAAGCTCTATAACATCAACAAAGACAAAACCAGGAGCTGACTGTGGTACAGATCATCAACTACTAGTATGCAAACTCAAGCTAAAGTTGAAAAAGAGCAAACCACTCATGAATGCAGCAAAATATGACCTTGAGAATATACCACTGGAATTGAAAGACTGCCTGCAAAATCGATTTGCTGCTTTAGATACAAATGACAGAGCTCCGGAAGAGTTAGGAATGACATCAAGAAGGTTGTGTTGGAAGAAAGCGAGAAGTCTCTACAAAAGGTGAAAAAGCAAAAACGGCCAAAATGGATGATGGAAGAAACTCTGAAAATTGCCCAGAAACGCAGAGAAGCTAAAGCCAGAGGAGAAAGAGAGACAATCGCAGAACTCAACAGAGATTTCCAACTTGCAGCAAGACAGGACAAGGAAAAGTACTACAATGGCACTTGCAAGGAAATAGAAGCAGAAACTATTAGAGGAAGAACAAGATCGGCTTTCCTAAAGCTACGAGAGTTAAAGAAAAAGTTCCAGCCTTGAATTGGAATGTTACAAGATGCTCAAGGTTCTATGTTGAATGATGCTGAGAAGATCAAGAAAAGGTGGAAGGAATATACAGAGTTTTTATATGATAAAGATCAAGTGGACCAACAGCCGTTTCAACCTGTACCTTATGATCGGGAACCATTGGTGATGAAAGAAGAAGTTGAAGCAGCATTGAAAGCCTTATCAAAGAACAAACCACCAGGCATTGATAGCATTCCTATAGAAGTATTGCAGCAATCTGATGCAGCTGTTACCATACTTACAAGGCTCTGCCAAGAAATATGGAAGACAACATCATGGCCAACTGACTGGAAAAGATCTGTGTTTATATCAATACTAAGGAAAGGTGATTCAACTGACTGTAGAAATTATCGAGCAATCGCTCTGATCCCACATGCCAGCAAGATTCTACTGAAGATTATTCAAAAGAGACTACAACCATACCTGGAACAAGAACTACCTGAAGTGCAAGCAGGGTTCAGGAAAGGGCAAGGAACGAGAGACATCATTGCGGATGTGAGATGGATTCTTGAAAAGACTAAAAAATACCAAAAGGATATCTATTTGTGCTTTTTCGACTATAGCAAGGCTTTTGACTGTGTAAACCATGAGAAACTCTGGGCCACATTAAGAAGCATGGGTATACCAGAACACCTGATCGTTCTCTTGCGCAATCTGTACATTGATCAAGAAGCAACAGTTCGGACGGAACAAGGAGAAACAGAATGGTTTAAAATAAGCAAAGGTGTAACACAAGGCTGTATACTTTCCCCCTACCTGTTTAATTTATATGCTGAACAAATCATCAGAGAAGCAGGATTGTATAAAGACAACAGAGGTGAGAAGATTGGTGGAAGACTCATCAACAACCTTCGCTATGCTGATGATACTACATTACTGGCTGAAAGTGAAGATGATCTGAAACATTTGCTTCTCACAATTAAGGAACATAGTCTCAAAATGGGCCTGCACCTTAATGTAAAGAAGACAAAGATCATGACAACTGGCATAATCAACAGGTTCATCGTTGAAGGAGAAGAAATTGAAATTGTGAACAACTTTAACCTACTTGGATCAACTATCAATAAAGAAGCAACAAGCAGTCAAGAAATCAAACGACGCATTGCTCTTGGCAGAATGGCAGAAAGACCTAGATAAGATTCTCAAGAGCAGAGATGTCTCTCTCCATACAAAGATTCGACTTGTTCAAGCCAGTGGTATTTTCAATAACATCATATGGGTGTGAAAGCTGGACAGTGAAAAAGACAGACAGGAAGAAAATTGATGCCTTTGAATTATGGTGCTGGCGGCGAATACTGTGTATACCATGGACTGCCCAAAGAACAAACCAGTCGGTACTAGAGGAGATCAAACCTAAGCTTTCTTTAGAAGCTCAGATGACAAGACTTCGACTTTCATACTTTGGACACATCATGCGAAGAGAGAGATCATTAGAGAAAGACATCATGCTTGGCAAGATAGAAGGTCAACGCAAAAGAGGAAGGCCAGCAATGAGATGGATCGATACAATAACAGCAGCTATGGGTACCAGTCTGTCAACAATGAGCCGCCTGACTGAAGACCGAACACAATTTAGGATAGCTATCCAGAGGGTCGCCATGAGTCGACTCCGACTCGACGGCACTTAACAACAACAACATCCAGGGAGAATCTGGGACATCCAGAGCAGAACATTAAAAAAATACGTGGAGTAGAAGTAGTGAATGAAGACATAAGTGTCATCTGAAATCACTCCATTCCCCCTCAAAAGATGGATGTCCCAGCAGCTGGGTCTTGAGACAGGCCTGTGCAGCTAGCAAGTCTGGGTACATGCACGGCTCTAGGCTATTTTAGAAATGTTGATGTTTGCCAATCAGAGGGACACAGAAATGGGTGCTTGGATGTCCCAGATGACTTATTTCAAAAGGGGAATGTCCAGCCAGCCATTTCGGAAACTCAGACATGCAGTGGCAGCCCACTAATATGTTTGGAGTATGCATCTACATGGAGGTTTATTTGCCAGAAGATATTAGCTGTGGGAGTGAAAGGACATTTGCTCTTCTCCTTGGAAGCATTATAGTCTTGAAACAAGCACTTATTTGTACCCTGTTTATGATCAGGAGCAGGTATAGGCTGGGGTCAAATGTTCTTGTGCAGTTCTGAAATTGCATCATGACATGCATCTTCATTGCTCCACCCAGGCCACTCTTCCAGCATGCCCCTGTTCTACTCAGTCATCCTCACACCTGGTACACCCATATACTCTGTTTCTAAAATCAGTTTGGGGATGTCCTTGTAATCTGGATGTCTGAGCTCCCATTTTCAGATGTCTGAAGCACAAATAGGGATTCCAAAATAACTCTCATGTTTAAAATAGGTGATGAAACTCACCAAAATTCCACTCGCCAAAATACCTTTCAGTGGAATGTCAAAACTTAGCAGCTCTTCAAATGTTCAACCACAAAATCTGACATTGTCATCATTTCACTCCAATCAAGCTGCATCAAGGACCAATGACAAAAATCTAAAAACCTGGCTCTTTGCACCACTTAAGCTGCATCAAGGGCAATCTACTGTATAATAATCTAAGCCGCCTGTTTTAAAACCAGAGCTTCTCCTGGTCCAACCATGATGAGAAGTGCAACAGGAAGGCTGCATATATAAGCTGCTGTGTCAGGGTACATGACCCACAGCCCATAGGGGCATGACCAAAGAGATGTATACCCCTTTGGAGCATTCTGAGGAGGAGCTTGAGGTTTGAGTGAGTTATTGGTTTATCTTTGAATGTTTGAATGAGTAGAAGAATTGTTAAGAAGAGGAAGGCTAAGATATCATCTGTGGGTGGATCAGATACTAAGATCATTAGGGGCCCCATGGATAATTTTGTGAAATTTAGTTCTCAAGTATTACAAGCGGTCTCAGTATTCAGCATGTCAGAAGCTTCCATGGAAGTGTTTTAAGTTCTGATAGGCACCCACTGTCCCGTCCTCCAGCCAGGAACCTGGATTCAAGTCTCTCAGTTTCAACTCCAGATAGTTTGGGGGGAGTTTATGGAGTGTTTTTTATCTGCAATAATGGTTCTGTCGTTATTTCCACGGTTTAGCACTGGGTGAAATATAGGGACATGGTTTGCAGGAGGCACAGCTAGGACTTGAACTTATGGCCTTCTGTCCCTGAATGCACTGGCTGTGTGTACTGCACCAAACTGTTGCCAAAGGGGCAGATCATTCCCTGGGGATACCATGACTGTTCGTCAGACAGAGCTTGTCTGTTGCAGTGCACGGCACCCACCCAAACAGGGCTTGGCTGTGGTCTGCTGTGGGCAGATGCCACTGCCCCCTTCGCCACCGGCACCCCTCCGCCACTATGCTGACATGCCCTTGTGCCAGTGGTGCTGGTGATGCGCAGTCCCAGGACATCCATTGTGCCAGTAGGCAGCTGCCTATGGTGCATGATATGGGGTAGGGGTGCCTGCATAGATATCCATGCTTCCCCCCGGCACCACCTGCTATTGTTATGTGCTCTTTGGGGTACTTGCTAGGTACTGTCCCCTGGGACACTGTGGGGCGCACACTCCTGGCCATGTTTGCCCTTGATCAGTTGCTGTCTTGCTGCTTTTCCGCTTCTACATTCCTAGGTGTCACCTAGGCATCTCCCTAGTCCGCCCTGTGCCCCAGCTGCTCTACTGCATGTCACGCCTGAAGCCCCCTGTACCCCATTTGCAGCCTCACCGTAGTGCCCTCTTGTACTTGGGCACTATGATGTTGCTGCACATGTATCACTACTATCACATTTTTTGGTTTCCCTGCCTTTGCTGCATATTGCTGACTGAAATGGTCTCTTTCCCCTGCAAATGTGCCTCTAGTACGAGGTTTTCACTGGCGCTAATTTTCAGAACTTCATTTCACGGGGGGGGGCGGAGCCTGATGTCCAGCGGGTTAGACGCTTCGCGCTGAAGCTCCCGAGAGGCCTACTCAGAATCCTGACTTAATACCTACATAAACTTAATATTTTGCTCCGAACTTACCGGGGTGCCTCGGGGGGGATGGCGGCCCACAAACCAGCGCGCTTAGACTTCGGGTCTCCCTCTTCTTCACACGGAAAACGCTCCAAAACAGAGTTGTCTTCCCCACAAAAGATGGTTCCACTTCGGGAAAACCCCGAAATGCAACAGGAGATCTTGGAGGAAATACGTGGTGTGAAGGAACTGGTACAGTCCAACGGAGAAGCGCTCCGAGCCATGCGAGAAGATTTCGGTATGCTTCAGGACCGGCTTGAAGGTCTTTCACTACGGCAGGACAATATGGCGGGGGTCCTCGACTCGCACGCGGTGCGCTTGGTGAAACTGGACAAGGCTGAGCGTCAGATACAGAATCTTCAAAAAGAGTTAGAGGATAGCAATAATCGAGCCCGTCGCAACAATGTAAGGCTCATTGGAGTACCGGAGGGGGCGGAAGCAGGAGATATAAGAGAATTCCTGGTCAAAACTCTTCCCTCCTTGCTGAAGATCACTTTTCACAGAGATCTGGAAATTGACCGAGCACATCGTGTTCCCACCAACATGGCGCTCAATCGGACGACCCCCCGGCCTATCATCTTTCGCTTACTGAGATATCAGCAAGTTGAGCAAATTCTAAACGCTGCCCGGGCGAATCATCATCTGGAGTTTGAAAGTCATAAAGTCTCCTTCTTCCCTGACTTGGCAAAGCCCACAGTTGACCGTCGGAAGAGACTCCTTGCTTTTCGACCTAGACTCCAACAGCTACAGGCTCGCTTTGGCCTATTGTATCCAGCGAAGCTCAGAGTGACTCTCCATAACCAAACTAGAACCTTCGAAGATCCTGATCTGCTAGCAACAATTTTAGATTCCAAAGAAGCAGACCAGATTTATTTATTTTTTATTTATTTAACAGTATTTCTAAACCGCCTTATCTTAATAATCAAGGTGGTATCACAGCAAGCAATCAGGTAAAGTGTGTGTGTCGTACATGCAGTGAGGATAAAACTTAGTTGTGTGAGGGATGTGTTGGGTGCTTGATTTGTTTGAGCTATATACAGGGTGGGCTATTTACAGTGGTGCTAGAATCATATTTTATATATATTCAGTTGTTTGGGAGGATTGGAGTGCTGTTATCCATTCTCTTAGGTTATGTGATGTGACCATAGTGCTCTATGAACAGCATGGTTTTCAGTTGTTTTCTGAAGTCTTTGAGGTCTGGAGTTGCCCTTAGATCGTCCGGTAGATTGTTCCATATTGTTGGAGCAGCCATGGAGAGAGCTCTGTCTGTTGTGTCCTTGCGTGTGTGCTTGTACTCATTTGGGGTGCTGACTCGGTTGCATGTTTGACTTCTTCTGGGACGTGCGCTGGTTTCCGGTTGTATGAGCAGGTGGAGGCTGTTGGCTGATGTGTGTTCTTTTATCTTAAATAGGTTTATGATAGTCTTGTATCTGATGCGAGCAATGATTGGGAGCCAGTGTAAGTCCTTTAGTGTAGGTGTGATGTGCTCCTGCCTTGCGGCTCCGGATATGATTCGAGCTGCAGTGTTTTGTGCCAGCTGTAGTGGTTTGAGAGCTTGTTTTGGTAGTCCGAGGTATATCGGATTGCAGAAGTCCAGTATTGGAGTTATCAGTGCTTGACAGACTGTACGGAAGTGTTCTGGAGCGAGGAGTGGTTTCAGTCTCCTGATGATTCGCATCCTGTAATATGCTTTTTGGATTGTTTTGTCTATGTGTGGTTTGAGGTTGAGTTTACTGTCCAGAGTAACCCCAAGGTATCTCACCTCCGATCTTATCGGTATCGTGGTGCTTTGTATCTTTATGTTTGGTGGGTGTGTGAAGCTTTGGTTTCGAGTGATGATTAAAGCTTCAGTCTTGTTGTAGTTTATAGCTAGATTGTTGTTTTGGCACCACTTCGCCATTTGGGTAAGGCAGTCTGCTATCTTAGAGAAGTCCGGGTTTTCGATTGATATCGGGGAGTATACCATTATATCATCTGCGTATATTGTGTATTGGATGTTGTTCTCTTTCATAATGTTGCATATTGGTTGGATGTAGATGTTAAAAAGGAGTGCTGAGAGTGCGGATCCTTGTGGTACTCCTTGTTGGACGTTTATGGGCCGGGAGGTGTCCTGTCCCACCTTGACCTGTAGCTGTCTTTCTGTTAGGTACGAGTGGAACCATTTTAGAGTGGTACCGTGTATACCAGTGTTCTTCAGTCTCTCCAGGAGTATATTGTGATCAACTGTGTCGAACGCTGAGGAGATGTCGATGAAGATCATTATAATTCCATTCCTGATGTCGTCAATTATTCTTATGATGCTGTCGAAGAGGTAGATCAGGAGAGTTTCGACTCCATGGTTGGGACGAAATCCGTGTTGGTTGTCGTCGAGAGTTCCGTGTTCGTCAATGTGTTCCTGAAGTTGTAGTTGAACCGTCTTTTCGATTATTTTTGCGAGGAAGGGTATGCTGGAGATTGGTCGGTATGCTGCTGGGTCCTTTTTGTCGAGAGAAGTTTTCTTTGTGATTGGTCTTACTGAGGCAAGCTTTAATTGCTGTGGCATGAGTCCTTGAGTGAGTGAGTTGTGTACCATTTTATGAATGTTTGGTATGAGGCTTGCTTTGGTGGCTTTGACCCATGACACTGGGCAAGGGTCTGTAGGAGCAGTGCTTGTGTTGATTGTGGAGATGATGTCTGATATCTGCTCTTTTGAGGGTGAGTGGAATGTGCCCCAGGTTTTGGGGTGGACGTTCGTTCTGTTGGTTCTACTGGGTGTTGTGCGCTCTGTGGAGTGAAATTTGTCTTTGATGTGGTCGGCGAATATCTGTGGATCCACTTGTATTTCTCTTTCTGCTGCTTGCTCTTTTGTCAGGGTTTTTACTATTTCGAAAAGTTCTCTGGGTTTGTTGATGGAAGAATTTATCAGGTTTGTGTGGAATTCTCTCTTTGATTGGTTGATGTGTTCATTGTATTGCGCTAATCCAACAACTTGGATCTGTAATCCGCCGGATCTGCCCGCCATTTTGAATGGCCCGACTCGGTGATCACAGCCTGGAACAGAGACTGCCTGGACTTTTCTTTCTTTCTATATATAACTCTCTTGGTCTCCTTTCCCTCCATGATGTGCACCTCGGTTGGATTCGGAGCACGCACAGCTATACAGGTTATATGTTTCAATATAGGCCTTCTCTGGGGTTTCTCCCCGCAGACATCTGGTCGCCAGTAATTTCTGGGGTTCTGCTTCTTCTCTAATGCACTTCGGTGCTTATTTTTTGTATATGGGGCGCTTCATTGTTTTTCATTTGCTTCTTTTCTATCATGTGATGTGTACTGCCATATACAGTTAATATGAGGGACATTGTGAAATTCTGTGCGTTCTCATGTTCTTTCTCAGAATTTTTAACCCTTCTGAATGGCCTTATGCAAGATCTTATCACTGAATGTAAAAGGCATTAATAGTCCAATCAAAAGAAAGAAAATCCTTAGCTATCTTAATCATGAACATGCTGATTTAGTGTTTCTTCAGGAAACGCATTTAAACTCCGTTGAAACACTGAAACTTAATGCTAAGCCTAACATGGTGGCTGCCTACTCTCCCGCCGTTTCCAAACGGTGTGGGGTAGCCATCTTGGTTAAGAAGTCTTTGCAAGCTACTGTAGTGGATACTAGCTCTGATAAGGAGGGTAGATGGGCCCGTGCACACCTTAAGGTTGGAGATAGTGAATTCACGTGTATTTGTATTTATGCTCCGAATGTGGATAACCCTGTTTACTATGCAAGTATTGCGCAGTTGGCACAGGCCTCTGCCAATACTCCATTAATACTTGGTGGCGATTTCAACCAAGTTCTTGATCCTTTGATAGATAGACTGCCGCCTAGAACGAGTGGTCCACCCAAGAGTCTTGATACCCTTACAGCTCTGATGAAAGATCTTGCGTTAGTAGATATATGGAGGCTGCTTCACCCCTTCGACTTAGAGTTCACCTTTTTCTCAGCCCCCCATCACTCACAATCTAGAATAGATTTTTTTTTTTTTCTTATCTCCAAAGCACTGATATCCCAAGTGGACATGGCTAGGATTCATCCTCTCCATATTTCAGATCATGCTGCCATATCTTTCTCATTACATGTCACTACGTAAGGTGAACATCCCCGTGCTTGGTTTTTTGATAGATCCCTACTAGACCAAAAAGATTTTCAGGTTGACATAAAGGCCGCTATCCAAGACTACTTTCATTTTACTTCACCCCATGACACTGCGAGCTGGGCTTGGTGGGAGGGTTTCAAGGCGTCTATCCGTGCAACTATAACTAGCTATCAAATTCGACAGGGGAAACAAAGAAAGCAACATTTACTGATTCTAGAACAACAGATACAAGCTGGAGAGCGTCTCCTCACGTCCCGTACTGACCCATGTATTTTACTTCGCTTACAACGCCTTCGTTTTCAATACAATCAGCTTTTATATACCGCTGCTGCTAAAATATTCAGTTGGTGTAACTTCAGCATTGTCTTCGGAGTGCTAAGGTGCTCCCGCCATCGGAAACCCATACCCAAGGATTGTCGGAGATAATCCGATCTATCGGGAGCTCATCGGGTGTGGCATCTAACTTTTACAAAACTTTATGTAATGCTGTAAATAGAGGCACTCCTACTGCACAGAAATCCTGGGAGCGGGAAATGCATGCATGTAGCTTTGACCCCGGAGCAATGGAGCCTAGTCTGGAGCAAGGTGACACGGGTCTCTCGATCCGCCTCACTCACTCAGACACTTCTTTCTAGCCCACCGATGTTTCTATACTCCTGACAGGTTAGCCAACTGGAACGCCACCCAGAGCAATAGATGCTGGACATGCCATGTGGCCATTGGTTCACTAACTCATGTTATGTATGAATGCCCCGCATTACAGTATTACTGGAGTCGGGTCTGGGGTCGTATTCAATCTATTTTGCACTTTCAGGAGCCCCTCTCTTGGAAGATAGTGGGACTCCGCTCAGCTGCGGGGATCCCCTCTCTTCCCAAATTGGCTTACTTCCTTTTAGACTTTATGCTGGGCACAGCTATTTCCCTAATTACGAAATACTGGAAAAATAGCTCCCATCTGAGCCCCAATGAATGGTGGAATCATGTCTGTCTCTACAGTAACAATGAGCAAATACCTCGTATGTTAGCCTCTTCCGCTCAGACCCCCCACCACTTGTCTAAATGGACGATGCTCAACGACTATGTTCAAACTGCTAAATGCTCTCATCTGACTGTTTAAATCTGTGTTAATCTCTGTCACATGATCATTCTGTATCGCAGATACTATTTCTGTTTGTTTTGATGTACAATTACTGTTGTTTGTAAGCGCTTATATGATGATACTTATCAGCTTAGAGAAGAAGCATAGGGGTGGGGGGTAATTGGGGTTGCTTTTTCCTTATTGTATGCTTGTATTTGTTTCCTTTGGTGTGTTGTTTCTTTTTGCTTGTTGTAAAATGAAAATAAAAGTTTAAAAAAAAAAAAGAACTTCATTTCACAGCAATAGTGTGCCTGGAGCCTCTCCCTGCCCACTCTCCACTTATTGACCCCTTCTCTCTGCCCCTGAGGAGCCTTACTCCACCCTCTGGGGAGCCTTACTCCACCCTCGGCGCATCTTACTGCCGCAGGAGACGTTATCGCACGATACGTGACGTTATCGCATGGTAATGCGCCATTATTGTGTGATACTATCACAGCTGTGATGTTAGCGCCATTTAGTAAACATACCCCTAAGACAGAAATAGCAGAAAATGTGACAGAAGGAGTAGACAAAGGGGTATGTTTACCAAACCGTCTTAATGTTACCGGTGCTAGTTGCAGCGTTACTCTGAGGAATGCCATATAAGGTAGTGGGCGTTCTGGTCTTAAGGTAGCAATCGTGGGTTCATCGCATGATGAAGTGCGCCGTGTCCGTTATCGCACGATAGGGGGAGCCGTGCACGTTACCACACATTAACCTTAACTTCGCGCATTGACCTGCAATCACAGCAGCAGAGGTGTAGCACACTGGTTACTACAATGACTGCTAAGGCAGGGGTCATGAGTTCAATCCCCCAGTGGGTATAATGAATAAGCGTGGCCAAGCCAATTCCTTTTCCTGCTTGTAATAGTCAGAAACATTCCAACAATCAATGCTTCCAGCTAAAAATACCCGCACCCCAGTGCCGTAACCTAATGTACCTTTTAGGGCGCACCAGAAGGCAAATCATAAACCACCACATCAGCCAAGGCGGGTCATAATGTGCTCCAGAGGGCATGACGAAAGGTTGGCAACCCCCAAGGCACCATATTAGGCGCCCCATAAGCTGGCTGAATCTAAGGTGTGACTAAAGATGCCCCAAGGATGTATAGGTGACTCAAGAAATGTTGCCCAAGGGCAGTAAGGTCCCCCAAGTTGAAAAGCAAGAAAAGTATGGGACAAACACAGATGTAACCCTAACACTGCACAGTGCACCAAGGAAAGACAATGCATAAGTGATGGAAGGAAGTAGATCAGAGCTGATGGACCAGGCAAATCTGCGTCCAGCCCATGTGGCAGCTGGAAAAATGGACAAACATATTGGGGGCAGCTGCAGCAATGCACAGGGTGATGGTAATGTACCATGCAACAATGACAGTGTGTGGCAGAGGATGGGAAGACGTGTCCAGCAGAGGAGGTACAGGTGGCAGGATAAGTGCAATGACAGGAGGACAGAGGAGTAGCAGTGCCATGCAGAGCACACACAGAAGAGGCAACCAGGAAAAGCTGCAATGCAGAAACGTGTACCAGTGCAGGACATGGGTTAGCAGCCTGCACATCAGGGCAGGATGGCACACAGCTGGCAAACACACATAGATGGACAGAAGGATGGTTGGCAACTGTGATAAGGGTACAATGTGCCAACAGCACAGATCTGCACAGATATGACTGTTACAGGAATGAAAAGTAGCTGTGCAGGACAGGCATACAAATGAAAGAGAACAGAGAGGAATCAAACCTATAACCATTAGCATAAATGTCAATGCACAAACCGGTAGGCTACACCACCAACATGAGGTCATTAGCAAAGGCTGCATACAAGAACACTGCAGGGCATCACAAAAAAAGTCTGCTGTCTGCCAGGATAGGGCAACCTCCAACAGTAACCATGATGGAATGCACATGCAGATCTGGTGTGTACAGCTCAGATCACAGTCTGTAATTGGGACAAGAGCCACATATAACTACATGCACACACACAATGAAATGTTATGCAGTGGATACAGCATGCAAAACAGGAAAGAACCTAAACCCAAAGGGTGGTAGGGGATGCTCTGTGGAGCAGGGCAAAATAGGGAACAGAACACAAAAGGAGCATGTGAGAATTGAACCTGCAAACAGGTGTGGCCCAGACCAGCTGAACCACAGCAATGTCAATCCCCCAAGCAGACTGCCTATGGGAATGCTACAAAGAAAGTGACATTTGTAACAGCTAATATGTGATGGATAGGCAGCACAGAGGGCACACATTGGTATACAGTGAAGAGATGGAAGGGTGTGTGGATAAGTGACGAACCTGCAGGCAGCTCATGGTCAGGTTAGCACAACCCAAAAAAACCCAAACCCCACCTGGGACTCAAACCTGCAATCTATGGTGTTTTAACACATGTCCATAACCACTATCCCAAATAACCCCAGCAAGAACAATGCAAAGATATTACCTCAAAGGGAACATTTGTATGGGAACCCGTAACACCCAGTGATGGGGCAGACAGCTGGCAGATAGACAGCTGGCACTGTACAAGGATGTGAGCACAGGTGGGCCATGACCCATCAAATACAAGTGTCAGTGTGAGCAAGCAGCAGCAGAGACAAATGTACGCCCAACACATATTTTTATTTTGTGTAATCATCAGAGATAGCGTAGATACTGAATTTCATAATATCAAGGTGATTGGATAACAGGGAAAAAAGGGAAAACACATTTTGGCAGGGCAGCAACTCGCATGTTACAGAAATGTCACTGGCCCATCCACAGATAATGGGCAGGAGAGATAATGTGCATTAGGTGCATGGTGTGCAGTATGCATTAGCCCCCCACCCCCCACATGCTGAAGCACGCCCCAAATGCGTTAGTTACATATGTGTGCATGTAGACAGTAGGTAGTGCATGATGAGGGCCCAACACACAACATTCTTGATCTCTTCTTAAAAATATATCTGTCTGCCAACACAGGAGGCACAAAAATGAAACAGCATATGTTGTTAAAAGTAAGAAAGTGTAAACACAGATATCAAAATATATGTTACAGCTGTCACATAATGCCTGATATAGGAATCAAAGGAGCACCAATGTAACCCAAAATAATCGTCAAATGCAAAATGAGAATATGCTAGCAGGTAGCAGAGGCACATGAACACAGAGAATTCAAATGAAACAAGCCGCAGAAACATGCAGAAATAACACTATGCAGAAGGTCCCCTGCACTGGTTGGTGTGGTTTACAGTGTCTGTACACATATATCACGGTACATGGAATGCACAAATGAAGGAAGAAAATGGATACCCACACTGCCACACTCCAAATATAACGGGGCAATGTGAGTGCCGTAACTTCAGGGGATAAATAGCACTGTGCAGACATGCAATGCTAGGTTTGTAAATCAATGCAGAGCGTCACGTCAGTACAGTAAACAAACACAATAACCTGTATATAGAGATGTAAATAAAGATGTAAATAAATACAATAACCTGTATATAGAGATGTAAATAGAGATGTAAATAAAGGTCAAACATGTTACAGTAACCCACACAGAAGCCATATTGCCACATGCTGTGTTGCACCAACATAGTCAGTCACATGCACATGCACCGTGTACGTTGAAACATGATACAGTGATGCCACACATACACTGTAACACCACTGGTGAGTGCAAACATCAATCCAAAATGTTGGTGTGCAGTAAAGTGGTGTGGTGGCAAATACTGTGTCATGTCCAAGTGGAGGGTAGGCGGACATGGACAAGAGGACCTCTCCAATGTTCCCCCTGTGCCACATGCATGGCTGTATGATTGTGTTGAACTAAACAGATGAGCGTATCCTGCGTTCCAGGTCACAAACATGGGCAAAACACAACAACACAATGTCAGAAGGATGTACAACATACAGCGACAATGTCAGTCCCTGCTGTACATGTAGGGACCAGTACACAGTGTCCACAGTGCAAAGGGTGTCTGCAACACAACAAGTCCTGTTAAGACTGTCCTTGAAACCCTGGGCATGCATAGTCAAGTGTGACATCTCAAAATGCCACAGTACTGGAAAGGTCATGTGTGTCTCCTGTGATGAACACGACACCCAGCCAGAGCACAGCATCAATGGTGTGTTGGACAGGCGTGTCATGCACAAAGTAGCAGTCCAACAATAATGTCCATCTGAGGCATGTGTTCCACTTACAGAGGTCAAACACCCTATGGCACCATTTCCCAGGGATAGTTCCATGGTGTTGTTGTGTCCTCCAACAGGTGGGTGATGGTGACGCTGGATGCACTGTAGTAGATGTGCTGTATGTGTCCTCTGCCCTGTGTCAGAAGAGGATAAACAATGTATTGGTATGCTGCTTGCAACATCAGCCCAAATTGCAGAGACTCAAACATTAATATGTACGTAATGAAACGTCACAGAGGCAAACATAACATGATCTCAACCCAGAACACAGTGCATGTTGTGGATATTTGGAATTGGAACCGCAGACGAGGGTGTCACATGGATATGGTCATGTCCATGCCCATGTTACACAGGCGTTTCACAGCTCCATCCCATGTGCATCAGCGTTGGTATACAGAGACTCAACATGAAAGGTCCTTGAAACAGACAGGAAATTATTAACATGTAAAGGCTGATGTCATTCCCAAAAGACCAAAGGTGCAACCTACTGTGTGTTTGCAGCAAGTGTCTGTTTGGGATCCCCTGAGGCTCTCAAAGGCCACAACACGTCACAGTGAAGGGCGAAGATGTCATTGAAATGTGTAGAATCACCATGTCCCCATGTCCAGCCACTGTTGATGCATGTCCACATTATGGCGATATCTGTGATATATAAGTGCTGTTGCGCAGTGGTCTGTCAGCAGACAAGAGATAGGTCAGCTCACAACACACAACACATGGCCACAATGGTCACAAGGTAAACAGCAGTAAGGTAGAGATAGCACAGTCACCACCGCTTCCCAGGTGTACAGACCCCTCACACCACATGAAAATGCAAAATGCCTGCATGCTGTATCATCACACAGCCAACCCAAAAACACACCCACACAGTATGCTAAGGTGAGCGTGCCAGCAGTAGCATATGGCCTATATGTGCGCAATTGGAGATTTGTGTAGATAAAAGCTTGTCAAATGCAATGATACACTGCTGTTGGCTGATGCTACAATGTCAGGGAAGGGTGTACGTGCAGCCCACGACCCAAACACCTAGGACCTGCACACACAAACACAGCTCTGATGGATGTGTCCCAGAGACAGTGTTGGAGAAGACAAACTGGCCAGGAACACATGTGGATATGTGTGCCAACAGCAACATATGGGGTATGGGGCTGCAGGGCAAAGAGGTGAACAACAACATATGTACAATATGAAAGATCACTGCAGACATGTGCTACCCCTGATTGTCGTCACAGACAAAGTAGCTGTAGGTCCACCTACCCCAGACTACTGCATGTTGGATGACGTACAGTCAGCTGCCACTGCACCACAGTACCAGGAGGGTCACCAAGTATGTCCTGTGGATTGAGGAACACAAGAGAAACATGCATATGTCATGTTGGAGCTCTGCAACACACACGGCACCTTCACATCCTCAGCTCACAGACCCCCCAAGATCCTTTACAGACTGACTGTTCCCCATCACACTATACAGACTCGCTTCATGCTAAAGTTATCACTGAAGTGTATGTGGCAAAATACAAGGGCCCGTATTCTGTCCGTCCCCTTCTTCACCTCTCTGCTGCCTTCAAAACTGTTCAACAGAACCGTCTCCTCGCTACCGTGTCCCTGCTCGGCTCTGAGACCGCAGTACTATCTTGCGCCCCCCATATCGCTCCCACTGCCCCTTCAGTGTGTGTTCTGGTGTCTCAATGTCCTCTGCTACCCTGCTGTCAGTTCCTGTACCACAGGGAAATATCCAGGGGCTTCTTCCTTATCCTCTGTCGATATCCATTTCCTTGGTGTGGCTGTCTCATCCCTTGACTTACATTACCAGCTGTGTGCTGATGAGCTGCAAATTTATCTCTCCACACCTGAGCTATGTCTGCCAAAACACACCCCGATGTCTGCTTGCCACCTGACATTGATGGCTGCATGTCATCCCAGTGTGTGAAAATGACAATGGCAAAGCATGGATATCCCATATGTGCACCTAAACCCTCCCCTCCCATCAGAGCATCTGTGTGTGTGTGGCCATACCTTCCTTTCCCCAGGGTCCGCAACGTAGGTGTTGTCTTGGACTCCACTCTCCTCATCAACACACATACCCTCTTGTAGCTGAGGCTTCTGGTGTCTTTCTAGATGATATCAGCTATATTTCCCCAGTCCTCCCTGAACCCCAATCCAACCCCTGATCAGCTCCCGGCTTGCCTACTGTAACCTACACCTTGCTGATCTGCCTTTGAATCATGTTCATGTTCATTTATTTGATTGACCGCCCTTCATTAATAGGCAGAGCGGTTTACAATAAAAAAAAAATTACAAACGAAAGGCGCAAGGCCAGAAATTAGAAAGGAAGTTACATATTGGATAGGAGAGAAGAGCGAGAACAAAAACAGGAAGGGTAAAGGAAGAGGCAAGAGGGTCAAGGCTCGGGGGGGGGGGAAGGTCAAAGGCAAGGGAGAACAAATGAGTTTTAAGGGAGCGCTTGAAGGTGGGGTAGTGAGGTTCAAGACGGAGAGGTGGGGGAAGGGAGTTCCATAGAGCAGGACCAATAAAAAAGAAAGCTGAATATCCTGTGGACTGTAGATGGGCATGTGAGGGGGATGGCAGTACTAGTCGGTTGAGATGGAAAGAGCGAGGAGTGTGGCGGGGGGTGTGAAAACGGAGAAGATCAGCCAGGTATTGGGGGGTAGAGGTGTGGAGCGCCTTGTGAACTAGTGTGAGAAGTTTAAATTGGATGCAAAAGGAAATAGGGAGCCAGTGAAGTTGGAAAAGAAGGGGAGTGACGTGATCCCGAGGAGAAGAGTGAGTGACAAGACGGGCAGCAGTGTTTTGGATGCGTTGCAGTCGTGAAAGTTGCAGTTTAGAGATACCAGAGAGAATGGACTTGGAGAAGTCAATGCGGGAGATAACAAGGGTCAGTAACAGAGTAGTTAAGGCAGAGGGAGATAGGAAAGGACGGATAGCGCGAATCTGACGAAGGTGAAAGAAAGAAAGTCTAGAGACGTGAGAGACATGTGCTGAGAAGGAGAGATCGGAATCAAAAAGAACCCCAAGATAACGAAAGGTAGAAACTAACGAAATGGGTGCATTAGGGAAGGATGGAGCCAGAGAAGGAGGGTGGTGACCATGGGAGAACCATATAGCTATAGTCTTTGAGAGGTTAAGATGCAAACAATTTTGTGTCAACCAGTCTGAAACAGCAGCTAAACAGGTATTCAGAGGAGCTAAGTCAGGGGAGACAGGGGAGGTGTGATGGAGGAGGAGAATATCATCGGCGTAAAAAAAAAGCTGTGATTCCGAATTGTTGAATGAGCAGAGTAAGAGGAGATTGAGAGTGAGAAAGAGTAAGAGGAGATTGAGAGTGAGAAAGAGATTGAAGAGAAGGGGAGCCAGCACAGAGCCATGAGGGACACCACAAACAAGAGGGAAAGGTTCGGAGGGGGAGTGTGACGAAGACGATGGCAGAACAGCGGCAGAGCGGGAAAAAAGAAAGGAATGAAACCATCGTAAAACAGTACTGCGAGGATCGGCATCGTGTAAGCGGGACAGAAGAAGGGAGTGATCAACCAGATCGAAGGCAGCGGAGAGGTCAAGTGCAACCGCCACCGAAAAGTTGCCCCGATCGTGGGCAGTGTGTAAAGAGTTAGTGAAGGCTAAAAGGACAGTCTCCACGCTGTGCCCAGAGCAAAAGCCAGATTGATGTGGGTGGAGCAGATTGATGGAATCGAGGTGATGAGTGAGTTGGGCAAAAACGATTTTCTCAAGTAGTTTGGAAAGGAAAGGGAGGTTAGAGACAGGACGGTAATTGTTAGGGTCGAGAGGGTCAAGAGTAGATTTTTTAAGAAGTGGTCGGATGAGGGTATGTTTCCAGGAGGCAGGAAAGGATCCGGTAGAGAGACTTGAATTCAGCATAGTTTGAAGGTGGGGAAGGAAAGACAAGGCAGGAACAAGTAGCCAAGAAGATGGGACAGGGTCAAGGGAGCAAAAGGTTTTGTTAGAGGAGGTAATGAGGCGGTGAAGCTCTGCAGTAGAGAAAGGAGAAAAGGAAGACCAGGTGTGGGATAGTGGGGAGGTGGTGGGAGGAGATGCAGCTGGAGGAGGGGAGGAAAGAGGTGGGGGGTGGGAGGGCAGGGAGGCCCTCAAGGTAGATATTTTGTTGGAAAAAGCTGAGGCCAAAAGAGAAGGGGCAGGGAGGGGGTGGGGGAGTTGAGCCGGAGTGGAGGGATGAAGGGAGGTAAGAAAGTTAAGTGTAGAATATAGGTGGCGCGTCTGATTGGGTGCAGCGGCAATGGCAGCAGAGAAGAAGGTGGCCTTAGCAAGGTGAACCTGGAAACGGTAGTAGGAGTGTTGGGATTCGAAAAAGGAGAGAGAAGCTGGTGAGGGAGATTTGCGCCAAAGCCTTTCGGCTCTGCGAAGCTGGGAACGAAGTAGACGAAGACCAGGGTGATACCAAGGGTGTGAGGGTCGACGCATAGACAGATGGGGATGAAGGGGGGCGATGCGGTCAAGAGTGGTGGAGAGAGAAGAGAACCAAGTTGATGCTTGAGAGGTAGGAGACAGGGAGGGGAAATCAACGGGGAGCAAGTCTGTAGCTGGGGGGAATTGTTCGGCTAAGGAGGGAGTGAGGCTGTTGGAGGGAGCCAGGCAGCAGGAGCGGATTGGACAGGCACTAGGAACAAAACATAAGGATAGGAGACACAGTAGTAAATGCAGCAAGAACATCAGGAAACAAGCAAAGTAAACCTCTTCTCGTAGGCGCTTCAAATTTATAGCAGGAGGTCTGAGTACCTCTATTCGCGCGGCCACGGGAACGCGGTCGCGTCACAACAAGGGGCGGAGTCAGGCTGTTGGAGGGAGCCAGGCAGCAGGAGCGGATTGGACAGGCACTCTATTCGCATGGCCGTGGGAACGCGGTTGCGTCACAGCAAGGGGCGGAGTCAGGCTGTTGGAGGGAGCCAGGCAGCAGGAGCGGATTGGACAGGCACTCTATTCGCGCGGCCGCGGGAACGCGGTCGCGTCACAGCAACACTGCCTTGAAATATGCAACACTGCACTGCATGGCCAATCTACCAGGGTGATACCAAGGGTGTGAGGGTCGACGCATAGACAGATGGGGATGAAGGGGGGCGATGCGGTCAAGAGTGGTGGAGAGAGAAGAGAACCAAGTTGATGCTTGAGAGGTAGGAGACAGGGAGGGGAAATCAACGGGGAGCAAGTCTGTAGCTGGGGGGAATTGCTCGGCTAAGGAGGGAGTGAGGCGACGAGTGAGATGAGGGAGAGAGGGTGACTTAGATGGAGTTACCAGAGCTCCAGAGTGGTAGCATGAGACTGAAAGGCAAAGATGGTCAGACCATGGAAGAGGATGAGAGGACAAGTTGGAAAGAGTGAGTGTGGAAGATGAAGGGGTCAGGAAGAGATCTAGGGTGTGGCCAGCGGAATGGGTAGGGAAGAAGGTTGAGAGCCAAACGTTGTCAATACCTGAGAAGGCCAAAGAGAGGTGCAGGAGGTGGATGAAGGCAGAGGTGTCAGGTCCCCAGGTCCGGTTGCAGCGGAAAGGAGAATAGCTGAAAAGAAGCAACAACAGGAAACAAAATTAAAGTAGCGTCCTGCGCTACCGGAGCGGCCCCAAGGAGCACGCCTAAGGAGCACGGCGCGTGCCTATGTTGCGCACTGCGGCGACAAGCGCTTCAAATTTATAGCAGGAGGTCTGAGTACCTCTATTCGCGCGGCCGCGGGAACGCGGTCGCGTCACAACAAGGGGCGGAGTCAGGCTGTTGGAGGGAGCCAGGCAGCAGGAGCGGATTGGACAGGCACTCTATTCGCATGGCCGTGGGAACGCGGTTGCGTCACAGCAAGGGGCGGAGTCAGGCTGTTGGAGGGAGCCAGGCAGCAGGAGCGGATTGGACAGGCACTCTATTCGCGCGGCCGCGGGAATGCGGTCGCGTCACAGCAACACTGCCTTGAAATATGCAACACTGCACTGCATGGCCAATCTACAGCCACACACATAATGGCAATAAAACTCCCCCTGTCAGGACACCTCACAGGTTCCCTATCCGTCTCCGCATCCATGTCAAGGCTCTCCTGCTGACCTATACATGCAGGCACACTGTGGTGTTCCAGTAACTTCCCTTACTGATCTCAACTACCACTAATACAACTACTACTGAGCATGTATATAGTGGTACTTGACATATGTAGCGCTCTAAAGAAACAAGTAACACACAGTCCCTGCTCATCAGAGCATACAAACCAAACAATCAACTCATATTACAAAATGTGAAACACACAAATTAAGGCAACTGGTCCCATCTATGGGCCGCTCTCCTACTGTTGACCCCATACTACACGCCTTTCACCTTTCTGCGCCCAAAGCCTCAAACTAACTATCTGTGGCTGTACAGCAGCCCCTCTCCCAATCAGCTACAAATCTGGTGTGACAGCTTACCATCTCCCCCAAGCCTACTAATCCTGACACACATAATCCACCTCCACCCGCTGTTGTGCCCTGCTCACATCTTCTGCGTATCAGTCATGACTAGATTGTAAGCTTGGATGGCCAGGCAGTGTCTGTTATATGTCAGTGCAGTGTTGCATCTTACTGCTATTGGGATACAAATGTTCACTAGTAGTAGTAGTACACACATATCTAAACAAATGTATGTGGCAACATATGCAGTACTTACATGAGAAGACCTCCTCAATCACCTGTCGCCTGACTGCTGTGCCCTCATGTGTGTCACCACAGCCACTTACAGGAGGGCACGTAGGATCATCCTCCAGATCCTCATTAATTTGGACAGGGATATGGTGCCAGAGCAATGTTGTGAAGGATGCAACAGGCTATAATGATCTCTGCCACAGTCTGTGCTTTGTATTGTAAGGCCCCACCTGTCCTATCCAGATACCTGAAGTAACTCTTTAAAACACCAAAGGTGCACTCCATGACAGAGCGGCTGGAGGCATGGGCCTCATTGTAACTCCTCTCTGCATGTGTCCGTGGTTGATGCACAGGGGTCAGCAACCAGGGGCGACACCCATATCCTGAATCACCTGCAGAAAGAAATGTGGAACGTTAAAGCAGGAGCCCATGTCCACCCAAATGGACACAAGTATGTATGTGCAAACCAAATGCACAAAACATCCTGACACAAACAGATGACATCACATGATGGGACACCACAACTGTGCATCAGTGTGTGATGTTATGACACACAAAACAAGGGGTAGGTATAAGGATTGCAATCAACATAATCTGTAACCATGACACAAATGCTAGCGTCCATTCTACCATCAACACACAGCACCTTAGCAAGGTAGAGCTGGAGGGCACCCCCCATTAGATCACACACAGACAGATGAGACACACACACAACTAGGGTTACACCTCAAAGACAGACATGTGCACATACGGTTAGTCAGAGGATCACCATGTGCATGTCAGAGATGAGAAATACACACCCAGCAGTATACAGTCCTCATACTGTCCTGCCTCAAATTGTCTGAATAGTGACGAGTGATGCAGGATATAGGAGTCATGGGTGGACCCTGCAAACCTAGGGACTACATTCAGAATATGCATATTTGCATCACATACAACCTGAACATTCAGGGAATGGTAGTGTTTGCGGCTGCGGAACACTACCTCCCTGTCTCTGGGCGGGACCTGGGCAACATGTGTGAAATCAATAGCTCCCATCACGTGTGGTATCCCGGCTAATGCCTCAAAGGCCTGGTTCAGGGTTCACCACTGTTGCGTAGTGTTGGGAGTGGCAATGTAATTCCCCACCCAGCTGATCATGGCACGCAGTACCTGGTGGAGACAGCGTGAGAAGGTGGGGCGGCTCATGCCACCCACTGCGGCCACAGACGACTGGAAACAGCCAGAGGCAAAGAAATGTAGGACACCAAGGAGCTTGACCAAACCCGGTATGGCATGTGACCGACCACTCAGGGGCTTGAGGTCAGGTCGTAGATCCTCATAGAGCTCCCTTATAGCCCCCGTGCTCAGGCGGTAGAGGAAGATGACCTGGTCCTCAGTGTATCATTGCCCTGGAGCTGGGTCCTGGGCCTGTAGAGGTGAGGCTGGCAAGCCTCAAACTCTGCACACCTCCTGCGGCATGCCAGCACAGCCCCTTCCTGGCCTGCCCCCACAGCTGCAGGTCTGTGTTGCAGCGGGACTAAACCCATGCCCTGTGCCTCAGCCCCATGGACACCATCTCCCCCATCAGGCAACCGTAGCCCCTGCTCACCTCCCACTGCACATGCAGCAACCACAAAGCCCACCATAAACTCCACCCCCTCTACTCCTCTAACCCACTCAAACTCGCTCACCTCACCAACCCTGCCAGTCACCTCCCCCAACACACACCAACCCAGCCACACAATCCCACCACCATTCACCAACCCAGCCACTCTCCACACCAAACCTGCTTCTGACATTCTCCCTGCTTCACCAACAACCAACAGCGCACGCCTTCTTTCCCTCGCCTACACAAACCCATCCAAAGTGTACAGGTGTGCATTTGTATTTATGTGTTTTTTACGTTGCACGTGTTGCACATGCACAGTGGCATGAGCACGTCGGCTGTGCGTGTTGTGCATGCGCCGCAGAGACGTGGAAGTGCATGTGTGGGACATCATCTTACGCATGTGCTGTGTGTGAGCGTGAGGCTTGGCGCATGCACATAACAGCATGCAGCACATGCGCATGCCTCATGCCCATGCACAGCGCATGTGCAACGTGGTGTCTCACACATGCACCTTCCGCATCTGCATGGCACATGCGCAACATGTGCAGCCAACGTGCTTGCGCCATTGCACATGCGCAACCTGCGCAATGTAAAAAAACACATAAATACACATGTATACCTGGTACACGTTGAGGGGTTTGTGTAGGCGAGAGAGAGAAGGCGCGTGCTGTTGGTTGTTGGTGAAGCAAAGAGAGTGTCAGAAGCAGGTTTGGTGTGGAGAGTGGCTGGGTTGGTGAGTGGTGGTGGAGAGTGTCAAGCAGGTTTGGTGTGGAGAGTGGCTGGGTTGGTGAGTGGTGGTGGAGAGTGTCAGAGGCAGGTTTGGTGTGGAGAGTGGCTGGGTTGGTGAGTGGTGGTGGAGAGTGTCATAGGCAGGTTTGTTGTGGAGAGGTGTGTTGCAAAGCAGGCAAGAGAAAGAAAGGAGGGGAGGCGAGGAGCAGGAGAGAGAGACAGGAAGGGAATTGAGGAGCAGGCGGCAGGGAGAGGAGGGGAGGGAAGGAGCAGGCGGGAGGTGTAGCAGAGGAGTTGAGGTGCAGGGATGTGTGACAGGGAGGGAGAGGGCACAGAGGGGAGGGAGATGGAGAGACAGGACATGGCAGGAGGGGAGGAGGGGGGCACCTGTTCAGCGGGACCCAGAGCCGGCAGGGAGTTTTGAGCCTGTGGTGGTGGCTGCAGGCCCATCGGGTGTGTCGCAGCCCACCCAGGAGCCACCCAGTGCCAAACGAAGGCGTATACTGGTGCCAGCTGAGGAACAGAGGAGGGCTGTGAGATTCAGTCAGCAAGAAAACCACATCCTGCTGGCCAGTGTGTTGGAGTGGTATGAGGTGTTCTATGGCCGGCTGAGCAACAGCACCACTTTGGCCACACATATACACGTGTGGGAGTAGGTGCAGGAGGCCATAGCCCAGGCATGGGGACCAACCAGGGATCTGGACAGCCTGAGAAAGAGATTCAATGACATTAAGCGTGGTGTCTGAGCACACATGGTGACGGAGAGGCAACATTCCATGGGCACCGGTGGGGGTGCCCCTTTCTCCCCAACCCTCACACCCCTGGAGCAGGAGCTCGCAGACCGTCTGGACCCCATCTACCTGTGTGGACTGCCAGAAGCGCTGGATACCGCCCATCCACAGGCAGGTAGGTCGGCACCTCTCACCCTGCTGCTCCTTACCCTTGGAATAAATGTCCTTTGTCTATATGTCAGGCATCTTCTTTGCCCCTCTTCAGACTCAATTTAAAAGTTCATCTTCTTGCCTCTGCCTTTGGCCCATGAGTTTGCTGTTCTCCTTCCTTACCCTTTGTTATATCACCTTTCTGTCGTCCCCTCACACTTGTTCCTACCTCTTTCCTTTGTCCTGTATCTCCTGCTATTGTCTCTTTGCTCTTGTTCTTAACTTTTCTCTACACCTTTTATTGCTTTGTCCTCTTAGATTGTATCCTCCGTTGAGCAGGAACCTGGTAGTGCCTTATAAATGCTTAGTAGTAGTAGTAGTAGTAGATATGCTGCACATGTACAGGGCACACCCAAGCACATGCGGCACATGGAGGGGATTGGTGGGGGACCATGTCCTGAGAGCATGCGTGCCCTACCACAGGCAACTGTGGAGTGATGACACAGCAGCACATGCACGGTAGGTACAGGGTGTGTGTGACAGGTACCTGGGCCTGCGGGCATGATAGACACAGTCCTGAATGTAGTCGAGGATGGCAAAGCTGTGTAGAAGCAGGGGGCATGGTAGACAAGGCCCATATCTTATTGAACACTGCATACATCAATGGTCCTGAAAACCTCCATGCAAAGCCCAGAGGGTTAAGCTGCACAGCAAAAATGCACAGCACTACAGATCAGCAATGTAATAGTGATCAAAAAGACCTATCTGAGGAGTGGCTAATGATATCCCACTGTAATCAAAGAGGATCACAGCATACATGAGCAGCAATGTAACAGTAAAGAGCCCCATTGGAATACCATTTGCCACTATTCAGATACCCTCCTTGTATTACTATTACATTGGTGCTCTCTGCTGCTGTGACATGTTGCTGTGCTGCTGGAACATCTGGCATTTCCATATAGGTGATATTGGCCACTTATGTATGCGGAGTTCATGTGATTACAGGGCTTTTCCACCCTTCAAAGTACTCCTCCTCCTATGGATTTGTGTTTGCGAGACTAACTGAGGTCTGTTTCCCCCACTACTGGAGTTATCCTACCCAGATTGATCTAGCGTTGCCTCCTCACATATGGCTTATGAGGGTGTATATTGATTTGTTTATTTGTGCCTACTCCTTTTGGGGTGTGTGCATTATTATCAGCCTGATTTCTCTATCCCCCTGAGATCATCATATCTGTGCAGCTAGTCACCCAGCACATTGTGACAAGGGGAGACATACAAGAGGGACATACAACTAGCCCAGAACACATTGGCCTTGGGGTACCCACACACAGCACCAAAACACATATGACGTCTGTATGCTCTTACCTATCCAGGGACATATCCCAGACCTCTGACAGGGAAGGGCCTAACACACGGGGATGATTACGTAGACGCAAACAAACGCCAGCAAACACATCACACACATGTCACACACTTAACACTCTGTCAGGGCCCACATACAATGGCGATCCCCCACCTACCCTCACCAGACATTGGTGTGCACATTGCCACCCCCGTACCATGTGCGCATAGCACAAACCCCACACCACCTGCGATCAGCCCTTATACACAACCCACAGTGCACAGACACATTCCCATACCCCCACACACGATGCAACTCCATGCCCAGCAGTGCTACACCCATCCCCCAAGACACCCCACTATACCCACGCAGTATGGGATAGCTGTCCATCCACACCGCACAGTGTCTTGCAAAGCGGAGGGCCCCCACACACGTCTGGCTGTCATGGACACACCCTGCAACACCTAACATGCGTACCACTCAGGGCAATGCAAGCACATCGCTCACACACACATTGACGGCACACAATCCCACTCAGGGCTCCCACATGCACCACAGCCACATGTATTGCTGAGGCCACATCCAAGGTCAGGCGGCCAGTCTATACCTGATACTGCAGATAGGGGGCGCGGAACTCAGCACACCATCCCCCACACACCGCATCCCATGTGGCACAGCTACACCAGGGAATGAGGCTGCTCCCCCAGCCCCAGCCAGGCACAGCACACTGTAGGCACATGTGCTGTCCTCATTGTAGGTGCACCAACATCAGGCACAGGTGGACAACACATTGATTTTGGCGTGGATGTACTACACAGGTGTACATAGGTGCGCTGCGCAAACTCATCTGTGCTGTGTACCCTTTTCGACCCCCCAGGTGACTACCAGGCCATGGAGGCACATGAGGAGGAAGATGTGGCAGGGCCTCAGAATGCTGAGGGGCCAGAGGCTGCAATGTACAGGAACACTGCCAGCAATGGTGAGGGCACAACAGGAAACAATGTGCTGCCTGAGGCAGAGGACATGCCACCGGATGTCAACGCTACAGTGGGGGTCACTAGCAGCAACTCACAGGCTGTAGAGGGTACGGAGATGGAGGGGAGTCACCAGACCGTGCAGGCGCCAAGGACATCATCCACCCCGCCCACCAGCATAGCTATAATCCTGGAGGAAATGCATGCCCACAGTGCCTCAGCAAGGCACGATGCTGAAGGTGGGTAACAGTATACACAACAATCCCAATGGGGGTTGACGTAACATCCACAATGAGATTGCATGTGCACCACAATATGTTGTCAACATAGCAGATTGTATATTATGTTGTGGGAGGGGGGTTGTGCCATGTGTGTTCCCCCCTACTGTAGCATGGATTGTCAAATGTCAGCATGTTGAGGAGCTCAGACATACACACACTATTCATGGACATATACCCCAAGGAAGCACACTGCGTTAAACACCTATCCCAGGTCACCTAGACAGCTTACTTGACTGACCCCTTACTATGGGTACTGGTACCTAGCATAGTGTGGCAAAGTCAGCTATCCTGAGAGTGGGGGAGGTGAGAAGCATAATGAATTCACCCTAGTTAAGGGTCCCCTTCTAGGAGTGCAGGGAGAGAAAGCCACAGCCAGGTTTCAAAGACAGAAAACCCCCAGCTGGAACAAGTTTCACACAGTGACTGATAAAGTAAGAAAGAGGGATTGCAAGTACGAGGACCAAAGCCCTTACTTTAACAAGTACACTGATTATTCTAATACCAGAAGGCAGGGGGATTACCAACACCTGGGAAAGAAAGCGGTGGGGTTAGAATCCTGGAGGTATAAGCCTGGGTTAGATTATGCAGAGGGAGAGAGACGAGAAGGAGAGCAGCCGGGAGAGCAGCTCAGACAGAAGCAGAGAGGAGGAGTTGATTCTTGGAGAAGAGCTGAGCTACCCAGAGCTGAGAGAGCTGAATTCCCTGCAACAGGTTAGCAACAGAGGTGGGGACCAGGAAGTGGAGAAGCTTTCAGACCACCAGAGAGGTTGTCAGCTGAGCAGTCTGACTAGGTCAGTGAGTCAGAATCCATGCAGTTGGGAGAACCAGTGTCAGAGTTGGGGGAAGAAGATTGCTTTATGGATTGCTCTCTATGCCAAGCTCTAGACAGGAGGTCTTGAAGAAAAGCTAGCCCTGAAAGAAGTAATTCTCCTTGGACATTAACCATATGGCAGAAGCAGTGTGGAGGTAAATTCCTGTCTGTTTTAAAAGGGGAATTTACTGCAACGTAAGCCTGATCAGGAAGCTCTGATTCATGCTTGTTTGTCACCTGTGTTTGAACTGTGCAACGGCAAGAAAAGCCAAGTTAGCTGCTATAAGAGTTTTTGCTTGCTCCTCTCCTTTATGAAAAGCCTCCTGCTAAGAGTTGTGATAACAGCTTGGAATGTTTGTTTTGTTCTAAGTTTGGTTTCACATAGAAAAGCAGCCTAGAGAGGTTTTTGAGGCTGGCAGAAACCAAACTGCCGTAGAAGAATTAAGCTTGAATTTTTCTTTATGCTCTGATTAACAAGGACTAAAAAGGAAAAGTGGCAGCCTAGTTTCTAAAGGCAATACTTCTGTAAGTAAGAGGACTTTAAGAAGCCATTTCTGAGTTCCTTTGGTTTGCTTGCCATTATTTACTGTACCTTAAGCAAATCCTACAATTATAATCCTGTAAATGATACCTTGAACCTGCTGTGTTTTGTGTTATGGAAATAAACTTTCTGTTACAAGCCTTACCCTCGGTTACCTCAACTACAAACCTTCTACTTAAAGCACCAACATATTTTAGCAGTACTACACTTCCCAGAAGCCAACACGAAGAAATAGGCTGCTAAGAGCTGATAGAAGAAGGAACCCTCAACCACCATGCCCCTCGACCACTAGAGGCAAGTGGCTTTGGGCGTTGTGCTTGTGACAATAGCTTGTCACCGTAATCTGTACTTTGCGTCAGCGTTATAGAAAACAGGGCCCCACAGATCTATTTATGTGTGTGCCATGACTCCCCACGTCATCTGGCTTATCTCATATGACCAGTGCGCAGATCATGCATTGACACATTGCATTACGACACTGTACCATGTGTGAGATCTGTGATTCACACGATCCCTCATCAGGACCATTTCCTGGCATGAGAATGGCTCATGGGACACACAGATGTACACATGGTCATGCGTTGCTAGTCATCGCGTGCATGCTTTTTCTGCAGATTGGTCTGATGTGATATGCCTGACATGTGCATGTGTCACAGTGGGGGTTGTAACAGGTGTCTCACACATCACCTTGTGTCCCACCCACAGGCACTCATCAGGCTCTGTTGGCCATTCACCAGGAGATCCACCAGCTGCGGGCCACAGCGGATACAATGGCAGGGGCGCTACTCCGTATTGCGGATGCCCAGGAGGCCATGGCTGCCCGTACACAGCAGCCAACACCAGCACCAAAGGCAGCACCAGAAGTCCCGGGACAGAGGGGTGGGTTGGGCCGTAGTCTCCGTGGCCAACCATGGAGGATGTGAACATTGTAAATAAAGACATCACGACCTATTACTACCTATGTGTTTGTTTCCAATGTGTGGCACTGTGATCCCCTGAGTACCCTACACCCCCATTGTCACCCTGCCCACATGTGCCTACCCATATACCTCAGGGGTGTGGTGTCTGCACTGTTACAAATCAACACACATAGGTTATACCATGCCCTGTGTGCCATGGACTGTGCCAAGTGGTCACCCACCTACCTATGCGTGGGGGTATACCCAACCTCACCCGTTGCCCAGCAAGATGTACACAGTGGTACATGTCTGTTGTAAGGATCTGACATCCTCTCCCACCCCATATGCTCTCCATTATTATACACACATGTGTGACCATCCTCCTTGCCCACACCAGGGCCTACATGGCTGTCTACACACATAGGCTTGCATGCGGCACAGGCAGACAAAGGTAGCTCGCTACAGTCAGCTGATCACTCTTCCCCAGCACTTGAAGTTCCCCACCGCTCATCCTCGGGACCTGCATCGACCTGTCTCGCCCTCACCAACTATCCTGGGTACAGCAGTCCCTCTTACCCTTCCTGCCACATATCTGCTGCTAGCCTTTTCACCTATTACCCATGAGCATGGTGCATCAGATATGCAGCCTACACATCACAGGCAGCATGCATGTGACCATAGGTGTTGGGACACACTGCACATTGGCACATCACAGGGGCACCAGGGGACACAGACACCTACTCACATGGGCAGCCCCCACACCTGCACGTGGAGACGGTCCATGTATGTTACCTATATCTACCACGCATACACATAGGGATCTACACACATGTCCCATGCTCATGTCCACAGTCTGTCTGTAAGGGAGACACGTGACCATTGTGCCGTACGTACAAACTGGTTTATTTACACATTTACATTGGCCATGCTCCTGTTGCAGTCACCCACAACTGCCCTATTCACAGGAGGCCTTAGTCGTGACCACAGAGGTATAGTATAAAGTCTAGTGTCATGGTAGTGGCACCTGGCGATGTGTTCAGGGCCACCCACTTCCCACTCTATCTCAGAACACATCACCCATGTGTTGTAAGGATAGCATGGTGCCATGGCGGGTGTGTCGAATGATGTATGTAGGACAGGCAAACAAACAGGTATGTGCCAGACCACACAGGGAGTTAGGGAACACCTCCCCTGGACACCAGCATGGCCAAACCACACATGGCATGGTGCTGCCATGTCATGCAAGGAGGGTGTAGGAACAGGGTATAGGGGGTACGGGGTTTGCGCACAGTACACATAGGTGTCACCTCACACATGCCCAGACCCACAGCCACACATGCAGGGTGCGCTGGCAACAGGTATTAGAGGACACACTGGCCAGAGCAGCATGTTCTGTCCCGGTTGACAGGACAGCACATGGCACATGTGTGGGTGTCCCTGTGCCCCTTAAATGCTCCAGGGATGCCCATCAGGGGATGGCTGTTGAGATTCACCACCCATGGCAGCTGCACGCTGCATGTGTATCTCAGCAGCCAACCACTGAATGGCACCTGCCACCCATATGATGGTGCGGTCCTGGGTCTGCTGGCATTGCAGCACACCACCCACTGCCAGAACAGGTCCCGCACACAGCTTCCACCACATCCATGCCAGGTGCCTGGTGTTTGTGTGGTGGCATGAGTGTGGGTACTGTCTGTGGCAATGGGTGGGGACGCTACTCCCAGGCGGACACCATCGCCGCACACATGTGGCAGCTGGCAGGGACCCACACTGCCCTGTGCTGTCCTGTGTCCCCTCCCACTCACAGTTCCATGCTCGATCCCCTCCACACCCCCTCCTCCCACCCTGACCCCTCCACCACCCTCTCTCTCGCCCCCTCCCCGCTCTCCTCCTACTCCGCCACCTCTTCCACCTCCCCCTCACCTTCCTCACCCCCTGCTGCATACAACTCCCCCTCCCCTCCCTCCTGCCCCACCCCGCCCTCTGCCCCTCCATGTTGTCCTCTTCCACTTCGCCCTCTGCCACCTCCTCCTCCTCTGGCTGGACTGGCACTGTGGGGCGTGTTCTGGGGGGCCCCAATGTAGATGGGCCCTCACCAGCAGCAGCATCCTCTGTGGGGGGAGACAGTCATTAGCACACCATCATGTGAGTCACATACCACATGTACATAGTTTGGCCTCCCACAGGCTGTTGGGCCACTGTGACATGCTGTACTGCGCTGCAGAGACCACAACACTCACCGCCACTTTGCTCCAGCGCCCTCCTTTGGAGGCGGGCAAGGACCTATGGGCAGTGCAGCCGCAGCTCACGACCCTTTTTCCATAGATCCTCTACATGGGGGGGAAAGCAATGGGTGGGAGCATTAGGGGCCAGATATCTCTGGTGGGTACCCACCGCATATCACACATCTCTGTGAGAAGCAGCATGCTGCTGCTGCTGCTCTGGCCAGTGTGTCCTCTCCTACCTGTTGCCTGCGCACCCTGCATGTGTGACTGTGGGTCTGGACATGTGTGAGGTGCCACCTATGTGTACTGTGCATTACCCTCCGGACCCCCCATACCCTGTTCCTATACTCTCCTTGCATGACATGGCAGCACCATGCCACATGTGGTTTGGCCATGCTGGTGTCCAGGGGAGGTGTTCCCTAACTCCCTGTCTGGTCCGGCACACACCTGTGTGGTTGCCTGACCTACACACATCATCTGACACACCCACCATGGTACCATGCTATCCGTACAACACATGGGTGATGTGTTCTGAGACAGAGTGGGAGGTGGGTGGCCCTGAACACATCACCAGGCACAGCTACCATGACACTAGGCTTTGTACTATACCTCTGTGGTCACGACTAATGCCTCCTGTGAATAGGGCAGTTGTGGGTGACTGCAACAGGAGCATGGCTCTCCACACCTAGCTGAGCTAGTAACATCTGTGATCTGGTCTGAGCCCTCCTGGAGTTAGGGCAGAGCTATGAAACCCCAACAGGTGCAGGTACCCTAACACCAGCATCTATAATGGTCCTCTGCAATCAGGTACGGGCCCCCTGGGAATAGGGCAGATGTGTGACATGACCCTGCATAACCTACCACAATATCTGGATTTATTTGAGACCTTTATAATCAGGTCTCAGGTCTCCTAGGGGTAGGGTGGATCAGAACACATCAGCAGCAACATATATCATAACACCAGGGTGACTGACAGATCACTTTGAGCAGGTCTCAGGACTCCTGGGGGTAGGGTAGATCATAACATATCAACAGCAGCACATACCATAACACCAGGGTGATTGACAGACCACTTTGATCAGGTCACAGGACTCCTGGAGGTGGGAAGATGTGTGAACCTGCAACTGCATACACTACCATACTCACGGGATGTATTACAAACCTGTGTAATCAGGTATGGGCCTCCTGGGGGTAGGGCAGATGTGTGACCTGGCCCTGCATAAACTACCACAATATCTGAATTTATTACATACCTGTGTAATCAGGTCTCAGGACTCCTGGGGGTAGGGCAGATCTGTGAATCTGCAACTGCAGAACCTAAAATGTCAGCATGTTGTTTACCAGACCTCTTTAGGCAGATCTACTGCTCCTGGGATTAGGGTAGATTTTAACACAACCGCAGCAGGTACCATAACACCAGGCTGACAACTGGACCTCTGTGATCAGGTCCTTGGACTCCTGGGGATAGGGTATACCTACACACAACAGCATACGCAGCTACATTCAGCACTGGATGGCCCAAAGACTGGTGTTTATACCATGTTGTACATGTATGATGTGTGTTCATTGCTGGATAATGTGTTGCACAACTTGCATTGTGTGACCTGTCCCCATACACTTACCTCACGTGGGTAGTTGGCAAGATGATTGTACCACCTCGTGATGCATTCCCATGCCCTCCTAACGCGGCAGAGATCCTGGCATTTGGAGGAGCCAGGGAATTATTTGTGCTGCCTAGCATAGATTAGCCCTGCAAGGTGTCGCAGCTCCCGACGGGTGAAGGCAGGCTTCCTTGACCGTGTCGCCATTTTCTTCTATGTCTTGCTGCCGCATGCATGCATGTCGCATATGCGCTGCCACACATCAACACGCACTGCAACGCATCAACGCACGCTGCCGTGCATCACTACGACACGCTAGGTACGTGCCCATGCCACTGCCGGTACATGGCAAACGGTGGCCCCGCCAGGATACGCAGCACTGCAGGCTTTCTGCCCTTTGTCCAGGTCGCTTCATAGGGTCTTATGACACACTTCCAGACACACCATGCTGTGAGGCACCTTGGGGTACATGACTACGGTGAAAGGATTTATGCTGCAGACAGACACTGCAGAGATGTGTCTGACTCTTCTTACCACAATATACATCTTAGGCATTTATCTTGCTGCTGGCACACTGGGGTCTCAAACCCATCATTACTGGCTGTGAAGGAATTGTATTAACCAGTGTGCTATTCCTTTTGACATTACAATGGCTGGCTGCACAGCTACCCCAGCTCATCTGCAGACACTTTCTGCTCTGCTTACCGGGATAGTGTAAGGACACAGCTAGGGCACTTTACAGGGCACCTTAGTTTGGGCAACTGAGCTGAGGGTGCTTTTGGGTGTGCACACTGATTTCAGATCTATGTCAGACTGTTACAGGCATAAACGCCCGTAGCCTTAAACAGGTTGCCTGCACTAAAGTTTGTCATGGAGAAATATCTCACACAAGTACTAAAAGTTATGGGGTTCATTCTGTACCATGAATAGCGAGTATGTACCTCCTGTCTGGACATATATCCCCGCTATTTGTCCCCCTTTTGATCCCAGTGCAAAGGCTCCCCATGCATACAGTGGTGTTGTATAGGGAGCCTGTGATGGGGGCGGAAGGGGGTGGTCTGGAGGCGGAGCAAGAGTAAGGCATTCTGAGCTCAGTCCTGTACATTGGGGCTTGGCCTGTTAGATGGTGGAATAAGTCCCCCTGGATGCGGAGTGACAGCAGTTGATGGTGGCAACGGACAGATGAGGGGTGCAGGAGCATCCCCGTAGCCCGACCCTGGCCATGGGAGGCTGGATCGTTGGTCAGGCTGCAGGGAAAGGAGATTTTGGTGGCGGTCGGTGAGCACAGCTCCTGCATGGAGCCAAGTGCCAAGGCAATGGGATGCCATGGCACTGCAGCTCCATTCAGGAGCCTGGCTGAGTTAGCCGGATAGGTGCAGAATGTGCAGCCAATCAGAATCGGGGACTGGCCTGCACATCCAGGCTGGTAGACCCGATTCTGATCCCGCGGGTGCTACTGCTGCATGCCCCAATTTTGACCATTTGTACAGGGGCAGGATATCTACAACTGAATTGGTCTCTGTTACTATAGTTGTGATAGAAATCAAGACAAGATCATTACAGGAAATGAATGAGCTGATAAACAGTGCAGAAAAAGTGATAGCACATGAAGTGGGCTACATCTTAAGAGAAACAAAATCATCTACCAAAATGGAAGGCAAGATCAGTAAACTGAGGTCAGATACCAGCAGATGGAGGCAACAAAGAAGCCCAAGTATGAAAAGACCAAAGATTATTTAAAGAAATATTGCTTGTGCACTAGAATGATAAAATAAGTAAAGTATTTGGTATGACTCTTGCATCCTACAAGTCAGGCAAAACAATTTTTTTCAAACATACTTGTCAGGTTTTGATAAAAAAAAATTGATGAAAAAATCTTGAACAATGCTAAAAATCTCAAAGAAGAACTGGTCAAATTATGTAAAGAACTATAGGATAACCCAAAGGATTATAAAAAGAAAGCAGCTTGGACAAATTAAATGTAAGCTTAACAAACTGGAAGCCATTTGGAAAGCTTAATAATAACACTAAGGGGTATGTTTACTAAACGGCGCACAAGTGCGCGGCGCACAATAGCATGCGCTAAGGTACCTTAGCGCACACTAATGATGCGTTTTTGTGCCCTGCACACGTGCGCGCCGCACTAAAGTGCCCGCTCATGTGCGCGGCGCGCTGATGTGCGATAGAGGCGTGGAAAGGCTCCCGGAGGGCGGAGGAAGGCTCCCCAGGGGCGGAGAGACGGGGTCAATGGGTGTAGAGTGGGAGGGGAGAGGCTCCCCGCACAGGAGCGGGGCTGAAATTCGAGTAAAAAAATACCGCGAGTGAAAACCTCGCGGTAGAGCCGATTTAAAGGGAAGAGAAACCATTTCTGTCAGCAATGTACAGCAAAACCAGGGAAACCTACAAAAAGTGAGCAGTGTGATACATGTGCATGGAACAAAAGGGCAAATAAACATTAAAAATGACCCCAACAAAATATAATAAAATTATAAGCAAGCTGGGCAATAGTGATAGTAATGGTAAACATCAAAAAACACTCCCAAGAAAGCCCCAAAAAATAAATATGAATTTTAGAAGGGTCTACGCTCCGTCCCCATACAAGGTGAATGATCCCACAGTGAAATAGCACTGATCAGGGTTTCCCTCTCCATTGGACAGGTTACCTATGGCATGCACATTTCCACAACAGCAGGGTGGGCAGGTCGGAATGGGCAATTGGACAGATGCTGGGAAAGGGGATACAGAGGGCTGTAGGCGGCACATGCTGTGGTGCAGCTGGGGCACAGTGCGGACTAGGCAGATGCCTAGATGGCACCTAGGAATGCTGAAACTGAACAGAAGCCAGACAGCAACTGATGAGGGCCCAACATGGGCACGAGAGTGTTTATCACAGTGTCACAGGGGATAGTACCCAGCAGGTACCCCCAAGGGCACGGAACATTGGCAGGCAGTGATTGGGGGACATGCGGACAGATATGCAGGCACCCCTACCCCAGAACCTGCACCATAGGCAGCCACCTACCTGCACACAGGATGGCCTGAGACTACGTACCACCAGCAGAAGGGCATGTCAGCATGGTGGCACAGGGGTACTGGAGGTAGAGGGGGGCAGTGGCAGCTGCCCAGAACAGTCCATGGCCTAGCCCTGTGTAGGTGGGTGCAATGCACTGCAACAGACAGGCCCTGCCGGACAAACAGTCATGGTATCATCAGGGAATGCACTGTCTCTGTGGCAACACGGTGGTGCAGTGCACACAACCAGTGTGTTTTGAGACAGAAGGTCACAGGTTCAAGCCCAAGCTGGGGCTCCTGCCAATCCAGTCCCCATATTTTACCCACAATTAACTAGTGATAGTAAAGACGAACCTTTATTGCAGAGAACATAAGCATGGCTCAAACACCTCTATTTTACCCTACAGAGCACAGACACCAGAAACATGCACATTACCTAGAGCAGATTACCCCAAATGCCGTTCTGGAGGGCCACAAATCCTTCAGGGTTTATGCTGTCTCCAATCTAAGGATGGAGCGGTACTGGTGGTGGAGGTGGCAGCAGCTGGTGGCCACAGTAGACCATGGCCTAGCCCTGTCCAGGTGGGTGCCGTGCACTGCAACAAACAGGCCCTGTCGGATGTACAGTCATGGACTCCCCAGGGAATGCAGCATATCTGTGGCAACACGGTGGTGCAGTGCACACAGACAGTGTGTGCAAGAACAGAAGGTCACAGGTTCAAAGTTCAGCTGGGGCTACTGCCAATCCAGTCCACATATTTTTCCCACAACTAAACCGTGATAGTAAGGACAAATCTTTATTGCTGAGAACATACGCATGGTTAATACGTCTATATTTTACCCCACTGAGCACAGACACCATAAACAGGCGCATTACCTAGACAGAGTCTCCCAAATGCAGTCCTGGAGGGCCCCACACCATTCAGGTTCCATGCTGCCTCTAATAAAGATGCCTGTGCTGCATATCTATGCACCACCCCCATGGTATGCAGATGTATCTCATGCATATTCATGAGGGACAGCATGAAAACGCGAACAGTGTTTGGCACACCAGGACTGGAGTTGGGAACCTCTGCCGTAAAGCAGCAGCCAACAGGGGCAGACACACCCACACCCACACCCACAGGCCCCATTGGCCAATGCCTCCTGGAGAGGCAGGACATTGAGCCCTGTGTGCATCTCCCAATACTAGCACTTGCATACCTTAGCAATGCCACCCTACACCTGGGTATACGGTAGACAGCTATCAAATGTTTCCTATGATTACTGGCAGATAGCAAGTCCTACGTTAAGCACAGTTTGCTCATTGAGCTCCATCATAACAATCCTTCTGATGTCTGCGGTGTGTGCTTCAGGTCTGGTCTCTGACAGTGTTTACCACCATGGGGAGTGACCCCCAACAGTATTGCGTACCATATCCATGCCTGTACTGTGCCCAGGACTGGTGTGGTGGGCAGGGCTGCTAAACTCCTCTATAGTAGCACAATGCTGGCATAGGTGTGGGAGTGTGTGTTTGTCTATACAGTGTGTGGTGGCTTCAAACACCTTCCATAGCCCACACTGCCAGCACTGTTGCCAGTATTGGCCTGCCAATGTGCATAATGAGGAGCAAGGTACCATGGGTATAGCCCAGACAGGGTGGCCTGGCCAGGATGCATCTGCACAGGGCATAGGGCACTGGCTGGGACATTTTAGTACCCAGCCACCACCTACACAGACAGGGTGACCTCAGTATGTCCTGCTGGGAGATCACTCTCACCCTGACTGTGCAGTGACGACAGCATGGCTAGGCACCCCCATAGTGCTATATAGTATTCCTGTCTTGTGATATTTATGGGTTTCCTTTTGGGGCCCAGTCACTGACTTATCTGCTTGTGTATGCTGACATCCCAGTTCTGGGTGCATGCATTTCCACCAGGAACATACACTATGGACTAGCTAGCAGACTGTTTGCAGCTGGTATGTGTCTTGATGGATTGCCTTGCAGGGTGCAGTGGCTGAAGACTTGCTGCAGGAGAATATCAGGTAGTGGTGGGGTGCAGCTTAGCATATCCAGGTCTAATGTCTGTCTGCTATTGTGTTATGGATGTGTACAGTGCTGCATTGACTGCCCTGTAGGGTGTCTGTTCTCCAGCAGGACCAGGGTTGATGGTCCCCTCTACTGCCACCATTGCAGGGAGGTAGAATGTGGATCTGTTGATGGGAGACCCTGTTTACCACCCTCAGCCCTGGAGGAGGAGAGTGGTGGTGCATGATCCTCCTGGGGGTCCATAGGGGCTACACCTGACTGAGACAGACAGATGTATCCAAGGTGTTTCTGTAGAAACTACCTATCTCACACATTAACACTGCTTTGGACCTCCAGCATGGCCTATTTCTGCCATGGAAGGTGCTGTGGACCTGGTGCTGGGTGCCTCACCGCACCCTCAGTGTGAGCACAGTACCCACACAATGTGACGGTGTGTAGCTACTCTGTGCCAGTAAAACACACGGTCAGTACCCCCTACCAGGCCGAGGTGCTGTGGGGGTGCACATGGTCAGTTCCCCCTACCAGGCCGAGGTGCTGTGGGGGTGCATACCCCATCTTGTGTTTATCTGTGGACAGTTGATTTGCATGTGCAGTGCACCATGGGTACGGGTGTGCTAACCCTATCCTGGTGACCACAGCAGACTGTCTGTGTGGTGACGTGCACTCCCTCTGCAGCCAGTCAGTGGCTCACTAGCAGCTATAGAGCTGTAGCCCAATGGTTATTTCACTGCTTGTGGAGCCAGAGGTCGTGGGTTTAACCCACAGTGGGGTTATTTGATAGGGCTGCCCAAAGCATTATCTATTTTTAATGTACATTATTGCTGCCAGCAAAAACACCCTCATCGTACTGTACTCATAAGGTGCCTCAGAGGGCGCTTTATAGGGCGCCCTTTAGGTCACCTTATGGTTACCGTCCATATAAGGTGCACTATACGTTATCCTGTGGAGCAACTTATAGGGTGCCCTATAGGGGACATTTTAGGGTGCCGTGGCGGACAGTGCACTTTATAATGTGCCCTATGGAGTGCCTTATAGGGTGCCTTATGCGGCACCTTCAATTACGGCACGTGAGGGCGTGTTTGCTGGCAGCAATTATTAAAATACAAATACAGTGCTGCAGGAAACAATATGTACATTGCAAAGCTGATGCCTCAGCCAGCCTTATGTATTAGGCACACTAGGGAGCAAACTCATGACCCCTGTATCAGCAGTCAGTGCCTTAACCATGGTGCTACACTGCTACTCCTCCTTGCATGTCAGCGCACCTACTTAAGATTTCCATGCGTTTAAATGCACAGTGCTGCCATCAAACACAGTGCTATGACCTTGCTGTGCCTCATAGGGCACCCTATATGGCGCCCTATAGGCCGCCCTTTCAGCAACATTGTAGGGTGCCGTGGCGGACAGTGCACTTTAAAATGTGCCCTCTGGGGTACCCTATGAGGTGCCTTATGCAGCACCTTATGTTACAATACTTTGAGGGTGTGTTTGCTGGCAGCACTAATTAAAATAAAAATAAAATGTCCCCTACAGCAATATTACCTATAACAGGTAATGCCTCAGCCAGCCTTCTTCATTAGGCACAGTGGGGGATTGAACCCATGATTCCTGCATCATTGGTCAGTATGTTAACCATTGTGCTCCACTGCTGCTCCTCCTTGCATGTTAGCACACCTACTTATGATTTTCATTCCTTAAACTGCACAGTGCTGCCATCAAAAACAGTGCTGTGACCTTGCGGTAACTCATACGGCACCCTATAAAGCACCCTATAAGCAACATTCTAGGGTGCCTTGGCAGACAGTGCACTTTAAAATGTGCCTTATAGGGTGCCTTTTGTTAACACGCTTTGAGAGTGCGTTTGCTAGTAGTGATAATTAAAATAAAAATAAAATGCCTCCTAAAGCAATCTTCCCCATAATAGGTAATGCCTCAGCCAGCCTTCTTCATTGGGCACAGTGGGAGATTGAAACCATGATCCCTGCACCATTGGTCAGTGTCTTAACCATTGTACTGTGGCTCTGTTCCTGTGCTTGCGCATCAGCGCGCCACTTCTGCTTCCCGTGCAACTTTCTCATGCGCTAATGTGCGGGGCGCACATGAGCGCAGCGCATGTTAGCGCATGATTAATCCCGGTTTTGCTTTTTTCAACCTGAAACGCCCACTCCTTATATGGCATCCGCATACTAGCGCGCCGCGCACCATAACGGGGTTTTAGTAAACATACCCCTAATACTACTTGTGAAATGGGCATAGAATATAAAAAATTGGACAGCACCAGGAAGTAATGAATTTCATAGATTCTGGCTAAAATACCTTATCTGTTTATCTGAAAGAATAGCCCATCAATTGAATGCTATACTACACAAAGAGAAATTGATGATAAGTTTTTGCCAGTTTTCTTCTCATCAAAGATCAAAGAAAAGGAGCAATACCAGGCAACTACAGGCCACTGACAGGAGTTATAGCAGATACAACATTGTATGGAAAGGAACAATTTGCTCTGCATGAAAGAAAAAAGAAGTCAATGAAAGACAAGGGGTACCAAAAATCAGCTCCTAATAGATAAAATCATTCTAGAGAACTGCAAACAAAGGCCGATCTAAATGTTTCTTGGGTAGATTACAAAGAAGCGTTCCAGTCATTGCTGCCCAAATGGATAGTAAGACGCTTGCAAATGATTGGAGTCAGTGATATCAAGAAATTAGTTAGGACTGACAGGCACATGGAAAACTCAACTTCTAATGAATGGTTTAAGCGGCAGACAAAGCCAGCGTCATAAGGGACATTTTTCAGAGTGACTTGCTTTCACCTTGATATATTTGTGATAACAATAATCCCATAACTTTAAAGAAAAGTAGCCAGGCTTTCAAAATATCACAAAAACTTCACACTTGTTCTATATGGATTTGAAATTGTACGGAAAATTATAAGCTAAAAATTGAATCACTGCTCAGCACTGTCTGGATATATAACAATGACATTGCCATGAAGTTTGGACTGGACAAATATACAACAGTGGTAATCAGCTGAGGCAAAGTTATGAACATAGAAGGACATGAAATGCCCAGTGAAATCTCCAGATGCCGCCCAAGGGGGGTGCGGGGCCATGTGCGGAGACACGGTGCAGGGCCTCATTTGCATAAATATTTGCAAAATGTTACCATACACTAACTTTTAGTAAACATGCCTCTTAATGAGTGTATGGATAAAGACTTAAGATTTCTACATTACTATAATCCAGTGCCAACCCCCAGGCACATTGGGAACTACTACAAACACTGCCCATTTAGAACCCATAGTAAACCCGCCGTATCGTAACAGCACTACCAGGACTCACAAAGCACCAGACCCTACCTATCAAAAAGCAACACTGCAAATATTTAACCAATACATTTCAGAGAACAACAATACATGACCTACTGGGGAAAGAGAACAAGTGGCAATGTCAAATAGGAATTACATAAACAGAATACCTCAGCTCAGTTACACATGCAGAACATAGACCATCACCAAACAAGGAATCACAATTTAGAACCAGGAAGACAATTAAACTGGGACCCCCAAAAGCCAAACTTGGAATGTACAACAACACTGCAGAAATAAAACTATAAATTAATTTCCTCGTACTAAACAAAGTGCAGACGTTAATGATGCACATTTCCCAGAGCTGACATATTCCAGTTAATAAATTCAAAATAAAGAGATATCTTTCTACCTTTTCTGCATTTTTTTCAGTTGCAATTGCTCCAGCCACTTTCTTCTGGTTTCTTCGTGCCTTCTGCTAACTCTCCATTGTCTGCTGTCCATTTGTCCTTTCTTCTCTCTTCTAGTTATTTTTTCCATTCTCTCTCTACATCTGCTTTAACATACTAATCTTTCTCCTTTTGCTCTTTCCTCATTCCTATTTCATCCACTCAAATTTTACCCCTCCATCCTCAGTCCCCACTTACTAGTAAACCGCCCCGATGTAACGGGAGGTGGTATATCAAAGGTTTTAATAAATATAAACATACTCTCCCAATACCTGGCAAATTGTAGATTTTTCTTCCCTCCCACACAAAATATTTTCCCCTCTCCATTTCACTCTCCCAGTCCCATCCCATTCTAATCCTCCCCCAACATCAGCTCCATTCTATTTCCAGCCCCACACAGCATCCGCTCCCTTCTAGTTCCCGCATCAGTCCATTTCCAGTCCTAGTCCCCGCATCAGCCCATTTCCAGTCCTAGCTCCCCCGTCCATTTCCAGTCCTATCCGAGTCCCTCCATCAGCTCATTTCCAATCCCAGCCCCCATCAGCCCATTTCTATTCCTTTTCTAGCCCCACCATCAGCCCATGTCAAATCCTAGCTCCCCTCCACTCAGCCCATTTCCATTCCAAGCCCCCATCCCCATCAGCTATTTGCAGTTCAAGCCTCCCCTTCCACTCAGCCCATTCCAGTCCTAGCAACCCCCCAACCCATTACCAGTCCTAGCTCCCCCCATAGCCCATTACCAGTCCTAAGCCCCCCCATCAGCCCACTTTCAGTCCTAACCCCCCATCACTCCATTTTCAGTCTTAGCCCCCCATAGCCCATTACCAGTCCTAACGCCCCCATCAGCCCACTTCTAGTCCTAACCCCATTAGTCCATTTCCAGTCTTAGTCCCCCCATAGCCCATAACCAGTCTTAACCCCCCATCAGCCCACTTCCAGTCCTAACCCCCCATCACCCCATTTTCAGTCTTAGCCCCCCCATAGCCCATTACCAATCCTAACCTCCCCATCAGCCCACAGCCCATTACCAGTCCTAACCCCCCTACCCCCCATCAGCCCAGGGAACATTTAAAATAAAAAAAAAGCTAGTTGCTGTCGCTACCACCTTGGCAGCGACAGAATTGAGTGTCCCGCAGCCCCCCCCCCCCTGCCCAGCAGAGCCCTCCCTCCCTGCATCAGTCCCTCTCCGGCTGGCTTTCAGAGCCGCAAAGGGAGAGTTTCTCCCTCGTGGCTCTGTTAAGCCCGCCAGGCCTGATGGGAAATGGGCATTTCCAGTTTCCCATCAGCCCCGGTGGGCTTAACAGAGCCGCAAAAGGGAAACTCTCCCTTCGTGGCTCTGAAAGCCGGCCGGAGAGGAACTGATGCAGGGAAGGAGGGAGGACTCTGCCGGGCAGGGGGGGGGGGGCGCTGGACACTCGATTCTGCCGCTGCAATGGCGGCAGTGGCAGCAGCCAGCTTTTTTTTTTTTAAATTTACCTTTAATGCAGAATGTTTTTTGCGTGGAGCCCCCTGAAACGCGGGGCCCTGTGCAAAAAACATTCTCGCTCAATGGAAATATCAGAGGCTTAGTGCCAGAAAACTGTTACAAGTATTTGGGCCTCCTTCAAATTGACATCAAGCATTCCCTATCAAGGAGTATATCAGAGTTAGAACAGTCTTAATATCCAAACTCAATGGTGGTTAAAGCTATTAATATCTGGACTTTCATGTTTGTTATACTGCAGAATCATGGAATAGACACAAGCAGAGCTGGAGGTATTCAATTGCAAAACCTAGAGGTTGCCTTATTTGGAAGCTTGAACCCTAATGGTAGTTCTACAAGACTATCCCTAGTATTCAGAGCTGCCATTTTGAACCCAGGATAGCAGTAGGGCAGGGTGTCTAGGGATCATTCTTGCCATGCCACTAGGAGGAGAGTCAGGTGCCTCTTTGAAGATAGAAGTGTATAAGCCATTTCGTTTCCCACACTAGCATGGATTGCCATGCCGATAGCACTTTTGCGCTTACTGCCTTCTCTTGAAGAAGCAGTAAATGCGCTTGTGCTATCTGTGGCAGTGACAGTGCATGGTAGCTTACCATGAGCTAACTGCAAGCACTGTCCATACCCATAAATCAACAATTCTCAATACCCCCTTTCCCGCCCCGTGCAGAATCAAGCATTCCCTGTGGGAACTGGTGCACAGTAAGTGCCGAGGCTGTGCGATAACTATTACCACGCATCAAAGCCTACAGTAGCTGCTTACTGCACTTCAGTGAAAGAGCCTGTAGGGATTAATATTTCCAGCCATCAGCTACAAAAGACAGAACTGTGTAGCATAACCCATATCCTACTATAATAGCTCTAGGTATCCAGTAGCTAGAGATCTAAAGCCAATCACTAATCTTCTGCAGACTGTGTATAGCATTAAATAAATAAAAAAATAAAAAGAAGCAATGTGCTTTGAATATAAGGGATTTATAGTCAGATTATTTGTCAGATAACAGATGTAAAATGTTAGAACAGGTTGAAGAGTGTTTTTCAAAGAGACAGATGGCCGTTCTATAAGAACAAGAAAGACTTAGAAATATTAGTTGATAACAAAGTGAGATCCGATTTATTAAGCTGTTTTCCCATGCATACTAAATCAGAGAAAAAGCTTTAGTAAACCGAGGATGAGTATACAAAACCAGCAGCGGCCAAACTGGGGAAATGTTGTCAGGTATCAAATTGGAGGTTTTGATTAAGAAATGGAATATTGACCCATGAGTTAGTGCTCTAGGCTAATAACTCAAGAAACAAGTATTCAAATACTGCTTCTCCCACTGATGTTCATTGCTAAGGATTTTGAAATTAAAAAAAAAAAACCTGGAAAAAATTATTTAGCATGAGAAATAGAATGGATACTCAGAATTGATAAGGACTATTCAATAATTCAGGAAATTTATTGTAATGATAGATATACACATGCTGTAATTTGTCTGTATCTACCAAGCTCACGTTGATTCAGGAGAAAAGGGAAAAAAGAAAAGAAAAACAAAAGGAACAAATGAGTCAAAGCCAAGAATCAATATTCATGGAGCTCTGACTTAATTCCGTTTTTGGAGGATTTTAATTTTATTTCATCAAACTGTTATCCATAAACTCCTGAAAAGACCTCCACAAAGCACATGAAAAGGTAATTTAAAAAAAAGAACAAACTCCAATAGCAGTAAACTGCTGTTGTAATGGGGGAAAAAGCCTTTCCTGGAAACTAAAGGGTATGTTTACTAATCAGCGGTAGCGGCTTCAATATCGCACAGAAGCTGCTACCGCTGATTAGTAAACGTACCCCTAAGTAGTCCAAGCAATATCTGGGAACGCATTTGCTCTGTGGTCACAAAGAGACATATCTTGAATTAAGGCATACTTATTCACCAAGTCCTTGTCCATTTCTGAACTAAGAAAAATGAGAAGAATGGAACATTCTGAGACTGCATTTTTGGAAACTTCCAAAAATGTTAAGATCTATAAACTATCCCTTTAGCAATGACCCAAGAGCAACCTCAACTTCATTCTCCCTGTTCTTCATTGATGAGAAACAATTGATCTTAGAAACCTGAGGAACTACCTCTTCTGGTAACTCTAATATCTTCTTGATACGTCTTTAATAGTTCATAGTGTAACAGTAATTTAGTAGAGGGAAGTAAAAAGTGTTGCTGATAGGTGATTTCAATCTGTCAGATATTGATTGGGACATCTTTGCTGTGGTGTCATCTAGAAGTAAAGAGATTCTGGATTCTTTACAGAGAGAAATGGAAACAATCTGGACATAAGGGGGCCATACTGGACCTGAGGCTTATGAATGGGGAGAGTTTCTAATGTTACAGTAGGTGATAATCTTGCATCCAGTGATCAGATGGTGTGGTTCAGTATTAGGATAAGGACTGATATAGAATATTCAAAAGTGAGGATCCTAGATTTTAGGAAAACTAACTTGGCCAAAATGCGACAATACCTCAAGGAGTTGTTAACGGGATGGGAATAGTTGGGAGATGTAGAAAAGCAATGGGCAAAACTGAAAAGGGATATTTCAAGGCAACAAACCTTTTTTTTTAATTTCAATATATTTATGAAGCAAAAATATAAACATAAAATACGCTAACTTAAATAGCAGCTACATTTCCTTATTCTACCTGTTTCTGGACTGATTGGCTCTGGTGCCTGCTTGCTGGCTCCCTATTGGGTGGCTAGATCGAAGGAGGGCCATTTAACACCGGCTCCACCATGGGACGCGGTAGCGGGCGCGTGCCCGAAGGGGCGTGACCAAAGGAGCAGGCCCGCCCCTTTGGTGCCACTTCGGTGCACTTGGTGCAGAGGTATCCCCTGTAATGGGGTAGAGGAGGAAATAATACTCGCAAGCCATGCAGCCAAAGGCGGTTAATGAGATTGGACCGATGGATACCCATGTGAGAGTAAGGAATCCCTTGACCTCTACTGTGCCGTCATCTCCTGAGTCGGTGAATGAATCAACTGTGAGTAATGCTTCGCCGTCAGCCTCTGCTAGTGATAAGGGTTTAACTCAGCCCAGCCAAGAGTTGATTACTAATGTTGGGCCTGGTAGTCTTTCCTCTCTTGACGGTGTTGGGATGGATTGTGCCGGCTCAGTTTTGCTTCCTCATTCCTTTCTGAAAATTGATTCATCTTTAGAAGGTTTGCCTCCCCCCACTTCGGTGGTTTCTTTCGCCTCCTCTAAGGGAACCCTGACACCTCCGGCTGAAGTTTCCTTAAAGGATATTTGGGCAATTGTCTCTCGTATGGAGTCGATGCTTGGGGTTTCCCTGAAGAAAGTGGCGACTTTTTTGATGGAAACAGTTACAAAGTTATCTGATCATGAGATCCGTCTGTCAGCTGTGGAGAAAGTAACTGAGAAATATGAGAATTTGTCCTCCTTTCAACAAGCTGTGCTGGCTTCGTTTACTCAGGACCTTTGCTCCTTACATCGACAGGATGAACTTTTGGAGAATCTTATGAGATCTAGGAATTTGTGTTTATTAAATTTTCCCTGGACGCATTATCTTTCCCCCTTAATTCTTTTTTAAAAGTATCTTAAAGAAATTTTGCTATTTAATGATGTGGAAATGATTGTTATATCTCGCATATATTATGTTCCTAAGGGGAAAGTGGTTAAAGACTCAGAGACAGTGTGGGGGGGGGGTGTACAGTATGATCAGTTAGTATCTTCTACGTTAGATATATCTGTATTTCTGGAATCGTCTACTGATGATATTACCTCAAGTGATATGTTATTGGTTACATTTGCCTCGGAGATGGATAAAGATAGAATATTAAGGGTATATTTTCAAAAGAAAAGTGAGAAATTTTGTGGTCAATTAATTCAGATATTTCCAGATGTCTCTAAAGTTACACAGGAGCTGTGTAAGGCCTTTTTGGAGGTCCGCCCTCAGGTGTTAGCTTTGGGTGTTTTATTATATCTTAAGTTCCCTTGTAGATGTCATATAGTTTTACAGGGTAAACATTATGTGTTTTTTGAAGTGGATCAGTTGTTAAATTTTCTTAAAGGAATTAATATGTTCTTAATTATGTTCTTCACTTCACTATGTATAATTGAGTTTAATGTTTTGTTTTTTTTACTAGAGCTTAATCTGGTCAAATGTTTCTTTTTTATGGAGCTGCTTCTTGATGTGGACTTTTGATTATGCATACTATTTAAGCAACAAACCTTTTTATTAGGAAATTAAGTCAATTTAAAAGGAAAATGAGACCACGATGGTTCTCAAAAGAAGTAGCTGAAAAGGTGAAGAATAAGAGGGTGGTCTTCATAAAATACAAGAGATCACAGAAAGAGGAAGACAAGCATCAATATTTGGGAAAACTAAGAGAAGCTAATAAAGTAGTCAGGAAGGCAAAGCTACAAATGGAAGAAAAAATAGCCAATGCAGAAAAATGGGGGACAAAATATTTTTCAGATATATTGTGAGAGAAAGAAGTGTAAAAGTATTATCCTCAGACTGAAGGGTGAAGGGGAGGATTATGTAGTAGCTGATGAGGATAAAGTGGAATTGCTTAACAAATATTTTTGTTCCGTGTTCACAGATGAAGGCCAGGAACAGGACCTCAGAAAAGACTGACAAATAGGAACAGAAATGAGTCTGACCTTGAATGATTTTCAGAAGACTGTGTTCGAGGAACTAGCTAAACTAAAAGTAAATAAAGCGATGGGGCCAGATGGGATACATCCGAGAGTATTGAAGGAACTTAGGGACATTCTAGCAGCTCCACTCTGACTTTTCCAATGTTTCTTTAGAGTCAGACATGGTCCCGGAGGACTGCATAAGGGTGAATGTGGTCCCCTTACACAAAAGCAGAAGTAAGGATGAGGTTGGAAATTTCAGGCTGATTAGTCTGACCTCCATGGTGAGTAAACCAATAGAAACACTGCTAAAACAGAGGATAGTAAGCTTTCTGAAATCCTATGGATTATAGGATCTGAGGCAGCATGGTTTTACTAGAGGCAGGTCACATCAGACTAAACTCATTAATTTCTTTGACTGGATGACCAGAGGGTTGGATCGAAAGAGAATTCTAGATGTGGTGCATTTAGATTTCAGTAAAGCCTTTGACAGTATCACACAGGAAACTTATAACTAAATTGAGTGTCCTAGGGATAGACCCTAAAGTGACTGACTTGATTAAAAACTGGTTGAGTGGGAGATGAGAGAGTACAAGTAAATGGAGCTCACTCTGATGAGAAAGATGTTACCAGCGGTATGCCACAGGGATCTGTCCTTGGTCCAATTCTTTAACATTTTTGTAAGTGATATTGCTGAAGGGCTATTGGGTAAAGTTTGCCTCTTTGTGGATGATACCAAAATCTTCACTCATTCTCTCCAGGGCTTTCTTCTGTGAATAACAAATAGAAGTATTTGTTTATAATTCCTCCTTTCTCTACCTCTTCAGAAAACATTCTACTCCTCCCTGTTTCCTCAGCTCGCAACCTCCTCCCTCTCCTTCTCCACACACACACATCCAACTGATAGCTAAAGCCTATTTCTTTCTCTATAACATCAGCAAAATTTGCCCTTTCATTTTTGAACACACTACTAAGACACTTATCCACTCTTTAGTCACCTCCCATTTAGATTATTGCAATCTGCTCCTTGCTGGTCTCCCTCTGAATCATTTCTCACCCCTTCAATCTGTTCAAAACTCAGCTGCACGGATAATCTTCAGCCAGCCTTGATATGTTCATATAACCCCTCTTCTTAGCTCCCTATCCATTTCCGTATCCAATTCAAACTTCTCCTACAAACCTACAGTATAAGTGCACTCATTCTGCTGCCCCTCACTACCTTTCCTGTCTTATCTCTCCCTACATCCCTAATTTCACATGCTTATCTGCTTGCAGTAAAAATTCTTTTTTTTTTTTACTTGTCATGTCAGATGTGTGAGAGTACTTAAAATCAGATCTGGAAAAGAAAAATAAGCAAATTTGTTTGTAAAGAAAATATTGACTAAAATGTTATGAAGTGAAAAAAAAATACCTATCTGGAGTATTTACTCTAAAATGGCTGATTAACTGCATACCCGAACAAGAGAAAAAATGAATTATTTTGGAAAGATATTGTCAAAAATCTTTTCAGCAAAGAAAATTGTTGTCAACATAATATTTGTGCTTTACAATGTAAATGTACTTACCTGCTAAAGGGTTGTATTTTTAAAAATTGAAGCCTTGGTAATTAAGCTTTTAGAACATCTGTGAAACATTTAATAAAAAAATTAAAGAATTTTAATTATAGAACATCTTATTAATGCTAAAGTTCTATTTTTATTACAGTAACAATATTAGTTTATTGTTTTTCTTTACTGTAACATCTACCTCATTTATCACTCTTCCTTACCTTCAGGTAAACAATGGGTGGCATATTCAGCAGCATGGTCAGCGGGATTAAACTGGCTGGCTATCACCACGTTAAATAATGTCTTGATATTTAGTGCTGGGGCCATATCCAACCAGCAGCAATGAATAGCCTGTATGCTCAGATAGCTAACTAGTCAGCGGAGATATTCAGCCACTGACTGAATAGCACCACCAGCTAAAGTTAGTCTAGCTTTTTAGTAGCCTAGCTTTAACTTGTTTAGGTTAACCAGTGAGCAGCTCAAGTATCATCACTGACTGGTTAACCATGTCTGCCCACCTCATGCTGCCACCCAGAATGCTACAACACTAAGGGGTATGTTTACTAAACCGCGCACACGTGCGCGGCGCACAAGAGCGGATGCTAATGATGCACTTAAGTGCTCTTAAGTGCTGCACACGCGTGCGCATCACATTAACGGGCCGGCGCACATGTGCGGGGCGCTGATGTGCGATAGAGGCTGGGAAACGCTTACGGAGGACGGAGGAAGGCTCCCGAGGGGTGGGGGGACGGGGTCAATGGGTGGAGAGTGGGAGGGGAGAGGCTCCCCGCACAGGAGCGGGGCTGAATTCGGCATTAAAAATACCGCGAGTGAAACCCTCGCGTTAGAGCCGATTTAAAGGGAAGAGAAACGATTTCCGTCAACAATGTACAGCAAAACCGGGGAAACCTGCAAAACGTGAGCAGTGTGATACATGTGCACAGAACAAAACAGCAAATAAACCTTGAAAATGACCACAACAAATTTCAAATAAATTATAATCCAGCTGGGCAACAGTGATATTAATAGGCAACCATAAAAAACACTCCCAGGAAAGCTCCAAAAAAAAGAAATGATTTTTGGAAGGGTCTACGCTCCGTAGACTCGTTCAAAAATCACTGCATTTTAATGGAGCTTTCCTGGGAGTGTTTTTCATGTTGCCCATTGATATCACTGTTGCCCAGCTTGGTTTTGGATTTTTCCACTTTTTTTGGAGGTCATTTTTGAGGTTTAATTGCACCCCTGTCCCCATACAAGGTAAACGAGCCCACAGTAAAATTGTGCAGAGCAGGGTGTCTGACTCGTGCGGCCAGGTTTCCTATCTCCAGAGACTGCACTGTCTCTGTGGCCACAGTGTGGTGCAGCAGACCCAGCCAGTGCCTGTAAAACCAGAGGGTCACAGGTTCAAACCCCAGCTGGGGCTCCTGCCAACCCAGTCCCCACAGTTTTACCCACCACTAAACAGTGATAGTACAGACACTCCTGTATGGCAGAGAACATAAGCATGGTTCCAACACCTATATTTTACCCTACACCGCACACAAACCATAACAATGGGCATTACCGACAGCCGAGTCCCCCAAATTCAGTCCTGGAGTGCCACAACTCAATCAGGTCATATTTTTTTTTCCAGATAGGGACATGTCTGCATGTTGGCGGAAGGGTACAGGTGGTGGAGGGGGCAGTGACTGCAAACCACAGCAGACAGTGGCCTAGGCCTGTGCAGGCTGGCACCATCCACCGTAACAGACAGGCTCTGTCGGATGTACAGTCATGGACTCCCCAGGGAACACAGCATATCTGTGGCAACACAGTGGTGCAGTGCACACAGACAGCGTGTGCAGGAACAGAAGGTCACAGGTTCAAAGCCCAGCTGGGGCTACTGCCAATCCAGTCCACATATTTTTCCTACAACTAAACCGTGATAGTAAGGAGAAACCTTTATTGCTGAGAACATACGCATGGTTCACACGCCTATATTTTACCACACCAAACACAGACACCATAAACAGTCGCATTACCCAGAGCAGAGTCTCCCAAATGCAGTCCTGGAGGGCCCCACACCATTCAGGATCCATGCTGCCTCTGCTAAAGATGCATGTGCTGCATATCTATGCACCACCCCCATGGTATGCTGATGTAGCTCATGCATATTTCTGAGGGACAGCATGAAAACCCGAACAGTGGTTGGAACACCAGGACTGGAGTTGGGACACTCTGCCGTAAAGCAGCAGCCAACAGGGGCAGACACCCCCCCCCCCCAGGCCCCATTGGCCAATGCCTCCTAGAGAGGCAGGACATTGGGCCCTGCCTGTATCCCCCAATACTAGCAGTTGCATACCTTAGCACTGCCACCCTACACCTGGGTATATGGTACACAGCTATCAAACGTTGCCCATGATAACTGGCAGATATCAATTCCTATGTTAAGCACATGTTGCTCATTGATCTCCACCATAACAATCATTGTGATGTCTGCAGTGTGCGCTGCAGGTCTGGTCTCTGACAGTGTTTACCACCCTGGGGAGTGACCCCCAACAGTAGTGCTTACCATATCCATGCCTGTACTGTGCCCAGGACTGGTGTGGTGGGTATGGATGCTGGACTCCTCTATAGTAGCACAATGCTGGCATAGGTGTGGGGGTGGCTGTCTGCCTATCCAGTGTGTGGTGGCTGCAAACACCTTCCACAGCCCACACTGCCAGCAATGTTGCCAGTATTGGGCTGCCAATGTGCATAATGAGGAGGAAGGTACCATGGGTAGAGGCCGGACAGGGTGGCCTGGACAGGGTGCATCTGCACAGGGCATAGGGCACTGACTGGGACATATTAGTGCCCGGCCACCACCTACACAGACAGGGTGACCTCAGTATGTCCTGCTGAGAGATCACTCTCACCCTGACTGTGCAGTGACCACAGCATGGCTAGGCACCCCCATAGTGCTATATAGCATTTCTCTCATGTGATAGATATGGGTTTCCTTTTGGGGCCCAGTCATTGATGTAACTGCTTGCTGTGTATGCTGACATCCCAGTTGTGGGTGCATGCATCTCCACTGGGAACATGCACTGTGGACTAACTAGCACACTGTTTGCAGCTGGTATGTGTCTTGATGGAGCAGCTTGTGGGGTGCAGTGGCTAATGACTTGCTGCAGGAAAATATCAGATAGTGGTGGGGTGCAGCTCACCATATCCAGGCCTAATGTCTGTCTGCTATTGTGGTATGGATGTGTATAGAGCTGCATTGACTGCCACCTTTGCAGGGAGGTAGAATGTGGATCTATTGATAGGAGACCCTGTTTGCCACCCTTGGCCCCTGGAGGAGAGGAGGGTGGTGGTGGTGGTGGTGTGTTACATGGTCCACCTAGGAGTCCATAGGGGCTACACCTGACTGAAACAGACAGATATCCAAGGTATTTGTACAGAAACTACCTATCTCACACATTAACACTGCTTTGGATCTCCGGCATGGGCTCTTTCAGCCATGGAAGGTGTTGTGGACCTGGTCCTGGGCGCCTCATTGCACTCTCAGAGTGAGCACAGTACCCGCACAATGTGGCGGTGTGTAGCTACTCTGTGCCAGTAAAACACATGGTCAGTACCCCCTACCAGGCCGAGGTGGTGTGTGGGTGCACATGGTCACTTCCCTCTACCAGGCCGAGGTGCTGTGGGGGTGCATTGCCCATCTTGTGTTAATCTGTGGACAGCTGATTTGCATGTGCAGTGCATCATGGGTATGGGTAGGCTAACCCTATCCTGGTGACCACAGCAGACTGTCTGTGTGGTGACGTGCATACTCTCTGCAGCCAGCCAGGGGCTTGCTAGTAGCTATAGAGCTGTAGCCCAATGGTTACTGCACTGCCTCTGAAGGCAGAGGTCATGGGTTCAAACCCACCGTGGGGTTATTTGATAGGGTTGTCAAATGCATTATCTTTTTTTAATGTACATATTTTGTTGGCAGCAAAAACACCCTCAGCGTACTGTACCCATAAGGTGCCTCTAAGGGTGCTTTATAGGGCGCCCTATAGGGCACCTTATGGTGCCCGTCCATATAAGGTGCACTATACATTCTCCTGTGACGCAACCTATAGGGTGCCCTATAGGGGACATTTTAGGGTGCTGTGGCGGACAGTGCAATTTCTAATGTGCCCTATGGAGTGCCTTATAGGGTGCCTTAGACGGCACCTTCAATTACGGCACGTGAGGCCGTGTTTGCTGGCAGCAATTAATAACATAAATATAAAGTGCTGCAGGACAAAATATGTACAATGCAAAGCTGATGCCACAGCCAGCCTTAAGTATTAGGCACACTGGGGAGCAAACTCATGACCCCTGTATCAGCACTCAGTGCCTTAACCATTGTGCTCCATTTCTGCTCCTCCTTGCCTGTCAGCACACCTACGTATGCTTTTCATTCCTTAAACTGCACAGTGCTGCCATAAAAAACAGTACACTGACCTTGCGGTACCTCATACGGCACCCTCTAAAGCGCCCTATAAGCAACATTCTAGGGTGCCTTGGCTGACAGTGCACTTTAAAATGTGCCTTTTAGGGCACCTGATGTTAACACGCTTTCGGAGTGCGTTTGCTAGTAGTGGTAATTAAAATATGACTAAAATGCCTCCTGAAGCAATCTTCCCCATATTATGTTATGCCTCAGCCAGCCTTGTTCATTGGGCACTTTGGGGGATTGAACCCCTGATCCATGCACCATTGGTCAGTGTCTTAACCATTGGGCTGTGGGTTGGTTCCTGTGGTTGCACATCAGCGCGCCGCCTTATGCCACCCAGTATTAATATGCCGCCAAAAACATCAGCGCGCCGCCTTATGACGCCCAGTATTAATATGCCGCCAAAAACATCAGCTTGCTGCCTTATGATGCCCAGTATTTCTGTGCCTCATAAATTACTGCCTCAGCCAGCCATCTTTATTGGGCACTGTGGGGGATTGAACCCCTGATCCCTGCATCATTGGTAGGTGCCTTAACCATTGTGCTGTGGCTCTGCTCTTCTGCTTGCCCATCAGCGTACCACATATGCCTCCCGCGCAGCCATATTTAAATTCCGGCTTTTCTTTTTCAGGACGGAACGCCCACTCCTTATATGGCATCCGCACTCTACCGCGGCCCGCACTCTACCGGGGTTTTAGTAAACATACCCCTAAGCAGTTAACGTAAGAGCCTTCAGAAGGTTTAGGAGGAAGGGATGGTGCCCTAGGTCAACCCTCAGCCATGCGCATCATTTGTGTATGCCCCTTACCATGGTCCTCCATACCACCCATTCCCCTATTTTGTTTACGGAAGTGTGTTTCTGGATGATAGATGACTCACCTGATGCTGCCGATGCAACTGGTAATTCATACTCTGTCTCTGATTCAATCATTCCTTCATTTAATTGCACGTATTTGAAGTCCTCCTTGTACTTTCAATTTGATTTGTGCCACTCATAAAATTATGCCGTACTTGGTGGCCACCTAATTTTCTAGTGCTAGAGCTGACCCTATTAGGAGGGAATATTCAGTGCTACAACTGCATCAGGGAAAATATCTGGCACAGTAGATAAAATCTCTCATTTCAATCTCTTTTACAGCTCATCCTTCAGAGTATTCTTAATAATGAGTCACTTCATAAAAATGGCTGCCTGATAAAGAATCGTCTTTGGAGTTTGGGGTTTGAAACATGGTGTTATGTCATGCATTATAAATATAGACAGACAGATGTTTAAAGATATTTAAAGATGTTTTAGATATTGATATCATTAAAATAAAATTGACTAAGAAGTATGTTGATAGTATGGGGCATGTTTACTAAACATTCCTAACGTGCGGGGCCGCGCTAGTGAGCGTGTGCCATATAAGGAGTGGGCGGTTCAGGCAGAAAATAGAAAAAAAACGGTAGTAAGCAACCGGACGTGTGTGCGTCGCGCTAATGTGCGGGGGTCGACATTACCGCGTGGAAAGGCAAAGTGGCGCGCTGCTGAGTATACAAAACAACAGAGCCGTGGTACAACGGTGAAGACACTGACCAATGGTGCAGGGGCCATGGGTTCAATCCCCCAGTGTGTGCAACGACAAAGGTCAGCTGAGGCAGTAACTGTAATGATTAACATTGTTTTAGGAGGCAAATTAATTTGGAACGGCATAAGGCGGCGCACAGTTACTTTTGGGCGGCAGAAGGCGGCGCACAGTGCTTTTGGGCGGCATAAGGCGGCGCACAGTTATTTCTGGGCAGCAGAAGGCGGCGCACTGGTCCCCTTGGGCGGCAGAAGGCGGCGCGCTGATAGGCACAAGGCGGCGCGCTGATGCACAAGCACAGGAACAGAGCCACAGCACAATGGTTAAAACACTGACCAATGGTGCAGGGATCAGGGGTTCAACTCCTCACAATGCCCAGTGAAAAATGCCTGCTGAGGCAGTATGTATTATGTTGAGGAGTGCTGTAGGAGGCTGTATAATTATATTTTGTTATCACTACTAGCAAACGCACTCTCCCAGCATGTTAACATACGGCGGCCCATAAGGCACATGTTACAGTGCACTGTTCGCCAAGGCACCCTTGAATGACCCCTATAGGGCAGCATGTATGTTGCGACACAGGATAATGTATAGTGCACCCTATAGGGATGGCAACCATAAGGTGGCCTACAGGGCGCCCTATGAAGCACCCTCAGAGGCACCTAATGGGTATAGTAAGCTGAGGGTGGTCTTGCCGGCATAGACATATGTACAGTAAATAAAAATAAAGCTGTGGACAGCCCTACCAAAGGGCCCCACTGTGGGTTTGAACCCATGACCTCTGGCTGCACAGGCAGTGATGTAACCATTGCGCTACAGCTCCATAGCTGTAAGCAGGCCCCTGGCTGGCTGCAGATAGCCTACACGTCACCGCACAGACAGTCTGCTGGTGGCAACAGAATAGGGTTAGGCCACCCGTACCCATGATGCACTGCACATGCAAATTAGCTGTCCGCAGATGGACACAAGATGGGGAATGCACCCCCACAGCACCTCGGCCCTGTTGGGGGAAGTGACCGGGTGCACCCACACAGCACCTTGGCCTAGTAGGGGGCACTGACCGGGTGTTTTACTGGCACAGAGTAGCCACACACCGTTACATCGTGCGGGTACTGTGCTCACCCTGAGTGTGCAATGAGGTGGCCAGGACCAGGTCAACAACACCTGCCATGGCTGATGGAGGCCAAGCGGGCGTTCCAAAGCAGTGTTAAGATAGCTAGTTTCTGCACAAACACCATGGATATCCCTGTCTGTCGCCATCAGGCACCCCCCCCCCCCCCGTGGCAAACATGGTCTCCATCAAGGGATCCACACTCTACCTCCCTGCAAAGGTGGCAGTAGAGGGCAACATCAACCCCAGTCCTGCTGAGGAACACCACCACCCCCCCAGGCAGGCAGCTCCATACACAGCCATAACACAATAGCAGACAGACATAAGCCCAGGGTATGGTAAGCTGCACTCCACCACCAGATATTCCCCTGCAGCAAACCAACAGCCACTGCACCATGCAAGCCATTATAGCAAGACATTTACCAGCTACAAACAGTCTGCTGGTTAGTCCATAGTGCATGTTCCCAATGGAGATGCATGCACCCAGAACTGGGCTGTCTGCATACACAGCAAGAAGATAGATCAGTGACTGGGCCCCAAAGAGAAACCCATATCTATCACATGAGAGAACTACTATACAGCACTATGGGGGGGGCCTAGCCATGCTGTGGTCACTGCACAGTCAGGGTGAGCGTGATCCCCCAGAAGGACATGCTTTGGCCACCCTGTCTGTGTAGGTGGTGGCCGGACACTACAATATCCCAGCCAATGTCCCTGCCAGGGCCCTATGCCCAGTGCAGATGCATCCTGGCCACGTCACCCTGCCCTGGCTATACCCATGGTACCTTGCACCTCATTATGCACATTGACTGGCCAATACTGGCAACAGTGCTGGCAGTGCGGGCTGTTGAAGGGGCTTGCAGCCAACACCCACTGTATAGACAGACACACACTTCCACACCTCTGCCATCATGGTGCTACGATTGAGGGGGTAAGTAGCCTTGCCCACCAAACCGGTCCTGAGCACGGCATGGCATGGATATGGTACGCATTACAGCTGGTGGTCACTCCCCAGGGTGGTAAGCACCGTCAGAGGCCAGGGCTGGAGCATGCCCCGCAAACACCTAACAGATTGTTTGGATGGGGTCAACTAGCAGTATGTACGTAACGTATGGATAACTGCCTGCCTGTGCTCCTAGCAAACGTCTCCGAGCTGTGTACCGTATACCTCAGGTGTAGGGTGACATTGGTAAGTTATGCAAGTGCTCGTTGTGGGTGCTGCATGCACGGTCCAATGTTCTGCCTTTCCAGGAGACATTGGCCAATGGGGCCTGTGGGTGTGGGTGTGTCTGCCCTTGATGGTTGCTGCTTTACGGCACAGATTCCCAACTCCAGTCCAGGTTTGCATCACACTGTTCGGGTTTTCCTGCTATCCCTCATGAATATGCATGGGCTACATCTACATGCCATGGGGGTGGTGCATAGATATACAGCACAGGCATTTGTATGAGTGTCAGCATGGAACCTGACTGGTGTGTGGCCCACCAGGACTGCATTTGGGTGATTCTGCTCTAGGTACTGCCCCTGTTCATGGTTTCTGTGCTCAGTGGGGTAAAAGATAGATGTCTTACCATTGCATATGTCCCCGCCATGATAGGTGTGTCCTTACTATCACTGTTTAGTTGTGGGAAAAATATGTGGGCAGGATTGGCAGTAGCCCCAGCTGGGCTTTGAACCTGTGACCTTCTGTTCTTGTATGCACTGTCTGTGTGCACTGCACCACTGTGTAGCCACAGATTGGTTGGATTCCCTGGACTGTCCATGACTGTGGATCCGGCAGGACCTGTCTGTTGCAGTGGACTGTGCCAGCCTGCACATGGCTAGGCCTCTGTCTTCTGTGGTTAGCAGCCACTGCCCCCTGCACCACATGTACTTGTCCGCCAACATGCTGGCATGAACCTCTCTCAGAAAAAGCAGTTGACCTGATTGCAATGTGGCAGTATGGGACTGCATTTGGGGGACTTGGCTGTAGGTAATGCCCATTGTTGTGGGGTGTGTGCGGTGTTGGGTAAAATATGGGTGTTTTCCCCATGCATACAGGGGTGTCTGCGCTATCTTTATTTAGTGGTGGGTAAAATATAGGGACTGGGCTGGCAGGTGCCCCAGCTGGGTTTTGAACCTCTGCCCTCTGGTCCTAGAGGTAATAATTCTGTCCGCTGTACCACACTTTGGCCACAGAGACAGTGCAGCCCCTGGAGGCAGTAAGCCTGGCAGGATGGAGTCACAAACCCTGCTCTACGCAATTCTACTGTGGGCATATGCACCCTGTCTGGTGACAAACGTGCACATAACCCCCGGAAATGACCACGGGAAATGTGGGACAAAATATCACCACGCTGGGCAACAGTGATATTAATGGGCAACCATAGCAAACACTCCCAGGAAAGCTCCATAACGTGGAAATGGTTTTTGGAAGAGTCTCCTCTCAGTAGACCCTTCCAAACTTCATTTCTTTTTTCTGGAGCTTTGCTGGGTGTGATTTCTGTATTTGCCCATCACTATAACTGTTCCCCAGCTGAGTTACTATTTGTAATAGTTCTGTTGTGGTCATTTTCTATTTTTATTTTCACTTTTGTGCTGTGCACATGTATCACACTGCTCACGTTTTGCTGGTTTCCCCGGTTTTCCTGTACATTGCTGACGGAAATGGTTTCTCTTCCCTTTAAATGCTTTCTACCGCGAGTGTTTCACTCGCGGTAGTTTTTACATGCAAATTCGGGCCCGCTACTGTGCGGGGAGCCTCTCCCCTCCCACTCTCCACCCATTGACCCCATCCCTCCGCCCCTCCGGAGCCTTCCTCCGCCCTCCTTTCGCCGTTCCACGCCTCTATCGCACATTTGCGGGCCCGCACTTGTACGGGGCCCGTTAGTGAGCCGCGTACCTGTGCGGGGGTGACACGCACGTGTGCGGGGCGTTTAAACGCGTTTATTCGCGTTTCAGTGCCGCGTTTCCGTGCGCTATTTTGCGGCACGCACATTTGCGGCTTTTAGTAAACATCCCCCTATGAGTTGTTAACAGAGATCAATGGATCTGACAAAAAATTAATTTTTTCATGTATCGCTATTCTGTCTTTGGGGGATTCTCTGGCAAGAGAAGTGACAAGAGGTTCATATTTTGTAAGGGCCTCTTCCCATAGAGGATCTTCATAGGCAGCAACAAATAAAGAGTATATGAAGATATTCACTACTGGTGTCCTCCTAGCTTTCATGCACCCTCTCACAAAAATTGTCCATATGTGATGGTATCCTCCATTATTTTATTTATTTCCAGATCTATACCACGTATCCTAAATGATCTCCATGGTTTACAAATATGTCATAATCATAAACAGACACTTCACCTAAAGATAATTACAACAAACCCATCAAAACATAAAATTCAATTTCAGAAAAGAATATGTCAAATTTAATCTTGTGAAAAGGAAGGAAAACTTGCCAAATTCTAAGTGATGTTAACTCATAATTACTTACTAATTTTCTCAATAAAAGCTTTCCTAAAAAGAATGCTGTAACCTTATCCTAGCAACCAAATAGTCCTGAAAAAAAAATGAGCCTGCCAAACTTTCAATGGGGATGTTACACAGTTACTTGCTATTTCTCTCACAGAAAGCCTTCCTAAAATTAAAGGCTTTAATTCTTTTTCTAAAATCCAAGTAGTCTTGTAGACATCACAGATCTAAAGGAAGTTGGTTTCAGGCAAGCGGGCCAGCCACCAAGATTGGTTCTGAATTTCTTATAAAGGAAAGAATGGATAAGGAAGAGGATAGTCATGGATCAAATTCACATAACCAAAGAGAAAAAGCTAGCAAGCGAACCAAAGATAATTCAGAAAACTAAGCTTTAGACTGCAAATACTACATAGGTAGATGGAAATATGTTGGCTTTTTTATATCTATTACTGCAGCCACAATGCAACCACTGGAAGGGTAATTTTTATTAATTGTTTTTTTCACGCATAAAAAGATGTAATTAGACTTACCTGCTAATTGTTGTTCCTTAAGGAACTCTAGTCCAGTCACGGAACCTGTGAGTTTAGTATCTCCTCCAGCAGCCTTGGAGACTGAAACACGTCATCGCTTTGATGTCACTGGTATAAGTAGGCAAGGTCCGCCTCTCTCCTCCAGTACCTATTGACAAAGCAGACTCAGCAGAGCAACAAATAAGTAGTTAAATTACCAACCAATATATAATTTTACATTCATTGAAATCCATCTCTAATTTTCCTTTCTTTTTTTTTTTTCTTTTTGAACTATCTAACTATCTGTAACCGCACTGTTATGGTACCAAATCAAAAACGTAAAATACTGAGGAGGGGGGCGCTCATGAGCCCAGCAAGATGGCCATGATCTGCTGAGGCTCCTTAGCCACATTTCCTGACCCAGAGTCACCCTGCTAATTATCGGGTCATTCAACCTCTTTCTGTAGCCCACAGACTCATCGGACTAACCCGATCACAAATATGAGTCCGGATTACGAATCGGCTACCTAGATGGGGAAATATTCCTGCCTACCGTTCCTGCTATTTTGACAAGTCCTGAATGCCAATGGAGACACGATCACACACCTCTCTGTACTGAGGTTCGTCGGGCAAGTTAATTTTGACTTACACATTTCCTCAGCACTGCTGTTTCTCCCACTCCGGGTGCTGTTAACTCTCTTCTTAGCCTCCTGCACCATATTCTTTACTACAACGGACGCATGAGTAACAGCCCTTTTCATCCGCTATCTTTCTAGGACAACTACAATCAAGATCCCTATAAATATTAAAGTATTTCTTACTTGTTAATCTCCCGGCATGGAGCAGGGGTCAATTGTTGCTTCCAATCCCTTCGGAGAGGTTTTGGCAACTTTCAGAGTCTCCATTGATGAGGGATTTCATTGACACGCATGGTGGAACACAGAAGTGTGCAGTTTCATTGGCGGGAAAGAGAAAAGGCACCCCTGGATGAAACGCACATCTGCGCTGCCAGCATGGCTGTCACTTCTTGCTAGCTCCCTGCTGAAACGAAATGTGTGCTCCCAAAATGGCCGCCTCTACCTGAAACGCATAGCTGTAATGCATGACTCATATCCAAGATAGCCGCCGATTTTTGAAATCGCGAGTCTTCAATCTTACAGTGAAGGAAGGCATCTGTAGCAACTCTGGTTCGTGTCTGAAGCTCTCCTCCTTCTGGAATGCCACATTGGGGAGACTAGCAGAGGTAGTGAGGCACTTCTCTTCATATTCGATGGCTCGGATCTTGTGAGTGCTGTGTCGTAGGTTTTTTATTCCCTCTCCAGGATGGACCCTAAAGTTACTGCTTGGGTTAGAAATTGGTTGGGTGGGAGGCGACAAAGTACAAGTAAATGGAGCTCACTCTGAGGAGAAGGATGTTACCAGTGGTGTGCCCCAGGGATCTGTCCTTGGTCCGATTCTTTTTAACATCTTTGTTAGTGATATAGCGGAAGGGCTGTCGGGTAAGGTTTGCCTCTTTGCGGATGATACCAAAATCTGCAATAGAGTAGACACCCAGGAAGGTGTAGATAACATGAGGAGGGATCTAGCTAAGCTTGAAGAATGGTCTAGAATTTGGCAGCTGGGATTTAATGTTAAAAAATGTAAGGTCATGCATTTGGGCTGCAGCAATCCAAGGGAGCAATACAGTATAGGAGGTGAAGTACTTTTGTCCACTAAAGAAGAGCGGGACCTAGGCGTGGTTGTGTCTGATGATCTTAAAGTAGCTAAACAGGTAGAAAAGGCGACAGCAAAAGCTAGAAGGATGCTTGGGTGCATACGGAGAGGAATGGCTAGCAGAAAAAAGGAGGTGATAATGCCTCTGTATAAGTCTTTGGTGTGACCTCATTTGGAGTATGGTGTGCAATTCTGGAGACCGCACCTTCAAAAGGATGTGAACAGGATGGAGTCGGTGCAGAGGGTTGCTACTAAAATGATTAATGGGCTTCATTATAAAGCATATGAGGACAGACTTAAGGATCTTAATATGTACACCTTAGAGGAAAGGTGGGATAGAGGTGATATGATTGAGATGTTTAAATACCTCCGTGGCATAAATGTTCAGGGAGAGAGCCTCTTTCAATTGAAAGCAAGTTCTGCTACGAGGGGACATGGGATGAGGATGAAGGGAGATAGATTCAGGAGTGATATGCGGAAATATTTCTTTACAGAAAGAGTAGTGGATCCATGGAATAGTCTCCCAGTGGAGGTGGTAGAGATGAGGACAGTAACTGAATTCAAAAAAGCATGGGACCAACACAGAGGATCTCTAAAGGTAAAAAGTGGACTGTTGTAGTTGTTGTTATGTAAGGACAGACTAGATAGGCCATGTGGTCTTTTTCTGTCATCATGTTTCTATGTTTCTGTTTCTATGTTTCTATTTGCAGCTGTATAGACTGAGACCGGAGCTCCCTCGTGTGGCCATCCAGGGGATTGCAAGTATCTCTGTGATTTTTTTTTTTATTCCTACTCTCAGGTTCTGTGTCTTTTCCACTAGGGCCAAAGTTAAAAACTATGCCACGGTGTTGTCTAAGTTCTCAAGATCTTCTGAAGATCCTCCAAAGCTCTCGTCGGAAGTTGAGCAATGCCCCACACCAAAGGTAATAGATGATGCAGTCATATCTACGTTGGCAACAAAGCAGGATCTGGTTGAAATTCTACAAGAATTAAAGCTCTTCTGCACAGACTTCACTAAAGTTGTTGCAGGCATGTGCTCCGACATAAAAGCATTGGATGACCGAGTATCTCATGCGGAAACGCTATTAGGAGAACAGATAGATTCCTCGATCGCTCTTCAAACGAAATTGTGGAAAATATACCAGATTACTAAGGATATGCTGGAACATCAGGAGGGCCTTGAGAACCGGCAGTGGCACAACAACATTCGCATACTAGGGGTCCCATAAAGTTCCGGAGACAAAGAGGACTGGATAACACTGGTGCAGGAGATTTTTGCATCTTGTGTCACTGCATCCGCTTGCCCAGTTAAATTAGAGCGAGCGCATTGGAGTCTGGGTCCTCAGAGAGAGTCTAATGCACGCCCGCGTCCTATCATTGCCTGCTTCACCTTCTTCGAAGACAAAGTGGCCCTATTGCGCAGCATACGGGGTCAGCGCTCCTTTCTATACAAAGGCCAGGAGCTCCAGATTTTTCAAGATATAGCTCAGCGCACCTTAGAGCGGCATAAGAGTTTTCGCACTCTTACTCAGGCACTTCAGAAGTGGTCATCCAGTATCGCTGGGGTTTTCCTTTTTCCTTAAATTTTGAGTGGAACGGCATCCAACAATGTATCTCGGAGCTCTCAGACTGCCTACACTTTCTGGACACCCTTCAATTTGGAGAGCATTCCCTTAAACAACATACCCTGAAGGGAGATTGGGAAGTTTCCATGCCTAAACATCGGAAGGTCCCTAGATCTCACTGCTCTTCGGAAGCTGACCAGAAAGTTCCGGGAGTCATGGAATGGACACAGCTGCTCCAACCTAAGAGTAGCCTAGGAACTCTTCTGATGTTCTGTTTGGGTTCCAGAGCCTGTCTCTACTTCTCTCCACTGTTAGGATGAATGTTTGCATTCCGGCTCGAGGACTTTCAATATTCTTGGTGGTGTCAGGAAATGACTGGGTTGATAGACGTCTGATGTTCTTAATGTCTCAAATTACCTGTTTGTTTTATTATGCACCATGTATAGTCAGGATGGTAGGTAGCAAAGCTTATTTTCAGGTTTGAATGATCTCTTTTACTTTCAATTATCACCAGGGAAATGTAGGCTTGGGTGTGGTTGCTCATTCACCCAAGTCCTAAGTATCCTCCTGGGAGTACCCCACCCACGGTAAGAGCTCTAGGTTGAGAGAGGAATGTTTTATGTATTCAGGTTAATAATAGGACTGTTTGTTTTTGCTGAGTTGGAGTTTGAGGGGGGGGGGAGTTAGGAGGGGATGGGTTGGGGTGGGAGAGGGGAGTGTGCATGGGGGGGGGGGGGAAAGGAGCCTGCAGTTGAGAATGGGAAGCAGGGTTACAAGAGTAGATGCACTGATGCAGAGCATGAAGAGAGAGGGAAGGATTCCTCCTGCTGAGGAACTTGAATTAGTGTGGTGTACCAACAATGAGATTTGGCTGGCAGACTTGCTGATGACCGGCCTGTATGCAGGGGTCCAGGCTTTGCGGAGGAGACTCTTTTTTCCTCCTTCTACACTGGTCCAATTCCGAAACGGTCTTTGGGATAATGGTTAGACTCATCTCTTGGAATGTCAGAGGTTTACATCATCCTATTAAGCGGTGTAAAATGCTCGAGCTCCTGCACAGAGAGCGCACGGATATTGTCTTCCTACAGGAATCTCATTTGGCGCTTGGAGCCCACTCGTGTCTCATCTCTCACAGATTTCCAACTGTCTACTCCTCTGGCTTCTCTGCTCACAAGAGGGGAGTAGCTATTATGTTTGCACAGAAATGTTCATTCTGACTGTTACGACAGATTCAAGACCCTAAGGGTCGCTTCTTGATACTGACGGGTATCCTTAACGGAGCTCAGATATTCTTGGTCAATGTGTATATCCCTCCCTCCAACACTGTTGAATCTCTTTCGAGTCTTATAGAGGTTTTAACGACTCAAATAACTGGTGACATTATTATGGGAGGGGACTTTAACTGCGTCCTTTCAGACTTAGACAGGTCCTCTGGGATCCCAGTGTCGCAGCGGCCATCAGGAACTTTATCCACCTTAATTTCTACCTTTGCTCTGGAGGATGTGTGGCATGTACACCACCCTGGAGAGCGAGATTACACCTTTTTCTCCTCGGTTCATCATACATGCTCTTGTATTGATATGTGGCTAATCTCTAAACAGTTATCTCCTCAAGTCCGCAAGGTGTCGATCGGGACGAGTGGTCCCTCAGACCACCTTATACTCTCCTTAGACTGTGATTTCAGGGATACAGAAATACTTCTGCACTCTTGGTCTTTCCCATGGCACTCGCTGAAAGGTAGCGCCTTTGTGCAACAGTTACAAGAGTGCTGGAGGGATTATCTTGCTTATAATGAACAGGAAGAGATCTCCCCGTTCTTATTGTGGGAGGCGGGGAAGGCCGTTCTGAGAGGTCAAGTCATCTCCCTGTTGACCACTCACAAACGTCAGAGTGAACGCCATCAGACTGACCTCAGAGCGCAAATAGTGTCGCTTGAACATCAGCACAAGCGGTGTCCGACATCCTCGCTCTTCCGGCAACTCACTGCTCTTTGAGGTAAACTAGCAGCCCTAGAAATGGAGGAAATCTCCTCTTGCCTATTGAAAACCCGTAGAAACATTTTTGAACATGGAAATAAAGCTAGTAGATTACCTTTGTGGCAGTTGAAGCGGCAAAGAGTGGCCCGGCGGGTCTCTTCTCTTTTAGATGAGCACAACCATCCTCTTGTCAAATCTTGGGACATAGCACAACGGTTTGCCAGTTTTTATAAAGATTTATACTCCTCGCATCTTTCTGCCAATAGCTCCACCATTCATCACTTTCTTTCGGATCTTCATTTGCCCCAATTGTCTGCAGAGGCAAGGGATGCACTTGACCGGGACATTCAGCTTTCGGAGGAACAACTGGCAGTGAAGCAACTAAAACCTGCCAAAGCATCTGGGCCTGATATGTTCCTGGCAGAATTTTACAAGTCTCTTTCAGACCAGATAGCTCCCTTGTTAACCAGGGTCTATAACTCCATCCTAAAGCAACAAAGCCTCCCTGAGTCGATGCCATAAGCCTTAATCACAGTAATTCCTAAGGAGGGGAAGGATCCCTTGCATGGAAGCAGTTATAGACCCATTTCTCTGCTAAATGTTGACTATAAAATCTTTATTAATATTCTTGCCTTTCGTTTAAGCTCCATAATACCAGATCTAGTCCACTCAGACCAAACGGGATTTATTAAAGGCCATCAGGGTTCTGATAATGTTTGCTGTCTCCTTAATATTCTGGCGGGAGTTAGACAACTTGAGGGTAACTTTGTAGTCCTTTCACTGGACGCAGAAAAAGCGTTTGACAAGGTGGAATGGAGGTTTTTAGTAAGTGTTTTACAGCAATTTGGGTTTGGCCCCTCCTTCCTCGCTTGGATTTCTGCACTATATAAAGAGCCCATGGGAATAGTCCAAGTTAATGGATTTCTCTCGATGCCGTTCTCCCTAGAACGCGAAACCAGGCAGGGATGCCCTCTCTCACCGCTTCTGTTCGCTTTAGCACTTGAACCTCTAGCTATCCAACTAAGGTCCCACGATTCCCGGCTTGGGATTTCTCTAGCAGGTAAGCATCACATTGGATCACTATATGCCGACAATACCTTAATATTTCTTCGAGAACCAGACTCTTCTATGCATGTCCTTACCTCTATTTTGACTGAATTTTCCTACCTGTCAGGGTACTCGATTAATTTTCAGAAGTTTGCTCTGATGCCATGCATAACGCTGCATGGGGTTTGCCGCCTGGGGGCTGATAGTAACTTTCCGAAGGTCACAGGCTTTAAATATCTGGGGGTTCAGATCTCACAGAAACTCGAGGAACTCTATAAGCGCAACTACACTCCCTTGCTGGCTTCCTTGTCCAAGGAGACTGGAGCCTGGCAAACTTTATCGGTCTCTTGCCTTGGGAGGGTAAACACAATTAAGATGTTACTCCTACCGAGAATCCTTTTCCTATTTCAGCAACTCCCTATTCATTTACCACGTGCGTTTCTCCTACATTTACTCAAGATTCTTATGCACTTTGTCTGGCAGGGGCGGAGATCTAGGTTAAGCTGGAATGCGATGATTCGTCCCAAAGTATGGGGAAGGGTTGGCCTTCCCAATTTTGACTCTATTTTCTTTCTAGTTTCCTCAGCAGAAGTAGTGAGGTTCTTAATTCGGTGGTGTACCAGTGTGCAGGTTTTCTGCTTCTTGGACGATTGTTTGGGGTGTATGGTTTGGTTTGGGCAGGCTTGTATCTGTTTAAGTAGCATTTCCTCTATGTCAGAGCTCCGAACATTCACTACTGTTTCTTTTAGGATGTATCTGTTTTAGTCCTTTATTCATGGAACTGGATAGCTGGAAAATGGTTATGTTCTGATTATGACTCTGGTGCTGAGTGTGTTTATGTAATGATACTTGTACTTGGTTTTGTTCATGACTTTCAATAAAAGTTTTGTACAAAAAAAACAAAAAACCAACCATAAAATACTGTCTTCTGGAAGTACTACATACCCCCAGAACAACCAAAGTACTGCATAGAAAGGATTCCATCCGCTCTTTCCAACTGAGCCCTTACAGAAGACCTTCCCCATACCTCACTGCCCACCGCTAACTTCAGGCTGACAGCAACAACCCTGGGTGGGATCCGGGACTGGACTAGAGTTCCTTAAGGAACAACAATTAGCAGGTAAGTCTAATTACTTCTTCCTTTTCGTCCCTCTAGTCCAGTCCCAGAACCTGTGAGGATGTAACAGAGCAGTGAATATCAATGGGAGGGCCCTGTCAGACCAGCCTGAAGTACCGCTAATCCAAAACTCACATCTCTAGAAGCGTGCACATCGAGCCCATAATGCTTGGCAAAGGAATGCAACGACGACCAAGTTGCCGCCTTACAAATCTCATCGGCCGGCAACAAACTGAATTCTGCCCAAGATGCTGCCTGTGCTCTGGTCAAATGAGCCCTAAGACCCTCCGGTACCACTTTACCTTTCAAAATATATGCTGCTGCAATAGTTTCCTTCAACCATCTGGAAATGGAAGACTTTGCCGCAGTCTCTCCCTTCCGCGGACCCCCAAACGATACAAACAACCTGTCCGACCTACAGAAGGATGCTGTCCTGCGGAGTTATCTCTTGAGTGCCCTACGAACATCAAGAAGATGCAATTTACCTCCTGTCGCCTTCTTCTCTTCCTCCGAGAATACCGGCAACAAAACTACCTGGTTGACCGAAACCACCTTAGGCAAAAATGCCGGGACCATACGCAACACCACCTTGTGATCAAAGAAGGAAAGATACGGTTCCTTACAGAACAAAGCCTGCAACTCCGAAATCCTGCGAGCGGAGAAAATGGCCACCAGAAAAATTGTCTTCAATGTCAGATCCTTCAGAGACACCTTACCCAGCGGCTCAAACGGTCCTTTGACCAAAGCATCCAACACCAAATTCAGGTCCCATGCTGGAACTGTACACTTGCGTGGCGGCTGCATGAGCAACACAGCCCGCAAAAAATTTCTAATATCCACGTGCACTCCTAACACTTGACCTTGTACCTTACCTTGGTAACAAAACAGCGCTGCTAACTGAACTCGTAACGAACTAGCCGCGAGACCCTTCTCCACGCCATCCTGCAAAAAAGAAAGCATCTGCGGGATAGATGCCACTGAGGGCCGCAGTCTGCGCTCCGCACACCAGGCCTCAAAAATGTGCCAGACCCGTATGTACGCTAACGATGTAGATCGCCTTCGTGCCTTCAATAATGTAGAAATGATTGCCGCGGAATATCCCTTGGCCTTTATCCTAGCCCTTTCAAGAGCAAAGCCGTAAGTGAGAACCGACTCACCTGCGGCATACGTAACGGCCCCTGAACTAACGGCCTGTCCACCAACAGAAGCACCATATCCGCACACCAAGGCCTTCTGGGACAATCGGGCGCCACCAGAACCACCCGGCCCTCGTGCCACTCTATGCACTGTACCACCCGGCCTATGACAGCCCAGGGTGGAAAGACGTAAAGGAGACCCTCCACCGGCCACCTCTGCACCAGCGTATCGAGATCCTCGGACATCGGCTCTCACCTTCTGCTGTAAAATCGGGCTGCCTTTGCGGACTCGAACGTCGCCATCAGGTCCATTAGGGGTGTCCCCCAGCACTGCACAATCAGACAAAACACGTCCGGATGAAGTATCCACTCCCCTGGATCTACCTTGTGCCGACTTAGATAGTCCGCCTCGACATTGTCCACTCCAGCCACATGTTGAGCCGAAAGGCCCCTCATATTCAACTCGGCCCAGCCTAACAGTTGACTCGCCTCTGTTTCCAAGGCCGCACTTCCTGTGCCGCCCTGTCGATTGATGTAGGCTACTGTAGTCGCATTGTCGGACAGCACACGCACCGCCGCCTGCCTCAACCACGACTGGAACTCTAGGAGGGCCAAATAAACCGCCCTCATCTCCAATCTGTTGATGGACCACTCCTTCTCTAACAAGGACCACGGCCCCTGCGCTAACCTTCCTTCGCAATGCTCTCCCCATCCCGATAGACTCGCATCCTTCGTCAAAAGTCTCCAGGCTGGGGCTTCCAGAGGCATTCCTTTTTCCAAACTCTCCGGCCGCAACCACCAGAGAGGTTCCTGCCTCACCTCCGGTGGGCAGACCAGCCGATTCGAGAGTGCGTCCGACTGATAAGACCACCGCCGTAGTAGACCCCTCTGCAATGGCCTCATGTGAGACCTGCCCCACGGCACCACCTCGATCGTGACTGCCATTTCTCCGAGCACTTGCAGATATTGCCAAGCTGTAGGCGCCGGTTGGGATAGAAAACTCCCCACGAGCTCCCTCAATCCCTGTGCCCGCTGCACCGGAAGGAACACCATTCCCTGCACTGTATCGAACCGTGCCCCCAGATATTCCAGAGACTGCGAGGGAACCAACTTGCTCTTTGCAAAGTTGACCACCCAGCCTAGGCTCTGCAACAACTGCACTACCCAGGTGGTGGCTGCGTTGCTCTCCTCCTTTGACTTTGCCCGAATCAACAATTGTCCAAATACGGGTTTACCAGTACTCCCTCCTTGTGAAGCACCGCCGCCACTACCACCATGATCTTGGTAAAAGTTCTTGGCGCCGTCGCCAGACCAAAAGGCAAGGCCCAGAATTGAAAATGTCCCATGCACACCACAAACCGAAGAAACCATTGATGCTCTCGCCAAACAGGGATGTGCAGATATGCTTCTGTGAGGTCTAACGACGTAAGGAACTCTCCCTTCCTGACTGCCGCAATCATGGAGCGCAACATCTCCATATGGAAATGAGTCACCCTGAGACACCGATTCACTCTTTTCAAATCCAGAATCGGCCTAAATGTGCCTTCTTTCTTTGGCACCACAAAATAGATGGAGTATCGACCGCATCCGTACTGGTCCGAAGGGACAGGCACCACCTCCCTGAGCTGCAGCAACTGCTGCAGTGTCTCCTGAACTGCCTGGACCTTGAACGGGGCTCTGCAGTGCGACTGGACAAAGGAGTCTAACACCGGCCGGTGGAGCTCCAGCGCATAACCCTCTCGAATGACCTCCAGCACCCACTGGTCTGATGTAATCTGGACCCAGGCAGGGTAATACTCCCACAACCTTCCTCCCATGGGCACGCACCCCACCTGAGTCCCCCTCATCTCATTGTGGTTTCTTAAGGTTTGAGGACGGAAAGGACGCAAAACCTCTGCCTGCCCCCCGAAACCCTTGGCCTCGTGCCGGAAACCTTCCTCTCTGCAACTGGCCAAAGCGAGAGGACCAAAACCGACAAAACTCTCTCTGCGACCCCTTGGGAGCTGTACTAGGGTGGCTCTGCTTAGGCTTATCCTCTGGCAACCGCCCCCCTTTGGATTCCCCGAGATCCTTGACCAACTTGTCTAAATCCTCTCCAAACAAAAGTTTTCCCCTAAAAGGAAGCTTGCTGAGACGAGCCTTTGAAGAACCGTCAGCTGACCAGTTTCACAACCACAAATACCGCCGTACCGCCACCATGGAAGCCATACTCTTCACAAGCCCCCGGATGAGGTCATAATGAATATACGCCAGATAGGCTGTCCCCGACTCCAGCCATGCCGCTTCATCTACCTGCTCTCCCAGCTGATCCCCCCTGTAGCTACTGGGACCATCTCAGGCAGCCTCTCGCCACCCTTGCCCCCGCTATAGAGGCCTGCATGGAAAGAGCGCTTATATCAAACACCTGCTTCAACAGCGTATCTAACTTTCTGTCCTGAACATCCTTAAGTGCTGCAGACCCCTCTACCGGAATCGTAGTCTTCTTAGTAATGGCCGAAACCACGGCATCTACCTTAGGTGAGGGAAAGAGTTCCCTATCTTGATCTGATAGTGGGTACAGCTGAGCAATTGTCCTAGAACCCCTCAGAGCTGACTCGGGCACATCCCACTCCTCCTGAATCATATTCCTGAACACCCTGTAAACTGGAAACACCCGCTGCATTGTCCACACGGCATGCAACAGCGGGTCCTCCAACGCTTCAACCGCTGTTGGAACTGCAGAGGGCATATTGAGCATCTTGAGAGTCTCGGCAATCAGCGCTGGCAGCTCCTCTCGCCGAAACACCCTGACTACCCTAGCCTGTTGCTCCGAGTCAGGTAACTCACCCTTTTCTAACTCGTCCCCAGAGACGTCCTCTGTATCCTCGTCTCCCGCCTCCGTACCCCCCCCAGGGCGGAGATGATGAGTTCTCAACCCCCGCCACCTTACCTATCTTAACAGGGACAGCCCCAGTCTCGGAGTGCAACAGACTCCCCAGCCGCTTCTCTCCCCGTACGGTAGGAGAAAGTGTTGCCATCCCAGGCTGCAACAATGCAAACGCCTGAAACATGAGCACGAAGAAATCTGATGGGACCCCGGAAGGCCCACCTGCTTGGCCCAGTCCCAGTGGAAGAGCCGGACCCTGCGCTGTAGACAGTCCTGCTACTGGTTCCGAGGAGACCAGAGGCGATGGCAGAACTTCCCCCTCATCCTGAGGAACCGCCACCTGCCCCCCCGGTCCCCAAGTCAAGCACCTTCTCCTTGACCGTAGCCTCGTTAGTGCAGCCTCTGCACACGCCTGACTCTAAGACTGCGCCGCCCTCATGCCACAGACCAAGCAGTGAGGTCTGGCTGGCATGCTATATCCCCTGGCAAAGCTGAACCCCAGCAGCAGCCCAGGTCAACTAACCACGCAGCTTCCAAAGTAACTCTGTTTTGTTTGTTTTTTTATATATCAGTATCCAGCAACTGATCCCAGGCTAGGCCCCCTCCCCCACTGCCAACGAGGGCACAATGAGACCAAAATGAGACTCAGAGGACTCCAGTGACTAAACCAACGGTCCTTCTGCTTGCTGTGGTAAAATGGCTGCCATCGCACTTCCCACGTGAATACATGCGGGCAGGCCCTGCTGTACTAAAAACCTCAAGGAACCGCGCGATCACGGTCCCCAGGTCCCATCGTCTCCCCGCTCCTAAAACCAACTGAACAGGCAGACTCACCGCCGCTTCTGAGAGGGCCTCAATCCAGCGCTGGAACTCAGCCGAATCAGTGGCTCCGGCGCGGCAGACACAGCGTGACACAGACTGGCTACTTCACTCCACTGCGCATCTTAGGCCTGTGCCTGCTACCTTCTCCTCACCCGTTGACGTGGGTTCGGGAGCAGGGAGGCCAATCCAGCTGGTCAGCACCCCCAATGCTCGTTCTTTAGCCCTGGGGATGCAGTTTAACCGGGCGGGGGGGGGAAGGAAGATAAGAATCGAGAGAGGGAGGGAGGAGGGAGATGGAACTTAAAATGAAAAAAACGGAAAAGACCTAGAAAGAAGCCTTAACCAGCAGCACCTTGCTGATCCCTGAACTAACAATCTCCTATCCCAAATTAAAATTGGTTAAAATTGGCTAAACCCAAAATATTAGCTCTGCTTATTTGTGCTGAGTGAGCCCAGTCTCAGGCTCAGAGCCTTCTCCAGCTGCTTGGAGACTGAAACTACTGGAGGAGAGAGGTGGACCTTGCCTACTTATACCAGTGACATCAAAGCAATGACGTGTTTCAGTCTCCAAGGCTGCTGGAGGAGATGCTAAACTCACAGGTTCCGGGACTGGACTCGAGAGACGAAAAGGAAAGCATGTTATGCACATAAATGGGTTCTTATAATATAAGATCACAGCTAAAGGTATGTGTGGCACAAGACAGCAGGTATTTGCATAATAAATGTGCACATTGAGTTTCGGCAGAGCATGAGAGGAAATGCAATGTGTGTGTGTATTTTATGAAATACACAGGTACACATGTAAAGTGTATCCTTGATTGTAATGATTTTGGCAGGATTCGCGCTAGCAGTTATCAAGTCATACAGGCATAAAATAGGCATCCTTCTAGCTGTTTTACATACCTTATTAAGATGTCAAGGCAGTTTATATGGAACATTTAGAACTTGACTTTACATGGAACAGTGAGATATTAACTTAACTAAACAAAATTAACTGAACTGATTTGGGCTAGCATACATATAACTGGAACTGTAGTTACATAATAACTTAAATAGTAAACAGTTTAAATGTTATACAAACCCTCTGGAGAGAGGGGGAGGGGAGGGGAGGGGAGTCGGGGGGGGGGATGGTTTGCGTGGGGTTGAAATTAGGTAGGGCCTTCACCGAAATGCTTCCTAAATATATAAGTCTTTTAGCTTCTTTCTAAAGCCTTGCAGGTCTCCTGTGGAGCGGATGCCAGGTGGTAGAGCATTCCATAGGTGTGGAGCATAGAGTATGAATGCTCTGTTTGATATTTGGCTGCTTTTTCTGCGTGTTGCAAGGATGATTAGTGTGGACTGTATGCTGGCTCTCCTTGACCTGTCGTCTGGTGTTTTGTGGATGAGAGAGCTTGTGGTATGCTTTGAAGGTTGTGATAATGGCCTTGTATTTGGCATGTGATGTGATAGACAGCCAATGTAGGTTTTGTAGAATAAGTGTTGTGTTCTTGAATGGAGGCACCATGCAAGACTCGAGCGGCGGTGTTCTGAGCTACCTGCAAGGGGTGGGTTATGGATGCTGGTAGACCTTGTAGTATTATATTGCAGTAATCCGGGTGTGGTGGTACCAATGCCTGGAAAACTGTGTGGAAGTCATGTCTGTCAAGAGTTGGTTGAAGATCACGGGCTGTCTTTATTTTATGGTAGGTTTGTTTAAGAATAGCATTTATGTGTTGTTGCAGTGTTAGGCCTTGGTCTAATATGATTCCCAGGTAGTGCACTAATGGTTTTACTTAGAACTGTGCATTAGTTGTGTTTATGTGCATGGGTGATGTGAATTTTGTATACTTGGTGATATGTAGGATTTTGGTTTTCTGGAGGTTTGCAGACAAGTTGTGATTTGTTAGTCATCGTTGAATTGCAGTGAAGCAATTGGTGAATGGAGAGTAGTCAGGGGTTAATGTACTGAATGGGATGTAAATCATTATATCATCGGCATATAGATGGTAGAGAACTTTGTATGACTGTATGATAGTACAGAGGGGTTGTATGTATAGACTGAACAGAAGAGAGGATAGTGCAGGTCCTTGTAGAATATCTTGTTGCAGTTTGAATGGTGTAGAAATGGGGCCTGCTGATCATACCTGTTGTCTTTCAGTTAGGTATGATTTGAACCATTTGAAAGTTGTGCCACATAGGTCAATTTCTTGAGGGCAGTATAGCAAGGCTTCATGGGGCACAGAGTCAAATGCTGCAGTAATGTCCAAGAAGATGATTGTAAAGCCATGTTGTGGTTGCTGGATGCCTTGTGTTAACCTGTCCATGGGTGCTGTTAGTAATGTTTCGACCCCATGAGGTGCATGGGTGTTGACAAAATCCTGGAGCTGTAATTGTACCACCTTTTCAATGACTTTTGCAAGGAGTGGGAGGCTGGAGATAGGGCAGTTGGAGTTTGTTATGGTTGGATCTAGGTTGTGTTTTTTGAGTATAGAGCAGATTGAGGTTTACTTGAGAATGGGCAGTATGTATCCCTGGGTGAGGGATAGTTGAGTAATTTTTAACAGAGTGGGTGCAAGTTCGGTATGAGCTATTTTGATCCAGCTCACTGGGCAGGGATCCAATCGGGAGGTTGTGAAATTTGTTAGTGATATTCTCTAGGTGGTCTAATGTGATTTAGTAGCAGTTGTGCCATGCATGAGGATTGAGGATAATGTGTGACAGTGGTATAGCAGCTGTTAGTGCAGTTCTCTTGTTGATCAATTTGTCTTTATGATGGTTGGCTATGGCCCTCATTCTTGAACGCAGGTTGCAGGGCTACACGTCCCACTGGGACGTTCAGTCCCACAAGTCGCCTGTACCCTATTCCCCCACTGGCTCTCCCTATGTGTCCTGTGCATCAGGATGGGGACATCTGGCAGGGGGCAGGATTTGGGTGAAGTGAGGGCAGGCCAGCTTGGCAGCACATACAGGGCCAATACAATTCATGCTGCCGGGATAAGCTGTTCATACCACCTCAGAGGTGATATAAGCAGCAACATTTGCAAGATTGAGGCAGAGGAGCCACTCCCACAGTGAAGCAATGGGGAAGAAAGGTAGAGATCGGGTGCACAGAGCTCTCACCATCTCTGTGCCCTGATTGCTGCTGATCTCCCCTTCAAAAACACTGATCGCCCCCCCCCCCCCCTCAGATCACAAAGCTGGCCAGCACCACACTTAAGCACTGATCCTCCTGGACAGCTCTCAATCCCCATCAGGAAATATCCAAGTGGATTGGTGCAATCCCCCCCCGGCCAAGGCAAACATCCTGACTAGCCAGTTGGGTGGCCAAAGGCCAACCTCCTTCCCATTCTTACAAAAATCATGGCTAGTCAATTAGAGTTCCTCTTCCCCCTCACACCTCCTAAACAATCACTCCCGGCCTCCATGGGCTCCATCAAACCACCCTGATCCCTACCTTAATCTCTGGTGGTCTAGTGGTGAAGGGGGGACAGAAGTGGTCCTCCATGCTCCTGCCCCTGCCCCATCCCTCCTCATGACCAAAATGGCTGCAATCATAAGGTGCTGCCCTCTAGTCTCATAAGAACATAAGTTATGCCATACTGAATCAGACCAAGGGTCCATCAAGTCCAGTATCCTGTTTCCAGAAGTGGCCAATCCAGGTCACAAGTACCTGTCAGGTTCCCAAAAACTACACAGATTCCATGCTGCTTGTCCCAGGAGTAAGCAGTGGATTTACCTGGTACTCTTTAATAATGGTTTATGAACTAGTCCTCCAGGTACTCATCCAAACTTCTTTTAAACCGATCCATACTAAGCTTTTGCTACATCCTCTGGTAGCAAATTTCAGAGTTTGATTGTGCATTGAATGAAAAAATATTTTCTCCAATAGGACTTAAAAGTGGCACATGTTAGTTTCATTTCATGTTCCCTAGTTTTTCTGGAAGGAGGTAATTGACCTGTTAGTGGTTTGATCATATGAATGGGATGAGTGTGTTCCAAGGCAGGGTCTGATTAACGACCTTTAGGTGGTTTCTTTGTTTTGGCTGTTTGAACTGGGAATTCCTCTTGGGTGGGCATGGTGATGATGTCATCAGCCCTGGGTTCCCTAACGTGCTTGGATGGATTGTGGTTTACAAGTTGCACAAATGTGTTGTTTCAATTAGTCATTCACAGAGCATGGATTGTTAAGCTGGGATCATCTGCTTGATGATGAGTTTTTGTAGGTTTCTCTTTTATGGCTTATGGTGATTTGTGGTGATTTATTTATTTATTTATTTAACACTTATTTCTATACCGCTCTTTCCCAAGTATCAAGTGTGGTTTACAAGGAACAGTAAGTTATATGGTATGTTAAAGCGCATACCTAGTCGTTTTACATAGAACAGGTGGAACTATTTACAAGTAACAATATAACATTTGAACAGTAAAAAGTTAGAACATATTTACATTATGGGTACTTACAAAATATATCATGGAACAAAATTGTGATATATAAAAATATTTGTGTGTTATGTAGTATCGTAGTATGGTTGTTAACCTGCGTCTCTTTGTGTATTCTGATTAGGTAGTGTATTGTAGTGTAGAGAGAATAAATGTTTTTTTAGTTTTTTTCTAAATTCCTTTATGTCTGATAGTTGGCGAATGTTGTCAGGCAGATTATTCCATAGGATAGGTGCCGAATGGGAGAAAACCCTCTTGTTGGTTTGTTTTCTAGCTTTTGTGTAATATTTTGGGACTGCTATAGTGTTTGTGTTTCTGCTCCTTTGTGATCGTTTATCTAATTCTACGTTAATGAGTGTATTGAGTACAGATGGTGCTAAGTTATTTATTTGTTTAAATGTGGTTAAAATAATTTTGTATTTTATTCTGCAGTAAATGGGTAGCCAATGAAGTTCAGCCAGGATCGGTGTGATATGGTCTGTTGAGTTTATATTCATTATTATCCTTGCTGCTATGTTCTGAGTTAGTTGTATCTTTTTCATATTTTGCTTTGTGATGCCATTAAGGATTATATTTGCAAAATCAAAGTGTGGGGTTATGATGGCTTGAATTATAGTTATGAAGTCTTGTATGTGAATCAATGGTCTTAATTGTCTCAATGTCTTGAGTTTGTAATGTATGTTTTTTGTCAAATATTTTATGTGTGAATCCATGTTAAGTTTATTGTCAAGTATCACACCTAGGTATTTTATTTCTTTTTTTATGTTGATCTCATGGTTGTCTAGGGTAATGGTGCTTGGAGGTGTGTATGTTTGATTTTTAGTGATATATAGTACATCAGTTTTTGAGAAATTGATGTGTAGGTTCTGATCCTTAAGCCATATTGTTAGTTCTTTAAAACATTCTGTTATTTGTTGTAGTGGAGGGTGCGGGATTTTAAATGGGAGGTAGAACATCATATCATCGGCGTAAATATGGTAATAGACGCCATGACGTTTAAAGATGCTACAGACTGGTTGTATGTAAATGTTAAATAGTAGTGCTGATAGCCCGGATCCCTGTGGAAGACCTTGTGTTTGATTGAAAGTGGTAGATGTTTGGTTGAGGATTCTCACTGCTTGGGTTCTGTTTGATAGGTAGGATTTGAACCAGTTATAAACAGTAGATGTTATTCCAATTTGTTGAAGTCTGTTTAACATTGTTAAGTGATTGACACTGTCAAATGCTGCAGAGATGTCGAGGAATACTAGGATGAATGCTTGTTTAGTGTCATCAATTCCCCTTAATAAAGTGTCATAAAGGACTGTTAGTAGAGTTTCTACCCCATGGAATGGCCGGAAGCCATATTGGTGTTCGTCAAGGAAGTTCAATGAATCAATGAATTCCTGTAGTTGAGTTTGGACTATTTTTTCTATAAGTTTTGCCATGAAAGGAATACTCGATATTGGTCTGTATGATTTTGGTGATAATTTGTCCAATGTGTTATTTTTAAGTATTGGTCGTATTTGAACATGTTTGAGAGATGGGGATAAGTATCCTTTTTCTAGTGATAGGTTGACCATAGGGAGGATGAAAGCAGAGAGTATTGAGAATGTCTTTTTTATCCAATCCACAGGGCATGGATCAAGATATGATGTAGTTGTGTTGATGTTAGATATAGTAGTTTTGAGAGTGGCCTTTGAAATTCGAATGAAGTTGGACCAGTTATCCAGTGTAGTGTGTGTCATTTCAGTGTGTGTTATTGGGGGGGTCATTTGTAGTTTTGTTTTATTAATATAATATTGTGCTAATTCTTGTGGAGAAATATCTATGGAAATTTCGTCTGAGTTGTATGTTTTGTTTGTTAGGTTCTTTATTATGCAGAACAATTCCCATGGTCGGTTAATGGAATTATTGAGTATGTTAGAGTAATAGTTTCTCTTAGTACTGTCTGTTGTTTCCTTATATATATGTAGGGTATTTATGTATTTCTCATAATTTGTTAGTGTTTTGGTTTGTCTCCATTTCCTTTCTTCCATTCTTAATTGTCTTTTTAGTTTTTTGAGTGTCATATTAAACCATGGGGCATTCCTTTTTTCGGTTTTATTGTCATTGCTATTATGTGGTGATGGGTCTGGTTTTCTTTCTGCAGCCATGGAGATAGTTTTTGTTCCAAGTTTTGATAGATTCCTCAAGATTTGTGAGTGTTAGGGTGAGGTGTGGAATTATTTGATCTAGGAATTCTTCTTCATTGAACTTTATAAATCTCTTAGTTTGTGGGGGTTGTGGTCTTTTAGTTTGATAGTTGTCAGGGATGGTGATATTGAATTTCAGGAGGTAGTGGTCAGACCAGGGAACTGGTATGTTTGAGAGTGATTCAGTGTTATATAGGTTGCGGAGTGAGTTTGGTAGGAAGACCATGTCAAGTGTTTTTCCTTTATTATGTGTTTGTTCTGTTATTATTTGGTGGAAGTCCAAATTGCTTATTGCATCTAAGAAGTGAGTTGATTGGGTGTTGGGTGTTGAGGGGAGATTAAATTCACCCATTAGTATTACTGGGTTTGTGTCTGTGGATAAGGCTAGTAGTTCAATTAGATTGTCGGTATTATCTATATTGTATTCTGGTGGCCTATATATTAGGCATATCCTTATGTTTTTAATTTTTATAGTTAGCATGTCGACATTATCAATGTAGACTTCAACAGATCTAAACATGTTGCAACATTTTAACTAAAGCTAACGAGTGAGAACCTCAGAATCAACTCACTGATAAAACCAAATCAGGAGTAAGAATTACATCAACGGCTCTCACTCGCAACCCACCCACCATCCAAAAACACGAGAATGTAATCACAAATCACATTTCCATTAAACCTATTAAACACATTTCTAAAGCTAATTTTAACTATAGCCAATTTTGAATATGTCACCACTTCAAACTCATGAATCTAGATGGAAATGAGTGGCCCCGACGCTTTTTCAAGATATCTAGTGTGAGCGTTTCGCTACCGCTGTGTCAAGGGGATCCAACTCTAAAAGAAAAAAAATAAAAATAGCTTAAAATCAATGCCACAAACTCCAATGCACTCCTCATACATACAATAACATACAATAACTTTCTTGGATGTTAAAGTCTTTCGGCAACCTGACTCATGGGGGACTACGGTCTTTCGCAAAATTACAGATAGGAATACCTACTTGCATTTTTCTAGTACACATCCTATTGGTATGTTGAAAGGTTTACCTTTTTCTCAATTTATACGTTTTAGACGTAACTGTTCTTCTGTGGAAGACTATAAAGTTAAAGCTTTGTGTCTTCAACAAGCTTTTTTAGATCGTGGTTACCCTTCAAATATAGTTCATCGTGCATACAGAAGGGCATTATATAACGATAGATCCTGGTTGCTATCTCCGCGACCAAAGGTGGTAACTGAGAGTGATCATGTGAATTTAATTTCTCGTTATTCCCCTCATAGTAGGCAAATTCAAGCAATTCTACAGAAATATAGACATATTTTGGGTGTAGTTCCGGGGTTAGAATCTAAGAGTTTGCGTTGTGTTTGGCAACGCAATTCAAATTTAAAAGATATTCTAAGTCCTTCTTCTCTAAGGTCGTTGTCTGCTCAGTCCCCTGTTAGTTATGGACATCGTAAATGTGGTGAATGTTCTTGCTGTGAAGTGATGTGGGAGATTGATAAGTTTGAGTACAATGGTCAGATAGTTCGTTTGCGTGATAACACTTCATGCAATTCAGATTTTGTGATTTATGGTATTTTTTGTCCGTGTGGACTTTTATATGTTGGTAAGACAATTCGGTGTTTTCGTGTGCGATTACTTGAGCATAAGAGTAAGCTTCATTGTCAGCGTAAGGAAGCACCAATGGTGGAACATAGTTTAGCATTTCAGCATAGGTTTAGTGATTATCAATGTTTGTAATTCAGCATATCCGACGTGGTTCAAAGGGTATGTCACGTGACCGGTTTCTCCTTTATAGGGAACAATGGTGGATTTTTTATCTAAATACTGTTTCTCCTAAAGGTTTAAATTCTTGTATTGAATGGGGTAGTTGTTCCTGATATATGTTTTAGATAGAGTCATTTGGGGTTTTTCTGCTTGGATTAAGCTTTTTAGGAAGTCATTTGTTGTTTAGTTTGATAGGGGGATAATTTGGTTAACGTGGACAAGGTGTTAGGAAGTTTCGGGTATATATTTTGAGTCCGGAAGTGCTTGTAACCCTGATAACAGCGTTGGTTTATGGACAGCAATGGCGGTTTGGTAGTTCAGCTCCAAGGAGTGATGATGAACCGTGTTTGATATGCTTCGCTGATAAGTGAAACTAGTTTTGGTGAGAGACTAATATCTTGGTTATTGTATGTATGAGGAGTGCGTTGGAGTTTGTGGCATTGATTTTAAGCTATTTTTATTTTTATTTTTTTCTTTTAGAGTTGGATCCCCTTGACACAGCGGTAGCGAAACGCTCACACTAGATATCTTGAAAAAGCGTCGGGGCCACTCATTTCCATCTAGATTCACGAGTTTGAAGTGGTGACATATTCAAAATTGGCTATAGTTAAAATTAGCTTTAGAAATGTGTTTAATAGGTTTAATGGAAATGTGATTTGTGATTACATTCTCGTGTTTTTGGATGGTGGGTGGGTTGCGAGTGAGAGCCGTTGATGTAATTCTTACTCCTGATTTGGTTTTATCAGTGAGTTGATTCTGAGGTTCTCACTCGTTAGCTTTAGTTAAAATGTTGCAACATGTTTAGATCTGTTGAAGTCTACTTTTTAGTGTTATGAGGTATCATTAATAGGCTTCGATAAAAAGGCTTTATTGGTTTGACATTATCAATGTTACTAGATGAGATTAGTTTTGCATTGAGGTTTTTCTTTACTATTATGAGCACGCCTCCACCTTTTTAAAGTGTTCTATGGGTATGGAAGATCTCATATTCAGGTGTCATTAATTGGTTCATGAAGACAGAGTCTGTATCCTTGAGCCAGGTTTCAGTTATACAGACAATATCTGATTTATTGTCATTGATGATGTCTGTAAAGATTGGCAGTTTGTTTTTCATGGATCTTGCGTTAATGAGTTGGCAGGTGAGGGTTGTGTATTTCTGTGTATTGAGTGGTTGTTGCTGTATTGGGTCGATTGTTATATATTGGTGCGATTGTTATGTATATAAGTCTAGATTGTTTGGGTCTGGGGTTGGGTCCAATTTTGAATGGAGATATTAGGTTGTCATAACGTGATGTACTTTGTATTATAGGGATTGGTCTATTATAATTGGTTTTTATACATTTTGTTAGATCTATCAGTGTGAGGATAGTGACACTAATCAGTATAATCCTGATGGGAGAGGGAGATTGAAAAGGCATTGTTTGATTATTAAGTAGATTTTGTAGCCTATTGCTTGATAAAGGTACTTAAAATGTTATTGTGTTAATAGGTGGGTTATATTTCAAAAGCCTAGGTTTTACTAATGTTAAGTGCAGGAGGAACTATTTGGTTGCAGTATATTAAACCTGTAACATCAGCCTTAGCAAGGTTGTAATGTTAATCGTGTAACATTGGCAATATTTGTGACAGGGTTCAAATTACTATGTGTAATTGTGAGTACTTGCAACAGTAATCCTGGTGAGTCAGTAACATTAATAGCAGTATAATGGTAGCAATTGTAACATTAGTAGCAGTATAATGGTAACTTTTGTAGTGAATCCTGCAACAGTAATCTTAGTAAATCAGTAACATTGATATCAGAATATTAGCAACATTTGTAGCGGGATTCTTAACTGCTATTTATAAATGAGAATTCAGTGTAAACTACTAGCAGGATATCATATATTATATACAGGTGTATATACTTGCAGGATTTGTCCATCGGAAACAGATCTTTGGGAGGTAGGTCGAAACTCTTTTGTTCGTACTGTTCGTTGATGAGCATGAGGAGGTCAGGTCTGTGGAGATAGCTGCCTTGTTGAGGATTACATGTTTAACCATGAGGGAGCGCAAGATCAAGCTTTTAGATGATTTTATGTGTTGCTGCAGAATATAATATCTTGATGTAACTTTGCTCGTGCAATGTTCTCGAAGGTCTCCTTGAGTGCCACTGCCTAAGGGACATCATCCCCTGTCTTTGCCAATAGTTGGTCAGATTGAGGAGTTCATTCATCGGAGTTGTTTTCTCTTGCTGTGAGTTTTAGGTTTTATCCTAATGATGATGAACTGAGGTTATTAACTGCTGTTGCCTTCTATCCCTCACAGTATATTTTTTGAGAGTTGATGGGTATGTTTTGGAGGTCTTCACCACCTTGAAGAAGCACTAGCAAAATGCCTAAGATGGTGTCTGGAGCAGTGTTGGGGACTACATGATTTGCAGATGAATGCAGTCTTATAGCATGTTATATAATTGATTTAAGAGTGCTACATACCAGATCACATGCTTTGTAGGATGTAAGACTTCATTGCTTAAATTTTTCAATTGATTTCATGGGTGATTTACCAATATAGGAGTTTTTGAGGGTCAGTGATTGATTTCATGGGTGATTTAGCAAAATAGGAGTTTTTGAGGATCAGTGATGTACTGGGCATGAACCAAGGGCTAAGATATGATGTGCCCATGGCAGTGGAGGTTGCAATCACCGCTAGATTGTGAGGCTTGTCTTTGGATAAGTGTTTTTTTTGGATTTATAACATGAAATATCATCCCGTTTTGTTGAAAGTGGAATGAAGTCTTATTTGTGATAGCCCCCTAGCATGAGGCTAGAGGCATCACCTCATGATTGTGGCCATTTTGGCGATGAGGAGGATGGGGCTGGTGCAGCAAAGGCCACTCCTGCCCCCCTTCACCTCTAGACCTCCAGTGATTAAGGTAGCTAGCCAGAAGTTTTGTAAGGATGAGAAGGGCAGGTGGACTATGGCAATCCAACTGGCTAGCTAGGATGCTTGCCTTGGCTGGGTGTGCACCAATCTTTCCCCCCTTCCCCAGACAGTTCCTGATATGAATCATGAGCTGTCCAGGGGGATTGGTTCTGAAGAGGAGGGAGAAGGCACAAACATAAACCCAGTCAGGCAACATACAGCCAGCACCAATTTCTTTCCCACTTTAACCCAAGTTTCCATTGCACATAGAACATCAACATTTATTTATTTAACAGGTTTTATATACCGCTTTATCATTTCAATCAAAGTGGTTTACATTGAAACTTAAACTTGGTAATGTACATTAAACAGGGACATTGATAACTTGGATTATTCTGAAATCAGAATATAGAAATCATATCAGACATGAAAGGGCTTTCTGTGACAGAGAATGTGCTTTCAACAAACCTAACCATATTGTACCCACCATAAACTGAATTACATAAGAAACCTGTGACAAAGCTCATTTCCCAACCCTGCCATGCCCCACTCTTAAATTATACCCTCACCTTCTATACATAACATTGATTGGCTTACCTCTCATATTCTCAGCCATTCCAGGCACCTTAGTTCACATTAAACTCTCAAACCCTATCCCACATACCTCACAAACACACTGCCACTGACTGTTAACTCAAATACATTCATAACCTCAACCAACCCCATATTTCCCTCAGAGGAGCACACTAAGGGGCATCCCCCTTCAGCGTGCCTCAAGCTCAGTACAAATTGAAAGGACCAGGCGCCCAATGATGATGTCAGTGTGGGAGCACAGCTCATCTCCCTCTCCAGGAGAAGCAGCACAATGAAAACTGTAGCAGAGCATCCTTTAAACTCAGCACTTGACAGCAGCTGTCTCCACAAGATAAAATTTAGCAGCAATCAGGAAGAGAGTTCTAAACAGTAACTACAAGATCAGCACAGAATTTAAAAGACCAGGGACCCAATTGTTATGTCACTGTGAGGCAGGCCCTGCCCCAGAGGTGGTTCAAGGTATTGGTACGATACCCAAATCTTAAGCTTTATTCCCCCTGGCAGTCAGAATCTATTGTTTAGTTTTGAATGCCCTGCTCTTTGCCACCTCCCAGAAGCTGCCGTCCTAGGTGACTGCCTAGTTTGCCTGGTGGTTGGGCTGCTCCTGCTATGAGGGAAGAGCTCAGCTTCCTCTCCAGAAGAAACAACACAGTGAAAACTTTAGCAAATAGTCTTTTAAGCTCAGTACTTGATAGCGGATGAAATTTGTCAGCAGTCAGAAAGGATTCATGGTGGGCCTTAGTTTAATATTTACTATTCCTCAAAGCTGGAAACTGGTTATATTCGAAACCATTCTGTAAAACTGTACAGAGTCCTTTACAGTTTAGACTACTTAGTGGGAACCCAAGCTGGAGGTGGATATAGAGTGTAACTGGAATCTGTTCACTAGGAAAGGAAACTGTCTCTACTGGTGCTAATGTATTTATTTAATTTTTTATACCGCTTAATCAATGAATCAAACCAGTTTACAGGGAACAAGATACAAGTAACATAAATAACATCAAATATATAGTCTTTCAAGAAATCTATTCAGTTGGCTAAATAGAACACTGTTAAAGGAATGGGTAATAAACCATAACTATAATGTATTATTTAGCAATATTATTAAAGAAATTGGAAATAAGCAATGAACTATAATATAATCCAGGTGTGAGCATTGCCATTTGAGGTATGATAAGCATAGGGTTTATTCCAAAGTGTTAGTAAGTTGACCAAGATGCAGTTTAAGGCTCTTGGTGAGGAGATGTGCCTCAATGTGTACCCTACCCATCTGACAAGGTAGAACAATTGTAGATAATGTGTCAGATGGGTTGCAGATTATGTTGGGTTGGTATTTGGGCAGCTTGGTTTGCCTCTGAAGTGCTTTATAAATAAGCACATTTTTAGTTGTTTGTAGAATGTTGAGAGGTCCGATATGCTTCTTATTCTATCTGGGAGGGAGTTCCAAAGTGTGAATGAATAGAGCAAGAATGCTGTCCTGAGCGTGGATTGGTTAATTTTTCTGAATTACATGGCTATGGCTTGAGTATTTTATGTACAACCTTTCCTGGATCTGTTTGGTATTCCTTGTATTAGTGATTGTAGGTAGGTTGAGAATAAATTGTGCAGTATTTTGAAGGTGATTATTAGGACTTTAAATTTGATTCTGCTTGCAATTGGGATCCAGTGTACCAGGTTTAGGATTGGTGTGATATGTTCAGATTTTGGTGCTCTGTGGATAAGTCAGGCAGCTGTACGTTGTGCCATTTGTAGCTGGTATAATACTTGTTTCAGTAATTCTTGGAAGATGCTATTGAAGTCCAAAGTGAGGAAGAATTATGGCTTGAAACACTGTATGGAGGTCATGAGAAGATAGATGTGGTCTTAGGTGTTGAAGGGTTCTTATCTTGTTGTATATTGCTCTAGTTATATTGTTAGAATCTGGTCTAGGACTATTCTGAGGTACTGTACTTCTTGTTTGACTTCCAATGGTGCTTCTTTGATTTTTATTGTAATTGGAGGGGTGAAGGCCTTATCCTTAGTAACAAATAATACTTTTGTCTTATTATAATTCATTGCTAGGTTGTGTAAGGCAAGCCAAGTTGCTACCTCATTGAAGCAGGTGACTATTTGATGGTGGTTGGGTTTTGAGATGTTATATGTGTCACCCACCTCTAGGTTCCCAGAGGCATAAAGCATGGGAGCTACAGTGGGGCCTCTTCTTAAACAGCGAGGGTGTCTCAAGCAGGTGTTGAAATGCCCCCTGGGATTTGTAGTCTCACAAGCTAATCTAAGAGTGTAGTTGCAGTCGAGTAGCAAGGCTTCAAAAGAGGTCTTTTTATTTACCCGTCCCGGGTGAATTTTAGCACATATGAACAAAGGACAAAAACCATACTTCTGGTATGAAATAAAGGCAAACTACTATAACAAAAATGAATGCTTGTATCTTCAGCCTGACAAACAAAGGTAGTGCAAAACAGTCCTTATTCTTAAAACAAGCACGTTTCTTCACTTCTGTTTCCTTAAACAGATTCTCTCTCTGGCCAGTTCAGCACAGTGAAGAAATATCATCTGAAATTATTAGTGTACAATCCATGTAGGATTCAGCAGGTGTTTCATCACAAAAATCACATTGCATATCCTCACATGCTTCCCCGGAGCTATCTTCTATAGGATTGTAACTCAGGCTACTTTTAAACAATCCCTCTTCTCTGTTAAGAGGGCTCCCCTCCTCCTCTCTACTGGAGTAAAATGGGAGGTTACCACACACTGCAGAGTTTCCTTCCTGAGAGCCACACACTCTTGGGTAAGTGTAGGAAAAACTCTGTCTTTCAGCTTCCCTTCTATTATGAGGAATAAGCCTACCTTCTGGCTTGGTTTTCACGGAGCTTCTGGGCACAGGAAACTTAACGGAGCTTTTCTCAAATGAAAGCCTCTCACTGCCTTTCTCTTTCTATTTCTCTTTGGGCACAAAAGTATCCTCCAGATAAAAACTTTTGCCCTCCTGGTACCTGTTCTTAGGAAGATTCTTTCCCACAGCTTTTCTCAGCTTGCCTTCAGAAATACGTCCGTGGCTCAGACCACTGGGCTTTTGTTCAGTCCTGCACTGCTCCCTGAAACAAATCCCTGGTATTCTCTCCTGGGCTTCTTCCTGTAGGATTCTGTGTGAGTCTCCATGTGAAGCTCTGACCTCGTGTCCAGCTCTCTGGTCAAGTTTGCAATCAGCTCTCCTGTTGGCTCCCCAATCAGCTCCTGCCTCTGCTCTAACTCTGACCTCTGGTGAGTGATTTTTAACTGCGTCACTCTTGGTGTTTCTCTGAGCCTCGACTCTCCCTAGCTGTCCCTCATTACCTAATGGGCTATGAGGTAATCTACTGCTTGGGCGTGCTCTTACACCTGGTACTTCAGTTTGTGTTCATTGCCCATAGCAACCTTGGTCCATGTGCTGTTCTAACCTGTCACTATTAGAACTGCTCTGCTCAGATTTTCCTATTTCCATAGGTACTATTTGATCCACCTCATGACATATGGTAGGTACATTCTAATATTGTCAGTGTAAATGTGGTAGTTTATCTTGCATTTCTGAATGAAGCTGCAAATTGGTTGTAAGTATATATTAAATAGTAAGGCTGAAAAGGCCAAGCCTTGTGGGACTCCTTGCTGTTTGCATGGTATGGATTTGGTTTGTCCTATTTTTACCTATTGCCTATTTTTTACCTGTTGAATGTGATCTGTTAAGTATGACTTAAACCAGTGTAATGTGCCATTGATTCCAAACTCTTGGAGTCTTGTTATAAGTAGTTTGTGGCAGATGGAGTTGAAAGCGTCTGCAATATCCAAGAAGATTAAAATAAATGCTGCTTGAGGCTTTTTGATTCTGTTTATCAGTCTGTTCATGAAGAATGTAAGGAGTGTTTCCACTCCATGACCTGACCTAAAACCATATTGGTGCAGATCAAGTGGGTGAGTTTGTCTGTGTTTCTGGAGTTGGCATTGTACCACCTTTTCTATTATTTTTCCTATTAATGGTAGGCTAGATATTGGTCTGTATCAGCTTGGGTTTGCTTTGTCTAGAGCAGTATGTTTTAGGAAAGGACATATAGAAGCTATTTTCAGATCCCTGGGCATATATCCTTGACATAATGAGGGTTCAATTATTTTGAGGAGAGTAGGTGACATTTCTGTTCATGTTATCTTGATCCAGCTCACGGAGCATGGGTAAAGAGGGGAGGTGGTGATATTGAAGTTAGTAATGAGTCTTCCAGTTCTATGTTGACTGGTGTGAATGTTTGCCATGATATAGCAGTGATGCTACTGCTGATGGTTAGTGTTGGAGATGAGGAGGTTGGTTCCATCACCTTACTCATGTAATAGTTGGCTAGTGCTTGTGGACTAAGAGGTAGGATTTCCTTCTCAGTTGTGAGCTCTCACTAGGGATTTTACAATTTCAAGGAGTTCCCAATGATTGTTTAATGATTTCATGATTGATTGATTTATTTATTAGTGCTTATTTACCTCTTTTCATGAATCAAGGCGGTTTACAGAGAACGCAAGGATTGAACATTACATTAAAGAAAAAATATATGTAACATCTTAACAGGGAGTGAAAGGGGAAAAGGGACAAATTAACTTAAATCAGCAACAGAGGCCTAAGGTGCCTCATAGGTGCCCTATAAGGTGTCCCATAGGTCACATTATAAAGTGCCCTGTCTGCCAAGGCACCTTATAATGTGCCCTATAGGGCACTGTATAGGGCGCCTATGAGGCACCTTAGGCTACAGCACTATGAGGGTGTTTCTGCTGGCAGCACTGATTTAAATTAAAAGAAAATGCTCAGACAGCCTTTTTAGATTACACTACTGTGGGATCAAACCCATAACCTCTGCCTCCACAGTCATTGAAGTAAACAGCAAGCTATATTTCTATAGCTGCTGCCACACTGCTGGCTGGCTACAGAAAGACTGCAGGTCACCATACAAACTGTCTGCTGTGGTTACCAGGATAGGGTAAACCCACCCGTACCCATGATGCACTGCACATGCAGATCAGTAGTCTACAGCTGATCAGATAATGGGGTATGCACCCCCACAGCACCAAGGCCTGGTAGGAGCAACTGACCATGTGTGTTACTGGCACAGAGTAGCTACAGACCGTGACATTGTGCAGGTCCTGTGTTCACCCTGAGGGTGAGGTGGGGCACCCAGCACCAGGTCCGCAACACCTGGCTTGGATGAGCTAGGCTATGCTGCAGGTCCCCATCAGTGATAGTGTGTGATTAGGTAATCCTTGCAGACACACCTAGGATACACCTGTGTCCATCTGTATTTCCCAGTCACAGCTAACCCTTGTGAACTATGATGTACCCAGAATAGTGCATATCCTGTGTGGGTGCCATGGTCACATGTTAGAGGTGAAAGGGGGTGTGTGGACCCAAAAGTAGATTATGTAGCACCACACAACCCGTCCTCTGTGGCTCAGGGTGGGAGGACAGGATCTCCCACCAACAGATCCACATTGTACTTCTCTGCAATGTTGGCAGTAGAGAGGACCATCAACCCCAGTCCTGCTGGGGAACAAGCACCCTACAGGGCAGTCAATGCAGATCTGTACACATTACATAAGGCAATGGCAGACAGGCAGAACACTGAAGAAGCTCAGCTGCCCCCCACCACTATCTGACATTCACCAGCAGAGGGCACAGTCAATCTCCACCCACTGCTCTCTGCAAGGTGTTCCAGCCATACACATGCTAACTGCAGACAGTCGGCAAGCTAGTACATATTCAAGAAGGAACTGTGTGCACCCAAAAATGGGATGTGAGCGCGCACACACACACCAAGCAGATATGTCAGTGGTTGAGCCCCAAAAAAGAGAACCCATAAATATCACTTGAGAAAAACACTGCATAGCACTGTTGGGGAACCTAGCCATGCCATGATCACTGCTCAGTCAGGGTGAGAGTGACCTCCCAGCATGACATGCTGTGGCCACCCTGTCCTTGCAGGTGGTGGTCATTAACTACAATGTCCCAGCCATTGCCCTATACCCTGTGCAGATGCATCCTGCCCAGGCCACCCTGTCCGGGCCATACCCACAGTACCTTGCTCCTCATTATGCACATTGGCAGGCTAACACTGGAAACAGTGCAAGCAGTAAGGTGTAGGCAGACACAACACACTGGATAGACAGACACAGACTCCCACACCTATGCCAGCATTGTGCAAATATAGAGGATTGTGGCAGCCCTGGCCGCCACACCAGTCCTGGGCACAGTGCAGGCATTGCTATGGTATGCAAAACTGTTGGGGTCACTCCCCGGGGTGGTAAACACTGTCAGAATCAAGAATTGAAACACACTTCACAGATATCAGAAAGGTTGCTATCATGAATCTCTATCAACAAATCGTGTTTAACTTAGGATTTGTTATCTGACATTAATCATAGCAACCTTTTGATATATCTGTAATGTGTTCCCAAGTTTAGGGCGGCATTGCTAAGGTATGCAAGTGCTAGTATTGGGAGATACTGCTCCACGGAGGACCAAACAGCCTGACTCTCCATGAGGCTTTGGATAGTGGAGCCTGTGGGTGTGTGTGTTTATGCCCCTGTTGGCCGCTGCTCTAGGGCTGAGTTTCTCAACTGCAGTCCTGGTGGGCCAAACACAGTTCAGGTTTTCATGCTGTCCCTAATGAATATGCATGAGATATATTTGCATGCAATGGGGGTGTTGCATACAATTGCAGCACAGGCATATTTATTAGGGACAGCATGACACCTGAATGGTGTTTGGTCCTCCAGGACTGCAGTTGGGAAACACTGCTCTAGGGATTGCACATGTTTATCGTGTCTGTGCCCTGTAGGGTAAAATATAGGCATTTATGGCTTGTTTATTTAATCTGCAATAACATTTCTGTCTTTATTACCATGGTTTAGTACTGGGTAAAAAAGAGGGACATGGTTTGCAGGAGCAACAGCTAGGGCTTGAACATGTGACCTTCTGCCCCTGAATACACTGGCTGTGTGTACTGCACCAAACTGTTGCCACAGAGACAGACCAGTCCCTGGGGCTACCATTAGTTTTTGTTAGACAGACCTTGTCTGTTGCACCGCATGGCACCCACCTAAGCAGGGTTTGGCCTTGGTCTGCTGTGGGCAGATACCACTGCCCCCTCCACTACCAGCAACCCTCCGCCACCATGCTGACATGCCCTTATGCCAGTGGTGCTGGTGGTGCGCAGTCCCAGGCCATCCAGTGTGCCAGTAGGCAGCTGCCTATGGTGTGGGTTCTCGGGTAGGGGTGCCTACATGGACATTCGTGCTTCCCCCCGGCACTGCCTGCCAATGTTATGTGCCCTGGGGGTACCTGCTGGGTAATATCCCCTGTGACACTGTGGGACACACACTCGTGCCCATGCTGGTCTCTTGTCAGTTGCTGTCTTGCTGCTTTACAGTTTCGGCATTCCTATGTGCCACCTAGGCATCTGCCTAGTCCACACTGTGCCCCAGCTGGACCAGAGCATAAAAAACCTTCCCAATATAAACATCAAAACCCTGATCACCGCTAGTTCACTGTGGGATCATTCACTTTGTAGGGGGACAGAGCATAGCCCCTTCCAAACATGATCTCTTCCTTTTTACGCTTTGTCAGTAGTGTTGCTTTATATTTATCATTAGTAGCACTATTGGCCAGCTTGGTTATGGGAATTTCAAATGTGGTTCTATTCATTAAATATGTTTATTTGCCTTTTTAGTTCCTGCACATGTATCACTACTATCACTTTTCTGGGTTTTGTTGGGATATTTTGGCTTAGGGATAGTTCTGCTCTGCTCTGCTTCATATGCCTTCTATGTCTACACTCTTGCTGGCCTGCAATGTACTCAAGCACCCTGTTTATGGCACAAGAAGACAAGCACGTGGGCTATAAGAGAAAGTATATGTTATGAGGCCTGCTACAGTCTGGAAACCATGTTTTGGGCAGAAGTGCTCAGGATATGGACCTACTACAAAATACAGGTCAAGCTAAAACTAATTAGAAGAAAATACTTTCAGCCTTGAAGATAACGTTTGGTGCCAGGAACTAGAAAGAATATAGGCCCCACACAGGAAGGCAAAGGAAGGGAATGCTTGACAGCACACCAATAAGCAGAGACCTTGAAGAGAACTGAACTAATTGCTGGCCCAAATGATCATGGGAGGCCCCCTCCCCAAGTAGAAATTTTTGCAGACTTTGCAGAAAGCTGCACGTACTCTATAGAAAAAACCCTGCATATGATGTCAGAAGCGATGCAGGGCTTTCTAGAACTTTGTGACGGAGCAAGAATGTATATAAGAGGAGCAGCTCTCTAGCTCGGGGGCAATCTGCTCTCTAACTTCGGTACAGAGAGTAGGTTGCCTGCCACCTGTTCAGACATATAATTTGCTATCTGCATCTGTGATTTATTTTGCTTTGGAACCCAAATAAAGGCTTTTGCAGCTAAGCAACAGTTGTCTGAGCTATTCATTGGTAATTGGTAATATTGGGGAAACCTTTGTAGGTGGACCCTGCCTACAGTTTCCCTGGCTTTGCTGTACATTGCTGACTGAAATGATTTCTCTCTCCTGCAAATGTGCCTCTAGCATGAGGTTTTCACTGGCGCTAATTTTCAGACCTTCATTTCACGGCGTTAGTGTGCATGGGGCCTCTCCCCGCCCACTCTCGGCCCATTGGCCCCTCATCTCCGCCACTGGTGAGCCTTACTCCGCCCTCTGGGAAGCCTTATTCCACCCTCTGTGCACCTTAACGCCGCCGCAGACATTATCGCGTGATATGTGATGTTCTCGCACGGTAAAGCGCCATTATCATGCGATAATGTCACGTATCGTGCGATAACATCGCAGCTGCGCCATTAGCACCGTTTAGTAAACATACCCCAAAGTGTGGGAAGATTATAGCCTGGACTGCTGTTCTGAAATCATTTGCGGAGAGAAGAGGTCTTAGATGTTGAAGCATTTTTAGCTTGGCATAGATAGCTTTTGTTAGGTTGCTCACATGCTTGGTGAAGTTAAGCTGATGATCTAGTGCAGCGATGGCGAACCTATGGCACGCGTGCCAGCTGTGGCACGCGAAGGCCTTGCAGCTGGCACGCGTGAAGGTCCGCAAAAACAGAAAAAGCGGGCTCTGGCTGCTGCCGCGGACGCGGCAGCATGCAGTGTCCCGCGGGGCCCCCTCCGCCCGCTAAGCCCCTCTGCAAGGGCTTTCAGATTCGCGAGGGAGACAGCGTCTCCCTCGCGTCTCTGTTAAGCCCGTAGGGGTTAATGGGAAATATCCCATCAGCCCCTTGAGACGCGAGGGACTGATGGGAAATTTCCCATGAGCCCCTGCGGGCTTAACAAGAGACGCGAGGGAGACGCTGTCTCCCTCGCGAATCTGAAAGCCCTTGCAGAGGGGCTTAGCGGGCGGAGGGGGCCCCGCGGGACACTGCATGCTGCCGCGTCCGCGGCAGCAGCCAGAGCCCGCTTGTTCTGTTTTTAAATTTGCCGGGGGGGGGGGGTTAGGACTGCTAATGGGCGGGGGGGGGGGGGTAGGACTGCTAATGGGCTGGGGGGGGTTAGGACTGCTAATGGGCTAGGGGGGGGTTAGGACTGCTAATGGGCTAGGGGGGGGTTAGGACTGCTACTGGGCTGTGGGATGAGGGGGGCTGTCTGGAAAGGGGGTGATGGGGGGTTAGGACTGCTAATGGGCAGGGGGGGGGTTAGGACTGCTAATGGGCTGGGGGGGTTTGGACTGCTAATGGGCTTGGGGGTTTAGGACTGCTAATGGGCTAGGAGGGGGGGTTAGGACTGCTAATGGGCTGGGTGCTGATGGGGGCTGTCTGGAAATGGGTGATGGGGGGTTAGGACTGGTAATGGGCTATGGGGGGGGTTAGGACTGCTAATGGGCTAGAGAGGGGGGGTTAGGACTGCTAATGGGCTAGGGGGGGGGTTAGGACTGCTAATGGCTAGGGGGGGGTTAGGACTGCTAATGGGCTGGGGGGGGGGGTTAGGACTGCTAATGGGCTAGGAGGGGGGGTTAGGACTGCTAATGGGCTGGGGGGGGTTAGGACTGCTAATGGGCTAGGAGGGGGGGGTTAGGACTGCTAATGGGTAGGAGGGGGTTAGGACTGCTAATGGGCTAGGGGGTTAGGACTGCTAATGGGCTGTGGGCTGATGGGGGCTGTCTGGAAATGGGGTGATGGGGTTAGGACTGGTAATGGGCTATGGGGGGGGGTTAGGACTGCTAATGGGCTAGAGAGGGGGGGTTAGGACTGCTAATGGGCTAGGGGGGGGTTAGGACTGCTAATGGGTGATGGGGAGGGGTTAGGACTTGAGGTGGGCTGTTGGGTGGGGTTAGGACTGGAAATGGGCTGATGGGGGGTTAACACTGGAGGTGGTCTGATGGGGTTAGGACTGGTAATGGGCTATGGGGGGGTTTAGGACTGATAATGGGCTATGGGGGGGGCTGGGACAAGAAATGGGCTGATGGGGAGGGGTTAGGACTTGAGGTGGGCTGATGGGGTTAGGACTGGTAATGGACTGTGGGCTGAGGGGGGGGTTAGGACTGGCATGGGCTATGGGGGGCTGACTGGAAGTGGGGGGTTAGGAATGGTAATGGGTTATAGGGGGGGGGCTAAACTGAAAATGGGGTGATGGGGGGTTAGGACTGGAAGTGGGTTGATGGGGGGGATAGGACTGGTATTGGGTTGGGGGGCTGCTAGGACTGGAAATGGGCTGATGCAGGGACTAGAAGGGAATGGATGCTGGGTGAGGCTGGAACTAGAAGGGAGCTGGTGTTGGGGGAGGATTAGAATGGGATGGGGCTGGGAGAGTAAAAAGGAGAGGGGACAAATATTTTGTGTGGAGGGATAAAAAATCTACAATTGGCCGGATTGGGAGAGTAAGTGGGGATTGAGGATGGAGGGGTAAATTTTGAGTAGATGAAATAGGAATGAGGAAAGAGCCAAAGGAGAAAGATTAGTATGTTAAAGCAGATGTAGCAAGAAGACAGAAGAAAGGACAAATGGACAGCAGATGGAGAGTTAGCAGAAGACACGAAAGAAACCAGAAGAAAGTGGCTGGAACAATTGCAACTGAAAAAAAATGCACAAAAGGTAGAAAAATATCTCTTTATTTTGAATTTATTAACTGGAATATGTCAGCTCTGGGAATGTGCATCATTAATTTTTGCGCTTTGTTTAGTACAAGAGGAAATTAATATATAGTTTTATTTCTACAGTGTTGTTGTATATTCCAAGTTTGGCTTTTGGGGTTCCCAGTTTAATTATTGTCTTCCTGTTTCTAAATTGTGATTCCTTGTTTGGTGATGGTCTGTTCTGCATGTGTAACTGAGCTGAGGTATTCTGTTATATAATTCCTATTTGACATTGCCACTTGTTCTTTCCCAGTAGGTCATGTATTGTTGTTCTCTGAGATGTATGGTTTAATATTTGCAGTGTTGCCTTTTGATAGGTAGAGTATGGTGCTTGTGAGTCCTGGTAGTGCTGTTAGGATACGGCGGGTTGCTATGGGTTCTAAATGGGCAGCGTTTGTAGTAGTTCCTAATGTGCCTGGCGGTTGGTACTGGATTATAGTAATGTAGAAACCTTTTAGTCTTCTTTATCCATATACTCATTAAGAGGCATGTTTACTAAAAGTTAGTGTATGGTAACATTATGCAAATATTATGCAAATGAAGCACCTTATGCAAATGGGGCTTTAATTGACGTGCTGGCACTTTGAGGAAATTCTTTGGTTTTGTGCGGCAGTTTGGGCACTCGGGCTCAAAAAGGTTAGCCATCACTGATCTAGTGTAATGCCCAAATATCTCATGTCTTTTTTGATTTTGATGATTGCATCTTTTATCTTCATAGTTTTTGGTGGAGCAAAAGAGTTGTCCTTTGTGATGAAAAGGATTTCTGTTTTATTCAAATTTATTTGAAGATTGTATTCTTTAAGCCAAGTGCTAATGTTGTTGAAACATTCCTTTATATTTTTTAGTTTCAGTTGTTTGGTGTTGATTTGGGTGAAAAGCATGATGTCGTCCATGTACAGGTTATAGTCAATACCATGACTCTTTATAATGTTGCAGATGGGTTGGATATAAAGGTTGAAAAGGAGCGCTGACAAAGCAGAACCTTGGGGTACGTCTTTCCTTTGGTAGAATGAGCTTGACTTGTTATTACCCATCTTTACTTGGATGGTTCAGTTTGAAAGGTAGGATTTGAACCATAACGGAACTTTCTTTGAGGCAGATTTCTTGTAATCTGAGTATGAGGTAATCATGTGATATGGAGTTGTAAGCTGCTAAGTCGAGAAAAATTAAGGAAACCAGAATTAGGTTTTTTGATTCCTTTTAGAAGCTTGTCTGTTAATGCCATGAGGAATGTTTCAACTCCATGACCTATTCTAAATCAGTGCTGATGTGGATCTAGCTGTGCAAAGTGGTCTACATGATTTTGCAGCTGGAGTTGAGCTGCTTTTTCTAGGATTTTTGCCATAAATGGCAGATTTGAAATAGGCCTGTAAGAGCTTGGCTCTGATTTTTTCAAATTCTTGCATTTGAAGAGGGGACCGATAGAGGCCTTTTTTAATTCTTCTGGAATATAGCCTTGATCTAATGAGGAGTTTATTAGATTTAGCATATGAGGAGTGAGACTGTCACTAGTCAGACGTATCCATATGGCTGGGCAAGGGTCGAGAGCAGAAGTCGATGTGCTTAGAGATTTGATTATGTCTTTGAGCTGTCTTTCGGAGATGTGAGAAACTTTTCCAGGCCTGATTTGCAGTTATATTGCTTGTTTTGCAATGGAAATCTGTTGATAATGTTCCCACCTTTTCCTTGTAATATTTGGCTATGGCATCTGCATCTGGTGCGACTGTGGCACTGTCCTCTTTTGGGTTAGTTGTTAGGGATTTAACTATATCAAACATTTCCCTTGGCTTGTTCAGTGCTGACATTATTAACTTGGTGTGATAATCCCGCTTATTGTTTATTAATAACTTGTATTCTTCCAGTTTGCTGAAAAAGGATGCTTTGTCGGATTCTCTTTTGATTTTCTCCATTTCCTTTCAAACTTTCTTAGTTGTTGTTTTAATGATCTAACTTCTTTAGTGTTCCATACCACACTTTTCCTTGAATGAGGCTTGTTAGTTGTGTGACTGTTTGTAACTGTGGCTGCTTGAGAGATTGTCGAGTTCCATCTCCTTATGAGCAGGTCTGTATTCTTAGTGTCCATTTGAAGCTGTGGATGTATTTCTTTCAGGAATTGATCATTGTCGAATTGGCAGAATTTTCTGTGCTGGTAGAAGACTGGATTCATATTCGCTCTGCTAGGAAGGGATGGGATACTGAATTGGTTAGTGTGGTGATCAGACCAAGGAATATGATGTATCAGTACCTTTGGGACTGAAGAGCTGTTTAACCAATCTTGCTGAATAAAAATGAAGTCCAATGTATTACCTTTAATGTGGGTGGGCTCTTGTATTTGTTTATAGCCTAGAACTTCCATAGATTCCATAAATCCTTGAGACACATGTGTTGCGGCGGAAGGTAAGTTTAAGTCACCTAGTACCATTGAGAACCTATTAGTGGGGACTTTGCTGCACAGGTAGTCGGTGATGTTAGTCAGCTTCTCACCTTTTGATGTAGGTGGATTATAAATTAGGCATAAATGCATGCTCATGTTTTTTGAGTGAATTCGCTTGAAGTTTTTGTTAGGTGCAAATCTTTCTTGCCAAAATGGTTACTCCTCCTCCTCTTTTATTTTCTCTTTGGTGGTTGAATATGTCATACCCTGTTGGTTTTAGCTGATTGATCAGTACCTTGTCATTTGTCGTAAGCAATGATTCCGTTAGGAATAAGATGTTCAGGTTGTCACTTATGTAATCAATTATTAGGGGTATTTTATTTCTAATAGAGCGTGGGTTGATGAGAGAGCATTTTAAACTGGCTGCAATAAATTTAGGCTTATCCTTAGTATGACTCCATTTGTTGAGGTTAATCTGGATTAGATGTTGTTTACGTTCAGCCCTGTTAGGTAATGGGATGAAGATGTTTGCATCAGCGGTAGGTCGGTAGAAGTTGTGGATGTATTGGGAAGCCTGATGGGGAAAGGGCCCGAGTTGCCAAAGGTAGAGATAGTCCAAAATACCTTTCATTCATAGAAACTATAACGTTCAATTTTCCTATAATGTCTATCACAGGTCTCAGATAAACAAAGGCACCATACTTCTGGGTACTATATCTCCCCCAGCCTTGTGCCTGTTCACATCAATGACCCATGTAGTTTATTCAAAATGTAATAATGGCACTTATCTTCAAAAATTTATAGTGATTTTTCTCAGGGGCTGTCGAGAAAAATCACTATAAATGTTTGAAGAGGGAGGAGTGGTCTAGTGGTTAGGACAAGGTACTTCAGGCCGGAAGGCCGGGGGTTCAAGTACCACCTGGGGACAGCAATCTCAGGCCAGAGGGACTGGGATTTCTAGTCCTATAGGCATTCCTTGTGGTCTTGGGCAAGCCACTTAACCCTCCACTGCCCATGTTCCCTGTAAGTATTAGTGTATGTGTCTCATATCCCCTCGTGTTAAATGTATCCCCCAATTGACTGCTTTGACCCGGTGAAAAGCGGGATATCAATACAGCTAAATAAATAAAATAAATAAATAAATAAACCTGGAGCTGACTGTGGTACAGATCATCAACTACTAGTATGTAAACTCAAGCTAAAGTTGAAAAAGAGCAAACCACTCATGAATGCAGCAAAATATGACCTTGAGAATATACCACTGGAATTTAAAGACTGCCTGCAAAATCGATTTGCTGCTTTAGATACAAATGACAGAGCTCCGGAAGAGTTATGGAATGACATCAAGAAAGTTGTGTTGGAAGAAAGCGAGAAGTCTCTACAAAAGGTGAAAAAGCAAAAACGGCCAAAATGGATGACGGAAGAAACTCTGAAATTTGCCCAGAAAAGCAGAGAAGCTAAAGCCAGAGGAGAAAGAAAGACAATCGCAGAACTCAACAGAGATTTCCAACGTGCAGCAAGACAGGACAAGGAAAAGTTCTACAATGACACTTGCAAGGAAATAGAAGCAGAAAGGGAGAACAAGATCGGCTTTCCTAAAGCTAAGAGAGTTAAAGAAAAAGTTCCAGCCTCGAATTGGAATGTTACAAGATGCTCAAGGTTCTATGTTGAATGATGCTGAGAAGATCAAGAAAAGGTGGAAGGAATATACAGAGTTTTTATATGATAAAAATCAAGTGGACCAACAGCCATTTCAACCTGTACCTTATGATCGGGAACCATTGGTGATGAAAGAAGAAGTTGAAGCAGCATTGAAAGCCTTATCAAAGAACAAAGCACCAGGCATTGATAGCATTCCTATTGCAGCAATCTGATGCAGCTGTTACCGTACTCACAAGGCTCTGCCAAGAAATATGGAAGACAACATCATGGCCAACTGACTGGAAAAGATCTGTGTTTATACCAATACTAAAGAAAGGTGATCCAACTAACTGTGGAAATTATCGCACAATCGTTCTGATCCCACATGCCAGCAAGATTCTACTGAAAATTATTCAAAAGAGACTACAACCATACCTGGAACAAGAACTACCTGAAGTGCAAGCAGGGTTCAGGAAATGGCGAGGAACAAGAGACATCATTGCAGATGTGAGATGGATCCTTGAAAAGACTAAAGAATACCAAAAGGATATCTATTTGTGCTTTATCGACTATAGCAAGGCTTTTGACTGTGTAAACCATGAGAAACTCTGGACCACATTAAGAAGCATGGGTATACCAGAACACCTGATCGTTCTCTTGCGCAATCTGTACATTGATCAAGAAGCAACAGTTTGAACGGAAGAAGGAGAAACAGAATGGTTTAAAATAAGCAAAGGTGTAAGACAAGGCTGCATACTTTCCCCCTACCTGTTTAATTTATATGCAGAACAAATCATCAGAGAAGCAGGATTGTATGAAGACAACAGAGGTGTGAAGATTGGTGGAAGACTCATCAACAACCTTCGCTATGCTGATGATAACACATTACTGGCTGAAAGTGAAGATGATCTGAAACATTTGCTTCTCACAATCAAAGAACATAGTCTCAAAATGGGCCTGCACCTTAATGTAAAGAAGACAAAGATCATGACAACTGGCATAATCAACAGGTTCATCGTTGAAGGAAAAGAAATTTAAATTGTGAACAACTTTAACCTACTTGGATCAACTATCAATAAAGAAGTAACAAGCAGTCAAGAAATCAGATGATGCATTGCTCTTGGCAGAATGACTATGAAAGACCTAGATAAGATTCTCAAGAGCAGAGATGTCTCTCTCCATACAAAGATTTGACTTGTTCAAGCCATGGTATTTTCAATAACATCATATGGATGTGAAAGCTGGACAGTGAAAAAGACAGATAGGAAGAAAATTGATGCCTTTGAATTATGGTGTTGGCGGCGAATACTGTGTATACCATGGACTGCCCGAAGAACAAACCAGTCGGTACTAGAGGAGATCAAACCTAAGCTTTCTTTAGAAGCTCAGATGACAAGACTTCGACTTTCATACTTTGGACACATCATGCGAAGAGAGAAATCATTAGAGAAAGACATTATGCTTGGCAAGATAGAAGGTCAACGCAAAAGAGGAAGGCCAGCAATGAGATGGATCGATACAATAACAGCAGCTACGGGTACCAGTCTGTCAACAATGAGCCGCCTGACTGAAGACCGAACACAATTTAGGATAGCTATCCAGAGGGTCGCCATGAGTCGACTTCGACTCGACGGCACTTAACAACAACAGTGGTCAGACCAGGGGACAGATTGTATTTGAAGTGTTGGGTGAATTGAGCTGTTATGTCATTAGGTACGAATATGAGGTCCAGTATGTTTCCTTTGTTTTGTATGGGTTTGTCTACTATTTGCTGAAAGTCCAGAGCATTCCTTGCATTAAGGAATGAGCGAGTGTGTCCTGAAGGTATTGTGGCCAAGTTGAAGTCACCTAGTAGTAGTAGCCATTTGTTTAGTGGGTTATGTGAGCATATTAATTCAAGAATGGCTGTTAGGTCTTGCGCATCAGATGTGAGGAACTGTATAACAGGCAATGATTTGTTTGTTCTCTATCATGAGAAAGTCTAATCCTTTGATACTTTCAGTTGATTGAGAATTGTAGGTCTTCTTTTGTTGTGATTAGTACACAACCTCCACTTATGCTTTGTCTTGGACAATTAAAGATGTCAAAGTTTGGTAACTTCATTTGATTGAGGAGCACCGCGTTAGTATTTGAAAGCCATGATTCTGTGATGAACATGATAGCTAGGATGATATTAATGCATGTTATTAATGCATGATCTGTACAGAACAAGATGCCAATCATAAGTGAACATTTTAGGTATGTCATGTTTGGTGTTGTGCATACTTTAAGGCATAGGGGTAGTCTGCATAATGGGATATGGATTAGTTTGTCACTATTGTGGGTATTTCAGATATATATTTTGTAGTGGATTGTATTTGATCTGTTGCTATTATAGCTGTGAATGACTGGGATAGGTTGTGGATGTAATGTGAGCGAGCATGTTTGTGTAGCCAGTAATAGGATTTCTGGTATAATGCAGAAAGCAGAGAACTGCTTAAGCTCCATTCTTGGATGTAACAATTGATATAAATTGTTGGTAAGGTATGTGAGTAGTTATGGCAGGAAGAGTAATTAGGTTGCACTTTCCTTACCCTTGTTGGCTTTGGCAGTAGTGTTCTGTATGAGGAAATGCCAGTTGAGTCTGTGGCTTGTGTTAAGTCCCCTGCTAAGGGGCCATGCCTAAGAGACATTTGACGTGGCCCTTAGGTGCGGGCATGCCTGGATGAGCAAATAAAAATCAATTGAGCCAGTGCTGGGAAATCATGCAGCCCAGTGGAGGAGCTTACCTCCATGTGGCTACAGTTGGACTTCCTTTCCTTGCCCCGATGTCTCCTGGATCATGGTATGAAAGGCTTGCAGGAGTTGTGGTGAGGTGAGAAAGTCCTTGGGGGTCTGCTTTGCACTGAGAGCCGGTGTGTGTGCTAATGACCTGAATCAATCTTGTTGGAAGTGTTAAGATAAAGCTTCTGGAAATTGAGTTTTAGTGCCATGTCTTCAACCCAGACATTCCAAAATCCAACTTGTGGATGGAATTGACTCCAACCTGGGATCAGTTGATAAAACAAGCATGTTTGTAATCAAACTATATTGATTTGAATATGGAATGAAACTAATGACTATGATTGTAGAGTGTGCAAATAGTAGGAAAGGAAAACCCTATTAATGGAAAACACTCAGTGGTAGGATGGCACTGAAGGCTATTCTAGAAAGAAGCAGCAGCTTCTTCTTTGAGTTTAAACAATTGCACATTAATCTGCTTCCTCATAAAAGCATGGCAACAGTTCCGGTTATTTCTGTTTTCTTTGGAATTGCATAGCAATGGAAACACATTTTTGTTATCTTCATACAAACACCCGTTTTGTTATTATTACAAACTATCTGCCTCCTCTGAAGAATGAAGTAAAAAAACCTCCATGGGAAAGGGCACTAAAAAGCAAACATTGTAGTTATTTTTAGATAAGTGCCTGTAGTTTCCTCTGGTTCAGGACTGGCTCAAGGATTTCTGCCGCCCTAGGCAGAAGCCCAAGTCATGCTGCTCCCCCCTCCCCCCCCGAGCCATGCTATTCCTACAGCCTTGCCACCACCCCTTGAACCCACCCCTCTGCACTGAACCATGCTACCGTCTATTCTGGTGGCAGGGTTAGGGGGAGCGTGGCTTGGCTTGGTGGCAGGCCATGTGCTTTGGCACACATGGCCTGCTGCTTCTGTCCCCCCTCCGAAATAACTTTACGGGGGTTCAGAAGCAGCAGGCCATGTGTACCGAAGCATATGGCCTGTGGCTAAGCCTAGTCCCCCCCCCCCCCACAGTCAGAATGAGTGGCCGTGGGGGGGGGGGGCAGCATGGCTCAGTGTGTGGGGGTGGAGGAAGGCCACGTGTGCCAAAGCACAGATCTGTTGCTCTAGGTAGCTGCCTAGCCCGCCTAGTGGTAGCTGCCTAGCCAGCCTAGTGGTAGTGCTCTAGGTAGCTGCCTAGCCCACCTAGTGGTAGCTGCCTAGCCCTACTCTGGTGGCCTCTGGGATAGAGACAAGTTATGTCAGTATCTTAACCTTTGAACTCAGTCTAGTGGGGAAATGACTACTCTTTTGACTGTACAAAATCCTTTTTTGGTAGGCTTACTTTCAAATTTACAAAAATCCCTAACACAGATACAAATTTAATGAACAGATGCATATTATTAAAGATCTCCTGATCTATGTTCATGACTTAAGACATAATGAGGAATGCAAACATGTGACTGTTTCAAACAGTAGATCTGCTTCAAGGGAAATTATTGAAGTCTTTGCAGCAAGCGGAATTATTCATTCCTACCTCGTATCAACAGTCAAAATACAGAATTAAAACATCACAGTATCAGTGTGTGATCCATGACTTGAAATGTGAGGACCTGTATTTAACTTATGGACCCCTATTCCAGCAAGTGCCAAGATATTTAAACTAGAATACAAGCATCTTTTGACTTTCTCCCCTCTTACAGAGTGCGGTGGATATTAATGGTGCTCTGTGCTAACTAACAATGGCGACAGAATAATAAAACAATGATTAAGTGGACATTGTTGTAAAATAATTGCTTGTGCTGATAGATGACTGTGTCTTCCAGTGCTAGGTAACGACAATTATGTCACAAAATTGCTATCTACCCAGAGCACTGTTATTACAAGTTAGAAAATGTCTGTCAAAATCTATTCACCTGCCTTCCATGGTTCTCTGCTCACTGGTCTCCGGTTCTCTCTCCTTGCTCTCTATGACCCTTTCAGGCCACACTGTCAGCTTCGATCTTCTATGAGATTCTACAATCAACTGACACCTGCTGGAGATTAAATCTGATTGGCTGTTACCAGCATTCCATCTCCTTATTCTACCCAGGCATCTGTCATTTCTCTTTATAATAACAAGCAGCAACCATGAATTTGTATATTGCAATTTATCTCCCATTGGAAAGGAAAGCAAATTATATCACTAATCCACAGGTGAAGGGTATGTGCTGCTAATTATATTTTCCCACTGTTTAACCCCTGAAAATACCATCTGTATTTATAGGGTTTGAGTAACAGCTATACTTTATTATGAGCTGCATAAGGATAAATGTACAAGGCATTAAATGGTAACATGTACTAGTAATAAATCTAACATTCGGCTTTAGCAAATGGTCTGTAAAGGAGAAAAGCAGCAAAAATTGTATACTGGAATAGTGATTAAAATAGAAACATAGAAACATGATGACAGAAAAAGACCACATGGCCTATCTAGTCTGTCCTTCCATATCAACAACTACAACAGTCCAATAGAAACATAGAAACATGTGAAAAAGTGATAATAACCTTTAGTAAACATGCCCCTAGATGTAAACTTAACGCATGTTACTGTAAGTGCACTTCGAGTTGTAAGTGGCTCCTGATGCACCCAACAGGCTTGATCCAGACCTAGGTGTACCCCATTGCATGCAGGAACTTGTAGTCTTGCTTTTCTTATGGAGTGTAAGAGAGACATCAGAATTACATATCCCTGCATGCAATGGCATAAACCCGGGATGAGATCAAGGTTTGTTGGGCACACCTGGAGACAGCTGGCAACCCTAAGTGCCCTGCGCTCATAGAAATAAAAGGGCTGTGGACACTTAATGCATGTTTAATTTTATTAATGCAAGTTAGAATCTTTAGTAAACATGCCCCCTAATATACTTCTATAAAAGCAAACATCAACAGAAAACAACAAACAAATAGCATATGCCCGTTTTCTTTATATATATCTGCAAATTCAAACCACCCTTTGTGGTGCACATACAACACCACTCCTCCCACCATCATTCACACATAGTTAATAACAATCTTATAAACAGGAAAGTCTTAAAGCCTACAAAACTTCCAAGAGTGACAAACCTGGTCACAAGAGTGCCACATCATCCTGCACAACAGTTTCCTACTCATGTCAGAAAATGCTCCCCTGAATAACAGTTTAATAAAGCAGGCAATTTTGCACACTTGGAAGACAGAAGACTCATCGAGATTTTGGTTGTTGCGTAATTTGTTTCATGACTTCTTGGTTATGGAATGCCTGGCAGCCAGGAATTCTCCCAGGCAGAAAGCTTGATTTTTTGGAGTTATGGGGTAAGGTAGTGATCATGGGAGACTTTAACTTACATATCAAGACCCCAGACAATGTCATCAGCAGTTTCACAGTCATGATGGCTGCACTAAGATTCACACAAGTTATTAAATCTCCAACCCGTGAAAAGGGGCGCAAGCAAAATTTTGGGGTATGTTTACTAAACCATCTTAATGTTACCGGCGCTAGTTGCAGCGTTAATGTGAAGAATGCCATATAAGGTAGTGGGCGGTCCGGAGGGAAGGTTGTAAGGAATCGGTATCGTGCGATAGTGGGCGCTGTGGCACATTAATGTGCGTTAACCCTAAGTTCATGCCAGCGCAGTGTTAGCAGCTATAAAAATGTAGCCCACTGGTTACGGCAATGACTGTGGAGGCAGAGGTCATGGGTTTGATCCTGCACTGGTGTTATGTAAGAAGGCTGTCTGAGGCATTTCCTTTTAATTTAAATCAGTGCTGCCAGCAAAAACACCCTCACAGTGCTGTAACCTAAGGTGCCGCATAAGGCACCCCATAAGGCACTCCATAGGGCACATTATAAAGTGCCTTGTCCGCCAAGGCACTTTATAATGTGCCCTATAGGGCGCCCTATAGGGCACCTTAGGATACGGCACTGTGAGGGTGTTTCTGCTGGCAGCAATGATTTAAATTAAAAGGAAAAGCCCAGACAGCCTTATTAGATAACACCATTGAGACATCAAACCCATGACCTCTGCTTCCACAGTCATTGACATAACCAGTAGGCTACATCTCTAAAGCATCTAACCCACCACTGGCTGGCTACAGAAAGATTGCAGGCCACCACACAAACTGTCTGCTGTGGTTACCAGGATAGGGTAAACCCACCCATACCCATGATGCACTGCACATGCAGATCAGCAGCCTACATCTGCTCACAAGATGGGGTATGCGCCTCTATAACACCCCGGCCTGGTAGGGGGAACTGATTGCGTGTGTTACTGGCACAGAGTAGCTACAGACCGTGACATTGTGCGGTTCCTGTGCTCACCCTGAGGGTGAGGTGGGGCACCCAGCACCAGGTCTGCAGTACATGGCATAGCTAAGATAAGCTATGCTGCAGGTCCCCATCAGTGCCAGTGTGTGATAAGTAGTCCTTGCAGACACACTTAGGATACACCTGTGTCCATCTGTATTTCCTAGTCACATCTAGCCCTTGTGGATTATGATGCACCCAGAATAGTGCATACCCTGTGCAGTTTCCGAAGTCGTATATTATAAGTCAGTGGTTCCTAACCAGTCCTCCTTGAACCCCTAGGCCAGTCGGGTGTTCAGGATAACCCTAATGAATATGCATGAGATATATATGCATTAGAGATATCCTGCCAACCTGACTGGTTTGTGGCCCTCCAGGATTGGATTTGGGGACCCCTGCCTTACACCTCTGTCATTTAAGATTGTGAGTAGGCAAGGTGCAGATGTCCTAGACATCAAAAGGGTAGATAGAATGTGTCACATGCCTCCTCAATTCTCACCACCACCAAAAAGTTGTCTAATAGACAATATTTTGGTGGTGGTGAGAAGCAAAGAGGCATGTGACAAATTCTATCTAACCTTTTGATTTCTTGGAGATCTGCACCTTGCCCACTCACATTCTTAAATGACAGAGATGTAAGGCAGGGGTCTCCAAATCCAGCCCTAGAGGGCCACAAACCAGTCAGGTTGGCAGGATATCTCTAATGCATATATATCTCATGCATATTCATTAGGGCTATCCTGAACACCCGACTGGCCTAGGGGCTCAAGGAGGACTGGTTAAGAACCACTGTTATAAGAGAAGGGTGGTGTTTGGACCCAAAAGCAGATTATGTAGTACCACCCAACCTGCCCTCTGTGGGTCAGGGTTGGGGGACAGGATCTCCCACCAACAGATCCACATTCTACATCTCTGCAATGGCATCAGTAGAGAGGACCATCAACTCCAGTCCTGCTGAGGAATAGGTACCTTACAGGGCAGTCAATGCAGATCTGTACACATCACATAGGGTACTAGCAGACAGGCAGTAGGCCTGGAAAAGCTCAGCTGCCCCCCACCATTATCCAACATTCACCAGGAGAGGGCATAGTCAGTCTCCACCCGCTGCACCCTGCAAGGTGTTCCAGCCATACATATGCTAACTGCAGACAGTCTGCTAGCTAGTATGTAGTGCATGTTTCTGGAGGAACTGTCATTCCCTGGGGATACCATTACTGTTCATCAGACAGACCTTGTCTGTTGCAGTGCACGGCACCCACCTAAACAGGGCTTGGCCTTGGTCTGCTGTGGGTAGATGCCTCCTCCACCACCAGCATCCCTCCGCCACCATGCTGACATGCCCTTCTGCCAGTCGTGCAGGTGGTGCGCAGTCCCAGGCTATCCAGTGTGCCGGTAGGTAGTTGCCTATGGTGCATGATATGGGGTAGGGGTGCTGACATGGACATCAGCACTTCCCCCTGGCATTGCCTGCCAATGTTCTATGCCCTTGGGGGTACCTGCTGGGTACTGTCCCCTGAGACACTGTGGGACGCACACTCATGGCAATGTTGGACCCTGGTCAGTTGCTGTCTTGCTGCTTTTCAGTTTCTGCATTCCTATGTGCCAGGTAGGCATCTGTCTAGTCCACACTATGCCCCAGCTGGCCCACTGCATGTGCCGCCAGCAGCCCCCTGTACCCCATTTACACCATCACCATAGTGCCCTTTCCTACTTGGCCACTCTGCTGTTGCTGCACATGTGAAAGCCACATAAGCAAGCTGCCCAATACACACCACAGCAAACCCTCATTAACACTATCGATGTTGGAAAATTCACTTTGTAGGGGGAATCAGAATTGACCCTTCCAGAAGTGACATCTTCCTTTTTATTCTTTATGGGTAGTGTTGATTACCGTTTATCATTGTTTTTTCTATTGGCCAGCTCGGTGTTCTGCATTTCTATTTTGGTTCTGGTCATTATCTCTCTGGTTTTTGCATTTTTGTTACTGCACATGTATCACTACTATCACTTATCTGGGTCTCCCTGCCTTTGATGTACATTGCTGACTGAACTGGTTTCTCTCTCCTGCAAATGTGCCTCTAATGCAAGGTTTTCACTGGCGTTAATTTTCAGACCCTGATTTTACAGCGTTAGTGTTCCTGGGGCCTCTCTCCACCCACTCTCCACCCATTTACCCCTTATCTCCGCCCTCTGGGGAGCCGCCGGAGACGTTATCGCACGATACGTGACATTATCACGCGACATTATCATTAATGGTAATGCGCCATTATCACGCGACATTATCATTAATGGTAATGCACCATTATCACGCGATAATGTCGCCGCTGCGACGTTAGCACTGTTTAGTAAACATACCCCTTAGTGTTATACAGAATGGTAAACATCCTGGAACACAAAGCTGGTGACTTGAGCTAATACCTTTATCATGAACCACACTTTCTGATAAAAGTTTCTATAAAGGACACCCTAAAACAGAAGGGCACGACCAGAGTTTGGAAAGAAATTAGAGATATGAGAAATCTGACTGCTGAGTGTTTCCTAAAGGCCCTGTGGATGAACTGGACAAGCCTGAAAACTTTAGGCCAGTACTGAAAATTATTTTTCTGGGAAAATGTTTATAAAGCTGACAGTGTGCTTTCACCTCAATGACTGGCTAAAAGAAAGAAACTGGCTAGACCTATGTCCATCTGGCATGGGTATGGAAGACAGTTATTTTATCTCTGCTTGAGGATCTCCATCGAAATTGTCAAAGGATCAACCTCTATACTATTACTGCTTGATTTCTCAGCAATTTCTGACATTGTGGACCACACTATTATGCCTGAATGTATGGCAGAAACAGATATCAGTGGCCTATCTGTCAGACATACATTACAATGATCAGTTATGTTCAACAACACCACCTCATTGCCTTAGGTGACAGTATAGAGCCTTATGGTACCCTATAGTTCAGTGCCCATCTTATTTAATTCATAGCTTAGACCTCTAGTGTCCATCACCCAGAACAGCTCAGCTTGTAAACCCACCTCAAAGTTTGTTATTTTTATGCCTACTCTTGAGTTGTTGTTGGACAGGCAGTCAATTTGCTCAAAACTGTGGGTAGATCTAATTAAATGGGTATGAATAACTGTATATTAGCATATATATATATATATATATATATATATATATATACCTAACAAATAAATTAGCCCTCTATAGGCCTTTGAGGCCTCTAAGGTCATGTCAATGAGCCTGCTTTTTTTTTTTAAATTAAGAATTTTGATAACATTTTACAATGCTCATTCATACAAGAAAACAAAAATATCATACAGCTGACCCGAATTAAGGGAACAACAATCCACTGATAATTCAAAACCAATGACTAAGGGGTATGTTTACTAAACCGTCTTAATGTTACCGGCGCTAGTTGCAGCGTTAATCTGAAGAATGCCATATAAGGTAGTGGGCGTTCTGGTGACAAGGTTGCAAGAATCTGTATCACACGATAGTGGGCGCCGTGGCACATTAACGCACGTTAACCCTAAGTTCATGCCAGCGCAGTGTTAGAAGCTGTCAAGATGTAGCTCACTGGTTACTGCAATGGGTTTGATCCTGCAGTGGTGTTATGTAAGAAGGCTGTCTGAGGCATTTCCTTTTAATCTAAAGCAGTGCTGCCAGCAAAAACACCCTCACAGTGCCGTAACCTAAGGTGCCATATAAGACACCCTATAGGGTGCCCCATAAGGCACATTATAAAGTGCCCTGTCTGCCCAGGCACCTTATAATGCGCTCTATAGGGCACCTTATGAGGCACCATAGATTACAGCACTGTGAGGGTGTTTTTGCTAGCAGCACTGATTTAAATTAAAAGGAAAAGCCTCAGACAGCCTTATTAAATAACACCATTGCAGAGATGTAGAATGTGGATCCAAACCTACATCTAGGGAGCCCATATCTCCCCCCCAACCAAACCCCCCACCCTACAATATACCTTAATTTACTAGCCATTACAGAGAACAAAAACCTCATAATAAAATCTATAAAGAAATGAAAGGAGACAAACCCACCCTAAACCCAGCAGTTTATCCTTCAAGACAATTTCTAATTGAGAAGCCTCCAGAGAGACATAGGGGTTTGTTTACTAAGCAGTCTTAACGTGCAGCTGGCGTTAGTGTGCAGGATGCCATATAAGGTAGTGGGCGTTCCGGTCTTAAGGTAGCATTTAGGGTTATCTTGCGATAAGGTACTTTTCATTTGATAGAGGGAGCCGTGGCACGTTAATGCTCGTTAGCCTTAATTAGGTGCGCTGACCTATAAACACAGCAACAGAGGTGTAGCACAATGGTTAATACATTGAGTGATGAAAGAGGGGTCATGAGTTTGATCCCCCAGTGGGCTTGATGAGTAAGGCTGTCTAAGGCATTTTCTTTTTTAATTTAAATTAGTGCTGCAACACAAGGCGCCCTATAAGGCACTCCAGAGGGCACATTATAAAATGCACTGTCCGCCAAGGCACCTTATAATGTTCCCTATGGGGCGCCTTATAGGGTGCCTTATAGAGCGCTTGAGAGGGCGCCTTATGAGGCACCTTAAGGCTACAGCATTGTGAGGGTGTTTTTGCTGGCAGCACTAATTTAAATTAAAAAAGAAAATGCCTCAGACAGCCCTAACAAATAACCCTACTGTGGGATCAAACACATGACCTCTGGCTCTACAGGCAGTGAAGAAACCAGTGGGCTACAGCTCTATAGTTTCTAACAAACCCCTATCAAAACACAAAGCCCAGTACACCGGTATTTATATAAAGAATAGCTCAAAGTCAAAGGGAATACCGCAAATCCCAAGCAGAAACCATTAGTTATTTTTTGTCGGGCATAAACCGCAAGAGAAAGAGGAAACCCTTCTCCCTCCCATGCAGTACATGCCCCTTTTAATCAAAATTTTCAAAGTGTTCATTCAATACGTTCTTCTAATTTACCAAAATAAAAGACTACACTTAACTGATCGATCACACACGATGTGCACGTTTCGAAGCTAAAGCCTCTGTCTCAAGTGCCCCCGATGGAATGAAGTGCGTCCATCCATTCATCTAACTGACAAAAAACACCAGATTGTTGGCTGGTGACGTCAGGGATATCTGTTCAAAGATAGGCCAATTATAGAAACACCCAATATCAGAGAACCAATCACACATAGGGGAATCCCAACACATCATGGGATCCCCTATAGCAAAAGGAAAACGTTTACATGTCAGAGGTCCAACCACTTGATGTCCCGATTTAGTCCATTGGGGAAAATGGTCCGCAAAATAAAAATCCATCATTGTTCTAGCCTACGCAGTCTAAACATATGGTCCCCTCCCCTGAGATCCACCGGCACATGATCAATCACCATCCATTTGAAATGTTCAAACTCATGATGGCAATCTTGACAGTGTTGTACTACCGGAGCTATCAATATTGACTGTCGGATGCGTGAGGCATGTTCCCCCAACCGGACCCTTATAACACATGTAGTGCTCCCTACATACCGTTTTGGACAGGGACATTCCAAGAAGTAAATCACAAAACTCGAAGCGCAAGAAGTCCGCCACCTTCGATAAAAAACACGACCAGACCGTAAGTCAGACCAAAACGGCCCTGGAATGGTAGTCGCACAGTATCTACACTCTGCACATGCCGCATGAAAACCGGATCGAGCCTCCGGTAGCACCGACCTATCCTGCATGGTTGCCGATTTTACCAACATATCGCGTAAATTGTGACCCCGTGAATACGCAACCCGTAAGGGCTTGTTAAAGCTAGAGCACAAAAAGAGCACCGGCCAATGTTTCTTCAAAATGTAGGTGACTGTCCCCGAATGACTCATATAAGGTAAAATACCTGTCACTTTATCAGGTAATCCTCCAGATGGTACAGGGGGAACCTGGGCCGTTTCCAAATACCACTCCCGGTGAGAATACAAAGCCCTCCGATACGCTCGAGAGATGACTGTTGTCGGATAACCCTTACTGGAGAGCCTCTGCTACAGGTCCAGCGCATGGTACTTGTACTGTGAAAGTGAAGTGCACAAGCGTCGAATCCTTAAAAATTGCCCAAAGGGGAGACCCTTACGAAGAGGCTCAGGATGAAAGCTACCATAGTTGAGTAGACAATTTCTCCGCACCGGCTTTCTATATAACATGGTCATCAAAGCGGTGCATTCCCGATTTACCACCATATCCAAAAATTCCAAACTGTCCAAAGCGATGTGAGCTGTGAATTTAATGCAAGGTTTGATGGTATCCAGCCAAGTAATAAAGTCGTTTAAGGAAGCCAGATCCGACGTCCAAACAAAAAATATATCATCAAGGAATCTCTTCCAAATAGCCACATTAGCAAAACTGAGATCACATGTGTTGGATGTGCAGACATATACCAAATTGAGTGGAGACCCTACAGAATCATTAAAAGGGGAGATCCGCTTGCTGCTCACGCTGGCATTTTTGAAGGGTTGGATCACTTCACGAGAATTACATTTTCTCCTTAACCCTAATCCAAAAACACCAGTCATCTATTTTGTACCAAAAATACATAAATCTATAAGTGATCCTCCGGGCCGGCCCATAGTGTCTTGTTAGGGGTCGGTCTTGGAGCCGCTTTCAAAATTTTGTGATGTGTTTCTTCGGGGGGAGGCGGCTTTGGTACGGTCGTTTCTTCGGGATTCCACACATTTTTTGAGTTGTCTTCACTCATTGGTTCTACCATCTACAGAATGGTACATCGTGACTTTGGATGTGGTCGCGCTGTACACTAATGTGGATCAGGACGAAGCATTACATCTTCTTCAGTCCAAGTTTGTACAAGCTCCGGCGCATTTGCCCAGAGATTTCTTGGTGGAATTGGTATCACTGGTGCTTACCCGCAACTGTTTCCTGTTTGAAGGCAAATTTTTTCAGCAGGTGTTTGGGATAGCCATGGGTGCCACAGTGGCCCCTTCTATCACCACATTATGTATAGCGGATATAGAGGAGCGCCATATTTTTACTTTTGTGGGTTTTGCTAATGTGGCTATTTGGAAGAGATTCCTTGATGATATATTTTTTGTTTGGACGTCGGATCTGGCTTCCTTAAATGACTTTATTACTTGGCTGTATACCATCAAACCTCGCATTAAATTCACAGCTCACATCGCTTTGGACAGTTTGGAATTTTTGGATATGGTGGTATATCGGGAATGCACCGCTTTGATGACCACGTTATATAGAAAGCCGGTGCAGAGAAATTGTCTACTCAACTATGGTAGCTTTCATCCTGAGCCTCTTTGTAAGGGTCTCCCCTTTGGGCAATTTTTAAGGATTTGACGCTTGTGCACTTCAGTTTCACAGTACAAGTACCATGCGCTGGACCTGTGGCAGAGGCTCTCCAGTAAGGGTTATCCGACATCAGTCATCTCTCAAGCGTATCGGAGGGCTTTGTATTCTCACCGGGAGTGGTATTTGGAAACAGCCCAGGTTCCCCCTGTACCATCTGGAGGATTACCTGATAAAGCGACAAGTATTTTACCTTATATGAGTCATTCGGGACAGTCACCTACATTTTGAAGAAACATTGGCCGGTGCTCTCTTTATGCTCTAGCTTTAACAAGCCCTTACGGGTTGCGTATTCACGGGGTCACAATTTACGCGATATGTTGGTAAAATCGGCAACCTTGCGGGATAGGTCAGTGCTACCGGAGGCTCGATCTGGTTTTCATGCGGCATGTGCGGGGTGTAGATACTGTGCGACTACCATTCCAGGGCCATTTTGGTCCGACTTACAGTCTGGTCGTGTTTTTTATCGAAGGTGGCGGACTTCTTGCGCTTCGAGTTTTGTGATTTACTTCTTGGAATGTCCCTGTCCAAAACGGTATGTAGGGAGCATCACACGTGTTATAAGGGTCCGGTTGGGGGAACATGCCTCACGCATCCGATAGTCAATATTGACAGCTCCGGTAGTACAACACTGTCAAGATTGCCATCATGAGTTTGAACATTTCAAATGGACGGTGATTGATCATGTGCCGGTGGATCACAGGGGAGGGGACCGTATGTTTAGACTGCGTAGGCTAGAACAACGATGGATTTTTATTTTGCGGACCATTTTCCCCAATGGACTAAATCGGGACATCGAGTGGTTGGACCTCTGACATGTAAATGTTTTCCTTTTGCTATAGGGGATCCCGTGATATGTGGGGATTCCCCTGTGTGTGAGTGGTTCTCTGATATTGGGCGTTTCTATAATTGGCCTATCTTTGAACAGATATCCCTGATGTCACCAGCCAACAATCTGGCGTTTATGTCAGTTAGATGAATGGATGGATGCACTTCATTCCATCGGGGGCACTTGAGGCAGAGGCTTTAGCTTCGAACGTGCACGTCGTGTGTGATCGATCAGTTACGTGCAGTCTTTTATTTTGGTAAATTAGAAGAATGTATTGAATGAACACTTGGAAATGTTTGATTAAAAGGGGCATGTACTGCGTGGGAGGGAGAGGGATTTCCTCTTTCTCTTGTGGTTTATGCCCGACAAAAAATAACTAATGGTTTCTGCTTGGGATTTGCGGTATTCTCTTTGAACTAACAAACCCCTGGCTGGCTACAGAAGGACTGCAGGTCACCACACAAACTGTCTGCTGTGGTTACCAGGATAGGGTTAACCCATCCATACCCATGATGCACTGCACATACAAATCAGCAGTCTACAGATGATCACAAGATGGGGTATGCACCCCCACAGCACCTTGGCCTGGAAGGGGGAACTGACCGTGTGCACCCCCACAGCACCTCAGCCTGGTAGGGGGTACTGACCGTGTATGTTACTGGCACAGAGTAGCTGCAGACCGTCACATTGTGCAGATACTTTGCTCACCCTGAGGGTGAGGTGGGGCGCCCAGCACCAGGTCCACAGCACCTTTCATGGCTGAAATGCACCATGCTGCAGGTCCCCATCAATGCTAGTGTGTGTGATAGGTAATTCTTGCAGACACACCTAGGATACATCTGTGTCCATCTGTATTTCTCAGATGTTTAGCACTTATGGGCTATGATGTACCCAGAATAGTGCATATGCTGTGTTGGTGCCATGGTCACATGATATAGGTGAAGGGGGGGATGTTTGGACCCATAAGCAGATTACATACCACCACCAAACCCACCCTCTGGGGCTCAGGGTGGGAAGCAGGATCTCACACTAACAAATCCACATTCTACCTCCCTGCAATGGGGGCAGTAGAGGGGACCATCAACCTCAGTCCTGCTGGGGAACAAACACCCTACAGGGCAGGCAATGCAGAGCTGTACATATCCATAAAGCAATAGCAGAAAGACAGTAGGCCTGGAAATGCTCAGCTGCCCCCCACCACTATCTGACATTCTCCAGCAGCAAGCCTCCAGCCGCTGCACCCTGCAAGGTGTTCCAGCCAGACACATACTAGCTGCAGACAGTCTGCTAGCTAGCCCATAGTGCATGGTCCTGGAGAAGATGCGTGTATCCAGAACTGGGATGTCAGCATACACACCAAGCAGATAAGTCAGTGATTGGGCTCCAAAACAGAACCCATACATATAACATGAAAAAAATACTATATAGCACTATGGGGGAACCTAGCCATGCCATGGTCACTGCTCAGTCAGGGTGAGAGTGACCTCCCAGCAGGACATGCTGTGGCCACCCTGTCCATGCAGGTGGTGGCTGGGCACTACAATGTCCGAGCCATTGCCCTATGCCCTGTGCAGATGCATCCTGGCCAGGCCACCCTGTCCGGGCTATACCCATGGTACCTTGCTCCTCATTATGCACATTGGCAGGCTGACACTGGCAACAGTGCAAGCAGTGTGGGCTGAGGAAGGTGTTGGCAGCCACCACACACTGGGTAGACAGACACACACTCCCACACCTATGCCAGCATTGTGCAACTATAGAGGCTTTTGGCAGCCCTGACCATCACACCAGTCCTGGGTACAGTGCAGGCATGGCTATGGTACGCAATACTGTTGGAGTCACTCCCCAGGGTGGTAAACACTGTCAGACACCAGACCTGAAACACACTCCACAGACATCAGAGAGGTTGCTATGATACAGCTCAATGAGCAGATTGTGCTTAACCTAGGGATTGCTATCTGCCGGTTATCATAGCAACCTTTTGATATATGTGTACCGTATTCCCAGGTTTAGGGTGGCAGTGCTATGGTATGCAAGTGCTAGTATTGGGAGATGGTGCTGCACGCAGGGCCCAAAATTCTGCCTCTCCAGGAGGCTTTGGATAATGGCGCCTGTGGGTTCGGGTGTTTCTGCCCCTGTTGGCCGCTGCTCTAGGGCAGAGGTTCCCAACTCCAGTACTGGTGGGCAAAACACTGTTCAGGTTTTCATGCTGTCCCTAATGAATATGCATGGGTACATCTGCATACCATGGGGGCAGCGCATAGAAATGCAGCATGGGCATCTTTATTAGGGACAGCATGACGCCTGAATGGAGTTTGTCCCTCCAGGACTGCATTTGGGAAACTCTGCTCTAGATACTGCACATGTTTATGGTGTCTGTGCTCTGTAGGGTAAAATATAGGCATTTCAGGCATATTTATGTTATCTGCAATAAAAGTTCCCTCTTTATTGCCATGGTTTAGTACTGGGTGAAATATGGGGACTGGGTTGGTGGGAGCCGCAACTGGGACTTGAACCTGTGACTTTCTGCTCCTGAGCACACTGGCTGGTCGTACTGCACCACACTGTTGCCACAGGGACAGTTTGTTCCCTGGGGAGACCATGACTGTTCGTCAGACAGGGCCTGTCTGTTGCAATGCATGGCACCCACCTAAACAGGGTTAGGCCATGGTCTGCTGTGGGCTGCTGCCACTGCCCCCTCCACCACCAGTACCCCTCCGCCACCATGCTTACATGCTCTTCTGCTGGTGGTACTGGTGGTGCGCAGTCTCAGGTCATCCATTGTGCCAGTAGGCGGCTGCCTATGGTGTGGGTTCTGGGGTAGGGGTGCCTGCATAGACATCCACGCTTCCCCCCAGCACCGCCTGGCAATGTTCTGTGCCCTTGGGGGTACCTGCTTGGTACTATCCCTTGTGACACTGTGGGAAACACACTCATGCCCATGTTGGGCCCTCATTAGTTGCTGTCTGGCGGCTCTATTTTTTCAGCATTCCTATGGGCCACCTAGGCATCACCCTAGTCCGCACTGTGGCCCAGCTGCACCACAGAATGTGCCTCCTGCAGCCCTCTGTATCCCCTTTTCCAGCATCTGTCCAGTTGCCCGTTCCAACATGCCCACCCTGCTGTTGCGGGACATGTGCACGCCATAGGAAACCTGTCCAATAGAAAGGGAAAACCCTGATCAGCGCTATTTCACTGTGGGCTCATTCGCCTTGTATGGCGACAGAGCATAGCTCCTTCCAAAATTGATATCCTTTTTGTGGAGCTTTCCCAGTAGTGTTTTTTGATGTTTCCCATTAATATCACTATTTCCCAGCTTGATTATGTTTTTTTTCCAGTTTGTTCAGGTCTTTTTCAATGTTTATTTGCCCTTTTGTTCCGTGCACATGTATCACACTTATCACATTTGTAGGTTTCCCTGGCTTTGCTGTACATTGCTGACGGAAATGGTTTCTCTTCCCTTTAAATCTGCTCTAACGCGAGGGTTTCACTCGCGTTAGTTTTCAGCCCAGGAATCCACAGCGTTAGTGTGCAGGGAGCCTCTCCCCTCCCACTCTCCACCCATTGACCCTCTCTCTCCACCCCTGGGGAGCCTTCCTCCGCCCTCCAGGAGCCTTTCTCCGCCTTCAATGCTCGTTTGCACAGCTGCGCGTGTTAACGCGTGATAAGGCACCTTATCGCCCAGTAAAGCGCCATTATCATGCGATAAGGCGCCTTATTGTGTGATAACATGACAGCAGCGCAAATAGCGCCCTTTAGTAAACATACCCCATACTATATACCCTGATAAGATATAAGACATTTACAAGGAAATTTGAGAAAAAAAAGTCACCCCTAATGTCAAAATGAAAGCTTTTAACATCAGGAACAACCTTCTTCTCAATTGAGTGACCCTGGAGCCAACTGGAAAAACATTAATTTTCTGACCACAAAATAATTGGTTCTTTTGTTGAAAAAACAATCTCAAAATTAAATTATGATCAACTAACAATCCGAAAGTAACAATTAAAGTGGCCCTAGTCAAAACATTATCAGAAGAGTCCTCCAAAAATTCAGAAATATCAGGTTCTATCAAGGATAACTAATCTAGACCTGGAGCATCAGGCATTCTATTAAGACTTGTTTTACCACTAGGAATATAAAATATATTCATGATTCCTAATTCTTCCACCATAGGCAGCTCCAAAACCTCCTTAATGGATGTAGCAAAAGCTGTTAATGTAGCTGGGTTTAAAAAAGGTTTGGACAAGTTCCTGGAGGAAAGGTCCATAAACAGTTATTAAAAAGGGACCCAGGATATCACTGCTTGACCCAATACAAGCATTGTGGAACCTGTGTCTTTTGGGGAAACTGCTAGGTACGTATGACCTAGATTGGCCACTGTTGGAAACAGGATACTGGGCTTGATGGACCTTGGTCTGACCCAGTATGGCATTTCTTATGTTCTTATGTTCTTAATCCTGGGAGTACCAGTGGAGTCAAAAGTGACCCCATTGCAAGTTTCACAACGCATATCTCAGAAACTAGTTGTTCAAGAATGCAATCTTTTTATGACTTTTCACATTTATTTATTTATTTAACAGTATTTCTAAACCGTCTTATCTTATTAATCAAGGTGGTATCACAGCAAACAATCGGGTAAAGTGAGTGTGTTAAACATGCAGTGAGGGTGAAATTTAGTTGAGTGTGTGTTGTATTGTGTGCTAGATTGGTTTGAGCTATGTACAATGTGTGTTGTATTGTGTGCTAGAATGGTTTGAGCTATGTACAATGTGGGCTATATACAGTGGTGCTAAAAATATTTTTTATACATACAGTGTTTAGGCGGAATCATGAGCTGTTATACATTCTCTGAGGTTATGTGATGTGTCCATAGTGTTCTATGAACAGCATGGTTTTCAGCTGTTTTCTAAAGTCTTTGAGGTCTGTAGTTGCCCTTAAATCGTCCGGTAGTTTGTTCCATATTGTTGGAGCAGCCATTGAGAGTGCTCTGTCTGTTGTGTCCTTGCGTGTGTGTTTGAATTCACTTGGGGTGCTGACTCGGTTGTTTGTTTGTTTTCTTCTAGGACGTGTGCTGGTGTCTGATTGTATGAGGGTGTGCAGGCTGTTGGCTGATGTGTGCTGATTTATCTTAAATAGGTTTATGATAGTTTTGTATCTGATGCGTGCACCGATTGGGAGCCAGTGTAAGTCCTTTAAGGTAGGTGTGATGTGCTCCTGTCTTGCAGTACCGGATATTATTCGTGCTGCAGTGTTTTGTGCTAGCTGGAGTGGTTTGAGGGCTTGTTTCGTTAGTCCAAGGTATATCGGATTGCAGAAGTCCAGTAGTGGGGTTATCAGTGCTTGACAGACGGTACGAAAGTGTTCTGGGGCGAGGAGTGGTTTCAGTCTCCTGATGATTCGCATCTTGTAGTAGACTTTTTGGATTGTTTTGTCTATGTGTGGCTTGAGGTTTAGTTTATTGTCCAGAGTAACTCCGAGGTATCTCACTTCTGATCTTATTGGTATAGTAGTGTTTTGTATCTTGATATTTGGTGGGTGTAGGAAGCTTTGGTTCCGAGTGATGATTAAAGCTTCGGTCTTGTTGTAGTTTATTGCGAGGTTGTTGTTTTGACACCAACTCGTCATTTGGGTAAGGCAGTCTGTTATCTTAGAGAAGTCCGGGTTGTCGATTGATATCGGGGTGTATATCATATATGTTGTCTGCATATATTGTATATTGAATGTTGTTCTCTTTCATGATGTTGCATATTGGTTGGATGTAGATGTTAAATAGGAGTGCTGAGAGTGTGGATCCTTGCGGTACTCCTTGACGGACATTTATGGGTCGGGAGGTGTTGTGTCCCACCTTGACCTGTAGCTGTCTTTCGGTTAGGTATGAGTGGAACCATTTCAATGTGATACCGTGTATACCAGTGTTCTTTAGTCTTTCCAGGAGCATGTTGTGGTCCACTGTGTCGAAGGCTGAGGAGATGTCGATGAAGATCATTATGATTCCATTCCTGGTGTTGTCAATTATTCTTAGTGTCAATATTCTCTTTATATTGCGCCAGAGAGGAATAATTTTCATCCGCTAGGTGACGCTAGTGATGACTTGCAGCACAGAGTACCAGTGGGGTCATTTTTGACCCCAGTTGCTTATGTCTGGTTTGGATCATGATACAATTTGCAGTTTTGTGAATTTTTTGATCTGACAAAGGTATTTATCATTAATTATGTATCATTTATTTTTTGTACTCTTATTTTATGAAAATTACACATTTTCTGTAATTGATATCATACGTTCTCTCATTATTTCCGATGAAATCTAAAGGCTTTCAGCTCGTTCATCACGATTATTGTACACCTATAATAAAACTGCTTTGCGTTTTATTCAACTTTATCTTTGTTTTATTTATTTTAGGTTATTGTTTATGATGTCAAAACGAAACTATTCAGCTGCCCAAGTAAGAGAAATATTGCAACGAGATGCTGACAGTGATGGCTCTGAGATGTCTGATGATGCAGCATACTCAGCAAGCGAAGAAGCATATCAGCCAAGTTCGGGCGCTAAATCTGATGATGACAGTCATGATTCAGAAGGCGACAGTAGTTGGTCACCAAGTGAATGTGAGACTGATTTTGAGCCGGTAACATCGCCTGCAGCAAAGAGTCAAGTTACAGGTCGAGGCAAAGGTCGAGGCTGTGCTGGACGGGGAAGAAGGTAGGAGTCCTCAGTGTCAGTATCATCTGTGAGGAATCTTAGTTGTGGTCCTAGAGGAGCTAAGAGGTCATCAACTATAAGCACAAATGTTGCCATTGAAGCCTATGTATCTAAGGATGCCACATCATGGAACAGGAAACCTATAAAGCAAGCTGCTGGAAGATACACCAGAGCTAATATCATGCCCGTACAACAAGGTCCTACAAGGTATGCTGTATGAAATGTTGATGGCCCTCTCGCAGCATTCCACTTGTTCATGAGGAAGAACTTATTGAATGAAATCATGATGTGGACAAGAAAACAAGGAAGACACATTTATGACGACATCTGGAAAGATTTTACAGACTGAGAATTTCAACATTTTCTTGGACTTCTGATCCTCTCAGGCGTATACGAGTCACAAAATGAATCCATAGTTCAGTTGTGGAACCCTGAAGATGGTCATTCTGTTTTTGGCAAAAATATGGCCCATAACCATTTTCAGCAAATTTCTTGTGCTCTCAGATTTGATGATGCAACCAACAGATGTGAACAATGAGGCGTGGATAAGCTTGCTCCAATCAGACACGTTTTTGATACCTGGGAAGCAACTCTAAGGGACGCCTTTGTTCCTGGTGAAAATGTTACCATGGATGAGCAACTGCTTACATTTCATGGCCGTGTTCCGTTCAGACAATATATTCCCAGCAAACCTGGGAAATATGGCATAAAGCTATGGATGTTGAGTGACAGTGCAATGTCATATGTTCTGTGTCTTCAAGTATATACAGAAAGGGAACTCGGACAAAACAGGGAACAGAATCAGGGTGAAAGGGTTGTGCTGCAACTCACTGAAGGATTGATGCAATCTGGCAGAAATGTTACTGCTGACAATTTCTTCTGCAGTTTATCCCTGTCACAGAAATTGCTAGAAAAACAAATGACACTTTTGGGGACAATTTGAAAGAACAGAAAAGAATTACCTCCAGAATTTGTAACAGCAAAGGGCCGAGAGGTATTCACTTCACTGTTTGCCTTTCGCGATGACGCCACTCTGGTTTCCTATTGCCCGAAGAAAGGAAAAGTGGTTGTTCTTCTGAGCAGTTTGCATGATCAAGAAGAAGTAGATAACACATGTCCAGACAAAAAAAACACGCATGATCTTGGACTATAATTCTAGTAAAGGTGGAGTAGATATAGCAGATCAAATGTTGCGCACATATACCACAAAACGAATGACAAGACGCTGGCCAGTGACAATCTTCTACAACATGTTGGACATCAGTGCTTTGATCGCCTTCATTGTTGGTGGTGCCAAAGGACTGGAGAGAGGCTCATGTGGTGCCTTTACACAAAAGCGGAAGTAAGGATGTGGTTGAAAACTACAGGCCGGTTAGTTTAACTTCGGTGGTGAGTAAATTATTGGAAACGCTGCTGAAAGAGAAAATAGTGAGGTTTCTGGAGTCCAGCGGATTACAGGATCCGAGGCAGCATGGATTCACCAGAGGCAGGTCTTGTCAGACAAATCTGATTGATTTTTTTGACTGGGTGACCAGGGAGTTGGACCGAGGGAGAGCTCTAGATGTGGTGTATTTAGATTTCCGTAAAGCCTTTGACACTGTTCCTCACAGGCGACTTATAAACAAACTGAGCACCCTAGGGATGGACCCTAAAGTTACTGCTTGGGTTAGAAGTTGGTTGGGTGGGAGGCGACAAAGAGTACAGGTAAATGGAGCTCACTCTGAGGAGAAGGATGTTGCCAGTGGTGTGCCCCAGGGATCTGTCCTTGGTCCGATTCTTTTTAACATCTTTGTTAGTGATATAGCGGAAGGGCTGTCGGGTAAGGTTTGCCTCTTTGCGGATGATACCAAAATCTGCAATAGAGTAGACACCCAGGAAGGGGTAGATAACATGAGGAGGGATCTAGCTAAGCTTGAAGAATGGTCTAGAATTTGGCAGCTGGGATTTAATGTTAAAAAATGTAAGGTCATGCATTTGGGCTGCAGCAATCCAAGGGAGCAATACAGTATAGGAGGTGAAGTACTTTTGTCCACTAAAGAAGAGCGGGACCTAGGCGTGGTTGTGTCTGAGGATCTTAAAGTAGCTAAACAGGTGGAAAAGGCGACAGCAAAAGCTAGAAGGATGCTTGGGTGCATACGGAGAGGAATGGCTAGCAGAAAAAAGGAGGTGATAATGCCTCTGTATAAGTCTTTGGTGCGACCTCATTTGGAGTATGGTGTGCAATTCTGGAGACCGCACCTTCAAAAGGATGTGAACAGTATGGAGTCGGTGCAGAGGGTTGCTACCAAAATGATTAATGGGCTTCATTATAAAGCATATGAGGACAGACTTAAGGATCTTAATATGTACACCTTAGAGGAAAGGCGGGATAGAGGTGATATGATTGAGATGTTTAAATACCTCCGTGGCATAAATGTTCAGGGAGAGAGCCTCTTTCAATTGAAAGCAAGTTCTGCTACGAGGGGACATGGGATGAGGGTGAAGGGAGATAGATTCAGGAGTGATATGCGGAAATATTTCTTTACGGAAAGAGTAGTGGATCCGTGGAATAGTCTCCCAGTGGAGGTGGTAGAGATGAGGACAGTAACTGAATTCAAGAAAGCATGGGACCAACACAGAGGATCTCTAAAGGCAAAAAGTGGACTGTTGTAGTTGTTATGGAAGGACAGACTAGATAGGCCATGTGGTCTTTTTCTGTCGTCATATTTCTATGTTTCTATGTTTCTATGGATGTCACTAAATCCAGAATGGCAGTCCAAGTCAAAGCACAGATGTTGTCTATTCCTCTTGGAATTAGGAAAGCAGCTGCTTCAGAGTTATTGCAGCGAGACCTCTTCCAGCATTGAAGAAGCCACTGATGCTGTTTGCAATGTCGGGATCCCAAAGAAAAGGGCAAGGTGTCACTGCTGTTCCAGAGAAAAAGGCAAGAAAAGCAACATAGTTAGCACCTCCTGCAAGTGCAATGTTTGCAAAAAACATTCAGAAATTGTGTCTCATGCAAATGACTGTAGTACTTTACTGTGTTCATCAAGTGCATTCAAAAACTGCTTTCATGGTAACTCTTCTTCATGTAATTTTATGATAAAGCATTAAATTTCAAAACATTTAACCTTCATATAATAAATAATTAATTCAGAATAATATTTTGTCTGTTTAGTTAAAAATTTTCATGGTTAACAATTAAAATTCATCATGGGGTCATTTATGACCCCAACGGTATTCAGTGTGTGCAAAAAATCTCATTAATTCCAGGGTTAAAATATTTACATATAAGAATCGTCGTGGAAAGGTAACACATATGGGGGAAGTTCAGGAACCGTAAGTTATAAGAATGCTAAGCATTCTCAAGTGCTTCTAAATGCTGGTGAATGACCAGACTATCCTTAAAAAAAAGAAATATAATCATTTTGTATCACAGAGTAAGAGGCATTCATTTTAATAAGATTATTTAAATGAGAGATACACCTGCCTTGTTCAGTTAATTTAGCAACAATGTCCACTGTAAAGTCTGACAATTCCTTCAAGGAAGATCCAAAAGGAATCTCCAGATGATTAATAGCCAATAAAATGTCTCTCAACGAGACCTCTCCTGAAGGTGTAGTACTTTAATCCTAAGAAGAAACAAAATGTACCTCTTTTGGAAAAGGAACTTCCATACTATCCCCACCTTCCATAGGTACAAACTGCTGCTCAGCACAAGACGAGTTAGGAATCTTCACCACCGGAGGAACAACCCCCAAAGTGGCATGCAAGATCCCAGGCTCTTTACCACTGGAATGGCAGGATGAGGTAGAAACATCCTCAAGCAGAGAGGAGCCAAGAGAAGTGGAGGGGCTCAACACAGGTGTAGAGGAAGTTGCAACAACATAGCGATCCATAGGACCCACCACAGTTACCATTTTCTTCTCCGGTACCAAAATTGATTGTTTCTTCCTCTTACCCATGAACAGTGCCCAAACACTTCAAATAAGCTCCAATGTACTCCAAAGGGGCAGAACCTGCCCCTTTGTAACATTCCTGTGGACACGCTCCCGCAGATACGTGCCCACTAACCGTGTCCTGCGGTGGGAGCCACTGTATCAAGACCCTCGCACTGTTGATTGGTGGTTTTCAGCTGCCTGGAACACCTCTGACAGCAAACCAGCACTCCAAGGAAGAAAAACGGCTCTGGTCAACGAGCATGCTTAACTGTCCCCTTCCCAAAGGAAATCATACATCGTGATACCCGCCAGTGAGCTTTCTCAGGAGTAGTCCACACACTTTGGAACAAACTCCCCGAAGAACTACATCTAGCTCAAGACTATCACTATTTCAGAAAGCAAGTAAAAGCTACTTTAGGACAAGTTTGCTGCATACCCTGTAAAACCGAACAGATCCACATACTTTATTAATTGTATATATAGTTTACATTCAATCTCGCTACCTATTTTTGTTCCTATGCCTTTGTCTTTGCCCATCTGGACTGTATGTATATCCCGGCTGTACCTGTCCTCTCTTCTGCCTATTGGGATGTTTCATTGCAGGGCCAACATTGTGAGTGCCTAATTTGTCATATGAATGTTCTAGCATATTGCCTTTTGTAGTGCATCATTTTTATTGTACTAACATTGTGAATATCCCATCTATATTATTTGAGCATTCTACCAGCTGCCTCTTGAAGGTATATAATTTGTAGTCTGACATTGTATCATATTTCTGTTATTTGAATGGTCTACTATGCTATGTTAAGGTATACATTACTGACACTGTATCATATTGATATTTATTACTGCCTACCTCCAAGTTTAACTCACTGTTCTAATTTGTCTTTTATGCTGATGCAATGGTTATTTTGCTATTGTAAGTTGTCTGTTGTACAGTGTCTTGGGTGAATCTCTTCAGAAAGGCATTTAATAAATCCAAATAAATAAATGTGTGTGAAATGACTCCCGTGTCCATTCTGTTCATATTACTGTGCAATTTTTGTTGCAAAGATACTAAGGCATAGATATGCAAAGCTTAGCAAACATTTTTAATAGCATTTTGATACACTTCTAAAGTAGGTACCTACTCACGCATGCTGATTTATGTGCAAAAATAGCTACCAATTTAATAACGAAAAGCTGCACTAAAAATGTAGTTAAAAAAAGGTATACTCAGAATAGAATCCTTCCATGCAAATGGCATGTTGATGAAGGAAATGAAGCATTACTCCCAAGGCAAAAAGTGTATTTAAAGGCTATTTAAATGAATGCATGTTTCCAGTAGTAAGTGACAGAGCGAGGATATCACAGAAAAGGAGATAGAGCTGTACAGAAGACACAGTGAATGTGGAGCAGGAGATCAGATTAGCAGTTTTCTTTTCTGTAACTTTAGCAAAGGAAAAAGGGTAGCATCAGATGCAAAGGGAATGGAAAAGGAGTGAAATGGAAGAGGTGGACGGGGGTCTGTTTGAGAATGCAAGTTGAATCTTAGGAACTTTGTCATAAAATAAATCATTCACTGAGGGCCCAATTCCATCCCGCACGTAGATCCCCTCTGTGCGTCCATCTGAACCGGATGCACAGAGGGGATCGTGATTCTGATTCCACGGGGTACGTCTAGCCCCGCGGGATCAGAATCACGAACAGTCCTGCACGTGCAGGACTGTCCCCAGCTAACTCAGTCAGCCATTTAAAAGCCGCGATGGTGGCTGCCAGCAAAAATGGTTTATTCGCCTCAGCCCAACCCCCGATCTGGCCTCTTAAGACCAGGGTCGGGCTGCGGGGAATAAACCCTGGCTCCCCCTGCCCCATCTGCTCCCCAGGCCGTCAAAAAAACAAAAAAAATGTCCAGGGAAGTTATTCCAGCTTGGAGGTGGAATAACTTCCCCGGACATTTTGCTTGTCCTGGACGTATAGGGCCTACATTAGAATCAGCCCTGTATGTCCAGGGCCAGTGATTGCCCTCTGCCCACCCAGACTCTTCCCCTGGACCACCCGTTCCCTGCCCCATCTAACTTCCCTGCACAACCGGCAGGGAAGTTAGTCGGGGGCAGGCAAGGGCACGAATAGCGGGGATGGACGTCTCGTCGGGCCATCCATCCCCGCTATTTGTAGCACAGAATAACCCTCCTGACTGGGCAGAAAAGGTCAGGAAAGGGACTTACAAGTTGGGGTGCTCAGAATTTGCGGTGTATTTTACAAAAGGCTTTCTGAATGTGGACCCCTTTGTAAAATACACATAAAACTGAGAAACAAATATATGTATTTGGCAGCTCATACAGCAGGAACATCCATTTTACAAAGAAACGTTCAAAATAAGAGCAGCGGCATTCCTTCTTTAGATGTGTAAGTAGCAAATCTTCCAGTATGTTTAGGCCCTGCCACCTTGACATGTATGTGCAGTTTTGCAAAACTGCACATACAAGGGGAGCCTTTTTATTTCTTGCTTTTTGAAGTAGTTTTGCATACCAGAGAGTTAAGCACAATTCCCCCTTCTAACCCCAAGTTCATTTGAGCAGTTAGCTGACAAGTCATGTATGACTTAGTGCAGGTGTAAATGTTGATTGGAAATTTTTTCAAGTATATGTATAATTCCATAGCACAATAAAGAATACATGTGGTTTAGGTGGACCTTAAAACTATACATCGAAATTACTCACCCTTCAATTCTGTGTCTGCTGCATGTATAAATGTATAAGTAGAATCACTTGTAAAATGGGTACTTACTGATGCATGATGATTTATATAAAACTTTCTAAAATCACCTCATAGTATGTTTGCTTAGTGAGTATAATGATGAATTTAAAAACATAACTTTAACCAGACATTTTGTGCTGAGTGAGTGCAGAAAAGTAGAAAACAGATTTTGGGGAGCCAAAATTTGGGCTTAGTGTGCCTTACAAGGAAGGGAAGAAGCCTGATTAAGGCATAGGCAAACTATGTGCATGAATTTCCCCACCCAATCCCCAACATCAATGACCTCTATGCTCCCCCCCCCCCCCACTCCTCGATTCCACTCCCGACTCTTATCAGAGCCCCTAGTAGTCTAGTAAGAGTAGGAGCAACCTCCAGTCACTCCTGTTCATCGCAGCTTGGGATTCAAAATGGCACCTTAACCCCTAACAAGTACCATTTTGGAAGTGGAGTAGCTTAAGGCTTAGGGCAGTGGCCTGGTGATCAAAAAGAACAGGGTTTGAATCCCACTGAGATTATTGTGGCCTTGGGCAAGTCCCTTAAGCTCCATTGCCTCAGGTAAAACTCAGATTGTAAACCCTCCAGGGACAAGGAAATACCTCCTGTACACTGACTGTAGCTCACATTGAAAGACTACTGAGAAGGCAGGAGCTAAATACTACTAAATCTCATAATATTATTGCTGGGGATTTGCAGTTGCAAATAATGCATCTGCATGAGTTGGGGGGACTGACTTTGGAGAGAGCCAATGAATGCCCTGGGGGGAGGATGCCAAGAAGCGTTAGGAATGTGAGAGGGGTGAGCGGAAGAGGAGGCTTCTGCAGGTGATGAAAAGAGTTGTTAGCAATTGCAAGAACTTTAGATAATGATGGATAGAAAATGGTGGGGGAGGGGCACTTACTGAGTGATTGCATGAGCAGCAGGCGTCGGTGCAACACCAGAAGAATGCATGTGTGAAGAGCAAATGTGTGCATGTGTATTTCTGTGTCCTTTTCTAGTAGGGTCAGTATGATTTAGAGTTTCCCTTTGAAACTCTGGGCTGGAGAAGCGCACTGCTACAAATACACCTGCAGGCATATTGTGGAAAGAGGTTTTCAGTCTGGGGAATATACCCAGGGAACTATTTAATCACCTGGGTGAATTTCTTTGAAAACTGTCCTAATGCTTCCTCCATTCTGCCGTTTTCTTTGAGAGGCACCAAAGTAAACTAAGTTTTCTTTTGCTTCTTTCATCTGTGAAGTCTTAATGAAATACATTTAGGAAATGTTTTATGTCGCACTTTGTGACAGTGCCCCCTTGTCATCTTTGATCTGTACAGGAGGTAATGGAGGGTGAAAATGACTTCCCAAGCTTCCCCGGGTCTCAGCCCACTTTTCTAGTCACTAGGCTACTGCATTTGAAGCACATGCTTGCTCAGATCACCATGCTCAGCTTTTTGCTACCCCACTCACAACTGAGGTGACATGTTCAAGGAAGGCCATAAATGAAGATCCTGACAGAATAGGTAGCAAAAGGGTGAATGAGACCCTATGTGGGGATAAGAAAAGAAGTAAATTGGGGTTCATGGTAGAGCCTCACAAATGTATTTGCCTAGGGCAGTGCAAGTAGATATTGTCAGATGGCTGCCTAGGGTGAGAACTTACACAATCTTGACGATGCATATATTCATATGATTCTTGCAAAGTATTGTGGGTATTGTAGTTCATTCACTCCCAAACACAGCTGATGACAATAATTTGAGTTGTGAAACCAAGTGGTAAGATCAATAAAATACTTCTTTTATTGATGGGGTTTAATTCACCCAGCACTTGATAGCACTATAAATGAGGTTACTTGCTTGCAGTGTTTAAATGGATAACAAAAAGTCACAAAGTAAACCAGAAAACAACCTTCAGCTTGTCAGGCAATTAGCTAATGTTTTCTTAGCAAATAATTACCAAATACAAAGGCACAAAGAAAAGAATAAACTTTGCTGGTTAGGTTAACTTCGGCTTATTTTCCACGCAGATCTCAGCAGTGATTCTCCCTTGCTCACACACACATTCAGGTGCAGCCCTAATTACTATCAATGGACCAGCTGAAAGCCTTTAGCTGGCTGGCTGCTACTGTGTGAGCCCAAATCCTGCTTTAAGAGCTGTTTGCAGTGGAAATAAAGAACAAAGTTAGGTTTCTTTGTGATGGCTGATGTGTTTGCTCAGAGAAAGCTAGCAATAGCATTTAGATAGAGAACAGTCCATATAAACTGTACTTTCATCTGCTGTATCAATCAGCATAGGGTCATTATCATACATTGGCACAGACGAGTCTTTCATTAAGGCACTATCATGAGAATGCTTATTCCCTTGCTGCCATTCTCTATTATAGATAGGGTCTGGATCAGTGTTCATACCTGAGCCTCTCCTGCTATCATTATTCCTCTCTGTATAGCCTGGCCAATATGTAACCCAATTCTGATGTCCAGCCTTCCAATCTTGATCCCTGGACACTGGATCTCCTCTCACATACCTTCTGGCCTTGGTCTGAAAGTCCCTTCCACATGCAGTCTTCTCTCTTCCAGGTAGCCACTGGTGATCCCTATCTCTGCCACTCCATTCCTCTGGCTGAATCCAGTCCAATGGACTCTGCTGGCTTTTGGAATACCTCCCAGTATGAGTACTGCCTTGGAATCTCCCAGACCTTCCAATGGCCTTTCTTCTCTTCCTTCCAGAGAGTTTCCTTCTCTCTCTATCTGCTTGGCTTGGCTTCTGTTTCTCCAGGTGATACTGGTGCTTGTAGCCGTTGCTGAAGCTCTCCCTCAAGCTCTTTCTGTGGCTTTTGCTGAAGCTGTTCTTGAAGTTCTCCCTGAAGCTCTTATCTGAAGAATAAGCTCTATTCTTATCCTGTTCTAATGTGTGCTGCTCCCTAACACAGCGCAGCTGTCTTGAATCAGGCCCTGCCCTTTGAGATGAGTGCTTAGGGATTACCTCATAGCTCTCTTGATTGCACACACATTTCCTCACTTCAGCCCCTCTCATGGCTGCTGGAAACCTGGTGCATTCTGGGACTGGTAGTCTTTTATGTGAAAACTCTGTTTTCTTGCTTCTACCAGAACTGACAGGTTGCTTGTTCAGAGTCACATCATCTTTTCTATAGCTCCTACCTGAGCTATGATAAGCTTCCTTATCACATACCCCCCTGCTTAAGTTATTACGGACTGGTTTTACTGGTGAAACTGCTTCTCTACAGTCCGTAATACCTACGAGAGTGTTATCTTCTTGAAGGTCACTTACTTCCTGACTGGGTTCAAGGTCATTATCTACAGGCCTCTCCCTCCAAGACTTAAGTACATTAATATGGTAGGTCTGCCTATGCCCTCTGGCATTTTCTACCATATAAGACACTGGGCTTACTTGTTTAACAACCTCCCATGGCCCTTTCCACTGTACCTCAAATTTTGGAGCAGTTCCTGCTACTTGAACCAAAACCTTTTCACCAATGCTTAATTGGCGGCTTTTGGCCTTTCTATCATACCACCCTTTCTGGCGAACTTGACTGTCCTGCAGGTTCCTCTCAGCAACCTGCGACGTCCTTTTCAAACGTGCTCTCAAGTCACGTAGAAACAGTGGCACCTCCTGACTTCCCGGTTCAGGATCAATCCATTGTTCCCTCAAAATATCCAACAAACCCCGGGGAGCCCTACCATACATCAACTCATAAGGAGTTACACCTAGGGACACTTGAATTCTTTCCCTGCAGGCATATAAGGCAAAGGGTAATAACATATCCCATTCTTTTACCTCTCCTGCTAACCCCCTTCTCAACATTTGTTTGAGAGTTTGGTTGAATCTCTCCACCAAACCATTTGATTGTGGATGGTAGGCTGAGGTTTTCACGTGACGAATGCCAAAGGCATCCCAGACCTGGGCCAAATATTTGGATACAAAATTGGACCCTCGGTCAGTCAACACCTCTCTTGGGAATCCCACTTCACAAAACAATTTTACTAGCTCTAAAGCTATTGTTTTTGCAGAAACATTCCTCAATGGTATGGCCCAGGGAAACCTTGTTGCCTGATCTACCATAACTAGGATGTATTGGAAACCTAGCGGCGTTTTAACTAATGGGCCTACAATATCCATGGCAATGCGACCAATTGGGTCTGTGATGATTGGCATGGGGATCAATGGCACCACCGGTGGGTGAGCCGCTGTAACTCGCTGACATGCTGGACATGCAGCACAAAACTGGGCAGTTTCTTTGAAGATACCTGGCCAGTAAAAACGCACAAGTATTTGATCCAGCGTTCCTTGCATACCTTTATGACCTTCCACTGGATGATCATGTGCTAGCCTAAGTACTAGCCCTTTGAAAGCTGTGGGTACCACCAATTGTTTACGTATGGCACCATTTCTGGGGTCCTGACTCTCTCTATATAATATGTCATTATCTAGTCTGAATCTGGGCAACTCCTCCCTGACCTCCTGAGCATACTTAAAAGCTCGGGTGAGAGCTTGATCAGCTCGCTGCTCTTGTGGAAAGTTAGGAAACTTTGCCACCAACTCAGCTGGCACCCAGGGTAAACTTTGACCAGCTAACATCTCAGCCCTACCCTGTGCTCTGCAAAGTCTCTCACGCCTCTTTTGTGCTTTCAACTTTCTTACTTTACCAGATGATGGGGTTATTAAATCATCATGAGAGGGTAAATCTCCTAATAACTCTGCCTGCTCCCCCTCCTCCTTCTGCTGGCTCTCTAACTTAGCCTGCGAGCGGGTGGATACAAGGCCCCTCTTATTACCCATAGTTTGGCCTTTTGGAAGCTTAACCATCTTTCTAGCTAGGGACTGAGGACTTCTAAAGAAAGGCCCGGGAGCTATTTCCATTATTAAACCTTCTCCCTCCTTCTTTCCTAGCCCTTTCACTAGTTCCTGCTTAAATCTTGGCCAGTCCTTCCCTAGAACCAAATCAAAGGGTAGCCTAGGCACCACTGCTAATAGGACTTCCTCTTGTTCTCCCAGGCACTTAACCTTAAGCCTATAGGTGGGATATGATGTTGCAGCACCATGAATGCATCTGATGTGAACTTGGCTTTCAGGGGTTCTAGGCACAAATCTTTCTTGGGCCTCTATCCTCTCCCAAAGCCTTTTTGACATCATACTCTGGTCTGCCCCAGAGTCTAATAAAGCATTTGTGGTAATTCCATGCACATCAACCATCAAAAGAAATCCTTCCTTGGGCTGTTTTAAATCCAGACCCATTAAACTAGTGTGTGTCTGGCATCTCTTCTCTAAGTGTCCCACTTTTCCACACTTGAAACATTTCTTTCTATTCCACTGTGTGATCTGGTTTGATACAGTACATTCATTTTCAGAAACATTCTTAATTATTCTCTTTTCTGATACAGCACATCTAGCCTCAGCATCCATCTTTAGAGGGCCACCCATTCTATGGCAAGCCTGCGTGGCTTCCAAGAATCTCTCGGCTAGCATGGTTGCCTCTCCAAGATTTTGGCAATTTTGCTGTATAAGAAAAACATTCAAATCTTTAGGTACCCCAAGCATAAATTGTTCCAGCATTATAATATCTAATAACATTTCTACTGTCTTTTGCTCAGGCTCCAACCATTTTACAGCTAAACTTCTGATTCTCTGACTCAGAGCCCTGGGTGTCTCACCCACTTTCAATGTAACAGCTCTAAACATTTGCCTATACTCTGAAATAGACAACCCTAGGCGATCTCTAATAGCTGCCTTTACATCCTTATAAATCAAAGCCTGGGCTGCTGGCATTGCTCTGTAAGCTGCTAGTGCCTCACCAGTTAATGAGGCTGCCAGCCTTACTGCCCACTGGGTCTCTGGCCATGCTAAAGCCTGTGCCACTCTTTCAAAAGACTCTAGAAAATCATCAACATTATCTTCTGGAGTTAATTTCCCAAAATTAAATGCCCCAATCCCTTGATTGAGTCCCACACTGTCCACATGTGGTGCACCAGTACTAACTGCTGGTCTTGCATCTGTTCCACTTTGGCTCTGCAGCTGAACTAGAGCTTGCACCAGATCAAGCACTGGTTTCTGCTGTTCCATTAAGGCCTTCATAGCAGTGTCCTGGGCCTGCTGTGATAGCTCCTGCTGCTTACTAAATTGGGCTGCCATCCACTGAGCCATCTCCCTTGGATCCATCTTGACCCCTGCAAGAAAAGAAAAAAGAAAAAAAACCCAAGAGCAGCACCTTCCAACCAAGTGTGGTTTTTTTCAACTTTTTTTTTTTTTTCAATTACCCCCCTGTGCTTACACACATCCACCACTAGACATGCCCAGGTACATATTACCTTGTCTCAGTGATGAATCCAGCTTTGCACAGGGTCTTTTCCTCTGGGACAGCTTCCTGGAACAACCACTTTTCCTCCAAAGTGCAGACGAGGGAAAAAATCTTCTTACAGCTTTAAACTTGACTTTTATTTGTAATCCACAACAAGTAAATCCTCTTGGTGCAAGAGCAATCCGAAAAACTACGCCATTTGTCAGATGGCTGCCTAGGGTGAGAACTTACACAATCTTGACGATGCATATATTCATATGATTCTTGCAAAGTATTGTGGGTATTGTAGTTCATTCACTCCCAAACACAGCTGATGACAATAATTTGAGTTGTGAAACCAAGTGGTAAGATCAATAAAATACTTCTTTTATTGATGGGGTTTAATTCACCCAGCACATGTATACTTGATAGCACTATAAATGAGGTTACTTGCTTGCAGTGTTTAAATGGATAACAAAAAGTCACAAAGTAAACCAGAAAACAACCTTCAGCTTGTCAGGCAATTAGCTAATGTTTTCTTAGCAAATAATTACCAAATACAAAGGCACAAAGAAAAGAATAAACTTTGCTGGTTAGGTTAACTTCGGCTTATTTTCCACGCAGATCTCAGCAGTGATTCTCCCTTGCTCACACACACATTCAGGTGCAGCCCTAATTACTATCAATGGACCAGCTGAAAGCCTTTAGCTGGCTGGCTGCTACTGTGTGAGCCCAAATCCTGCTTTAAGAGCTGTTTGCAGTGGAAATAAAGAACAAAGTTAGGTTTCTTTGTGATGGCTGATGTGTTTGCTCAGAGAAAGCTAGCAATAGCATTTAGATAGAGAACAGTCCATATAAACTGTACTTTCATCTGCTGTATCAATCAGCATAGGGTCATTATCATACATTGGCACAGACGAGTCTTTCATTAAGGCACTATCATGAGAATGCTTATTCCCTTGCTGCCATTCTCTATTATAGATAGGGTCTGGATCAGTGTTCATACCTGAGCCTCTCCTGCTATCATTATTCCTCTCTGTATAGCCTGGCCAATATGTAACCCAATTCTGATGTCCAGCCTTCCAATCTTGATCCCTGGACACTGGATCTCCTCTCACATACCTTCTGGCCTTGGTCTGAAAGTCCCTTCCACATGCAGTCTTCTCTCTTCCAGGTAGCCACTGGTGATCCCTATCTCTGCCACTCCATTCCTCTGGCTGAATCCAGTCCAATGGACTCTGCTGGCTTTTGGAATACCTCCCAGTATGAGTACTGCCTTGGAATCTCCCAGACCTTCCAATGGCCTTTCTTCTCTTCCTTCCAGAGAGTTTCCTTCTCTCTCTATCTGCTTGGCTTGGCTTCTGTTTCTCCAGGTGATACTGGTGCTTGTAGCCGTTGCTGAAGCTCTCCCTCAAGCTCTTTCTGTGGCTTTTGCTGAAGCTGTTCTTGAAGTTCTCCCTGAAGCTCTTATCTGAAGAATAAGCTCTATTCTTATCCTGTTCTAATGTGTGCTGCTCCCTAACACAGCGCAGCTGTCTTGAATCAGGCCCTGCCCTTTGAGATGAGTGCTTAGGGATTACCTCATAGCTCTCTTGATTGCACACACATTTCCTCACTTCAGCCCCTCTCATGGCTGCTGGAAACCTGGTGCATTCTGGGACTGGTAGTCTTTTATGTGAAAACTCTGTTTTCTTGCTTCTACCAGAACTGACAGGTTGCTTGTTCAGAGTCACATCATCTTTTCTATAGCTCCTACTTGAGCTATGATAAGCTTCCTTATCACAATATGTCATACATATTCACTAGGAATATCCTGGAAACCTGTCTGGTTTGTACCCTCCAGGACTGAACTTTGACACCCCTGGCCTAGGGTGCAAAAAATCTGATACCATCTTCAAACAAGATACTTCCAGATTGTATGCAGGTGTGTTGGTGTTCTTTTCCAGCAAACCCTTCTCATCCAAGCCTACCTTTTTAAACTAGCTGAAATGTGTGTGCCCTGGAGATCTTACTACCATCCTGCTTGCCAAGACTGGTAGAATCTCATGAAAGACTTTTCTGATTGGAATACATATGTAAATCGCCTTGTGGGAGTAATTTTAAATACAGTATATTTGAATGGATTGAATTCTGAAGTTTAATGGTATACTTTAATCATGATGAAGGACTACAAAAGGGGACTGCTACGTCTGGAGAGAGATCTGCAATAGTGAGTATATACTTCTGGGACTTTTTATGAAGGGAATTCTTTAGATTACAGCTGATTAATCTGTGAACCCAGTGTATTTGTTAAATCAGTCAGGGCCTAGTAGCAGCAGTTTAAGTTTAAATTTAAAACACAGAAGAGAGCTTTCTGGTTAAATTTAGAACCCTGCAGAGAGCCTCTAGTTTAAATTTCATACTAAATCAGAACCTAGCAGCAGTAAAGAGTTTTAATTTAAATCAAATCAGAATATAACTTAGCATAAATGGCAAAACAGGGCCAGTATTCTTTGAGCACTAAATAAATTCTTCTAGAGACCTTTACAAAGAGGCCTTCTACCTAGGGGGCAAGAGACCTGTGAAACCTTTTATCCAAATCAGTCATACATTAAGGACCTGTGATTAATTAAGCTTCAGGTGAACAAGGTATATTAAAAGCACTAGGTACACTTTTATTAGTATAAGTATCCACAGCAACACTTAGTAAGTAAAGAACTTAAAGATCTAAACACAAGCTTAAAACTAAGATGCAGACAGCAGTCCAGCAGCAAGAAGGGGGCTTTCCAGTCTTTTGCATTGAGTGTCACATGTATGATTTTCTCCCAGTTGGTGAGAGGTCTTACGTGTGCACTAGGTGCAAGGAGCTCTTTGCTCTCAGGGAATGTGTCCGTTCTGTAGAGGCTAGAGTAGCAGACTTGGAAGAAATAAAGACAGAGAGGTACATAGACGAGACCTACAGGGATATAGTCCTGAAGTTCCAAATCCAGTCTGGCAGCATCCCTGTTGCCATGGAGGAGAAAGGTCATGTGACAGGAGAGCATCACCCTGGTGTGGCAGGAAGTGATCCTGTAACTAGGACCTGTCTTCCAGGTGATGTAAAACCCTCTCGCACCGAGGAAGTTTCTCCAGGGCCATGTGCCCATGAGGGAAAGGTTAGGACAGCAGTTATAGTTGGTGATTCGATCATTAGGCATGTAGATAGCTGGGTGGCTGGTGGATGTGAGGATCACCTGGTAACATGCCTGCCTGGTGCGAAGGTAGTGGACCTCATGCACCATTTAAATAAGGTCTAAGATAGTGCTGGGGAGGAGTCTACTGTGTTGGTACATGTCGGTACCAATGACATAGGAAAATGTTGTAGGGAGGTTCTGAAGGCTAAATTTAGGCTTTTCAGTAGGAAGCTGAAATCCAGAACTTCCAGAGTAGCTTTCTCCAAAATGCTTCCTGTTCCACGCGCAGGACCCAAAAGGCAGGCAGAGCTCTGGAGTCTCAATGCATGGATGAGACAATGGTGCAAGGATGAGGGTTTTGGGTTTGTTAGGAATTGGGGAACATGCTGCAAAAAGGAGGACTTCTTCCGAAGAGATGGGCTTCACCTTAACAGGGATATAACTAAGCTGCTGGCATTAACCTTTAAAAAGGAGATAGAGCAGCCTTTAAACTAGATAATAGGGGAAAGCCGACAGTCACCCAAGAGCACATGGTTCGGAACAATGTATCCTTGAAGGATACTACCAAAAGCAGAAAGGTTCCAAAAAAGAGTAAAGTAGCCCAAATGCCCTTGAGTATGGAGCAGACCGAGCTTAAAGACTCCAAATTACCCATGCCTACCAACAGCCAGATCAATACGAATAAAATATAGTCTCTAAAATGCTTGTATGCAAATGCTAGAAGTCTAGAAAATAAGATGGGAGAGTTAGAATATATACTGTAACACTAAATGAGAGGCTAGATATGATTGGAATCTCAGAGACATGGTGGAAGGAGGACAACCAGTGGGACACTGTGATATCTGGGTACAAATTATATCGTAATGGTAGAGCAGATCAAACTGGTAGAGGGGTTGCACTCTAAGTTAGAGAGGGCATTGAGTCAGAAAGTATTAGAGTTTTGCAGGAAACAAAATTTCCTGTAGAATCTCTATGGATTGAAATTCCCTTTAAAAAGGGGAAGGTGATGGCAGTGGGGGTGTACTATCGACCGCCTGGCCAGAATGAACAAATGGATGATGAAATGCTCAAAGAAATCAAGGAAGCTAAGAAAAGTTACAGCAGAGTAATAATAACACATGTACACTACCAAAAAACTGCCTCCAGTTTTGCAACTGATTCCTATAGATTTTGGGGTGCTGAATCCAGGAAAAATAGCCAAAATGTTCCATCACGTCACGTTTTCTTGCAAAATTAGATTTCTTACCCATATAAGGAATGTTCACATAATTTCTTTTTAGCCGACTGCAGTTTATTTTCTTGGCCCAAAATAGAGGTTGTAATGGTTAACTAACTAGAAACACTCCCTCATGATATTTTAGAGTGTTTTGTATTCATTTTATACATTAACAGGACAATTGGGAGGCGGGGGGCTAAATCCAGTACTCGCGCTGGCGCATGTTCTTTCCTGTTCACCTCGCCTCGTTCGCTCATCGCTCAAACACGGTGGTTGCGACATGAACGTTCCTGTCAAATTTCAGTTTCTTGCAAGTTCATTATTACCTTTTGTTTGCTCAGTCGTAATCCAGCTTTATTCCGAAGTGGTTTACTACAGTTGTAGTGTGCAGTGCTGTGTATTTGTGATGGCTCACAGAGCCAGAGGTTGCGTCAACTCTCTGGACAGTTTTTGTTTTATTTGTGGGGAATATACCGTGAAAAAGCCGCAGAGGAACATTTCTGCATTTATTAAAAAAGTATATTTCGCCTATTTCGGTTTGAAGTTAGGCGATCAAGACAAACCGTGGGCTCCTCACAAAGTGTGCAAGACATGTGAGGAAGATCTACGCTTATGGATGAAAGGTAAAAAACAAGCATTTCGTTTTGGAATACCTATGATGTGGCGTGAACAAAGAGACCACAGCAGTGACTGCTATTTTTGCTCTTGCATTGTGAAGGGATACAACTTAAAAAATAAGAACGTAATAAGTTACCCCAACCTTCCCTCAGCAATTAGGCCTATGCCTCATAGCAACGAAGTACCTGTGCCTGAACCACCAAAATCTTTGGATCATATTTGTGTGGACGGTTCTGATCATGATGAGACTCATCAGATGGCTTTTCCCGATGAGTCCAGTACTTTCGAGTTTGAAACTGAACCAGATCCGAAACCTGAACTTTTCTCTCAAGCTGAATTGAATGATTTAGTCCGGGATTTAGGACTCCCAAAAGATGCTGCCCAACTGCTAGGTTCTCGGCTTAAACAGAAAAATCTATTGTCACCAGGAACAACTTTTTATTGGTACCGCAACCGCGAGACACAATTTTTGAAGTATTTCAGCAAAGAGGAAGATTTGGTATTTTGCAACGATATATACGGAGTGATGGAAAAGTTTAAACTCAAGTATGATCCTGCTGAATGGCGGCTGTTCATTGATTCGTCAAAAGACAGCATAAAAGGTGTTCTTCTTCATAATGGCAACACATTCGCTTCAGTTCCTATTGCTCACTCTGTTATTCTCCAAGAAAAATACGAGAATTTGGCCCTGATTCTTCAGAAGATTCGTTATGATGAGCATAAGTGGATGATTTGTGGAGACTTTAAAATTCTATCCATGCTATTAGGGCAGCAATCCGGTTTCACCAAATATCCCTGCTTCCTTTGCTTGTGGGATAGCCGGGCCCGCGACCTACATTGGGGGAAAAAAGACTTGCCAATTCGGGAGCATTTGAGACCCGGTGAGAAAAATGTTCTTCATGAGAGCTTGGTACCTCGTGATAAAATTCTATTACCACCTCTCCACATTAAGTTGGGTCTCATTAAGCAATTCATCAAGTCCCTTCCAAAAGATGGTGAGTGCTTTCGGTACCTTTGCTCAAAGTTCCCCCGACTTTCTGAAGCAAAGCTACAGGAAGGAGTGTTTGTTGGCCCTGATATAAGGAAACTCATTTCAGATGGAGCATTCGCTGAAACGATGTCTGAGAAGGAAAAAGAAGCCTGGGATTCCTTCAAGGATGTTGTTCTCAAATTCTTGGGGAACAGGCGGGATGAGAACTATAAGGATATTGTTGCCAGGATGCTCAATGCCTTCAAAGAACAAGGCTGTAACATGAGCCTGAAAGTCCATTTCTTGCACTCCCATGTGAACTACTTTCCCGAAAACCTGGGGGCGTACAGTGAAGAACAAGGTGAAAGGTTTCACCAGGACATCAAGGACGCAGAGGGAAGGTACCAAGGAAGATGGAACACCACTATGATGGCTGATTTCTGCTGGTTGCTGCTGCGGGAAACCCCAGATGAAAAATACGCCAAGCAGCGCACCAAGAGAAGCATTCGGGGGAAGAAGAAATGGGCCCACCAGGAGATTGATTGACCCAAGAATGACTTTAAAATCTAAACTGTGTTGACAAATATCGTGTTTTTACTAAACTTTGAAATAAAAATTTGCTAGTTATTACCACAGTGTCGGATCTCATTTATTAGAATTTTATTTTCACACCATCGGGTGTTTGTCTTCATGTATTGCAATGGTGCGGTTTGCGTTTTCTATTCTTACATACATACCTGTACAACATTTTTTGCACATTTCTTTGCTTTGCTTTGTGTCTAACCTCGCTCTTATATGCTCAATGTTTGTGCACATGTATGTGGCTGTTTTAAGTGCAGACAATTTTGCTACCATCACAGTGTGTTTTGTTGACATTACTCTATTCTTATGTGCTGCCTTGTTACAATTTTCTTTATTCTTATTTGAATAACTACTAAACAATTAGTATAAAGAATTCATCCAAGAAACTTTTATCTCGATCGCACTCAATCTGAAACGTTCACCTCAAACTGCTAACCCAATGTAGCAAAAAATCTGTTCGTGATGGAGCAAATTGGTTACCAGATTTGGATTCAGCGCACCAAAAAACGTAAAAATCAATCGAAACATTAGAGGCAGTTTAAAAAGAAAATTTTTTAGTGTACCTGTGTAATGAGTGATTTCAATTACTCAGGTACCGAATGGGTCAGTGTCACGGCAGGACATGCTAGGGAGATAAAGTTCCTAGATGAAATAAATGACTGCTTCTTGGAGCAGCTGGTTCATGAACTGACCAGAGGGGAAGCCGTATTGGACCTAGTCCTTAGTGGAATACCAGATCTGGTGCAAGAAATAAGTGTGTTGGGGCCAATTGACAATAGTGATCAAAGCATGATCACATTTGATTTAATTAGTGGAGGAGGGATGGTAAGGAAAGCCACAGTGCTACCTTTTAGCTTTTGAAAGGGATACTATGATAAAATGAGGAAAATAGTTAAGAAAAAACTAAAAGGAGCAGTTGCAAAGGCTAAAGACTTACATCAAGCTTGGGTGTTGTTAAAAATACTATCTTGGAAGCCCAGACCAGCTGTATTCCACGCTTTAAGAAAAGTGGAAGGAAGTCCATAAAACTGCCAGCATGGTTTAAAGGTAAGGTCAGAGAGGCTGTTGCCAAAAAAAGCATCTTTTAGTAAATGGAAAAAAGAGCCAAATGATAAATTACTTGGGAGAGCAAAAAACCTGGGAGAGAGTCAGATGGTCCATTAGATGATAGAGGGTTTAAAGGGACACTAAGAGGCGACAAGGGCGATAGCGGAGAGACTGAATTAGTTCTTTGCTTCAGTCTTTACTGAGGAAGATGTAGGGATGTTACCCATGACTGAAGTGGTATTTAAAGGTGTAGAAGATTTGAAGGAAATATCGATACATCGGGAAGATGTATTACAACTATTTGATAAACTGAAGAGTAGCAAATCACCTGGACTGGATGGTATACATCCAACGGTGTTGAAAGAACTGAAATATGAGATTGCAGACCTGCTATTAACATAACGCCAATTTTTTAAAAGGGTTCCAGGGGTGATCCGGGAAACTACAGACCGGTGAGCCTGATGTCAGTACCAGGAAATATGGTAGAAACCATCATAAAGAACAAAATTGCTGAACATGTAGATAGTGTCACCACCAGGTGGGCAGGCTGCCGCCTAGGGTAGCAGATCTGTGTCTGATGGCGATTAAGTAGTTGTGAACACGAGTGGTTTAAGGTAAAAGGATTTATTTCCCCTCCCGGGGTCAGATTCTTCAGGTAATATAACACAATACTCAAAACAAATAAGCCATACTTTCTGGCAAAACACAAGGGAAATTAGAACATCTTCTTCTTGCTTCTTAAAGTAAATGGTCAAAGTTAAACATGCAAAACTCAGCACATAGTTTCTCTATGTGCAAACAGCACTCTTCACTTATAGTGTTTGCTTTACACACTATACAGCCTTTGACTAGCAAAAAGACGTCACTTTATCAGAGAAAATCAATGTGCAGTCCATTGGGTCACCATCAAATGAACATTCACTGAGTGTATCAATGACCATAGGCTCTTCCATGCATTCAGTATTATCTGGGTTCTCTTTGTCACAATATCTCTGCAAGTTCCCCTGTAACGTGCCATCACAGTGTCTCTGCTCAACTCCCTTTAGGGCTAGAATAACAGCCACCGTATTCCTCGGTGTCTGGGAGAGAGGGAAGCCACCATTCAGGGTTTTTAGAGTCCACCTTCTTGTAGGAGGTTCTACCCTTGGAATGCTTATTGGCTCTAACTTCAGGCTTTGATAGACAATATTTTTCTCCCCTATTAGCACCAAGTTTAAACCTTCGGGGTTTTCTCTGAGGCTTAGGAACTTCTAATATATCATCCTCAGACATGCACACATCTTCAGGGAAATACCTTTCTCTCTCTGGAGGTGTTAACTGCTCTCTCTTCAGCTCTGTGCACAAATCCCTCGGCTGGGTGTTATAGCCCTGCCCCCACCTAGGATTTCCCACACGAGGCTTCTCAGCGTTAACCCTGCAGGTATTTCTTTTATCAGTAAACTTTAGCTTTCTATCAGAATCATTCTCCAGGCTACAGCTCTCAAATACATACTGTTTGTCTTTAGGCTTCCAATCACTCCAGTTGGAACGTTGCCTCTGAGCTCCAAACGGCTTGCTATCAGCAGAACACTTACAGCTGTTCTCTGACCTCACTAGCTGCTTTCTCCTGCAGTACTCTGGGTAGTTTCTGTGGTGAACTCTTCCTAGTTCTGGTTCTGACTCACGTCCTGGGTCAGAGTCTGAAACTCCTCCTTCTTCCTCTAGATCAGCTGGTTCAGCTAGTTCTAACAGTTCACCTCGTCCAGCCAGTTCCTGCTCTGTATTTCCTGCGTGACTCTTATAATGGCTATTAGCTCTTCCCCTATCCAGGTGCAAGCTATTAGAAACTGGGGAATGTTTTTCAGCTGGGCGTGTTTGCAAACCCCATGGCTGGGTTTGTTTATATCGCCCCTGACAACTGCTGCTCACATGTCCTGCCTGCCTGTCAGCTTCAAGACTAGAATTCAGTGAATCCTGTGTTTCTAAGGTAGGAAATGGAACTTCCTCATCACAATAGTCATGGCTTAATGGGAGACAGCCAACATGGCTTTAGACAAGGAAGATCTTGTCTTTCTAATCTGTTATGTTTTTTTGAAGGTGTGAATAAACAGGTAGACAAAGGTGAGTAGGTTGATATAGTGTATTTGGACTTTCAGAAAGCCTTTGACAAGGTCCCTCATCAGAAGCTTTTGGCAAAACTAAAGAGTCATGGGATAGGAGGCAGTGTACTATTGTGGATCAGGAACTGGTTAAAAGATAGAAAGCAGAGGGTAGGGCTAAATGGCCAATTTTCCCAATGGAGAAAGGTGAATAGTGGTGTACCCCAGGGATCTGTGCTGGTCCATTGCTTTTTGACATATTCAGAAATGACCTGGAAAAGGGAATAAAGAGTGAGGTTATCAAATTTGCAAATGACACAAAAGTATTTAAAGTCGTTAAAACCCAAGAGGATTGTGGAAAATTGCAAAAGGATCTTGATAAATTGGAAGACACGGCATCAAAATGGCAGATGAAATTTAATGTGGACAAGTGCAAAGTTATGCACCTTAGGAAGAACAACCCAAACTATGGTTACACGATGCAAGGTTCCACATTAGGAACCACTACCCTGGAAAAAGATTTAGGCGTCATTGTGGATAACATGTTAAAACCCTCTGCCCAGTGTGCAGCGGCAGCCAAGAGAGCAAATAGAATGCTAGGTATCATAAGGAAAGGAATGGAAAATAAAACAAAGAATATTGTGTGCAATTCTGGTTGCCATATCTTAAAAAGGATATAGCATTATTAGAAAAGGTTCAGAGAAGAACCACCACAATTGTGAAGGGGATGGAAGGATACCCCTATGAAGAAAGGCTAAAAAGGTTGGGGCTCTTTAACCTGGAAAAGAGACGGCTGAGGGGAGATATGATAGAAGTCTATAAATTAATGAACTGAGTGGAACGGGTAAACGTAGATCGGTTGTTTACATCATCAGAATATAGAAAGACTAGGGGACATGCAATGAAGCTACAGGGTAAACTATTCAAGACAAATAAGAGAAAATATTTTTTCACTCAGTGTGTAATTAAATTCTGGACTTTGTTACTGGAGGATGTAGTAAAGGCTATTAGTGTAGCTGGGTTTAAAAAAGGTTTGGACAAGTTCCAGGAGGAAAGGTCCATAAACCATCATTAAAAAGGGACCCAGGATGTCACTTCTTGACCCAATACAAGCATTGTGGAACCTGTGTCTTTTGGGGAAACTGCTACTGTAGGTATGTATGACCTAGACTGGTCACTTTTGGAAACAGGATACTGTGCTTGATGGACCTTGGTCTGACCCAGTATGGCATATCTTATTTTCTTATGATGAGTTTATTGAGTTTGGAATGGAGAATGACTGTGTGGACTGTTTTACCTTTAAATTTTAAGATGGGTGATTGTCAATAAAAAGGCTTAAAAGAATACTGCAGCCATTTTTTATTTTAAGCCTGCAGGAGTTTCATGGTGCCAAACAGTTTGAAAGCTGAAATGGATGTGACACAAAGATGATAAAAAAAAAAAAATTCTTGAAAGTAGAATGGAGTATTGGTAGTGTTAAGATAAACAAAGAAAAGCTATTTCCCAGATGCCGAACTGGGTAATTTTAACCAGTTCAATACACAACATTTTGTCGGGTACTTGAATGTTAGTGAATGGAATTTCAAATAAACGTTATGGTGCTACAGTGCAATACCAAAGAAAGTTTTGATCTTGTAAAAAACCTAAAGACTACCCCCCCCCCCTCCCCACGGTCAAAACTGCCAACAAATCATAATATAAAGGTAAGACCCCAAATTTGAGTTTGTAAAATGTCAGACTGTTTGTTAAGAGAGAGAGAAAATTATTCTCCAGAGGCAAACTTTTCTTTTAATCTTTCTTTATTATAAAATGAAAATCAAAATCTATTTGCTTAACTTCAATCGAAAGATTTTATGAAAGCCATAGCACCATGTTTCAAATAAGTCTTTTTTGCTAACTGGTAAGCAAGAAGCCTTCTTAATATGTCTAAAGCAGAGCTCTTTCAAAGGATTGTAGCTCAAAACATAGTGCTGCTTCCCACAATGAAGAAACGTTTCTGGTGACTCATGCTTTTGCTGTAGAAAAAGTCTATGGTGGTTTACACCAGTATTGGCAACTGCAAGTAGTCTTGGTTTTCATATGATCTTTTGACTGAAGTTAAACAAATAGATTTTGATTTTCAATTCATAATAAAAAAGATTTAAAGGAAAGTTTGTCTCTGGAGAGCAGCTCTCTCTCTCTTAACAAACAGTCCAACATTTAACAGACTCAAATTCATTTCTGCACACTGCTCTTTTGGAGGGTCTAACCTTTATATTGTGATTTTGAGAAAAAGGCAAGTAAGGAGGATCATTTTAACTAAAATAAAATAAAATAAACCACTATCATACTAGCCGATACTGGGCTGGTATTAATGAGATTTCAAAGGATCAACAAAACAATAGTTATTTTCGAGTTGTGGTCTCTGGGAATTTGAAAGTGCACTGGCAGGAGTTCTCCTTGAACAGGCTCCATCAGTCCCTGAAAGCTTGGCACCTAATTCCTCCACCTGAGGAAGAAGGGTGTTAATGAGTGGAATCTCCCTACCTTCCCTCTCCGCGTCCCCCCCCTCCCCCACCCCAGGAAAATCACAAAAACAGGCATGGCTGTGCACAAGGATGTCTGGCAGTATTTACAAGTTTTTTAACTCAAACTATAGGTTCATAAAAAGTGCCGACAGCGTTTTTAAACTTCCGAGGTATTAGTCCCCCTAAAGCATAATCATTCAAAGAACAGCAAGAATCTCTTACACATTATTACAAGGTATCAGATAATCAATTAGATAAGTCCCCACAAAGTACAATTAACTAGGTAGAAAAACCCTTTTGCCTTCCCAGTTTTCATTAACAGTTATCTTCCCCCTTTTTTTACTACTGTCCCCAAAGAGGCCGAATCAGAAAAAGACATGCAGGGCTAACACAGACGCACAACTGGTGCATGTCCTCACCAGAGATAGCATTCCGTGCTCACATGCAATGACATGCAGGAGTACACGGAATACGGTGCTGTATGTGTCCAATGTTGTACGTGTAGTGGGTGTCGTGGACCGAGCAACGTATATGTTCAAATAAGACATCAAAGTCCGAAACCATGCACAACCAGACTATGCCGTGGTGTGTAAGCCTGAACACATGCCCACCTGCACTGTGTCCTATGTGCGACATAAAATAGGATGGAGTGATGACCCCCCCCCTACCGCAGCGAGGCCCACTACAAGAGTTCAGAAAATGGCAACACACCAGGTGAACTTTTCTGAGGCCGAGACTCGCCTGCTCTGCAGGCTAGTCATTGAAAATGAGCAAGTCCTGCTCTCCATGGGCACAGATGGCCAGCTCTAGCTGTAGCATGCAGGGGCTGGGAACACATCTGGACCACCCTAGTGCAGTTAACTAGGTCAAAGCAGGAAAGGGGGGAGGCAGGACAAATGCATGTGGAAGTGGAAGGACAAGAACAGTGCAAAAAGCCAGGCGAGCATCTCCAAAGCAATAATCCAAAATGAGCAAGGATCAGCTGAACCCAGAAAGTGCACATGCAGTGACACCACACCATACCATCTAATGACTGCGTACACTCAACAAGGCCCTTTACAGGAAACATTCAATCAGAAACACACTAGTCAAGAGAAAAGCATTGGGGCAATGCAGGCACAAATGACAAATGGGAAAGTGGAGTTATCCTTGAGAAGCAGAAACAGAAAGGAAACAGAAACAACATAGTGAAACACACCAACTAGCCCACACATGTGTAACAGTGCAGTAACATGGCTAGATCATGTAAGCCAAATCACTGTACAGTGCCACACAAACATGGTAACACAATATTGATATCCATGATTACCCAAACAGAGGGAAAACCATGCATGAATGAGCACAGTCATATGAAACAGTCTAAACAATTATGAATCTACAATATCTGGAACCATCAGGTTGAGGAACAAACCCCTACACCTGATATGTCCAGTTCAGGCACAATGTTGCGATAAGGAAGCAGCCAACCTGCCCGTAGGAATCCCACCATAGCTGGAATGCAAACCAGCAATCAAAATGCACTCCTGCAATGCCCACCGCAAAGACAGGAATCCACGGTGTAGCACCATGCAGCACAGAAATATGGTAATGCACAACCCACACAGAAAAAAAAGGGGGAGCAGGTGGGAATTGAACCCCACGCCCCTGGTTCCCCAAGTCAGTGGCCATACCACCACCACATACTGCCTCACCAACTCAAGTGGACAGGAGGGAGGAATGTGATAAGGAAGCTTATCAAAGCTCAGTGAGTAATGACAATAGAGGAGAATTTACTCTGATCAAGGGACCTGTGCTGGCAGGTTATAGAAATAAGACAGCTTGTTTCCCTAAAAGACTACATGTTCCAGAATGCACTAGTATGCAGAAAGTCCCTAGGGGAGCTAGAGTGGAAAAGCATGAGTCTAATCAGAGAAAGCATTATGTCATCCCTAATCAATCAGCCTCTAGGAGACTGCTTAATCCACAACACCTGAAGAATGCAAGGGAGGAGTTGCAATCTAAGCTCTTTAAAACTAGAGGGGAATCTTCAGGAAGACAGTCGGAGAAGGATACAGAGAAGGGGAATCAGAAGAACAAGGAGAACAGAAGGAAGAACAACCGGAACCTGAAGGAACAAGGACAAGGAAGCAGACGGTCCAAGAGAGGAGCTCAGAGAAGTACCTATGCCTGGAGAGATACCTGGGGGAAAGAACCTTCAGAGGACTGGAGAAAGCCAGAGGTCTGTAGATCCACAGCCAGGGACCCTCAAGCAACAACTAGGAAGAGGTCTGTTGCAGCTGAGGAGGAAAGGAGCCCAAATACCTCTTGGAGGACGTCTGGAGAAGAAATCCTGAGGTCCAGAGATACCAACTGGAGGACAGGACACAGAAGCTCTATTGCATACTGGCCAGAATACCAGAAGAAGCAGCCTGACGCTTGCCTGGATTCAGGTAGGAACTGTGAACGTTTCTCTAGCTTTGAGCAGTGCAAACAGCAGGGAAACAGTTTCTCTCCGTATAGAGGTCAGTTCCTAAAGCCCTCTGAGTCAGACGGAGAAACTGAACCTATGCAATTTCAAGAGCAAGGTTTAATATCTGATACAGAGGATGATTATATGGACTGTTCTTTGAGTAGGTTGTTATTTTAGGAAAATCCTAAATATAAGAGAAAACATCAAAAGGAAACAATCTAAATATTGGCTTCCCATAAAGTTTGGTTGAAAAGAAAAAGCTTTGTTGGAAAGTTTGCACGTGTGCTGAAATCAAGCTACTGATTGCAGTTAATTGTCACCTGTTGGTGGAGGAGAGCCCAGCACAAGCCGTGCACATGTGGGATTTAAAAGTGCTTTTCTGTATGGAGAAAGTGAGCTATGTTTTTGTATAAAGACGTTTTCCTCTTTGATTTGTTTTCACCTCAGCACTGCTAAGGGGTTTATTAGCAGTGGCTGTAAGAAAGTCTTTCTGTTCCATAAAGGTCTTTGATACTTATTTGCATAAGTTTTCCAGTTGCCTTATTTTGTGTTGAATAAACCCTGGAGAAGTTATCTGGATCGTGTTACCAAGCATATCTGTGTGTGGAATATTCACCCCATAAATAAACTTCAATTTTGCCTTACTCTCGACCAACTACAAGAGTTTTCATTTTTTAAAAAAAGGCAAGCTTTGTGTGAGTGGACTTCAATAACCACAATCCTTTGCAAGACAGTTAATTTACATACTTGCCAAGATGGTGGTACCTTCATAACAAGCACCCCCTTTTACAGGAAGCAGCCACATGCATATGCCAATCAGGAAATAGAAAGGCAAATTGCCAGCAATATAGCACCTCTTGCTAGAGCCAGCTCCCAGGAGAAATGTGATAGTGGCTTATCTGCAAGATGCATGTCTTATAATCTGAAGGTCATTGGTTTAAAAAATACAGCTGAGCTTTTTATTTGCTAATAATCTTTCAGCTCTGTCTTTCTTTTGAACAGTAGCCACAGTTATCTCTTTAACTAACAAAATTGCCATGAAATGAAAATGTATAAAAACAAAATGAAACAAAACAAAAATGTATTAAAACAAATACAATGAAAAGCCTTCAAATGAAATAGAGAGAATGAAACAAAATTTGTTTGGCTGCACATCACTAATATTTATGCAATGTCAAACTTAAACTATCAACTGAAAGATTGTACACAATTTTGAACAAAGTTAACAACACTTTATATCTCACTGTTATGTGATCCCCCTTTTTGTGTGGTCCTAGCAGTCACCTCATAAGCTGTTTGGCAGACAAGGGATCACACCAACTCAAGAACTGTTTATAGTCTTTCAGTCCTTACTCTGAGTTTATTGGGTTTTGTTATTGTGGGGAATAGCATACACAGGGAGGCCCTTGGCACTTGACACACTCACACCTCTTCCCATCATAAATAATTAAGTCTAGTCCAAAGTTTGTATTCTGAACCATGGAGGAAGGGAAAACGTGGTATTGTCAGACTCAAGGATAAAGGGGAGGAATATGTGGAAGCTGATGAGGATAAAGTGGAATTGCTTAACAAATATTTCTGTTCTGTGTTCACAGAGGAAGGTCCAGGAGCAGGACCTCAGAAAACACCCACAAATAGCAACAGAAGTGACTGGGATCTTGAACGTCTGTGTTTGCGAGGCACTAGCTAAACTAAAAGTAGACAAAGTGATAGAACTGGATGGGATACATTTGAGATTATTGATGGAACTTGGGGACATTCTAGCGGCTCCATTGACAAATTGTCAATGCTTCTTTAGATCGGGAATGGTCCCAGAGGACTGGAGAAAGGCACATGTAATCGCTTTACACAAAAGCGGAAGTAAGGATGAGGTTGAAAATTACAGGCCAGTTAGTCTGATCTCTGTGGTGAGAAAATTATTGGAAATGCTGCTAAAAGAGAGGATAGTAAGATTTCTGGTGTCCAATGGATTGCAGAATCCGAGACAGCATGAGTTTACCAGAGGCAGGTCTTGTCAGACAAATTTGATTGATTTCTTTGACTGAGTAACCAGGGAGTTGGACCAAGGGAAAGCCTCACTGTGGTGTACTTAGATTTCAGTAAAGCCTTTGACACCATTATGCACAGGTGACTTATAAACAAACTATGCATCCTAGGGATGGACCCTAAAGTTACTGATTGGACTAGAAATTGGTTGAGAGGGAAGCGACAAAGGGTACAGGTAAATGGAGCTCACTCTAAGGAGAAGGATGTTACCAGTAATGTGCTGCTGGTATCTGTCTTTTGTCCAATTCTTTTTAACATCTTTGGGTAAGGTTTGCCTCTTTGAGGATGACACCAAAATCTGCAATAGAGTAGATACCCAGAAAGGAGTAGATAACATGGGGAGAGATCTAGCTAAGCTTGAAGAATAGTCTAGAAATTGGAAGCTGAGATTTAATGCTAAAAAATGCAGGGTCATGCAAATCGGGCTGCAAAAATCCAAGGGAGCAGTATAGTGTAGGGGGCGAAGTACTTCTGTCCATGAACAAAGAGCGGGACCTGGGTGCAGGGGCGGCCCAAGGGGGGTGCGGGGCCATGTGCGGAGACTCAGTGCGGGGCCTCATTTGCATAAGTGGCCTTATTTGCATAAATATTTGCATAATGTTACCATACACTAACTTTTAGTAAACATGTCTCTTAATGAGTGTATGGATAAAGAAAGACTAAAAGATTTCTACATTACTATAATCCAGTGCCAACCGCCAGGCACATTAGGAACTACTACAAACGCTGCCCATTTAGAACCCATAGCAAACCCGCTGTATCCTGACAGCATTACCAGGACTCACAAAGCACCAGACCCTACCTATCAAAAGGAAACACTGCAAATATTAAACCAGTACATTTCAGAGAATACTGGGGAAAGAGAACAAGTGGCAATGTCAAATAGGAATTACATAAACAGAATACCTCAGCTCAGTTACACATGCAGAACATAGACCATCACCAAACAAGGAATCGCAATTTAGAAACAGGAAGGCAATAATTAAACTGGGAACCCCAAAAGCCAAACTTGGAATGTACAACAACACTGTAGAAATAAAACTATAAATCAATTTCCTCTTGTACCAAACAAAGCGCAGACGTTAATGATGCACATTTCCCAGAGCTTTCATATTCCAGTTAATAAATTCAAAATAAAGAGATATATTTCTACCTTTTGTGCATTTTTTTTCAGTTGCAATTGCTCCAGCCACTTTCTTCTGGTTTCTTCATGTTTTCTGCTAACTCTCCATCGTCTGCTGTCCATTTGTCCTTTCTTCTCTCTTCTAGTTTTCTTTCCATCCTCTCTCTCTACATCTGCTTTAACATACTAATCTTTATCCTTTTGCTCTTTCCTCATTCTTATTTCATCCACACAAATTTTACCCCTCCATCCTCAATCCCCACTTACTCTCCCAATACCCGGCCAATTGTAGATTTTTCATCCCTCCCACACAAAATATTTTTCCCCTCTCCATTTTACTCTCCCAGCCCCATCCCATTCTAATCCTCACCCAACATCAGCTCCCTTCTAGTTCCAGTCTCACCCAGCATCCATTCCCTTCTAGTCCCTGCATCAGCCCATTTCCAGTCCTAGCCCCCCATCAACCCATTTCCAGTCCTAGCTCCCCCATCCATTTTCAGTCTGAGTCCCTTCATCAGCTCATTTCCAATCCTAGCCCCCCATCAGCCCATTTCTAGTCATTTCCTAGCCCCACCATCAGCCCATGTCAAATCCTAGCTCCCCTCCACTCAGCCCAATTCCAGTCCAAGCCCCCCCATGAGCCTACTTCCAGTTCTAGCCCCTCCATGAGTCCATTTCAATTCAAGCCCCCACCACAGCCCATTTCCAATCTTAGCTCCCCCCAACAGCCCATTTCCAGTCCTATCCTAGCTGCTCCATCAGCCCATTTTCAGTTCTAGCTCCCTTCCCTCACAGCCCATTTCCATTCCAAGCTCCCTCCCCATCAGCTATTTGCAGTTCAAGCCTCCCCGTCCACTCAGTCCATTTCCAGTCATAGCAATCCCCCAACCCATTACCAGTCCTAGCCCCCCATCAACCCATTTTCAGTTTAAGCCCCCCCTATAACCCATTACCAGTCCTAACCCCCCATCAGCCCACTTCCAGTCTTAACCCCATCAGCCCATTTCCAGTCAGCCCCCCATAGCCCATTGCCAGTCCTAACCCCCCCCCCATCAGCCCACAGCCCATTACTAGTCCTAACCACATCAGCCCACCTCAAGTCCTAACCCCTCCCCATCAGCCCTTTTCCTGTCCTAGCGCCCCCATAGCCCATTAGCAGTCCTAACCCCCCCCCCATAGCCCATTAGCAATCCTAACCCCCATCACCCTATTTCCAGACAGCCCCCATCAGCCCACAGCCCATTACCAGTCTTAACCCCCCCAGCCCATTTCCAGTCCTAACCCCCCATCACCCCATTTCCAGTCAGCCTCCATCAACCCCCAGCCCATTACCAGTCTTAACCCCCCCAGCCCATTTCCAGTCCTAACCCCCCCATCACACCCCATTTCCAGACAGCCTCCATCAGCCCCCAGCCCATTACCAATCTTAACCCCCCCAGCCCATTACCAGTCCTAAACCCCCCCAGCCCATTTCCAGTCAGCCTCCATCAGCCCCAGCCCATTAGCAGTCTTAACCCCCCCAGCCCATTTCCAGTCCTAACCCCCCCAGCCCATTTCCAGTCCTAACCCCCCCTCACCCCATTTCCAGTCAGCCTCCATCAGCCCCAGCCCATTAGCAGTCTTAACCCCCCCCATCCCATTTCCAGTCAGCCTCCATCAGCCCCAGCCCATTAGCAGTCTTAACCCCCCCTAGCCCATTTCCAGTCCTAACCCCCCCTCCAGCACATTTCCAGTCCTAACCCCCCCCCTTGCACATTTCCAGTCCTAACTCCCCCCCCTTGCACATTTTCAGTCCTAACTCCCCCCCTTGCACATTTCCAGTCCTAACCCCCCCCTGCACATTTCCAGTCCTAACCCCCCCCCTTGCACATTTCCAGTCCTAACCCCCCATCACCCCATTTCCAGACAGCCTCCATCAGCCCCCCCCCCTTCCCTTCCCTTCCCTTCCGGCAAATTAAAAAAACAAAACAAAAACCTGGCTCTAGCTGCTGCCGCTGCCGCGTCCGTCGCAGCAGCGGCAGAATGGCGTGTCCCGCGGGGCCCCCTCTCCTCGTTGAGCCCTCTGCAAGGGCTTTCAGATTCGCGAAGGGAGAGTGCTCCCTCGCGTCTCTGTAAAGCCCGCAGGGGCTAATGGGAAATTTCCCATCAGCCCCTCGCGTCTAAAGGGGCAGATGGGAAATTTCCCATTAGCCCCTGCGGGCTTTACAGAGACGCGAGGGAGCACTCTCCCTTCGCGAATCTGAAAGCCCTTGCAGAGGGCTCGACGAGGAGAAGGGGCCCCGCGGGACACGCCATTCTGCCGCTGCTGCGACGGACGCGGCAGCAGCCAGAGACAGGTTTTTTTTTTAAATGTAATTTTAAAAAAAAGCAGAATGTTCTTTGCGCGGGGCCCCCTGAAACGCGGGGCCCTGTGCAAAAAACATTCTTGCTCAATGGACGGGCCGGCCCTGCCTGGGTGTGATTGTGTCAGATGATCTTAAAGTGGCTAAACAGATAGAAAGGTGATGGCAAAAGCCAGAAGGTTGCTTGGGTTCATAGGGAGAGGAATGGCCAGAAGAAAAAGGAGGTGATAGTGCCTCTGTATACGTCTCTGGTGCAAACTCATTTGGAGTACTGTGTACAGTTTGGAATCCACACCTTCAAAAGGATATAGACAGGATGGAATCAGTGCAAAGGATGGTTACTAAAGTGGTTAGTGTCTTTGTTATAAAGCATATGGAGGACAGACTTAGAGATCTTAATATGTATATGTTAGAGGAAAGGCAGGATAGAGGAGATATAATAGAAACATTCAAATACCTCCATGGCATAAATGCACAAGAGGAGAGCCTCTTCCAATGAAATTAAGCTCTGCTACAAGGGGGTATTGGATCAACGTGAAAGGGGATAGACTTAGAAGTAATATGCTGAAATATTTCTTAAGGAAGGAATGGTAGATGCATGGAATAGTCTCGCAGTGGAGGTACTAGAGACGATGACTGTATCTGAATTCAAGAAAGCATGGGACAAACATAGAAGATCTCTAAAAGAGACTATTGTAGTTGATATGAAAGGGCAGACCAGATAAGCCATGTGGTCTTTTTCTGCCATTATGTTTCTATGGTTTATTTAAGCTTTGGGGTAACCGAGTATATAAAGATAACAATTGGCAGCAACAGTGAACAAAAGCTATATTACAGTTAGTAAGTTTATCCTTCTCAGTCAAAGGTGTAGTTACATGTAGGTGACTCTTTCTTCTCCCAGTTAAATAAGTTATAATATTCTCTAAAAATTAATATTAGATCATACTAACTAGCTATGTCACTCTTCCCTGGTCTTTCACCTTTTTTTGCTTTTGTTTTTGTTTTTTAATTGGGAACATCTCTCTTTGGATATTTAGCACCTCTAACCAATGTACCTGAAGCTATATGTGAGGCACATACAGGTCAACGATGCAGTGCTAGATTAACACATGGATCTGGTGTCACTGGTATACAATGAGTGCTTTGGTTCCTGTTTTTCAAAGAGCTGAAAGCTTCTGTGGAAACAGATCCCTGAAACTGATCTGCAAGACTCCTAGCTCAGATAGATTTGAACATTTAGTTGATCGTATAGTTCTTGGAACCTTTCTTCACTTTTTGTGGGCAGAGCTGCTCTCCTTATGAGATAGTGGAGTGCTAGCAGTTTTTGAATAACATCAACTTTCTGCTCATCCTTTCTTTAATTGCAGCTCCGATGCCTGCTGCTCACTCTTGATAGTATTAGTCAACTGTCTTTGGGATTGGCTTGTATACAAAACTGATTTTTCCTTCGCAGAGAAGTTTCCACTAGCCAGAAATGACTGGCGGTAACTCTCCCTGTTCTGGGAAGTCTGTTATTCTTCTATGACTTTCATTGTAATTTTCTAGTAGGGACTCTGGATGGTGCTGATGCTCATACAGCAATTATCTGAGCTGTCCCTACACTAGGTGTAATAGTAAGGCAGTGAAGCTTCTTTAAGAGAGGGCTTATATACATCAACCTGGGTGGCCTCAATACACACTACAACTGACAGCAGTATTTTAAGCCATCTGCAGGCTGGTAAACCCTAACCTAGTAAATCATGGCATTATAAAGGCAGGTATGGCCCATCTAGTCTACCTATACCCTGATATGTTATATTACAATAATTAAACAGTAGTAATACTAGGCCCTGAAGAACTGTACATAAGTTCTCTTCGGACAACAAGGGGTGAAGCCTATGCAGAACCTTCATTCTGAAATGGTTATTCCTAATGAAACAGTTAACCTGAATTTGGAATGTTAAATTTTGGTCCAAAGTTATTGTAACCGAGGCAGCTCGAACCCGGTGCGCCCCTGTTATCCACCCCCCACCCCCTCTTCTTGCACCCCCTCCCTCAACCTGCCCTCCCCAGCCCCACCAGCCCCTCGCTAACTGCCCACCCCATTCCCACAAAATACAATTAACTCAATTTTGGGAAACAAATGGTCGCAGCTTTATTACTTACATAACTTTACAGAACATTTCCGTTACAACACAATCTTTTAACCAACCAACAAGCAAATGAGCCTTCACCAGCCATGCTATTACCAAGGTGACCTCTTTCCACTTCTGCCACGGCTGGGACAGCGGCAAGCTTCCATCCCCCCCTTTTAACCGGTCTCACCATATTATTCGCAAAAGCCGACCAGGGGTTATCCGGGTTGGGGGCAACCAACCCCCTTCCCCAATTATAGTTTAAGCCTCCGGACCCCGGAAACCTCCGGGATCCTGCCCCCCCAACAGCTGCGACACCCCTCTTCAATCCACCAACCACACCCATAAAGGGTGGGAGGGTGGGAAGCCAGTGACCCGACACCTTCCTTCACTGCAGAGTCGCCGGAAAACGGCCACCAGCCCATCTTCGCCCACTGGCCCGGACTCCTCTCCACCCCATTGGCTCTCCCTGCCTTCACTCACCCGGAGAGCCAATGGGTTTGAAAGATGCCCCCCCTGCTCGTGCTGACCACGCTGCTGGCCGGCCGCATGCAGGGTCCATGCACTGGGCTGCGAGCCCGGTTACCAGTGGCCATCGGGGACCCTGCCCCGTGGCCTTACAATAACCGAGGCAGCTCGGACCCGGTGCTCCCCTGCTCTCCACCCCCCCACCCCTCCTCTTGCACCCTCCTCCCTCAACCTGCTCCCCTCCCAGCCTCACCAGCCCCTCGCTAACTGCCCACCCCATTCTTTGGGAAACAACTGGTCGCAGCTTTATTACTTACATAACTTTACATAACATTTCCGTTACAACACAATTTTTTAACCAACCAACAAGCAAACGAGCCTTCACCAGCCATGCTATTAGCAAGGTGACCTCGTTCCACTTCCACCGCAGCTGGGCCAGCGGCAAGCTTCTGTCCCCCCCTTTTACCTGGCCTCGCCATATTATTAGCAAAAGCCGGCCAGGGGTTATCCAGGTTGGGGGCTACCGACCCCCGCCCCAATTATAGTTTAAGGCTCTGGCCCCAGAAACCTCCGGGATCCCGCCACTCTGCACAGGAGACTTTAACGTCCCTGCGCTGCCCCCCCCCCCCAAACCAAGCTGCGACCAGCAGGGCTCCCGCTGCACAATCCATTCCAAGGCCCCCTGCCAATCGTTGAGCAGTAAGTCAACGCCCACTGGAAATAAGTGCACCCCATCCTGCCGATACAATCCCCCACAATCCACTTCCACCCAAGAGTGCAAAATTTGATAGCCCCCGTGCTCGCAGACCCAACGACCAATCTGCCGATTAATCTTTGTCAGTCCACGAGACCAACGCCTCTGGTATCGGCAGGCAGGCCTTGGAATGATATCAGACCTTAACAAAATAACTTCTTGAAACATCCGAAGAACATCCACCAAGTCCTTTTTTACCGCTCTGATCAACTGCTTACATGTCTGTGTTACCAGGTCATTGCCACCCAAGTGTAGCAGAATCACTGCAGGCTCCTTCCTCACCCGCCTGTGATGCCGAAGCAAAAGCAATAGCTGTAGCCACTGGAGACCATGCTCACCCAGCCTTAGAACGGACACCACATCTGGGTCAAGACCCAAATTAAGCCCTAATGGCCGCACTGCTGCCTGCTGTCCCACCCAATGCACAAATGAATGGCCGATCATCCAGCAGCCGAGAGGACACCGCCCAACATCTGAAAGAGAAAGCAGTTAGCTACAGATGGACAGATACCTCCCCACTCATAAACACACATAACCCAGAAAGGCCTGTGACTGCCATCTGCCAATGTGCTGTATCTCCACATCTGGCAGCCCCGCCACCGCTGCACTGGTTGCCGCTCCAATCTGGAAGGAATGTGGAGCGAATCGGCAAGGGTTCTCACCAACATGCTGCAGAACCATCCACAGGACTGCCGCGACTTGGAAATGAGTCAACCAGCGAGAATCCTCATGCAGGAAAAACAACCCATCCGATGACGGGTGCACCAACAGGTACTACCTCAATGCCGCTACCAGGCACGTTGGAAGGTTGACCAACTCCTTCAGCACCACCCACAAACCCTTACCCCATTGGTCCGTTTTTGATCTGGCCATCCTCACCTTTAGTTGCCCCTCCCCGACCTGCATGTGCCCACTCCTCAGACAACCACTACCTTCGGAATGGCCGGAGTTTGCCACCAACTCCCCCATCCGGAACACATCAAAAAACGCCAGACAAAAGACAGCCCTGAAAAGCATGGCTTCATAATGTGACACCGCTACCATGGGTAACGCCGTACAAAGGCTGACGAGCAACTCGTGCGTAATCGGTAGCCTGGCATCGCCAAGGGTTGGCCAGGCTCGCTCCCACCCCTGTGGTAGCCTCCGGGCCAGGAACCCCGGTGCCAAATAGTCCCATCCTACTGCTCTAGCAAAAAAGGTAAAGCCAGCCAGGTGACTATGCACAGATGCACTGGATGCACCGTTGCCTTTAGCATAAACTATATACTGCCCCATTAGCCTGTCAGAGGTGAGACCTGGCTGCCAACCTCGGGACTCTAGAAATCCGACCACCTTGTCGCAACCCCTCTGATAGGCTGTTCATGTCGCAGCAGAAAACCGAACGTCGCACCAGATTCACCATCTCTGCTGGCCAACCTGCCATAATCGCTCGGGGACCACCAATCCCTCGGTGTCTGCCTCTGGTGCCAGGGTCCGGAACAGTTCCCACTTGAAACAAGAAAGCACATCATCAATTCTATTAGTACAGCCTGGTATATGCCTAGCCTTGACAAACACATTCAACTGTAAGCAAGCTAACACCACTTCTCATCAGTGCAGCTACTTGAACACAATGTGGAGTATAATGGTTAACCACACTGACCACTGTCACGTTATTACACCACCAAACTACTCTATGATTCCGGAGCTTGTCGGGCCATAACTGCAACACCACTAAAATGGGAAACAGTTCCAAGAAAGTGCTATTGCTAGTCAAACCAGATGCATGACATGACTGCAGCCAACTATCAGCACACCAAGCTCCCCCGGTAAATGCCCAGCCCCGCACCACCTGCTGCATCCGTGTATAGCTGTAAGTCAACGCTGGATGTCTCGGGCTCCATCATGACCGATGTCCCATTAAAACCCTCCAAAAAATCATCCCAAACTCTCAAGTCTGCTCTCATAATCCCTTGACAACCTAATGCGATGATGCGGCTTCCGTACCCCAGCTGTAGTCTCTGCCAACTGTCGCAAAAACACACGGCCCATCGGGATGACTCTTCACGCAAAATTCAAAGAGCCTAATAGCACTTGCATCTCCCACAAAGTAAACTTAGCCAACACCAACCCACTAGCCACCAACGCTCGCAACTTCACCACTTTTTCCATAGGGAGATGCGCCACCATTTGCAACGAATCCAGCTCCACCCCGAGAAAGGTGATCCTTGTCGCTGGGCCTTCTGTCTTGCCCACAGCCAATGGCAGATTCCACGATCTGGACATATTCGTGAAGCCTTGCAATAGCTGCTGGCACTCATCTGATTGCACTGCTCCGACGAAGAAGAAATCATCCAAATAATGGACCACCTGCGGACAACCAACTTTCTGCACCAGCACCCAGTGCAAAAATGAACTAAACTTCTCAAAATAGGCGCAAGAAACAGAGCACCCCATAGGCATGCATTTGTCCACATAGAACTCATCCTCAAAGCAAAAACCCAACAACGAAAAAGCTGACGGATGCACAGGCAGCAAACGAAAAGCTGACTCTATGTCTACTTTTGCCATCCAAGCCCCATGACCACATTTTCTAACTAAAGCCAACGCATCATCGAAGTAAGAGTAGTGAACAGCACACAATTCCCGCGGTATGTGATCATTCACCAATGCTCCTAACTGAAAGGACAAGTTGTACATCAACCGGAACTTCCCCGGCTCCTTCTTAGGCACTACCCCCAGCAGAGAAACCACTAGATTTGCGAGTGGCTGTTCTGCAAAAGGGCCCGCAATTCTCCCTAAGCTCAACTCCACCGCCAACTTGTCCCACACCACAGATGAAAAACGCCGCACAGAGGGGGAATTCCGTGCCATCCTCCCAACCACAGTCCCCTGCACCAGTATAATGAAACCATACTGAAAGCCTAATTCAAGTGCCTCCCTATCCTTCCTCCTTGGATAGCGTCACAACCAATCCTTTATCGCATCCCAATGTATCGGTGTCGGCACCAACCCCACCACGTCCTTGTTACTTGGGAGCCGGCAAGGGCACCTCAGTGGTCCCCTTTTTAATGCATTTAATTGCTGAGTGTCTGCCACCACAGACCGAGCAGGTGTGCCGGAACTTACAGTCGGGGAATGGACAAGAGGACTTGTTGAATCGCCAACATATGTCCCTCGTACTCCCACCCCCTGCTCTCTGCTGGGGCCCCCCCTTCACGAAAGGACCGACCGAACCCTGCTGCATTCCTGTGTCCCACCTCTTGCCCCACCTCTCCCACCAGCCCCATCCCTAACTGACATTTGTGTCAGCCATAAATTAATATCTTGCGTACTGTGGTGATGCGGGTGCAGCACAGCCCTCTGAAAGAGAGAAAGAAGAGGTTTTTTCCATAAATGGGGGATGGGCTCACCTAAGCATAGGTCACAAAGAGAAAGTGAAACTAAAACACACTCTTGCAGAGCTAGCCTGAAGCCACACCCAGTCTCCAGAGCAGCTGCAGGGAGAGAGAGGGTGGGGCCAGAGAAGGAAGCAGGCTACAGAGCATTTAAACTGCGTCACTCAGCAAGTGGGAGAGAGACGGACAGAGGCAGAGGAAAGCAGAGAGTCCAGAGAAGCCAGGAGAGGAGACAGCACTGCAGGGCTGAGAGTCCTGGTGATTCTAAAGGGACTAGCCTGAACTGCCAAGGCAATTGGCAGGGCCAGAGGCAAGAAAGGAGCTGGGGAAAGATTCAGAACTACATTTTTGACTCTGAAGACAGCAGCTCAAGCTCTGAGCCCATAACCAAACAATTCAGAAAGCCTTGGAGAGGAAGGGTTTCTGCAAGCCAGGTAAACCAAACATTTCCTGAAATTGATTCAGTAAGGGGAAGAAGGGCAAGAGGTTCTGACCCAGTTCCAAAGGGGAGAAGGAATCTCAAGTGGGAAAAGCTTTTTAAACTTTTAAAGAAAGTACAGCTAGACGTTCCAGAACGTGTCCCAAGCCCTGAGCCTTACAGCACAGAGGAGGAGATGGAAATTGGGTCTTATCAAGATAATCCAGTGTCCTCTGATGAATCTATGGAATGTGGTTTTTGTACAAGCAATGCTTAGAAGTTTTATTGAAGGCTGTGTGAAAATATAAGAAGTGCTGGTGCCAAGTAATGCCATTGAGAAGGGCAGATAAAAAGGTGGAAAACCACATGTTTTTAAAACAGCCATTTTTATTAATGCTGGAGATGTGTTAAAAATGCTGTTGGTTTCTAAGCTAAGAGGCAGCACATAATCACACGCTGGTTTGTAGCAGCTGGGAGAAGCTGAGAAGATTGCTGGACTGTGCATGTAACCGAGTTTAAAGTGTTTTGCTTAAGTGAAGAAGAATTTAAGTTAAAAAGCAAAGAGTGAAGAAACTGCTTTGCTAGAGCAGTTGAATGTCTCTTTTGAAAAGTTTTTGTTGGAGAAATTATCCTTCTTTCTGTTTTGGGAACCTTTATCAAGGCCAGTTGCCAATTTGACGCTGCAAAGAAAAATAAAAAAAATTTATAACAAATTTTCCTGTGTCAGCCTCATCCACTCGGACTGCTTTATAATAAGCCCACAACTACACTATAAGGGCCTCAGCTACTATGTTGAAGCATAGAATTAAGTGTGATGACCGGTCGCCCCCACTAGGCAGCCGCCTAGGAGGGACCACGGCACCACAGTACCCCATGACAACAATTTGCTCTCCTCCATCTTGTCCCTAAACTTCTCATCATAGTTTATTTATTTTATTTATTTAGACAATTTTGTATACCACCTTATCCTTCAATCAAAGTGGTCACAACACAATTGGGGGATACATTTAACACGAGGGGATATGAGACACATACGCTAATACTTACAGGGAAAATGGGCAGTGGAGGGTTAAGTGGCTTGCCCAAGACCACAAGGAGTACCTGTAGGACTAGAAACCCCAGTCCTTCCGGCCCAAGGTTGCGTCCTCTAGTGGGATCTAGTTCAACCATGCCCACCCCTCATGTGTCTGAGCCGCCTCCAAAATTGAGTCCGCATATGCCAACAACATACCATAATCCTCAGGAGATTGCTGACCCCAAACACTTGCCAACCTCAAAAAGGCTCTTGTCCAGTTTAACACATTACGCGACACCTTTCTAATCTGACCTGCCTTCTCACCCTCCTTCCGCTTCTTCTTACTTTCTCCGGACCACTTCCTGCCTTCCAACAATCGGAAAATGTCAATGTAATGCCATTTCCTGATTTTCCGATGCAGATTCCTTGGGACCCCTTCCCAGAGCTCAGAGAAAGAGACCAATGTAGGCATTCCCTTCCCCCCGTGGACAGCGCCTGCGCCTTGCCTACTCCTTTTTCCGTGCTCTCCGTCCCAGACAAGAATGACGAGGAGTCGGAAGCCAAGGAAGAGGATGACCCTGAACTGTGCCTCCGTCTGCATGGATGCCTCTTCTTTTTTGCCTTGGACCCCTCTCCTTCCTGCATGCGAACCTGCATGGCTCCATCTCCTTGGATCTCTGCTTCGTGCTGCAGGAGCCCTCCGTCACCAGCATTGTTGTCCTCAGGCCTCATGACGTGCCATGATGGTGCTCCCATGTCCATCTGCCACGATCCCCCCTGAAGTCCTATTCCTTGCCCTGTAGGTTCAGACGTTGCCGAATCCTGTGATGGCATAACAGCAAGAGCAGGGAGGGAGACAGAGGGAAGCCCAGAGGGTTGTCAATCCTGCAACCACTCCACCATGGATGACCCTTTCCCTCCTCCTACCCAGTGCTCCCATGACTCCGGGGCGCCAGACGTCCTACAAAATCCTTGTACTCCCTGCAGACCCATTGGGAAGGTAAATCCCTGACCCCCGCTAGGGGCCCCTTGCCAGGGTGCTACCCAGCCACCAGACCCCATCCCTCACCCTAACCACCAGGCGCAAACCCGCCCAGACCCTGCCCAGAAACCCTTCCCACCGAGCTTCCTGTGCCCCCTTCAGCCCCACTAAGGCCCGTCCCCCCGGCTAAAGGTGGCATTAGTGTTGACAAATGTGTCACTGGCCTCCCTGTCTTGCTCTGTGAGCCCTGACTCACTCACCTGCAGCACTACCCCACCCACCCCAGCCCCCCAGCATGAGGACCTACCCCTACCTGGCCTGGGTAAGGCTAAAGCCCTCCCTCTTTTCCCAGCCCTCCTTGTAACATAGTAACATAGTAAATGATGGCAGATAAAGACCAGTATGGTCCATCTAGTCTGCCCAGTACGATGTCAAGAGTAGGTACACCTGCTGCTCTGTGCAGGCCCCCCCTTCCCCATGTCTTTGTTTAGGGGTGATCCCACCACTCCATGTACGGCATCCCTATTTGTCAAGGAATTAGATGGTTCAGATTATTTTGATATTTTCTTGTTGCTGTTAAGGGATCCACTGTGTCTGTCCCATGTCCTTTTGAACTCGCCTGAAGGACCCCCACCAGTCGGCAAGCAGCCAGCCTGATCCCCCCCCCCCATCTGCCACAATCGTGCCTGCCTCACCGCTGAACACTCCAAATTCTGGCTGTGGAGGCACGGCTCTATCAGCCGCGACCCCCCCCCCCCACCAGGACCTCTAACCCTTTCCTGCCGGCCCCAACGTGAAGGCATCACCCGACTTGAAAGATGTCCCCCGCAAAAGATTACCCCACTCCACAGCCTCAATGCAACTGTACTCGCCCTTCTTCATCGCCTTTCAGGCAATCCACCGCAGCCTGCACTTCTCCTGCATGAGACCGCCTGGCCCGACTGCCGCGGATTGCCGTCAACAGCATGTCGCCTTGTGGCATGCCCAACAAGTCTGCCACAAAGGTCTACACCGACCGCCTTCTAAGCCGCCAATCAACCAGAACAGCGACCCCGACACCGCAAGCCAGTGACCCGAGACCTTCCTTCGCTGCAGAGTCACAGGAAAACGGCCACCAGCCCATCTTCGCCCACTGGCCCAGACTCCTCTCCACCCCATTGGCTCTCCCTGCCTTCACTCACCTGGAGAGCCAATGGGTTTGAAAGATGCCCCCCCTGCTCGTGCCGACCACGCTGCCAGCAGGCCACATGCAGAGTCCATGCACCGGGCAGCGCTCCTGGTTACCAGCGGCCATCGGGGACCCTGCCCCATGGCCTTATAATTATCAAACATGTCTTTATGGTTAGGTCAGCTTGACATACTTTTAGTGTGGGAGAATCTACAAAGGTTGCATTGTGAATGACAAAAAGCACACACAGGTCACACCGATGCAGTGTTGGATTAACACATGGATCTCAATTTTTTATAATTCATTCCATCCTATGCTATGAAAGCCAGATTGTAGCACTATAAAAACAGTTTATTACTGATGAGTCCTGGATATTATCACTATTGATAAATGGGACCTAGAACATTATATTGTCTGCATAAAATGGCAAAGAACATTATGAAAATCACCTCACAGAGCAGCTGCAAATAAATGTTAAGTAAAACGGAAATAGCAGAACTCGTGGAACCTCGTGATGTAAAGAGTACCACTCTGATATTCTAGACCCCACCTTAACTTGTTGCATGCATTCCACCAGATATGAGTGGAACCACTGTAGCAGCATTGCTTCCAATGGATTTCATACATAATAGTAGAATCTCATGGTTAACTGATTTGGAAACAGCCGATATATCTAAAAAGATCAGGATAAAAGCTAATATTGACTTTTTAAGCCTTTTAATTAAATCATCAGCCATCACAGTTACAAGTTTTTCTACCCCATAATGGTGCCTTAAGCCATTTTTTTACATATCAGTTGTGATAATTGGTTTATTAAGGGTACATTAATTGTAATACCACATTTGTTTCTTTTTTTTTTTTTACTTTTATTTATAAAGATACCTTTTTACATAGTCATACTGTGAAAACAGTTACAACCAAGAAATACAGCAAATGACAAAGAAAATACATAGAATATAATCTATAAGAAAACCAGTCCACATCTCGGGGAGACGTTAAACTAAATAAATCAAAATATGTCCAAAGAAAACAAGGCAAAACCCAAAGGGGCATTAGCCAACTAATCAGCCAGAAGAGTACCCTCACCACCCACCCACAATCAATCATACAGTGATACGTGCCTTTTCCCGATCTACAATCCACTTTTCTAGCTTGGACGAGGAAAAAAAGACAAACTTATCATAGTGTAATGAAATGCAACATTTACAAGGGTATTTTAGGAAAAAAGTTGCCTCTAAAGCACGCCGCTGATGAGCAGATTCGGATCTCCGGGCACAGGGGAAGGGGCCGCAGGACAGGTGATATTGCTGCTTGAGCAGCAGAAGTCTTTTTTTTTTTAATTTGACAATTGATTCTGCCGCTGCCACGGCGGCAACGGCAGAAGTCAGGGTTTTGGGGTTTTTTTGTTTTCCTCTGTCGGGGGGGGGGGGTATGACTGGGAATGGGCAGATGGGGGTTAGGACTGGAAGTGGGCTATTGGCAGGGGGGGGGGGGTTATGACTTATAATGGGCTATTGTGGGGGCTAGGACTGGAAATGGGCAGATGGGGGTTAGGACTGGAAGTGGGCTATTGGCAGGGGGGGGGGTTATGACTGGTAATGGGCTATGGTGGGGGCTAGGACTGGAAATGGGGAGATGGGGGTTAGGACTGGAAGTGGGCTATTGGCAGGGGGGGGTTATGACTGGTAATGGGCTATGGTGGGGGCTAGGACTGAAAATGGGGTGATGGGGGTTAGGACTGGAGGTGGGCTGATTGGGGGGTTAGGACTGGTAATGGCCTATGAGGGGAGGTCAGACTGAAAATGGGGTGATGGGGGATACGACTGCAAGTGGGCTATGGGGGGGACTAGGACTGGTAATGGGCTATGGGGGGGGGTAAGACTGAAAATGGGGTGATGGGGGGGTAAGACTGGAAGTGCGCTATGGGGAGGTTAGGACTGGTAATGGGCTATGGGGGGTCTAGGACTGGTAATGGGCTGGGGGGGTTGCTAGGACTGGAAATGGGCTGAGTGGAAGGGGGGCTTGAACTGCAAATGGCTGATGGGGAGGGGGGCTTGGAATGGAAATGGGCTGTGAGGGGAGGGAGCTAGGATTGGAAATGGGCTGATGGGGGGCTAGGATTGGAAATGGGCTGATGGTGAGGCTAGGATAGGACTGGAAATGGACTGATGCAGGGACTAGAAAGGAGCAGATGCTGGGTGGGGCTGGAACTAGAAGGGAGCTGATGTTGGGGGAGGATTAGAATGGGATGGAGCTGGGAAAGTGAAATGGAGAGGGGAAAAATATTTTGTCTGGAAGAGAAGACAAATCTACAATTGGCCAGGTATTGGGAGAGTAAGTGGGGATTGAGGATGGAGGGGTAAAATTTGAGTGGATGAAATAGGAATGAGGAAAGAGCAAAAGGAGAAAGATTAGTATGTTAAAGCAGATGTAGAGAGAGAGAGAATGGAAAAAAACTAGAAGAGAGAAGAAAGGACAAATGGACAGCAGACGATGGAGATAGCAGAAGACACGAAGAAACCAGAAGTGGCTGGAGCAATTGCAACTGAAAAAAAATGCACAAAAGGTAGAAAAATATCTCTTTATTTTGAATTTATTAACTGGAATATGTCAGCTCTGGGAAATGTGCATCATTAATGTTTGCGCTTTGTTTAGTACAAGAGGAAATTAATTTATAGTTTTATTTCTACAGTGTTGTTGTACATTCCAAGTTTGGCTTTTGGGGTTCCCAGTTTAATTATTGTCTTCCTATTTCTGAATCTTTTAGTCTTTCTTTATCCATACTCATTAAGAGGCATGTTTACTAAAAGTTAGTGTATGGTAACATTATGCAAATATTTATGCAAATGAGGCCCCTTATGCAAATGAGGCCCCACGTCTTATGCGGCCCCCGGGTTACTTTACAAGTCCTCATTTGGCCCTCAAAGCAATTTGAGTTTGAGACCCCTGCTCTAAAGCAAGTACTCTAGGTTTCAACAGAAGAAACGATTTCCTACAAAGTTGTGTAGAACGAGATACATCTGGGAATATAGATACTCTGTCACCACAGAATTGGAACTCTTTACTCCTGAAATAAGACTTCAAAATAGAAATCTTATCATCTTCTAAGGATAGAGTAACCAACAAAGTGGCCCTAGTGGTAATCACATCCTGAGTATCTTCCAGAAAAGCTGTTAGATTGAAATCATCCTTATCTGATATGGGCAACTCATCCTTGTCCCCAGGACTGGTAGAAGTATTAAAAGGAAGGTAATAACATTTAGCCACTAAACAAGACTCGGCCTGAGGAAAAAAGAGAGTATCCTTCAGATATTTCCTAAAGAGCACTAGAGGAGACAACATCGAACAAATAGGAAAATTTCACAAACTAAGATTTTTCCTACGACCTAAGTTTTCTCGATTTTCCAGCTTCTGATGCAAAAGAGAACTTTCTTTAGCATGAGCTGCAGTAAAATCCGCAAACTTTTTAACTTAAGGCTCAAGTTTCACCAGAACAGAGCGACAAGCCCCAATCTGGGAATCTAGAGACTGAAACTTCTGAACGGATTCCCTTGTAAATTGACAGAGCTTAGGAACAGTCTCTACAAGCATTTGTTCTGTACACGAGACTATTGTCTAAACATCCGAGAGAGAAACAGTGGAAGCAGGAGGTTTAGCTGCTAAAGGGGTGGGACGACTCCATGGAACTTCTTTAAGGACCATGTCCGAGGAAACTACAGGAGACACTTCCCCAGACAATTCAAGAAAACCCGGGGGAAGCGGGGGTGTTCGCTCGAAAGAGCTCAAACTCGCACCATCAGTTACAGGATCAAGAGGCACAGTACCTGGAATGGCGGTTCGCGGCGTAGAGACAAGATGCTTCTCAATCGCCCCGGCTTGAGATTCATCAGCAGGAGGTTTCTTCTTACGCTTGCCTCCTGGCATAGCTCACTAACTCACACCACACAGCTCCAAACGGCTCCAAAGGGGCTCACAAGGGGCAGAAAACCCCCTTTGAAAACGCGCCCCTTAGAAGACGTGCCGACGGCTAAGCGCCGTATGGAATCAAATTATAGCAGGACCTGAAGATGACGTCAGCAGGCTGCCCGCTCAGCCGCCAGCCACGAAACCAGCCTCCTCTCCACCAATGGAACCGGACAGCAGATGAAAATGCTCCATATTTGTTTCAATTAGTTTTGCTAACCAATGCAAACTTGATATTGAGTAAAACTTGCTTCCGTTGGATCTTCTGTTGGACCTTTTAAAACTAGGTAGATATTCGCTTTCTTAAGTTCTGTTGGCATAACAGCTTGCCTCAAAGATAAAATAATTATTCTCAACAAGGCCTCAGAGACATTAGACCATATTACCTTTGGCTAAATGGTGGGGCATAGGTCTAAAGGGAAACAGTGGTTTTCAATTCCATCAATACTTTCTTCTACAGTTGTGTTATTACAGCTATGAACTCGTTCCATTTTTAAATAGTAATACATTGGAAGACAATTGATGACATCTCTTAATTCCTTTTGTTTGCTTTATGCTTATCACATTTTGCTAGGGTCTCAGAACTAGTCCTGCTGGCATCCTCAATATTAGTAGCTTCTTTAACTAAAGATCTGACTACATCAAAGAGCTCCCTTGGTCGATTTACTGCTATCTGAATTGTATGTTCAATATAATTCTTTCAGTTTCTATCTACCATCATGCGGTATTATTCAAGCATTCCTAGATACATACTTCATGATAAATTATTTTTAATTCATCTCCACTTTCTAATCTATAAAGTCCTTACTCATATCTTTCAATTCTCTACTATACTATGGTGCAGCATGCACCCTTCTCAGAGTCTTAATATTTTGTGTAGCTAAGGCTGCCTTTCTGAAAATTTTATTTCAGTTGTCCACTAACACATCAACATCATTACTGACTACAGAATCCAGGCTATGAGAAATCTCATTTGTAAACTCCTCTTTATTGAATCTTTTAAACTGGCAAATATTTACTGGATTCAAGGCACCTGAAAAATAACCAGAGAACCTTTATTTCCTCTGTGCTGCAAGTGGAAACAAAGACCAAATCCAGAATATTGCCTTTGTCATGTGTTGATTCTGTTATTTATTTCATTGAACCCAGTCATAACATGGCTTCCAGAAAACATTATGGGCCCAGTCCAGGAAGGGGAATAGTGGGGCTCTATGTCCCGGCGGGACATCCAGTCCCACTATCCACCTTTACCATATGCCACCTCCTGGCCCCCTTGAACACACACAAAGCAACTGTGCATGCTGCGGAGTAGCAGCATGGGGGCATAGAGTGGGCGGAGCAGGGGCGGTCCTGTCACCTGGACATACAGGGCCAATTCCGGTCACGGCCCTGTACGTCCACGGAGCAACTTGGGGATGGCCTCGGAGGTGGAATAAGCATTGGCCACCCCTCCAGATCCAATGGCCAGCCCCAAGGCAGCAACGGTGAGTTACTGCCACCCGATCCGGGCCCTGGCTGCCCCCACCATGGTCAGGCAGCAGAGAAACTGGGGCCCCAATGGAAGCGGGCAGGTTGTGCCACAGGGAGAACATCCCTGCAGCACTGCATGGGCCACCAGGCCATCTCCCAGTGCCCAATCCTGCACCCACAGGAACATCTTGCTCCCATGGTGCAGAATTGGGATTTGATGGGCTCGTCCTGCTTGGGGCTGTCCAGATGGTCCGGACATGCCCCTTTGGGATTGGGTTCTATATTTCAATACCTATTCTTCTAGGTGAAAATGACATGGAATACTAATACTATGGAATTTACCGTATTCTCCCTATTGTTCATTTAACATTTCCAAATATTTTGCGAGTCCAATTGTTATCATTCCAAGGGGTATGTTTACTAAGCTTCATGCCAGTAACACTCATGAGGGGTACATTAACAGCATGGGAGGTGGGTGCTAATTTCTGGGGGCATGTGCTTCCGTTCCCCTGAAGTTAGCATAGGCCCAAGTTCTGACATCGCGCAAGCCACCATGTAGGCATACTTAATAGGCATCATGCGCAGTGTAACGTCAAAGACGAACCCCCTTGGTAGCGGCAGCGAGCTGATACAATCCAGGCCTTCTTAGGGTTGTCCTATAAGATCCACGCACTGTGCAGCACAAAATCCTCTTGCTTCAAGTTTGGTCTGCTAGGCTTCTTGAGCTGCCAGGCCTGGAGTGGCCCTTCCTCTTGCCCACTCATGGCAGGAGAATGGGCAAGCAGAGCCCCATGAGTGTGCAGCTCTATCACCAGGGCATTGGGGTTCAAGAGCAGAGATAGAGCCTGGCCACTAGTTCCAATCTCTCCAGTTCACAACACAAGTTATACAAAAACAATTAATACTGCTTCTCAAATCAGTTCAATTCAACACAAGTCTTTCATAGAATGCACCACAAAGCTCAGCTGCAAAGTTAGAGGCTGTGCCCACCCTTCCTCCCTTCAAGTTCACTTAATTCTTAGTGGAACCTGCCCCAGGGCTAGAGTTTTTAGTGTGCTTCCATGGGTTCAGGATTATCCTTGTCTTCACAGGACTAGGTTTCCATGACCTCCTTCTCTATCTCAGGGTAGATCTCCTCACACGGGAACTGTGGAAGTTTTTCTAGGCCCAAACTACCTAAGCCCTCCCTCTCCCCGTCTCTTTCTGGATCCAATGAGTAGTTCCTGGTGAGCCTGGGAAACTCATCCAGAGCAGAATCCTGAAATGCATGAGGGAATTAGACCTGTCCCTCCCAACAGGAATGTGGTTGGTGTGGGCCTTCCCTTCGGGGACCCAGGCCGGGTCTTCCCTATACTTGTTACCTCTAGGTTGCCTGCAAGGCTGCAATGGGGCTTGCACTATCCCAAAACAATGGTCCTCCTGACTCCACAGGAGCTGATCACTACAGCAGTAAGCACAGGCCAATAACATAGATAAAGTTCCTAGATGAAATAAATGACTGCTTCTTGGAGCAGCTGGTTCATGAACCGACCAGAGGGGAAGCCATATTAGACCTAGTCCTTAGTGGAACACCAGATCTAGTGCAAGAGATAAGGTTGTTGGGGCCACTTGGCAATAGTGATCATAGCATGATTGCCTTTGATTTAATTAGTGGAGGAGGGATAGTAAGGAAATCCACAGTACTACCATTTAACTTTCGAAAGGGAGACTATGATAAAATGAGGAAAACAGTTAAGAAAAAACTAAAAGGAGCAGTTGCAAAGGTTAAAGACGTACATCAGGCTTGGCTGTTGTTGAAAAATACTATCTTGGAAGCCCAGACCAGCTGTATTCCATGCTTTAAGAAAAGTGGAAGGAAGTCCAAAAAACTGCCAGCATGGTTTAAAGGTGAGGTCAGAGAGGCTGTTGTTGCCAAAAAAGCATCTTTCAGGAAATGGAAAAGAGAGCCAAACGACGAAACCTGGAAACAGCACAAGCACTGGCAAGTCAAATGCAAGGCATTGATAAGGCAGGCAAAGGGAGAATTTGAGAAGAAGCTTGCTTGAGGAAGCAAAAACGCGAAGTAAAGACCTTTTCAAGTACATTCGTAGCAAAAAACCTGTGAGAGAGTCAGTTGGTCCATTAGATGATAAAGGGGTTAAAGGAGCACTAAGAGGCAACAAGGCGATAGCGGAGAAACTGAATGAATTCTTTGCTTCGGTCTTTACTGAGGAAGATGTAGGGATGTTACCCATGACTGAAGTGGTTTTTAAAGGTGCGGAAGAATTGAAGGAAATATCGATACATCGGGAAGATGTATTACAACTATTAGATAAACTGAAGAGTAGCAAATCACCTGGGCCGGAGGGTATACATCCAAGGGTGTTGAAAGAACTGAAATATGAGATTGCAGACCAGCTATTAGTAATCTGTGAACTATCATTAAAATCATCTCTAATACCTGAAGATTGGAGGATCGCCAATGTAACACCAATTTTTAAAAAGGGTTCCAGGGGTGATCCGGGAAACTACAGACCGGTGAGCCTGATGTCAGTACCGGGAAAAATGGTAGAAACCATCATAAAGATTAAAATTACTCAGCATGTAGATAGTCATGACCTAATGGGAGACAGCCAACATGGCTTTAGACAAGGAAGATCTTGTCTTACTAATCTGTTATGTTTTTTGAAGGAGTGAATAATCAGGTGGACAAAGGTGAGTCGGTTGATATTGTGTATCTGGACTTTCAGAAAGCCTATGACAAGGTCCCTCATGAGAGACGTTTGGCAAAACTAAAGCGTCATGGGATAGGAGGCAGTGTACTATTGTGGATCAGGAACTGGTTAAAAGATAGAAAGCAGAGGGTAGGGCTAAATGGCCAATTTTCCCAATGGAGAAAGGTGAATAGTGGTGTACCCCAGGGATCTGTGCTGGGTCCGCTGCTTTTTGACATATTCATAAATGACCTGGAAAGTGGAATAACGAGTGAGGTTATCAAATTTGCAGATGACACAAAACTATTTAAAGTTGTTAAAACCCAAGAGGATTGTGGAAAATTGCAAGAGGATTTTGATAAATTGGAAGACTGGGCATCAAAATGGCAGATGAAATTTAATGTGGACAAGTGCAAAGTTATGCACCTAGGGAAGAACAACCCAAACTATGGTTACACGATGCAAGGTTCCACATTAGGAACTACCACCCAGGAAAAAGATTTAGGCGTTATTGTGGATACCATGTTAAAACCCTCGGCCCAGTGTGCAGCAGCGGCCAAGAGAGCAAATAGAATGCTAGGTATGATAAGGAAAGGAATGGAAAATAAAACAAAAGATATTATAATGCCTCTATATCGTTCCATGGTGAGACTGCACCTTGAATATTGTGTGCAATTCTGGTTGCCGTATCTTAAAAAGGATATAGCGATTTTAGAAAAGGTTCAGAGAAGAGCCACCAAAATGGTAAAGGGGATGGAAGGATACTCCTATGAAGAAAGGCTAAAAAGGTTAGGGCTCTTTAACCTGGAAAAGAGACGGCTGAGGGGAGATATGATAGAAGTCTATAAATTAATGAACGGAGTGGAACGGGTAAACGTAGATCGATTGTTTACCTTATCAGAATATAGAAAGACTAGGGGACATGCAATAAAGCTACGGGGTAAACTATTTAAGACTAATAAAAGAAAATATTTTTTCACTCAACGTGTAATCAAACTCTGGAATTTGTTACCGGAGGATGTAGTAAAGGCTGTTAGTGTAGCTGGGTTTAAAAAAGGTTTGGACAAGTTCCTGGAGGAAAGGTCCATAAACCATTATTAAGAAGGGACCCACGATATCAATGCTTGAACCAATACAAGCATTGTGGAACCTGTGTCCCTTGGGGAAACTGCTAGGTACATATGACCTAGATTGGCCACTGTTGGAAACAGAATACTGGGCTTGATGGACCTTGGTCTGACCCAGTATGGCATATCTTATGTTCTTAACATGTGCCCCCAAGAGCATCAGTTATTACTGGTATCCCCTTGAATTTTTCCTCCAAATTATTTCTACTTCAGTTTGTAAATCACAGTATTTTGTTAATTTTTCATGCAGTTTTTCAGCAATTCCACTATCACTGCATAATAATAATTATTATTATTATAGTGGATTCTTGATTGGAAGACACAGTGTAGGACTGGTTTTAATCCTATGATTCAGGTTCTATTAACTAAAAACCAAGGAATCATTCAGGTAAGCTATTCCAAATAGGACTTGTAGAGTCAAGTATGGTAGGTCCAAAATTTGTAAATATTTCAGAAGTCCCTTTAGTATAGCAACGAGAGCTCCAACCACAACTGGTATTACAGTAGACATTTCTATATTTTGTCAGTTTCTCTCGTTCTTTGTCCTCAATTTGGGTATCACCTGGGATTGCCACATCTATAAATCATACTTTCTCCTTTTCTATAACAGTAATAGCAGGTGTATTGTGTTCTAAATGCCTATCTGTTTGTATTCAGAAGTCCCACAGGATCTTTGCCAGTTCAATTTCTACAACCTTTCTCTGCATCATGTTCCCAGAGGACTTTTTTCAACAGGAATACAATATTTTTTACTCAGATTCCAGTGGATGATCTTTGCCACTCTATCGTGCCTTTGTTTGTAGTCAGTTTGTGTAATTTTGTTACAGCTGCTAATTATATGATCCACAGTTTCATTCTTGAATTTACACAATTGGCACTGGCTGTCATCTGAAATATGATGACAAGTGAAAGAGCAGTCACTACATGGTCACTATATTATAAATATTGAAGGAAAGGTGAATGAGACCCTAATGTGGGAATGGTTAACATCTGGAGCACTGAAAAAAGAAATAGACAGCTTGATAATGACATTAACAGCCTTTACAAACTAATGCTATCAAAACTAAAATTCATCATCATCGGGCTTTTTCTTTTTTGTATTCTATTTGTGTTTTCATTGTTTTAAGAAGCTGTTCTTTGCAAATTTCCACAAGCAGTGCTTCTTTACTTCTTGTAATATAATCATTTAGACACATTTTTCTTCCTCAACAGTTCACATAATTTGCAAAAGGCCTCTACCATAAGAACCATTTTTCTTATGTTGCAATATAATCTACAGTATCTACATCACTCCTAGGATATTATCATCATCATCATTCATCTGTGGCACATCATAGACAATGTTGACTGGTTACAACTCCATTAATTTGGGTCATACCAAATGTCACCACCCGGCCTGGAGTGTGCCAACTCTACTTTTCCCCTAGGTTATATGTCACAGATTGATTACCTCAAATCAGTCAATTCCAGGGGATGGACTGCAGTGTACACTGAGTTTCCACAGAATTCCACTCTGTTGAAGAGTGGTATTCCAAGAAGAGAAGAATATATAAACTGAAAAAGATTTGACCAGGACAAAATGCTGTTACAATATACACTGATGTAAGAGTTCCCAAGGAAAAGAAAAATATTACCTTTTAAAAGAAACATTCACATGGCATGCTATGGCATTAAACAATTTTTCTTGTAATGAATAGATTATTATGAATTGTGTAATACAGTTATTTGTAATTTGTAGGGCCCCTTTTTGTATTAGAAAACCTTAATTGAGCTGAATTTTGGATGCATGCATACTAGTACTTCTCATATCAGTCTTCTTGTTGGGGCCCAGGAGATCACCAGCAGACTCAGGTATCATCAGCAGGAAGCAGGGCTTCTCTCTATTCTTCTGACTTCTTTCTTTTTTTAGCTCTTTTACCTTTTTAAAAAAAAACACTAAGGGGTATGTTTACTAAAGGGTGCTATTTGCGCTGCTGTGACACTATCGGGCGATAAGGTACCTTATCGCGCGATAATGGCACTTTACCAGGCGCAAAGGTACCTTATCGCGCGATAACGCACGCAGCGGTGCAAACGAGTGCTGAAGGTGGAGAAAGGCTCCCGGAGGGCGGAGAGAGAGGGTCAATGGGTGGAGAGTGGGAGGGGAGAAGCTCCCTGCACACTAACGCTGTGGATTCCGGTTCTGAAAACTAACGCCAGTGAAACCCTGGCGTTAGAGCAGATTTAAAGGGAAATCATTTCTGTCAGCAATGTACAGCAAAGCCAGGGAAACCTACAAAAAGTGAGAAGTGTGATACATGTGCACGGAACAAACGGGCAAATAAACATTGAAAATGACCTGAACAAAATGTAAAGAAAACCATAACCAAGCTGGCCAATAGTGATATTAATGGGAAACAGCAGAAAACACTACCGAGAAAGCTCCAAAAAAAGATATTAATTTTGGAAGGGTCTATGCTCTATCCCCATACAAGCTGAATGATCCCACAGAGAAATAGCGCTGATCGGGGTTTCCCCTTGTTATTGGGCAGGTTTCCCATGGCGTGAACACGTTCTGCAAAAGCAGGGTGGGCATGTCGGAACAGGCAACTGGACAAATGCTGGAAAAGGGGATACAGAGGGCTGCAGGTGGCACATGCTGTGGTGCAGCTGGGCCACAGTTCGGACTAGGTGATGCCTAGTTGGCAAATAGGAATGCTGAAACAGTAGAGCAGCCAGACAGCAACTGATGAGGGGCCAACATGGGCACAAGTGTGTTTCCCACAGTGTCACAGGGGATAGTACCCAGCAGGTACCCCCAAGGGCACAGAACATTGGCCGGCGGTGCTGGGGGGAAGCGTGGACATCTATGCAGGCACCCCTACCCCAGAACCCACACCATAGGCAGCCGCCTACCGGCACACTGGATGGCCTGAGACTGTGCACCACCAGCAGAAGGGCATGTCAGTATGGTGGCGGAGGGGTACTGGTTGTGGAGGGGGCAGTGGCTGCTGCCCACAGCAGACCGTGGCCTAGCCCTGTTTAGGTGGGTGCCGTGCACTGCAACAGACAGGCTCTGTCTGACAAACAGTCATGGTCACTGTTCCCTCTAAGCTGTGCATGTGTGCACGCGCACACACCTTGCCGAGCGAGCGCACATACTTTACAACAGAGCGCACAAAAATTATGGTTCTGATTCTGAAAGAAAACACAGACACCTTAAAATTTAAAAGTTGTGATTGTAATTACTAGAAATTTTCCTCTTCATATAGCAATCGTCTATTTTCATTTAATTTGATTAAAATCAATGTGGTGTACATACTGTATTCTGACGTGTAGTCAAATTTTAAAGTATATAACTCCGAGCGTCGTTATGTGGCACACAAAAATTTAACCTTCCTTCAAAAGCTGCACAGCTGATATTTTATGCGCACACAGACTACAGAAAATTAGAGGGAACATTGGTCATGGTATCCCCAGGGCATGAACTGTCGGTGTGGTGCAGTACACACCGCCAGTGTGTTCAGGAGCGGAAGGTCATAGGTTCAAGTCCCAGCTGTGGTCCCTGCCAACCTACTCCCCATATTTTATCCACTACTAAACCGTGGTAATAAAGATGGAACCTTTATTGCAGATAACATAAACATGTCTCAAACGCCTATATTTTACCCTACAGAGCACAGACACCATAAACATGCACATTACCTAGAGCAGAGTCTCACAAATGCAGTCCTGGAGGGCCAAACACCATTCAGGTTCCATGCTGTCTCTAATAAAGATGCCTGTGCTGCATTTCTATGCGCCGTCCCCATGGTATGCAGACGTATCTCATGCATATTCATTAGGGACAGCATGAAAACCCGAACAGTGTTTGGCCCACCAGGACTGGAGTTGGGAACCTCTGCCCTAGAGCAGCGGCCAACAGGGGCAGAAACTGCCAGCATGGTTTAAAGGTGAGGTCAGAGAGGCTGTTGCTGCCAAAAAAGCAACCTTCAGGAAATGGAAAAAAGAGCCAAATGATGAAAACTGGAAACAGCACAAGCACTGGCAAGTTAAATGCAAAGCATTGATAAGGCAGGCAAAGCGGGAATTTGAGAAGAAACTTGCAACAGAAGCAAAAACACGAAATAAAGACTTTTTCAAGTACATTCGTAGCAAAAGGCCTGTGAGAGAGTCAATTGGACCATTAGATGATAGAGGGGTAAAAGGGGCAGTAAGAGGAGACAAGGCTATAGCAGAGAGACTGAATGAATTCTTTGCTTCGGTCTTTACTGAGGAAGATGTAGGGATGTTACCCAAGACTGAAGTGGTATTTAAAGGTGATACTGCAGAGGAATTGAGAGAAATATCGCTACACCGGGAAGATATATTACAACTATTTGATAAACAGAATAGTAGCAAATCACCTGGACCGGATGGTATACATCCCAGAGTGTTGAAAGAACTGAAATATGAGATTGCAGACCTGCTATTGGTAATCTGTGAACTTTCATTAAAATCATCTGTAATACCTGAAGATTGGAGGGTCGCCAACGTAACACCAATTTTTAAAAAGGGTTCCAGGGGTGACCCGGGAAATTACAGACCAGTGAGCCTGACGTCAGTACCAGGGAAAATGGTAGAAACCATCATAAAGAACAAAATTACACAGCATGTAGATAGTCATGGCCTAATGGGAGACAGCCAACATGGCTTTAGACAAGGAAGATCTTGTCTTACTAATCTGACAGGTAGACAAAGGTGAGTCAGTTGATATAGTGTATCTGGACTTTCAGAAAGCTTTTGACAAGGTCCCCCATCAGAGACTTTTGGCGAAGCTAAAAAGTCATGGGATAGGAGGCAGTGTACTATTGTGGATCGGGAACTGGTTAAAAGATAGAAAGCAGAGGGTAGGGCTAAATGGCCAATATTCCCAATGGAAAAAGGTGAATAGTGGAGTACCCCAGGGATCTGTACTGGGTCCGCTACTTTTTGACATATTCATAAATGACCTGGAAAAGGGAATAACTAGTGAGGTTATCAAATTTGCAGATGACACAAAACTGTTTAAAGTTGTTAAAACCCAAGAGGATTGTGGAAAACTGCAGGAGGATCTGGATAAATTGGAAGACTGGGCATCCAAATGGCAGATGAAATTTAATGTGGACAAGTGCAAAGTTATGCACCTAGGAAAGAACAACCCACACTATAGTTACACGATGCAAGGCTCCACATTAGAAACCACCACCCAGGAAAAAGATTTAGGAATCATCGTGGATAACATGTTAAAACCCTCCGCCCAGTGTGCAGCGGCGGCCAAGAAAGCAAATAGAATGCTAGGTATCATAAGGAAAGGGATGGAGAATAAAACAAAGGATATTATAATGCCTCTGTATTGCTCCATGGTACGACCGCACCTTGAATATTGTGTGCAATTCTGGTCACCGTATCTTCAAAAGGATATAGCATTATTAGAAAAAGTACAGAGAAGAGCCACCAAATTGGTGAAGGGGATGGAAGGCTACTCCTATGAAGAGAGGCTAAAAAGGTTAGGGCTCTTTAACCTGGAAAAGAGACGGCTGAGGGGAGATATGATAGAGGTCTATAAATTAATGAATGGAGTGGAACGGATAAACGTGGATCAATTGTTTACGCTATCAGGATATAGAAAGACTAGGGGACATGTAATGAAGCTACAGGGTAAACTATTTAAGACAAATAAGAGAAAATATTTTTTCAATCAACGTGTAATCAAACTCTGGAATCTGTTACCGGAGGATGTAGTAAGGGCTGTTAGTATAGCTGGGTTTAAAAAAGGTTTGGACAAGTTCCTGGAGGAAAGGTCCATAAACCACTATTAAAAAGGGACCCAGAATATCAATGCTTGACCCAGTACAAGCATTGTGGAACCTGTGTCTTTTGGGGATATTGCTAGTGTCACACCCCCAGGGGCCCTATCGGTGGGGTCAGGTATTGCCTGATGGTTCCTCCTCTTGGCTCTGTCAGTACTGCAGGCAGCTTTGCCTGGCCCTCTGAGAGTGGTAGTTGTACCTTTCTATTATATGAACCACATAACACACTTCAATTCCAAATGAGGGCTTTATTCCCCGTCCACGAGGTTTTTTCTCTTTCTTGGCAAAACAAATAACAGACCACTTCGGGCATATAACATAAATTAAATGTGTAACAAAAATAGCTTACTTCAGCTTTTAAATACAAACAAAAGAAAAGAATTAAACAGGCTCACTGTTCCTAATACAGCCTTTTCTTTTGTTGCTACAGCACAGCTCACTTCTGCTGCTTTAAACTCTGGTTATCTTCAACCATTTACCTTAGAGAGAACTCTGGGTCAATCACAGATAATGAACAGTCCATTGGTTCAGGAACAACTGGTATATCTGAATTCTCACATTCCATTAATTCATATTCATCTGAACCCTTAATTCTAGGATCAGCTGTTTCAGAGGGATAAGGCTGGTTTGCTCCATCAAACAGGATGTTGCTCTGTCCCTCTGCACAAATGCCTTGCTGGGAAATACCATAAGGTTTTGAATGGGGCTCATAGGAGCTCTGCCCCTGTTGGTAACCAAAAGGATATTTCAAACCTTCACTAGCTCTGCTACTAGAGCATTTGTGGTATGTTCTGAGCTTGCTCGGGTCTAGCCCTTGCAACACAGCTGCCCTGGATTGCACTGCTCGAGACGGAACCTTATCACAGGTTGGGAGTTTAAACTTGCTAGCAAAATCACAAGCTTCTTCAGGTAAGAAAACTTCTCTTCTTTTAAAGCTTCTAGCACAAGGGAAGAAGTTATTCTCTGTTTCTCTTAAGCTTGTTTTATGTTGGCTTTTCCTGTTAGTTCGGGGTTTTACCCACTCAGGTAGGAAACAGCCTCTATTAGCATTTCCTGCTTTGTTACCTTCTATGGAAGATTTCCTACGTCTCTCGTGCCCTCCACGCATACACACAGTATCTGGCTGCTGATTTCCACACTTCTCACACAGGTCTAGGGACTCACTCAGACCTTCGCGTTGGTTCTTCTGCTGATCCAATAGTTCATTCTCTCTTTCTCTCTCTCTTTCATTCCAGTTCCATTCTTTCCACTGCTTCTGCTGCCCTTGCCACGGTCTCTCTTGCTGTGACCCTCGTTGGTTCACCTCCTCTCTCTCTCTAACTATTTGTGAGCGTGTTTTATGTCTGTGTCTTTGGGCTCCACCTCCACCCAGCTGATTCCTATCAGGCAATGCAAACTCCCTTTGCTTGCTATCTGGGTGTGTCTTCCCAGCCCTTATCCACGTGTGCCCTGGTTGTCTATAGCAACCATCTGACAGTTTTCTGTTTACACTGTCATCTCTTCCCTGATCGTCCCTGCTGATCTCCATTTTCTCAGGCTCCGATAGGTCCACCTTGTGACACTAGGTACGTATGACCTAGATTGGCCACTGTTGGAAACAGGATACTGGGCTTGATGGACCTCGGCCTGACCCAGTATGGCATGTCTTATGTTCTTATGTTCTTAAACACCCGCACCCACAGGCTCCATTATCCAACAGCTCCTGGAGAGGCAGGATGTTGGGCCTGCGTGCATCTACCAATACTAGCACTTGCATACCTTAGCAATGCCACCCTAAACCTGGGAATATGGTACACATATATCAAAAGGTTGCTATGATTACTGGCAGATAGCAATTCCTAAGTTAAGCACAATCTGCTCATTGAGCTGTATCATAGCAATCTCTCTGATGTCTGTGGAGTGTGTTTCAGGTCTGGTGTCTGACAGTGTTCACCACCCTGGGGAGTGACCCCAACCGTATTGCGTACCATAGCCATGCCTGCACTGTGCCCAGGACTGGTGTGGTGGCCAGGGCTGCCAAAAGCCTCTATAGTTGCACAATGCTGGCATAGGTGTGGGAGTGTGTGTCTGTCCATCCAGTGTGTGGTGGCTGCCAACACCTTACTCAGCCCACACTACTTGCACTGTTTCCAGTGTTAGCCTGCCAATGTGCATAATGAGGAGCAAGGTACCATGGGTATGGGCCGGACAGGGCGGCCTGGGCAGGATGCATCTGCACAGGGCATAGGGCAATGGCTGGGACATTGTAGTGCCCGGCCACCATGGCCACAGCATGTCCTGCTGGGAGGTCACTCTCACCCTGACTGAGCAGTGTTCATGGCATGGCTAGGTTCCCCCATAGTGCTATAGCGTATTTCTCTAAAGTGATATATGTGGGTTCTATTTTCTGGGGCCTAGTACCTGACTTATCTGCTTGGTGGGTGTGCACACATCTCCTCCAGGAACATGCACTATGGACTAGCTAGCAGACTGTCTGTAGTTAGTATGTGTATGGTTGGAACACCTTGCAGGGTGCAATGGCTGGAGACTCACTGTGCTCGCTGCTGGAGAATGTCAGATAGTGGTGGGGGGCAGCTGAGCATTTCCAGGCCTACTGTCTGTCTGCTATTGCTTTATGGATGCGTACCAATCTGCATTGACTGCCCTGTAGGATGTCTGTTCCCCAACAGGACTGGGGTTGATGGTCCCCTCTATTGCCACCATTGCAGGGATGTAGAATGTGGATCTGTTGCTGGGCGATCCTGTCCCCCCACCCTGAGCCCCAGAGGGCAGGTTGGGTGGTACTACATAATCCACCTATGGGTCCAAATACCACCCCCCTGTCACTTAAATCATGTGACCATGGCACCCACACAGGATATGCACTATTCTGGGTGCATCATAATCCACAAGGGCTAGATGTAACTGGGAAATACAGATGGACACAGGAGTATCCTAGGTGTGTCTGCAAGGACTACCTATCACACACTAGCACTGATGGTGACCTGCAGCATAGCCAGCTCAGCTAAGCCAGGTGCTGTGGACATGGTGCTGGATGCCCCACCTCACCCTCAGGGTGAGCACATTACCCGCACATTGTGAGGGTCTGTAGCTACTCTGTGCCAGTTACACACACGGTCAGTTCCCCCTACCAGGCCGAGGTGCTGTGTGGGTGCATACCCCATCTTGTGATTATCTGTAGACTGATGATCTGCATGTGCAGTGCATCATGGGTATGGGTGGGCTAACCCTATCCTGATAACCACAGCAGACAGTTTGTGTGGTGACCTGCAGTCCCTCTGTAGCCAGCCAGGGGTGTGTTAGTAGCAATGGAGATATAGCCCACTGGTTACTTCACTGCCTGTGGAGCCAGAGATCATGGGTTTGATCCCACAGTGGGGTTATTTGATAGGGCTGTCCAAGGCATTGTCTATTTTTAATGTAAATTAGTGCTGCCAGCAAACACACCCTCACAGTGCTGTAACCTTAAGGTGCCCCATAAAGTGCCTTATAAGGTGTCTTATAAAGCGCCCAATAGGGTGCCTTGGCAGACAGTGCACTTTATAATGTGCCCTCTGGAGTGCCTTATTTATTTATTTACATTCTCTTATATACCACACTATTCTGCATCAGTGCAGTTTACATTGAACAAACTGAAATTACATTGAACAGGGCATTATAACTTGGAGATAACTATTTTACAGGGAACATGGGCTATGGAGGGTTAAGTGGCTTGCCCAAGACCACAAGGAGCACCTGTGGGACTAGAAACCCCAGTCCTTCCGGCCCAAGGTTGCTGTCCTCTAGTGGGATTTGAACCCCCCCCCCCAACCTTCCGGCCTGAAGTACCTTGTCCCAACCACTAGGCCACTCCTCCACTCCACTTATGCAGCACCTTAGGTTACGGCACTGTGAAGGTGTGTTTTCTGGCAGCACTAATTAAAATAAAAGTAAAATGCCTCACAAAGCACTGCTTAAACGTAAAGGGTAATGCCTCAGTCAGCCTTATTCATTAGGCACACTGGGGGATTGAACCTATGACCACATACCATCAGTCAGTGTATTAACCATTGTCCTACACCTCTGCTGCTCTGTTTGCATGTCAGCGCACCTACTTAAGATTAATGCGCGTTAGCATGCGTAGCTCAATCCTTCACCCGATAATGTGCGCAGCGCTCGTTATCGCGCGATAATCCCGGTTTGCTACGTTTAGACCGGAACGCCCACTCCTTTTATGGCATCCTGCACACTATCGCCGGGCGCACGTTAAGACTGCTTAGTAAACATACCCCTAAGTTTCCAATTCTAATACTCTTGCCTCCCCACTATTTCAAGAAATGCCTAAAAAAAAAAAATAAGTACTATGCTTGCAAGCAGGTCTCAAAGTTGGTAAGCTTGGACCAATAGTATTTCCCACCTTTTCATAAGTACCAATAACCAGTCACTCACCACCACCTTACTCCTTACTCACTTCTCACTCCACACCCCAGTCTCCCTCTCTCATTCCACGCTCTCTAACCCAACACTTTATTCACTCTTTCACTTTCTCAATCTCAGCTTCTCTCAGTATTACTTAACCATTCATCCCGCGCTTTCCCACTCTTACCTTAAGTCATTCATTTCTCTTACAGCCTACCTTCTTCCCTTTGCACTTGTATTTCTGTATATTTTTCTATATTTATACTTCTTCTTTACCTAGCACTGTTCTATGCTCCCCTAACTTTCCTATTACCTTTTCCCCTCACTATCACACAAGCTCCTAAACGAAACCTTTTTCTGAAAGAAAATTCCTTGAACATAATAATCCCCTGACTTGTACCCTCTTTGCGCCTAATTCTGAGTCACTCAAAGGTAGAATAATCACCTCAAACTGGGCGATTGGGACCAGAAAAACCTCTCCAGGGATGGGTGCAGGGAGGCTCCTACCGCCCGATCCAGGCCCCAGCTAGCCAGTCATGGATCAGGCAGCAGGGAAGAGGAGGGTCAGTGCAACAGGTGCTAGGGGAGCCTGAGGGAAGGACATCCCCACAGGCATGCAGGGGCATGCCAGACTGTCCTCTGGCCCGATTCTGTATGCCATGGGAACATTTTGCTCCAGCGGTACAGAATCGGGTCCTAACAGGCCCGTCCTGCTCAGGGCCATCTGGACGGCCCAAATGTGCCCCTTTCAGAATCGAGCTCCTCATTTCTCCTCTCCTTAATGGAGTTTACCCCTCAGTACTGTATCCCAACCCTCTGGCTAGGCCTTACCTGGATTCTGACAATAACTCTGGGAATAAAATTAAAAAAATCCTCAATATCTATTTTTATTCAAGGGTTCAGGTGCTTATTTATCTAAATTGACTCTTTCCTAGCCTTGTTTACAGCTTCCCTGGCTCTTTTTTTTTCAGTCTGACAATCTTCAAAATATCTTCATCCAAACCATTCAACCTCAGTTACTTCCCATTTATTCCTTCATCAGTCATGCCCAAACACTCAAATGTCTTTCTTTCTTACCCATTCAAGGGCCTAGGCCACCAGACATGCGAACATGCATCCACTCTCATCCAGTTACAGCCACCAACTGACACTCTCCAGGCACTCTCACTCACATTCTAATACCTTCCAAACTGTCTCCTTAAGTCCGATGACATCAGCAAATAATCCTAGCCATTAAAACCTCATTTTCCAAAACCTCATAGTTTCCCTAACTTTCCCAGTACAAATAAAAAAGTCCCAAACTATCACTTTGGCTCAGTAGGCTCTGTGAGAGAAATGGGTTTTAAAACATCAGCAGCCACCTCTAACAGCTGTGCTAACTACTACAATGTTCCTAAAATGAATCCTTTCACCACCGTAAATACATGGGCATTTAAAAAAACAAAAAAACCCACACTTTATCTTTATTTGCATAGCTTGATATACCGCCCATACTGGAGCGTCAGGGCGGTGTACAACAAAAAATATAAAGGCTGACGAACTCTTACATTTACCCATAAATACACATCCAAAACTATTTATTTGTACATACATTTTAATATATTGATCAGAATATACTTTCTGTGCTTTTAAAATTAAAAATAAACCCTTTAGTTTTTCTAGTCACAGCTTACACAAATTGCTAAAAAAAAACCACTTTTTATTACTTTACAATACTCCCTCACCCCTCCTGGACGCCTTTCTACCCTTAGAAATTTATTTTTACTCACTTTTTTGTTAATTATGAAATTGCCAGAAAAATCAGCTTCCAAAGTCTTTAAAATGCCCACCTGAGCTCTTCCTGTCTCCTCTACCCTTCTCCTTCCTGTCTCCTCCCCTCTGTTAGCTCTTAAAACAACTTTTTTAAAGTTGGGCTGTTTCAGACATTTTACTAAGGAATATGGCTCCATCAGGCTCATCTGACCCTACTCCCCTAAATAGGGCCTTTCCCAGAGACTCTAGAAGGAATTTGACAGCCCTGGGACCTCCCTTTAACCTCAGGGCTTCCCCTTCCCCTTCCCCCCAGGCCTTGCCTGAGGACTCTGGGCTAATTTCCCCTCTTCCCGGATGCTTTCTGCATTCCTTGGGAAATCACAGCCCCTCCTTTTCAACCCAGGCCTTGTCTAAGACCCTGGAGCACTGGCGGCAATCATCTGCTCCCCCTCTCACTCTGGACCTTATCAAAGGGCCTCAGAGTGATCTGTGACCTTCATCTACCACCCCTCACACTCACAGGGTCAGTCTGGAAACGTCACCTGACTCGGGGACTTACCCAAGGGCTCCAGAGTCCTTGCAGCAAAAAACCGCCCCCCCCCCCCCCCCCCCACCTTACACATTGGGGAGAGCCGCCATAACCACAGCCTTCCCCGATGCTGCAGACCTCTTCTGATTTTGATCGGGGATAGCCACAGTTATTCACAGCTCCCTGACAAAAGTCTCCACCTCCTCTGGGCTCTTCCGGGACTGCGGGCCAGGCTCCAACATCAGTTGAGGCCTTCATGGCTGCATGGCGGCCTGCCCTACAGTCCTCCGCGGCCCCTCCTCAAAAAACAAACAAACCGGCAGAGCATTCTTCGGCTGCTCCTACAGCCCAATATTCCTCTTCTTTTTAGATCATGGCTGCTTGGTTTAGGCACAGCAAACAGCCCAGAGCCTGGTCAACTTTTTTTCTTAAAAAAAAAAAAAAAAAATCCCCGCGGCACTGCTCTTCTCTACACCACAGCCAAGGGGAAGAAAAAAACATATGGGCAGTCTTCGGATCAGCCCCTAAGCCACCAGGACATTAAAAAACCCCTAGGCTGCCATCACTTGGGCTCTGCAACCTCTAGACCCCCCTCTACAGGTAAATTATTCCTTTATTTTTTTCCTTCAGCAGCTATAGGTTCCAATCTGTTAACAATGAGCCGCCTGACTAAAGACCGAACACAGTTTAGGACAGCTATCCAGAGGGTCGCCATGAGTCGACACCAACTTGACGGCACTTAGCAACACACAAGTACCTGGGAATCAGAGATATTCACACAAAATGTGTACTATTCCAAGTGGGTAGTTTTTGCAAAATTGATGTTGTGTTAAGGAGGATTACAAAAAGTACACACCTAATCCATAACATAGAATGTTACCATAACAGAGTCCCTAACTTTTGAACTTTCAAGACTTTTTCAACAACCCAAAAAGAAAAGCGAAAAGAAACCAGCATCAATAACTATTTCAACAAAACAAAACAAAACAAAAAAGTCAATAATATAAATTATAACTATATTAAAAATATTTTACATATCACAAGAGATCATTTTACAGCACTGACTGGTTAGTTTTGTTTCAGTGAACACTCTCTAAACCAGGGATGTCCATCTCCAGTCCTAGAGGACCACAATCCATCCTGGTTTTCAGGATGATCTTAATGAATATTCATGAGATGTATTTCCATACATTGAGGGCAGCACACACAAATACATCTCATGAATATTCATAAGGGAAATCCAAAAAACCAGAATGGATTGTGGCCTTCCAGAATTGGAGTTAGACACCCCTGGTCTATACAAGTTCTTTTTAGTGCATTTCTGTGCATTGCATTTGCCACATTATTGTGCACCATAAGATCCTGTTGATGGAAACAGAACCTCAGAATCAACATTTTGTCTACCTCCATAGTAAAGGAAACTACTAAGGTTGCCCAGGTGGGAAATCTGTTACATCAATAGAAGCAGTTGATCCATCCACCCCAGCTATCTGAGAATCCTTAATTAAAAGGACAGAAGATATATATTTTTATTTATTTTATTGCATTTATATACTGCTTTTTCCACTGATCAAATGCGGTTTACATTGAACAATAATAAATGGTTACATGTAACATTTCTATAATTATGTACAATGAATTCTGAACAATGAACCTGGGTTAGCAGTCCTATTGTAAGCTATATACAATGAGCCATGACTTGGGTCTGGGCTTAAGTTCCAGTAGTGAGCTAAGTAACGATAGAGTATGTTTGTGGTTGTGGTTGAGTTCGGTGTATTTTAGGGGAGCTAATTACAGTTAGTGTATGTTTACGGTATGCAGTGATGGTTGTGTTCTGTGTAGGTTGGGTATGTTATTAGGTATGTTTGCGGTGTGTGGTGATGGTTGTGTTTTGGGTATTTTGGGTATGTTATTAGGTAGGATCATTTTTAATGGGTTCGTATGAGTTTCCAAAATGCAGTTTGAAAAGATGAGTTTTTATTTTTTTTAAGGAATGTGGAAAGATTTTTGATTGCTCTAAGTTCAGCAGGCAATTTGTTCCATAGTATGGGTGCAAAGTGTGTGAATGCTCTGTTTGTGGTTGGATTGGATTTTCGGAAGTCGGATGGGACTGCTAGTTTATTCTGTGTGCAATCTCTTCTGCGTTTAGAGTCTTCTGATTTGGTGAGGAGTGATGTGAGGTAAGATAGGGCTATTTCCCTAATAAGTTTGAAAGTTGTCATTAGGGTTTTGTAGTTAATGCGGCTTTGGAGCAGGAGCCCCAGTGTAGAACAGGTGTGATGTGTTCTGTTTCTATGCGCCTTCAGGCTATTCGGTCTGCCACGTGCTGGGCCATCTGAAGTTGGTTTAGGGCTTGCTTAGGTAGACCTTGTAAGGATACTGTTAAAAAAGTCAAAGTGCAGGGTGATAAGTGCCTGAAGAACTGATCTAAAGCCATGATTTGAGAGTAAGGGTCTTAGCTGCTGTATCATTCTGAATTTGTAATAGATTTTCTATATAGCGAGTTTTATGTGTGTGGACATGCTGAGGAACTGGTCTAAGGTGACCCAAAGATATTTGACTTCATTTTTTACTTGGAGGTCTGTATTGTTAAGGTTAAATTTTAGAGGTGGTGAAAAGTTTTAGTTCCTCGTTATATACATTACTTCCATTTTACTAAGGTTAATGGATTATGGTTGTTAAACCACTTTGATGCTTCTCTGAGGCAGACTGTAATTTGTGGAGGGGTGGGGTTGTTGATGTTTATTGGGAGATATAGCATTATATCATCTTCATAGATGTGGTAAAATACTTGGAATTTTTTAAAGATGGTGCAGATTGGTTGGAGATAATTGTTAAAAAGAAGTGCTGAGAGTACAGAGTCGTGTGGTAGGCCTTGTTCTTGCTTGTATGATTCTGATGTTGGTTTTCCAATTTTGACTTTTTGTGTTCATTTTGACAGGTATGACTGAAACCATTGTATTACAGTCCCTTTTATCCCTATTTATTGAAGTCTGTTGAGCACTGTGATTAATACTGTCAAATACTACTGTAATGTCTAAGAATATAAGAATAAATGCTTGGGGGCGGAGCCAGTGGCGAAGCAAGATGGCTGCTTAGGAGCTTTTCTCCGGTGATTCCTGACTAAAATCCTGAGATTTACCCTATCATTACGGTATCTACACTACTTCAGAATTTTACCCTGAATTCCTGATAGAAGTGGGGACATGTCGAGCGGCAAACCCACGAAGTTAGACTTCACGTCAAGTATTAATCCAGGTTCCAAAAGAAGTAAGTCTGATCCCCTCTCCCCTCACAAGATGGCCGCCGTCCGGGAATCTGACGAGGCAATGAAAGAGCTACTGGGGGAGATCCTGATCGGTGAGAGATATAGTAGTATGCGAATGGTGATGCACTGGTATGAATGCAATCAGACTTACATGATATGAAGGCGCAAATGGTGGGACTCGCAGGCCACATAGATAAAGTGGACACCGTATTGGTAATGCATGAAGAACAGCTGATCCAACTCAATAAGGCCTCAAAATGATACAGCACATGGAGTTGACTATCGAAGATCTTAGTAACAGAAACAGAAGGAATAATATAAGAATAAATGCTTGTCTGGCGTTATCTATACCTTGTATCAGTTTGTCAATGTGAGAAGAAGAGTTTCTATGCCATGGTATGGCCTGAAGCCATATTGGTGTTCATCTAAAGGGGAATAAGTGCCCACATAGTCCTGGAGTTGGATTTGTACTAATTTCTCAATTATTTTGGCCATAAAAGGGAGAGTTGATATTGGTCTGTATGAAGTGGGACTGTTTTTATCTAGGGAAGTATTCTTTAGTATGGGGCAAATCACAGCTATTTTTAGTAATGATGGTATGTGTCCTTATTTCAGGGATGAGTTTACTATAGTGAGTGTGAAGGGAGATAGCTCTGTTTTAGATGCCTTTATCCAGTTGATTGGGCATGGGTCTAGGCTAGATGTTGTTGTGTTGAGTTTGGTTAGTGTATTGCAGTGTGCTTCTAATTTGATCTGGGAAAATGTAGTCCAGATGTGTTTAGTTGTGGGATTGGTATCAAGTGATGGAACAATATCTATTGTTGTTGGTTTTAGTTTTTCCTTATAGTATTCTGCTAGTGCTTGTGGTTTGATTGTTTTTTTTTTTTTATTTTGTCATTGGTGGAGTTGCAAGTAAAGGTTTTTACTATATCAAATAACTTCCTGGGGCAGTTAAGAGATTTGGTGAGTATGATAGAGTAATATTCTTTCATTTTGTTGTTGTGTACTCATGTATAATAATCTGTGTTCAGTGGGCTTTGTGGCCCTCCAGGTATGTTCGATCTTTCATAGAGAGATTTTTATCTTTTTTAGGTCATGACAGTACCATTCTGCTTGTTTTTTTCTAATATGGTGTGAGATCTTTATTGTAGCAGCATTGTCTATGACATCATTCCAATTGACTATTAAGTCTTCTAGATTTTTTCGGTCAGTGTTAAGTTATGGGAGTATTTCATTTAGAAAATTATGCTTGTCAAATGGCTTAAATCTTCTGATAGGGGTTTCCCTGGTGCTTGTTGGTGGATTAGGGAGATGGGACGGCAACTGAAATTTTATTAGGTGGTGGTGTAACCATGGGACTTGTTCTGTTTGTGGAGAGGGTGGGGAGTATTTGAGGATGTTGTTAGGTATGAATACTAGGTCCAGAGTGTTTCCTCTGGTGTGGGTGGGGACATTGATTAGTTGGTGGTAGTCCATATCTGTCATACAGTTAGGAATGCAGTGGCATTGGTGTTGTGTAAGGATGCTAGATTGAAATCACCTAAAAGAATGAGTGTTGTTTTTTTTTTAATGAAGTATAAACAGTTGCAATAATGGTGTCTAGATTGTTTTGGTTGAAGTTTGGGGCTCTGTATATTAGGCAGATGGATAGGCAATTGTTATCAATAGTAAGGATGTCTATATCTCAACATTTTTAGCCATCAGGAGGAATGATTTCAGATCTTCATTTATATAATTTGGACACCAACATCTTTTCAGGTTGAGAAATAAGCAGCGCGTGACTATATTTCCTGATGTATCGCATATTACGATGTCTTGGCTGCGAGAGGGACCTTCTTCTTACGGTTTCTTTACAAATGTTTGATTACCTTTAATAATGTTAAGTATGTTTACACTGATCCTGTGCAGCTCACCGCCTTTCTAGATAAGAGGTAGACTTATATGTTAGCTAGTAGGAAACTGCTATTTCTTATGTTTGTATGATTGTTTAAAAGTGTGGTCTGAGGGAGGGACTTTTCTCTTACTATATTAAATTGTATTTTTCTCCTAAAATCCAGGTATGTGCTGTCTCCCCGTGCTGTGGACTACAATATTGTGTTTATTTTCCTACTGATATTTTGTTTTTATATTATGATTGTGTTTCTCATTCCATGCTTTTGTTTGTACAAATAGCAGAAAAATCTTGTAAAAAAAAAAGATCCTGTTTATCTGTTAGGTGCACCTACCTCATTGTTAGGATGTTCTGTTAAATTCGTCTTTCAAGCAGGCCATCCAACCTATTTTGTGTATGCAAAGTTGGTGAAATCAGGTGAACATGGATCAAAAGCTTTGTCATGAAGAATCTCTTCTCTTTACTGAACTCTTGTCTGTTTTTCAGTCATTTTCAACCTATGCCTTTGACTGGTTGTTTGCAGTCACCAATCTACCTGGCCAAGGGTAACTATTAACAAATTGCCTTAGAGCAGGGGTTCTCCATCCATTCCTCAGGACACATCTAGCCAGTCAGGTTTTCAGGATAACCACAATGAATATGCATGAGATAGATCTGCATGTACCACCTTCATTTATGCAAATTTATCTTATGCATATTCATTGTGGCTACCCTGGAAACCTGACTGGCTAGGTGTCTCGAGGACTGGGTTGAGAACCTCTGCCTTACAATGGTGATAGCATAGCCTAAAACACTGCTTTTGACACTGTTGACCACCAACTTCTCTTTGATACCTTGTCCTCGCTTGGTTTTAAGGGTTCTATGCTATCCTGGTTCTCTTCTTTTCTCTCCTCTCCCACTGCACTTTTAATGTTTGTTCTGGTGGATCCTGCTCTACTGCTATCCTGCTCTCAGTTGGTAAACCCCAAGAGTCTGTCTTGGGCCCGTTCCTTTTCTCTCTATACCCAGCCCCTTGGTGCACTCATCTCCTTCCATGGTTTTCAGTACCATCTTTACACTGATGACTCTCAGATCTACCTCTCTACACCTGACATCTATTTGGCAATCCAGGCCTGGCTCTCTGCCTGCTTATCTGACATTGCTGCCTGGATGTCTCACCACCATTTGAAATTTAACATGGCTAAAACTGTGCCTTTTATCTTTCGCCCTAAACCCGCCTCCCTCCTTCCTCTTTTCTCTCTCTGTGGATAATGCTCTACTTCTTATTTCCTCAGCTCGCAGCATTGGGATCATCTTTGACCCCTCCCTCTCCTTCTCTACCTATATCTAAAAACTATTGTTTGTTTCTGTATAACATCAGCAAATTTTGCCCCTTTCTTTCTGAACACACTACTAAGACACTTATCCATTCTTAGTCACCTCCTGTCTAGACTATCGCAACCTCCTCCTTGCTGGTCTCCCTCTGAATCATCTCTCTCCCTTTCAATCTGTTCAAAATTCAGCTAATCAGCTGTGCAGCTAATCTTCTGCCAGGCTTGATATGCTCAGATAACCCCTCTTCTTAAGCCACTTCATTGGCTCTTTATCCATTTCCATATTCCGTTCAAACTTCTCCTATTGACCTATAAGTGCACTCATTCTGCTGCTCTCGCTACCTTTCCTCTCTTATCTCTCTCTACACCCCTCCTCAGGAACTCCACTTTTCTGGCAGATCATGTCTATCCATGCCCTTCCCTTCTGCTTCCAAATACAGACTTCACTTTCCACCTCACTGCTCCTTATGCCTGGAACAAACTACCCGATTTTGTGCGTCAGCCTTCATCTCTGGCCCTTTTCAAAACCAGGCTGAAAACTCACCTCTTGGAGGCCACATTTGGATCCTGATCTGCGTAGTCTCCTGCTCTCCAACTATGTGTTTCCTTACCATTCCCCTAGACCAGGAGTTCTCAACCCAGTCTTTGGAACCCACACTGAGCCAGTCAGGTTTTCAGGGTTCCCACAATGAATATGCATGAGGGAGATTTGCATGCACTGCCTCCATTGTATGCAAATCTCTCTCATGCATATAAATTCTGGTTATCCTGAAAACCTGACTGCCTAGGTGAGTCCTGAGGACTGGATTGAGAACCCCTGCCCTAAATATATCCTTGTCCCCAGTTGTTGTGTTGTCTGTCTTGACTAAATTGTGAGCTCTGATGAGCAGGGACTGTCTTTTACATGTATCTCTACAACGCTGTGTACACCTTGTAGCACTGTACGAACAGTCAGTAATAGTAATAGTCAACCCAGTCCCATAAAGAATATGCATGAAATAAATTTGCATATAATGAAGGCAATACATGCAAAATTTTCATGCATATTCATTGTGGGAATCCTGAAAACTCAATGGGCCTAGCTGTCCCTGAGGACTGGGTTGAGAAGATCTGGCCTAAAACATGAATGGACAGCTAGCTAAATAAATAAATAAAAATAAGGTGATGGGCATTATGCATTATTCCTTCTTTTTCAAGCAGTCATTCTTCAGTGAATGATGTTCTTCTGCCACATGGTGGTGCCTAACAGCAGGATTTTGTGTGTGTGTGTGTTGATTTTTTAAAGTTTAGTCCGTTTTTCTTAAAATAAAAGAGAGAGAGAGAGGGGCTCGTGATCTCTCAGCATAATATTTCTTACACTTTAGAATAATATTGAAAATAACATTGGATAGGCTTAGCGTTGTTTTTCAGAGTGTTATCACTTCCAACTGTGTGATGTCCAAATTTTCTGATATCGAAGTTTAATGCTAACCTCAAGTCTATAAAATTAATAATTAGAAGCGATTTTTTGTTTCATTTAGAAGAATCTCCACTGTGAACTTCAGCGTGCCTTTTTTCGTGCTTGCACCAGCCTATTCAGATGTCAGTCTCTCAGGAATTAAAAGAAAATAAATAAATAAAAGCAGCTACTATGAGTAACATAGATCCACCAGCTGTATCAGTCTATCCTACCCATCTCATACATTTCTCACATAGATCAATATACCGAAAACGAAGCGCTGCTCGAAATGATAAAATACTGCGGAAACCATCGTTAGCTGAGCTACCCGATCTCCCACTTCTCCCACATTAGATAGCGGTGATGTAGCTAATGGCTATTCCTTAAAGGATTCAGCTGCTATGTCTAGAAACTGAAAGTGATTCTCTGATGCCTCGAACGTCTGGACAAATTGATCTATTTTAATGGAGTCTTCTTAGGAAAGAGCGAGATGCCCGACCTCTTAATGTGATCGTGATCTACAGTTTAATTGCCATCGGGCGGGGGCGACTCGCTGTGCTCCGTAACTGGGTAAAGAAAGAGCGGGGGGGGGGGGGGGAGGGATATTAAGGGGGCAAAATGCAGCGCAAATGAATTTCCATGTCTGTATGCAAATCTGATTTGCAAGCATTGGGATCATAAGGGTGGTGCATCGTCGTGCCTCTAAGGTGAGGTTGAAAAGGATTTAAAATAAATTAATCATTTTAAAAAGGGAGGAAATAGACTTGTATTGACCAAAGGTCGGGCAGAGATCGAGTTATTGTTTGCAGAGTACAGTAAGTGCCCTGGAAATAAGCTGATGTTGGATCTCCCTTGTGTCCCCAGTAAAAGAGCTAATTACACTTGATGCTGTTAAAACAAACGTGTTCTAAATACTTACCCTTTTCACACATACTTACTCAGCTTCCTTAAGTGGTGCAGGTCGACTCTTTTAAACTCATTTCTCTCCTAGCATGCAAAACTACCAAACAATAAATATAATTAGTTGCATCCTCCCCCCCTCCACCCCCCCCCCCCCACCTCTAACATACCCCTTGCAAGCTAAGGTATATGCCTGCCATTTTAAAACGTGCTGGGGAACCAGGGCACTATTTGGAAACAATCCGATCTGACGTGTATTAAAAGGAGGGGGCTCACTCCTTCAGACGTTTGCTATAAATGGAGGCAAGAAAGGCTCGCAAGCAAGAGACCAGGGTTAAAATAAAACGTTTACGGGTTAGAAAGCCTGCTCGTGTGACTCATTATTGACAGGCGAGCATGCATTTGGCATTTGTCAAAGTCTAAAGGCCTGATTCACCTAGGCTTCCCGCCCCCTCCCCGGATTCTCACTTGGGGAGTGAGAGAAACTTGGTACTAAGCTTCCCCAGTGCAGGTGCAGCAGCCTATGATCACAAATGTTAAATACTCAAGAACTGTGAAACTGCTCTTTCGGTGAATTTTGATTTGTGCGATCTTGCAGGGCCACCTGTGTCTATCCATATTGAAGGCTAATTTTCAATAAGCCACAACGCGCAATGTGCCCCCCCCCCCGACCGATTAGTTAGACAAATAGGACGGGGGCTAGCTTCTGCTCAGTGCTTCAAGCCTTTTCCCCTCTAGTTCGCCACTGGATTGAAGGGTGTGCACAGCCGCTCCTGTCCCAAGCAGCTGAGATCGTGCTTTGGCCGATGCCTGAACAAGTGGAGCTCTCCTGGCTGCTGCTGCTCTATCTCTCACTCTTTCGTTAGCACCGGTTCAGTGCGAGCTTCCGTCTGTGGATCACACTCCAGCTGTGCTGCTGGGGTTCTCGCCCTTTCGCTATGGCTGGTGCAGTCTGAGCTCCCTGGCTGTGGATCACACTCCAGCTGTGCTGCTGAGGTTCTTGGCTACTGCTGGTACAGTGTGAGCTCAGGAGTGCGGTTCTCGCCCTTTGGCTAGCGCTGGTAGAGTGCGGGTTCCCGGCTGTGATTCCTACCAGTCGTGCTCATCGCCCTGCCTTGAGGCTCCTGCAGCTCTCGCCCTCTGCTCTACGGCCGGGGCAGCGGCTGCTGCTGGTTGTTGGCTGCGATGCCACACTGACATGGCTCTTTTGAGGGTTTTGTTTTGTTTTTTTCTTGCGGGGGAGTGGGAGAAGATGCACCCGGCAAATGCACACAAGCATATTAAATAAATAGCTAGACATAGTGTGTGCATATATACATACTTATACGATATTCCGTAAATGTGCATGCATGCATACCCACCGACATGAGCACACACACTGCTTTTATACAGAGAAGCATATGCCGCTGTTTTCTGCTCCAGTCCAGGGACTGCACCTGGCAATTGCTCCCCCCCCCTCCTCCTTTAGGCCCTCGCACAGTGACCCCGCTCCTCATTCACGATCCCCTTTCTACATCTCCGTTCCGCCATTTGCTTCACAGTTCCCCCCGCATGCCCCTCTCCCAGCTCCCATTGTGTCTGACAGACTCCTTCAGACTTGCCTGCCTCTGCCTCCTCGCTCACCTCAAGTCCCCCCCTCACGGGACCTGCATCCTTCTCCTCCAATCGGCGGGCGGCTCCTCCTGCACGTGACCCCGCAGGGCTGTGGAACTTGCAGCTTCCAAAGCTAAAGGGATGCGGGCTGCAGAGAGGCGGCAGCAAAAGCAGCGGTCTGGTTGCTGAGCGCCTGCTTCTTCCGACTCCTTTTACCTTTTTTTTTTTTTTTAACTTCTTTTTCTCTCTCCCTCTGTGTTTTTTACATCTGCAGCACCGCTCTATGGCAGCTACCCTCGGGTATCTTTCATCAGGAGCCTCGGATATCGTTCTCCCTGCCTCTTGACTGGATTTTGGATTGCAAACTCTCAGGATGCTAGGAATCTGCCTGTCACAGTGGTGTTGCTGAGGGGCCCCGGGATGCTAAGTAGCCCGCCCGTTGCACCACCACTTCTCTTGCTTTTGGGAGCTACTGGAACTGTTGAGTTAGTCATGGTGGTTTTGGAATCCAATCGGCAGTGCTGGACCCTTTGTGATTGCCTTTGCTCGTTGCTTCTGCCTGCGATGTTGCTCATCATAGCCCGACCAGTGAAACTTGCAGCTTTCCCTACCTCCTTAAGTGACTGCCAAACGCCTACCGGCTGGAACTGCTCTGGTAAGCAACCAGCTCCTAGTCAAGGGGGGGGGGGACAACCAAACAAACCCAAGCAGCTTCTTCCAAAGTGCAAAATGAGCCGCAGTACTAAATTCAACTCAACCCTGTCTCGGTTTAGAGATTGTGATGCCACAGTTTTTCTTTGCTTTTCCAGATGTTGGCAAATGAGAGGTTAAAAAAAAGTAGGTTGATAGTTCTGCATTTTTACTCTTGATCCTCCTTTAATGGGATATACTTAGAGATGGGTTTTTCAAATAACTAAACAGGACTATATTTGGTGAACGGGACAGGAGAGTTGTCAACTTGTCAATATGTGCAAAGTTAGAGAGGGGAAAGAAGATAAATAACGGAGAGCGAAGGGTAGGTAATAAATCAAATTGTGACTAAGAAATGCTGAGTCTTTGCAAAAGTGTCGCGGATAGTATTCAACCTAAGAAGCCAAGCAGATAACTCAGATTATCAATCAAATCGTAATTCTGTTGCAGAATTTTGATTTTTATCTCTGCCGCAAGACGTTTTGACTTTTGTTTTAAAGCATGAAATCTATTTTCCGTGACAAACGAGTCTCGATCAGCAAAGTTAGCTGAAGTAATATCTAGTTATCAGACTAGCCATCCTCTTGATAAAAGGGGACTCTCATAGCTTTAAGTGCGCCAGTGTAAAACTCTGCTGTATTTAGCTGAATCTCGTCTGCTATCAGGGATTAAACCAGATTTCTTCCTTATCTGGTATCTTTCAGCACCAGATCCAGGACTGTTCTTTTTCGCTATTGCAGTTACAACGCTGTGAAATGGACTCTAATTAAATAAGGAAGGATGAGTCTTGGAGTTACTGCACTTGTAAATCAGCTTTGTGTCTGATGTTACCCATTAATAAGATAATGCGGTTTTTGTAGTATGTGTTATGTATAGAGATCTGGGCATGTTAGGAAGGATTCTTGAACCTCAGATGATATGGTGGTAAAAGCCAGTTATCCTGTGATGTTCAATCACTTTAATTTAAAATTGTCAGGGAGACGAAATAGTATCTGTCATTAGAGACTTGCAATACATTAGCTAAAAATATCATCTTTAATCATTTCCCTGTCTATATTCATACAGTATCTATACCCCCAACCTAGATATTCTCAACCTAAGTTAGCTCATGGAAACGTTTACGGTGAGTTTTACCCTGAGTCAATAAGCAGCACTTTTGAGCTCTTACGATGCTCCCACCATGAGATAACTACATTATAATATAATTATAAGAAAACAGGCGCAGAGTCCTACGAGAGAGATTAATATGTAAAAGGCTGGGAGCACTTGCCCCGTAGACTCGCCTTTTCATTTTTAATACACAGTGATATGGTTACAAACACTACAGTAGAATGTAAGAAAAAAATCAATAGAGCTAAATCTTAATGGATTTTGGAGTCTAATGTAGCTGTTCTGTTTAATATCTCCCTACATCGTGGTGAGATGGGACGGCAAGCAGCTGAAATGTAACATTTCCTGCCGACTCCTCTTGTCTGCAAGTTCAGACATCAGTAGCTGTAGAATTGCAGGGAAAACGCTGCTGGTGCGGTTCACTTAGCCGCTTTGGAGTAACCTGGCACCCTCCCGCTAACTTAGAGGTGATCAATCTTCATTTGAATCAGACAGACCATCACAGAAAACACACTGCCTGTTTATCTTTATTATTGGGGCCTTTTGATGTCACTGCCTGGAAAGATTCCAACGATTCGTGCCTTTCAAACATTGCACCCTAAGATGGCCTAAATTGGAAAACACCTTTAGGCAAAACCACCTTGGTATCTGCAGTACCTAAGGGATCATGTGCATGGGAATAACAACATAAATCAAAGATAGGGAATCTAATGGCGAAATGTGTTTGTGTGTGTGTGGGGGGGGGGGGGGGGAGGGATCTGAATATGAGGCAGCAATAAGATTATGGAGACAGCAGAGACATGTTTGTTGACAAAAAGCGTGCAGCTAGGTGAGCAGATTATAATGTTGCCTTATTCTTTTTCTTTCAATTTGAGGTTATGATGACCGAGAAAATGATCTTTTTCTTTGTGACACCAACACTTGCAAATTTGATGGGGAGTGCTTAAGAATTGGAGACAGCGTAACATGTGTCTGTCAGTTTAAGGTAAGGATAATGACATCTTTTTCTTTATTCCCTAATAGGGTTACTAAACAGGGATTCTCCTTTACAGTGTTTCATCTGCCATTTCTTTTCCCCTCCCATGCAGAGCATTTAAAGGGGAATGTGGTACCAAATACAAAACAAAGCAGGCAGAATCGTTATATGCAGAAGTTGTGGTTGTGAATGTACCCGAGAGTTTGCATCCGCAGTGTATGTGTGTGTGTGGTGTAGAATTATGTTGTTGCAGTTAAGGGTGCCAAGTTCATCACTGACAGTAAAACATTTTTTACTCACAGATTTCATTACCTACATATGCTTTTCAATCATATAGTGCAGCAACATTCCGGTCTTCAATATGCAAAGCTTGCTTTGAATATTTTGTTACAGTGGTTAAAGTAGACCCCTTTTTTGTACAAGTTATATCCTGACTGAAGACCTAACACAGTTTAGAACAACTATCCAGAGGGCCGCCATGAGTGGATACCAAACAACAGCAACAACATAATGCTGCATGGGTCTAGATAGCTCAAACCTCAGGGATCCATTTAATACCATCTGTAGAAGGGTCCTTTCTAATCCCCAAAGTTCACCTTTAGATAATGGCATTTGGGTCTAGCAAAGAGTATCACAATCTTAAAAAAAATTCAGTTGAATGCAATAGTCATTGAAAGGTATAACTAATATAAAGTAATGTTATTAAAATTGAATTAACCCAGGTTTCCATGCTGATCTTGCTTTATGGATTATGACAAATATTAATTTTCATGTGAACTGTGCTGATAAAATTTCACCTTGCTTATATATTTAAATGATTTAGGATTTGCCGCAACAAAAATATAGTAACATTCATTAAAATGTTTGAAATAGCAATTGCATTTATGACCATACTTTTTGTGCAAGGAAACTAACTCACTATGTAATGTTCAAAAGATATCCCCTAATATTACATAGCAGTAGCCTTTACATTCAATGCACACTGTATGGAAGGCAATATTGTCACATCATAGCCTTGAGATATAAAGTAATTGCCTTCAGCTATAATTGTTAAGAACACTGGACAAAAGACCTGCTATCTTTCTCATTAGCAGAACACAACTTTTGGTCCAGATAATTAAAGGAAGAAAATTTTTGTTGTCTGCCTTAATTGGTTAAGGCTGTAACAAGAAGTACTCTTGCTAAACAAGCTATGATTGTCTAAAACAAGAACTCCAATTAGCCATATTTGTAAGATGAAACATAATAGCATAGACTGCTTATATTTTAATTTCCAGTTTAACAACTTTATGTAGACTTTATGCTAGAACACTTATTTATAAAGACTATATAATTTCAGAGTATGTTGCTTGCATTTCAGTATTATATGACATAGAGGTGGGCAGGGCATTTGATGGACAAATCAAACTGGAGTCAAAGCAAGGGCCCTGGTTTGACTCTAAGAACCAAATATGAGTTGAGCTCTCTTAATATGAGACAGACAAGTCTAACCAAATACAAAATAAGTTTCCAGCTTTCCAATGCCTCTGGTTTATTTATCCCGCCTCAGCTCCTTTTTTATTCTTCTTGGCCTTTTCCATCAGTTCTCCTTGTCTCCTTATTCCTTTTCCAACTTCTCATTTTCTTGTCTTCCTCTCATTTGTTCAACTTCCTTTTTTATATGATATATTATCTTTCTCTGCTCCTCGCCTCTTACATCAGTTTCTCCCCTCTCCCAGCCTATCCATTAGACAAGGGCAAGGCCAAAAAAAACCACGCCTCATTTTAACTAAAAATGAAACAAAGGAATTTTTTGTTTGTTTTCATCATAATTGTGCATCAACAATGTGTGCTACAGCATTTTTGTGCATGCAAGTCAATTATACATGCATTAGTTCATAGGGATACACACATACAAGAATGTGCATGCACACATAATTTTGAGGCACACAAACAAATGCTCAAACATGTCGAAAATGCATATGACCACTATCGGTGTTGTACTTAGCCCTGTGTGAGCAGTGCAGCCGCAGGGGGTGCAAAACAATAGAGACACATTTAAGGCTGATCACCAGACTCAGGCCCCCCCCCCCCCCCCCAGGCTGCCTGCCTTTGCTCTGCTGCTGCTTTTCCTGTTCCCTTAGCGGCAGCAGTAGTGGCGGGGTAAGGGCAGGCTGGGCAGACAGCGCGGGGGGATGCTGGCTGGAGATGAATAGGTGTGGGATAAGATGGGGAGATGATGGGCATGGGGGGATGGGGCAAATGCTAAACGTATGATGTCAAGAAGCAGGCACGCCAGGTTTGCAAGTCACACAGGGTGCATTGATGGCTTGATACGCCCTGTCTACTATCTATAGCTCTCAGGGGCTGCATCACAGATAAGTAGGATATTTGTTACCTCTCTCTTTATTCATTCCCTCTGTCTCACCAAACCATCTTCATCTTTCCATCTTTCAACTCTATTGCAAACAACTCCTCCTTCATTCAAAACTCATTCCTGTTTTCTCTTCAGATCATTTTCTCATTCTTCCATCTCCTCTTCATCATAACCTGCTACTGCCCTGTTCTTCCATCCCCATTTCCTATTTTCCCCTTGTTTCTATCCTGACCCTCCGTTTCCCTGACCAAGGCCATGTTTAAGATTTTGGCACCCATAGGTAGGAAAGCAGTGGAGGAAGGGGGATACACCAGCATATCATGGTGGTGCCTCTTTAAAGTGGCAACAGCACACATTCTTAAAGCAAGCAGAAACAGTCTCCTTCTTGGCATGGATATTTGACATCTTCAAAATGTAGGGGCATATTTACTAATCATTAACATGTTTTAGTGGAATTGGCCACACTAATAGTTACCATGCACTAAAAACAACCAGAATGATAGAAATCCTGTGCTATCTGCTTAGCACATGGAGTGGAGACTTAAGGGTATATTTACTAAACCGTCTTAATGTTACCGGTGCTAGTTGCAGCGATAATGTGAAGAATGCCATATAAGGAGTGGGCGTTCCAGTCCTAAGGTAGCAAGAATCTGTATCGCGCAATAGTGGGCGCCGTGTCACGTTAACGCGCATTAACCCTAAGTACATGCCAGTGCACGGTCAGAAGCTATAACAATGTAGCCCACTGGTTACTGCAATGGCTGTGGAGATAGAGGTCATGGGTTTGATCCTGCAGTGGTGTAATCTTAAAAAGGCTGTCTGAGGCATTTTCTTTTAATTTAAATCAGTGCTGCCAGCAAAAACACCCTCATAGTGCCGTAACCTAAGGTGCCTCATAAGGCACCCTATAAGGCGCCCCATAGGTCACATTATAAAGTGCCCTGTCTGCCAAGGCACCCTATAATGTGCCCTATAGGGCGCTTTACCGGGCACCCTATAGGGCGCCTATGAGGAACCTTAGGCTACAGCACCGTGAGGGTGTTTCTGCTGGCAGCACTGATTGAAATGAAAAGGAAAAGCCTCAGACAGCATTCATAAATAACACCACTGTGGGATCAACCCCATAACCTCTGCTTCTACAGTCACTGAAGTAACCAACAGGCTATAACTCTATAGCTATTACCACACTGCTGGCTGGCTACAGAAAGACTGCAGGTGACCGCACAAACTGTCTGCTGTGGTTACCAGGATAGGGTAAACCCGCCCGTACTCATTATGCACTCCACATGCAGATCAGCAGTCTACAGCTGATCACATAATGGGGTATGCACTCCCACAGCACCTAGGCCTTGTAGGAGGAACTGACCGTGTGTGTTACTGGCACAGAGTAGCTACAGACTGTGACATTGTGCAGGTCCTGTGCTCACCCTGAGGGTGAGGTGGAGCACCAGCACCAGGTCCGCAGCACCTAGCTTGGCTGAGATAGGCTATGCTGCAGGTCCCCATCAGTGCCAGTGTATGATAGGTAGTCCTTGCAGATACACCTGTGTCTATCTGTATTTCCCAGTCACATCTAGCCCTTGTGGACTATGATGCACCCAGAATAGTGCATATCCTGTGTGGGTGCCATGGTCACATGTTATAGTTGAAGGGGGGGGGGGGTGTTTGGACCCAAAAGCAGATTATGTAGCACCACCACCCAACCCAACCCTACCCTACCCTACCCTCTGTGGCTCAGGGATGGTGGGTCGGAAACAGGATCTCTCACCAACAGATCCACATTGTACATCTCTGCAATGGTGGCAGTAGAGAGGACCATCAACCCCAGTTCTGCTGAAGAACAGGCACCCTACAGGACAGTCGATGCAGATCTGTACGCATCACATAAGGCAATGGCAGACAGGCAGAACACTAAAGAAGCTCAGCTGCCCCCCACCACTATCTGACATTCACTAGCAGAGGGTACAGTCAGTCTCTACCCACTGTACCCTGCAATGTGTTCCAACCATACACATGCTAACTGCAGACAGTCTGCTAGCTAGTACATAGTGCATATTCCTGGAGAAACTGTGTGCACCCAAAAATAGGATGTGAACACACACACCAAGCAGGTATGTCAGTGATTAGGCCCCAGAAAAGAGAACCCACAAATATCACTTAAAAAAAGCAATGCATAGCACTATGGGGGAACCTAGCCATGCCATGGTCACTGCTCAGTCAGGGTGAGAGTGACCTCCCAGCATGACATGCTGTGGCCACCCTGTCCGTGCAGATGGTGGTCGGGCACTACAATGTCCCAGCCATTGCCCTATACCCTGCACAGATGCATCCTGCCCAGGCCACCCTGTCCGGGCCATAGCCACAGTACCTTGCTCCTCATTATGCACATTGGCAGGCTAACACTGGAAACAGTGCAAGCAGTGTGTGGGCTGAGTAAGGTGTAGGCAGCCACAATGCGCTGGATAGACATACACACACTCCCACACCTATGCCAGCATTGTGCAGATATGGAGGTTTGTGGCAGCCCTGGCCGCCACACCAGTCCTGGGCACAGTGCGGGCATTGCTATGGTACGCGATACTGTTGGGGTCACTCCCTGGGGTGGTAAACACTGTCAGAAGCAATAACTGAAACACACTCCACAGATATCAGAAAGGTTGCTATGATGAATCTCTCAACAAATCATGTTTAACTTAGGATTTATTAGCTGACATTAATCATAGCAACCTTTTGATATATGTGGAACGTGTTCCCAAGTTTAGGGCGGCATTCTAAGGTATGCAGGTGCCAGTATTGGGAGATGCTGCTCTGCGCAGGACCCAACAGCCTGACTCTCCATGAGGCTTTGGATAGTTGAGCCCGTGGGTGTGGGTGTTTCTGCCCCTATTGGCTGCTGCTCTAGGGCAGAGGTTCCCAACTCCAGTCCTGGTGGGCCAAACACTGTTCAGGTTTTCATGCTGTCCCTAATGAATATGCATGAGAAATATTTGCATACAATGGGGGGTGATGCATGCAAATGCAGCACAGGTATATTTATTAGGGACAGCATGAAACCTGAATGGTGTTTGGCCCTCCAGGACGGCAGTTTGGAAACTCTGCCCTAGAGATTGCACATGTTTATAGTGTCTGTGCTCTGTAGGGTAAAATATAGGCGTTTCAGGCATGTTTAATTTTTCTGCAATAAAGGTTCTGTCTTTATTACCACGGTTTAGTACTGGGTAAAATATGGGGACAAAATTGGCAGGAGCCACAGCTGGGACTTGAACTTGTGACCTTCTGCCACTGCACACACTGGCTGTGTGTACTGCATCAAACTGTTGCCACAGGGGCAGATCATTCCCTGGGGATACCATGACTGTTTGTCAGACAGACATTGTCTGTTGCAGTGCATGGCACCTACCTAAATGGGGCTTGGCCATGGTCTGCTGTGGGCAGATGCCACTGCCCCCTGTGCTACCAGCACCACTCCGCCACCATGCTGACATACCCTTATGCCGGTGGTGCTGGTGGTGTGCAGTCCCAGGCCATCCAGTGTGCCGGTAGGCAGCTGCATATGGTGTGTGTTCTCAGGTAGGGGTGCCTACATGGACATGCGCACTTCCCCCCACACCGCCTGCCAATGTTATGTGCCCTGGGGGTACCTGCTGGGTAATATCCCCTGTGACACTGTGGGACACACACTCGTGCCCATGCTGGTCTCTCATCAGTTGCTGTTTTGCTGCTTTACAGTTTCGGCATTCCTATGTGCCACCTAGGCATCTGCCTAGTCTGCACTGTGCCCCAGCTGGACCACAGCATGTGCCACCTGCAGCTCCCTGTATCCCATTTACAGCATCAGTACAGTTGCCCTTTCCTACGTGCCCACTCTGCTGTTGCTGCACATGTACATGCCCTAACAAACCTGCCCAATATAAACAACAAAAACCCTGATCAGCGCTATTTCAATATGGGATCATTCACTTTGTAAGGGGACAGAGCATAGACCCTTCCAAATATGATATCTTCCTTTTTACGCTTTCTCAGTAGTGTTGCTTTATGTTTATCATTAATATCACTATTGGCCAGCTTGGTTATTGGGATTTCAGATGTGGTTCTGGTCATTTTAGATGTTTATTTGCCTTTTTGGTTCCTGCACATGTGTCACTACTATCACTTTTCTGGGTTTCCCTGCCTTTGCTGTACATTGCTGACTGAAATGGTTTCTCTCTCCTGCAAATGTGCTTCTAACGCGAGGGTTTCACTAGCGTTAGTGTTCAGACCCGGATTTCACAGCGTTAGTGTGCCTGGAGCCTCTCCCTGCCCACTCTCTGCCATTGACCCCTATCTCCGCCCCCTGGGAGGCCTTACGCCACCCTTCAGAGACGGATTTCACAGCGTTAGTGTGCCTTAACGCCGCTGCTGACGTTATTGCACGATACGTGATGTTATCGCACGATAACGTTACCTATCACGCAATAATGTCGCCGCTGCTACGTTAAGATGGTTTAGTAAACATATCCCTAAGTAGTTTATGGACAGAGACTGCACATTGTGGTAAGCGGGCTGTCGATATTGCAGTTACTGTGACATGAGTACACTTAACACCATCTCAATAGGAGGCATTAAGTGTACCTACGCTAATTGTGAATAATCTTTGCACATTTTCAGAAAATATTACAATATATACAGTAATTGTAGAGGCGTGTTGACCACATCCCTGACAGCACACAGCCTTTGCATTTACTGAGCATTAGTTGCTTATGTCGCTTTTTCCTAAATCCTAGGTATACAGGAGAAAAATTTGTTTCATTTTGGGCTTTAAAAAAATGTTTTTATAGCATGCTCTATAGATATTATTGGACAAATATGATTTTTGTGCAGTCAAAATTACATTTTATACCTTTTTGTTTTATGTTACAGTTTCCAATTGCATGTATATTATTGTTTCATTGGCTCTAATTTGAAATGTTGCCCTCCATTTTTAGCATGGTGAAAAAAACGGGTTACAAGCATGTCAAATAAATAAATATTTTCCCTTTTGCTGGAAGATTCCATTCCTTCCATTTCTTTGTTGAGTCCTGCTCAGATCACCATTTGCTTTATTTTGTAGTTTCATGATGGAAAACTATTGAAAATACAACCGTAGAGGCTGATGCATTATTGCACAACAAATTCTGCACACTATTTCCAACTTACCTCATGCTGTTTTTTTCCACCAGGATCTTCACATCAAATGAGTCCAGTAGAAAAAACAGCATGTAAATATTAGCGGCAAAACTGTTTGCTAAAACTTTAAGTGCCTGTGTCGAGGTACAGATAATTTTATTTTTTTTAGTAAATGAAAAGGCTTTGTGAAGTCAATATTATGAATATTTATGGTACACAATAATCAGTAAGTTCTTTTTTAAGATTTTACAGTGCAGAAATCATGAACTATTCATCTGAAAAAAATTTTGCATGTAGAAAACTATATGCACAAAATTTGTAAAGTCTTCATGTGCTAAAATAGTAAACAGTAGGGGCCTGATTCCTCATGTACGTCCCGGTGGGACATGCAGACCCACTAGTCACCTGGGCCGAATTCAAAGTGGCAGTCTTCCCACACGCACAGAGGCTCAATGTGGGGAGACTGGACTGGGGGCGGCACAGGAGCAGGGAGTGAGTGGGCCGTGCACCCAGATGTGATCCGAGGGTCAGGTGCTGCAGAATCTGGGAGTCGTCACTTTGGCAGGCTGACCAGCATGCAAGGAGGATGTCCTCTCAGGGATGCAGGGTGTTGGAGATTTTTGCCCTTTTGTTAATTGTCGTGGCTGCAGGGTTCACCCCAACATAAATATAAAGCACAGCACCCTCTTTCAATAAAAGTATCATGCCACTGAAGTAAGGTAGAAAATTTTATTGTCAGGTCTGTAAAATCACAAGCTTCGCAAGTAAAAACCAATGCTCTAATCCCTATATTATAAATTAGCAAGATAATGGGTATAATATATCTTTATGTGCAAAGCACCTGAGGTCTCCTATAAAGGGTCCTGGGGTCAGAGTCTAGCCTCGCTCTTCAGGAGAGTGTCTGCCAGAGTCTGCCCCAATACAAGTGTTCTTCTCCTATGTTTATATTCCGTTTTGGGCTTGTAAATCTGCACCGCTTGCAGTCAAGTTTCCTTTCCCTCGTTTGTTCCCTATCTTCAAGTATGTGTGTTCCTTAACTTTTTGCTCTCTACCTTCCTCTTATGGCATCTTGTTTTTCTTGCCATCCTTTAGGATCCTGTCTTACACTGACACAGTTTAAGAACATAAAAACATAAAAACATAAGAACATAAGATATGCCATATGGGATCACACCAAGGTCCATCAAGCCCAGTATCCTGTTTCCAACAGTGGCCTGTCTAGGTCGTAAGTACCTAGCAGTTTCCCCAAAAGACACAGGTTCCTCAGTGGTTGTATTGGGTCAAGCAGTGATATCCTGCAGTTTGTCTCCAGACGTTGATGTGGTTTAGCTACATCCTGCCACCTAGTTCTTCTTTTTGTCTCCTTGTTCATGGCCACTAGGCCTAGGTGATAGTTTCAATAGCTGTGTAGTTTTCAGAGCTGTTAAGGTCAGCACCTTCCATTGTGTCAGCTCCGTGATTTCAGGATTTCAACACATTCCATAGCTCAAGCTGCTAATTCTGCAGTTCCAGGGTGAAAAGGTCAGAAGGCATTTTCTTACTTAGGCTTGGAGCTGAAGACATTAGCTCAAGATGGAAGACTGTGGTCCAATATGGGGCTGTGGTTCCTGAAGGGGGATTTATTTTCCCCTCAAGGGGCATTCTGGGCTGTCTCAGGGCCCAATCCTGCACCTGTGGGAACATCTGGCTCCCATAGTGCAGAATAGGGTCCTAATGGGCTCGTCCTGCTGGGGGGCGTCCATATGTGCCCCTTCGGGGATCAGGCTCTAGATATAATTTGCAATAATAAGCACTATTTGCTGATTTATCATGAAGAAATTAGCATGCAGTATTAGCACATGACCATGCTAACAGCTAACCTGGTGCCCTGCATTAGCTGCATAGAATATAATTGGGCAGAGAATGGATTTTGACTGTGCCTTGCAGTTAGCAGTTAAGTCATGGTAACTTACTTGCAGTGACTAAGTGCAGCAGCTCTAATGAAGTGAATGCTTACTGATGAAGTCACATCCCTACTATTAGGTGGAGCTAAAGGTTCTACATTATCTAGCATAGTCCATTCCATTTCTGCAGATTCATTTATCTGCTTCTATAAAAGTATAAATCATTTCACGATACCAGTGGTCTACTCACGCCTATCCGCAGCCATAAGAGACTTTTTGCACAGCAGCAACACGAGCTCCAGCAAGGGAAGCTAAGGTCTTCCTCTCAGGGCCTCTGTTGGGTTGTCTCCATGTCGTTCTGCGTCAGTGTGTTTTATGCTGTTATGGAAATCACAGCCAAAACTCTGATGCATTTCAAGGTATGAGTACCTTTTGGTGTTTTGCATGAGTTTTTGTTAAACTGCTGTATTCATTTTATAAAATACATACTGTATTAGGATCTGCTGGAACTTAACGCCACTTTTTGCATAGGATCAATGATTCAGTAACAGTAGTTTCAGTTTCTGCGGGGGTTTTTAGTAACGTAATCCCCATGGATAATGTGAAGTGACTGTAACGTAGTAAATAATGATAGATAAAAACCAACATCATCTATCTGATCTCCCCAATAAGGAAACTAATGTAGTACAATTGCTCTATGCAGGTCACCCCTTCTATGCTTTTGTTTAGGGCTGTAGGGTTGTGTCTGTCACGTCATGTAGGTTTTCCCTTCTGTTTGTTGATGTAAAAGTTAAGTTAAGCTTGCTCTGATTTCATCTTCTTAATATGTAGGGATCCTCTGTCTGTCCTACAGAATTCAAAAAGGCATGTGACAGACACACAGGACTCCTATATACCAAGAGGATAGAATCAAAGCAAACTTAACTAACCTTTACACAAACAAATAGAGAGGGTAACCTGCATAGAGCAGGGGGATATAACCTTTACAACCCTAAACAAAGGAATAGAGGGGGTAACCTGCATAGAGTGGCAGATTTCACTCTAGCTTCCTGACTGGGCAAACTAGATGGACCATGTTGATCTTTATCTGCCATTATGTACTATATTACTATGTTGGATAATGCAGAACATTTTCCACCTAGTAGAAGGGATGTGAATTTGTTAGTGAGCATTCAGTTCATTAGTGCGTGCTAAATTAGGTTAGTATGCCTTTTACTCAACATGCATTAAGTCAATTAGTGCGCTTTAAAATACTAGAGCATGTTAACACATTTCTTTTAAAACACACATGTGAAATAAACAGAAACAAAAAAACACCTGAAAATTGGGAAAAATGCAGAATGAAAATTAATTTTTGTAGCCTGTGCATGCCCCTACTCGATAAGGGGTATGTCTACTAACGTGTGTTAGGCTTTTATAGCTAACAAGCAGTGTTAGTACCAAGTTAGCTGCAGAAGTCATTCGTTATCTGTTGAGGGCATGCCTGGCATTTCCCCAGCAGATCAAATGGTGAAAATGCAGTGATTGTGGCATGATGGTATTGTTGATGCGGCAAAAGATGCAGCTACCGTGTGCTGTCAATTCCCATGGCAACTGCATGGTACAGGCACGCCCCCTCTCCACCCACCCCGCACCCATTCATACTGCTAACGCGCGGAATTCAGCTATCACAAAAAATTACCTGCAGTAAGTTAAAAATACCCCCAACAGTTAACATAGAAGCTTTGCAATTACCCCACAGTAACTGAAAAATATTCCCATGCTTTAGTAAATTTGCTAATATTTGTGCCTGTTCATACCTCCTCATCTCTGGAAACCTGAGAAGTTCTTTGAGCTGTGTTCCTCCTTTTTCCTCCTACAAGTGAACTGTTTTGCAAACATGGCTGCCACAAAACATTTTATAGCTACCACTTACATTTTGGTCTTAGAGCAACCAGGCACAGCACTAGATAATGATGCACACCAAGTATTATCCTTCTGTATTTTAGAAAAAAAATCCATTGCTGTCATTAGCTTTGAAACTGACTGCACTCCTGCAATTCCTTGAGATTGTATGAAGGCAGCTACACTATCAGAACCTACAGTACAAATCGGCCCCACTCACTGGATTGGATTGGTCTATATTGATTAGGATATTAAAGAAGTATTACACATTCAAAAACCATGCAGTGTAATTTGTAATGTCTTTGCTGGAATTTCAGTAATAATCATTTTGCTGTTATACTTTTAAATGATATAAGGTAAGCTTGCTCTCTGTAGTCAAAGTACAACTTATACATAAATCCTTGGACGTTTTTCCCCTTCTTTTTATTAATATTTTACTAGTATTGCCTGGTTTTTTTTTTCTGGCTGAATTTGGAAAAATATGTTTTGTTTTTTAAACACCTCGAATGCACTCAGCTTTTTATTGATGTAGGAAACACATATGTAAGTATCACCAAGCATAGGGTTTAATCACTGATGCAATATGTCATTCCAGAGTATGATTTAAATATATTTATATCTTCGGGTACTTTAATGTTATCATATTTCTTATGTAAGGAGAAAAAAAAATAATAGCCCTTCTGTTCTAGAATAAGATCAGCCTGCCACTGTAATGTTGATGAATGTTTCAGCTGGGCTGTTGGGTTTACCTTGCTTAATCTATTCATTAGAATGTTGGTCAGAGAGTAAGGACATGGCCTATTTGCTATAATGATTGGGGGTATAATATTTTACCATGCATCATTGCACTAAAGGACTACATGGCTATGGAATTTCTGTTCTAGCAAGTAATACCATATACTATACACAGTTAATAGCCCATATCTATATGATCTAGAGAACCATATATACCAGCAAATCAGTTTTACTTTGATCTGGACAACAAAGCAGGCTTTTCTTTTAAGATGTGTAAGCAAAGGTTTTTTGCTTTATATTAATCACAGCTACTTTCTTTTTTTTCTATTAGTGCAACAAAAACAATGACTATGTATCAGTTTGCGGTTCCAATGGTGTTACCTATCGAAACGAGTGCTATTTAAGAGAAGCAGCCTGCAGACAACAAAGTGAAGTCCTTCCCGTTTCGGAAGGCTCATGTTCAACCGGTATGTATTATTCTGCACGAACTACCGGATCTCTTTCCTAAAGAAACAAACAGAAAACAGACAAGAAAAAATGTTTTATAATTGTGTTGGACTTTTTAAAATGTTTTTAATTGTCTTGCTGGTACAGCATGCATAAACAACCTAAAACCTTGAATTTGCAAAATTCAGAAATATGTAAAGAAGTTATTGTGAAGAATAGATATCTTTGGTCAGAGTTACATATCTTGGTCTCCATCATAAGTAAAAAGGGCATGTGCCAAGTAGTTCTGTGTTCAGGCATTTATGCATCTTAGGATTTCTTTCAGATAGATACACAGAGGCACATTCCAACGTGTCGGTCCAGGCCCCTGGGCGTCAAATCGGAATTGGGATGCCCAGAGGTAGACCCGATTCTGATCTCACGGGGGCTAGACATGCCCGCGGGATCAGAATCTGGTCTAGGGCCTGACCGTGCAGGCCGGTCCCCAATTCCAATCAGCCTGCATTCACAGCCACTTGCTCGGCTTCCTCAGTCAGGCTCCTGAATGGAGCCGTAGTGCCATGGCATCCCATCGGCATGGCACTGCGGCTCCATTCAGGAGCTGCAAATGCTGGCAAATGCTGGCTGCCGCCGATTCACTTCTTTCCCCACAGCCAGACCCTTGATCTGGCCTCCCATGGCCAGGGTCCGGCTGCAGGGAACTTACTGCACCCCCTACCTTCTGTTCCTGGCCCAGCAGCTCGATTCCCCGACATCCAGGGGGACTTATTCCACCTCTGCGGTGGCATAAATCCCCTGTCAGTTTTCTGCTATGACCCTTCTTCCATATATTTTGCTCATTTTGGGGCCCTTTTACTAAAGTGCATTAACATTTTGCAGTTACTGCATGTTAATAGGAACAATGAACAGACAGTAATTGCAAAACTTCTGTGGTAACTGCTGGGGGCATGACGAATATCTTCACATGCAGTTAACAAAGACAATACACTTAGGGGCCCTTTTACTAAAGAGTGCTGTGATTTTGCACCTATGATGCTTTAGGCGAAAACCACGTTAACTGCCGAGAACATGGAAAATGTGTTTTCATCAGCTACTGCAGTGGATGCTGCCCTGCACGGCACAACAACAGCGCAGCTGCACTCATTGTCACCTATGGAGGTGGCAGTGAGTATACCCACACCATTAGCCTGCTGTGCAAGTGGCATGAGTGCACAACCTGCACGACACTCACCCTGCCCATTTTCCAACCCTAACCCTCTCACTTGCAACCCTAACACACCATGGACAGTTAGTGCTGAACTCTTACATCCTGGCAATTAACTGCATTACAGTTAATTCAGATTATGCAATGCCATCTACAGAGGCGGCATTAACTAGTCCACGTTATTTACTGCATTAAGAGGTGACCTACTGCCAGTTACCATGTGTTAAATTGAAACAATTCACGCCCATTTCTGCATCCATTCCCCACCATGTTTCACTGTATGCCGTTAATGTGGGAATTAGCATGGCTAAGTATCAGACCGCTGCATTGTTAGCACAGCTATTTGCTAACAGTACATGCTGATTACCACATTTACTCCTTAACACATTCAGTGGTTGTGAATAGAATCTGGATGTCATGCCTGACAGTGTGTAATGCTGCCACTGACTTATCAGGATAAAGGTTAAACTGTACATGACATGGAAGTGGTTACAGCTATTGCCGTGTTACTATGCGAGCCTCTCATTTCCGAAAATACACATTCAGGTTCACCAGAAATTAGTCTGGTTTTCTTAGTATCATCCCTAGCAGATACAAAGAGGAATAACCATCAGAAAGGAGGAGGCATTAATACCCCTGTACAAGTTGCTGGTCAGATTTCACTTGGAGTATTGTGTTCAGTTTTAGAGACTATCTCACAAAGGATATAAAAAGACTGGAAACAGATCAGAGGAAGGTGATCAAAATGATTTGGAGCCTGTGCCAGAAGACATATGAGAACAGACTTGAAGACCTAAATGTGTATCCCCCTAGAGGAGAAGAGGGACAGGGGAGATTTGATACAGACCTTTAAATACTTAAAGGGTATTAATGAGCAAACAAACCTTTTTCAAAGAAGGGGAAGCTGTAAAACTAGAGGGCATAAAATAAAGCTGCAAGGGGGTAAACTGAAAGGCAATGTCACAAAATACTTTTTCATTGAAAGTGTGGTAGATGCTTGGAATGCCTTCCCAATGAAGGTGGTGGGGACAAACACAGTGACAGAATTCAAAATGGCATGGGGAAAAAACAGTGGATCCCTTGATAGCAACAGGATAAAATCAAAATAAATGTAAATATCTTTTATACTCCAACAAACAGAGGGGGGCGATCTATATGGAGTGGTGGGTACAACCCTAAATAAAAGTATAGAGAGGGTGAACTGCATTGAGTGGGCGTACACCTATTCTAACCACCTTACTGGGCAGACCCGATGTAATGGGGGGCGGTATATCAAGTACTGAATAAACATAAACATAAACTAGATGGACCATACTGATTTTTTTTTTTCTTATTATAAATCTTTTTATTAATTATTGAACATATAATAACATAAAAGCAGCTTACATGTTGAAACATTACAAACATATTAAAATACGAGTTCCCGACCATACTGATTTTTATCTGCCGTCATATACTATGTTACTATATATCTCCACCTTTTTTAATTTCACATTTCACCTGGCACATTCCTTTTTTGCCTTTTGATCAACTCCTTTCTTTAACTCTACTGATAAAGCTCAAGCCTTGGCCCTTTTCTTTCATTTTCATCCTGGACGCTCCAAAGTTTGTAGCAAACTCCAGTTCCTTCTGATTTATATTGCTTAGGATTGATACTGAGCCATAACAGTTGTTTCTATTGTACTTGTACCACTGATGAGCTCATTCCACTTCTTAAAAAGTTTGGGTTGATATTTATAGGGGTTTATTTGGTTAACGGGGTCTACTAACCGGACAAATTCTGCTGAGAGGGCTATTCAGCAGTACTAATCAGACAGTGCCGTTGAATGTCTCCTCTGACTGCTGGTTTTCAGGATGCCTTTGCAATATACGATATCTGTAGAAACTACTTACGTGCACTAATGCTGCACCATTAAACACGGGAGATAATTTTATAAAGGCTTTTTCACATATAAATGTCTATATACATATTCGAAAGACCTCTTATTAAATCCCTAGGTAGAATTAAGCTTGACGATAAGAAGACACATGCTTTTCTACTACCCGCGTGAAGGAATGTTGAGGGGAATAGTTTGGGCGGAACATGGGTGGAGTTGTGATTCATGCACATTCTTTATAAACTGCATGCATACCTTATCGCTTTCCTGACTACTTTCCAAGCTTCAGGGCGGCATATTCAATGGTGGTGGCCACTGCCACCCTAAATTATGCCTGGTAGTCAATGTTGGGCAGGGTCAGTGCAAGATATGAGGCACCCTAGGTAAGCCCTCAGTCCTGATGTTGCCCCTGCTTCCACTCTGCCCCCACTGCTATTGCCGCTGCCCATCTCTGCGACCTGCAGTAGTGGCAATGCAGCATTTACCCGAACTCTCCAGTGCTGTGCTCCTCTCCCTGCTCTGTGACCCTCCAGTTCAATACAGACTTTCTGTTTCCATGTTGGGGGGCAGGGGTTCTGACCCCATGCAAACAGTAATTCTGTATTGGAGAGGGTGGAAGTGGCAGATCACAGAGAGAAGGAAGATCAATGCAGCACCGGAGAGTTTAAGAAAGCACTGCGTTTCCCATCTAACTAATGCCTTAAAGTAGGCATCTGCTTACTAAATGGTGGCTAGGTTTGGCACTTACCACACTTTAACTGTCGAAGTTAGGGTGTTGTAAGTGCAAAGCCTGTGTGGTAAATGCAGGGGGCGTGCCCAGCGTCTCCCTTGCCTGTAGTGCACGTGTCAGACAGTTAACACACAGACTCGCATTACATGCCTCGGGAGATACCTAGGCATGTAAAATGGGCTCTGATCAAAAACAGCCAAAGTATCTGCTCTGCAGTAGCACTACCCATCCCCACTCCAACAAAACAATCTCACACCCTACGATTCAGTCTTCAATCTCAAGGACTCCCTCCCCCCCCCCCCCCGCACCCAATCTAATAACTTCCAACTGAAGCCTTCATTGATTCAGTCTCCATACTTCCTCCTCTTCAGATCCATGTAACCAGTGAACAGCATTCCACCTCAAGAGAAGGCCCTCTCCAGACCGTGTCCCCAAGGAGAAGCTGCCCCCCAAGACCAGACTCTGACCTTCCCCTGACCCTCTCATGACCTAGCTGATGGGGTAAATGAAAAGGAAAGGAGTAGTCTTCTTTTGCTATTGCCCAGTCCTGTTTCTATAGGTGCAGAGCGTTTCAACCCAGAAGATGAAAGCTGGAACTCCCTCTTGTATGGAGAGAGGTGAACTCTTGTAGACTTCTCTTAGACCAGGGGTCTGCAACCTTTAAGACGTAAAGAGCCACTTGGACCCGTTTCCGAAGGGAAAAAAAAAACTGGGAGCCGCAAAACCATTGCGACATTTAAAACAAATCTAACACTGCATATATTGTTTCTTACCTTAATGCTATATACGACCCCCTACTTTTCCTGTTAAAATATAGGTGTTTGGCCTATACTCGCCGTATAAGACTACCCCTCTTCCTTCACACACCAAAAAAAAAAACGCCAGAAAATATCACAACAACAAGTAACAATATTTGATTTCAAAATTATGATGATTTTGTAGTCAAATCACTAATATGAAATAAAATTATTTTTTCTACCTTTGTTGTCTGACCAATTTATTCTTTGATCATGCTGGTCCCGATCTGAGGCTTCTGCTTACCTGTCTTCTCTTAGCTCTCTTTCTGTGGTCTATGGTCCATCTGCCATTTCTTATCTCTTCTTTCGTTTTCTTCACTTCTTTCCATCAGCCTATTTCCAGTCCCAGTAACCCTCCCCAATATCAGCCCCTTTCCAGTCCTCACTCCCAGTACCTTCCAGTGCTAATCCCCCCTCAACCCCATTACCAGTGCTAGCCTCCCCTAATCAGCCCAATACCAGTCCTACCCCCCATCAGCTCATTACCAGTCCTAGCCTCCCCTAATCAGCTCATTTCCAGTGCTCGTCCCCTCAACCCCATTACCAGTGCTCCATCCTTCCATGTCAGCCCCCTCCCTCCCTCCATCCATATCAGCTCCCTCCCTCCATGTCAGCCCCCTCCATCCCTCCATATCAGCTCCCTCCCTCCATGTCAGCCCCCTCCATCCCTCCATGTCAGCCCCCTCCCTCCATCCATCCATATCAGCTCCCTCCCTCCATGTCAGCCCCCTCCATCCCTCCATGTCAGCCCCCCTCCCTCCATCCATATCAGCTCCCTCCCTCCATGTCAGCCCCCTCCATCCCTCCATGTCAGCCCCCCTCCCTCCATCCATATCAGCTCCCTCCCTCCATGTCAGCCCCCCTCCCTCCATCCATCCATATCAGCTCCCTCCCTCCATGTCAGCCCCCCTCCCTCCATGTCAGCCCCCCTCCCTCCATCCATCCATATCTGCTCCCTCCCTCCATGTCAGCCCCCCTCCCTCCATCCATCCATATCTGCTCCCTCCCTCCATGTCAGCCCCCCTCCCTCCATCCATATCAGCTCCCTCCCTCCATCCATATCAGCTCCCTCCCTCCATGTCAGCCCCCCTCCCTCCATCCATCCATATCAGCTCCCTCCCTCCATGTCAGCCCCCTCCATCCCTCCATGTCAGCCCCCCTCCCTCCATCCATCCATATCTGCTCCCTCCCTCCATGTCAGCCCCTCCCTCCATCCATATCAGCTCCCTCCCTCCCTCCATGTCAGCCCCCTCCATCCCTCCATGTCAGCCCCCCTCCCTCCATCCATATCAGCTCCCTCCCTCCATGTCAGCCCCCCTCCCTCCATCCATCCATATCAGCTCCCTCCCTCCATGTCAGCCCCCCTCCCTCCATCCATCCATATCAGCTCCCTCCCTCCATATCTGCTCCCTCCCTCCATGTCAGCCCCCCTCCCTCCCTCCATCCATATCTGCTCCCTCCCTCCATGTCAGCCCCTCCCTCCATCCATATCAGCTCCCTCCCTCCATGTCAGCCCCCCTCCCTCCATCCATCCATATCTGCTCCCTCCCTCCATGTCAGCCCCCCTCCCTCCATGTCAGCCCCCTCCCTCCATCCATCAATATTTGCTCCCTCCCTCCATGTCAGCCCCTCCCTCCATCCATATCAGCTCCCTCCCTCCCTCCATGTCAGCCCCCCTCCCTCCATCCATCCATATCTGCTCCCTCCCTCCATGTCAACCCCCTTCCCTCCATCCATCCATATCTGCTCCCTCCCTCCATGTCAGCCCCCTCCCTCCATGTCAGCCCCCCTCCCTCCATCCATCCATATCTGCTCCCTCCCTCCATGTCAGCCCCCCTCCCGCCATGTCAGCTCCCCTCCCTCCATCCATCCATATCTGCTCCCTCCCTCCATGTCAGCCCCCCTCCCTCCATGTCAGCCCCCCTCCCTCCATCCATCCTTATCTGCTCCCTCCCTCCATGTCAGCCCCCCTCCCTCCATCCATATCAGCTCCCTCCCTCCATGTCAGCCCCACTCCCTCAATCCATACATATCATCTCCCTACCTCCATGTCAGCCCCCCTCCCTCCCTCCATCCATATCAGCCCCCCTCCCTCCATCCATATCAGCTCCCTCCCTCCATGTCAGCCCCTCCTCCCTCCATCCATCCATGTCAGCCCCCCTCCCTCCATGTCAGCCCCCCTCCCTCCATCCATATCAGCTCCCTCCCTCCATGACAGCCCCCCTCCCTCCATCCATCCATATCAGCTCCCTCCCTCCATGTCAGCCCCCCTCCCTCCATGTCAGCCCCCTCCATCCCTCCATGTCAGCCCCCCTCCCTCCATCCATATCTGCTCCCTCCCACCATGTCAGCGCACCTCCCTTCTTCTGCAGCCGCGGCTCCCTGCCTCTTACGGAACCGCGGCTGTGCTTTTAAAATCATCTCGGAGCCCTTCCTGTCTTGACGGGCTCCGTGCAGCATTGTCCCGCCTCCAAACTTCCTTTAGAGGCGGGACAATGCTGCACGGAGCCCGTCAAGACAGGAAGGGCTCCGAGATGATTTTAAAAGCACAGCCGCGGTTCCCTAAGAGGCAGGGAGCCGCGGCTGCAGAAGAAGGGAGGGAGCCCATAACGCCATAAATACCGGGCGGGCAGTGTGCTCCGGAGCCGCGGCAAAGGTGAGAAAGAGCCGCATGCGGCTCCGGAGCCGCGGGTTGCCGACCCCTGTCTTAGACAATAGCTCTGAAACAAAGTCCATTCCTGGTGGCTTGCTCTTCAACAAGAATGGCTGAGCTACTGCTTTCGAAAGACACAGGGGTATGTTTACTAAACCATCTTAACAGCGCAGTGGTGGTATTATCGCACGATAAGTGACGTTATCGCAGGATAATTATTGCGCGATAACGTCACTTATCGCGCGATAACGCTGTGAAATCCGGGCCTGAATAGTGGAGTAAGGCTTCCCAGAGGGCGTAGAGAAGGGGTCAATGGGTGGAGAGTGGGCGGGGAGAGGCTCCATGCACACTAACACCGTGAAATCAGGGTCTGAAAATTAGCGCCAATGAAAACCTCGCGCTAGAGGCACATTTGCAGGAGAGAGAAACCATTTCAGTCAGCAATGTGCAGCAAAGGCAGGGAAACCCAGAAAAGTGATAGCTGTGATACATGTGCAGGGACCAAAAAGGCAAATAAACATATAAAAGGACCAGAACCACATCTAAAATCCCAATAACCAAGCTGGCCAATAGTGATATTAATGATAAACATAAAGCAACACTACTGACAAAGCGTATAAATTAAGATATCATATTTAGAAGGGTCTATGCTCTGTCCTCTTACAAAGTGAATGATCCCACATTGAAATAGCGCTGATCAGGGTTTCTGTCCTTTAGATTGGGCAGGTTTGTTATGGCATGCACATGTGCAGCAACAGCAGAGTGGGCACGTAGGAAAGGGCTACTGTACTGATGCTGTAAATGGGATATAGGGGGCTGCAGGCGGCACATGCTGTGGTCCAGCTGGGGCACAGTGCAGGCTAGGCAGATGCCTAGGTGGCACATAGGAATGCCGAAATTGTAAAGCAGCAAGACAGCAACTGATGAGGATCCAACATGGGCACGAGTGTGTGTCCCACAGTGTCACAGGGGAGATTACCCAGCAGATACCCCCAAGGGCACATAACATTGGCAGGCAGTGCAGGGGGGGAGGGGGGAAAGCGCGCAAGTCCATGTACACACCCCTACCCAAGAGCCCATACCATAGGCAGCTGCCTACCGGCATACTGGATGGCCTGGGATTGCGCACCACTAGCACCACCAGCATAATGGCATGGCAACATGGTGGCGGAGGGGTGCTGGTGGCGGAGGGGGCAGTGGCATCTGCATTGCCGGCTCTTGGAAGTGAGTGGAAGTGGACCCCCGTAGGTAGAACCTTTGCTGCAGCTGCTGTCTGAGAGTGGGAACTCTTTGGAGCCAATAGGTGATGTCAGCGTCACTAACTCTGGGACCTTTGCAACTGCATCTATTTGCTGAGGCTGTGGTGAGGAGTACTTTAGATGTTTCTTTCATTTTGAATTGCTCAGAGCAGTTCACATTGGAATCCATATGGACTGCTATTAAGTATCTTGGTGAGACTATTACCCTGCAGGTGCAGGCTATTCAAACCCAGGTACAGCATAACTCAGAGGCTACCTTGGAAAACACTGGTCAGATTGTTAGGCTCAAGACTTCTCTTGGAGATTTAACACAGCAAGTTGACCGGCTGGATACTCTGAAGTATTTATGAGAGATGTTACCAGTATTAAAGTGTGATTAGAGGTGCTGGACAATCATTCTAGACTGGCTAACTTATATTTAGTAAATTTTCCTTGTGTCCTTAATATCTCTGCTAAAGAGATGTTTAAGGCATATATGGCCAAAGTATTAGGCATTCCTGCTGACTCTTGTCCACCTATTGCAAAAATGTATTGTCTGCCTACTGGGTGTAAGATAGTGGGAGCCGCAGAAATTGCTGGACCACAGGTAGCTGATGAGCTTAATATTACAGCTATTCTGGAAGCTTCTGATTCAGAGGTGGTGTCTCCAACTATATGTATGTTAACTCTTGCTTTGATTTCTGATAGAGCGTGGCTTCTTAAGTTGTTTTTTAAGAAGCGTAATGTTTGTTTTAAAGGTTGCCTGGTTCAAATTTTTCTAGACTTGGTTAAAGATACCCAAAGCTGTAGGAGAGAGTTCTTAATCCTGCAGCCTCAGGTTCAGCAGCTTGGGGGTCAATTTTTTCTTAAGTACCCCTGTAAGAGCCTAGTCAAGCTGTAAGGCAATTCATATACTTTTTATTATCCTACACAATTAATTTCTGTATTAAATGCCCGTGAGCTCTCTGGAGGGGCACAAGGAGGTTCTCTTGATCCGTGATATGGGAGTATTGGCTGGAGAGAGAAGTTTTTGTTTACTTTAGAGTATCATTGTATTATTGCCTTATGTTTTGGGTCCCTGGACAGGGGGCTGGAGGTGGGGATGCTGATGTATATTGTTTATGACATGTTTTTTTTCCTTGATATTTTTGTTGCTACCCACATTTCTGATGCAAGTTGTATTGCTTGTATAATTGTATGACATTTAGAAATATAAAATTTTTTAAAAAATTACCTCCTTAAAGCGCATTGCCACATGAACTCTAGTAGTAGAACCACAGGACTACTGCTAGGTATCAGAGCTGCTATTTTGGACGGAGAAGAGGCAAATGGAGAACTGCTTCAGCTTCTCAGTAGATCTAGGTCCTGCTAGTAGGAACCACAGAGGATGTTGGGGGCTGTGATAGGGTCTGGGAAATGAGAATTATTGGATTTGACTTGGGGTGGGAGGATTGAGGGTTGGGGGTCTATATTCATTGTCAGGGGGAAAAGGGATCTGTATTCACTGTCAGAGGGTGTTGTGTTTACAAATGGTAAACTAAGCACTGGCTCGTAATAGGCATACATCTAAAGAATATAAGAAAAATTGGTGTAACAATTGCACACTTCTGAATGGATCTTTCCACCTCTTCACTCAAAGAACTGTTCATCACTCTCAAAGAATTCAAGACATCATTGAGTAATAATGCTACCCTTCTGCCCGACACTTCCTTTCTTCTTTTAAGGATTTCTCTGAACTGTATCAGTATTAACTTATCAAATATCTCCGATTACCTGAACTCCTTCCCTCACATGAGTCTAGACATATTCAGCTGCAGCACATTGTATATCTTCTCCTCTCCTTTCCAGGGCATTATATAAACCTGTGGAGGCCAATTCTGATCTGGGGGTCTCCCGCCTGTTCAGGCATGCAGAATCTGGATATGCCCTGGTTGCATCTGATTCTGATCCCGCGGGGGTTAGACATGCCTGCGGGATCAGAATCAGGTGCAACTGGCCAGCTGTGCCCCAATTCTGGGCATCCGGACATCCAATCCATTACCCTGTTAGCCCAGCCTGGTTCCTGCATGGAGCCACCGTGCCATGACGTCATGTTGCCATGGCACCGTAGCTCCATGCAGGAGCTGCAATCCCCAGCCAACCATCAAAATCTTCTTTCCCCGCAGCCCGACCCATGATCAGGCCTACAATGGCCAAAGTCAGGCTGCAGAGAACCCCCTGCATTCTCTTACCATGCTTCTCCCACACCAGCTGCTGCAAATGTACCATCTAGGGGGACTTATTCCACCTCCATGGTGGAATAAGTCCCCTGTCCACATGGCCAACCATGGACATAAAGGACTGACCTCTTAATCGGCCCTGTACATCCTGCCCCCTCCCACCCACAAACAGAGCTTCCCACACAGCTCGGATCTACGTGTGGGGAGCTCTGTTTCCCAGACACATGCCAGGTGTTTAGCGGATCTGGACATCCAGATCAGATGTCCAGATCCTCTATTCACACCTCAGAATAGACCCCTAAATGTTTTAGTCTTACATTGGACACTTTCAAAATGTTTCTTCTTGAGGTTACTGAATTTCTGAATTTGATAGGAAAAATAACTTTTGGTTCGCATAAAATGTTGATTAATGTAAAATAGTTGATGGCTTCAAGGCTTAGCTGAGCAGAAGATATGGTCAGGCCTGAAATAAGTTTCCTGGTTCATAAAGTCATATTGGGAGTTTTAAATTACAGTAGAAAATACATGTATCAGATGGTTAATCTAGACACTTTTTCAATTTAATAAGTGTGGAAAACTGGATTCTGGAATATAAATAAAGTTTCAACTTTACGACTTTCTCTCGCTGGCTCCTTATGGGCCAATATCCAGCCTCTGTGTTTAACTCTAGCTACTGCAAGCAAAAATAGTCGTGCCGCAAGTGAAAAATGAAACTGGATATTCAGTAGAAGCACCTGCATAGTGGCGTCCACTGAATATCAACGGACTGTCCAGACAAACGTGGTATTCAGCCACTATCAGGCTAGCAAAACTGCATAACGTTAGGCCTGCTTTTTCTTAGCTTCACTTTATGCAGTTTCTTATCCACTTAACGGACTGAAAAATCACCACTAAATGGATAAGTGTTTGCACTGCCCTCGCCCCTCCCATGGACTGTGCTGACACTATCTGGAACAGTGTCAAGGCAGTTAGAGGGAATATTCAGCAGCACTCTCCAGATAGTGCCACTGAATATTTGACGTAGCAGGTTTATCCATTTAGAAGGTCCTGCTAACCAAATAAATAAGCCCTTTGAATATTGGGCCCTTAGTTCTTCTATGGTGTGTCTTAAATGTGATTTTTAGAACAGGGAGACTCCAGAGCACTATCGGGCCAATATTCAAAGCAAGATGTATGTTCACCAGCCCCATGCCTAATCTTCTAATTTAAAAAGTTATGCAGATAGCAGGAGGCCATTTAAATTGCAGGTTTGGAGTGGGGCAAGGGCAGATTAAAAACGTATTTAGGTAGTGACAATATTCAATTGCTAAGGGGGTCACTCCAGAACATGAATAAGGGGTTTGTACGTGTGGCAGGGATGTTTATGTACCGAAAATGACCCTGACCGTATTCTAAAACAATGCTATCTTGCACGTACATGGCATTAGCATGGGGATCTCAGATAGCTTCAAAAGGGGCAGAACGGGAGCGTGGTCAGCCACAATGATGTATAAAGTACATTCAGGAAAGGCCCATGTATGTATGAAGTGTTTCCCCAGAAACATTTACGTTATTTCTACTGAAATGTGGAATAAGGCCAGGACTTAGAAATAATTCTGCTCTTCTCTGCAATTCGTCCATAGAGAAAAATGGTTGTGGCAAGTATGTGCTGAACTGATATGACTGCATTCTTGAAAAACACAAAATGAAGTTTTAAAGAACAGAAAGCAGAGGGGATGGAATGGTGTGAGGCAGAGAACATTAATAAACACCGTGACAGAAATATTTAAAAGAGCAATAGTGTATAGGTTCTGGGCAGCTTTTGGCACAATTATGTTTTTGTGACTGAAAGTGAGAGCGTGTGTTTGTGTGATTTGAAGGTTGCATGGGAGGATCTAGTGTGCTCATCTGCAATTCAGGGGGGACATGAAAGCCTGGCCAGTACCTGGACTATATGGATGACTGCTTCATCATCAGGCGCCAGTGTGATCGGGCACACAAAATCAGAGAAGGTTCTCTATAGTGAAATGTTACAACATATTACTGTGAATAATATGGGACCCTCAGTCTAGGAGCATTCAGCGGTGAAAACAGCACTACTGCATGCCCATAATTCACATTTTCAGAGACCAATGATGTTGCTGATGAGCATGTAGTAGTGCTGTTTTCACTGCTGAATGCTCATATTCGGAGGGTCCCTTATTATTGACAGGGATATGTTTTCACATTTCACTTTAGGGACCCTATTCAGAATCCTTCTAGAATATGTTTCATTGGGTACTCTAATAAGATCATATATTGTTGGCAATGTGATAGGGCAACCATACATCCACTGTGCTAGGCACTGGGAGACATGACTGTGCCATTAGGATGTGCCAATTTTGGAGATGTCATAATTTTAAAAAGCATTAGTGAAAAAATGGTAGAATTTAATGTGTAAAATCAACAACTAGCTTTAAATTTTGTATAATATGTTATTTACCTACCTATGATTTCTAGGAAATTATACAAAAATACACAAATTACTGAAATATGTTTTAAGTGCTCTGCTAATAGTTTTTATGTGTTTGTATTGCATTTTATTGCTTTTTGTGCCTCAATTATCAATTTATCTTACTTATTTCTGTGTTGGGGTTTACATGATGAACTGATTCAATATAAAAATAAATATCAATTTGAGACAAGGTCCCAGACATCTCCTTTTTCAGCTGCAGCTGTGTGAAGAGGTAAGGAAGATAGTCATGCCTACAGTGAGAAGGTCAGCTTGGTATGGTTAGAGTGAGTGTTCTGCAAGCTATGTTATGCAGTGAAGATGAACAGGAAAGAGGAGATGCAGTGGAGAAGATATTGAAGATCAGAGGTGAAAGAGATGAGAAGACTCAGCTTGAAGACAGCAGTGTGAGACCCAGGAAAATACCATCCATCAACACTGAGGCAACTATATTCACCCAGTTACTTGACTGGAGCTTTTCTACAAGCTCCAGAGTCTCTGAGCCTCCTCTTACCTGTACCATGGTAACAGAAGAGATCAAGGCATTTCTGAGCAAGCCCGTGGTGACTCCATACTGGCCACCATAACTCAGTCCATAGAAAGGTGTATAAAAATGACAACAGAGGCTGCTGGTCAGGTGTACAATCAGGAGAGGAGGGAACATTATATTAGTGTTCCGATGGTCAGCAGGGAGCTCATGAGCTGAAACAGAAGCAAACAAGATATTGCTTCTTTGCTGGATTTTGATAAATACCATTAAATTAACTGCATAAATTACATTTTAAAGGTAAGTATAGGGCCCCAGGTGTTGTTCAGACTACTTATACGTTCAAATAAATATTACTTAATTTCCACATATTTCAACTGTGACTTCATGTAGGTAAGACTCACTTTAAGCTTTAGATTCAGCTTGCAAAACTGCATAATTTGGTCACTAGTAGTTTGTAAAGTTTGGAAAAAAAAAATCTACCCCTAAAATTGACATGTCCTATTGTGCCTTGAGGCCTACATCCTTTCCCGGTCCAGGATCTATTCAAGCTGTGAGAGTGGTGATATATCTGGAGACTGGCTACCTGGGTATGATGATACAGGGATCTGCCTTCCCGTGCCCACACAGGCCTGACCAGGGAAGCAGTGCCACAAAGCAGACTGTGGGAAGGCCCCACAGCTTGCAGATGCATACAGACTGGCATACACCATGATGGGACAGGTGTAGCTGCAGGGAGAAATGCCAGTACCCAGGTATGTTATGGTGGAGCTCAATGACCAAAATGTGCTCAACGTAGGAATTGATATATGGCAGTTATCATAGGAAGCGTTTGATAGCTGTGTACCGTATACCCAGGTGTAGGGTGGCATTGCTAAGGTTTGCAACTGCTAGTATTGGGAGATACAGGCAGGGCCCAATGTCCTGCCTCTCCAGGAGGCATTGGCCAATGCGGCCTGTGGGGGTGTCTGGCCCTGTTGGCTGCTGCTTTACGGCAGGGTTTCCCGACTCCAGTCCTGGTGTTCCAAACACTGTTTGGGTTTTTATGCTGTCCCTCATAAATATGCATGAGCTACATCTGCATACCATGGGGGTGGTGCATAGATATGCAGCACAGGCATCATTATTAGAGGCAGCATGGGACCTGAATGGTGTGGGGCCCTCCAGGACTGCATTTGGGAGACTCTGCTCTAGGTAATGCGCCTGTTTATGGTGTCTGTGATTGGTGTGGTAAAATATAGGCGTATTAACAATGCATATGTTCTCAGCTATACAGTTTTGTCCTTACTATCACGGTTTAGTTGTGGGAAAAATATGTGGACAGGTTTGGCAGTAGTCCCAGCTGGGCTTTGAACCTGTGCCCTTCTGTTCTTGCACACACTGTCTGTGTGCACTGCACCACTGTGTTGCCACAGATGTACTGTAGTCCCTGGGGAGGCCATGACTGTACATGTGACAGAGCCTGTCTGTTGCGGTGGACCGTGCCAGCCTGCACAGGCCTAGGCCACTGTGTGCTGTGGCTTGCAGCCACTGGTCCCTCCGCCACCTGTACCCTTCCGCCAACATGCTGACATGTTCTTATCTTGGAAAAAGCATGTGACCAGATTGAGTTGTGGCACTCCAGGATTGTATTTGGGGGAATTGGCTGTAGGTAATGGCCATTGGTATGGTTTGTGTGTGGTGTAGGGTAAAATATGGGTGTTTGCACCATGCTTATGTGCTCTGCAATACAGGGGTGTCCTGACTATCACTGTTTTGTGGTGGGTAAAACTATGGGGACTGGGTTGTCACAAGCCCTAGCTGGGATTTGAGCCTGTGACCCTCTGGTCCTATAGGCACTGGCTGTGTCTGCTACACCACACTGTGGCCACAGAGACACTGCAGTCCCTGGAGATAGATAACCTGACCGAACGACTCAGAAAACCTTCTCTGCACAATTTTACTGTGGACTCATTCACCTTGTATGGTGTTAAAAGGGCAAATAAACCTCAGAAATGACCTCGAAAAAAGGGGAAAACAAACATAACCAAGCTGGGCATTAGTAATATCAATGGGCAACATTAAAAACACTCCCAGGTAAGCTCCAAAAAAAGAAATGATTTTTGGAAGGGTCTACGCTCCGTAGACCCTTCCATAAATCATTCCTTTTTTTGGAGCTTTCCTGGGAGTGTTTTTTATTGTTGGCCATTGATATCAATGTTGCCCAGCTGGATTATAATTTTTAAAGTTTTTTTTGTGGTCATTTCCATTGTTTATATGACATTTTGTTCTGTGCACATGTATCACACTGCTCACGTATTTTAGATTTCCCCGGTTTTGCTGTACATTGCTGACGGAAATGGTTTCTCTTCCCTTTAAATGCAGTCTACCGCGAGTGTTTCACTCGCGGTAGTTTTTACTTGTAAATTCGGCCCCGCTCCTGTGCGGGGAGCCTCTCCCCTCCCACTTTCCACCCATTGACCCCGTCTCTCCGCCCCTCGGGGGCCTTCCTCCGCCCTCCTTTCGCCTTTCCCCGCCTCTATCGCACAGTACCGCACCGCACACGTGTGCGTGTTCGTCGCACGTGTGCGGGGCCCGTTAGTGTGACGCGCACTCATGCGGGGCACTTAAGAGCACTTAAGTGCATAATTTTCGCATGCTCAAGTGCGCCCCGCACAAGTGCGCAGTTTAGTAAACATACCCCTTAGAGTTGGTGGAGGAGAGAAGTCTTTGTTCCTTGTGACAATCAGGACTTCAGTTTTTTTGAAATTCTGAGATTTTGTGAGAGCAGCCAGTCTGAGATTGAATTGAAGCAGGTGATTAATGTAGTGTAGTCAGGTTTTAACACATTGATTGGAGTGAATAAAAGCACATCATCCACGTAGATGAGACATGATATTCCGAATGAGCGGGAGATGTTGCAGATGGGCTGCATATAGTTGTTAAATAGCAGAGCTGAGAGGGAGGAACCCTGCGGTACTCCTTGCTTCTGATGGAAAGGCTGAGATGTAGTGTTACCAATCCATACCTGTTGCCAGCGGTCTTCCAGGTAAGATTTGCACCAATTCCATGCCGTTCCTTGAATCCCTTTTTTATGGAGACGGGCAAGAAGTTGGTCATGGTCAACAGAGTCAAAAGCTGCTCTATGTCTAGGAAGATCATTGCAACTCCATTTCTGATGTTGTCTGTTGTATTAATGAGCGTGTTCATTAGGGAAGTTAGGAGGGTTTCAACTCCGTGGGCTTCCCTGAAACCATGCTGGTTTGGATCTAGTGGGGCTTCGGAGTCAATGTGTTGTTGGATTTGTCTCAATATAACTTTTTCCAGGATCTTGGCTAATAAAGGAATGCTTGAAATTGGGCAGTAGGAGTCTTCCTTTTTTGGATCCAGTTTATTGTTTTTCAGTAGGGGACGGATGGAGGTCTGCTTGAGGGCTGATGGAAATATCCCGGAGCTAAGAGACTGGTCAGCTAAGGCTGATATGTATGGGCTGAGTTCTGTTCTCAGTGATTTGATCCAGTGGGCTGGACATGGATTGTTAGGGGCGGTGGTGGCGTTGATGGATGTTATAATTTCTTCGATTGTCTTTGGAGTTGGAGATGAGAAATTATTGAGTATGAATTGGATGCAATTTTGTATGCAATTTTAATTATCGTATTCTGCAGCTCTGTTAAATAAATCATTAATTCTGCAATGAATATAAGATAATTGCTGTGGTCTATCAGCATCAGCATTGGAGCCAATATTCAAAAAGGTAGTAAGTGCATACGTTTACTGGATGAGTTTATGTGCATAATTGTATGTGCTTCTACAGTGGGACCTATGTGCATAAGACTGCTGCTGAATTTTCTTCAGAATAAAGTTACATAACTTTATATTGTTAATTTAGGAAAGCTTTTCATCACAACCACACATGTGCATAGCTTATTCTGAGTACATATATTTATAAACACATCTGAAGTGCCTGGTTTCCTGCCTCCACTCATGCAGCTAGATTTTATTCACATATCAAATTACGTGCATATAATTTAGCCTCTCCACAGGGTTGGGAATTATAACCTTGGTGTCTGTCTGGATGATTTCAAACTATTTGAAGCAAAAAATCACAGTCTATTTCATTTATTCAGGAAATATTCAGTATCGGGCCATATCTGGTGGTTGGCGCTGAACATCCAGTTTGCCCAGATAGCATTTAACCAGTCAATCAGTGGCAATATCAAGCCACTAGCCGGATAGCTAAAATGCCTAATGTTAGAATAGCCTTTCACCTGTCCTAGGTAATTTATTTAACTGATTAATAAGAACATAAGAACATAAGATATGCCATACTGGGTCAGACCAAGGTCCATCAAGCCAAGTATTCTGTTTCCAACAGTGGCCAATCTAGGTCATATGTACCTAGCAGTTTCCCCAAGAGACATAAGTTCCACAATGCTTGTACTGGGTCAAGCATTGATATCTTCGGTCACTCCTTAATAATGGTTTATGGACCTTTCCTCCAGGAACTTGTCCAAACCTTTTTTAAACCCAACTACACTAACAGCCTTTACTACATCCTCCGGTAACAAATTCCAGAGTTTAATTACACGTTGAGTGAAAAAATATTTTCTTTTATTAGTCTTAATGGTAATGGCTCAATCTCGCCGCTGACTGGCTAAATAAAGGTGCTGCCACTGCTCCATCCCCAGAATGCCCCAGTGCTAACCACTTAGGCCCGATTCCATCCCGAATATACAAGTCCCCTGTGTGCCCGGCTGGATCCGGATGCACAGTTGTGATTCTAATCCCGAGGGGCGCGTCTAGCCCCAGGGGATCAGAATCGTAAACAGGCCTGTACGTGCAGGCTGGGACCGCGATTCAGCCCAGCCTGCATGTACAGGCCTTGCCTGACTAACTCAGTCTGGGCTTTACAATGGAGCCACAGCACCTTGGCGTCCGGTTGCCATGGGGCTCCATTGTAAAGCCGCGATCCCCGGCTGTTGGCTCCTTCAATGGTTTTCCTGCAGCCCAACCCCTGATATGGCCTCCCCTGCCCCTTCCATGTCCTGCGTCCACCATCACCCGGGGACTAGGGGACTTATTCCACCTCCGAGGTGGAATAAGTTCCCCATTAAATCACCAGCCCTGGACATACAGGGCTGACATTAGAATCGGCTCTGCACATCTGGGGCCGATGATCGCCCACTGCCTGCCCTAATGCTGCCCCCTATCCATCCCTTTCCCGCCCCCGTCTATCTTCCCTGTATAACTTGCAGGGAAGGAGGACAGGGCAGGGAAAGGGGACGCCCATCCCCGCTATTCGTTGCTCAGAATTGACCCCCTTAGTGTCTGGATGTTGGCCCCAGCTAGGAGGGAATATTCTGTGGCACTAACCACATTAGTGCTATTGAATTTGCCACTGACCATATTTTAGCCAGGTAGCAGGTCTGCTATAATGTTCTGAATATTCCACCTGCTAGTTATTGAATTAGTTTAATTGTTTAAGCCAGTTTTTAATATGAACTGATAATGCAGAACTCAAATAACGTTTAAAGCACCATATTAACAGTGCATGCTGTCACATTAAACAACATGGAAATTCATATTAGGGGAAAGGGAAGGAGCAAGTAGTGTTCCTTTTGTGAATTCACGTTAAATGCAAACATGGCCACTGATGCGAAACAGTTAGCTACAGCATCATAAATGTAGTTAACTGCATCTGTGTTAGTGACCATGCCTTTTAATGCACAATAGTGAGTATTGTCCTAAATTAATGACATGGTTGCCTTCCCTTAAGTGCCAAGAACACCCACAACATTTACCGTGGAGGTTTTGCAGATACCATAGTTTAACGTTTGCAGCTAACCGCCATTATTTATTTTATTTTTCAAACATTTGTTATACCACCAGGGGCACATCTTGGCAGTATGTAAATGGTTTACAATAAGATCAGGTTAACAAAGAGGGGTACAAAAATGGCTGAGTAGACACAACAACACAATGATAAAACAGTAAGTCACAATGTGGGAGGGGAATGCATAGGACAATAATTTTAACCAATATCAAACATTGCAAGGGCTGTATACAGTTGGAAGGGTTAATTCAGATCATATGAACTTTGAAAGAGCCAGATCTTCAACTGTTTTTAAACTTAGAGTAAGAACTTTGAAGTGAATTAATTAATTAATTAATTAAACTTGGCTTTTATACCACTATTCATAGTATCATAGTGGTTTACATGGAACTCAACTGTTAGTACATAAAACATTGCATCTGTAACGTAACTATATACATTGTATGTAACAAGAAGTTAATTTGAGCAGTGTTAACAGAGATAGTTATATACATAGGATTAGCTTATGTGGAATGTGTAGTGGATGTACTGTACAATGAATTTATGAGGGAAGATTGGATATGTAATTACAGAGTGGCTGGATTGAGATCTGAGCATGAGTGTATGGCAATCTGAAGTAGATAGCAGATTGCTGTGGATAGTCTATGTGATATTTCCAAAGGCCTTTTTGAAGAGATGCGTTTTTAGCAATTTTCGGAAATCATTTAAATACCGGATGAATCTTAGTGAGGGTGGCAATGAATTCCAATTTGTAGGTCCATAGAGATAAAAAACTCTTTGACAGAACAATTGTGTGCTTTTTGTTTTTAGAGTTGAGATAGAGAGGAGGTTTTGGTGCTGTTGGCAATGTAATCTTGTGCCCATGTTCCTTTTGATGAGTGGAACCAGGCAGGTTGCTGAGAGATTGTGCATAGCTTTGTAGGTGGTCATTATTGTCTTATATTTTATTCTTGTTCCTACTGGGTGCCAGTTAGATCTTTAATTACTGGTGTGATGTGGTCATGTTGGGGGGGTTTTGCTGATGAGACAAGCTGCTGTATTCTGTGCTATCTGGAGAGTTTTAAGGGCAAGGTTTGGAAGTGCATGGAGGACTGAATTAGAATAGTCCAGATGTGGGATGATGAGATCCTGACATACTGTACGGTAATGCTATGGATCTAGTAGTGGTTATAGGTTGTGCAGGATCCTGATCTTCTGGTAGATAGAATTTGTTGTTGTTTTTATATGAGTCTGGAAGATCAACTTGTGATCGAGGGTGATTCCTTAATATTTAATCTCTGATCTAACAGGTAGCAAGACATCATTGAGTTTTATTTGTTCAGGTGGGGTGTAAGATGGTTCCTTGGATATGAACAGTACTTCCAACTTGTTGTAGTTAATGGAGAGTTGCTGGTCTTTCAGCCATTTGGCAACTTTGCTGAAGCATGATTATACTGTATAGTAGTGTTTTCTGGGTTGGTGGTATCAAATGGAGTGTATATTATTAAATTGTCAGCATAAATGTGGTAGTGTATTTTATGAATAACTGGAGGCAAAGAATTGCAGAGTGGGACCATTCATGGCAAAGGTGGCTGAGTGAATCCATTCATATTTAAGATGCCTGAAGGAAGAAACCATCAGAAGTTGCACTTGAGAGTATTTTAGCTGATAGGACGGGTTATAGGCTACCAAAAGAAAAGACAGATAGAGGGGAAAGCTCATAGAGAATGCCCGATGGAGCATAATTAAGATCTTAAATTTGATACAGAGGGGATATGTGATCTTATCGATGTTCACTGGCTATTAATTTAACATCTGTATTCTGAATTAGTTGTAATCTGTTAATCAAATAGCGAGGGAGATCTACCAGCAAAGAATTATGATAATGTAAGTGGGACTGGACCAGGGAATGAATTAAGAGTCTAAGAGCTTTAACATCGAGGAAAGGTTTTACAGACCTGATCAACCTGAAGGAATAGAACGCCTTCTTCACTTAGGGATGAAACATGGGAATGAAAAGATAAGTCTTTGCCGAAAATGATTCTGCATGACGCCTTACGTGGCACAGTCCTACAGTGGTTTAGATCCTTCTAAGTTTGAACGTTTTGTCCTATTCTTGATCTGTCTCCACTGGCTCCCAGTCCGCTTTAGAATTCAGTACAAGATTCTTATTTTTGTTCACAAAACTGTTCATACAGGCATTCCTTAGTACCTCACCAACATACTTCATTTTCACACTCACCATTGTCTACTACGTCCTATTCTTAACTATCGTCTTGTGTTGCCTTCCGTGTCTCTTGCCTGACTTGAGCATACCTGTGAATCAGCTTTTTTCTGTTTGGGCCCCACCTTATGGAAATCTTTTCTCCTCATAATCCATTCTGAACTGTCTTTTCCCTGCATCAAATCTGCTTTAAAACACACCTCTTTCAGATGGCCTTCAGCCTTCCCAGCTCTCCACCATCCTAAGGATACCTGTTACCTCCTCTTCTCCTGCTACTGTGGTTTCCCCTCGCCCCCTCCCCCTACCCTTTGACTTTGTCTTCTCTCTCTCTCTCTTTTCTTCCTCTGAGCTGTCTGTTAATGGTGTTCTTTTTCCTTTTCCTTTTCCTTTTTCTTATTTTGCAGTCCATGTTACTTTGTAAACCTCTCTGATGCTATTGCCTGAGTGGTCAATCAAGTCAAGCAATAAAGATAAAGATAAAAGATAAAGGAGATAATAGAATCCTTTATTGGAATTGAAATGCCTACTATACAGGGAAGATAAGCACCAGAACTGTTATCGTGTGAAAACCATATGACTGAAGACTTGGCTACATGAAGGACTAATGTATATACTGTGAGCTAATTAGAGATCTTGTCTAATGATCAGGTGACAGAAGAACCAAAAGCTAGATCCCAAGATCCATGACTGATAATAAGTTGGATTTCATCCACATACATGTGAAATCCAAAATTAAGTTCTTGAAATAGGGTAGCTAGGGCGGCAATGAAAATATTAAACAGGACAGGGGACAGAATCAAGCCTTGTGGAACCCCACAGTGCAGATCAAAAGATGGGGAGACTCCAGTGTCTATACGATTCTAAAAGTGTGCTGCGATAGATAGGAGTTAAACCAACCCAATGCTGCTGAAAGATCTAGCTGAATTAACATAACTTTCTTCTCCCTGTCCAGATGAGTCAATATCTCTTTCTGTAGGGCAGCCAGCATGGTTTCAATACAGCCTTTTCAGTAATTTTGGTCAAAAAAGAAAGACTGGAAATGGGACAAAATCTGTGTGGGAGACTGGGATTCAGCTTGGGATCTTTCAAGAGTGGTTTAATAATTGCACATTTCTGGGTGGAAGGAACCGTACCCATAAGTAAACTAGGTTTAATTTAATCAAGTATCTCCTCATTTAAACTAGAGAGGAGGTGCAGCAAGAGAGGAGGGGGAAAGTTGTCTCTTGGAGAATCCTTAACCCACATAGAGGAAACCAACTTACACAAAGCCACTGAATTAAGAGGAGCAAAGTTGCTCAGGGTACTACATGGAACAATTTGGGAATGAAGAATGATGTCTGCAGCGCCCTGGGAGGTCAGAGGCAAAGAATGCAACAGCATGTTTACTTTCTAAACTAAAAAGTTGCCAAATTGATCTGCTGTGATGCTCATAATAACGTTGTTGAGGCATGATATGGGAGCAAGAGAGCGCACAAGTTTAAAGAGTCATGACTAAGATTGACCATCCCTTTGGATGAACTCATAGTAATATTCCTTCTTGGATTTCCATAACAGGGCATGACAGTGACTGTGAAAATCATGACAGTCATGTTTGTTCAAAGGAGTTTTATCCTTCTGCCATTTCCTTTTAGCCCGGTGATAGAGTTGCTTCAGTTCGCAGAGAGCACTATTAAACCAGGATTGCTTATGTGTGACTTTGAGATTAACATTGTGTATTAGAGTTACTTGTTCCAAAACCATCTTCAAGGAAGAATTCCAAAGCTCTATCTTATGGTCTAGAGGCCTAGTGAGAGGGCTAGTCGTGAATTGATTTTTATATCTAGTAGCAGGATCATCCCTATCAACTTCCCTCCAATTATGAAGCTCCGTTGAGGAGGACTTGAAAAATAGGGGGATGATGGATTATACTATAAAAATGCAAAACCTAAGCATGGTTAAATACTATAGGCCTCTAAATAAAATAAAAGTGAAATTAAAAATAATAAAATAAAAATATGCATGATTTAATAAAAAGGAAATGAAAAATGTTTGCATGTAAAAGCTTATTCTGTACACATTCAGACTCTTCTGGAACATGATGACTAGAAGCCATGTTTTCCTGCAGGCAGCTTGGAGGGTAATTTTTTAAAACCCTTCCCTGCATATGTTAGTATAAGGGCCCTTTTACTAAAGTGCATTATGTGGTTAAAGTACATTTCATCATATTTTAGCCACTTCCTCAAACCTGTCAGTGTCGGAGCATTTAGTGGCTCAAACCAGGGATATTCAGCAGCTCCGACTGGGTTAATGCTGCTGAATATTCCAGTGAGCGGCATTTATGCGGTTTTCAGGTCTGTAAACCACGTAAATGCCTTTGGATAACCTCCTCCCCCCTCTCTCCCCCTTAGGCTACATCAGGGCCTTTCTGGTCAAAACAAAGTTCCTGATAAATTCAGCCATTTCAGAAGGAAATCATTTTAGGGGGCATTGCAGTCACGCTCAAACCTGTGTGCAAGCTTTAGGAAGAAAAGAATAAAAACTAGTCATACAGGTTCCGTTCAAGATTAGATCCATATAGTTTTCTCCTTGAATGACAACATTGATATAAGGTACAAATTTAGATATTTAGCACTAGAATTGTGCGGTTTGTAGTATATGCTGCGATATGTGACCATAAATTTAATTCTCTTTTTATTGCAGATACAGGATCAGGATCTGGGGATGGAGGTAGGAATTTGCTTTTAATGTTGGATACCTCTATATGCCATTATGCTCTGTGATCAATTTCTATTGTGAGTATGTTTGCCTCTTCAAAATAAACATGCAGCATCGCTCATCAGAACTTTATGAGGAGGTAACCTAATACAGCTTAGCCAAGAATGAGAGCATCATAATTATATGCTTTTTACCAGCGAGATTCAGCAGGCACTACTACTTTTAATAGGACACTATGCATTATTCATGAGTTTTAGGAGGATCTCTACCTCCATCTACTGTTGCTCAGTCATGCATTCTTTGAACATCTATTTTCTCAGAGCACTGATGTAGCTCCTGAGGGTATCTGGAAAGCATAAATTCACCAGCAGTGTTTGGACACTTTATCAGAGGATTAAAGGCAAATGTGATATTTTTGGAATGTCATAAAATTTAGAGGAGTTCATCCCAAAAATAATGAGGAAGAGTGAAACCAGACACTGAACAAAATAGGATAGTGCATTGTATGACTACCTGAATATTCAGTGGACAGGGAGTGTAAGGGAGATACAAGATTAAAACCTTTTCAGGTGCAGTAGCTTAGTAGTTAATCAGGACCAGGAAATCAGTTTATAAATCTTGTATCTTCTAATGGTTCTCCTTGTGACCTAGATATTGTCCTATCTCCTTTCCCTTCAATATCTACTTTGATTTAAGTTCTCTGGGACAATACCATTGTGTAATTTCATCTAAAGTGCCCTGTAATAGAGAGCAATATAAATGGCAAAAAAAAATAAAAGAACTACTATGTGGTTTTCTCTATTTTGGGGAGACTTGGGGCATGCTTACTAAAGTGCACTAAGGGATCATGTTTTGGGAGGCAAGTAATTAGCAGAGGACATGCACAGCATGGTCCCCAGCAGTTATCACACTAAAAAGTACCTCATTGTACTGTGCATTTGCAGATAACACAAGTGCACTTAATACCAACCACTGAGGTGGCGTTAAGTTCACTCATGCAAACTGCAGTACACTGTTAGTGCATTACTAAGCCCCACACTAACCAACGTGTGCAGTCACTATCAACTCTTTGCCTATAACGCATCCATTTCTACTTATGTGCTAAGTACAAGATTTTTACCATGCTGGTTGTTTTAGCATGCAATAGTAGTTAGCACAGTCCCATGCTAACTGCTCATCATTCTCTAAAGCGGATGGTAGACATTAGCTCACTTCCAGAAACATGCTCCCTAGAGTGGAAAGTGTGCCTGATTTCAGGGCATATAAAAGTTTGCAACAGAGTAGACATGCCAAAGGGATGAAATAAGGTGAAAGGTGATGTTAAAACAGTGGAAAAAAAAGTCAAAGATGTGGCATCTACTTGGGGATGTGCTCAGTTCATTGTTGGCTTTTTCAAACTCTCAATTTTCAGGTGCATTTTTCAATTCATCTTACACTGTTCTAATAAAAGCTTGTTAACGCATATTACAAATGTTTAATGCATGCAAATCAATTCTATTTGTGTTAATTTCAGAGTTTAATGCACATTATATCGACATTTTATGCACTATAGCTTTTAAGGTTAATGGACTGAATTCATGCTAATGAATACACATTCATACAACTATAGTTCAAAAAATGCAAAATCATTTTTGAAAGAGAACAACTGAAGACCTAGCAATCACAAAGCAAGAAATATTGCAGACTTGGGGTCACCATCTCTGATGACCTCAATTGTATACTATACTTGGATGCACTAAGAGGTATCACTAACGAAAAACTGAAGTAAAATACGTCTGTATAGCTTGAGAACCAATCAGCTCAGGAGATCACATCTAGAAGAATAAGACAGACCCAATTCCAAGGAAGGCCAGTAAAATACTGTGTGACAGAGAGTAAAGTAACTAGAGTTATATTCTTAAAGAAAGAAGGAAAAGGGGATATATGATACAAGCATTCAAATAGCCATTAGGCTTCAATAAAGCAAATGGTAATATTTTTCCTAGAGTGCAAACCTCAAAAATAAGGAATCATCATATGAAGATGAAGGGAGGGAACTGGAACACAATGTCAAAAATACCTTTTCACTGAAAGGATAGTGGATGCCGGGAACACACTTCCAGCAGGGGTTATAAGAACCACAACAGTGGTGGATTTCAAACATGTATGGAGAATTTTAGAAGGGACGTCCAAGTGCAATATGGGACGTCTAAGCCAGAACATCTAGAAAGAAAAAAAGCAGGCATGTCCGAGTCCACACACAATGTGAACGTGCCTGATATGGACGTCTGCAGGGGCATCTACATAGACATCCCCAGAATAGCATTTCAGGACATGGACATTTAGGATAACCTAATGGTTAGTGTGATGGATTGGGAACAGGGTAGCCATGTTCAAATCCCCCTGCTGCTATTGTTCACACTGTGTTGAGTTCTGGGGATGAGGAAATGCTATCTTCTCTATGCCCTCTAGATGCTTTTCAGCTAAAGCCAGCACTTTTCTGATGCCTGTTTGTGTTTGGAGCAAGTGATGCTGGATTGCCCATGACGTTTCTGAGATCAGGCAGGTGCGTCCAGGTTCCTGAGAATGCCACAACCTTGCCATTGTTCAGACCTGGGCGTCCTCATGCTGGGGACATCCCCAGAATCCATTTCTAAAATGGCTTTGGATGTCTCTATGCCCATTTTCAGACATCCTAAGCACAAGTAGGGATTCTAAAATGACCTCCAAAGGGGGTAATTTTGTAAAGTCATTTTTATACATATGTGTCCGCATAGTTTTGTAAATGGCTTCTTATAAAATACCAACCAGCATAAAAGTACATGCATTGGCATAAACACATGTACTTTGCCAATAGGTGTAGCCAGGGCTATGCTCTGGGTGGCATCCGATTAAATTTCAAAAGTGTGGGCATTGATTATAAAATACCGTGCAGACTTGAAAACTTCATGCATGTGCATTTACACCTTTTCAGCAGGTGTAAATGTTCTCACCTGCCTTGAAAGCGTGATCTCTGCTTCTTATGATACATGTGTGTCTTTATGAAATAGCACCTAAGTAGATGCCTGCTTGACCAATTAAAGCAGGTGCTCTATTATAAAAGTATCCACACAGTCCTTAAATAGCAGAGAGCAGACGACCATATATTAAGTAAGATCTATGACAGCACAGTCTTCATGAACAAATAGACTGGGTGGATTAAGTGGTTATCTTCTGCCAACCTACATTTTTTATGCTATGAAAAAGCATGTTCTACCTAATCAGAGAAACATGTTTTTCATGCTACATGCTAAATGAAGAGCTAGATATTCCTCAGATCGCTGCAGTAGTGATGTCATATCCATTCGTTAGCGCTAATCTGGTGCCATTCCCACATTAAATTTTGGGGCTTAACACACAGTAAACTACTCAACTTTAGTAGCTATGTCCTTATATGATTTCCTATCTGCCTTCCTGTTCCATATTGACTATGTATGTTCTTTCAGCTAAAAATAGTTCTTTATGATTCACATTTTAATATGGGGGAAAAGCACAAAACTGAAGAGGGTGCATGAGTGAAGAAAGTAGGAAAGCGTGTAGACAGAGCTTTTAAAAAATTGTGGTATGTTATGCTGTATATTATACTTCAGTGTTAAATGGGGTAGACCATTTTCTGGTCTTACTATAAAACTAGTGTTGATTCAGCCCAAATTTTTAAATCGCTTACTGCAGCAATGACTGACCAGCCAGCATCTAGTTTTGTGTGCCTTGATTTTACCATATAACTACCCAGAGTTAGATCTTAGCTGAGGAAAACTGCAACAGACCTAACTTCAGAATATAAGAAGATAATTCTATAATGAGCTGTGTACATTTCCACGTCATTAACATATATAACTCACCTAGCTTAAATGACTTGCCTGGGATATGTGCTTACATGTAGAGTATAAGCAGTCACTGTTCTGTAAGCACGTTCATTAGACCAATGGGATGTATATTTGGAGTGGGCAAGCACAGGTACAGAACTTGGGTAGAACATAGACAAAGCACAAATGTGCGTGTATAATTTGTGTTTCCTACAAATCCAATTAAGGGCATTTACACTAAGGGGTATGTTTACTAAACTGTGGTAACGGTACATAACGCGCGTACATTAGCGCATCATAATGTGCTTTATGATGCGCTAACAAGCGTTAACGTTACAGAACACGCGTTATGATGCGTTAACGATCGTAAAGCTCCGCGGCACGGTAAAACACCGCAGAAGGTGGAGAGAGGGCGGAGAGAATGGGCGGAGTGTGGGCGGGGAGAGGCTCCTTGCACACTAACGCGCTGGTCTGAAGAGCTGAATCCCAACGCGAATGAAAACCTGCCGTTAAATGCACAGTTCAGGGGAGAGAAACCATTTAAGTGTCAGCAATGTACAGCATAGGCAGGGAAACCTAAAATAAGTGATAAGTGTGATACATGTGTACAGAACAAAAGGGCACATAAACATTGAAAATGACCTCAACAAACTGGAAAAAAAGCATAACCAAGCTGGCCAATAGTGATATTAATGGGTACCATCAACCCCCCCCCCCCCCGGGAAAGCTCTAAAAAAATGATATTAATCGTGGAAGGGTCTATGCTCCATCCCCATATAAAGTGAATGAGCCCACAGTGAAATTGCACTGTGCAGGGTTTTCCTCTCCATTGGACAGATGTCCTATGGCGTGCACATGTGTGGCAAGAGCAGGGCGGGCATGTTGGAACGGCAACTGGACAGGTGCCGGAAAAGGGGATACAGAGGGCCGCAGGCGGCACATGCTGTGGTGCAGCTGGGCCACAGTTCGGACTAGGGTGATGCCTAGGTGGCCCATACGAATGCCGAAACAGCAGAGCAGCCAGACAGCAACTGCTGAAAGCCCAACATGGGCACGACTGTGTGTCCCACAGTGTCACAGGGGATAGTACCCAGCAGCTACCCCCAAGGGCACAGAACATTGGCAGGCGGTGCTGGGGGGAAGCGTGGACACCTATGAAGGCACCTCTACCCCAGAACTTGCACCATAGGCAGCCGCCTACCCACACACTGGATGGCCTGAGACTGCACTCCACCAGCACCACCTGCAGAAGGCAATGTCAGCATGGTGGCAGAGGGTTACTGGTGGTGGAGGGGGCAGTGGCAGCTGCCCAGAGCAGACCGTGGCCTAGCCCTGTGTAGGTGGGTGCCATGCACTGCAACAGACAGGCCCTGTCTGACCAACAGTCATGGTATCACCAGGGAATGCACCATCTCTGTGAGAACATGGTGGTGCAGTGCACAAAACCAGTGTATTCAGAAGCAGAAGGTCACAGGTTCAAGTCCCAGCTGTGGTTTCTGCTAACCCAGTCCTCATATTTTACCCACTACTATAACGTACTAATACAGACAGAACCTTTATTGCAGATGACGTAAACATGCCCAAAACACCTACATTTTACCCTACAGAGCACAGACACCATACCCATGCGCATTACCTAGAGCAGAGTCTCCCAAATGCAGTCCTGGAAGGCCAAACACCATTCATGTTCCATGCTGCCTCTAATAAATGTGTCTGTGCTGTCTTGCTATGCACCGCCCCCATGGTATGCAGTTGTATCTCATGCATATTCATGAGGGACAGCATGAAAACCCGAACAGTGTTTGGCACACCAGGACTGGAGTTGGGAACCTCTGCCGTAAAGCAGCAGCCAACAGGGGCAGACACACCCGCACCCACAGGCTCCATTATCCAATGCCTCCTGGAGAGGCAGGACACTGGGCCCTGTGTGCATCTCCCAATACTAGCACTTGCATACCTTAGCAATGCCACCCTAAACCTGGGAATACGGTACACAGCTATCACAAGTTTGCTATGATTACTGGCAGATAGCAATTCCTAAGTTAAGCACAATTTGCTGATTGAGCTGCAGCATAGCAACCTATCTAATGTCTGTGGAGTGTGCTACAGGTCTTGTGTCTGACAGTGTTTACCACCCTGGGGAGTGACCCCAACAGTATTGCTTACCATAGCCATGCCTGCACTCTGCCCAGGACTGGTGTGGTGGCCAGGGCTGCCAAACACCTCTATAGCTGCACAATGCTGGCATAGGTGTGGGGAGTGTGTGTCTGTCTATCCAGTGTGTGGTGACTGTAAACACCCTCCACAGCCCACACTGCTAGCACTGTTGCCAGTAGTGGCCTGCCAATGTGCATAATGAGGAGCAAGGTACCGTGGGAACAGCCAGGATAGGATGGCCTGGCCTGGGTCCATCTGTACATAGCATAGGGCAATAGATCGGACATTGTAGTGGCCGGCCACCACCTGCACGGACAGAGTGGCCACAGCATGTCCTGCTGGGAGGTCACTCTCACCCTGACTGAGCAGTGACCACAGCATGGCTAGGTTCCCCCATAGTGCTGTATAGTATTTCTTTCATGTGGTGTTTATGGATTCTCTTTTGGGGCCTGATCACTGACTTATCTGCTTGGTGTGTATGCTGACCTTCCAGTTTTGAGTACATGCATCTTCTCCAGGACCATGCATTATGGACTAGCTAGCAGACTGTTTGCAGCTAGTATGTGTGTTGCTGGAACACCTTGCAGGGTGCAGCGGCTGGAGGCTTGCTGCTGGAGAATGTCAGATGGGGGGGGGGCAGCTGTGCATTTCCAGGCCTTCTTCTGCTATTGCTTTATGGATGTGTACAGCTCTGCATTGCCTGCCCTGTAGGGTGTTTGATCCCTAGCAGGACTGGGGTGATGGTCCTCTCTACTGCCACCATTGCAGGGGGGTAGAAAGTGGATCTGTTGGCGGGAGATCCTGTCCCCTACCCTGAGCCCCAGAGGGTACATTGGGTGGTGGTATGTAATCTCCCTGTGGGTCCCAACACCCCCCTTCACTTACATCATGTGACCATGGCACCCACACAGGATATGCACTTTTCTGGGTGCATCATAGTCCACAAGGGCTAGATGTGACATACAGATGAACACAGGCATATCCTAGGGGTGTTTGAAAGGACTACCTATCACACATTGGCACTGATGGGGACCTGCAGCATAGCCTATCTCAGCAAAGCCAGGAGCTGTGAGAATGATGCTGGGCACCATACCTCTCCCTCAGGGTGTGCACAGGACCCGCACACTGTGACAGTCTGTAGCTACTCTGTGCCACTAACACACACCGTTGGCACCCCCTACCAGGCTGAGGTGCTGTGGGGTGCATACCCCATCTTGTGTTCATCTGTAGACTGCTGATTTACATGTGCTGTGCATCCTGGGTACGGATGGGTTGACCCTATCCTGGTAACCACAGCAGAATGTGGGTGTGGTGCCGTGCAGTCCTCTTGTAGCCAGCCAGGTGTTTGTTAGCAGCTCTAGCCCACTGGTTACTTCACTGCTCGTGGATCCAGAGGTCATGGGTTCAAAACCCACAGTGGGGTTCATCAATAGGGCTGTCTTAGGCATTGCCTGTTTTTATTGTATATTAGTGCTGCCAGCAGAAACACCCTCAGAGTACTGTCACCTTAGGGTGCCTCATATGGCACCCTATAAAGCGCCTTATAAGGTGCCTTATATGGTGTCCTATAGGGGACATTATAGGGTGCCTTGGCAGACAGCGCACTTTATAATGTGCCCTATGAAGTGCCTTCTAGAGTGCCTTATGTGGCACCTTAGGTTACGCCACTGTGAGGGTGTGTTTGCTGGCAGCACTATTAAAGTACAACTAAACTTCCTCACAGCCCAATACTTAACCCTTTCCAGGCCAAGCCCAAAACTTTCAGGATCCAAACTTCTGCCTAAATATTCCTATCAAATGGTATATAATACATGACCATGGCAGAGGGAACGTCACTATTGGAACATATTGAATAAGACGGGTAAAATTTTCCTGAAATATGCAAACATTAACCCGGCTGCAGAATGTGAATTAAAATATTATAGTAGGCCTTCAAAGGGTTACACATGACACCTCAGCTAGCCTTATTCATTAGGCACACTGGGGAATCAAACCCATGACCCTTGTACCATCAGTCTGTGTAGTAACCATTGTGCTACAGCTCTCTTTCTGTATTTGGGTGTCTGCGCGCCTTCTTAAGCTTAATGCGCAGTAACACATCCTGTAACGATCGTTGCTGCGCGGCGCCTTATAACACGCATTATTGGTAACGATGTACTGCCCATGTCCTTATTTGGGGTTTCTGCCTCTAACACGGATTACACTAACACAGTTTAGTAAACATACCCCTAAGTCTAGGGGTAATTTATTTAACAGGCTTTTTATACTGCTTTATCATTTCAGTCAGTTTATATTGTAACTTAAACCTGGCAAAGCACATTAAACAGGGACATGATAACTTGAATTTTTCTGAGGCAAGGGAGGATTAAGCGACTTGCCCAAGGTTGCAAGGAATGCTAGTGGGAATGGAACCCTGGTTTCTTGGTCCCCAAGCCAATGCTTTAACCATTAGGCTACTCCTTGTATGAGTGATCATGTCTAGTATGCATGTTCTTTATAGAATAGGTGCCAAATATGTATGTGATAATGCGTGTTGAACTAAGCAACAAGGGGATGGGTTGCCAGGAGTCAGCACTGACTTGATAGCACACCACATGTCTAAAGAAAAGATAATGCAAATGCTTTGAAATAATGATATTATGAACATGCACAATGGTTCACATTCTTTTCAATTTGTCACACCTGGAGGTTGGCCATTGTCACAGTGACAATGCCATTTGATGCTCTAAGTATTAGAAGGAGTGGCATAGTGGTTAAAAGAGCAAGATGAATGCCAAGGAAGCCAGGGTCACAATCCTTGCCATTTCCGCTAAGTCACTTACTGTAGATGCAAACTCTGAAGTCAATACAGCAGTGCAGATATCTTGGCTGTTGCAAATTATACCTAATTTGTGCAGTCCAACTTGGACAGAAACTATTCCATGAGTGGCTGAATATTACCACTTCCTGGATTATTTTTAGCCCTTCCCCATTTTTATACAGATAATGTTGGCCATATGGAGTGCAATTTTATAAAGTCCTGCAGAGTTAACATGTTTGTCAGCATGTATTTCATGCCTATCTTATAAAATAAAGTACGCACATACTTTATAAAATAGGGATTAAGTGCTCCAAAACATTCACTAACCCTATGGCTTAAACAAATTGAGCAAAATTAGTGAGCTTATAGATAGCCATGGTTTAATGGGAGATAGCCAACATAGATTTAACCAAAGGAAGTCTTGCCTAGCCAATGTGTTAGATTTATTGAAGACATGAATAAACGTAGATAAAGGTGAGCCTGCTAATGTAATGTATCTGGATTTTCATAAAGCATCTAACGATGGGATTCCTGAGAAAATTATAAAAACCATGGGGCAGAAGGCAATATTCTATTGTGGATTGGGAACTGGTTAAGAGATAGAACAGAGGGTAAGGTTAAATGGCCAATTTTCTCATGCCTTAGACACTCATATTGGAGTACCTTGGGGATCCGTACTGAGATCTTTGTTTTTTTTAACACATTTACAAGTGATTTGGAAATTGGAACATTGAGTAAGGTGATCAGATAAGCAAATGCCACAAACTTATTCAAAGTTGTTAAATCACAAGAGGATTGTGCAAAATTATAGGAGGACCATGTGAGACCAGGAAAATGGGCACCCAAATGGAAGATAACATTGAATGTGAAAAGTGCAAAGTGATGCATTTAGGGAAGAATAATCCAAATGATAGCTACATGATACAAGGTTCCACATTAGAAGTCACTACCCAGAAAAAGGATCTAAGCATCATGGATAATGTGTTGAAATCCCCTGCTCAGTGTGTGTCAGCTGCCAAAAAAGAAAACAGATTATTAGGAATTATTAGGGAAGGTCTGGAGAGTAAATCAGATAATTTCATAATGTTTCTTTATTCTACTATGATGTGACTGTATCTTGAATATTAAGTACAAAAAAGATACAGTGGAAATAGAAAAGGTACCAGGAAGTGCAACCAAAATGATAAAGGGGGTGGAATAATACTCTTATGAAGTAGGGCTGAAGAGGTTAGGGTCCTTTAGCTTGGGAAAGAGACAACTGAGGATAAGATATGATAGAGGTTTTTAAAATCACGAGTGGAGTGGAATGCATAAATACTTATCAGTTGTTTACTTGTTGAAAAAGTAAAAGAATCATTGAAAAGTTTTGTTGCATTTATTTAATTCCAAAGATGTTGTCTCAATTCATAAGTAGAAATAGAAACATAGAAACATGATGGCAGAAAAAAAACGAATGGCCTATCTAGTCTGTCCTTCTATATCAACTACAGTAACCCCATTTTTCCTTAAGAAATCTTTTGTGTTTGTCCCATGCTTTTTTGAATTCAGATACTGTTCTTGTTTCTACTACCTCCACTGGGAGAATATTCCACGTATCTACCATTCTTTCAGTAAAGAAATATTAACTCATATTACCCTTGTGTCTATCCTCTTTCACCCTCATCCTATATCCCCTCATAGAAGAATTTGCTTTCATTTGAAAAAGGCTCTCCTCTTGTACATTTATGCCACAGAGGTATTTAAATATCTCTATCGTATCTCCTCTGTCCCACCTTTCCTCTAACGTATACATATTAAGATCTTTAATTCTGTCCTCATATGCTTTATAATGACGACCACTAACCATTTTAGTAGTCACCCTCTGCACCAACTCCATCCTGTTTATATCCTTTTGAGGGTGAAGACTCCAGAATTGTACACAATACTCCAAATGAGGTCGCACCAGAGGCTTATACAGAGGCATTATCACCTCCTTTTTTCTGTTGGTCATTCCTCTCCCTATGCACCCAAGCATCCTTCTGGCTTTCACCGTCACCTTTTCTACCTGTTTAACTGCTTTAAGATCATCACGCCCAGGTCCCGTTCTTCAGTAGTGCACAAAAGTACTTTGTCCCCTACACTGTACTGCTCCCTTTGATTTTTACAGCCCATGTGCATGACCTTGCATTTTTTAGCATTAAATTTCAGCTGCCAAATCCTTGATTCCTTCCTGGTCATCTACTCTATTGCAGATTTTGGTATCATCCTCAAAGAGGCAAATTTTACCTGACAGCCCTTCCACAATATCACTAACAAAGATTTTAAAAAGAATTGGACTAAGGACAGATCCCTGCGGCACACCACTGATATCTTCCTTCTTCTCAGAGTGAGCTCCATTTACCTGTACCCTTTGTCACCTCTCACCTAACCAATTTCAAACCCAATTATTCAGTTTAGGGTCCATCCCTAGGGTGTTCAGTTTGTTTATCAGTCACCTGTTCAGAGTGGTGTCAAAGGCTTTACTGAAATCTAAGTACACCACATCTATGGCACTCCCTCGGTCCAATTCCATTGTCACCCAGTCAAAGAAATCAATCAGATTTGTCTGACAAGACCTGCCTCTAGTAAACTCATGCTGCCTTGGATCCTGCAATCCATTAGGACTCCAGAAACCTCACTATTCTCTCATTTAGCATAGTTTACAATAATTAACTCGCCACAGAGGTTAGACAAATTGGCCTGTAGTTTTCAATCTCATCCTGCTTTGGTGTAAAGGGATCAAATATGTCTTTCTCCAGTCCTATGGGGCCACTCCCAACTCCAAATAAGCATTGAAAAGGTCAGTCAGTAAAGCTGCTAGAACATCCCCAAGTTTCTTCAGTATTCTTGAATGTATATCCCTCCATTTTATTGTATAGGCTATTTCTTCTTCTTTTTGTATCTTTGCTTTCCTGACTACTTTTCTATCTTCTCTTTGTTTTTGCAAATATAGATGTCTGTCTTCCTCTCTCTGTGATCTCTTGTATTTAATGAAGGACTCCCTTTTTTCTTCACCTTTTCAGCTACTTCTTTTGAGAACCATAGCGGCCTCCTTTTCCTTTTACATTTATTTACCTTTCTAACAAAAAGGTTTGTTGCCCTTAAAAGATCCCTTTTCAGTTTTGCCCATTGATTTTCTGTATCCCCCAGCTGTTACCATCCCACTAACGACTCCTTGAGGTATTGTCCCATCTTGGCAAATTTAGTTTTCCTAACATCTAAGACCCTTGCATTTGAATGGATTTTATCAGTCCTTGTCCTAATACCGAACCACACCATCTGGTGATCACTGGATGCGAGATGATTTCCAATTATGACATCAGAAACAACTTCCCCATTGGTAAGCAACAAGTCCAGCATGGCCCCATCATGTGTGGGTTTTTGTTACCAGTTGCTGCAATAATTCTTCTTGTAAAGAATCTAGGATCGCCTTACTTCTCAATCACACTGCAGCAGGGATGTGCCAATGTTTTGCTAATTGAACGGTGTGCAAAAACAAAGGCTAACACACTTTGGAATAAGCAGTTTATTTATAAAATAAAGAAAAACAGTTTATTTATAAAATAAAGAAAATGTAACTTGAAAGCAAGTAATTCACTTATTCATCTATAATTAGTTAGAAAAGATAACTTGAAAGCAGGTGATTCACTTATCTACAAACAGCATAATGCAGGAAAATGATGCATCACCGACAGAGCCATGAATTTCATCTCATGCCACACTTTGACTAAATGGGTTCCGAATTCAGCCAGGCAAGAGAGAGACTTCTCAGTCGGGAGACTCCTAGGCAGCACACGTATTCACTCCATAAGTGAACCCCCTTTTTGCTCTCTCCTGGCTGAAAAAGGCACCCATTTTATCTTGTTGCAAGAGCAACCAGTAATTTTCCATCAGGTGACATACACACAGAAATGGATCAGCTATCCATTAAACATAAGCAAGATGCTGACCAGACACCTGAGAATGCTCAAGGGAGGGACATCTCCCATCCCCTGGTTCAGAAGCTCAAAACTCTGATAGATGACCTTCACTTTATGAGAAAAAGCACAGTTGCTATGGGAAGAAGCTTTTCCTTATCTACGTCCTTGTATCAGGACTCTCTCTCATAAGTTCCACATGATGTAGTTATGCAAGAAGATGTTTTTCACTAAATTGTACAGGAATCTCTCTCTCCCATAAAATTGATGTTTAACGCCTAACTCACTGCTGATGCATAATCAGTAGTCAACTTTAACTCATTTTCACTACAGCCAATCAACATCTGGGATATTGAAATCACCTATCAGTAGCACTTCTCCTTTCATGGCAATACTGCGTATGTCTTCTATTAAATCTTTGACCACTTCTTCTCCCTTTGAAGGAGATTTGTATGTCACGCCAATGCAAATGGATTTCCCTTTCTCTCTTTCTAGTTTAACCCACAGTGCCTCTTCGCCGCCTTTTAAGCCCTTTAATTCTATAGATTTAATATTATTTTTTACATATAGTGCCACTCCTCCTCCCCTTCTTCCTACCCTGTCCTTCCTGAATAAAGTACAGCCTGGTATAATTACATCCCAGTCAAAGTTGTCCATGAACTATGTCTCTGTAATCGCCACTACATCCAAGTCAGCCTCTTCCATTAAAACCTGAACATTTGGGATCTTATTTCCCATGCTATGAGCACTGATACACACCACTTTCCAGATGTTGCCCCCTTTATCCATTTATATAGAGGTATTTCATCTTTCACTTGCCTGTGGGCTTTCTTCTCCCATCCCCAATGAATCTAGTTTAAAGCCCTCTTCAGTAGGTTGTATGAGTAAGCTTCATTGATCTGGCATCCTGGACTTACCTCTAGTTACTACTCTTGTAATTTTGCCTAAGATTATTCTTGTACCAAGAAACCAACCTGATGCTTAGCTATGAATAGCTTCATAAAAATTCTGCATGCATTAAAATGAGAAATAGTGTGATTTTTAAGTGCACAGTATATACATCTAAAATGTTAAATGTTTATGATATTTTGGGGCCCTTTAGCTAAACTGTGCTAAGAGGTTAAGGCATAACTGTTAGCATGGGGACATGACAGTTGCCATGCATTGATTTGCCTGCTCGCTGCCAATCGCATGTTAGGGTGCTCAATGGACAAATTAGGGCTGGAAAGAGGGCATGGTGAGGACATTGCAGTTAGTGTGGAGTGAACATATCATGCACTGTCAATGTTGCCATTAACGTGGATTCACTGAATGCCACTTCAGTAGGTGGAGTTAAGAGTACCTGTGATGATAATGCTGTGCATTTGGGTATTCATCCGTACTTAAGTGTCAGGAACATGCTGGCCATACCCCTGGTAGTTACCACAGAGGCTTAGTGGCCCCAATATTCTTCTGGGCAGGCTATGCACCATTACAGCGCATAGCCCTGCCCACTGACCCTTAACCCCGGTTATTCGCTAATTGGGCAGCATGCAATCATGCTGCTGCCCAGTTATTGCTTGTCGCTGCCTCTGCTCTGCTCCATAATGCCCCTGACATACCCCGATGCTAACCGGATAGCATCGGGGCACAGGGGAGTTAGTAGAGGATAGACAATGGCACTAACCGTGTGTCATTGAATATACCAATTTAAGGCATTTCCATGGTTTGCTGGGCTGTAAGCCATGTAAATGCTTTTCAAAAATCAGGTTCAATATACATACATTTTTGTGTTAAACACATTAGGTGCAAAGATCTAACATACTTTAATAAAAGTGCCCATTAATATGCACTGTATGCAGTTTTAATGTAATTTAGCATGTCCAAATATATTTGCAAGAAATTTGCTAAAGTGATAAAGGACTGAAAAATCATGGAAATTTGCTCAGCAGAAATTTAGGATTAGCTAAATTATGTTTGGAAAATTTTGCAAAGGCAAAATTTGTAGTTAAACTTGATGAGGTCTCCTGAAGTTTCACTTAAGATTTTTTGTGAAAAAATCTACATGGTTTGAAGCTATTGCAGAAATTGGTCCTGCAAATCAATTTGCACATTAATTGAAGAGGCTGTTAATACATAAAGTGGCCAATATTCAAAAGCACTTATCCACTGAATATCCTCGGAATATTTCTTCTGACTGCCTCTGAGTCTGAGTTGTCAGGATAGTGTCAGTGTGGTTCATGGGCAGAGCATGGATGGAATTGACATTTATCCAGATAGTGGCGATACCCAAAAGCTATCTGGATATGCTATCTAGATAGATTAAGGCCATCTGAAAGGCTCTTCTAAATTTATCCTTTTAGCTTATCCAGATGATGGCTGACTATTGCTACTATCCAGACAGATGCTATGCTGACTGGTCTATCCAGATATTCAGTTCTGGCCGCAATCCAGATTTGACTGTTGAATATCCAGAATAAATGTATATGCTTCAGCCAGTGTTAAAAAGACAATACTGACCACAGAATTTCAACATTCATCTTTTTCTTGGAGACAATTTCTCCAAATGGATTAGTTTTATGCATACCATGACAGTGATGAACCTAACTCCTTAACTAAGGTATGTAGAATATGATCTCAGTCTTTCCGATTTACTGCAAGTGCTCGCTGTGATATTTGCATTGTGCCAGAGAGCTTTCTTCTGGAGTTCATAAGGTGAACAAAGTCCATTAAACGTAGAGGGTATAGTTTTATTAGTATAAATATCCACAGCAAACCTAGGTAAGTAAACAACTTAAATACCTTTTAGTTTAAATGTAATAGTCAGGGCCTAGTAGCAGCAAAGAGCTTTCAGTTTAAATTTAAAACACAGCAGAGAGATTTCTGGTTAAATTTAGAACACAAGACTCCACCAATCCAAGCAAGGGCTGTGTGAATCACCCAGGAAATTGGTCACAGATTACCTTAGAAGCACAGGATAGGGTACTGTGTAGCAGCCAGTTTTTAATAAGTCTTCTTTTCCTCCCACCCTCCCTCTCTGACACCCACTCACCCCTGAGATAATTGTAGCTTTATAGGTGTTTAAATCTCTTAAAGGAAAGGCGGTGCCATATTCACACTCAGATGAAACTGCTTATCCTCATCAGTCATACATTAAGGACTTGAGATTAATTAAGCTTCAGGTGAACAAAATACATTAAACAGATTAGGTATAGTTTTATTAGTATAAGTATCCCTAGCAAACCTTAGTAAGTAAAGAACTTAAATACCTAAACACAACCTTAAAACTAAGATGCAGACAAAAGTCCAGCAGTGAGATGCATTCTTTTGCATTGAGTGTCAAATGTATGATTTTCTCCCATTTGGTGAAGGATCTTACATGTGCACTAAGTACAAGGAGCTCTTTGCTCTCAAGGAACGAGTCTGATCTCTGGAGGCTAGAGTAGTAGACTTGGAGGAGATAAGGTACATAGATGACACCTACAGGTACATAGTACTGAAGTCCCACCTCCAGTCTGGCAGCATTCCTTTGCCATGGAGGAGAGAGGTCACGTGGCAGAAGAGCATCAATCTGGTGAGGCAGGAAGTGATCCAGTAGCTAGGACCTGTCCGCCAGGTGATGTAAAACCCTCTTGCACCGAGGAGGTTTCTCCAGGGCCATGTGCCCATGAGGAAAGGGTTTGGCAGCCATTATAGCTGGTGATTCAATCATTAGGCATGTAGATAGCTGGGTGACTGGTGGACGTGAGGATCACCTGGTAACATGCCTGCCTGGTGCGAAGGTAGCGGACCTCACGCACCACCTAGATAAGGTCTTAGAGAGTTCTGGGGAGGAGTCTGCTGTCTTGGTATATGTTGATACCAATGCCATAGGAAAGTGTGGTAGGGAGGTTCTCGAGGCCAAATTTAGGCTTTTAGGTAGGAAGTTGAAATTCAGAACTTCCAGGTTAGCATTCTCTGAAATCTTCCCTATCCATGTTCAGAACCCAAAAGGTAGGCAGAGTCCGGAGTTTCAACGCATGGATGAGACAAGGTGCAAGGAAAAGGGGTTTTGATTTGTTAGGGACAGGACAACATTCTGGGGAAAGGAGGGGCTTTTCTGAAGGGATGGGCTCTACCTTAACCAGGATGTAACCAGGCTGCTGGCATTAGCCTTTAAAAAGGAAATAGAGCAGCTTTTAAACTAGATAATAGGGGAAAACTGACAGTCACCCAAGAGCATATGGTTTGAAAAGATGTATCCTTGAAAGATACTAGCAAAAGTTTGAAGTTAGGGCATATTGACAGAGAGGTTCCAATAAAGACAAAAGTAACCCAAATGCCCTTACGTACAGAGCAGACAGAGCTTAAAGATTCCAAATTACCCCGCCTATCGATAACCAGATGCATATGAATAAAATACAGTTTCTAAAATACTTGTATGCATATGCTAGACATCTAAAAAATAAGATGGGAGAGTTAGAATCATTAGCACTAAATGAGGGGTTAGATATGATTGGTATCTCAGAGACATGGAAGAAGCAGGACAACCAGTGGGACACTGTGATACCTGAGTACAAACTACATTGCAATGAGAGGTTGTGCTCTATGTTATAGAGGGCACTGAGTTACATAGGATTAAAGTTTTGCAGGAAACAAAATACTTTGTAGAATCTCTATGGACTGAAATTCATGTAAAAGGGGGAAGGCGATGGCTGTGGGTGTATACTGTCAACTGCCTGGCCAGAATGAACAAATGGATGATGAAATGCTCAAAGAAATCAGGGAAGCTAACGAAAGTTACAGCACAGTAATAATGGATGATTTCAATTACCTAGGTTTTGACTGAGTCAGTGACACGGCAGGACATGTTAGGGAGATAAAGTTTTGAGATGAAATAAATGACTGTTTCTTGGAGCAGCTGGTTCTTGAACCTACAAGACGTGAATCCATTTTGGACCTAGTCCTTAGTGGAACACAAGATCTGGTGCAAGAGATAAAGGTGTTGGAGCCATGGCACTAATGATCATAGCATGATCACTTTTGATTTGATAAATGGAGGAAGGACAGCAGGGAAATCCATAGTACTACCTTTTAAATTTCAAAAAGGAGACTATGATAAAATGAGGAAAATAGTTAACAAATAACTAAAAGGAGTAGTTGCAAAGGTTAAAGACTTACATCAAGCATGGGTGCTGTTGAAAAATACTATCTTGGAAGCCCAGACCAGCTGTATTCCATGCTTTAAGAAAAGTGGAAGGAAGTCCAAAAAACTGCCAGCATGATTTAAAGGTGAGGTCAGAGAGGCTGTTGTTGGCAAAAAAGCATCTTTCAGGAAACGGAAAAAGGAGCCACATGAGGAAAACTGGAAACAACATTAGCATTGGCAAGTTAGATGCAAGGCATTGATAAGGCAGGCAAAGAAAGAATTAAAAAAAAAGCTTGCTGCAGAAGCAAATACACATAAAAAAATGTTTTCAAAAACATTTACAGCAAAATACCTGTGAGAGAGTCAGTTGGACTATTAGATGATAGAGGGGTAAAAGGGACACTAAGAGGGAAGGCCATAGCGGAGAGAATGAATGAATTCTTTGTTTCGGTCTTTACTTAGGAAGATGTAGGGATGCTACCCATGACTGAAATGATATTTAAAGGTGATACATCGGAAGAATTGAAAGAAATATTGATAAACTGGGAAGATGTATTACAACTATTTGATAACCTGAAGAGAAACAAATCACCTGGACCAGATTTTATACATCCGTGGGTGTTGAAAGAACTGAAATATAAGATTGCAGACCTACTATTAGCAATCTGTGAACTATCATTAAAATCATCTGTAACACCTGGAGATTGGAGGATGGCCAATGTAATGCCAATTTTTAAAAAGGGTTCCAGGGGTGATCCAGGAAACTACAAACCGGTTAGCCTCACGTCATTACCAGGAAAAATGCAGAAACCATTATAAAGAACAAAATTACTGAGCATGTCGATAGTCATTGCTTAATAGGAGACAGCCAACATGACTTTAGCCAAAGAAGGTCTTGTCTTACTAATCTATGTTTTTTTGAAGGTGTGAATAAACAGGTGGCCAACGTGAGTCAGTTGATGACTTTGACAAGGTCCCTCATGAGAGACTCTTGGCAAAATTAAAAAGTCATGGGATAGGAGGCAGTGCACTACTGTGGATCAGGAAATGGTTAAAAGATAGAAAGCAGAGAGTATGGCTAAATGGTCAATTTTCCCAATGGAGAAAGATAAATAGTGGAGTACCCCAGAGATTTGTGCTAGGTCCGCTGTTTTTTAACATATTCGTAAATGACTTGGAAGTAGGAATAATGAGTGAGGTAATCAAATTTGCAGATGACACAAAATTATTCAAAGTTGTTAAAATACAAGAGGATTGAGAAAAATTGCAAGAGGACCTTGATAAATTGGAAGATTGGACTTTGAAATGGCAGATGAAATTTAATGTGGACAAGTGCAAAATTATGCACCTAGGAAAGAACAACCTGAACTATGGTTACGCGATCCAATGTTCCACATTAGGAACCACCACCCAAGAAATAGAATGTGGTCTTGGGCAAGCCACTTAACCCTCCATTGCCCATGTTCCCTGTAAAATAGTCATCTCCAAGTTATAATGCCCTGTTCAATGTAATTTTAGTTTGTTCAATGTAAACCACTTTTATATCATGAAAGGCGGTATATAAGAAATGTTAAATAAAAATAAATAAATAAATAAGGAAAATAATGGAGAATAAAACAAAGGATATTATTATGGCTCTTTCTCATTCCATGGTGCGACTGCACTTTGAATATTGTGTGCAATTCTGGTCACCTTATCTTAAAAAGGATATAGCGGAATTAGAAAAGGTACAGAGGAGAGCCACAAAAATGGTAAAGGGGATGGGAGGATACCCCTATAAGGAGAGGCTAAAAAGGTTAGGGATCTTCGACATGGAAAAGAGACGACTGAGGGGAGATATGATATTGTCTATAAATTAATGAACAGAGTGGAACGCGTAAATGTAGATGGATTGTTTATGCCATCACAATATAGAAAGACTAGGGGACATGCAATGAAGCTACAGTGTAACCTGTTTAAGACTAATAAGAGAAAATATTTTTCCACTCAATGCGTAATCAAACTCTGGAATTTGTTACTGGAGGATGTAGTAAAAACTGTTAGTGTAGCTGTGTGTAAAAAAAGATTTGAACAAGTTCCTGGAGGAAAGGTCCATAAACCATTATTAAAGGGGACCTTGAAAATCCACTGCTTGTCCCAGTACAAGCATTGTGGTACCTGTGTCTTCCGGGGAAACTGCTAGGTACTTGTGACCTGTATTGGCCACTGTTGGAAACAGGATACTGGGCTTGATGGACCTTGGTCTGACCCAGTGTAGCATACCTTATGTTCTTAGATATAACTTGTATGGGCAATTTATAAGGTGTGGTTGGAAATTCTTCTTAATCAGGCCCATGGTTCCCAATATGATCAGAAATATTTCTGTATATTTCTGCCACATTTTCTTGGTTTCTGCATTTCTTGGTACATCAGGATTTTGTCTCCATGCGATTCACAAAATAATCACTTAGAAATGACATCTCTGATCAATGCCATTCTGGTATTTTTTCCTTTGTCACTATGTTGGGTTTCCTCGCATCCAGATTCTTATTGGAATGGGACTGTTCCAAGTTATCAGAATTCTGCATTCTCCATAAGCCTTTTTGGGACATGATCCCAGTGCTTTTCTAGTAATGCTTACAAAGCTTCCAGTGGATGAAATGTGCCACCTTGCTGGACCTTTCTATAAAGAAATTTTCTGCCATCAGAACTTCACAATCATCTACAAGGTAACTGTTTCCAGCTCTTTCTTACAGAATCTGCATAGGTCTAGTTTACTAATCTTATCTATGCTCACTGTGAACCACTAAAGCATAATCCACTGTCCTGGGCTGCAACTATCCTTACGTTTTGGTTTGCCTCTCCTTAACCATGCATGTGTCCTTGTCTGATCAACAAATGGCTCTTGGAACAATGCTTTGTATTTCCCACTGTATTTATGCATTTGCCACGTGTTGTTCCTAGTTTGCTGATCTAATTCTTCAAAGAGGGGTTGTTTTTTTCTCTTGTTTTGCAATTCTGTTGCTTCTTTCCCTGTATACAGTATACTGGTGGATTCTCATGTATTCCCGCCTGTCCTAGTTTAATAATGGAGATGGATTCTGGTCGTTTACTTTCATACTTCAACACTTTCTATGTATTTGGCTCTGTTGATGCTGTGCCTCTCTCTGCTATCTCTTCTGATCATTTCATACATTATTAACCGCCATAGATACCACACTTAGAGGGTAATGTTAAAAATCATTTCCGCAGAACATGCTTTATGCGCAGATGTCCTTTTCAAAAACTGCCTGGAACATATGCACTTATTATAATGCAGTAAAACTCTGTCAGTCAGGCTTGGATAAAGGCATTCCTGAAACTGGGGTTGGAGAGGGGTTTGGTCTTGTGTGCTTTTTTTTAAAATATGAAGGCATGCATGGCAAACAAAAAATGAAATCCGTGCACGCCAACCAGCAAGTGCACATGTCCACGTGTACTTTCCCTGTGGTCCTATTTATAGGGAACTTCTGCACATGCATTCCCACTAAAACCCATGTAATTTATGCAAGTTTTGGCCCATAGGTTAGGCAACTTGTTGTAAGATTATTCCCTTAAGGCCCGATATTCGACTGTGCCGCTTGACTCTGCCCTCCCACCTCCAAACCCCGGATCTTCACTTCCATGGCAACAGAAGTGAATATCCGGGTCTGGCTCTGCTGCCCGGAAGCCTCTGAGGCTAACCGCGCAGCATCGATATTGGATGAAGCATGGTTAGCCTCATCACCTATAAGATAGGCAAGGGTTTTCCTCGCCTATCTTATAGGTGCCAAGCGCTAACCGTGCAGCTTCCAATATCGGTGCTCCATGGTTAACGCCGGTCCCTGCCTCAGCTCCACCCAGGAACACCCCCCCCCCCCAGCATGTCCTGATACTAACCGGCTAGCATTGGGGCACGTAGGGGACTTAATCAGGGATATTCAATGGCACTACTCATGTATGTGTCATCAAATATCCGGTTAGCAGGCATTTGCATGGTTAACTGGCTGTTAATTGTGTAAATGCCTTTTGACGATCAGGCCCTTAATACTTTGGTTTAAAAGATTTTCTATTAAAGCATTGTTGCTATGATTATTGTTAGATGTGAATATTGATCAACTCTAATGTTTCAATTCCATCCAGAAACTTAAAGTTCAGCCTAGGAGAACTACAACAGCTGTGCAGAGTAAGCTGTGACCATGTACCATCTATTCTTTCTCTTGGCTTTTTACATCTGAATTCTTCTGGGACTGAAAATGTATACCAAATGCAATACGTTTGCTTAGCCTTCATCATTCTCTGTTGTACTGAGGGCCAGTATTAGACATGCAGGGGCCCAAGGTAGACAGTGAAGAGGGGGCCCAAAAGCCCACCTGCAGGCTGTGCCTTCTTCAGCCTGAGGCAGACTTGTGGCATGAGGGCCCAGGGCAATTGCCACTCCCTAATGCTGGCTCTCAGCATAATATAATATGCTGCCTGTAGTGAAAATGAACAAATCAATAAATAATGATGACGACATAAGTAACAATGACTAGATCCTCATTATTTTGAGTTTCACTTCTAAGTTCAGGTTACAGCAGCACTAACTCCATTTGATTGCTGTTCAGTTTAAACATATTCACCAGCCTGCTCTTTCTAAATTTAATCTTTTCTTTCCAACAGATAGCATGTAATTTGTTTAGGGGGTTATTCGTGCCTTCACCTGGCCATGACTAACTTCCTCGCCGGTTGTGTGGGGAAGTTAGATGGAGGGCAGGGAAGGGGCGGCTTGGGGGCGGAGTCTCGGCTGTTGCAGGGCCTGGACATATAGGGCCAATTCTAATGTCAGCCCTGTATGTCCAGGGCTGGCGACATGTGCAGTGAAGTTATTCCACCCCTGAGGTGGAATAACGTCCCTGGACGTGATTTTATTTAAACGCCAGGGCGCGTATGGAGCGGGGGGGGGGGGCATAGGACATTCCCCGCAGCCAAACCCTGGCCGTAGGAGGCCAGATCATGGGTCAGGCTGTGGGGCATTATCTTTAATTTCTAGTGGCCGGCATTGCGGCTCTTCAATGGAGCCACAGTGCCATGGCAGCATGACGCCATGGTGCCGCAGCTCCATTGAAGAGCCTTGACTGAGTTAGCTAGGGACAGTCCTGCATCTGCAGACCAGACTGAATTGCATTCCTGGCCTGCACGTGCAGGATAGTTCACGATTCTGATCCCGCGGGGGTTCAGACCGGACATACAGAGGGGATCGACATGTGGGACGGAATAGGGCCCTTAGTATATTTATATCCACATATATATATATATATTTATTTATTAATACATGTGGAAGGCAACTTCATAAAGGATTTTTCATATGTAAAGGCCTTTTTATGCACATTTATTTATTTTATTTATTTATTTATTTATTTATTTATCTATTTCTTCTATACCGCCCCTTCCAGAGATCAAGGGTGGTTTACATGGAACAAGTTAACAGTTTTGTATACTTCTGTATACATTACATAGAACAGAAATTTCTAACTTTTTACAGATAATAGTGTAAAAGGGCTTATCATAAAATTACCGCCGGGGTTATGCATGCAAAAGAATGTGTGGGTGTGGTGACAAGGTGGCACATCCTCTTGCACGACACACATGTAGGTGTGCTCTGGAATGAAGTTTGGCTGGAGTATAGGAGGAGTTTTGATTTATGCACATTTTATATGTACATTCATAAATGCAGTTTTGCAGTCTCATATTTACATCTGCTCCCAAGCAGGCTATGTGCAGCTTCATCTAATTGCTATTTCTGCCAATTTCTCTCACTATCTTATAAAGCATGATTCAGAGAGGGGGATGTCTAGGCCATCCGGATGTCCCTGAGGAAGACAGGCCTGTTAGGACCTGATTCTTCACCGCGGGAACAAAACGTTCCCGCAGTACATGGCATGCCCCTGCCTGCCTGCGGGGACATCTTACCTGCAGGTTCCCTTGGCTGCTGTGACTCGCCCCCCCCCCCCTCTTCCCCACCCATGGCTGGCCAGTCATGGCCTGGATCAGGCGACAGGGACCCCCCCACACCTGGCACCGGTCCCAATCGCCAGGTCAGTACTGCTTATTCCACCTCAAAGGTGGAATAAGCAGCACGTCTCCTTTGACCCGGCAGGATATACAGGGCCAAGACCTAAATCAGCCTTGTCTGTCCTGCCAGGCTGGCCTGCTCCCCTTCTGCCCAGATCCTGCCCCCACCCACCCCATCAGTTCTTCCCACCCTGTAGAGGACAGGAGGGGGAATAGGGTCCTGATGGCTTGCGGGGCTGCATGTCCTGCCGGATTGTGTAGCCCTGCAATCTGCATCTCAGAATCGGGCCCATAGGCACCGATGTGTAACATAGTAACATAGTAAATGACGGCAGATAAAGACCAGTATGGTCCATCTAGTCTGCCGAGTACGATGTCAAGAGTAGGTACACCTGCCGCTCTGTGCAGGCCCCCCTTCCCCATGTCTTGGTTTAGGGGTGTCTTAAAGGAGGCTAAAAATAGGCACCTACATGGCTTTCATATAGGTGACCTGTTATAAAATTATCTCCATATTGTAGATTAATTGTAGAGATTGCATGAATGGATGAGTGGCCTAAAAGGGAACGCTCTTTCTTTGACATATCTAGGAACCATAGTGAATGGAAATACTTGTCATAGTATGCCATCCCTTCGTGAGGCATTTCAAGAAAACCTACAAAACTGAAGGAAAGAAAGCCCCATCTTTTCAAACTTAACCTGTCTCTGTTTCCATTTCTGTTTATGAATTGAATGTTTTTAATGCCATAGTCTCAAACAATAGCTCTTCTCTCATCTGACATAAATCTCCTAATATATCTTATGCAATGCTTCTGGCACTTTCCTTCTTGAGAATGAAGATTCTGCTTGTTCTAATATACGAGTTGCACAGCTGCAATGTATGAATTCAGTGGGGCTTAAGTACAAATGTCTAGTGTTTATGCCTAAGGTTTAGCCCTGACGTTGGTACAATCTGCATTTGTACCTACTATCTCTAATATTTTTCTAGTCCTGAAATGCTAAAATATCTTTCAATGATGGCAAATATTGTTGTGCTTCTACTTCCTGTGTATAGTCTATTTCCACTGTAAGACAGTTTTCTAGATATCTTTTGTCTTCTCTTTCAAGGGGAAAAAGCTCTTTTCCTACTGAGCTCTTTCCAGCATAACTAATGCCATTACCAGCACCATTTATAGTGTCAACATGCAACCCAGCCCCACTTAAACAGTGCCTAACTTGCAGTGTATATTATTATATTATAGCAACTTGGAGGAGGTCTCTGGAGCTATTTTTCAGCACTCATGCACAACACATTCCTGCATCTCCTTCAGCACTCTTAGGGGGTCTTTTACTAATGAGTGCTATGGTGTTGCATGTAGCATGCCAATATGGCATGTTACGTGCACCACCACCATGTTAACTGCATTTCCCTGGCTGTTAATCTGGAGCCCTGTCCCTAGAGCGTGATATTAATGCCGGTGCACCTAACGCTACCTACAGTATGTGAACACAGGGCTAACTGCGCTGAGCTCACTATGCCCACACTTCACCCACAACCCACCCACTCATGACCTTAATACAAGTTGCGCACTGTCATGACTCTGCTCTAGCTGGCAACTTGCATCCCAGTGTGCCTTTAGCACGTGCCAGAACATGTACTGCCAGCTAGCGCCCGTTAGTAAAAGACCCCATTAGAGTTTGTGTTTGCAAAGGAAACCCAAAGGTCCATGTAATAAAATAATGGAGGCTCTGTGCACAGCTTAGTGAGGCTTCTGCATCAAGGCTGGTGCAAGGATCTGAGACACCTTAGATGAACCTCATTCCAGGCACTCTACTCCCGCCCCTCCCATTGCTGCTGCTGCTGCTGCCGCCCCTCTAGGGATCAGCAGTAGCAGCAGCAATGACTTGAAACAGCACTGTAGTGCTTAACAAAACCTCTGGTGCTGCAGTGTTGTTCCTGCTTCTGTTGTCTCAGATGCAAACTTCCTTTTACATGGGGGCATAAGCGGCTGCTCGAGCTGCTTTTGCCCCCATGGAAACAGTCTGCATCAGTGGGGATAGAAACAGAAATACAACACTGGAGATTTTGGTAAGTGCTGCAGTGCTGTTTCAAGTCACTGCCGCTACTGCTACTAGTCCCGAAGAGGAGCAGCAGCAGAGGTGGCAATGTGCTGCCCTTGCACCATTGGTGCTCTAGGTGACTGCCTATTTCACCTAATGGTAACGCCGGCCCTATTCTGCACACAACTTTCTGCACCACTGTGAACATCTTGTGTTCAAAGGAGATCTGTACATGAACAAACCATGTGCAAAGACTTGCGTAGACCTTAGGACACGGTTCAGTTAGATCCCATGGTAATGAGATTATTAGTTATTAATCCTGGGTGCACTGAAATGCACAGAGGACCTGAGCTTTAGTGTCCGTTTGGAGGAGGAGTAAAAAGTTAGCTTAGTTTTCTGTTGTTCTGTGGCTAGCATTAATGAGGACTTCATGCCTGTTGCTGCTCTTTTCTGTGATCATGAACGATCCAAAACTCTTTCTTATTTTATTGAGTGGTACGGTAAAAAAAAAAAATGGCAGGAGGATGAGGAACTGAGGTGACTGTGTTGCTGAATGCAAGGTTATGGAGGAGGTGCTGCAGCTGTGAAACGATGGGCAATGCATTTGACGACAAATAGTTATATGATATCTTAATGCATGGAATATACATTTTTATCATTCCAGATACACACATCTATGCATATGCTCTTCCAAGTACTGGTACGATCTCTGTCCAAAATAGTGATTATGCTGCTAATGTATGCCCGATGTATGTGCGTGCTTCACTACTGATTGCACAGTCTCCCCTGTTTCTGCCCATTTTTGTGCATACAGTATTTGGAATATGCTTTCTTTATTGTGTTGGGTGCAAGATTTTTTTATCCTATCCCCTGGGTGGGACTCAACTTCAGTATTCACACTTCTCATACCGCATTCTTTCAGGTTAACCTAGCCACTTGCAAATTATCCACTCAAATGAACTTATTCTCATCAACAGTGGGTATTGCTCTGTGAAATGGACTCTTTATATTTCCATTTGCATCCCCTAAAATGTTGTGCCTTTTTTATTCTTAGTTATTAAGCGAAAGAAAGCTTGGGTATGCAGAAATGAAATCATTACAGAACTAATCTTCCCTGTAGGTAGGCAAATGTTTTCCCAAGTCAAATGATCTACCAATTATTTAAAAAAAAAAAAAATTCTGCATTGTGTGTTGGCTTTTGATGCCCTCGAGCTCTGTTTCAAGCTGTGCAATAGACCCCATGACTTTCAAAAGGAGGTATAAATTCCAAATGTTACTTCCTGCTGTAATTGAAGTGTATAAATAATGGTTAGAGAGACACAAGAATGACATCTTTACCTAGATTCAATGACAATTCACTGCCATGTTTATTCCTCTAGCTAACGTTAAGTCTATAGCCTCCATCCCGTTTACACTTTTCTCCACGATTTTGTTGTCTTTCTTCTCCCAATGTCATGGATGCTTGGGCACACGTTAGCATAATGATATTGCACACTTGGAAATGCAATTACATGCCACAGAATTGCAGTTTTAGCAGCTTCATGGATGGGAGCCAGTGTCTTGTTGATAATTCAGTGTGCAGGTCTCCCAGCTCTACAACCATTCAAGTATCTGTTGATAACTGAGCTATTTTGTGGTTACTCCTTACATATGCTTAGGCAGTAGATCTTGGACACATTTTTTCTTGTGTTTTATTTATTTATTGCACTGAAGTCTGCAATTTCTGGCTACCTAACTGTAAAGTATTTTACAAATCCTGTAGCCATGGAAAGATTGCATGTGTTACATATTAGCACATAAATTCATAAATAGGAAATAACAATTTTGTTTGTGTGGTGTTTGGCTATAGCAGCTTTTTATTTATTTATTTACATTCTCTTATATACTGTGCTATTCTGCATCAGTGTGGTTTACATTGAACAAACTGAAATTACATTGAACAGGGCATTATAACTTGGAGATAACTATTTTACAGGGAACATGGGCTATGGAGGGTTAAGTGGCTTGCCCAAGACCACAAGGAGCACCTGTGGGACTAGAAACCCCAGTCCTTCTGGCCCAAGGTTGCTGTCCTCTAGTGGGATTTGAACCCCTGACGTACCTTGCCCTAACCACTAGGCCACTCCTCCACTCCACTTTTATCACTCCACTTTTATCATGTATGAAAAATGTTGATGTGAATAAAACAGTGAAAGCCTTATTTTCCACAATGGTGTGTGATGTTCAGTGGAAACCCTTCACCTTCTAGCTAATGATGAGTGTCTGTTGACTTCTGAAAATATAATTTGTTATTGTGTGCAAAGGGGCATTCTTGTTGTTAAGTGCCATCGAGTCGATGTTGACTTATGGCAACCCTCTGGATAGTTGTCCTAAACTGTATTTGGTCTTCAGTCAGGCAGCTCATTGTTGACAGACTGGCACCCATAACTGCTGTTATTGTATCGATCCATCTCATTCCTGGCCTTCCTCTTTTGTGTTGACCTTCTACCTTGCCAAGCATGATGTCTTTTTCTAATGATCTCTCTGTGATTTGTATTTTGGGCTGTCCATGGTATACACAGTATTTGTCGCCAGCACCATAATTCAAAGGTATCAGTTTTCTTCCTGTGTATCTTTTTCACTGTCTAACATTTGCAACCATATGACATTATTGCAAATACCATGGCTTGAACAAGTTCAGTCTTTGTATGGAAAGAGACATCTCTAGTCTTGAGAATCTTACAAAATCCTAAATCTCTTTCCACAGTTCTTATTATAAAAAAAAATCCACATAAAACATAATGGGTCCAATTTTCATTTAGGCAGGCTATGCGCCATGTCGGCCAACCCCCTAAACCCAGATTTTCACTTCTGCGGTGATGGAAGTGAAAATCCAGGTTTGGCTGGATACACCAGCAGTCGCCGAGGCCAAGTGGGTAGCAGTGTTTTTTGATGCTACCTACTTAGCCCCTGTGCCTGAAAGATAGGCGAGGAAAATCCTTGCCTATCTTTAAGGAGCATAAGAAAATAAGAACATAAGATATCCCATACTGGGTCAGACCAAGGTCCATCAAGCCCAGTATCCTGTTTCCAACAGTGGCTAATCTAGGTCATACATACTGTCACCACCAGGTGGGCAGACTGCCTCCTGGCTAGCAGGCCTGCGCCTGATGGCAAAGAATGTAGTTGCACGACACGAGTGGTTGAAGGCAAAAAGGAATTTATTCCCCTCCCGGGGTCGGATTATTCAAAATAAACAAAACACAAGTACTCAAAAGAAATGAGCCATGCTTTCTGGCAAAAACATAAAGGAACATTAGAACAATTTCTTCTTGCATCAAAGTAAAGTATAAAGTTGGGCATTCAAATTCAGCACACAGTTTCACTGTGTGGAAACCAGCATTCAGTAGTTATAGTGTTTTCCTTTCACACTATGCTCAGCTCTGACTAGCACAAAGACATTATTTTATCTGACAAAATCAGTGTGCAGTCCATTGGGTCACTGTTAGAAGAACACTCACTGAGTGTGTCAATAATCATTGGTTCTTGCACGCATTCAGAATTCTCCTTATTAAAATATGCTTGTAAGTTCCCCTGTGCTATGCCGTCACAGTGTCCCTCAGTAGCAGTCGCTCTATGGCTAGAATAACTGCTCTCGTAGCCTCTTGTGTCTGGGAGAGAGGGAAGCCACCACTCGGGGTTCTTATAAACTCCCTTCCTATAGGAGATTCCAGCCCTGGTGAGCTTATTAGTTCTATCCTCAGGTTGGGATAGATAATGTCCTTCTCCCCTCTTAATATCAGGTTTTAGCCTGCGGGGTTTTCTCTGTGGCTTAGGAACTTCTATAAGGTCATCTTCAGACATGCACACGTCCTCTGGGTAATATCTTTCTTTCTCTGGAGGTTTCAATTGCTCTTTGCTCAGCACCCTGCTCAAATCCCTCGGCTGGGAGTTACAGCCCTGCCCCCACCTTGGATTTCCTGCATGAGGCTGCTTTGCATTCACTCTGTAGGAATTTCTATCATTCACAACTCTTAACTTCCCACTATAATCATTCCTCAGGTCACAGCTTCCTGATACATACAGTTTTGCTTTTGGCTTCCACTCACTCCGGCTGGAACGTAGCCTCCATGCTCCAAAGTGTTTGCAATCAGCAGAACATTCACACCTGTTCTCTGCTCTTGCTAGCTGCTTCCTCCTGTAGGACTCTGGGTAGTTACTCGGGTGAATTCTTCCTGGCTCTATCTCTGACTCACTTCCTGGGTCAAAGTAGGAAACTCCTCCTGCTTCCTCTCGGCCAGCTGCTTCAGGTAAGACAGCCTGTTCTCTCTGCTCACGCTGTTCACGTTGCTCACGCTGCTTTGCCAGTTCTGCTAGTTCTACCAGTTCTCCTAGTTCTAACCCTGTGTTCCCTGCACTGTCCTTATAAGGGCTGTAAGCTCTTCCCCTTTTCAGGTGCACACTATCAGGGACTAGGGAATGTTTCTCAGCTGAGTGTTTTTTCAGACCTCGTGGCTGAGTTTGTTTCTGTTGTCCCTGACAACAGCTGCTCACATGGCCTGCTTGCCTGTCAGCTTCAGGACTAAAATGCCGTGAATCTTGTGCTTTTAAGGTGGAGAATGGGGCTTCTTCATCACAATACCTAGCAATTTCCCCAAAAGACACAGGTTCCACAATGCTTGTACTGGGTCAAGCATTGATATCCTGGGTCCCTTCTTAATAATGGCTTATAGACCTTTCCTCCAGGAAATTGTCCAAACCTTTTTTAAACCCAGCTACACTAACAGCCTTTACTACATCCTCCGGTAACAAATTCCAGAGTTTGATTACACGTTGAGTGAAAAAATATTTTCTTTTATTAGTCTTAAATAGTTTACCCTGTAGCTTCATTGCATGTCCCCTAGTCTTTCTATATTCTGATAACGTAAACAATCGATCTACGTTTACCCGTTCCACTCCATTCATTAATTTATAGACTTCTATCATGGGGGGCGGAGCCTGATGTCCAGCGGGTTAGACACTTCGCGCTGAAGCTCCCGAGAGGCCTACTCAGAATCCTGACTTAATACCTACATAAACTTAATATTTTGCTCCGAACTTACCGGGGTACCTCGGGGGGGATGGCGGCCCACAAACCAGCGCGCTTAGACTTCGGGTCTCCCTCTTCTTCACACGGAAAACGCTCCAAAACAGAGTTGTCTTCCCCACAAAAGATAGTTCCACTTCGGGAAAACCCCGAAATGCAACAGGAGATCTTGGAGGAAATACGCGGTGTGAAGGAACTGGTACAGTCCAACGGAGAAGCGCTCCGAGCCATGCGAGAAGATTTCGGTATGCTTCAGGACCGGCTTGAAGGTCTCTCACTACGGCAGGACAACATGGCGGGGGTCCTCGACTCGCACGCGGTGCGCTTGGTGAAACTGGACAAGGCTGAGCGTCAGATACAGAATCTTCAAAAAGAGTTAGAGGATAGCAATAATCGAGCCCGTCGCAACAATGTAAGGCTCATTGGAGTACCGGAGGGGGCGGAAGCAGGAGATATAAGAGAATTCCTGGTCAAAACTCTTCCCTCCTTGCTGAAGATCACTTTTCACAGAGATCTGGAAATTGACCGAGCACATCGTGTTCCTACCAACATGGCGCTCAATCGGACGACCCCCCGGCCTATCATCTTTCGATTACTGAGATATCAGCAAGTTGAGCAAATTCTAAATGCTGCCCGGGCGAATCATCATCTGGAGTTTGAAAGTCATAAAGTCTCCTTCTTCCCTGACTTGGCAAAGCCCACAGTTGACCGTCGGAAGAGACTCCTTGCTTTTCGCCCTAGACTTCAACAGCTACAGGCTCGCTTTGGCCTATTGTATCCAGCGAAGCTCAGAGTGACTCTCCATAACCAAACTAGAACCTTCGAAGATCCTGATCTACTAGCAACATTTTTAGATTCCAAAGAAGCAGACCAGATGCGCTAATCCAACAACTTGGATCTGTAATCCGCCGGATCTGCCCGCCATTTTGAATGGCCCGACGCGGTGATCACAGCCTGGAACAGAGACTGCCTGGACTTTTCTTTCTTTCTATATATAACTTTCTTGGTCTCCTTTCCCTCCATGATGTGCACCCCGGTTGGATTCGGAACACGCACAGCTATACAGGTTATATGTTTCAATTTAGGCCTTCTCTGGGGTTTCTCCCCGCAGACATATGGTCGCCAGTAATTTCTGGGGTTCTGCTTCTTCTCTAATGCACTTCGGTGCTTATTTTTTTATATGGGGCGCTTCATTGTTTTTCATTAGCTTATTTTCTATCATGTCATGTGTACAGCCATATACAGTTAATATGAGGGACATTGTGAAATTATGTGCGCTATCATGTTCTTTCTCAGAATTTTTAACCCTTCTGAATGGCTTTATGTAAGATCTTATCACTGAACGTAAAAGGCATCAATAGTCCAATCAAAAGAAAGAAAATCCTTAGCTATCTTAATCATGAGCATGCTGATTTAGTGTTTCTTCAGGAAACGCATTTAAACTCCGTTGAAACACTGAAACTTAATGCTAAGCCTTACATGGTGGCTGCCTATTCTCCCGCCGTTTCCAAACGGTGTGGGGTAGCCATCTTGGTTAAGAAGTCTTTGCAAGCTACTGTAATGGATACTAGCTCTGATAAAGAGGGTAGATGGGCCCGTGCACACCTTAAGGTTGGAGATAGTGAATTCACGTGTATTTGTATTTATGCTCCGAATGTGGATAACCCTGCTTACTATGCAAGTATTGTGCAGTTGGCACAGGCCTCTGCCAATACTCCATTAATACTTGGCGGCGATTTCAACCAAGTACTTGATCCTTTGATAGATAGACTGCCGCCTAGAACGAGTGGTCCACCCAAGAGTCTTGATACCCTTACTGCTCTGATGAAAGATCTTGCGTTAGTAGATATATGGAGGCTGCTTCACCCCTCCGACTTAGAGTTCACCTTTTTCTCAGCCCCCCATCACTCACAATCTAGAATAGATTTTTTTCTTATCTCCAAAGCACTGATATCCCAAGTGGACACGGCTAGGATTCATCCTCTCCATATTTCAGATCATGCTGCCATATCTTTCTCATTACATGTCACTACGCAAGGTGAACATCCCCGTGCTTGGTTTTTTGATAGATCCCTACTAGACCACAAAGATTTTCAGGTTGACATAAAGGCCGCTATCCAAGACTACTTTCATTTTAATTCACCCCATGACACTGCGAGCTGGGCTTGGTGGGAGGGTTTCAAGGCGTCTATCCGTGCAACTATAACTAGCTATCAAATTCGACAGGGGAAACAAAGAAAGCAACATTTACTGATTCTAGAACAACAGATACAAGCTGGAGAGCGTCTCCTCACGTCCCGTACTGACCCATGTATTTTACTTCGCTTACAACGCCTTCGTTTTCAATACAATCAGCTTTTATATACCGCTGCTGCTAAAAATATTGAATCACAACAAGGGATGTACTATCGGGAAAATAACCGTGCTGGCAAATTGTTAGCCAATGCTCTGAAAGGTCAAAAAGAAGCCAAGCGCGTTACCGCTCTCCGCAATCCGTCGGGGGGGAGCTTGGTCACCAAAGATACAGAAATATTAGAACTCTTTCGTGATTTTTATACTCGGCTTTATCAATCTGAATGTGACTTCGAGCCAGAAACATTTGAACGACTACTATCAGGGGTACAACGGCCGACCCTATCTGACGAAGATAGAGAGGCCATGGACAAACCATTCACTTTATCAGAAATTCAATCTGCACTCAAGAGATGTGCCACAGGTCGAGCCGCAGGCCCGGACGGTCTCCCAGCTGAATTTTACAAAACTTTTAACGCTGACTTAGCTCCGTTTTTGAAACTTTATTTTTCTGCTCTGGCCGAGGAGGGATCTCCTTCTGGATCCTTCTCAATGGCAAATGTAGTAGTTTTTGAGAAAGAGGGGAGAGATCCGCAACTAACAGCTAATTATCGTCCAATTTCCCTACTAAACGCAGACTATAAAATATTTGCCACCATTCTCTCCACCCGGCTCTCCGACAAGATGTCTACCTTAATACACCCAGATCAATGCGGTTTCATTCCCGGTAGATCAACTGCTGATAATGCTAGGACTCTATGTCATGTACTGACTGCCGCAGTTAATCTTGATCGACCATTGGTTGGCCTCTCACTTGATGCTGAGAAGGCCTTCGACCGCTTAGAATGGCCCTTCTTGTTTGCAACTCTCCGCTGGTACGGATTCGGAGAAGGCTTTCTCCGTTGTCTCCGAATCATGTATGCACAGCCTACAGCTAGTATCTGTGCTAATGCTTTAAAGTCTCAGCCATTTCCCCTGCAACGCGGTACTCGCCAGGGATGCCCACTGTCTCCACTTCTTTTCGATCTCGCACTCGAACCCTTAGCTTTACTAATCCGGCAATCCAAGGATATTCATGGAGTCCCCTTCTCTCATAGGGAAATCAAAATTTCAGCATATGCTGATGACCTTATGCTCTTTGTCTCCCTAGACTCAGTGCCGGCTGTCCTAGAGCAAATTGGTAAATATTCACAACTCTCGGGCTATAAGATAAATTGGACCAAATCGGTAGCCTTTCCACTAAATCCTCTGATCCATCAGGCAGATATGCAATCCTTTCCCTTTTTATGGCAACCTCGCATGGTCAAATACCTTGGGGTGCACTACTGCTCTCCTTTGGAAGACACCATCACCTTTAATGCCAAAGACTTAACCTCTAAGGTCCGGGCGCTTACTCAACGCTGGACTCCTTTAACACTTACTTGGTGGGGCCGCCTAGAAACCATTAAAATGATGATTGTTCCCAAAGTGAACTACATTTTAGAAATGCTGCCATGTCTCCTATCTCGACGTACATATAAAGATTTAGAGGGTCTTCTGACTAGATACTTATGGCAAAACAAGACACCTAGGATAGCGAAACATAAGTTACAAGCAGATAAAGAAAATGGTGGTGTCAGATTCCTGATTTCCTGAAATACCACCATTCTTTTCTTCTCAAACAAGGCGCTCGTTGGCTGGAAGACCTCACACCGAGTAGACCAGTGTGGCTAGATATAGAGGAGGACCTTTGCAAACCAATTCCTCTTACTTATCTCCCTGGTATGACTCTCCCATCAGACTCCCACTATCCACCAATGCTCTTAGACACTTTAGGTGCCTTTAATACCCTTGAGCAATCTCTAGACCCCCGACTTTGTCCGCTAGATAGACTCCCGCTTTGGCACAATGCTCGATTTCAAATACAAAATAAACCGATGGCGTGGAGCCCCTGGTACACTAGGGGCATTTGGATCCCTAACCAGCTGTTCTATGATGGTCGCTGGAAACCTTTTAGCGAATTACAAATTGAATTTGGTCTCCCAGCGAAACACTACTTTCAGTTGGTGCAACTTCAGCATTGTCTTCGGAGTGCTAAGGTGCTCCCGCCATCGGAAACCCATACCCAAGGATTGTCGGAGATAATCCGATCTATCGGGAGCTCATCGGGTGTGGCATCTAACTTTTACAAAACTTTATGTAATACTGTAAATAGAGGCACTCCTACAACACAGAAATCCTGGGAGCGGGAAATGCATGTAACTTTGACCCCGGAGCAATGGAGCCTAGTCTGGAGCAAGGTGACACGGGTCTCTCGATCCGCCTCACTCACTCAGACACTTTTCTTTCTAGCCCACCGATGTTTCTATACTCCTGACAGGTTAGCCAAATGGAACGCCACCCAGAGCAATAGATGCTGGACATGCCATGCGGCCATTGGTTCACTAACTCATGTTATGTATGAATGCCCCGCATTACAGTATTACTGGAGTCGGGTCTGGGGTCGTATTCAATCTATTTTGCACTTTCAGGAGCCCCTCTCTTGGAAGATAGTGGGACTCCGCTCAGCTGCGGGGATCCCCTCTCTTCCCAAATCGGCTTACTTCCTTTTAGACTTTATGCTGGGCATAGCTATTTCCCTAATTACGAAATACTGGAAAAATAGCTCCCATCTGAGCCCCAATGAATGGTGGAATCATGTCTGTCTCTACAGTAAATATGAGCAAATACCTCGTATGTTAGCTTCTTCCGCTCAGACCACTTGTCTAAATGGAAGATGCTCAACGACTATGTTCAAACTGCTAAATGCTCTCATCTGACTGTTTAAATCTGTGTAAATCTCTGTCACATGATCATTCTGTATCGCAGATACTATTTCTGTTTGTTTTGATGTACAATTACTGTTGTTTGTAAGCGCTTATATGATGATACTCATCAGCTTAGAGAAGAAGCATAGGGGTGGGGGGTAATTGGGGTTGCTTTTTCCTTATTGTATGCTTGTATTTGTTTCCTTTGGTGTGTTGTTTCTTTTTGCTTGTTGTAAAATGAAAATAAAAGTTTAAAAAAAAAAAAAAAGACTTCTATCATATCTCCCCTCAGCCGTCTCTTTTCCAGGTTAAAGAGCCCTAACCTTTTTAGCTTTTCTTCATAGGAGTATCCTTCCATCCCCTTTACCATTTTGGTGGCTCTTCTCTGAACCTTTTCTAATAACGCTTTTTAAGATACGGCGACCAGAATTTCATACAATATTCAAGGTGCGGTCTCATCATGGAACGATATAGAGGCATTATAATATCTTTTGTTTTATTTTCCATTCCTTTCCTTATGATACCTAGCATTCTATTTGCTCTCTTGGCTGCTGCTGCACACTGGGCCGAGGGTTTTAACATATTATCCACAATGACGCCTAAATCCTTTTCATGGGTGGTGGTTCCTAATGTGGAACCATGCATTGTGTAACCATAGTTTGGGTTGTTCTTCCCTAGGTGCATAACTTTGCACTTGTCCACATTAAATTTCATCTGCCATTTTGATGCCCAATCTTCCAATTTATCAAGATCCTCTTGCAATTTTACACAATCCTCTTGGGTTTTAACAACTTTAGATAGATTTGTGTCATCTGCAAATTTGATAATCTCACTCGTTATTCCACTTTTCAGGTCATTAATGAAAATGTCAAAAAGCAGCGGACCCAGCACAGATCCTTGGGGTATACCACTATTTACCTTTCTCCATTGGGAAAATTAGCCATTTAGCCCTACCCTCTGCTTTCTATCTTTTAACCAGTTCCTGATCCACAGTAGTACACTGCCTCCTATCCCATGACTCTTTAGTTTTGCCAAAAGTCTCTGATGAGGGACCTTGTCAAAGGCTTTCTGAAAGTTCAGATACACTATATCAACTGACTCACCTTTGTCCACCTGTTTATTCACACCTTCAAAAAAACATAACAGATTGGTAAGACAAGATTTTCCTTATCTAAAGCCATGTTGGCTGTCTCCCATTAGGCGCTGAGTAATTTTATTCTTTATGATGGTTTCTACCATTTTTCCCGGTACTGACGTCAGGCTCACCAGTCTGTAGTTTCCCGAATCACCACTGGAACTCTTTTTAAAAAATTGCTGTTACATTGGCGATCCTCCAATCTTCAGGTATTAGAGATTATTTTAATGATAGTTCACAGATTACTAATAGCAGGTCTGCAATCTCATATTTCAGTTCTTTCAACACCCTTGGATGTATACCATCTGGCCCAGGTGATGTGCTACTCTTCAGTTTATCTAATAGTTGTAATACATCTTCACAATGTATCGATATTTCCTTCAATTCTTCCGCACCTTTAAATACCACTTCAGTCATGGGTAACATCCCTACATCTTCCTCAGTAAAGACCGAAGCAAAGAATTCATTCAGTCTCTCCGCTATCGCCTTGTCGTCTCTTAGTGCCCCTTTAACCCCTCTATCATCTAATGGACCAGCTGACTCTCTCACAAGTTTTTTGCTACGAATGTACTTGAAAAAGTCTTTATTTTGCATTTTTGCTTCCACAGCAAGATTCTTCTCAAATTCTCCCTTTTGATTGCCTTATCAATGCCTTGCATTTGACTTGCCAGTGCTTGTGCTGTTTCCAGGTTTCATCGTTTGGCTCTTTTTTCCATTTCCCGAAAGATGCTTTTTTGGCAATAACAGCCTCTCTGACCTCACCTTTAAACCATGCTGGCAGTTTTTTGGACTTCCTTCCACTTTTCTTAAAGCATGAAATACAGCTGGGTTGGGCTTCCAAGATAGTATTTTTCAACAACACCCATGCTTGATGTAAGTCTTTAACATTTGCAACTGCTCCTTTAATTTTTTCTTAACTATTTTCCTCAGTTTATCATAGTCTCCCTTTTGAAAGTTAAAAGGTAATACTGTGGATTTCTTTACTATCCCTCCTCCACTAATTAAATCAAAGGCGATCATGCTATGATCACTATTGCCAAGTGGCCCCAACACCCTTATCTCTTGCACTAGATCTGGTGTTCCATTAAGGACTAGGTCTAATATGTCTTCCTCTCTGGTCGGTTCATGAACCAGCTGCTCCAAGAAGCAGTCATTTATTTCATCTATGAACTTTATCTCCCTAGCATGTCCTGCCATGACACTGACCCAGTTGATACCGGGGTAATTGAAATCACACATTATTATTACTGCACTGCAACTTTTGTTAGCTTCCTTGATTTCTTTGAGCATTTCATCATCCATTTGTTCATTCTGGCCAGGCGGTCGATAGTACACCCCCACTGCCATCGCCTTCCCCTTTTTACATGGAATTTCAATCCATAGAGATTCTACAGCAAATTTAGTTTCCTGCAAAACATTAATCCTTTCTGACTCAATGCCCTCTCTAACATAGAGCGCAACATCTCCTCCAATTTGATCAGTTTGTACCCAGGTATCACAGTGTCCCACTGGTTGTCCTCCTTCCACCATGTCTCTGATATTCCAATCACATCTAACCTCTCATTTAGTGCTATATATTCTAACTCTCCCATCTTATTTTTTAGATGTCTAGCATTTGCATACAAGCATTTTAGAGACTGTATTTTATTCATATTAATTTGGCTATTGGTAGGCATGGGTAATTTGGGATCTTTAAGCTCTGTCTGCTCCATACTCGAGGGCATTTGGGCTACTTTACTCTTTTTTGCAACCTCTCTGCTTTTGGTAGTATCCTTCAAGGATACATTTCTCTGAACCATCCGCTCTTGGGCGACTGTCAGCTTTCCCCTATTATCTAGTTTATAAAGCTGCTCTATCTCCTTTAAAGGTTAATGCCAGCAGCCTGGTTCCATCCTGGTTAAGGTGAAGCCTATCCTTTCAGGAAGAACCCCTCTTTTCCCCAGAATGTTCCCCAGTTCCTAACAAATTGAAAACCCTCATCTCTGCACCATTGTCTCATCCACGCATTGAGACCCCGGAGTTCTGCCTGCCTTTTGGGTCCTGCGCGTGGAACGGGAAGCATTTCGGAGAACGCTACCCTGGAAGTTCTGGATTTCAACTTCCTACCTAAAAGCCTAAATTTAGCCCCCAGAACCTCCCTACCACATTTTCCTATGTCATTGGTACCGACATGTACCAAGACAGCAGACTCCTCCCGAGCACTATCTAAAACCTTATCTAGGTGGCCGGTGAGGTCCGCTACCTTCACACTAGGCAGGCATTTTACCAGGCGATCCTCACATCCACCAGCCACCCAGCTATCTACATGCCTAATGATCGAATCACCAACTATAACGGCTGTCCTAACCCTTCCCTCATGGGCCTGTGGCCCTGGAGAAACTTCCTCGGTGCGACAGGGTTTTACATCACCTGGAGGACAGGTCCTAGTTACAGGATCACTTTCTGTCACATCAGGGTGATGCTCTCCTATCACGTGACCTCTCTCCTCCATGGCAAATGGGATGCTGCCAGACTGGAGGTGGGATTTCAGGACTATATCCCTGTAGGTCTCATCTATGTACCTCTCTGTCTTTCTTATGTTTTCCAAGTCTGCTACTCTAGCCTCTAGAGAATGGACTTGCTCCCTGAGAGAAAAGAGCTCCTTGTACTTAGTGCACACGTAAGACCTCTCACCAACTGGGAGAAAATCATACATGTGGCACTCAATGCAAAAGACTGGAAAGCCCCCATCTCGCTGCTGGACTGCTGTCTGCATCATACTTTTAAGCTTGTGTTTAGATCTTTAGGTTTTATACCTTGTTCACCTGAAGCTTAATTAATCTCAGGTCCTTAATGTATGACTGATTTGGCTAATGAGCTTCACCTGAAAGCACCTCCTGTCTTTTAAGATGTGTAGGTACCTATAAAGCTACGATTATCCCAGGGGTGGGTGGGTGTTGGGGAGGGAGGGAGGGAAATAACACTTATTAAAGGAGGGCTGCTACACAGTACCCTTTCCTGTGCTGCTGAGGTAAGCTATATTCTGATTTGATTTAAATTATAGCTCTTTGCTGCAGCTAGGCTCTAACTTATTCTGAAATTTAAACTACAAGCTCTCTGCTGGGTTCTAAATTTAACCAGAAAGCTCTCTTCTGTGTTTTATATTTAAACTAAAAGTACTTTGCTGATGCTAGGCCCTGAGTGACTATTAAATTTAAACTACAAGTTCTCTGCTGGGTTCCAGATTTAACCAGAAAGCTCTCTTCTGTGTTTTAAATTTAAACTAAAAGTACTTTGCTGATACTAGGCCCTGAGTGACTATTAAATTTAAACTACAAGCTCTCTGCTGGGTATGAAATGCAACCAGAAAGTTCTCTTCTGTGTTTTAAATTTAAACTTAAACTGCTGCTACTAGGCCCTGACTGATTTAACAAAAAATAGTGGGTTCACAGATTAATTAGCTTTAATACAAAGAATTCCTTTCAGAAAATTCCCAGAAGTATATACTCACAATTGAAGATATCTCTCCAGAAGTAACAGACCACTTTTCTAGTCCTTCAAGACTGAGGATCACAGAGCTCTGGTTGAGTTATTTATGCCTGTGCTGCTGAGGTAAGCTGTGACCAACTTCCTGGGTGATTAACACTACTTGCTTGGATAGAAGGAGTCTTTCAAAATGGCCTTTCGACCTGCCACCTGGTGTTAACACCTTTTGAAAAGGTTTCACAGGTCTCTTGCCCCCTAGGTAGAAGGCCTCTTTGTAAAGGTCTCTAGGAGACTTTATTTGTTGCTCAAAGAGTACTGACCCTGTTTTGCCTTTTGTGCTAAGCTATATTCTGATTTGATTTAAATTATAGCTCTTTGCTGCTGCTAGGCTCTAACTTATTATGCAATTTAAACTACAAGCTCTCTGCTGGGTTCTAAATTTAACCAGAAAGCTCTCTTCTGTGTTTTAAATTTAAACTAAAAGTACTTTGCTGATGCTAGGCCCTGAGTGACTATTAAATTTAAACTACAAGCTCTCTGCTGGGTTCCAAATTTAACCAGAAAGCTCTCTTCTGTGTTTTAAAGCAGAGGGCTAAGCATGTAGCATTGAAAATTTCTGCTACTCACTTAGCCCTTTCCTCCATCCTGGAACACCACCAACACACCCTAATGCTAACCGCATAGCATCCGGGTGCATTAGGGACTTATCTGAGATTTTCCAAAGGCACTACCCATGGAAAATCCTGGATAAGGCAGTTACCTGTGTGAATGCCTTAAAAAATGAGGCCGAATGATCTTAATAAATATCAGAGTTGGTTTGCTAAGCCCATATTAGTAGCTTGGGTTTGAGCCGCATTACTAACATGAGGCACTGCTAGATGTGACAGCCACCCCCCTGATTTTAGTGCAGCTCATCGCAGTAATACCAGCACAATGGAGAGCAAATTCTGACACCCCCCCCCCATTGTGCTGAGGGTAGTTGCTTCTCCACCAGCAAGGGCAGCATGGCAGCACAGTCTCTCATGGCCCGTGCTAGCAGCACTTTGACAGGAATGCCCACACCCCACTCAGGCTCCACCCAAACGCCCGTTGGGTTTTTTAGCACTGGGTCCCTACCATACCTTTTAGCCTGGTAGCATGCTTTAGTAAACCTGCCCCTTAGCCTCTTAATTCCACATGATATGATGATTGGAAAAACCCAGTGAGCCTACATAAGGATCCTAGAATAGTGCACAACATAAGCTGGGCATGTGGTAATCAGAGCTGATGACAGGGCTCCCCTGCAACCTATGAATTGGCGCTTCCTCCCTCATTAGTTGATGACCCGTGGCTATACCCACAATGCGACTTACGATAACACCTTAATTTTTAATATATCTTTTACTTTTTTGTTGTTTTACTTTTCTCATGTTAATGCTTCTGCCTTTTGGTGCCCCCTGTGATGCTTACCTCACTTACTGAGTTGCACTGGCCCCAGGGGCGTAAATACCACTCAAGCAGCCCCCACAGTGTGGGGAAGGGGGGCAGGCTACAGGAGATCCCACTCAGTTCCGCAATTCTTTCACAGTAGCGGCAGTGGCAGAGCGCGGCAAACATCACACGTCCTTTAAAAGACGTTTACTGTGTCGCCTTCTCTGCCTCTTTGCCTGTACAGCGCTGCTTCATTGCAGCCAGAGGCCTGGAAAAGCATTTTACACTGTGAGTCCAAAATCTTGCAGTAGCTGAGATTTCAGCCCGGCCGTGGGATCTGCTTCTCCTGCTGCCATAGAGCAGTGCCGTACAGGCTAAGAAGGAGTGGCGGCAGCACGGCAAATTTCTTTTAAAGTAAGAGTGATATTTGCCATCCTCTGTTTTTTTTTTGGGGGGGGGATAGGAGGAAAAAGGTGTTCTTGTGTTTCATTGGATTTTTGTTGCTAAATTTCATTTTTAGCTCACATATGGGTCAATGTTTATCCAGGGCAGCCATGGATTAAAGTTAAACAGCGCCCCGGTACTTAATGCAACCATATATTGAGTAGCACTGTCCGTTTAACTGAGTCTTGCTTTTCTGCAGGCCTAAATTAATGGATAACATGTCCATTTAGGGATTACATATTTCTGCAAAGCAGTTTCTAGTGCCACTTTCACTCTTCCCCTACCCGCCTCCTCTTTATACAGATAATATCTGGCCATTTAGTGAGCTAAAAGGCCCAGTATCATCCATTGAAATTTAAAAAATACAGATAGGCTAGCTATGCTTTCATCATATGCCAGAGAATGCATAAATTACTCTGAACATTGGATCCATTATTAACAAATAACATGGTTTTACAAAAGAACATTAAACCCCTCTAAATCCCATTGTTTTCTTTTTACAAAATAAGCTTGTTTTGTTGTGTGTTCCATTTTGTTTCAAAATGAATGCACATCTGTATTGTAGTATTATCTGGGCTTCATCCTTAAACACTCGGAGAGTCATTTACTTATGATTATCACACATTCTCTGCCACAGGACCCAATGCATAGTAGCATTATTGCACAATAACCATTAGTAAATGACCTCCTCGGTCCTCCAGGTGAGTGAATGATCCAGAATCTAGATGGGGGCTTACTGCTCTGCTAATTCAACTGCTTTTCTGTATTTTGCAGCATCTACACTGCCTTCCCGAAACCCAAGCATGCATAACTCTTTAAAACCCTTAACATTTTCAGTGTGAAAGTGACAGCTCTTTCATTACTGGATTTAATAATGAGTTGTAGGAGGATTTTATCTTTCAGTGGAAGCTGAGCAGCTAATTTGAATTGATTGTGTGCGCTCTCGTGTCTGTGGGTCATTTCTTTCTCTATACATTCCAGCAGATGCATAAAATAGCAGTGCTGTCAATTTTCTATTGCATTTAATTTTTTTCTTCTCCCATTTTATTAGGAGTTTGATTGATAGGCCAGGCATCACAGAGCACAGGGAATGTCCCTGTAAACACATCCTCAGCAATAACACTTGAACCAACATGCCTTATAAAAGTCCAAACACCCTGATTCAAATAAGTCACTTATAAATTTCATGTAATGTATATAATTTCGCTTTCCAAGGCAGGGTGTCATATAAAGTGGCAGACAAGCAAACAATCTCTAGGCACCTGTTTCTCTGCATTTAGATTTTTAGATTTCATTGCTCACATCTGGCAAATTCGAGCTCCAAGCAAGTTACAATCAGGCACATCAGTTATTTAAGGTTGGCAGTGATGCGTTTGTAATTTAAGTTGTACAGTGTCGTTCTTCATTTCAAGAGGGTTTTATTTTGGATGCACAAAGTCTGGCTGCACCCAATTTTTTTTTCCAGATCGACACAGGATCGGAGGAAGATGTTTTTGGCTTTGCACCATGAGGCATGTGCCTTAGGCATAGAGCTTTCAAGGCAATTTCCCTGTAAGGACCCTTCGCTCAGCTGCGTGAGCTGCATGAAAACTTCCTGCAACACGTTAACCATTTGCATGTGTAATAAACAGCTGTAGGAGCTAGTTCCTAAGGTGTACTAACAATAATGCATTTTAATTCACCTTAACAGAAGCTATTTTAGCGCAGGTCCCATGCTATTCAATGGGATCTATTTAGTAATAATATGTAAACATTGTGCACCATAGTAACAAGCCCCTTAATGCAGAAATTAGATTGAGGCATGGAATGGATGGAGAGTATATCTTATACTTGTTGCTGAGGCAATTATTTCACATTAACTGTTAGGGAATAATTTTATAATGAGCATTTCTAGATTATGTGCCATCAACACACACAGATCATAGTATATTAGCGATTTATGCATGAAAATGGGCATGCACTTGCAGAAATGATGCAGTCACAATTTTGCAAGTGCACACATCACCCCAGTGGCATATACTTTCACTGTGGGCACGCAGATTGGCAGAGTTTGGATGGAGAGTGGGTGGGGTCACAAGTATGCACGCAAATTATAAACTTCTAGAACATCCATGCATTCCTTACAAAATCTAGGCACAGGAATTTACAGCAGCTCAAGGACTAGTGCAAGTGATCTTGCCTTAGATCAGAGGTTCTCAACCCGCTCCTCGGGACACACAGACGTAAGCAGTCAGGCTTTCATGGTAAACACAATGAATATGCATGAGAGAGATCTGCATTACTGCCTCCATTCTATGCAAATTTTATTTATTTATTTATTTATTTATTTAACATTTCTTCTATACCGCGCTATTTTAGATCAGTGCGGTTTACATTTAACATCAACTATACAACGCAGGCACTCTGAGTTGTAATTACAATGAACGGGGAGATCAACTTGGAAATAACTGGGGAAACTATCTACATTGTATTTACACTGGTACCTACTTTCAGGCAGGGTCTATCTACATCTTATTTACATTGGGTGTCTAAATTCTGTTCAGGGAGTACTGTTGGGAGACCGAGCCGATTATCCTTTTTTCATGCTGGGTCTGATTAGTTAGGTGCAGTGGGGTGATTGTCTGAGGGGGCAACATGCATGTTTACTAAGGCTGGGTTTAGTATGTGGTGAACAGGTGATGCTTTAATGCCTTCCTGAAGTGGGTTAGGTTGGTGATGATTCTAATATAAGTGGGGAGGGCATTCCATACTCTAGGTGCGTAAATCGTAAAGGCCCTGTTCGTTGTTGCTTTTGTATATTTTGTCATTGCTTTTGGGACCTCTAGGGTGTTTTGCATCGTGGGTCTTCTGTTTCTGTTATGTTGGACTTTTTGTAACATCTTGCTGATAGTTGCGGGGGTCGGGGTGTTTAATGCTTTGAAGGTCAGGGTTAGTACTTTGTAGAGGGTTCTTGCTTGCACAGGTAACCAGTGGAGGTTCATCAAGATTGGCGTTATATGCTCTCTCCGTGAGGCTCCTGTTAGTACTCTCGCAGCAGTGTTCATTGCAAGCTGGAGCGGTGCTAGTGTTGATTGAGGGAGACCGTGTAGAATTACGTTGGTGTAGTCGAAATGTGGTAGTATTAATGCTTGATAGATTGATCGATAGTCGCTGAAGTCTAGTAGTGGTCGTAGGTGTTTTAAGGTCCTTATTTTCAGGTATACTGTTTTTACGGTGTTTTTTATGTGGGATTTCAAGTCCAGCCGTTGGTCCAGTGTAACGCCAAGGTAGCGGATTGTGGGCTTAGTTTTCAGTTCTGTGTTGCCGATTATTAAAGAGGGTGGAGGGGTGAAATCCTGGTTCCTTGAGATGAAAAGAACATCTGTTTTGCTGTAGTTAATTCGCAAATTTTGCGTGTTGAGCCATTCCGCTACTGCCTCGAAAAAACTTGATAGAGGGGCGAAGTCTGGTTGGTCTGTCCTGAATGTGATGTATAGCAGGATATCGTCTACGAAGGCCAGACAGTTAACCTTGAACGAGAGTACTATGGTGCATATAGGCTGCATGTAGATGTTAAACATCAATGCAGATAGTGACGAACCCTGTGGCACACCCTGGTTTTGCAAAAATGATTCTGAGGTCGTGGAGCCAGACCTTACATGTTGCCATCTATTAGTCAGTATGACTTGCACCAGTCTAGAGCAGTTCCTTGTATTCCTTTCTCACTGAGGCGTTGTAGGAGGATCTCGTGGCTCACCGAGTCAAAGGCCGCTGCGATGTCGAGGAAGATGAGGGCGGATCCTTGGCGAATTTTGTCAGTTCCAGATACTAAGTTGTCAAATAGGGTGGTGAGGAGGGTTTCCACCCCGTGTGCTTCTCTGAACCCATGTTGGGATGGATCCAGTGGGGCTTCAGTGTCAATATGCTGTTGAATTTGGCTCTGTACTAACTTTTAGATTACTTTGGCGAGCATGGGAATACTTGAAATTGGTCTGTATGATTCGACTTTCGTTGGGTCCAGCCTGTTATTCTTCAGCAGTGGTCTGATTGAAGTTTGTTTCAGACTCTGTGGGAATGCTCCAGTTGTGAGGGATTGGTTTACTAATTTGCTCAGATATTGGCTTAAGTCGCACCGTAACTCCTTTATCCATAGAGCTGGGCATGGGTCATTGGCGCGGTGGTGGGGTTGATTGCAGCGATAGTGTCTTCAATCTCTCTGCGTGATATTTTGTCAAATTTGGATAGTGGTGATGGTTGGGACAAATTACTCTGTAGGGTGTTGTCTGCGGGGCTTGAGGTTGCACCAGTCTGGATCATTTTTGATTGTAGGTAGTTGGAGTATGCCTGGGGCTGTGGCATATGTGATGGTCTGCAGGAGGTTCTCTTATAAGAGATTTCACTATATTGAACAAGTCGTGAGGCTTGTTTAATGACCGCTTCAGGATGTCTGAATTATATTGCTTCCGCTTCTTCGTTAATTCATCTCGGTGTACTCTTAGGTGAGCGTTGTAAGTACTTTGTGCTTCAGTGGAGCGTGCCTGACGCCATCTTCTCTCGAGCTTGCGCAGGTACAGGAGTGATGCTCGGAGCTCTCTCATACATGTTTGTTGCAGTTATCCTGAAAACCTGACTGGCTTGGTGTGTCCCAAGATCTGGGTTGAAAACCTCTGCCTTAGATTAACACGTATGTTTGGCTATGTATACTAGTATTTTGTGAAGAAAAGAGAAACATACTTTTCTTTATAAAATGGCGCCTAAGTAGGTGCCTACTTTCAAATGCCTCCCTATAAAGGTGACACCTCCTTATAAAATTACTGTGATTGTGTGGCAGATAATATGCATCAGTGAAGACCACTTCAAGAAGAGTATCTAACTGCATCATACAATATCCACCATGCAGTTAACACGTGATGGCTACTTTTCCTCTGTATGACTGCATGGCGGCCCTCCCAAACATCTTTGGAATGCCCTCAACAGTTGTAGCTTTGGAGCATCAGGTTTGTCAATTTCTGAGCAGTAACTTCAAAGCCTTACCACAAGTTAGTAAATAGGTTCCTAAATATTCCGCCATGTATGTTAATGCTGGATATAACTTTTTTGAATACCCAGTTTCAATTTTCCCTACGTTCTAGGAAACTCTGTCCTTAGTAGCAGCAATCTGCATAACTCAGGGAAGGTGGGTGAGCTTGACCCTGCAGTCATATAGCAGTCATTTTTCAGACCTAAACACTTTTTCCTTTCTCTCATATTTTTTGAGCTCCCTCCTCCAGAATTTACTTCTTGTTTTCACTAATTTTGCCTGATGTTTTTCGGAATATACTGAAAATATTCTATTAATTTATTATTGTGATTTTGATGATTGTTTAAGCGATTTCTGTTTTGAGTCTTGATTAAAAGCAACTTCCAAGCACATCTTGATAGATGTCCTTGGATTACACATATGGGTGACATCATCCCTGATGGTGCTAGATCAGACATGCTCTCCCAGAGCCCAAAATAAACTAGAAAAGCTCAGGGCATATGTGAGTCTTCCTTCCTGTGTAACTGTTGCTTTCCTCCTTCCATCTTCTTTATTCAACAACCTGTGCAGACATAGCTTTTTCCTTTGTTTTTTACTATTGTTTTTCTCTTACAGTCTTATCTTTCAACACCCTCCCTGCACAACAATGCCAGCAAGGTCAATGAGAAAGTTGATTCTTCTAGCTTTGATGGCCATTGCACTCTCCTTAAGACGTCCCACCTACTAAAACCTCTGTCAGGCTCACACCAAAATTGATCTTTTTCTGCTATGCCAACTGGAGCATTTCATATTTTGTTCTCTCAGCAGCATCAACTAGAGCAGTTTCCCACTGATAGTGGCAGTGTGTTGACACATTCAAGAAGGCCTCTTCAGCCATGCTCTTTGGAGCAGCTTTCTACAGATGGCAGCCATGTCAATAAAGAAGCATTCTTCAGTTCTTTTCGTGCTACTATTTGGAGCAGTCTTCTTCTGGCATTGATAGCACCAACAAAAGATTCTCCACAAGTTCATTTTGTGATGCACTCAGCCAAGTAGTCTACTGCCAATGGGGGGCGTGCAGATGAAGGATTATACTTCTGGGCCTTTTTAACAGCAACAACCAGAGCAGTCTTACGCCAGCAGTGACAGCACTGACAGATGAGCATTAGCAAATGCCTCTTCAGCCACTCTGAATGAAACACTCTCCCTCTGGCAGTGGTAGCACCATGAACCAGAGCAGTTCTTAATAGGCAGTGGTGGAGCATCATAGAAGAGCCCTTACTACCTGTTTCACCTGTGCTTACCAGAGAACTCTATCTCTAACAGGCAATGCCAATGGAAGAGTCTTCGTGATGGCATCTTCAACTAAGCTAACAAGGCCACTATTTCTCCTCCATAGTAGCTGAGTATGAACAAACATATAGCCCAAAATGTGAGAATGTTGGAGGTACCATACCCATAATTCATAACTAAACAGTTTATCAGCACTGAACAGGAAACCAGAGACTTCTCAATTCACAACAGTCATGTTACGTTAAAATTGGCAATGCCTGAGCATATTCCCTTCTTTCACTAAGGGATCCCTTGTCATCAGATCTGATGGGGCAACATTTTTTTCTCTTTCCAAGCAAGGTATCCTAGTGATGCAGAATTCAGAATTGACTTTTGGTATGGCACTCTGCTATTTTTTTTTTTACATTCTCTTATATACCATCTGCATCAGTGCAGTTTACATTGAACAAACTGAAATTACATTGGACAGGGCATTATAACTTGGAGATAATTATTTTACAGGGAACATGGGCTATGGAGGGTTAAGTGGCTTGCCCAAGACCACAAGGAGCACCTGTGGGACTAGAAACCTCAGTCCTTCCAGCCCAAGGTTGCTGTTCTCTAGTGGGATTTGAACCCCTGACCTTCTGGTCTGAAGTACCTTGCCCCAACCACTAGACCACTCCTCCACTGGACTATCCTCTGTGGACTATGTTGTTGATGATTCATGTTCTGACCTGAGGATTTTATAGAGTGCATGGGTTAGTCATGACAGAAATAATACATCGTGAAGTCACGTAATAATGGGTCTCCTTTCGAACGTGCAACCTCTCAGTAAAACAACTCAAACACGTCCAATGTAACAAATTGATGGAATGTTCTTTAATAACTTAATTCTCCTCTCTTCATATTCAACTGTATGGTTCCACCTATTTTTTTCTTTGACCATATAAGTCTTTTTAAACCCTACCGGGAGGTCTCAGACTAGCACCTGCTCCGCAGACTGAACGCCTACTCGGAGGCAACTGTGCTCAATTGCATCAACGACCTCCACGGTAGCTTACACCAGCAGATATGGCTAACTAGACTTAGTTTCCCGGGAATTATCTGAAAGCATTATTCATGCTAATAAAATTCATTGGTGTTCACACTGATCAAAATCTTTGTATCAGTTGACTTCCCTTCATAACTTATCATACGCCAAGCCACATAGCTGGACACCTCTTTTATGTATTATACGATCCTGACGCTTCCCCCCAGCACCTCGGATCCCCTGAAGAACCTGAATAGGAGAAATGGGAAGTTTTGTTGATATTTCCCATTTCATTTCAAATGAATGCACATCCCTATTTTAGGGCCTTTCAGCCAGTCCAGGTGCTGTGCTCTGTGTGCTGCTCCTTGTGGCATAATTTAGAGTTTTTATGTTAATCTGGATGCCGTGATGGTCTCTTTGCAATTTTTACTCCTCTCAAAGTGCTTTGACATACTTGTATCAATTGAGGGGCTGCTCTGCCCTCTTCCACTATCTGAGGTTTTCACTGTGACCTGTGTACCACTTTACCCTTCTGTTGCTGGTTTCTTATACTCATCCTGCCCCTCCTCTGTTACTTCTAAGGGGTTTATGACACTCTTGATTTCTTGTAGTGCTGTTATCGATGCCTGCCATCAAGTCTGAAGCAGATATAATTGAAAATGGATGGCAAATCTGACCACTTCACTGCAAATTTTCTTCCCCCATAGGGACAAATATATGAATGGTTTGGTTCCTGAAGACTAAGGGGGTCATTTCGATCAGGACATCCAGGCCCCCTTCGCATAGGAGTAGATGCGATTCTGATCCCGTGGGGCATGTCTAGAATTGTGACTAGGCCTGTGCGTGCAAGCCAGGACACGATTCCCATTGGCCTGCACATACAGGCCCAGTTAACTCAGTCAAGGCTCCTGAATGGAGCCACGGTGCAGTGGCATCCTGTTGCCATGGCACTGCAGCTCCATTCAGGACCCGTGATCCCCGGCTGCCAACAACTGTCTCTTTTCACACAGCCTGATCCCCAATCTGGCTTCCCATGGCCAGGGTCGGGCTGTGGGGAATCCCCTGCAACCACCTCACCTGTTTTTCTTGGCCGTACCTCCCATCCCCCGACATCTAGGGGGACTTATTCCACCTCCAAAGTGGAATAAGTCCCCTGTCCAGTCTGCCTGCCCGGACGTACAGGGTCAATGTCAGAATCGGTCTTCTCCATCCGGGGCCGCTGACTGCCCACTGCCTGCCCTAACTGTACCTCTGTCCTGCCCCCTCCTGCTGCGGTCTAAGCCTCCTCATACAAACACCTTGTTTGTATGGGGAGGTTAGTCGTGGATGGCAAAGGGGGCCGAATAGTGGGGCTCAGAATGACCCTGTAACTGAATGAGTGTATTCTGAAAAAGAAAAACCAGCCCTAAAATCTTTGACATGTACACACCTACTCTTTCATCTTGCATACATACCCACCCATCTTGTATTTCACATGAATGCATATAAACAGATTTTTTGTCAGACACAAAAGTTGAAGTGATCTCTAAAATACACACACAGAAAGGTTCAATTTCACACTCAAATAATCTCCTTTTCTCACAAAAATATATAAAGCCTTTCTCTCCCACAAAAAGCCCTACCTCCCTCTTTAACCCCTGTCCCCATACAAGTGGTGTTTGGTATTTAGCGTAAGCATGGACACATGCTTTTTCCATAATAGAGCATGTAGGACTGGACCTCTGGTGGAGGAGTACACACTTAACTCTCTGTTCCATAGAACAAATGATAATCCACACAGATGTTTTATATTTAGCTCACACCTTTTCTGTAGTAGCTCAAGATTATATTTGCACCTGAGGCAATGGAGGGTTAAGTGATGTATTCAAAGTCACAAGGAGCATCAGCAAGATTTGAACCCTGGCCTTCATGGTTCCCAGTCTGCTGCTCTTCCACTCCACTCTGTGTTCTGAAGGATTTGCAGTTTATTTGTTGAGGTAGATGTTTACAGAATGTTTCTGAAATACGGTCTCTTCACAGTCAGTATGTCTGCACATGCTCCTCTCCTCCTGAACTCCGTGCCACAGGACACTTTTTCCACTGGGGTTATTTCTAAATTTGGTCTATGATTCTCAGAATACAGAGATCATCTTTTTGCTTAGTACAGAAAGGAATCCATTGGTAAACAGCCAGCAGTATGCCACATGGCCAAACACAGAATTTGCCACATACTTCCTATTGAAGCATGATTAAGGGCTGATCAAGGATGCCATTTTTCTCAGATGTAGGTTAGAAATTGGTTGAGTGGGAGTTGACAAAGGGTGCAGGTAAATGGAGCTTACTCTGAGGAGAAGGATGTAACCAGTGGGTGTGCCACAGGATCTGTCCTTGGTCCAATTCTTTTTAACATTTTTGTTAGTGATGAAGCTGAAGGGCAGTCGGGTAAGGTTTGCCTCTTTGCAAATGATACCAAAATCTGCAATAAAGTAGACACCCAGGAAGGAGTAGATAACATGAGGAGGGATCTTGCTAAGCTTGAAGAATGGTCAAGAATTTGCCAGCTGAGATTTAAGACTAAAAAATGCAGGGTCATGCATTTGGGCTTCAAAAATTCAAGGGAGCGGTACAGTATAGGGGGTGAAGTACTTCTGTCCACAAAAGAAGAACATGACCTAGGGGTGATGGTTTCTGATGATCTTAAGGTGGCCAGACAGACAGAAAAGGCAGTGGCAAAAGCTAGAAAGATTCTTGGGTGCATAGAGAGAGGAATGGCCAGCAGGAAGAAGTGATTATAGTGCCTATGTATGAGTCTTTGGTGAGACCTCATTGTGTGCATTTCTGGAGACCACACCTTTAACAGAATATAAACAGAATGGAGTCTGTGCAGAGGGTGGCTACCAAAATGGTCATTTCATTTCATTCATTTCATGTATTAAAACTTGATATACCGCCCTTAGTGTAGCATCAGAGGGGGTATAATTAAAACAACACAAATGAGCATTAGAACAGAAAGGAATGCCAATAAAAACAGGAAAGAAAAGGAAACATTAATAAATCTCAGCAGGAACTTTAGTAGACGAACAGTTGGAGCAGAGAAAAACATGGGAAGGTATGGATTAAGTAGGGTCAAGTGGAAGGCCAAATGTTATATGGAATAGATGAGTCTTAAGCAGTTTCTTGAACTTTCCAAATGAAAATTCTAGATGAAGGGGAGGAGCTAGGTTATTCCACAGAAAGGGGCCAAGAAAATAAAAAAGCATCATGGCGTGTGGATTCCAGGTGAGCTTGGGAGGGGAATGGAAGAATAAGATGATTCATATGTGTAGAGTGGAGTGACCAGTGAGGAGTATGTGGTATGATGAAGGAAGAGAGATATTGCGGAGTGCCATTAAGGAGTGTCTTATGAACCTGGGTATCTTAAATTGGATGTGAAAGTGTACAGGAAGCCAGTGTAAATGGATAAGCAAAAGAGACACATTACCAAAATGGGAGCCGTGAAATATTAACCTTGCAGCGGTATTCTGGATAAGTTGAAGATGTTTGAGCTTATATTGTGGAAGACCAGAAAGAACTGAATTACAATATTCAAGATGAGAAATCACAAGAGAAATAACCAGGGTGGTCAGAGCAGAGGAGGTGAGAAAGGAAAGAACAACCCTGTTATGACGGAGAGAAAAGAAGGATCACTGTACAATCAGACTAATATATTCATGAAAAGAGGGAGAGGAATCCAGAATAACCCCGAGGTAGCAGAAGTAAGGCATAAGTTGGATGTTTTTACCATTAATAACAGGTGAAGCAGAGGGGGAAGAAAATGGACCAGACAGCCAGGTTGCTGTCACTTTGGATGGGTTGAGTTTGAGATGGTGAGTACTTAACTATGTTGCAATGTGAGAGAGGCAGAGTTCCATAGGAATGAAGTCAGGAATGAAGGGGTCAAGGTAAAGAAGTAGAAGAATATAATCTACATAGAAATGTAATTAAATACCAGATTCCTGAATCAGTAGTGCCAATGATGCAAGGAAAATATTAAAAAAGAGAGGGGCCAAAACAGAACCCTGCAGAACACCACGAGAGAGAGGATGGGAAGGGAAGAGAAAGTACCCATAGAGACTTTGAAGGAATGTTGTAAGAGAAAAGAGCAAAGCAATCAAGAACAGTACAACAGAGACCACTGTGAAGATGTGTGAGAAGGAAATCATGGTTAACAAGATCAAAAGCTGAAGACAGGTCCCGGAAGACAGCAAGAGTGATATTCCTGCAATCCCAAGAATTATGAACCTCGCTAAGTAGAGACAAGAGAATAGTATCAGTGGAATGTCCAAGGCGAAACCCAGATTGCTGGGGGTGAAGGGAGTTAGTTGATTCAAGGTGGGCAGAAAGTTGTTGGAAAACCAGTTTTTTCAAGTAATTTAGATAAGAAAGGTAAGTTGGAAATGGGTCTGTAGTTAGCACGGACAAAGCTACCAAGGGAGGTATTCTTCAATAGTGGACGAACTATGGCCTGTTTCCAAGTAGTGGGGAATAGACCGGTAAAGAGGCTTTATTAATGATGATAAGCTCAATGGAGGATGGTACTGGATCTAAGCAACAAGTGGTTTTCCGGTATGTGGAAAGGAATTTAGAGAAAGCAGTAGATGAGACAGCATTGAAGGTGTCCCAGGTATGCGTTATTGATGGAGGTACAAAAGAAGAGGAAGTAGGTGAATTATGAACTGTAGGAGAGAGAGTAGACAAGAATTTGCATTGCAGGGTCACAACTTTGTTGCTAAAGAAGGCCGCCAGTTGTGATGGCGAGGGCCAATTATCAGTGAGAGTCAACTGGGTTGGAGGTTTTGAGAGGTCAGATAGAAGAGCATAAAGCTGTTTGGGTTGAGAAGTGGAGCTGGCTATGAGAGCAGAATAGTAGTCTTTTGTGGCAATGGAAATCAAGGAGCAATAGGATCTATGGGCCTGGTGGAAGGACTATAGGGTAGCAGGAGAATGATGCTGCCTTCAATGTCTTTCAGCACGATGAAGGTGGGAATGTTATAGCTGAAGACCGGTGTGGAGCTAGGGCTGATGACAGTGGGACTTGGAAAGGATTGCGCAGGAAGGGGCAACTCGGTCAAGTGCAGTGGTAAGAAAGGAATGCCACAGACTGGCCTAGTCGTCAACAGGAAGAGTGGAAATCAGGTGGGAAATAGAATCAGAAAGGGGAAATAAGGTCAAGGTATTGGCATTGAGCCTACTAGGATATCTAAGAAGGCCTGGAGTAGGAGGTGCTGTAGAAGGGGTGGAGAAAGGAAGGGAGAGGGAAAAAAGGACAAGGTAATAATCAGTCCAGGGAGAAGGCAATCTGAGAGTTTTGTGTGCAAAGAGGAGACAGAAGATGAGGTGATAATCAAGTCAAGCGTATGACCGGCAGAGTGAGTAGGGACGGTGACATGATGAATAAGCTGGAAAGATAAGACATAAAAAGCTTATTGTATGCTTGGACAGAGAGATCGACCTGGATTTCATCATAAAGCATATGGGGACAGACTTTAAGATCTCATTATGTATACTTTGGAGGAAAGGTGGGAAAGAGGAGATATGCTAGAGACATTCAAATATCTCTGTGTAATAAATGCACAGGAGGAGAGTCTCTCAATTGAAAGCAAGCTCTGCAACGAGGCATCATAGAATGAAGGTGAGTGGGGATAGACTCAGGAATAATATGCAAAAATATTTCTTTGGTAAATGCATGGAACAATCTCCTAGTGGAGGTAGTAGAGACCAGGACAGTATCTGAATTCAAGAAAGCATGGGACTAACACAGAAGATCTTGAAAGAGACAAAAGGGACTATAGTAGTTGGTATGAAAAGTTCGATTAGATAGGCCATATGGTCTTTTTCTGCTGTCATGTTTCTATGTCTCCATGTTTCTATATCATTCCTTATGGAAAAAAGTATGGAATTACTTAAGTTAGGCATAAGGGTTTAAAATATCTTTTGGAAATCTGCCTTCATTGGAAAGGATTGCTTTGGAAGTTTTGTGCACACCATGAAGTGCACCTTTCCTATCTTGTGCTTTTTTAAACTGGCCCCAAATTCAACACATCTGCTATTTAAATATTCAGACAAATCAGTAGTGCTAACAGAAGGTTAAGCTTAAAATACATAATGCTATTGTGGCCAAAAAGAAAAATTAAACAATGCTCAATTTCCTTCTCCTGTTTTCTGCCAGTAGAGGATCAAAGGTGGAGATTCGGAGAGAGCTAGAATACTAGGGGCTGTAGCTAGCTGAGCAGAGCAGGGGTGTGCATTGGAAAACTTTTTGTTCTTTCATTTTCAATATCATTTCCAGCAGTCTTTGTTTGTTTTTGTCCATTTTGTTTTAAGACGTGGTTTGCTTTAGGTATTCTCCCTGGTCATTAGTGTGCACTATTCTTAAATAGTACGTTCTAAGCAAAATAGGGTGTGTTATGCATAAATAGTGTGCAGTAAGATTAGTGCACATTAGGTAGGAACGGTGTGAACTAAGATTAGTGCAAAGTAAGAATGGAGGTGAAATTTTATAAAGTCATTCTCTCATATATGTGGCCATATATGCATGTTAATGGCCTCTCATAAAATATTGACCAGTCTACATGTTGGCATAAACTCATGTACTTTGCTGGCAGGCATTGCCAGGAGTGCACTTGGTGGATTGTGGGCAGAATTCACAAGTACATGCTAGACTAAAAAAATGTTTGGTTAGTCTTTGTTTAAATGATATTTTAGCAATCTTTGTATGTTTTTTCATGGGTTTTGTGCATATTGGTCTTAATTATGCACCTTCTATCCGTGCAACCACTTTTTTGTGCATGCATATCGATTGCAGGAACATTAATTTGTAGATAGACATGCACACAAGCAATTTGCATGATCTTTTCATTTTTAGATGTCCAACCGAGCCTGAAATGTACATCCCTAGTACACCTATTTATTATAAGCACCTTAAAATACACATGTAGCTGTGAACATTATTAATTTTCACTTACAGCTACTCTTGAGCAGATGTCTTCTCCTAGTTCACTATACAGCAAAAATCCTTTGAATTGCTTTATATATATATATATATATATATCAATTTTTTTTTAAATTATTTTTATAGCTTTATAAACAAATACAACAACACACACACGAACATATACATCTATTGAAATACAGTCGTCACTTATCCAGCAAATAACCACAAACCAAACCCTGTCAAACATCCCCTAACCACCACAATTCCCACCCAGCACCTTGCAAGCCTCTACCCAAACCAACCACTCCCCTTATCGTGCATAGCGGTCCAAGGAGCACCATTTGAAGGAATTCACCCCCCTGCCCCTGCTTCTGTCATACCTGTCTTGAGCCCTTTCATATTTACTGTATAAACATACTGTGTTCCACCACATAGGCCCCGTTAACTTCTGAGGATCTTTCCAATATGAGAGAATCAGTTTAATAGCGATTGTGATCATAAAGTTAAACACAAAGAAATCTTCTCTATTTAACCTAGGAATATCTGCCAGCGATCTCAATACTAGAATCCTCCATGACAGAGGGGTAGAGATATTTAACACCTTCTGAATTTGGGTCCATGCTGATGACCAAAAATCCCTGAATGAGAGGGCATTCAGGAACATGTGCCTCAAAGAGAGCCCGGGGCAGTACGACAGGACCAGCACTGAGATGAGCCAGTATCGCTCCATTTAGCCAGTTTAATTGGGGGAAATATATATGCTCTGTGTGACGAAAAAAAAAACCATAGACTGCGTTAGCTTCGCAGACTTCGAAACACGCACTATAGGTCCCCCAAATAAACCTCCAACTCCTTAGGTGACAGCTTAAGTTCCAACTCTGCTTCCCAGACGTTGCTTAATCCCGAGAGTGGAGGTATGTTGTTTGTCCGAAAGTAAGCATACAGTCTGGAGATAGCACCTTTCTGTGCGCTGGTCTCGGACATAAGTTTCTCCAGGCCCCACGACGCTGTTAGCTCCGTCCGGTTTGCTCCACACTTGAGATATACAATGCCGAAGTTGCATCCATTGAAAGTATCCGGAGGCTGGGAGCCCATATTCCGACTGAAGTGCATTATAGCTTTTCCACTTCGTTCCCGCATGAAGCTGGCCCACAGTCCAAATGCCGCAATTCTGCCAATTCGCCCATGCAACCGTCACTTTATTTATTTTGAATAACGGATTATGCCAGATGGGAGCTTGTCGAGAAGGCGGATTCTCTCGAGTGATAATGGGGATACAAACCTGAAAGGCAGCTTGCGTAGATGTAATAACGCGGCCAACTTTAGACGACTCCGGGTGTCTCATGCCCATTAGCAGCCCCAGTGGGCAAGGATGACATAGCCGCTCTTCTAGAGCCATCCAGGTTGGCTTCAGCGGGCTACTGGCCATAAACACCCCACAGACCACCCTGCTTAAGCATCGCCGCAGAATGGTACCATTGAAAATCGGGAAAAATGTACTCCCCTTCGCTCTTACTAGCCTTCAGCTTCCATAAGGCAATTCTGGGTGGCTTACCATCCCAAAGAAAAGACATTTAAGATTCTCTCAATCTCCTTGTAAAATGACGCTGGAAACATAATAGGAATCATCCTAATATGTAGTTGATCTGGGCATGAGAACCATCTTGATGGATTCCAGACGCCCCCCACCAGGTGAGATGGAAGTGGAGACCATTGCAGCGCAAAAGATCTAGCAATCTCCTTTATCTTAGCAATATTTATGCGAAACAGTTTCTTCCAACGGGGGCAGCAAAAAGGACTCCTAAATATTTAATGGCCTTGGCTTCCCATTGAAAGGAGAATTCCTGTACCATGCTATTAGTTGCCAATTTGTTCAGAGGGATGGCCAACGATTTCGTCCAGTTAACTTTATAGCCGGAGAGCTGAGCGTAGCTAGCTATCACCCGCATTAAAGGAGCTACAGAAGCTGGTTGTAAGAAAAACAGAAGATCATCTGCGTAGGCTGAGAGCTTGATATGAAGATCCGCAACCGCTATCCCCTGAATCTCCTCCGTCTGTCGAACAAGTAGAGCAAGAGGCTCCAAAGCCAAGTTAAAAAGGAGAGGCGACATCGGACATCCTTGACGTGTGCCCCTAGATAATGAAAAGGGACTGGAAAGTTGACGATTAGCGAGAATCCTTGCAGTCGGGCGAGAGTAGAGCACCCGAATCATGTTCACAAATTCCTCCAGAAGCTCGAACCATGCCAACACCGCGTACAGAAAGGGCCATTCGAGCCTATCGAAAGCCTTCTCAGCGTCCACCGATAGCCCGACAAGGGGGTCCTCCATACTATCCGCCATTCCCATGATATTGCAAAACAAACGGGCATTGTCCGACGTGGATCTTCCAGCGATGATGAAACCACATTGATCAGGATGTATGAGCAGGTGCAGAACTTTATTGAGGCGATTAAGCCAAAATAGCCGAGTACAACTTATAGTCCGCGTTTAGTAGCGAGATTAGGTCTATAATTCCCTGCCTGCTGCGGATCTTTACCAGGTTTTTCAAGTACCACAATGGTGGCGTCCGCAAACCCCCCAGGGTTATTAACTTGCTCTTGTAAGTAGCAAAAGTATGTCAGGAAATGGGGGAGTCACGCTCTTTGCGAACACCTGGAAAAATTCTATCGGCAGCCCTCGGGGCCCGCTGCTTTCCCGCATTGCATCCCTTGCAACATCTCCCGAATCTCAGATGTACTCAGCGGTTTCTTGAGGTCCATCGCTGGTTCTGCTTCCAAGACCGGATGACTAATCGGAGCCAGAAAATCCTGTATCAGCGCTGCCTCGCAGGGACCTTCTGAGGAGTACAATTGCTGATAGAAGCTTCGGAAAGCCGCCACTATCTCGGTGTTCTCTTCGTGAGAGACCCCCTATTATCATCAGCTATAGACACAATATGCTTTTTGGCGGCACGCGGACTCAGTTTAGAGGCCAGCATCTGTCCAGCCTTGTTCGACTCGTATAATAGCGGGATTGCCAGTCGAAGAAGGAACTAGTTCCACCTCCTGCTCAAAAGAGTATTGTATGATATCTTAGCTTTTGAAGGCGAATGAGGGCCAGATAACTGAACTGTCCCTGCAAGAGCCTCTCACCGGCTCTTATCTGGCCATCTAGGTCTTTAAGCTCGGCTCTGGCCTTCCGGTTGTTAGCAATAACATAACTAGTTATCTTCGCTCTCATCGAGGCCTTGAAAGCCTCCCACCAAGCCCATATAGATGTGTCTTCCGGGCAGTTAAGATCAAAATACTCTTCTACTGCTTGTTGGACATATTGCTTGAAGGAGTCCTCAACAAGGAGAGCTCTAGGGAAAAACCAGCCCTCTCTCCTAGCTGGCGCCGCCACGATCTCCCAGGTCCAAAATAATCGCTGCATGATCGGAGATATGCGTACTCAGGATTTCAGCACTATCAACTTCTCTGGCGAAAGATCGGGAGACTAAGAAAAAATCAATCCTGGAATGTGAGTTGTGCGGGTGAGAGAAGAAGGTATAATCTCGTTCTGAAGGATGTCGTACTCTCCAGATATCCACCATACCAATGTTCTCAATGATAGAATCCAGCATCTCAGATGCTCGGCCCTCCTAGAGATCCTAGAGGGCTGACAATCAATAAGGGGGTCGAGCACCAAGTTGAAGTCGCCACCAGCACAATAGGGAGCGGAGCGAAGTCAGCCAGTGTCTCTGCAAGCGACTGGAAAAATTTGGGACAGTCAGAGTTGGGAGCATATACATTCACGAGCACCAGCTGCTGTTTGCCAATCATGATTCTGTGCACCTTGCCCACCTCCCTGCAGTGTCTGCTCTGGTAGATATGACCTGCGCCTGACAGGCCTGCCGAATTAAAGTAATCACCCCATTTTTCCCGCTGACCGCAGGCGCATGAGTGACCAGGGAGTATTTGCCCCCGGCTAGCTTCACAGCCTCGCTGGAAGGCAAGTGCGTCTCCTGGAGCATGACTATATCAGCCCTCTGCTTCAGACTAGAGGCCAATATCTTTTTCCTCTTTATGGGATGTTTAATGCCCTTCACATTCAGGGATAATATCCTAAGCGAGGTCATCTACACAGGAAAGTGTGCCTAGACTCCTAAATGCCCACATTGGTACTCCCCAGAACCGCTTAGCTATAAGCATGACCTCCTTCCGGTGTGTTTGGTAAGGCCTGCAAGGTGACAACATACCCCTGATATTGACCATATATAGAGGCAAAAGTACTTGGGTGGACCAGCGACGGCCGCAGGAAGGCCGCACGGGTACCCCCATAAGAAGAAAAAAAAAGAAAAGAACAAATGGGTCTCTACTACACGCCCACATTTACCCGTACGCCCAACATCTAGCATCATACAGTAATATACACACTCCGGGCCGGGTACATGCCGCCCCTCTAGGATACACCGCCACCCCCCAGTAAGAAGACTAATAACTATAGTAAAAGGCAACCATTGAACAAAACAACAGGAGCTTGTCACACTAAATTAATATCGCCCAAGGCCATGGGGGGGGGGGGGGAGGCAGGGAGAGTACAGCAGCAGAGAAAAAATACATATAACAATCAGCCGGATTCCCCAAGCCAGCCATCCCCTAAGAGGTGGCGGCGCTCGCAGCTTTAGAGCCACGAGGCTTTTACAAACCCAAACTCTCTGAAAATAAAATCACCCAAATGCAGCGTCCACTACAAGTCAGTGCATTTGCAGGGCCTCTTGCTCCTCTATGACCTTCATGGCTTCATCTGGATCTTCAAAGGCCATAGTGCGATTGTTCCAGCGTGATCTTCAGACGTGCAGGGTAAAAAAAGCCCATATCGCGCTTGGAGGTGCAGGAGTCGAGGAGCATAGCCAAGAACTGCCTCCTCTTATTACAGTTGCTTTGCAGAGTCTGGGTAGAAGGCGATATTTTTGCCTTCGTAGGTGAGCGCGCCGGTTGGGTCTTAGCGGCTTGCAAAATCTGCATGGCATGTTGGTGACGCAGCAGACAAAAAATCAATGGTCTGGCCCCCTTCGCCTGCAGGCTCCTCTGCGCGGGGACTCTATGCGCCCGTTCAAATTCCAAGGGGCCAGAGAGCTTTAGCTTCAGCACTGCCGGAATCATTTTCCTCAGGAAGGTAACTAAGTCAGTGCCCTCCGCACCCTCCGGGAGGCCCACCAAGCGGACGTTGTTCCTCCTGTTGCGATTACTGAGGTCTTCTACCTGCATCTCCAGCCTGCCCAGCCTCTTGTAGGCCTTACCGAGCTACTTAAGCTGCGTGGTGTGCGACGTCAGAGTGGTTTCAGCCTGATCCATTCGAACCGTGAGTTCCTGAAATTGCCCCCTCATCTCACTCAACGTCGGATTGCACGCGGGCTAACGCTTTCCGTTTGCCAACCACCAGCTCCTTAAACCGAGCGTATTTCTCCCAGAACCTCTCGCAAGGCATCCTCTGCCTCACGCGCTGGGGCCGACTTGTGCGGTGAGAGAGGGTCTGACTTCGCTCTCTTTGTTCCCGCGTTGAGCGCTGCGGCAAAGTCTAATTTAACCCGGTTTTCCACTCGCCATATCTGTCCCTCCTTCCTACACTCAGACCGACTGCAGGCTCCGAAAATCACCTAGATAGACCACAATTTTGCAGGATTTTAGCTAAGGGGGTACCGGAGCACTTCTCCTAAGCCGCCATCCTGCTGCCTCGCTGGCCCCGCCTCCTATATTTTTGTTTTTTAATGTTAATGGGTTATTGTATTGCTTACTGTTCCTTGTAACGTTATCTTGTTCCATGTAATGTTATGTTACTGTTATCTATAAACCGTGTTGATCTTTGGAAATGTGGTATATAAACTTTTCAAATAAATAAATAAAATGTTATTGTCCATGCCTGCATTAGGGTTGATCTGTTTTTTATGCTAGAAGTTTATAAAGACATATAGGTGCCTATGCACCTTTATATAATAGCATGTTATAGGTGCGTAATTGTCCTCTTAAATGAGACACCCCCTTATAAAAACCCCTTTGGAAGATTTATAAGGCATGGCTTCTCAGTCTTTTATTAATCTTTTATTGGATCCTCTGTATTCATACTGATTTTTCATTTTATTTTTTTGTAGCATTTTCATTCCGTGATGTTTATATATATTGTTATTTTGGTAGTTTTATGTGTTTTCTTGCTCTTTGTGTACTTATTGCTATGTTTTATTGTATTATAAGTGTTATCTATTTATCTAAAATATTTATATTGACAGTCATGCATTTCTTAGTAGTTGACATTTCACATACATAATTTTACATAAAGCAACATGCAGTTTTGATCAGTACACTCTTATCATGCTCTTATTTTAATCTCATTTGTATACATTTCTTTGAATAAACTAGAAGTTTTCCATTTTTATTGTGATCTGTGTTTTCCATTTCAGTTTTCTTTTCTGAAATCTTTTTTGGGAGGAGCGGTATACAAAATGGAAAATAAGTGACTAAAGAGGCTGTTTACTAAGGTAGCATTCTCTAAAACTGTTATGCAGTGAGCCCCGCGTTAGATGTTGCACGATAACGATGTTGACATATACTAACTGTACTAAATGACACTTTAATAAGTAGGGAGATATTTAATACATATATTACATTTAAAAAAATCTTAGCCCTTTAAGATAGCAATATGGCTTTTTTCCATGTACTATGGTTAGGCGCTTTTGATTATTGATCCCTACTGGGCACCACTTCAACCTCCCCCTCCCACCCACACATACACACCTCTAACTCAGAAAAAGAACATTTTATTCCAAAGTTAAAGTGAAAGCTTTGCTAAAAAAAAAGCATAAACACAATATTTATGCAGTACAGGATCATGTCAACTATTGTGATGAAAAATGTAGCAAAAACCATGTCAGAACAAGCTTATCCTGCCCTGCCCTCTGTGACTGTATTTATTATTGGCTAAAACCACTTAACATGAATATTAATACAACCATACAATCAATTAGCACTCGATGGCCAAGGAGTTTCAGTCCAGTTTTTGAGCCAATTATTTCAACCCCCGAGTGATAATCTTCATTGTTACTGTGAAGAAAAAACACCCTGAATGTTCTACTGAAACAGAATAGTCACTACTCCCAGCATTTGTGTCCTGCTGCACTGCAGGTGAGCTCCAAGTCCAAAAATAGATCTGACATTAATAAATGGTATATCTAACAGGGTGAATTTGCAGTATTTGTTAATCTCACAGTAATGTATCACTGACAACCACCACAATAATAATGATTTTGGACAATTATTATTCACAATGGCTGCAGTATACAAGACAAACACCCTTGAATCCAGAGCTTGTGTCTATATGCATCTTTTTCTTGCTTTCTAGATTGATATGGGTGTCAATATGTGCACTGCAGTCTGAATGAATCCCTCTAGGAGGAGAACGCATTTTAGCTCATGAGAGAAACCCGTAGCTTTTACAGGAGGAATATATTTTGGTATGCAGAGGTCTTTAATATTTAGAAATTTCATCCTGAGTTTAAAAAAATATCTAATTCTAGAGGTTTATATACAGACTGAGACAGTAACACCAGCTGTGATCCTGTCAATCAGCTTGCTAGAGATGAATTGATCATTGTCATATAATTACCAAGAATTTTCATTCTGGCACACTGCAAAATTACATTGTTACTAGGCTCCCTTTTTCTATACTGGAACAGCTGACTTTATAAATGCCTTTATTCAGCAATGAAAGATGAAAACAGATTTGTGAACTGTAGAATTAGATTCTTTATAGAATGTGATATCTTTTGTCAAAGTAATCCAACGATGTTTTATAGTACACGAGCTTTCAAAACCACCTAAAATCCCTTCTATAGATAAAAAAAAAAAAGTCTCAAAGTATAGGGCATGTGCATTAGTATTTGTATGAACGATAAAATTAACAAACTTCATGATTTTTGGTGGGTCAACTAAGCAAGTGTGCTTCTTGGAAACTTTGCATAAATCGCTATTTGTGAACTTTATTTTTGCCATCTGTGTGCACGTGCCTATATGCACTGGAGCCAATCTGGGAAGAGAGGAGGTTGAAGAGCAGTCACCAACAGCCAGCATAAAGCACTTCAGCCAATCCTGTTTCAAATGCTTGCCAGGTAACCAGAGAAGCCTATTCCTGTCTGACTTCTGAAAACTCCATGGCTGATGTCAACACAGCATGGCTACAACAAGCACAGTAAACTCAAGAACAAACAAGCATTTGGGTTTGATTTTGAAAGGAATAGAAAGGAGTGTTGGTGTGGGTTTTAGGATTCTGAGGAAGAGATAGGAATTTGGAAGTGGCATGGATAGAATTGCAAAAAAAACAAACAAACCCAAAGCAAAACATAGCAGCTTCACCAGTGACATAGAGCTGTGTCTGGAGCAAAGGAGAACTGTAGAGTTCAGAAAATGCAAAGAACTTCAAGCTTGACTTGTGCCTTAAGTGTCTTTGCCTTGATACATAAAAGCACTGAAAGAAGAGACTCGAGCTCATTTTTTTAAATATAAGGAGTTTTTGCCTTCTTTTTGCTAGGCAGAGTCTGCCATATTAAGAGCTTCAAAAGACAGTGCCTTCTGATACATCTTCTAGCACAGGATCCAGATCATTTTGGTCACCTTTCTCTGAACCATTTCAAGTCTTTTTATATCCTTTGTGAGAAAGTCTCCTCAACTGAACACAATACTCCAGGTGAGGCCTCACAGACGGCTTGTACAGGGCAGTAATACCTCCTCCTTTCTGCTAGTTATTCCTCTCTGTATGCAACCCAACATCTTTCTGACTTTGACTACTGCTTTGTCACATTGTTTCACCACCTTGAGATCCTCAGAGGTCCTTCTCCTGGTCCATACACACCAACCTGTCCTGGTCCATATACACCAACCTCTCAACTCCTATCACATACAATTCCTTTGGATTTCTGCATCCCAAGTGCATGACTCTACACGTCTTCGCATTAAATCTTAACTGCCAATCATTCTTCCAGTTTTTGTAGATCTTTCCTCATGTTGTCTGCTCCCACAGAGGAGTCCACTATTTTGCAAATATTCATGTCAACTTCAAAAAGGCAGACTTTTCCCTTCAATCCTTCAGCAATATCACTCACAAATACATTGAACAGTATTGGTTCCAGGACTGATCCCTGGGGCACACCAATGCTCACCTTCCTTTATTCCGAGTGAGTTCCATTTACCACCACCTTCAGTCATCTGTCAGTCAACCAATTTCTGATCCAGTTCACCACCTTGGGACCCATCCCCAGGCTGCTCAGTTTATTGATATGCTTCCTATGAGGAACATTATCAAAGGCTTTGCCGAAATCTAGGTAGATCACATCCATTGCACGCCCTTGATCTAGTTCTCTGGTCACCCCGTCAAAGAAGTCAATAAAATTTGTTTGGCATGATCGTCCTTTGGTAAAACCATATTGCCTCAGATCATGCAACACATTGGTTTTTAGAAAATCCATTTTCTTTCTTTCAGGATGCCTCCATTACTTTTCCCACTACTGAAGTAAGGCTTACCAGCCTATAGTTTCTCACCTCTTCCCTATTACCAGTTTTGTGAAGAGGTACCACATTAGCCCTTTGCCAGTTCTATGGAACCTCTCCCATCTCCAAGAATCTATTAAAAACATCCTTTAAAGGCCCTGCCAGAACCTTTCTGAGCTCTTTTGGTATCCTGGGATGTATCCCATTCAGTCCCATGGTCTGGTCCATTTTCAGTTTTTCAAGCTCTTCAAAAAATCATCTTCTGTGAATCATGTGGTATCTACACCATTCCCATTGGTATATTTGTCAACCATACGAGGTCCTTCTCCGAGATTTTCTTTAGTGAAAACAGAAGTATTTGTTTTGCATTTTTGTTTTTTCAATGTCACTTTCTACAAATTTGTCATGGGCACTTTTGAGTCTTGCAATTCTACCTCTGATCTTCCTCTTCTCCCAAATATATCTGAAAAACATTTTGTCTCCATACTTCACATCTTTACCTATCTTTTCCAGGAGGCTGGGGCTATGAAGTAGAAAGCAGAGGCACAAGTAGAAGATAACCAAGGTATGGTAATGGGCTCTTCTTTTCAGCTGCCCAAACTAAAAAGAGATGTCTTTACAAGGAGAATAGAAAGAGCTGCAGTTTCTGATACAACTATAGAAGACCATGACCAGTGTAATACCCACAGAGGGGCAAATGGAGATTGATATGGTGCACAGCAGAGACATCAGAGAAGCAGCAGGTCAAGGCAAACCAGCCTTGCTACAGGGACATTGTACTCCCTGCTGAAAATTGTGTGGAGATAGCAGATAGAGTGGGATTTACATCTGGATAATCAGATGTTGAAAGTATACTGATTGAAGAGACTGTTGAAGAGGTTGTTGTTAGCATGCCAACTACTGAGGAGATAAAAAATGATCTTGGCAGTGCCAAGACCAAGAACACTGCACAGATAGAGGGTACAATACAGAGTGGGAAAGATGCTGCTGGCCTTTCATCCTCTCCTCTTCCCCAGCCATGAGTCCAGCATCAGCACCAAGAGCAGCAGAACACCCACACCCAAGGAAGTACAAAGGAAGTCTCATAAGACCCCATGCATGTGAGAATTCCTTCCAGGAGTGGAAATAAGTAGTACAAAAGGTACAGGAAAAACAAAATCCCTTTCCCAAGGAAGCCCTTATCCTATTCACCAGTCAGATACCCTGCCAGCAGACCTGATATGCACCAAAGCAAGCCACCATGGAAGACACGGGGGTGATCTTCATTAGCACTGTCACAGGGCACACAGAAGACAGCATCTAGGGTCATGGTCCAGTACATCAGGGAAATGATAGCTGTGGATGACTACTCCATGAAGATGGTTGAGAAGGTGGAGTTTAAGAGACCACTGCATCTCTTAGCTCCTGCTAACTGAGAACCCTGCAAGTCAATGATTAGTAGGCAGTTTATAGGGCTGGTACCTGTGGTCTGTTCTGAACCAAAGCCTGAACCATGCAATATGGCTTTCTGTTACAAGATGAAACTCTTTTCTGCTGTTCAAGCTTCAAATCTGCAGTTCAAGCAGTTCTGTCAAGTGATGAGCTATACAGCAGAGCCATTATTTTCAAGCCATACCTTTGTGCAAGAGAACTCACTACTGAGGCCATTCTGGTTCTACTGCTCCCAGTATTTGCAACAATGTATGAACCTGCATACCAGCATCTTTTCTCACCATGGACCTTTGTTTGGAGAAGAACCACCTGACAACTGTTACCCGATTCAGTAAAGATATCATACAGTAGCTGAGACCAGCCAATCCTTGTGCTGTGATGAGAATTCAGGACAAGAAATTATACACTGGGCATGAGGGGATGCAAACACTTTTTTGAGAGCATTCTGACACATCTTTTAGCAGTTACACTTTCCACTTTACTCTCAGCATTCTCGCAGTCCTGCATTCTGTGCCATTTTCTGCACTTCATGTGCTTTCCTTGCCAGTCTGCCTCCTTCTAAAAGACAGTGTGCAAGATCAAGAACTAACCTTGGAAAGGAGTGAATCTCTCCCACAGACCTGAAGCTCTGTGTTATCACGCTGCTTGGCCAGATGCCTGCAGCCTGCATTGGACCACTGCCATCCTTTAGACTTTGTGCCATTCCGGAAACGACTTCTCAGACCTAGCCACAATTGTCCTTCTGGCAAAGCTAAGGTACTGGTCTTAATTCTCCAGAGGGTGTGTCTAGCCAGATAGCCAATTTTCTGTACATCTGAGTGCAGAGCGAATCAGTGACTTTGGCTACTAAAACAGTGATTTATGATCTTGATGTAATTGTAATCATAGGGCTACATAATTTGTTACCTCATAAGTCTAATTTATTCTATATCTGCATTATTTCTGTATCAGCAATAAAGTCTAATTTATATATATAAACATAGAGTTGGTTCCCTTTATCTCACATGGTTCATTTGCCAGTAGTCCCATAAAATCTTGGGAAAAGAGGGAAGAAGTGATCCCCCTAGAACTATTGAGTAATAAATATTTATTATATACTTGCTACTGACAATAATCCCCACAAGGTAATCTCCAGTGTGTATAATCAATTGCATTACCAGCTGCAGGCAGAGCTGGCAAAAACAGAGGCTGTAACTAGCATACATTTAAGCACTAACATCTGGACTAGTCAGAACACTACATCACACTGGTGGCAGTCAACAAGCCATACGTTTAATGGGGGAACAATGCTGCAGGTCTGGTACATAGGGCACAGGCAGTGCACCATGCATCCAGGTTTCATCGTAACAGATGGTGAAGTGAACATTTTCAAGGCAGTAAAAGAGAAGGACTTTTGTGGGATCAAATGTTTTGTACACCCTCTGTACCTGGTGGTGAGAGAATCTCTAGGCATGGGCAGCAAGGCAAGTGGCATCTCTGCCCTGAGGGATCTGATTGAAAAGTGTGAAACATAGTCTGATGAGTGTACCAGCTCAAGCAGCATGTTATCAGCAAGTGGAATTCCACTTATAACATGCTGGAGAGGTTAGTGGGGCAATGGATGGCCCTGTATAAGATATCATTGGAACCCGAGATTGGCATTGACAGACCCATGGGTCACTGGAACTGGGCAAATATCACACAGGTAATGGAAGTCCAAATGCCCTTTAAGGATGCTATAGAGGAACAAAATTCCACAAGGGCTACCCTGGGGCTTGTCATCCCAGTAGTGAATAGTTTACAGGCCAAGTTAGGTGGTTTTGGCAGTAACAGGGATTCACAGCAGAGATTTTGTGATGGTGGACCTCTTGCATGGTGAAGTGGGAAAAAGATTGGAACCTATTATGAGGAGGATGCTTATATGCCAGCTGATCTCTGTGACCCACAGATGAAAAACTTTCACTCTGTGTTGCAGTTCAATGACTCACTGGTAGGGAAAGCTGGTGCCTGAGTTGAAGGAAAGGGGGTTTCAGAGGGAAGGGTTGGTGATGGTGATTGTGATGCCACAGGGGAAATACCAGGCATGCCAGTAAGCAGTATTGCTAGCATAAGTATTATTCTGTCAACTACCATCTCTCCCTTGTCTTTACATGGCCATGGCCAATGAGCCCCAGCCAAGCACAATCTTTGGAGACCAAAGCCCTAGCTACTCTGCTAAGCAGCTGAGAAAATCCTTCACAGATTTTAATGACATGCTACTTTGCAGAGACCATTGAGGTCATGCACACAGAGCTCTTGGCATACTGGCACAAAAGTCAGCAGTCTGGCCAGTCCTGGCCAAGGTTGCACAGTATTTCTTGTCCTGCCCTTCAACTAGTGTGCCCAATGAACATATATTCTCCATGGCAGGTGATATCATAGCTTCCCATCGTTCACAGCTAGCACCCAACTCGGTGGATAAGCTTGAATTTCTGAAGACAAACCTCATCTTGCTTGGTTTCCCTTCATTGTCCTGTGACTGGGAGGAGACAGGAGTATAGAGCTATATTGACAGTCAGTTGCCCACATTCTCTATCTTCAATGTGTCTGTTAGCTGTATTTTGACAGTTGCACTGTATTCTCTCTGGGATGTTGCCCATTTCTAGTGGTTACCTTTCATCACCCCATGACAAACTTACCAAAAAGCAAGAATAAGAATAACTATTACAATCTGAGGTTCAGAGGGAGTGAAGGCAGCGTTTCTGGAGGTGGGAGGGCACTGGTGGCCTATTTTGCATTCTGCAACTCTACTAGTCCCTCAGACCTCATGATCTGTGACACTTCCCCCCCCCCTCCAGTACTTCAGTGTTGGCCCATGAGCAACAGGCTATTACTAAGTAACTTCAACACATGTAAACTTGACATGACTTCTTCAGCTGCACTCTCTTTGGCCATATAGTCTTCAAGATCCAAAAAAGGGGTAGAAAATTAATGGACTGTCTCTGTACTAGAAAAAACTGTGCTGGAGAAAGCAAATTACTTAACTTGCAATGGGGGTTCTCCGTGGACAGCGGGATAAGTCAGCCATACCTGGTGACGTCCTCCGGCAGCGCCAAAGATGGAAGAGCTCTCCAGAGCTCAGAAAGGTAAACCTTTCTGAATATGTGCAGGTAGTCCCACCTCACCGGTCCACTACTAGCCCAGCCAGTGCATCCCCAGCTTTGCCTTTCCCTGCTAGGGTGCATGCCGGCTTGGGCTGACCTCGTCCAGGGGAGGTGGGCGCAATTGTGTGGCTGACGTATCTTGCTGTCTACGGAGAACCCCCTTTACAGGTAAGTAACCTTGCTTTCTCCATGGAAGCAGGATGTGTCAGCCACACCTGGTGCCTCCCTAACTGTGCCTGACCATGTGCTGTGGTGGATGAGGGAGGCGTGGAGGTTTACGCAAGGCAGATACTAGGTAGTCATGTTTGCTGTAAGTTAGTTTATTGCATCCATAGTGGCCTGATCAGCAGTTAGGCCTAGTGCAACATGATGTCATTAACATAGTGCAATTTTAACATGGTGTGCTTTTAATGAAGTGATAGTGCAAAGTTTAAAGTGAACATAGTGCAATCATGCAATGTGCAAAACATGCAAACATAGGACAACATATTACAATATAACGTATCACAATATAATGCAACTGAGGGTGTGGTTGGACTATACACAGGTAGTTAGACCACTCACAGGTACAACTATGCACAGATATCAACAGAGACAGACCTCAGATCACCCGACTGCATCCAGTGTCTGCTGTCTAGCAGAGAAGTCCTGAGGTCACATGCTCTGAGCTCCCTTGGTCACGATGGAGAGGATGGTCCTGCCGAAGGCGCTGTCTGTTTGTGCCTCCAGGTCCAGGCAGTAGTGTTTTTGGAAGGTGAGCATTGAGGACCACATGGCAGCCTTGCAGATGTCACTCATTGGCACTGAGCGGAGGTTGGCGATGGAAGTGGCCAGTGCCTGGAGCTGGTGTTCCACCACTTTGGTACCAGCCCTGCGTGCCCACCTTATGGTAGTAGGTGACGCAATCCAACACTCATTGCGATAGTGTCCTCTTTGTGACAGATTTGCCCGGTCTGTTGGGGGTCAAAGGACACGAAGAGCTGTGTCCCTTGGCAAATGGATTCTGTCCTTTGGATGGAGAGCTGTACAATCCATCTTGCTGGCAAGACAGAAGAAGAAAGATTGGCCGGGCTAGGTGCAGGCCAATGAGGTGGGGCTACCTGAACATGCTCATAAAGGAGAGTACTTCTGTCTATGGCACTACCCAGAGGACATCACCAGGTGTGGTTGACGCATCCTGCTTGTCCATGGAGAAAAACCCAACATGGGATGATTGTTCCTTCACCAGCCCCAGGGGCTCTTCCTCAAAGGGAAAACAGTCTGGAGGTACTCAGCAGAACTGTGTGTGTAACAACTCTTTTGGTCTACTGTTTTGGGACTCCTGGACAGGAGATGAGACCTGATGTTTCCTCATGATCTACTCTTGAAATGTGACAATCCCTCTCCTTCTCAGCTTCTTAAACCTCACAGCAGAAGCCAAGGATGAGTGCCTGTAATAGGCTGCTGTGTGTCACTTCCAGTCCTGAGTTCCTAAGTGAGAACAGTTTAGATGGAACTGGTTGAAAAGATGGTACACCTCCATCTGTTTCTGTTCACAGTTATATCTCTGCTTGCCGTTCAGGTATGAGTATAACATGATATATGCCTAGAAATCCCTGCTGCTGCTGCTGCTGTTGCTGCTGCTGCTGCTGCAATTAAACTGGGTGAAGCCCCATAGCCTTGGATTCAGGTGGCCAGATATGACTTACACCCAGACAGTTTCCGGAAGAATAAATCCCTGGGACTCAATCACTTCTAACAAAGCCTGACACAGCCTGAAGTATGATATTCTTTCACCCCAAACTTATTAATGTTGACCACCTGAATGAAGCCTTCCCACAGTGCTGTGACCTGTTGCTTTTGCTGAATGCCTCTTTAGGGAGCAGCGCTGTCACTTGGTCCCGGCTTCTCTCCTCTTTGGATCAGGAGTAGAGATTCTCCACAGGGTGGCGGTCATCTTCCTCCTTGATCTGCCCTTCTTTCTTTGTTGGCTGTATTGGGACAGATGCTCAGTGCAGTTGGGACAGTTGGGGTCCAGCAGACAACTCCTGCATTGAACTGTTCAGGCTCTCTTTGAGTCAGGGACACAGTGGCTCTCTATCCATACGCCCTTACTGTTTTGCTTTTCTCTGGGCCACATTTCCTCATCTTCCTGCTTTGCACCTCTGTGGGTTCCTTAAGTTTTCATTGTAGGACGTTTACCTTCCTAAATGCCATGCCAATGTGTTGCTACTTTCTAGCTGGTGGCTCTGCCACTAATAGACTTTGGCTTTCCCTGGGCCACTCTTACTCATCCTCATGCTTTTCACCTCTGTGGGGGCTTTTGGATTATCACTGTATGACTTTCACTCTCCTTAAATGCCATGCCAGTTTCTCACCTCCCTTCTAGCTATGTGGCTCTGCACACAATGTGCTTTGACCTTTCCTGGGCCACTTTGTCATTCTCCCATGTTGCACTTTGTGGATCCCTTTGCCTCGTTATTATAACAGGTTTGATTGAAAATAGCTGGAAAACCTGACAATTTCATTGCAAAATAGCTTCCCCCATAGACTTTAATGGGGATGAATGGGACGGATACACAAATGGTTTGGTTCCTGAAGACTAATCTAAACAAAAATCGGCCCAAAAATCTTTTATGCGCCAATGCCTACAAAGTACTTTTCACCAAGATCAATTTTGCTACTAGAATGTAATGGATCGTTAGGTAGGATACTGTAGGTCTGGACAAATAGGTAGATGGATATCAGAATTTCATTTCTTCCAAAATCTATATGTCTTTTAACATGCTAGCTTCAAATTCCTCCACATTTCTGTATTGGACAATGTTTAAAATTGCATGTTATTTTTACTGTTATTTCCTCATTCTTCTTATCACCATGCAGGCACTTTATGATGTACATCTTAGCCTAATTAGAATAGCAGGGCTAGTCTCAGCACTATTGCATTGTTATTGTAGGTGAACCCTTATACTCTGTACGCCACTCCAGTATTTGGCTGTGAATTAGATAAATGGAATAGGAATGAAAACCAAGCTGACGCCTAGAATCTGCTCCAAAAGTAGAAATTGATTTACTTCTTGCTATGGCAACTCTTAATTTTCAATTTGCATGTCTGTTCCTGTTGTAATGACACCCCAAAGTAAATGATCAGGGAACAGAGTTCCTCTCTGGGTAGAATGAGCTCCTCCAATAGTGTTTAAAATTTGCTCACCAACCTCTTTCTAGTTTAAAGTGAGAGCAATGATGTGTCTAGAGGTAATAATCATTCACTAGCTAAAAGCTAGCATGAAAGGAGCATAAGTGCCAGCACTACGAGGGGAACGCATAAAAGCACAATAAATATCTAGTGAGTCATTCATCATATGGGGCATGCCACTCTTATTTAAGAAAACCAAACCAAAAAAAACCTGGCCAAACAATAGAAAAGGTATTTTTTGTCGGACCTGCCGCATCAAAAGCAGGCGGAATAAAATCCATCCCCTCACTGCGGTTGCTCCTTTTAATCCAATTTTTTGAAAGAGTGAACAAAAACTTTAACACTTAGCTTTTCTTTGTCCGAGCTTGTGAAGCAAAAGGAATCCACAATAACAACGTGTCACATTCCGGGTCTCAAAAGTGACGACCCTGCTGTTTGATCAGGTTTTTTGGTATTTGACTCTTATTTAACAAGCTTTGGTACATTTTTGATATATTTTTCTTCTTTGTTGTAATGTCCTGGGTATTCCATTTTCTGTATAACTGTAGATACCAATTCTTTGTTTCTGGTAGGTATACAGTCTCTTACTGAACATTTTAAGCCAAGAACTCTTATTTATCTAATCCTGCAGTATATTTTATATCGGGGCTTGCAAGCTTTGACAAGATCAAAGAATCCAGTAAAAAAGTCACCCAAGATTATTACTGTCACCATTCTGTTAATGCAAATGCAATCTGTGCCTTCAAGTCAATGCTAACTCCTGTGTTTTTGTGGTAGAATGACCCAAAGTGCATTGCCAGACCTTTCTTCTGAGGCATGGGAGGGTTAAGTGATTTACCCAAAGCCACAAGGAGTGCAAGTGGGAATGAAACCCTTATCTCTTGGTTACTAACCCACTGCGCTAATCACTAGGCTACTCCTCCACTCTGTGTAGGTATTGAGGAAAACTGTTCTCCAGGGAAAGAGATATTGCTTCACCCACACTCGATGCCGTGTTATCCGGTTTCGGTGTTAAGACAGTTGGGCCCACACTGGAGTTAGCATGCTGCACACTCAGTCAGTCAGAAAGGGAATCCAATGTTGACTGAACAGGCAAGGGCAAAGGAGAGCTTACAGCAGCAATAGCGGTGGGTTTCGGAGACGCCTTCCCTTTCCTCTTGCCCATTTTCTCAGGAAACGCCGAGAGATCTCACCTGGTAGCTCCTCCCCAATGTTCACCATGCTAAATATATTTCAAGTTTAAAAACCTTGGCCAGTCCCACCCCGACGTCCCTGTATGTTACATGTGATTTTCCTTGTGGGAGCACAGCCTACGAGTCTCCCTACTAATGCCTTGAAATCTTTTGTGTGTTCAAGCAGGAGCTAAAGATTGTGGGGTGAAAGTAATTTTTCAGTAGTGATTCCGGTTCAGCTGGATGATATGACCTCAGAGGCCAATACTCAGATGCTCTGTAACATCTGAGCAAATTTGCATATGGTATAAATGAATCAAGTCATTGAACATACAGTATATATAATCTGTCTAAAATATAGCACAAACCTCTCATGGTAACATAATATTGGCCTCCCATGTTGCTCCTTTGTTTAGCACTGCTGGTTATAGCAACACCTTTGTACTACTACTACTACAGTGTTGCTAGCATGTTCCTTGCAGTACAGTTTTACTTTTATTTCCAATTCATCCTCCCAGGTCACATTTTTCTCACTGAGGAAATGGATTTCAGTGGTTAAAGATCTGGAAACCTGCCTCTATAAAGTCCAGTTTTATGGTTTCCTGCTCAGTGGCATGTACAGGAAAAGGCTTCCCAAAGGTCAAATGCTTACCACACTGCCACACATTTATGGATGTTTTCTTTTCCTAACCTAAAGCCTACAGGCATTCTTGCTCTGCTGTATGAGACATCTGAATCAGTATGCATGCTTGTCTACGAGAAAGCTGTACCACTTGCCGCATCACTCCATCTAAGGCGTGATGAGAAAGCAACAACAGGCTGTTTAGAGCGACAGCAGCTTAATTTTCGTGCTGGGTCCTGAATGTATTTCAGACCAGGAACATTATTCAAACATAGCCTAGGGCCCAAGTTGATAACTATAGGGCAGCAACAAAAGGCAATATTTGTCTTTCAAAAAAGTATCGCCAGTACTAAATTTCAAAACTAATCTCCCATAATAACATCTCAAGTAAATGATGCCTACAATGTCCAAGTAGCAGGGAAAAAAGGGAATGTTTCTTCTCTTGTTTACCTGCTGTGTGGTAGAAAATACTTTAAACAGCTAAATAGCTCTAAAGAGCTAAATGCAGGATGCTGGTTCGTTTTGTGGCACATTACGTTTTGCTACTGCTAATATTAAAATCCATGACACAGCTTGGTTATGCAGAAAGCCGCTGTGCTAATATTGACAGAATCCTCATTTCAACTTTCCATTGAACAGGTTTTAAATGCATTTTGTGTGCAGTCCAGTTACATCTGAGTATATATTTCAGAAATGGAATGCATTTTTAACACTTGTGATGCTGAGTCCAGTACAGGCTATAATATCTGCACTGATAAATGTATTAAATATTATTTGGAGTGTATTAATATTCTCACTTTGAAAACTTATTTTTTTTGTCTGTTTACAAATAGACTTTCAGAAATGTATAGCAAGTGCTTTTCTGGGTTGGCTGTTCACTTTCATTCTGTAGGAGATCAATTTTGAAAGCTTTATTATCTGGTATCATTTTGCTATCAACAAACAAAAACAAAAATCTAGAGCAATAAAACCTACCCAAAAGGTTTGTTCTTGCTTTAAGATAATCTCAACAAGGCCGTACTATTCCAGCTCGCAGCTGTAGCAACTGGGGATACCAAAATCATTAATAAAGTCTAGACAAGTTTAGCGTTTTACCGGAGACAGCCGGCAGATGTTATGAGTGAGTCTAAAGATAAACCTGAGCAGGATAGTTCTGCGGTATATGTTATGATTTAGTAACCGAAAATAGTTTAAAATTCTGACCTTTAAGACCTCCTTGTGTACTTCATATATAATATAGAATATTTGATTCCTCAGCTGGAAGAAAAAGGTAAAAAAACCTTGTTTTCCAAAAGCCCCTATTATAATCCATGATTCATCATACCTTAAATACATTTGAGCTTAGCTGGAAAGCAGCAAGTACTCTGAACATACTGTTGAATTGTGGCACTATAAAACCGAAAATGTCAAATGGAAGGAGTGGGGGAATTGAAAGATGAAATGAATGTAATCCAAATGGACTTCTGGACTGTGCAACAAAAAATACGCCTTGCTTATGATGAGAAGAATAAATTAATGGCATGCATTTCCTTGTAGTCAAGAAGATGCTTTGATCCTAGTACAGTCTCAGCATATGCAGTAATTGAAAACCTACCTACAGTATGTTCTGCTTCTGCTTATATATTCAGAATAGTAATGGAGATCTTAAAAACCAAGGCACTTTTTCCAAGCAATTAAAAAGATATGTTAAGTGGTTAGAGAAGAAGAAAGGGCAGTAAAGATGGTCCTTAAACAAAACTAGAAGAAACAGACCCTAAAAGTCACATTGATTGGAGAAAGCCTGACCTTAAAGAGCTTCCTATTCAAATATCTACGAAGACAATTGGTGGGTGTCATATTTATGATGGCATAATTGAGAAGGGAACCTTACTAATGAATTGTCACTAGATCATTGGTACTCCTAAGGTTATTTTTTTTTCAGTGGAGCAGAGTCGCAAGGGCCAGCTGTAGTTGTTCAGCCATAGAATTTCTGCCGGAAATGTGACCCCAAAAAAACTTCCTACTATTCCAGGACTTGCAACCAGTACAATAGGCTGCATTTCCTCATTGCTGACAGTATATGAAAATGCTCTGCATCAAACTGCTGCAATTTCAAAGCAATTCAAATAGTAGGATCAAGTAATTGCTGTGTACACTAACAGTTGGGCAATAAAACAACATAACTTGCCGTTACTTGGAGACCAAGTTAATTGAATTCAATTTGAAGCATTACTATTCTTCCCTATCACTTGATAGAGTTAGGATTAATATTCCTCTTTATATAAATTAGTCAAACAAATGCAGTATTTATTGAGGGCATAATTTGATAAGCACGCATAATACTGCCAGGGCTGTTCAAACAATAGCAGTAGTCTAAAAATGTTGATCTTATAACATTTCCTACCTCTAGGAAGTTTGTGAAGTCTGCAGTTGTATTTCTTTTACTGTTCCTGCACAATACTTTTCAATGCCGCTAGGCCTCTTTCACCTTCCATGTTTATTTATTTAACCAGTTTTCTATACTGCCTTATCCTTCAATCAAAGTGGTTTACATTATGTAGCTATTATAAGCAGGTACTGGATATATTCCTTTGCCCCCAAGGGGCTCACAATCTCTGTGTACCTGAGGCAATGGAGGGTTAAGTGGCTTGCCCAAGGCCACAAGGAGTGCCTATAGGACTAGAAACTCCAGTCCCTCTGGCTTGAGATTGCTGTCCCCAGGTAGGAATTGAACCCATGCCCTCTGGTGCTGTGTCCTAACCACTAGGCCACTCCTCCCTAGGAGTGGCCAAGAGGAACATATGCTCCATAATAAAGGAGAACCAATATGGGTGCAAATGGGAACCGTCTAAGGTGGACACCGGTGGACATAGTTAAACTTCATTCATTAAACTGTTCTTCTTTAGAGCTTGTGCTTTGCAGCATCTGGTGGAATTAGCTGCCAGTTTCATTGTGATCTGCACGTGGAAAGTCATTTTATAAAGTCAGGCATGTTTTCATGGGAGCATTTTACACATGTTTATACGGGGCATGCTTTCTAAGTGACGCTAATGGTTAGTGTAGGGTTTACCATGTGCTAATCGTGCTGTGCTGATAGCACAGGGAAGCGCAGTAAAAACTACTTAGCGCATGGTGACTGGGTAGGTCAGGGGCAGAGTGGGGGCATTGACAGCACATTGTGGTCAGCACGGGCATCACGGGCACACACTGGAGTGGAGTGGAATGGGTAAAAGCAAATTGATTGTTTGCTCTTTCCAACAGTACAAAGACTGGAGACATGTCATGAAGTTACAGATTAGTACATTTAAAACAAATAGAACTTATTTCCTCTCTCAATGCGTAATTAAGCTTTGGAACTCGTTGTGGGAGGATGTGGTAGAAACACGTAACACAGCTGGGTTTAAAAAGGTTTGAACAAATTCCTGGAAGAAAGTCCATAAGCTTTATTAAGTTGGACCTAGGGAAAGCAGCTGTTTATCCCTGGAGAAGAGGAGTGTGGAGTCTGGCTACTTTTGAGATATGCCGGGCTTGGATTGATCACCGTTGGAAACAGGATACTAGACCTGATGGGTCTGATCCAGTGTGGCCATTCCTATGTGCTTAGGTTTCCTAGTTTTGATGAAAACAAAAGACTTTGGGTCCTGTTAACTAAAGAACATGCTGGCAGCATGTGTTTGGGCTGCAAAAACTAGCACGGATGCCTGTGCCAACTTCAGGGGGCATGTGCATCCTTCCCTCTGCCTTTTATGCACTCTAACATGCAGCACAGTACAATCTGGCATGTGGGTGCACTTAACACCACCCGTTGAGGTGGCATTAAGTGCACCCATGTTAACGGCAATATTCGTGGTTAGCGCGTGCCCATACTGTCTGCCCTAAGCTTGATGGGCATCAGCAACCACATTCCACCCCATCCCACAAAGTCTCTGCACAATCGCATGCCACCCAGTTAGTGTGGGATGCTTATCACACAGTAAATCCTGCACTAATTTATTTATTTATTTTATTTAGCGTACATTTGTATACCGCTACTTCAAGCGATCAGTAGCTGGGTAGATTACAAAACGGAACTGTCTGATCAGGATAGGGATATTTGAAATATATACAAGGTGATTGAAAGGAAAAGCACAGCACACAGCAATTATGAAAGAGAGTTTCCTTCCACAAGGAGGGTGGAGTTATTACCTATGTACATTTTTACAAATATACATTTTCATTTTACATATGTACTTTTTTAAAAATATAATTTACATAATTTTACATAATTTACAGGTATACATCTTTGGTTTTCTGGGTAGCACGGCTGAAGTCACTTAGATTTAAATCATGTTGTAATGAATCTGAAATAGGTGGGTCTTGAGTTTTTTCCTAAAGTCCATTAAGTCTTCGCACGCTCGTAGCTCAGGTGGCAGTTGGTTCCAGAGAGTTGGTGCTGTGAATGAGAATGCTCTGTTACTTGTACCGGTTTTGACAGATCTTATGTTTTTCGATACGCAGAGGGTATTTAAGTTGGTGGTTCTTCTGTTTCTGTTGGGAGGTTGGGTGCTGATGAGGTTGGAGAGAAAAGATGGTGCATGTCATGCATGAGTTTGAATGTGGTTGTTAGGGTTTTGTATTTTATGCGAGCTGCAATGGGGAGCCAGTGTAGCTCGATCAGCACTGGTGTGATGTGCTCGGCAAAACCTTTTTTCATGATGATTCTGGCTGCAACGTTCTGTGCCATTTGGGGTATGTTCAGGGTTTTCTTTGGAAGGCCCTGTAGAATGGCGTTGCAGTAGTCGAGATGAGGCGTGATGAGAGCTTGAGCTATTGTCCTAAAATCATGCGGTTCAATAATGCTTCAGAGTGGTTGTATGACTCTTAGTTTGTGGAAGATAGCCCTGTTTATTGTGCGGAGGTGTTTTTCCATCTTTAGTTCGCTATCAAACGTTACCCCAGATACTTTATTTCCTTCTTCGTGTGGTAGGTATTGTTGCACAGGGTGATTGTTGCGGGCAGGTCGAAGTTTGGTTTTTTGGAGATGAACATCACCTCTCTTTTTTTATGGTTTATTGCCATGTTATTTTGCTGTAGCCAGGTTTGCATCTCACTCAGGCATTCTTCTAGTTGGGTGTAGTTTGGATTGTTTACATCAAGTTGTGTGTACAGCATTATATCGTCTGCGTAGATGTGGTAGTCAATTTTGAGCTTTTGGAAGGTGCCTGACAAATATTGTTCATCTAGATTTAGGAAATTTTCAGTAGCAAATATAACTAGCTAGATGTGACTGAAAACCAGGTTGAAGATAATTGGATAAAATTACCTTGTTACCCCCATAGTGTATTTTTTGTTTTATTTTCTTTTAATTGAACCAGTAGTAACACCGTAGATAATGACAGTTGAAGACCAGTTGGCCCATCCATTTATTTAAATTTACCTGGCTAAAGATATGTCTCAGGTGTTAGCTGTAAAACTTTGCTTCTTGTATGATATTGCAGCTTATCCAAGTTTGCTGTGGTCTTCCTCTTTGGTTTTCAACCACTACTTGTCCAACACTCATTTTTTCTTCTCTGTCCTTCCCTGCATACTTTCTTCTCCCAGCCCTGACCTTTCCATCACCACCATGTCTTACCATCAAGCTTTATACTGTAATACTCTAAACCAGTGGCATAAGTTACAATGAGGAGTCCCCAAGCAAACTTTTGCTGAGGGCCCCCCATTGTCGGAGCAGTGGTGTTGGTGTGCCTCCCCTCCCTGTGTGGGTCCCAGTCCCTCATGTGTCTGTGGTGCCAGGGGCAGGGGCAGCGGCAGCAAACGTACTTCATTGTGTTTGCTGCGCTTCACTCTTGCAAGTTCACCATGGACCTGGTGACTGTTTCCTGCCAGTCCGTCACAGTTTGGCTGTTATCACAAGACTTTGGCCCATCAAGGAACAGCCACCAGGCCTGTGGGAACTTACAAAAGCTGAGCAGTGCAGCAAACATGATAAAGTAAGTTTGCTGCACTGCTTCTGCCGCTGCTATATGGACCTCTCTCTTCCCAGATCCCCCTGCATTGCGGGGGCTGCTTGGGCAGAATTTACGCCACTGTTCTGAGCAAGAGCATCCCAACCTATCCTGAGTTCCCCCAGCCAATCAGGTTTTGAGGATGTCTGTAATGAATATTCATAGGCAGATTTTCATGTTTGCCTCCATTGCATGTAAATTTCTCTCATATATATTCATTGTGGATATCCTGTAAACCCAACTAGTTAGGGGTCCCCCAAGACAGATTTGGGACCTGCTTATCTAAATGGCTACCAAATCTAGCAAGACTGTTGCTTGGACATCCAGCTATGGACTTACTGAACAAATACCTGGTTATAATTGATCTGCTGGCACTGATCTGACTAGTTTGTGAGAAGCTGAAACCTCCATGCCAACCAGATTACCCATGATCTGCAATGTCACTAAGAAACCGATGCAGAAAGCCAGCGCTGAAGTTGCGCACTATCAACTCTGTATGCCTCTTTGCAGTGCACTTATAGCATGCGACTTCAGCGCCAGCATGCAGAAAGGGGCTTATATGCAAATTACATGTTAAACTATGGCAAAAATAGCAGCGTTAAACTGGGGAGAGCAAGCCAAAAACGTGCACACAGCAGTTGGTGCAAGTTCTCCCAGAGAAACAGGGGTACCGTGTGACTAATTTGCATATGTACCTCAACAGTATTTTGAAGTCATCGGGGGCTTTCCCCAGTGCCTGGATTCTTTTTAACATCTTTGTTAGTAATATAGCGGAAGGTGTAGATAACATGAGGACGGATCTAGCTAAGCTTGAAGAATGGTCTAGAATTTGGCAGCTGGAATTTAATGTTAAAAAATGCAAGGTAATGCATTTGGGCTGCAGCAATCCAAGGGAGCAATATAGTATAGGGGGTGAAGTACTTTTGTCTACTAAAGAAGAGCGGGACCTCAGCATGGTTGTGTCTGATGATCTTAAAGTAGCTAAACAGGTTGAAAAGGTGAAAGCAAAAGCTAGAAGGATGCATGGGTGCACAGGGAGAGGAATGGCTAGCAGAAAAAAGGAGGTGATAGTGCCTCTATATAAGTCTTTGGTGCAACCTCATTTGGAATATTGTGTGCAATTCTGGAGATCAAAAGGATATAAACAGGATGGAGTCAGTGTAGAGGGTGGCTACTAAAATGGTTAGTGGTCTTCATTATAAAGCATATGAGGACAGACTTAAGGATCTTAATATTTATACCTTAGAGGAAAGGCGGGATAGAGGTGATATGATTGAGATGTTTAAATACCTCTGTGGCATAAATGCACAAGAGGAAAGCCTCTTTTGATTGAAAGCAAGTTCTGCTATGAGGGGACATGGGATGAGGGCGAAAGGGGATAGATTCAGGAGTGATATGAGGAAATATTTCTTAATGGAAGGAGTGGTGGATCCGAGGAATAGTCTCCCAGTGGAGGTGGTAGAGATGAGGACAGTATCAGAATTCAAAAAAGCATGGGACAAACACAGAGGATCTCTAAAGGAAAAGGGGAGACTGTTGTAGTTGTTGATATGGAAGAACAGACTAGATAGGCCATGTGGTCTTTTTCTGTCATCATTTTTCTATGTTTCTATCTGAGGGGAAGTATCAAACTTCCCATAAGATGATCCAGGCATCAGGAAAACCCCTGATGCCATCAAAATACTGTCTGGGGACCATTGCCCCCACAGAAAGCAAATCCCTGGTGGCCCAGCAGCCCTGATCCCCCACCCGCCCATGTCCCAGTGGACCCAAACCCCCCACCTGCCCAGTTAAAAATAACCCTAATGGCCCAGTAGCCCCGATCCCCCCCCACCTGCCCAACTAAAAATAAACTTGGTGGTCCAGCGGCTTCAATTCCTCCACCCACTCAACCAAAAATAGCCTTGGTGGCCCAATGGCCCCTGTCCCCCCCCCCTTGCTCAACCAAAAATAATCCTGGTGGCCCAGCGGTCCTGATCCCAACCCCACCCGCCCAACCAAAAATAACCCTGGTGGCCCTGTGGCCTTGAACCCCCCACCCGGTACCTTTTACAAAGGAGCAGGAGAACTACCCATGTGCTCCCACTCCTGTGCTGCCATCTTGAAAAATGGTGGCACCTGGCCCTGCATGGTGCATCCTGGGATGCACTGGGCATGGTCAGACTGCCATATAAGGCATTTTATACCTTATATGGCAGTCTGAACCCACTTGGTGCATCCTAGAATGCACCGCATGGGGCCAGGTGCTGCCATTTTTCAAGATGGCAGTGTAGGAGTAGAAGCATGTGGACTGTGCCTTCAGATGATCTAGGCATCAGGGAAAGCCCCCCGATGCGATTAAAATACTGTCAAGGGCACGTGCTAGATGTTTAAGCCACCTCAAAACCAGTTGTAGAGATATTGACTCTAGGCTGGTTATGAAATCCTCTATGCATTTCTCTGCATCAGGCACAGATAATATTAGCATGCCATTTGATTGTGTGCAGCTGATTTACCTATAGTTTAAATACTCTTGGCATTATTTGTGCACTAGTTTTGCTTTTGCTATTTATGCGTGTTTGTCTCTTTTCTGCATTTGGTTGTGATGGTAATTATGCCTAAAAGTGTGTTATCTGTGTGTAAAGGCTGCAATAGTTTTCTGCAAAAGCCCATAAGTCATGTTTCACTTGTTTTTATTTATTTATTTTTATTTACATTCTCTTATATACCGCGCTATTCTGCATCAGTGCGGTTTACATTGAACAAACTGAAATTACATTGAACAGGGCATTATAACTTGGAGATAACTATTTTACAGGGAACATGGGCTATGGAGGGTTAAGTGGCTTTCTTCTTATTACTTCTACCCCTTGCCCTTGCTCTCAGGGGAATGAACGATAGATTGTTTGCCATATACTGCAACGTCACAATCTGTTCTTCTTATCACTTCTACCCCTTGCCCTTGCTCTCAGGGGAATGAACGATAGATTGTTTGCCATATATTGCAACTTCACAATCTGTTCTTCTTATCACTTCTACCCCTTGCCCTTGCTCTCAGGGGAATGAACAATAGATTGTTTGCCATATACTGCAACTTCACAATCTGTTCTGTGACTCCTTCTGTATCCCCTTCTAGATGTTGACTGGTTTGGATAAAGATTTTATTTTTTTTATACGTTATACTCATTCACTTGGTTGTATATGACCTAATTATTTATAGGGGTTTATAGGTCTAGCGGTAGTCACTAGATGTATAAATCCGTTTTTAATGAATTTTCAGTGGCACTATATGGATAGTGCTGCTGAGGATTCACTCTATCTAACCTGCACTATCCGTATAGCACCAGGGAAGAGCAAAGACTGAGCAAGGTTGTTCCACCTTGTCAAACATATAACAGCAATGCTCATTTGCTATTCATGTGGAGCCTGATTCAGGAAGGGGCATGTCTGGGCCATCTGGAAGGCCGAAAAATGGACGGCCCCAGATAGTCCCAGATTCTGCAACCAATGGAGCTAGACAGCCTGCGGCTCCAGAATTGGGTGCCCAGATGGCCTGGCAATGCCCCTATCCCACAGCACAGGACATCCTCACAACACCCCATCCAGCCCGCCCTATACCCCTGCTGGTGTGCTGGTGCAATGGTGTCCTGTCGCTATGGCACTGGGACGTCCATCAGTATCGCCAACAGCCCACCACGGCAAAACACAGCTTTCCCCACTGCCCGGCCTTCTGCGGGCCCTGCAAGGGCCAGAATTGGGTGGAGGGGCCTCACCTGCTGCAGCTGTGACCTGAATCAGCCCTATATGTCCAAGTGCCTGGCTCGTCCTCCACGCCACCCCTCTGCCCCTATGCTGCCCCCATCCAGCACTGTGTGTGTGAGGGACACTTGAGGTAGAATATGGTCCTGGTGGATAATGGGGCTGGACGTCCCACCGGGACATACAGTCCCGCTATTTGCCGGTCAGAATCAGGTCCATAGTAAAGCAGTTTAAGTTAGGACAGCAAGAAAGCTGTCCTAACTTAAGCCATTCAGCTACATGGTTGGTGGCTGAATATTGCCACTTTCCATATAGCATCGATGGTCAGTGCTGTCTATTTATATTTCCAAGTCAACCAAACTCACTCTCTCTAAATTTCATTCGGTTAGAATAGTTAGCCTGGGATATCTACTCATTGGTCCCATTGGGACCCAGGTGCGGACAGCCTGAGTTAACCGTTAGCCGGGCTTAGTAGACATACCCCTAAGTATATGTGGACTTTATAAACATCATATGGCAAGCATAGCAGCAGTAATGAGAGTGGAGGAGTAGCCTATGGTTAGAGCATCTTTCTAGTACCCAGAAGACCAAAGATTCAATTCCCACTGACACTCCTTGTGACCTTGGGCAAGTTGCTTTACTCTCCATTGCCTTGGAAGAAAAGGCCTGGTAATCTACTTCCTGTGATACATTGCCAAGAAAATTCAGAGGCAGCTGGGTCACCAGGAGTCAGCACTAAAAAAAAACAGAGTGAAAAGAGTTCAACAAATTCCTTAGTAAAGATCTAGCTGCAGCTGTATTTTTTAAAAATGTATAACTTGTTACTCATTCTCGATACAATTCTTCTTTTCTCTATATTAGTACATTAAATCATGCTTTCATGTAATCTAAATAAATGATGAACGAAACAGGCCAAAGAAGTCAGAAATTTATCCAAAGGGACACTACAAGCTTGACTGGTAAAATTGTTCTTTAAGATTCCACTAATGAAAAGCAATGAAAAGCACACACATGCACAAACTATGGATGTTAAATGAATTCAGGGAGCTATGGACGGGCCAAGGGACAGGAGGAAATTTTCAGGAGTTCAAGCAAAATGCACCGGTTGCAGCAACATAAAAAATTTAAAACTGGCAGGGAAGCCATGAAAATGTCCAAGTTCATAAAAAGACAAGGACTGGTTGTATTCAGTACACAGGCAATAGAGGCGTAAAAAAGATGCAGTGTACTGGAGACACATTATAAAAATATAAGGCAAATTTACAGCTGGTCTAGAAAATGGCCTCTAGCCTCAATTTGTATTTCCTCCTGGGATGCAAAGGGACTGCAAAGAGGTCACAAAGGATAAACGGATGCATATTTTAAGAACCTGTCCATATGTTAGTGACTGTTTATTTACTAAGGTAGCCTGGAAAGCCCAAGAGACTTGCAGTGTGCCTTGAGTACTATAAAAAATATATTCTACCTAAAGTAGTGGAAGACGGCGGATATAGAGGGTAATTTTATAAAAGGTCACCTAGGTGGCGAGACTAATTAGGCACCTATATATAAGGTATTTTATAAAGATATATAGCGACTATGTGTCTTTGTAAAATACCAGCACAAAAGCAGCCAAAATCATGACTAAACTGAGGCTGCATGTATTAATACCAACTCAGGAACTTGTGTAAATGTACAAGACTGAAATACGCATGTAAATGTGTATTTTCTTTTTAACATACGCACAGACGTTGTGACTCCGCCCATGCTCTATTCAGAGTCCTCCTCAAACATGCCTACAAGCAGTTTGCATGCAAGTATGCATCTACTTGTCTTAGCGTGTACTTGTACATGTGGGATAATTTTCTAAGAGGCATTTCATATGCATAGCACAGCATTTATGTGCAAAAAATATTTATAAAATTCCCCCTCCCCCAAGTGCATAGTAGCATAAATTCATTGGCCCTGATATTCAGCAACATTTATACAGTTTGCGGACATGCAAACCACGTAATTGCCGCTGAGCAGGGTATTCTGCAGAACTACCATGATTAGTACCACTGAATATCCATGACTGCTGCCTCTACACATCCTATGAGTCGTGTCAGGAGCGTTCTGGGGCAGAGCGGAGACAGCATCACTCGTTAATCAAGCAGCAGTGATACTGAGCCGCTGCCTGGTGGGCGACATGCAGTGAAAGAGAGATGCAGGAAACCCTGGCCTAACTTTTACCGCATATTACTAAATGGGCTGCAGCTCAATATCAGCACTGCCCAGTTAAGAAGCGGCAAATGCGGCGAACTCGGATATTCAGTGCCGGGCCGGATATGACTTGCCATTGAATATCCAGGTTTAACTTTCAGCACTGGCGGCTAGCCGAGTTAGCACTGCTAGCTGCTGGTGCTGAATATCGGGTTTATTAAGACTAAATAAGTCATTGTACGGCACAAATCAAATACGCCAAACCAAAGCACCCCATTAGAAGGATTTCCTACCGTTGCAGTAGAGGGCTAAACAAGTCTATTATATGGAATTCAAGAGTTTGGGTATAGGGTATGTGGGGCCCTGTATCCCACAACAAATGTTTTCTAGATATCACCAATTACCAATTAGCAACAAATTACTCAGGACAAACTTCTGCTCAGATGCAAAGCTTCTTTATTGGTATACCAAAAGCGAAATAAATCACCAATGCAGAGAGCAAAAGACTCTCTGAGAAATGTGACAGGCAACCCCCTCTCTGCCCAGGATCAGAGAGCCGATTGCCCGCTGAGTTATGGAGCCGTCTCCTTATATTCTCTGTCACAAAACTTCTAGAAGTCTAGGAGCATGGAGTTCGGTGAGCCGAGGGCACTCCCGAAAGCTATGGCCTGCGCACGCCCTTTAATATCCGTGTACTCCGAAAAGGGGGAGGCATCAGGCAAAAATGTTACCTTGCCAGCTGTGTTCAAGGCTCCCATTCGCCCAGATATTGTAAACTTTGTTCACACAAATTTACGTAAGAATAACAGGCAACTTTATGCTGTGAGTGAGCTAGCAGGACACCAAACCAGTGCTGAATCATGGGGCACTGGGCGTGCTGTTGCCCGTATTCCCCGTGTGCGTGGTGGTGGCACTCATCGCTCTGGCCAAAGTGCTTTTGGAAACATGTGTCGTGGGGGTCGCATGTTTGCCCAACTAAAACTTGGAGGCGCTGGCACCGCCATGTGAACACAACCCAGAAGCGTTATGCTATTTGTTCTGCCTTGGCAGCTTCAGCCCTTCCAGCTCTGGTTATGTCTAAGGGTCACCGTATTGAGGAGATCTCAAAAGTTCCTCTAGTGGTTGAAGATAAAGTTGAGAATTACAAAAAGACCAAGGAAGCGGTACTGCTGCTAAAGAAGCTGAAAGCATGGAATGACAGGTACACTGGCTTTATTGTTTCATTCACTCATTTCTAATGGGCCTCAGGCATGGTACATCTTTTCTACGTGTTTTTCTAATATTATGGCAGCAACGCTTTGCAGCTTTTTAATTCGGAATGTTTTGGCAGCCAAATGCAGGCTTCCCTCCCCTGTTTACCTCTTTAAAACCTTATGAGCATAAAGGTTTCTCACTTGCTTGTGAGGGATTGCAGGTGTCCATCCAGGATTTACTTGCAACAAATCGATTCTATATGAATGTGTGTGGATAGCTGTATAGGGCCCGATTTTCAAAGGCATTTACACGGGTAACTGCCCTAGATACCCATATAAATGCCTTAACAGGGAATTTTCGGTAGTGCCTTCAAAAATTCCCTAGTTAGTCCCTTATGTGCCCGGATTCTATGCGGTTAGCATCAGGGAGTGTTGGAGGCGTTCCAGGGTGGTGTGGAGGTGGGCCATGGCGCTACCCATGTAGCACCGATTTTCGATGCTATACACTTAGCACTCTGCACCTTAAATATAGGTGAGGCTGGGGTTAACCATGTAGCATTGAAAATTGGTGCTACACAGGTAGCTCCTGTGGCCTCCTAGCTGTGCGGCGATACCCAAATTTTTGATGCCGGGACCGCATATGATCCCAGCATGGAAAATCCATGTTAGGCAGGAGGGTGCAGGTGTAGCACTGCACAGATCAATATCGGGCCCATAGTTTATAAAGAGGACCCAGTCGAAATACAGGGAGCCCTCACCTGAACATGGCAGCTGATTCTTAGCATTTCCCTTCTACAAGTTCCCCTAGGAGACGAATGCTGCCATAGCTTGTGAGCTCAGGAAAGGACATGAGAACTCAGCAAAAGATTTTAAAACTGAAGCAGCCAACATCCATTTCAGTATTGCTGACCCACCTTTTAGTTTGGTTCACAATGAGGCTGATTCCAAAAGGTGCACTCCTGGGCCATATGCAAGCCTAAAACATGGCCAGAGCCAAGTTGTGCCCGATTCCATAACTGTGGGATCTAGTCGCACCTGCAATTGCAGAATCAGTTGTCTAGACGAGCCGGCATGCACTGTATTCTGCTGTTGGGGAATAGTGGTTTGGAGCTGAGTGTGGGTTGGACGTCCAGCCCGCACGTCCAACTGTGCTATTCACTGATCAGAATGCCCCCCATAGTGCTTATAATGATGTCATAGCTTAGCAAATCTCTTGTTAGCTCAGTAGGTTATGACTAGATATGTATTCATTGCTGCAAGAATGAGATATTTTAAAACCAAAGTGTAGGTTTTTCTAAACAAAGATAATGCTTAACATTCTTTCTCTCAGGGAAGAAGGAGCCACTACCATAGCAAGGGAGATGGTCCCGCCCAGGTACTACATCATAAAGAGAGGATCAGATAAGCTATGTGGTTTAATTAAGTCCAACCATGTCAATAGATGACACTCTCAATTTGAAAATGCAGCTAAGTGCCTAGGAGGATGGCAGGATTCGGCCTAGCTTAGAGTTTGGCAGGCTCATCTAGGAAGTGAATTCAAGATTGATCAGCTTGGTTTTTTGGTGAGAAATCCATGTCATCCATAGGCAGTTGACTCAAGTGCAAGTTGATTGTTTAATGCTCTGTAGACTACTTACTGTTTATTGTATTTTGAGGTTATGATATTAGCCTTGGTGCATGTTAAGGCCCTCTTTCAGGAAAATCTTGCTGTACATGTTGAAGAGGTTCTAGAAAGTGTTAACATGAGAAAGCAAAAATCTGCATATCCACTCATGCAAATGAAGGGACATCATTTGCCAATGACAGTTTCCCAACTGTTTGGTAAATCGCGTGATATGCTGACTCTCCATGCTGTTTACTAAGTGCTGGCTAACTGAATGCTATTTAATACCGCGAAGGACTTGGTGTGAACTTGCCAACATGAACATATTATTTGCCAAGTGCAAAAGTAAAAAAACACTGGTTAGTTTTGAACCAACAGTCTGCTGGAATGAGAGACCAAAATTTAGACTTTGAGCCACTGGAGGGAGGGAGAGACCAAGTGAAAAAGCCAGAAACGTTCATTAGGTATTAACTTGTCTGTATTGCTGGACTGATTTCTAGGGGTGTGCTGGCCAAATATTGTTTTGTTTATTTTCCCATGTCATTTGTGGAAAATATTAATAGCACACACTATCACCCAATAGTGTGCCCAATTAATGAATAATGTGTGCTGATACTCAATAGAGTATGTTAGGAGTGAATAGTGTTGCACTATTGAATGATGGCATGCAATATTGTGCAACAGCGTGTGCATGCAGAAAAGGTGCATGCATTGAAATGTACATGCATACTAATTGCAAATGCTTGCACCATTGCTTAGTAGTGTGTGCTCAACAATGAGCAGTATTAACTCCTAGCGTACGCTAGTGAACATAGCACACACTATTTGTCAATAATGAGAACTAATTACATTAGATGGAAAGTGACAATTTGGTTTTTTTAACTTCCATTTCAGACTAAAAAAGTGACATGAAACAGTACAGGAAATGTTGCTGACATTTCCTATGTCATTTCAAAGCAATTTATACATACCTGGTTGTAAACCACCTAGAATGTGTTATCGCAGATGGGCGGTATATAAATTCTTTAAAATAAATATACATCCCTACCAATTTCCTGAATATCTGGATCTTGGATCAGAGCTGTGTGACTTGTGGGAACTGGATTTCTATATGCTTGCATGGAATGAAACCTTTGTTATGTAAAATCTTTGGAGTTGTATGTTTGTTGAAAATTCCTATAGAATTCCCTGTAAATTCTAACAAACTTGCAAATAGTCATATCACAAATACGTCTTCTCAGAGGAAATGGTAACATATCGCAGAGATTCTTCATGTATTGTTCTACCCTTCCCCATTGTACAAAACATAAAGGTTTCATATCATCAAGCAAATGGGCAGGTTTCAGGGTATTGGCATGATTATTGGAATCACAGAGCTGCCAAGTCACCTAGTTCTAGAAGTAAAGCTTTAGGCCAGTTCTGTATTTCTGACAGTCCCAGTCTGATGAATTATGAGACCTGCAACACTGATTTCAATGGAACTACAAATACCACATAGTTTGGGGATATAAGGTGAAAACCAGGACTGGCCAAAAAGTCTCCTTCCTGGAGCTGGATAACTTAGCTGCTGTGGTGTTATTGAACATAAGAACATAAGATATGCCATACTGGGTCAGACCAAGGTCCATCAAGCCCAGTATCCTGTTTCCAACGGTGGCCAATCCAGGTCATAAGTACCTGGCAGGTTCCCAAAAGGTACACAGGTTCATCAATGCTTGTCCTGGGGTAGCAGTAGTCTGTAATGGTTTATGGACCTTTCCTCCAGGAACTTGTCTAAAACGTTTTTAAACCCAGCTATACTAACAGTTTTTACTTTATCCTCCAGTAAGAAATTCCAGAGGTTGATTACATTGAATGAAAAAATATTTTACTCTTAAATGGTTTACATTGTAGCTTTATTGCATGCCCCCTAGTCTTTCTACTTTTTGATAGTGTAAACAAACGATCTACGTTTACCCGTTCCACTCCGTTCATTAATTTATAGACCTCTGTCATATCTCCCTCAGCCCTCTCTTTTCCAAGTTGAAGAGTCCTAATCTTTTATCTTTATCTTTATTTAAAATTTAATATACCGCTTGAACCAATTGGCATACAGCGGTTTACAATAAAAACAAAACGGAGCTACTGGGAAAGAAACAGAAAGGAACGCCATTCATGTAGAGTAAAGAACAGTGCAGAAATAGGTCAACAAAGTATAGTGAAAATAAGAGAGAGATAAAAGACAGACAGACAGTCATGCAGTCGTAGAAGGGGGGGGGGAAGGAAGGTCATGAGCCTTTCCTCATAGGGGTATCTTTCATCCCCTTTACCATTTTGGTGGCTCTTCTCTATATCTTTTCTAGTTCTGCTACACCCTTTTTAAGATATGGCAACCAGAATTGCACACAATATTCAAGGTGCGGTCGCACAATGGAACGGTACAGCGGCATTAGAATATCCTTGGTTTTCTTCTCCATTCCTTTCCTTATGATTCCTAGCATTTTATTTGCTTTCTTGGCCATCTCTGCACACTGGGTGGAGAGTTTCAAAGTATTATCCACAATGACGCCTAAATCTTTTTCCTGGGTGGTAGAACCCAGGAACCTTTCATTGTGCAACGGTAGTTTGGGTTGTTCTTTCTTAGGTGCATAACTTTGCACTTGTCCACATTAAATTTCATCTGCCATTTGGATGTCCAGTTTCCAATGTATCATGATCCTCTTGCAATTTTTCACAATCTTCTTGTGTTTTAACAACTTTGAATAATTTTGAGTCATCTGCAAATTTGATCACCTCACTCGTTATTCCCTTTCCATGTTATTTATGAATATATTAAAAAGCAGAAGGCTCAGCCCAGATTCCTGGGGTACTCCATTATTCACCTTTCTCCATTGAGAAAATTGGCCATTTAGTCCTACTCTCTTCATTCTATCTTTTAACCAGTTTCTGATCCACAATAGTACACTGCCTCCTATCCCATGCCTTTTTAATTTTGCCAAGAATCTCTCATGAGGGACCTTCTCAAAGGCTTTCTGAATATCCAGATACACTATTATCAACCGGCCATCATTGCTATGATTAGTGTGGGCTCCAAGCATTATAAACTTGAACAGCAGTGATGGTGGTGATGAGAGGGGGCAGGCGCATCACCTAGGCAGTCCCAAGAACAGGAAACCTCCTATGCAAGGGGAGGATTTCCCCCTTTGGGCAAGTGATTATCCAGTGATACCCCCAGTGTTTCCGTCACTCCCTTTTCTAATGTGAAAACTGTGTTTTCACAGGGTACCAGCAAGACAGGAGAGAGACAGACAAGAGAAAGAAATGGACATAGAAAAGGATATGGGAGAGGAGTCATGCTTGAGTACTTCAAAAATAAAGTTGCCTTTCTTTACAGAAGCAAGTATGTTTCCAAACCAAATATTTGGTTTCCAAACAACATACTGAAGAAGTTTTAACCTTTGGCAGCTAATCCAAAAATGTTTTACGTTTTTTTTTTTGCCTTTATTTAACTGGTCTTTGCTGTCATTGATATTGTTACTGTGGCCAAAGACCACCGATGACTGTAGGTATTCAGAAGGTTAAGGCTAAAGAGCAGACTGCGCCTAGAAACTGATAGAACAAATCCTGAGGATGTCAGCACCTAAAGGGCCAGTGGCAAATTCCATATTTTAAAAAAGGACAGATGTAAAGTCAAATGGCTATAAAAGCCCTGCAGTCTGCAGACGATGTTATAGTTAATTTTTCCCTTTTCAAGTAAAGCTTATCCTTCAGTTCTCAATTTCTTCCTTGCAACTTACAGCTTCACCACACACATGGGGGATAATATTATTAAAGAGCGCCTCGTTTAAAGCAGGCCAAATGCACCTAGTTTAAGCTCTTTATATAACAAAAAGTAGGCATCTACTTTTCTTTAATAATACTAGCATAAGTGACTGAAAACACATAAGATACAATCATTTATGGCAGCCCTAGAGCTGGCGTAAATGATCATGCCTACATTTTGCAATTCAGCAAATAAATTATACTGTAGTATTCTATAATTAATGTGCACACTTGTTCATTCCACCTATGTTTCACTCAAACTATCCCATGCAGGCCTACAATGAAAATAGGTGCCATGAATGTATCACGTCTATTTTAATGTTGGGTGCGATTTTCTGAATCCAGTGCACTAAAGTGCCCCCTTTTAGGTGCCTACTAAAAATAGTTGTGTCCTCATAAAATTACCCTCCATAGCACCAAAGGTAACCCTACCTGCACTGAATCATCTTTACATGATTCTCGTTGCTCCAGTAAAATAAATGTAGTTAGGTTTAAAATCCTCTTTACAAATTGGTGTGCTGATAGCAGTCAGAGAATGTCAGTGATATTATGCACACGCCTCGGATTTAAGCTTCTTACTGTTGCACTTTGCCTGCGGTGCATAGACGCGACTACTCTGTTATGATGGAAGTGTTCCAATAAAGAATGCAGTCAGTCAGGAAAAAGTCAGAATGGAATCCTCCAAAGGATTATTCAAATACCAATGAGAGTTAATTCTTGAATTGGGAAGCATCCACCATTCTTCATAGCCGTTGCTTCTGTGCAAACAAAGAAGCTCCAAGTAATGGACCAAAAAAGAGTTGGGTCATGGCTCTTTACAAAAGCCATTATTACTTGGACTCCACGGTAAGAGACCTGCTGGAACATGTAACCCCACATGCCCTTTGAGAAATGGGCCTTAAAGAGAGAAAAGATGCAGTGCACTGAGATTTGAAGAGAAAGTGGAAAACATCGGAATAGATGTATGGTATTAAATGAAGCTTACATAATTTCCTGATTTAATACTAAGTATATGGCCATCTCTAATATGCCCTTAGACAAGCTAACTGTGATGGATGATTGCCATTTAATGACATTTTATCTTTGGTTGATAGAGACTCTATTAGCAGGGCACATATCATTTAATGTCTCCTTTCACATCCACTACTGATAGTACACAGACACTGTAACAGATATCAGGGCCAGCCCATCCACTAGGCGACATAGGAAGCCGCGTAGGGCAGCTGGCCCATGTGGACGGCAGCAGCAGCCCATGTAACCAGCCGCACCACCTCCCTCAGCTGACGTCATTCCATTCGGGGGAGGGAGGTGGGCAGCGGCGGCAGCAGTATTTCCAAAAGTGGCTGCTTTTTCCTGCTGTTTTCTTGCCTGCAGCTGGTCATGTCCTTTAGTACACACAGCCTGCTGCGTCTGACCCCCCTCCGACAGTAAGTTGCATCAGAAAGGGATCAGACATGGCAGACCATGTGTGCTGAAGGACATGGCCTGCTGCGGACAAGAAATTGGTGTCAAAAAGCTGTTGCTTTTTTAAATACTGCCGCTGCTGATGCCCACCTCCCCCTCCCAAGACGGAATCAGTGGCAGCTGGGTGGGGTCGGCAGCAGAAACTGTGAAACCCTGGCATCCTGTTTTGAATCCTCCATGGATCCTTTAGTTAGTAATTTAATAAACCTTTCCATACTAATCATAACATGCCTCTTATAAAATTAGGCCATGCCTAAAAGTATGTATGGTGCTTTTAGGAGCTTATTTGTAAAACAGGCATGCTCAGCGGAGGAATTTGAGTACACAGACTTGCGATTTATAAGAGACACACATATGTACATACTTGACAAGCTGCCATTTAAGCCTACAACTAGGGGCTATGTCTGCAGCCTTTGTGCTGCTATTTTATAAAGGCACTTTGATGCAGCCGCCTTCCTTGGTCTCTGTCCGTCTGGATTCTCCAAGTATGCCACTCTCTGGAAATGTCCTTCTTGCTGACCCCTTGAGTTCATGTGACAAAACATTTAAGGGGATGTTTACTAAAAGGCATTAGCTGTTTTCTCGGCACTAACGCCGGATCATCACACCATGAAGAGAGCTAACATGGGAGAAATGCAGCTATCGCTGGCCCTTTTCTGTGAAAGCTGCATTCCACATGGTGCCTGCTGGAATTTATTTATTTAGCTGTATTCATATTTATATTCCGCTTTTCACCGGGTCAAAGCGGTCAATTGGGGGATACATTTAACACGAGGGGATATGACACACATACGTTAATACTTACAGGGAACATGGGCAATGGAGGGTTAAGTGGCTTGCCCAAGACCACAAGGAGTGCCTATAGGACTAGAAATCCCAGTCCCTCCGGCCTGAGATTGCTGTCCCCAGGTGGGACTTGAACCCCGGCCCTCCGGCCTGAAGTACCTTGTCCTAACCACTAGACCACTCCTCCCTATGGGTGGAGTGGTCTAGTGGAATGGGTGGGATTTGGGCAGTTCCATGCAGCTACAGCGGGTGTTGACTTGCACAGTGGCTGCATGTTTTACAGGCTTCATGGATTCAGCTATTGCTGCCTCAGTTGGTGGCGTTAACGGCATTTGCAAAGCTGCCTCCCCATGATCTCTGTTTTCTTTGTGCTGTTTACAGGGGGAAGTGCTGGGAATGCCCTCTGCAGATTCCACAGAACCTTTGCAGCTAACGCTGGCTTTTTGCAACTATCGACCGGTGTTAGCTGCAAAGGCCGTTTGCGGGTTAGACCCCTTTGTATCCGTTCAGAGCTGTTCCCTGAACACTGGACAAAACTGGGGCTTCTGACCCTCCTGCGGCCATCTCCAGTCACAGGGCCTTCCCTGTAATCTACCAGTAACAGTAGTGGTGCAAGGATAGGAGGTGCCCTAGGTGAACCTCACTCCTGGCTTCCTGCTCTGCTCCTGCCCCTGCCCCCATTGCTGCTGTTGCTACCCCTCCCCAGGACCAGCAGCGGTGGCAATGGCTTTAAACAGCACCATAGCACTTACCTAAAGTTTTGGCACTGCAATGCTGTTCCTACTTCTGCCCCTCCGGTGCAGACTTCCCTGTTTGCATGGGGATGGAAGCGGCTAGACATGTCTGTCACATTCATTTTATAAAGTGAAGTAAGTTATAGTATTCTATAACTTATGTGCATAGATTTATATTCGGCCGCTGTGCACACCCACAATAAAAGAACACCCCATCTGTCTGATGTGCATATTTGCAGAATAGTGACCAGCAAATGTATGCACCTAAAGGCCCATTCGCATGCAAGAATCACTGAAAACAGATGATTTACTGCATGGCCCCTTATCACATTACCTCCAAAATGCAAATTTTGGCAGGTAAATGGACTCTTGTAAAATTAGGTCATGCCTAAAACTGCTCACATTGTAAGCTGGCGCATATGTATTGATTAGGCAAGGAGTTTGGGTGAAGAATGGAAGCATTGAATGGCCAGGTTTAGTGTTTAGTGAGGATGGCTAGATCCTGTAGTCATGCTATCCGTCTCTGCTGAATATCGGGCCCAGTGAGCATGGAGAGATGCAGGACTGGGAGGAGGAAAAGGGCGATACTTCTGGAGGGGCAGCTACACCCACGGCAAAAAGCCAGTCTGGGCTGCCAGATCATTTCAATCTTGGCTTCCTGCTTCCTCTTGCTGTGATCACCATCTTGCTGCTGCCTCCAGCTCCACTCTGCTGAGTGCTAGGAGAATGAGAAGGAGGAGAGAAGGCTGGGGAGGGGGGGGGGGGGGTGAGTGACGGCATCAAGTCTAGGGAAGACACTTACTGGCATGAATCAAGGTGTTGGCATATTTCATTAAAAATCTTTGCTGTTTGCTATACTATCTTCCTAACCAGGAATTTTTCTAGATAGTCATAATGAATATGTATGAGATATATTTGCATATATATATATATATATATATATATATACACACACCTTTCCCCCCATCTGATTACCCCACCCTTTGGCCCCCCAAAATGAAAGTCAAGCTACACGCATGTCCCCAAACTAATCCATTTTATCTCTCCTCCCCTCATAGAAATCAAATTCTTGAAGTTCCCCACTGATTTTGCTTATTAGCTTGACTTGAGCAAAGGCCTCATGGAACAAGTTAGTGAGCTGAAGCTCTGCAAATACTCTGGAAAGTTAGCAAAGAGAAAAAGAGACAATTAGACATACTCATGCAATTAACATTTTAGATCTGTTTTTATTTGTCTACATCTCTATATTCTGTGTGGCCGAGGCCGGGTATTTTGTTAACATAGATATCTGTACTAATCCAGCTTGTTCAGTTTTCTGAATGGGTGTAGGGATGTAATTTAGTCATGTGCTGCCTGGGTGGAATTAACACATTGTTCACATGATAAACAGTTGCGTCCATTTAGTCTGTTTGTAGCAGCCAGTGAGGTTTTTTTTTTACTCTTGTTTTGCTGTTTCTCATGTCTTTGCCTCCTTTCTCTTCCCGCCACATACACTTTCAGAGATGAAAGGCTTCAAGGTCTAATGCACAGTACTGTGTAAAAATAGAACCTGCAAAGTGCTACAAAGTAACTCAGAAAGCTAAGTAATGATGGCAGCAAGGAAAGATTATTTTTCTCTCTTCAGTGCTCTACTGTCCCCTAAAGATCAAACTGTTTCTGGCATGACCCAGTAGTTTCTAATCAATGACCATCAAATGGTCTCTCTCAGACCATTCCAAACACATGTGCTCCATATGCCCTGTTGCAGAATCCTTTCCATTGTTTTGTTTTTTTGTTATTGTTTTGCTTTGTTTTTTTAACTCAATTACATTTATGATTGAGAAATCAATGCCGCATTTGCATGGGGGTTGTCAAATATGCTCAATCAGGGACTAGGCATTACAATATTTTGGTCCAGTTTCCATTAACCATGTATTAATTGAGGGCAATTTGTGGTAACCTTTAGAGCATGCAAAAACTGCAGAGCATTAAATGTCCCACACTAACCACATAGAGCAGGTTGAGTGGTTTAGGGGTGGAGTTTGGGTGGTGGCTGTACATTGTGGTTAGCGCATGCCAACTATTAGTTTTTCAGTTAACATGGGCGCACTTACCAGCATCTTAACTGCATCCGCAGTAATCATGGCAAATTAGCAAGAGGGCGACTCTATACCCACATTAACTGCATTGGGACATATCGTGTATGCTCCCATTCATTACTGCAGGTCTGGCGCCACCCCTTGCTAATTTTGGGGGCTGAACGTGCCATTAACAACCACATTTTAATAAATATACGCTGATATGCCCTAGTACTATAGTGGGTTTAAGTTCCTATTATTGAAATTACACTAAAATTGGATTTGGGTTTTTTTTGTCTGTTGCGTTCTCTGGGAAAATGTCCTAGTTCTGCTCTGTATTCATTGTTTGAGGGGAGGGTCTACCATTTTTTATGGATGCAGAATATATGTTTACATTTACGATCATGCCAGACAGGTGTGCAGTGTCAGGCGTCAATATTTTTTTATATTAGAGTCCCAAGCAGCATAATTAAACTCCTACTATTTGTGATGAGTATAACCATTATTCTAAAGTCTCTTTTTATCATTATTATTATTATAGCCTGAGAATATAAGTTGCTTTCTTTTTTCTTGGGTAGCATTCTCAAATATATTTTCTGTTCCTTGCGCAAGACCCAAAAGGCAGGAAGAGCTCTGGAGTCTCAATATGTGGATGAGACAGTGCAAGAAAGAGGGATTTGGATTTGTAGGAACTGAGCAACATTCTAGGGAAGGGGGAGGGGGGCTTTTCTGAAAGGATGGGCTCCACCTTAACTGGGGTGGAACTAGACTGCTGGCATTAACCTTTAAAAAGGAGATAGAGCAGCTTGTAAACTAGATAATAGGGGAAGCCAACTCGCTCAAGAGTGCATGTTTTGGAAGGATGTATCCATGAAAGATATTAGCAAAAGAGGGAAGTTTGGACATCCTGATAGAGAGGTTCCAATAAAAATTAAAGTAACCAAGACGTCTTTAAGTACAGAGCAGACAGAGCTGAAAGATTCTTAATTGCCCCTGTCATCAGAAAACCAGAATGCTAATATGGACAAAATACAACTTATAAAATTTCTTGTATGCAAATGCTAGCAGTCTAAAAAATAACATGGGCGAGTTATAAGAACATAAGATATGCCATACTGGGTCAGACCAAGGTCCATCAAGCCCAGTATCCTGTTTCCAACAGTGGCCAATTTAGGTCATACATAGCTAGCAGTATCCCCAAGAGACACAGGTTCCACAATGCTTGTATTGGGTCAAGCATTGATATCTGGGTCCCTTTTTAATAATGGTTTATGGACCTTTCCTCCAGGAACTTGTCCAAACCTTTTTTAAACCCAGCTACACTAACAGCCCTTACTACATCCTCTGGTAACAAATTCCAGAGTTTGATTACACGTTGAGTGAAAAAATATTTTCTCTTTTTTGTCTTAAATAGTTTACCCTGTAGCTTGTCATGCAGCAGGAGCTGATGGAAGCAAAGATGCAAGAAAAGAAGCTGTTTTTGACAATATAAAAGATGTGCACGGGATGCAATTCCCGCACAGAGCAACTAGAGGGAGCAGGTATGCACTCACAGAGGCTGACTGGACACACCTAGCTAATCGACACCACCTGACAAGCAGCCCAGAAAGCTCAAACACAGGAGAGCTTTATAAGCAAGAGGCTGGAGACTGGAAAGAGGGTGGAGATAGAGGTGGACCGGAGAGAAGCACCAGGAGCAAAGCTGTGTGAGAGAAATGCACCACGAGCAAGGGCCAAAAAGAAGGAAGCACCAGGAGCATTGAGCTAAGCCCTAGGAGTGAATGGGAAAGCAATGCTGAGCAAAGGAACAGTCACTTTGGGAAGCAGAGCAGTGCTGAAGGAAGAAGCCAGAAGTTAGGTTTGGACAGAGGCCTGCGCTTACCGGAGGAACCAGTGACCAGACTGAAAGGTAACAAGAGCTTTCAGGGAAAAGACTGGCACAGGGATTGTATCCCAGGAGAACTACTGGAAGGAGAAAGTTCCTGTTCTACATGCTGTTGGAAGCCAAGGTATGCTGACTCTGTTTTTAAGAGAAAAAGCTCACCTTATAAGTGCCCTTTTAAAAGCAATGCTCGTTTTACAAGAAAGGAAAGCAAACCTACCTTGTATAACCCAGATTGTAAAAGCAAAAATGTAGGCCATGCTCACTGGCGAACCTTAGAAGAACTCTACAAACACCCAGAGAATAAGAATAGCGACTGGCCAATTCCAATAGCCAGAGAAACCCCAGATACAGAAAGGGATAACTCTGACTCAGAGCCGATGCAAGTGGAATTTGTGGAGCCTAGTCTTTTGTCTCAAGAGGAGATGGACTGTTCTCTATGCATTACAAGCAGTATAGAATCACTGCTAGACTTGTAAATAATATATGCTGTCTCCAGAGTGCTACTTGTATGCTAAAAGGAAGAAGAGTATTGAAACGCTTGAGTTACTCTAGGAAGCCTTAATTAATCCTTGTTACAACTGTGAAGCATAACAGTTTTTCTTTACCATGAGTTTGTTTCATTCCTGAAGTAAAGGACATTTTCCTCTATGTTGTGACCCACCTGAATCTTTTGCGTAAAGGGAAATAAAAGCCTATGTTATCCCTCTACTCTGCATTCACAATTTACTTCTTAATAGGAGCTGAACTACTAAGACCAGGCTGCACCGGCTCTTAAAGGAACCTCCTCTCATATAAAAATATCTTTGTGTCCAACCTACCCCTATGACCACTGGCCACCAGGGGCGGTACTCGACAAGCTTTATTACATGTCCCCTAGACTTTCTACATTCTGATAGCATAAACAATCATTCTACTCCACTCCATTCCACTCTACTCCACTCCATTCATTAATTTATAGACTTCTATCATATCTCCCCTCAGCCGTCTCTTTTCCAGGTTGAAGAGCCCCAACCTTTATAGCCTCTCTTCATAGGAGTAGCCTTCCATCCCCATTACCATTTTGGTGGCTCTTCTCTCTACCTTTTCTAATAACGCTATATCCTTTTTAAGATACGGCGACCAGAATTGCACACAATATTGAAGGTGCGGTCGTACCATGGAACGATACAGAGGCATTATAATATCCTTTGTTTTATTTTCCATTCCTTTCCTTATGATACCTAGCATTCTGATTTCTGGGCTGCCACTGCACACTGGGCGGAGGGTTTTAACATGTTATCCACGATGACTCCTAAATCTTTTTCCTGGGTGGTGGTTCCCAATGTGGAACCTTGCATTGTGTAACCATAGTGTGGGTTGTTCTTTCCTAGGTGCATAACTTTGCACTTGTCCACATTAAATTTCATCTGCCATTTGGATGCCCAGTCTTCCAATTTATCCAGATCCTCCTGCAGTTTTCCACAATCCTCTTGGGTTTTAACAACTTTAAACAGTTTTGTGTTGTCTGAAAATTTGATAACCTCACTAGTTATTCCTTTTTCCAGGTCATTTATGAATATGTCAAAAAGTAGCGGACCCAGTACATATCCCTGGGGTACTCCACTATTCACCTTTTTCCATTGGGAAAATTGGCCATTTAGCCCTACCCTCTGCTTTCTATGTTTTAACCAGTTCCCGATCCACAATAGTACACTGCCTCCTATCCCATGACTTTTTAGTTTTGCCAAAAGTCTCTGATGAGGGTCCTTGTCAAAGGCTTTCTGAAAGTCCAGATACACTATATCAACCGACTCACCTTTGTCTAGCTGTTTATTCACACCTTCAAAAAAGCATAACAGATTAGTAAGACAAGATCTTCCTTGTCTAAAGCCATGTTGGCTGTCTCCCATTAGGCCATGACTATCTACATGCTGTGTAATTTTGTTCTTTATGATGGTTTCTACCATTTTTCCCAGTACTGACATCAGGCTCACTGGTCTGTAGTTTCCAGGATCACCCCTGGAAACCTTTTTAAAAATTGGCATTACATTGGCGATCCTCCAATCTTCAGGTATTACAGATGATTTAATAAAAGTTCACAGATTACTAATAGCAGGTATGCAATCTCATATTTCAGTTCTTTCAACACTCTTGGATGTATACCATCCGGTCCAGGTGATTTGCTACTATTCAGTTTATCAAATAGTTGTAATACATCTTCCTGGTGTAGCGATATTTCTCTCAATTCTTCTGCAGTATCACCTTTAAATACCACTTCAGTCTTGGGTAACATCCCTACATCTTCCTCAGTAAAGACCGAAGCAAAGAATTCATTCAGTCTCTCCGCTATAGCCTTGTCTCCTCTTACTGCCCCTTATGCCCCTCTATCATCTAACGGTCCAATTGACTCTCTCACAGGCCTTTTGCTACGAAAGTACTTGAAAAAGTCTTTATTTCATGTTTTTGCTTCCGTAGCAAGTTCCTTCTCAAATTCTCGCTTTGCCTGCCTTACAAATGCTTTGCATTTAACTTGCCAGTGCTTGTGCTGTTTCCAGTTTTTGTCGTTTGGCTCTTTTTTTCATTTCCTGAAAGATGCTTTTTTGGCAGCAACAGCCTCTCTGACCTCACCTTTAAACCATGCTGGCAGTTTTTTGGACTTTCTTCCACTTTTCTTAATGTGTGGAATACAGCTGGTCTGGGCTTCCAGGATAGTATTTTTAAACAACACCGATGCTTGATGTAAGTCTTTAACCTTTGCAACCACTCCTTTTAGTTTTTTCTTAGCTATATTCCTCATTTTATCATAGTCTCTCTTTTGAAAGTTAAAAGGTAGTACTGTGGGTTTCTTTATTATCCCTCCTCCACTAATTAAATCAAACACAATCATGCTATGATCACTATTGCCAAGTGGCCCCAACACCCTTATTTCTTGCACCAGATCTGGTGTTCCACTAAGGACTAGGTCCAGTATGGCTTCCCCTCTGGTCGGTTCATGAACCAGCTGCTCCAAGAAGCAGTCATTTATTTCATCTAGAAACTTTATCTCCTTAGCATGTCTTGCCATGACACTGACCCAGTCGATACAGGGGTAATTGAAATCACCCATTATTATTACTGTGCTGTGACTTTTGTTAGCTTCCTTGATTTCTTTGAGCATTTCATCATCCATTCGTTCATTCTGGCCAGGCGGTCAATAGTACTCCCCCACTGCCATCACCTTCCCCTTCATACATGGAATTTCAATCCATAGAGATTCTACAGCAAATTTTGTTTCCTGCAAAACTTTAATCCTTTCTGACTCAATGCCCTCTCTAACATAGAGCGCAACCCCTCCACCAATTTGATCAGTTCTATCATTACGATATAGAGCCAGAAGATCATCCACAGTAAACACCCTGAATATCCCCAACAAGATCACAAAATGCTCACAGTCCACAAAAAAAAGAGCTTTCGAGTACTATGCTCCCTCGTGCTGGAATACACTCCCACCTAACATCCAGTCCATAACAGACCTCACCACCTTCAGAAAGGCCCTGAAACATTACCTCTTCATTCAGCACTACGGCACCACACAACGTCCAGTCATCTCCAATCAATTAAACAACCACCCTGCGCCATCCACTATACATGACCCTAGCACAACATGTTAGCTCTACCAGAACCCGAGTTGGACCGTGTACATAGTATCCAAAATGTTTATAATGCTTATAAATAGATCCTATAATGTAAATAGATAGTCTAAAACCTGTGTATAGTTTACCCAGTTCAACCCAAGTTTACCAACCCTATTCTCTGTAAGTCCAGTACGGTCCTCCAAGACTGGACAAAGTTATTGTTACCTGTAAACCGAGCTGAAATTGAAAACGCGGTATAGAAAAACTTTAAATAAATAAATATATAATTTGTATCCAGGTACCACAGTTTCCCACTGGTTGTCCTCCTTCCACCATGTCTCTGAGATTGCAGTCATATCTAACCTCTCATTTAGTGCTATATATTCTAACTCTCCCATCTTATTGTTTAGACTTCTAGCATTTGCATACAAGCATTTTAGAGACTGTATTTTATTAATATTAATCTGGCTATTGGTAGGCATGGGTAATTTGGAATCTTTACGCTCTGCTACACCATACTCAAGGGAATTTGGGCTACTTTACTCTTTTTTGGAACCTCACTGCTTTTGGTAGTATCCTTCAAGGATACCTTCTTCCGAACCATGCGCTCTTGGGCAACTGTCGGCTTTCCCCTATTTTCTAGTTTAAAAGCTTCTCTATCTTCTTTTTAAAGGTTAATGCCAGCAGTCTGGTTCCATCCTGGTTAAGGTGAAGCCCATCCCTTCGGAAGAGCCCCTCCTTTCCCCAAAATGTACCCCAGTTCCTAAGAAATCCAAAACCCTCATCCTTGCAGCATCGTCTCATCCACACATTGAGACTCCGGAGCTCTGCCTGCCTTTTGGGTCCTGCACGTGGAACGGGAAGCATTTCGGAGAATGCTACCCTGGAAGTTCTGGATTTCAACTTCCTACCTAAAAGCTTAAATTTAGCCTCCAGAATCTCCCTACCATATTTTCCTATGTCATTGGTACTGACATGTACCAAGACAGCAGACTCCTCCCCAGCACTATCTAAGATCTTATCTTGGCGGTGCGTGAGGTCCGCTACCTTCGCTCCAGGCAGGCATGTTACCAGGCGATCCTCATGTCCACCAGCCACCCAGCTATCTACATGCCTAATGATTCAGTCACCAACTATAACAGCTGTCCTAACCCTTCCCTATTGAGCACATGGCCCTGGAGAAATGTCCTCAGTGGGAGAGGGTTTTACATCACCTAGAGGACAGGTCCTAGTTACAGGATCACGTCCTGCCACACCAGGGTGATGCTCTCCTGTCACGTGACCTCTCTCCTCCATGGCAACAGGAATGCTGCCAGACTGGAGGTGGGACTTCAGGACTATATCCCTTTAGGTCTCGTCCATGTACTTCTTTGTCTTTCTTATGTCTTTAAGGTCTGCTACTCTAGCCTCTAGAGAACGGACTTGTTCCCTGAGAGCAAAGACCTCTCACCAACTGGGAGAAAATCATACATGTGACACTCAATGCAAAAGACTGGAAAGCCCCCATCTCGCTGTTGGACTGTTGTCTGCATCTTAGTTTAAAACTTGTGTTTAGGTCTTTAAATTCTGTACTTACTAAGGGTTGGTGTAGATGCTTATACTAATAAGTTAGAATACATAGCACTAAATGAAAGGTTAGATATAATTGGCATCTCAGAGACCTGGTGGAAGGAGGACAACCAATGGGATATTGTGATACCTGGGTATAAAATATTTTGCAATGATAGAGTAGATCAAATTGGTGGAGGGGTTTCACTCTATGTTAGAGAAGGCATTGAGTCACACAGGATAAATGTTTTGTAGGAAACAATTTACAAAATACACTGTAGAAACTCTGTGGATAGAAATTCCATGTAGAAAGGGGAAGGCAATCACAGCGGAGGTGTACTACTAACTTCCTGGTCAGAACGAACAGATGGATGATGAAATGCTAAGAGAAATCAGGGAAGCTAATAAAAGTTATAACACAGTAATAATGGGTGATTTTGATTACTCTGGTATCGACTGGGTCAGTGTCAGAGGGCATGCTACAGAGATAAAGTTTCTTGATGAAATAAATGACTGCTTCTTGGAGCAGCTGGTTCATGAACTGACAAGAGGAGAAGCCATTTTGGACCAAGTCCATAGTGAAACACAGGATCTGGTGCAAGAGGTAAGGGTATTGGGGCCACTTAGCAATAGTGATCACAGCCTGATCGTGTCTGGTTTAATAAATGGAGGAAGAATTGTAAGGAATCCACAGTACTACCTTTTAACTTTCAAAAGGGAGACTGATAAAATGAGGAAAATATAAAAAAAACCTAAAAGAAGCCCAGACCAGCTGTATTCCACGCTTTAAGAAAAGTGGAAGGAAGTCCAAAAAACTGCCAGCATGGTTTAAAGATGAGGTCAGAGAGGCTGTTGTGGCCAGAAGAGTATCTTTCAGGAAATGGAAAAAGGAGCCAAATGACAAAAACTGGAAACAACATAAGCACTGGCAAGTTAGATGCAAAGCATTCATAAAGCAGGCAAGGAGAGAATCCATAGAAAAGCTTGTCATGGAAGCAAAAATGCACAATAAAATCTTTTTGAAGTACATCCATTGTGGAAAAAACTGTGAGAGAGTCAGATGGACCATAAGGTGATAGAAGGGTAAAAGGGGTGCTAAGGGAGGACAAGGCCATAGTGGAGAAACTGATTGAATTCTTTCCTTCAGTCTTTACTGAAAAAGATGTAGGGAAGTTACCCATGCATGAAATGGTATTTAAAGGTGATGTATCAGAAGAATTGAAACACATATTGATAAACTGGGATGATGTATTATAGTATTTGATAAACTAAAGAATAGCAAATTACCTAGAATGGATTCCAGGGTGCTGAAAGGACTGAAATATGAGATTACAGACCTACTATTAGTAATCTGTGAACTATCATTAAAATTATCTGTAGTACCTCAAGATTAGCCAATGTAACGCCAATTTTTAAAAAAGGTTCCAGGAGTGATTGGGGAAACTACAGACCGGTGAGCTGATGTCAGAACCATGCACAATAGTAGAAATCTTTATAAAGAATAAAATTACTGAACATGTAGATAGTCATGGTTTAATGGAAGAGAGCCAACATGGATTTAGCCAAGGAAGGTCTTGTCTTACTAATCCGTTATATATTTTTTTGAAGATGTGAATAAACAATTGATATAGGGGTCATTATGGAACACGAATCAGCTGGTTAGACATGCGATAAAGATGTTTTTCTTGCTAAAATGTCTAGAACTGTATCCATGTGGCCCTGAACATACAAGGTGCTAGGATGAGGATCTCAGAATGTGGGTAGGAGGGGGAAGAATGAGGGTGTGGCAAAAGCCATGGAAATGTAGAAATAGTATTCCGGAAAGGCCCATGTACTTCCCACGGACGCCTAAGTTATACCAGCAACATGGAATAAGGCCAGGACTTAGAAAACTTTCTGCTCTGATCTTCAACGCATTCCATAGAGATAAATGCCTGTGACACATCTTTAGCGAACTGGTATGTCTGTCTGGGAGGGTACAAGATGCAGTTGTAAAGAATAGAATGCACAGTTGAAGGACATTTGTAAGGTTAAGGAACAATAAAAACACCCCTAAAAAATATAAAGCACTGCAATAGTCTCTATTCTGGCTATATCAACTTTTGCTATTTGTGCTAAATGGGCTAATCTACTGATAATGCATGAAACCTGGAGAAAAAAATTGCAAAACAGGAAGCTGTTCCTACTTGGAGATTCCATCATCAGAGGCTCTTCGGCCAGCAGGAATGTAAACCGAATTGTTGGCATAGTCAGTGCAGAAAGTAAGCATTCCAAAAATGTTGTTATCCACTTGAGTACAAATGACCTGGCTAGAAACAGTATCTCTACAGTACGTACAAAGGGACTTTCAGCTTTTGGGAGGGAAACTTAAATCCATTGAGGCCAATTCTGGTTCCTGCACGTCTGGCCACATTGCTGTGCAAAAACCGGACATGCAGGAAATGGACCCGATTCTGCCGCCGCGGGGCCCAGACGTACTCACGATGGCAGAATCAGGACTTGGATATCTGGTCAGGCACCCCATTCAAGTGCGGGGGACATCTACTGGCCTGCCCACCCAGCCACAGAACGCTCCGGCTGGTGTGCTGGTGCAGTGGAATCCTTTTGCCATGGCACCGGCACTTCCAGCCAGATCATCCGATTGCCCCAAAGTATAGCAGCCCCATCACCCCACTGCCCAACCCTTGGCAGAGTCCTCTAAGGCCAAGATTGGGTGCCCTCCCGTGGCGTCATGATGGAGTAGTGGGGGACTGCAGGCTGCGATCAATAACGTGCCCGGCACTTATTCCACCATTGGGGTGGAATAAGCCGGGCATATAAATGGGAGCCAGGGAACATACAGAGGCATGACTGGAATTGTCTCTGTATGTTCCAGCAGCTGGGCCTTCTCCTGTACTGCCCTCTCTCGACTCCGTTCAGCGTTCCCCGCACAACTGATCTGTACTTGCGGGGAGCACTGAGTCCAGAATCGTGATCAGGGGCTGTGCGCAGGTTGGAAGTTCAACCCAGATGTCCAGTCCTGCTATTTGCCATGCAGAATAACCACCATTGTCAACAGTATAGCATTCTCAGAATTTCTATCTGTTCATGATAAGGAGGAAGAGAGGCTGCATCACATAACCAACTTTAATATGTGGCTCCAAACTTGGTGTAAATGAGAAAGATTTAGATATATAGCCAACTGGGGCAATAGATGGAACAAGAGACTGTACTGTGTTAATGGACTGCATCTCTCTGTGGCAGGAAAAAGGATCCTAAGCAGACAATTCAGTCAATATGTGGGCAAGCATTTAAACTAGGGAAAAAACAAATTCAGAACATCACTTCCAGCAGGAACATAATAACATTGGTAATAGTCAAATTAATCCACACATCAATGGCAAGAGGGAAGAGGAGTTGAACAAAATCTGTCCAAAACACAAGCAAGCCAACCAACAATAGCTGGAAGGCAATGAGCACAAATGCCTGACCTAGAAGCCCTGATGGTGGAAATGGACTTGGACATTGTCTCCAATACAGAAACATGGTTTAACAAGTCACATGAATAGGATGTAGCCATAGCTGGCTATAATTTATTTAGAAGAGATAGAGAAGGCCTCCAACTCAAACTGAGGAAATGGATAGAGACTTGATAGTTGATATTCCAAAGGTAGCTATGAAGGGAGAAGTGATTATTGGGTGACTTTACTAGATGTGTATTGGAGTATTCCTGCTGTAAATCTGGGAAGAAGTGAAAAGATTGTGGTGCCCTCCAAGAAGCATTGCTCAGACAACTGGTGATGAAACTGACCAGGGAAAGTTCAATGCTAGATTTAGTACTTACCAATAGAGATAGCACATTGAATGTCTGGGTGGGTACCCATTTGAGCAGCAGTGATCATCACACACTGTGGTTTGAGGAAAAAGTCAAGGCAGAGTCCTGGACTTCAAAAACGCTGACCAGTAAAATGTGAAAGTACCTGAAGAAGTTGGCAGAGTGGGAGGAGATAAGGGAAGTGGAATTGCAGTGGGCTAAACTAAAAGAGTCAATAAAAGGGGAAGTAAATAAAAACAAGAGGAAAAGGAAACCTATATGGCTCTCCAAAGAAGTGGCTGCACAAATACAGGCAAAAAGCACAGCTTTCAGAAAATTGAAAAGATCTCAAAAAGAGGAACACAGAAAAGAATACAGGATAAAGCTAAAAGAGAGAAAGAGGAATAAGGATAGTGAAAGCAAAGGTAGAAGAAAAGATGGTTAAAGAGGTGAAGGATGGAGACAAAAGTTTTCAGGTATATTCAGGAGAAGAGGAAGATCAGAGGTGGAATTGCAAAACTCAAAACTGTCGATGATGGATTTGCGGAAAGTGACATTGAAAAAGCGAAAATGCAAAACAAATACTTCTGTTTTCATAAAAGAAAATCCTGGAGAAGGACCACATATGAGTGACAAATATACAAATGGTAATGGAGTAGATACCACACCATTCACAGAAGATGATGTGTTTGAATGGCTTGCAAAACTGAAAGTGGACAAGGCCATTGGACCAGATGGGATAGATCCCAGGATACTGAAAGAGCTCAGAGAGGTTCTGATAGGACCTTTAAAGGATGTTTTTAATTGATCCTTGGAGACTGGAGAGGTTCCGCAGGATTGGAGAAAGACTGATATGGTACCTCTTCACAAAAGTGGTAATAGGGAAGAGGTGACAAACTATAGGCCGGTAAGCCTTATCTCTCTGGTGGGAAAAGTAATGGAGGCACTCTTGAAAGAAAGAATAGTAGACTTTCTGGAAACCAATGGATTGCATGATCCGAGGCAACATGATTTTACCAGGGAAAGATCAAGCCAGATAAATTTGATTGAGTTCTTTGATTGGGTGACCAGAGAACTAGATGAAGGGCATGTAGTGGAGGCGATATACTTACAGTAGATTTTAGCCAAGAGTTTGATACTGTTCTTTATAGGAGACTTATCAATAAACTGAGCAGCTGGGGATAGGTCCCAAGGTGGTGAACTAGATCTGAAATTGGTTGACTGATAGAAGGTAAGGGTAAACAGAACTTACTCAGAAGAAATGAAGGCACGCAGTGGCGTCCTGGGACTGATACTCTTCAATGTATTTATGAGTGACATTGCAGAAGGACTGAAAGGAAAGGTCTGCCTTTTTTGCTGATGACACAAACATTTGCAACAGAGTGGACACTTCTGAGGGAGTGGACAACATGAGGAAAGATCTAAAAGCACTGGAAGAATGGTCTAATGCTTGGCAGTTATGATTTAATGCGAAGAAGTACAGTCATGGACTTGGGATGCAGAAATTCAAAGGAAAAGTATGCAGAAGAGGGAGAGAGGATGATGTGCATGGACCAGGAGAGGGACCTCAGAGAGCTGGTGTCTGAGGATCTCAAGGTGGCAAAACAATGTGATAAGGTGGTAGCCAAAGCCAGAAAGATGCTGGGCTGCATATAGAGAGCAATAACCAGTAGAAAGGAAGAGATATTAATGTCCCTGTGCAAGTCATTGATGAGGCCTCACTTGGAGTATTGCGTTCAGTTTTGGAGATCATATCTCATCAAGGACATAAAAAGACTTGAAATGGTTCAGTGGAAAGCAACCAAAATAATTCAGAGCCTTGAAGACCTAAATATGTATACCCTAGAGGAGAGGAGGGACAGGGGAGATACGATACAGATTTTTAAATACTTAAAGGGTATCAACGAACAAACAAATCTTTTTCAAAGAAGGGAACGACTAGAGGGCATACGATGAAGCTGCAAGGTAGTAAACTTAAGCAACATCAGGAAATACTTTTTCACAGAAAGGGTGGAGGATGTATTGAATGCCCTCTCAGTGAAGGCGGTAGGGCAAATGCAGTGATGGAATTCAAAATGGCATGGGGCAGACACAGTGGATCCCTTTATAGCAAGAGGATGAAATCAAAGCAAACTTAAATATCTTTTAATAGAGGGGGCTGACCTGGATGGGGCAGCAGGTACAATCCTAAACACAGGCATAGAGGGGGTGTGATCTGCACAGAGCTGCAGTTGAATCCACTCTAGCCACTTTACTGGGAAGACTAGATGGACCACACTGGTCTTTATCTGCCATCAATACTATGTTACTATGACACAAAATTATTCATTGTTAAAAAACAAGATTTTAAAAAATTGCAAGAGGATCTTGATAAAGTCGAAGACTGGACATCCAAATGGCAGATGAAATTTAATGTGGACAAGTGCAAAGTTATTCACTTAGGGGTCATTCCAGAACATGAATAAGCCGTTTAGACATGAGGGATAGCCGTTTTCTCGTGAAAACGTCTAGAACCGTATTTCAAAACCACACGGCCCTGGACGTATATGGCGCTAGCACGGGGATCTCAGAATGTGGGTGGGAGGGGGCAGAATGGGGGCATGGCCAGGCGCAGAGATGTATAATGCGTATCCAGGAAAGGCTCATGTACGTCTTCTGTGTTATCTGTGTATGTCCAAGTTATTCCTGTGGTAACATGGAATATGGGCAGGACTTAGAAAATTGTCTGCTCTGCTCTGCAGTGCAGCTCATATAGGGAATGGCGGTGACAATTATGTTTTGCACTGTGTGTCTGCAGTTGGGGAAAACACAAGATGCGGTTCTGCAGAACATAAAGCAGAGGTGAAGGAAGGGTGTACGGTAAAGAAACATTAATAAACACCCCCACAGAAATATTAAGAAGTACATCAGTATTTATTCTGGCAAAGCTGACATTCACTGCTTGTGCTAAGGGAGCAAATATAAGGGTCCCTAATAATTCCTATGCAAAAAAAATGTGACTGTTGGAGTCCTGGGACTCCATACTGCAACGTTATACCAGCTGTAGCTGATAGGTGCAAGGCATCTTTTTTTCAGAAGTATGTATTTTTGAGATTACATGTGAGAGTGTGTGTGTGTGTGTGTGGTGGGGGGGGGGGGTTGGTTTGAGTGTTGTACTCACAAATCTGTGGGGGGGGGGGGGATTTGAATGTCTAGTCGGTACCTGGACCGTAGGGATGACTGCAGTGTCATCAAGTGCCGATGTGATCAGGCAGAAAAAGGCATTCAACAGTGCAAACAGCACTAATAAATGCCCAAGTGCACTATCATCGGTCTCTACAAATGTGCACATTTGGGCATGTCTTAGTGCTGTGTGCACTGTTGATTGCTCTCATTCCGAGGGTCCCTCACTTGTGACAGGGATATCTTTTGACATGTATCTATGGAGAAATTGTTCAGTTTTTTTCCCGGTCCTTAGCATTATATAGACTTTTTCCAGATGCCCTAGGGATATCTATATAGACATTTGATACATGTGCATATCAGACATGTCCATGTTTCTGGAATTGTGCCTGAACTTGCACATGTCTTCCTTTCTTTTCTTATGCTCTGGCTTTTGACATCCTAAATTGCACTTGGATGTCCCATTTGGAATGTGCCTCCATGGGAAGAACAACCCAAACCATGGTTACACAATGAATCATAAGGAGAGGAATGGAGAATGAAACCAAGGATATTATAATGCCTCTGTATCGTTCCATGGTGCGACCGCACCTTGACTATTGTGTGCAATTCTGGTCACTATATCTTAAAAAGGATATAGCAGAACTAGAAAAGATATAGAGAAGAGCCACCAAAGTGGTAAAGGGGATGGAAGGATACTCCTATAAGGAAAGGCTGAAAAGATTAGGACTCTTCCACTTGGAAAGAAGACAGCTAAGGGTAGATATGATAGAGGTCTATAAATTAATGGATGGAGTGGAACAGGTAAACACAGGTTGGTTGTTTACTTCTTGAAAAAGTAGAAAAACCAGAGGACACTCAATGAAGCTACAATGTAGCCCATTTAGGACTAATAAGAGAAAACATTTTTTCGCTCAACGTGTAATCAAACTCTGGAATTGTTATCAGGGGATGTAGTAAAAGCTGTTAGTGTATTTGTGTTAAAAAAAGGGTTTGGACAAGTTCCTGGAGGAAATGTCCATCAACCATTGTTAAGGAAGACCAGAAAAATCCACTGCTTTCTCCAGGATGAGCAATGTGGAATCTGTGTACCTTTTTGGAAACCTGACAGATACTTGTGACCTGGATTGGCCACTGTTGGAAACAGGATACTGGGCTTGATGGACCTTGGTCTGACCCAGTATGGCATTTCATATGTTCTTAGACTGGTATTCTGCATGAGGGTGTTCTCCCCTACCCCTCCAAAGAGGGCCCTTGTTTTGGGTGCTTGGGGTGCAGATTGCCTTCAGTCAACCCTATATCCACATATTTTATTTATTTATTTAACATTTCTTATATACTGCCTTTCATGATATCAAGGTGGTTTACATTGAACAAACTGAAATTACATTGAACAGGGCATTATAACTTGGAGATAACTATTTTACAGGGAATATGGGCTATGGAGGGTTAAGTGGCTTGCCCAAGACCACAAGGAGCACCTGTGGGACTAGAAACCCCAATCCTTCCAGCCCAAGGTTGCTGTCCTCTAGTGGGATTTAAACCCCTGACCCTCTGGCCTGAAGTACCTTGCCCCAACCACTAGGCCACTCCTCCACTCCATATGGAGGAGTGGCCTAGTGGTTGTTGAAACATATAAATCAGCTTTTTATGACTGCAAATGGCACCTAAGGCTTCTAATATTTACTCCTAAATGTATCAATAAAATAAATACATTTCATAGACTTCTTTTGTTGTTGATCTAAATATTTGATAGTACACGTATTAAAAATTCTAGGGGGTATATTCTGCCATAGCTAGGCAAAATAAATCACCTAGCTAACTGGATAGTGCTAAGAGGTGAAAGTTCAGCTGTCCTAACTTAAACCTCTTAAACTATTAGTGACTGAATTGCTGCTAATCAGGTAGTGACTGTCATGACCAGGGCCGGCCTGTTCACTAGGCAAGCTATGTGGCTGCTTAGGGTAGCTGGCCCAGGTGGGGGGTGGCAGCGACACACATGACTGGCCATGCCACACACCCCCAGCTGCCGCTGATTCCGTCTTGGGAGGGGGAGGCGGGCAGCGGCAGTATTTCTAAAAGCGGTGGCGGCTTTTTGCCATCGCTTTCAGAAATCTTGCCACTGCTGCTGCTCACTTCTCCCTCCCGAGACGGAATCCACAGCAGCTGGGGGGGGGGGCGGTACGGCCGGGATTTCCACCTTGGGCGGCAGAAACCCTTGGGCCAGCCATGGTCATGACCTCCAGTCTGCCCCAGACTGTCCTGCTTTTAAATGCCCTGATTTTAACGAGGTGTAATTTTGGCAGTTGTGGGGATATTCAGCAGCATTAACCAGTTTGTGCATTGAATATCACGCTGATCACATTTTAACCAGTTAGCAGGTTTAATAACTGCATAAAGCATTTTGAATATGTTCCCCCTAGTGTAACATTGCATGGCATAATAAGAATAACTTTGTATAGGCTATCTAGGTTGCAGAATGGTTGCTTAGGTTATTTATTTATTTACATTCTCTTATATACTGTGCTATTCTGCATCAGTGTGGTTTACATTGAACAAACTGAAATTACATTGAACAGGGCATTATAACTTGGAAATAACTATTTTACAGGGAACATGGGCTATGGAGGGTTAAGTGGCTTGCCCAAGACCACCTGTGGGACTAGAAACCCCAGTCCTTCTGGCCCAAGGTTGCTGTCCTCTAGTGGGATTTGAACCACTGACCTTCCAGCCTGAAGTACCTTGCCCCAACCACTAGGCCACTCCTATATTCCTGTATTCAAAAATGATGGTAGTATTTAATAATGCTTACTGATATGCACTAAGCATTAGTGTGGGGTTTGCAGCATGGTAAGTGTGCTACATTTATAGTTTGGGGTCCCACTTTAACATTCCCACACTAACTGGGTAGGAACCGATTGGGGAGGGACTGGGTAAATAAGGGTCCGTGGAACATGAGCATTTAGCACAAGTGTTTTGGGTACACGGTAACTATTGCCATTAGCATGGATGCACTCAGTGCCATCTCAGTGGGCTGCGATAAGTAAACTTGCATGCCAGTTAGTGTGGTGCTGTGTGTTAGCAGTGTGGTAACAGCAAGGGATGGATGGCCCTCCATGCTAGTTTTGCGACTCAAACATGCTCCCAGTACGCTCTTTAATAAACATGACCATTGTGCTACCAAAGAAGCACATGCGGAACAGGCGAAGATATTTTATAGAATAACCCATTCAACAAAAGAGCATCATCACTAGAGGATTAGTACATATAAGCAGCACTACATACATATAGGACATGATTTTTCTACATGTAAGTGGCAGATTTTTCAGACCTCAACTGAAGCTGCAGGGGCAGAGCTAGGGAGGAGTCAGTGATTATCTGGATAGCGCCAATTTTATAAGAACATAAGAGATGCCATACTGAGTTAGACCAAAGGTCCATCAAACCCAGTATCCTGTTTCCAAGAGTGGCCAATCTAGGTCCAAGTACTTTCAGGTTCCCAAATGGTAGACAGATTCCATGCTGTTTATACCAGGGGTAAGCAGTGAATTTCCCTAGTCTCTAGTCCACTTTAATAACAGTTAATGGACCTTTCCTCCAGGAACATGTCCACACTTCTCAAACCCAGCTACACTAACAGCTTTTACTACAACTTCTGCAATGACTTCTAGAGTTTGATTTTCAGCCACTATATGGATATGTTTTGTGGATAAAGTTAGGACAGCAAAAAGGTAGTCCTAACTTTATCCATGAAGACTATTCAGATAGCGGCTGAATATCACCACTGACCACAACTGCCAGATATTCATTAAAAACCACAATCCGGATATTGCCACTAAATATCTGGTATGATTTCTCTGTGGTAGCCAGCAGTTAAAGAAACCACTGACCGTCATAGGCTGAATATCAACCTGTAAATTACTGAGAAATTATGGCGATTATGGAGAATATGTTCTCAAATACAACTGCTGATTTTTTGGATAAAATGCCCTATTATAGGGCTCAATAAATTCTGGTTGCCAGGTCACCATGGTGCCTACTGTATTAATTTCGCTCTGGTGCCCAGGATTTCATGCCGACATTTTTCAAGTGTCGACGCTGCCTTCCTCCTCCAATGTGATCAGCTCTTAGCAAGGAACTTGAGCTGCTCAGTGGAGGAAGTTCAGATTGATCTAATTATTTCAGTCTCAAGAGACTTGAAACTAGGAGACCAACCCAAATTTCCTTCGCCATATGGCTCGGGCTCTTGGCAGAGAGACGATCATGGTGAAAAAGCAGCACAGCATTTTTGGTGCAGCAACACAGCGGGAATGGTTAGAGACACTGGGTGAAGGCTGGGGGGAGGCATGAGAGAGAGAAACACTGAGTAATGCCTAGGGAGGGGACTATGAGAGAGAGTGAGAGAGAGAGAGAGAGAGAGAGAGATTGAGTGAAGGTTGTAGAGGTGGGCTATGAGAGAGAGAGACTGGCTGATAGCTATGGTGGACCTATGAAAAAGAAAAGATAGAGATAGAGAGAAACACTCTGTGGTGGCTGGGAGGACTATGAGAAAGAAACATTGAATGATGGCTAAGAGAGGCTATGAGAGAGAAAGACACTGGGTGTTGGCTGGGATGGGATCTATGAGAGATAGAGAGAGAGACTAAATGATGGCGGAAGGTTATGAGAGGGAGAGAGAGAGAAAAGACACTGGATAATGGCTGGTGGACTATAAAAGAAATACTGGGTGATGGCTGGGATGGAGGGCTATGAGACAGAGAGACTGGGTGATGGTGGGGGGCTGTGTGTGAGAGAGAGAGAGAGAGAGACTGGGTGAAGGCAGAGTATGGGGACTATGAGGGATTTTTTTGTTTTTTTGCTTCACGTATTACTAGGCCATGGTGATATCTGAATGCAAAAAGGAAGTTGCTCAGGTGCAGCTATAAAGAGTCACCAATATGCTGCTGACAACATATTGTGGCGCTCGCGCCCCTCCTAGGCGGTCGCCTAGTAGGGACGGGAGTCCATCTTGTATTCCTTTGTTCCAAAGGTGTAGTTGTGAACTCAAAGTAAAACCAAGTGGATGTTTAAAGCGCACAGGAATTTTACTGGGTTCCGTTTAAGCCAATTTGGTTACAACCTTTAAAGAAACTTTCACTCTCAGCAAAAAGAAACAAGGATAAACTTCTCCAAAATAAAGAACATGAAAACAGTGTTTCAGTGGAATTATTTACAATAGCTTCTTTTCCTCTTTTCCTTTAAAAAGCTTCTTGCTTTAGGGTTAACTCAGGAACATGTAGATACAACATACAATCAAGATCAACAGTGCTTCCAGCTCTCTCTCTCTTTGCTGCTTGCAATTAAACAGTTTCAGCTGTCTAGCACAGACTTGATTGCACTATCCACTTTCTGTAGGAAAGAATCTTATTGCTTCAACATAGGATTCCTTTTTCCCTTTTCTTTCTTGCTTTCAGCTATGCCAAACTGATAACAGCTTTCCTTAATTCTTCCCCCTATTTTGGTTTACTTCAATTAGCACCAATGCATACAGCACAGTCCATCTCAGAACATGTGGATCCCTGGTCACTCTCCCTATCATCCACTTCCATGCTTTCTTCTGAGCTGGTTGCTGGGGAATCTTGGAACTGCTCAGGTACTTTTTGGTTAATGTCTTTTAAAAGCTTAAACAGCCTATCCCACTGTACTGCCTTCCCTTCCTTTGGCAGAACCCTAGCAGGCTTTCCTTGTTCAGCTTTCTTTAAAAACCCCTTTCTTCTGTTCTGGGTTTTTCCAGATATAATCCTCTCCGCAGAATCTGAGCAAGAGATACAAACATTAGCTCTCTCTGGTTTCTTTCTCCTACCTTGGAGTTTTACTGAGGGAGCTTCACGGCTGGATTTTCTGCTGGCTGTAGCTATCTCTGCCTCAGAGCTAGTCTGGGAATCATTGTAGTATTTCCTCTCAGCTACCTGAGGTTTCCTCTGCCTGAAGACACACCTTTCTTCAGAGGAGTCTGAGCTCTCTTGCCTTGGCTTCTCCACCACCAACCTTCTGTCTCTCTCCCTCCTGCCACTCTGTTTGGTCCTCTCTTGGGAGTGTTGTCTGCTGCTCTCTTGGCTGCAGCGCTGGCTACCTTTGCTCTTGTCCTGGCTCTCCTTGGCCTCCTTGGCTTCCTTGCCTTGCTTGCCCGGCTTGCCTTGCTGGCTTGGCTTGCTTTGCTCCCCGTGCTCTCCTCTTCTCTTCTCTGTTTGCTCAAACTTAAACGCTGAGCAGGGCACCTCCCCTTCTGACTCCACCCCCATGTAACTCCTATCCTTACCTAGGCTTGTTATGGAGTCTGGGTGGGGCTTTAGCCTAGCTCTACAGCTGTGGTTTCTCTCACTGCCTTTAGTTTGGTATATGTGTTCAGATGCACCCATCCCCCGCAAAGAGGAAAAAGTCCCTTTTCCCTTTGTTTCTCCAGGCTGGGCTGGACTCTCCTTACCACAATATTCATTAGGGTTGTGGGAGGGGGAGGAGAAGGGTCATTAACTTCTGTTGGTACTGCGTAATGGCACATTAAGGGCCTGATTTATTAAGCTTTCTTTTCCCATAGAAAATGGGAAAACAGTAAATCAGTTTCTTAAAAAAGAAACTGCAATACGCCTTTTGGAGGATGGGGTAGATTGGTTGTGGTTCTCCAATTGTTTCCGTGTTGGAAGAACATTGTATTGGACATTATTTGTGGTTTGAGCTAGTGTTCTTTGATTTCTGTGTGCATTGGTTGACCCACTGTTCTTGAAAAATAAGCTTTCACTATGATAGATTTTTTAATTCCCTCTGTACATCATTTAGACATATTTATAGAAAATCACACTGTGAGTTTTCAAATCAGCATGTAATACCACATTTTTCCACTCTTATCTTTAAAGCCCATTTGCTAGATGTCATCTGTGCACTGCAACATGATTGCCTGCTCTTGTATTTTAACAGCTTGATGACTGGCTCCCCCATGACTGTATAAATTCTTTAATTTTAATTTAATTTAAGCAGCCATTTCTATCCTACTAGTACCTCAAAGTTTTTAAAGAGACTTATAACAAAACATATTGCATAATACAATAGAAGGAACGCCAAAATAAAATACAACATAGCTTTTAAAATACATTAAAAAAACCCACAGGAACAAAAAAGTGGAAAACTTATTTAAAATTTGTTTATCAGATATTTTCAGATGTCAGAATAGCTTTGGTTTATTACATGTTGTGGGGTAAATCCAGCCATTCCCCTGTCTAATGGAAACAGATACACCTTCCCCCTGATAACTCATAGGTTGTCTGAGAGAGTGGCACTATTATCGGCTTCAGCTATGCAGGTAATCGGTGCCATTGAAATAACTGAAGGTATTGCAGCAAGATTGGGATAAATACTAACATGATAAAAGATTGTACTTAAAATAAAGCAATAATTAAAAAGGGGGTGGTCCTGCCCTTTAGATGAATTCCTCACATATAGCAAAGACTTTAGTCAGAATGCAAGAATTTTGTTAACATTAATAATTTGATGTTCAGGTGACTATGGTTAATTACTAAGGCAGATATAGGAGGCCTTGACATCATGTAATTATAATTTTTCTTAAGTACTATGCAATTAATATCTCATTTTTGTATACTAATATCAGAGTGCAGCAATAACATTGTGGCACTGTCATTTTAATAATTTTGTAAAATAAACTCAGCATTGGTATACTGGCAGTATTTAACAATTAGATGGAACGTGGTTGACTTGAATAAAACGTGATAACTTTTGAGATATTTAAAATCAGGCTCATTCCGAGTCATGAATAGTGGGGATGGACGTCCCAATGGGACGTCCATCCCTGCTATTCGTGCCCCTTCCCGCCGGCGTCTGGCTTCCCTGCTGGTTGTATGGGGAAGCTAGATGGAGGCGGGAAAGAAGAGGATTGGGGCGATGTTAGGGTGGGCAGTGGACGGTCGCCAGCCCCGGATGTATCGGGCCAATTCTAACGTCAGCCCTGTACGTCTGGGGCTGGAGACATGAATGGGGAAGTATTTCCACATCCAAGGTGGAATAACTTCCCTGGACATTGGGGATCAGCGGGCCTGGGGCCAGGAAAGTGCAGCAAGGGGCAGAGAGCATTCCCTGCAGCCCGACTCTGTGCCTGGGAGGCCAAATTGGGGGTCGGGCTGCAGGGTATAGACTGTTTGTTCTGATGGCCAGGATCGTGGCTTTTAAATGGAGCCGTGGTGCCAAGGCAACTGGACGCCATGGCACCTCGGCTCCATTTAAAAGCCCTGACTGAGTTAGTCGGGATTGTCTTGTATGTGCAGGCCAGGCTGAATCGTAGTCCCGGCCTACACGTACAGGACTGATCGTGATTCTGATCCTGCAGGGCTAGACGTGCCCCATGGGATCAGAATCATGATACCTTCTGAACGTCTGGTTCAGATTGGACGTACAGAGGGCATCTACGTCCAAGACGGAATCAGGCTTAATGTGTCTATAGGGACAAAACAATGTCTAGACCAGTGGTTCCAAAACTTTCCTAGGGGATCAACCAGTCAGGTTTTCAAGATATTTGCATTGAATATGTTTTCCCTTCCTCTGTCTCAGAAAACCTATGTGCTTATCACATGTTTTCCTGAATTCACATAGAGGCTGATTCAGAAAAGCACATGTCTGGGCCATAGGGATAGCCAAAACCTGGACGACCCCGAGCTGTACCCGATTTTGCAACCGCGGAAGCTATAAGTGGAATAAGTTGGGCGTCCAAAAGACGTACAGTGGCCAGACCTGAATGGCTTCTATATGTCCTGAAGCTTGGCCACACTCTTGCTCTACCCTTGCTCCGCTGCAGCGCTACCCCCTCCCATCCCCATCCAGTGCTCCCCACACAATGGCTCTGTATGTGCAGGGAGCTAATGCAGCAGAATACGATCCTGGTGCTGTGCGCAGGTTGGACGTCCAACCTAGACATCCAACCCCGGTATTCAGAGTGCAAAATTGATTTTATACTGTGCTAGTTTCCACCACCTCAACAACCCTTTCTGGAAATAAATATTTCCTTAGATTTCTCCTAAGCATACCCCCTTTCAGCCTCAACCTATGACCTTACATTCCAGAGCTTTCTTTCCATTGAAAGATGTCCAGCTTCTATGCATTTATGCCTTATTACTGTTGCCATCAAGACAATGTTGACTCATGGAAACCCTGTGAATAGTTGTCCTAAACTTTTTTCAATCTTCATTCAGGTATATAATTGATTATAGAGTGGTATCCATATCTGATGTTGCTATATCGATCCATTGCTAGTCTTCCTCTTTTGCACTGACTAAGCCTAATCCAAATTCTGGTTGTCCAATTAGTGAAGATGAGCAAGGATCTGGATTAGGATTGATAAATGTGTCTGATGGTACACTTAATAAAAAAACAGACCCCAAAACCAACAAAGTGATTGCAATAATGCAGTCCAAAAGAAAAGATCACCCTGTGCTTAGACATGGTATACTTAGACACAGTTTCACAGAATTTCTAGCACAAGAACATGATGAAAGACAAATCTTTGGAGTAAATCTCTACAGCAGGAATAAATAGATTCATAACGCATTGGCTACAAATGTAAATATTCTGTAAATAGTTAAATGAAACTGATCTATATTGGATTGAAAATAGTTTGAGGTTTCCCCCCACCATCCTTTTTATGTTCATAGTTAAAAACCTGTTATATGTAACTGTTCTGGTTGAGTTTACTGTTATAATGTAAACCACTTCTGATCACTGGAAGTAGCTGTATAAAAATGTAACCAAATAAATAAAATAAATAAATAAATTAGGCAAAAAGTCAGCTTAGCATTTTCCATACAGCTCCAGACCAGACAAACCATGGGCCAATCAGGAAATAGGAAGGAAGATCACCAGTAATATAAAAATTAAAAGCAGACTGGTTAAAACTTACTCTCCAGAGAACTGATGACTCTTCTGAACGATGCCTGCTTCTCAACCCAAAATTCACCGGTTCAAGACTGGACTCTAACTAGGAGAAAACTGCAAACAGATTTTTTCATTTGCCTGAAACTTCTAATAACCTTTCAGCTATGTTTTTCATTTGGGCAGCAGCCACAGCTACCTTTTTAATTAACAGAATTGCCATGAAATGAAAATTTATGAAAACAAAATGAAATAAAAGAAAAATGTGTTAAAATGAAACAGAATAAAACAACAAAATACTGCAAAGGACACAGGGGATGAAACGAAACAAAATATTTTTGCCTCCATATCCCTATTAGTAACCATCCCTCTTAAGTCAGGTAGCCAAGGCCGGCTCGATCGTTAGGCAAGACTAGATGGCCACCTAGGGCAGAGGTTTCTGAGGGGAACCAAGGAGCAGCTGCAGTAGAAGCAAAACAATATATTCTGACAGTCACACAAATAAAAAAAAACATTAGCACTTTTTTTTAGCTAAAGGGATGGTGAGCAGACACATGCATACAAAGCAAAGTTTAATATTTTAAAGTACAATATCCGTTTATGCACTTTTACAGAAATGCTGTAGGAGGGATGGTGTTGAGATGTTCATAATTGTTGAGTTTAGCTATCAAAATCTTGAAGGCGGAGTGGGTCATAAAGCTGATAGCACCGACCTTGCTTTCAGTGTGGCTTACATGCTAGCACTAGATTTAATTTTTATTTCTGTGTATAGATTATTTTGAATCCTTCTACTCAAAAATATAGTTGCCAGGCATTTGAATTCTACCAAGTACATAGGCTGTGATCTGGCTTCATGAACTTTAGATCCTTTGGAGCTGAGCTGAAACCATCAACCTCATTTCATTAAGAGCCTTCTTTCAGCAAATCAAAAGCACTCAGCCCCTAGGTCTGGATTTGATTCCTGCCTATAATATAGGCTCTCCTCCTATATAACAACATCTTTTTGCTAGTCCAATGCAGGTCCCATATATGGTATCACAAACACATAAAGAAACCTGTAACACTGACATAGAAACTTCTCAACAAATTTCAAACCAGAGAGATGCCAACAAGAATCCCCCTTGCTGGTGCCCTGTGAGTTTTGAACTCTTATTTTCTGTTTGCAAAATGTGATTGTTAAAACATTTCAAGACCCAGCATATAGCTTGTTATCCCCTCAAGAATACTCATTTGTGAGGAAAGTCCAGCCAGCTGTAGTTCTTACCCATGCTATCAGAAGACTCTGCATCTGTGTCTGCAGGAAATGGTTATGGCAAATTACAGCAGTCAGAGCTTTGTCACCCTCCCAAGTCAGCAGGTTTCCCATTAGTGAAGAGAGTGACATTTGGGGGTAGCTCTGAACAGTTTCCCAGATCTACTGGAGCTAATGAATTTAGTAATCTCTCAAGAAGTTAATATTTTCTCAAAGTTAATTTAAAGCATTCTTTAACTGTGTACTATTTTAATCATTTATGAACATTAAAGATGGACAACCATGTTGTTGTTTTTTTTTTTTTGTTGTTGTTGCTAAGAATGTTCCTGGAAAGGAACCCTGTAATCAGTAACTGTAGAACTTTGTAATTTTGGAATCTGAGTCTCTTCTAAAAGCCATTCCTCCTCTTTTGTGGTATTTAATTTTTTTCACATATTGCTTGTATTTTATTTCCTTGATAAAGCGACAGTAGATGCTGGGCTGATGCTATAATTGCAGAAATGCAGCTCCTTCTAAGGAACTGCAGTGAAATCGCTGCATGCTGATAGTGCTTCATCTACAGAATTACGTTGCTGTTCATGCAGGAGTTTCATTAAGAGGGTATTTGTAACTGAGAGCATAGGTAAAATGTATATTCATGCATGCTTTTCATTTTGCAAAGACTTCCAGATTTTCAAAGCAGAGGTGTGCACGTACTTACACTCTGAAAGTAAGCCCAGGAAAACTGTACTTACCTTTATCCCTCCTATTTGGGGAACATCATTTTTCTGGGTTAAAATACGCAAATAAGTTTGACGTTTTAAGAGGGTGCAAGCAAGTGTAAACCCCTTCCCCTTGCCCCAGGAGCTCCCCTTTAAGGGTGAGAACATGTATATTTAATTGCATACACAAGCTTCCCCAGCTATTGCGAGGTCAGTTTTGCAACAGCCATTTATGCATGTAAAGACTTCCTTACCCAAAAAAATATCTTTCAGAGTTACCCTTTAAGGGGATGATTTTGCAACAGGTTGCCTATGTCAAAATTAGGAAAAGGCATCTATTTTATGTAAAAACAACATAAGCACCTATAAAGGTAATTAAAGGACAAAACACATAAAGTTATGCCCCATCAATGCGTGTAAAACATGAATGTTCCATGGGTCTTCACAGTCCATTCTTTACTTTTGCTTTGATTCCATCCCCTTGCTGATATTTCCTGTTGTTGCTTTTAAGTTTACCTCCTCGCTGCTTCGTTTCTTGTCCTCTCATCCTACAGCTTCCCCGTCGTTGAAAAAAGTTTGTTTCTTCGTTTAAAGGTCCAGTTAAACAAAATGCCAAAAAAATGGTCAAAAATCTATAGACAGAATAAAAGCTGATGGAAACCCACTCAATAGGTCTTCATAAAATGTGGAATTCTTGTATTCAGTGATTGGGGCTCAGTCCACGGGCTGACAGCAGCAAACTACTGCATGCTGATGACATTAATTGCACTGAAAGGAAAAAAAGGGGTCATTCTCAGGTCCCCCAGTCCTGGCTACCAGAAGGAGAAAGAGGAGAGATTATCTACTCAGGCACAAGGAGAGAAAAGAAGCAAGAAGAGTATTATACAGTACCTTTTCTGCCAAGGGCATTGTATAACAGAGATGCCTGAGAGACAGCAAGGGAGCAGCCGAAAGTTGGGAGCATTTTCCATTATCTGACCTTATTTTTGTGGGCTGTATGCCTAATCATTTTCATTGCCCTTCTACGCAGGTATTTTTAGATAAGTTGAAACTGGACTCCCATGTTGTGTGTTACTGCAAGTTGCTTTCCGCCTCTGCTTCTAGGCTTCTGAAAAAGCGGGTCTGCCTATCCCCCGGGGATCCCTACTACTGTGCTGTGCAGGGGAAAAGAGGCATGTGGCATTTAGCACAGGCACTAGTATTTTTGTTATTATCAGGCCTCTGGGATCATCCTCAGCCCCAATAGCAAAATCATGTGTTAAATTCAGTTTGTAGCGTTTTGGCTACACATCACATTCATTTTAAAATTCTGTTTCTGGTTCGTAAAACACTTCGCTCTGGTATTCTCTCTTATTTATCTTCTGTTATTTCTCAGGCACCACCATGTCTCCGCTATATTCGTGGAAACCACCTCTAACTGCCCCCTGCCTCGCGTTCCCGCTATGAGTCCACCAGACATTCCGCCTTCTCTTTTCTCGGCCCTGGCCTCTGGAACTCCCTCCCTTTAGATCTCTGCTTAGAACTGTCTCAAATCGCTCCTTAAAACACATTTATTTTTTCAGGCCTTTGACCTTGACCAGTAATCTGAATCCAGGCTTCTGCATCGGTTTGTTTCCTTCTGAGTGTTCCCTGTCATACTTTATCCCCTCCCGCCTTATGTTCCATAGTATGAATATTTGGGCCTCTACTTGATCCTCCTTTTATGTCATGTATTTTTATTTTAAATTTAAAGTTTCTCTCCCACATTTTACTTTGTAAACCACTCTGCTGTCCTGAAGGGCAGTATAGAAAATTGTAATAAACCATAATAAACCATAAACCAGTAGGTCGACTCCTCATATTTCTTTGAATGGTAATTACATTGCAGGCATGGATATTTATACCAGCCTAGAGCTGAAATAAATGTCCATGGCTATATTTTTCAAGTCCACACATAAATTATAGTATTTTATAACCTATTTGTGTTCTTGCATTATCCACCTATGATCTGCTCAGACTTCACCCAAGTGGATGTTCACCGGCACAGTGCATATCTTAATGCCAAGGCGTGCACATTTATGCCGGTCGGTATTTTATGAGGTCATTTCCCACACAAATGTGACCACATGCGCTCAGAATGACTTTATAAAATTATCTCCTAAGAGCACATTTACTAATTTTCTGTGCATTTTTGTACTGTGTTTCTTTTTGTAATAATTTATATTGCATTTTATGTTCAAGACTTGTTACCTTGAGTCTTTGGGACAGTTACATAAATAGAAAAAACGTCCAGCTCCTACTACTTCAATACTATATCAAAATATAGATTGATAAATAGATAATGTATATATATCTATATATAAAATATATTTATCCATATAAATAGATAGATAAGGACTTAAAATGAATGCCATTTCCAAAATCACACTGCCAAACAGTATACAGTTGTAAAGTTTATTTACACTAAAACTCTTTCTAAACAAAAAATCTACCGCAGTCCTCATTTGACATCACCAGCACATCCACTAGACAAGACACATTTTTTTCCAGACAGCATCCCATGTAATCAATCCACATAATCATATTCAGCGTCAATAGGATCTAATGGTCTCAGCCACGCATGCAGATGGCTTTCTATCTGCTCTCCATGCCAGGGCCGCTGCCAGCTTTTTCAGCTATAGGGCAGCATGTTTTTGTTTCTTGCTTGCATGCATGACTAATAACTTAATAAGACATTCATTTTTCCAAAGGAAAAAAAATCTTGTTTTTCAGATAAATTAAAATTGTACCAGTTTTACAGCTGTTCATGACAACAACAATCATCTAAGTGAAGAAAGGGACATTGAAAATGCCCTGCAGTAGAATGACTCTGCCAGTCCCTAATCCACGCAGGCTGCCAGGAACTTCATATAATCTCTGATCCTCCTACATGGTTTTGGAGAGGGTTTTTTTTAAACAGAATATAATTTAAGGCAAAGTTCTGCATGCTTATGGGACACTTCTAGGGGTGGGACAAGGGCAGTCACAGGCTAACCGTATAAATAGAATCTGGCCCATGTAGGCTGCTTGAAACGTGTCCTAAGTGGCAGCTGAAAATCACCACTAGTCAAGAAAGAGTTGCCATTTATCTAGTTGGCACTACTCAGCCCCAATACTCAGCAGCAACTTCCATCCCGATACTGCCGCTGAATTTTCCATCGATATTTGAGCACTACAGCTGACCACCGCAGCATTTGACTATAGTGTTTTGGAAATTGGCCCCAATGTTTTTAATTGGATGATTGCAATTCTAGCAGATTTTGCAATCCACTTTGGACATTCTATTGAACTGTAAAATATGAAGTAGCAATGTTTAAATGAGGTTGGAATTGCTGTGGTCCAATGAAATTTTAAGGGGGGGGGGGTTAGGGAAATTGAGCACAGTGTGCTAGTTGATTAAAATATTGCGTACACTCCATGGATTAAAAATGTGCTCCCAGAACTACTAGAGAACATGGAATATTTTTCTTTGGGCCAAAAATATCATTATGCCTTGGAGGATAAGAGCAAAGGAATCTGCCAATCTGTAAAAGCTTGCAGAACACCAATGCCAGAAATAGGCATGAGATAATAATTTGAAAAGTGCACACAGATCAAATCCAAATCTTTAAAAAAAGATACAAACAAAAAAGAAAGCAGAAACAAGGAGGTCTAGAACGTAAAGTCACTCCCAAAGCAGCCAATTTGAATACAATGGGAGTTTTGTGAACAGAGCTTGTGGAGAGAGGAAGACCAGAGCACTGTTCTAGAAGCAGAGACTTCCATGAATAGGGCCACATTTATTTAGGGCATTTGATATACCACCTGGAGCCATGGCTATCGCAAAAGTATTTGAGTCAGTCATAGTACGTCTCTTAAGGACTAGTTTAGCTGAATTAGGATTTAGATCTGTCCCCACGTGCCCCCCCCTTTTTTTTTTCAAATCCAAACACAAGGTAAGTTATAATCAGGTACAAGAGTTATTTCTCTGCTTAACAGGCTCACAGTTTACGTTGCCCCTGAGTCTGAGACAACTGTAGTGACCTACCCAAGGTCAAAAAGAATGCCAGCTGGAGAAATAAGATTAGAACTTTGGTTTCCTTGGGTTACAATCTGCTTCTTTAACCACTATACTTAGAAATGGGTCATAGATGGCTATGAGAAAACATTAACTGTGTGCATACTAAGGGGACCTGTCACTAACGTACGATAAAAAGTTGCAATGAACAGACATTATTTGCAGAAATTAATTCACATAACTGCTAAACCTTTGTGGTAACAGTTGGGGGCACGCCCAGCATCTTCTCAGAAAATTAACAGAGACAATACATTTAACCGCTTAAGACCACTGCAATAGATGGTGTTAAGTGACCATGCTATGTGCCATGGTAACATATAATATAAGGCAATTACTGTGTGTTAACTGCTCATTTGCTGTCTAGACTTTAAATGAAAATTCCAGTTTTTGTTTGTAAAAATAGTAATATTTTTAGGCAGGACACTCTCGGTCGATGCAGCAGGAATTTTACTTAGATCAAAGTAGACACCATCCTTCCAAGAACCAGACATCAAATGGCTGAAAGCTGCAGGTCCTTCTGCTTTTGGCTTTTGTTTTATTTTTTGATAAATATTTCTTTATTTTCTTTATTTATTTATTTGCGTTTCTTATATACCGCGCTATTAAAATCAGTGCGGTTTACATTGGAACAAAAACATACAACAATGTAACAATTTACATTGGGTTTACAATGAACAAGGGATACAAACTTGGATAACATGGGGAAAAACTATGTACAGTGTTATGTAGAGAAGAAGATTACAACATCATACAGATGGCATGTTTAGGGGTTGTGGTATGAGGAATGGACAGGTAACAGGAGGAGTGTCAGGCTATCAAATTTTCTAGTTGGGGTTGTGTTAAGCGTGGGTTTTGGTGAGGACGTGTATTATTTTGGGATTGGCTGGGGGGGATGAGATTGGAATAGTATTTTAAGAACAGATGTTGTTGATAATAGCCTTTCTGAACGAAATGATATTGGTAATGGAACGGATTTCCGGGGGGAGGGAGTTCCATGCTCCTGGTGCAAATAGAGAGAAGGCTCTATTGGCTGTTGTCTTTGAGCATTTCGTGATTGTTTTAGGCACTTCTGTTTCTGTTTGGTGGAATGGGTTGGATGAGCTTGGTAAGCGGGGTGGGGGGCTGATTTCTTGAGGCCTTGAAGGTTAGAACGAGGGCTTTGTATAAGATTCTGGCGTGTAGAGGCAGCCAGTGTAGGCTCATTAGTACTGGAGTTATGTGCTCCAATCTAGATGTTCCGGTCAGTATTCGAGCTGCAGAGTTCATGGCTAACCTAAGCGGGTTCAATGTTGATTGTGGGAGCCCAAGGAGGATAATGTTAGCAAAGTCAAGGTGGGGGGTTACCAGAGCTTGGAAGATTGAGTGGAAATCGGAGGGATCCAGTAATGATCGAAGGTGGCGTAATGACTGTATCTTGTGGTAGATAGATTTAGTAATGTTTTTGATATGCGGTGCCATGTCCAGCTTTTGGTCGAGAATGATGCCCAAGTACCGGATGGTAGGTTTGACTGTGAGGTCGTAGTTATTGACTCGCAAGGATGGCGGTGGTATGAAATTCTGATTGCGAGTGACAAAAAGGACATCGGTCTTGCTGTGATTAATGCGCAGGTTTTTGGAGAGGAGCCATTCAGAAACAGCATTGAAGCATTTTGTGATTGTTGAGAAGTCCAGTTGGTCAAGCTTGAAAGATGAGTACATTTATGACACGCTGAAACCACAGGCAAAACCAGCTTCCTTCCTTTCTGTAAATGAGGATATTCAGGGGTCTGTTTACTACAGGGCACTAAGTACTAGTGCAGGCCCACACTAATAATAATTATTGTGTACTAAAAATCCATGGTGGCAAAAACAAAAAACATTTATGCTTAGTGCAGGTTGTGCAGGATTGGGGCACTTTTGGAGTGCACGGGCAGTCTGTGACCGCTAGCACGCATGACAGTACTGCTGAGAGTGTGGCTGCACTTAATGCCTCCTGTTTTGTTATTAGAGTCCCTGTAATGGGGGGAGAAGATGTTGATTTTGTCCTGGAGGGGCGCTCTCCTTTGGAATGTGCAGATCAGTAGGGGGTTGGTTGGGGGACTTGATGTTGGCGGGGGGATCAGATTGATGGGCGAGGATCAGGGATTGGATCAGGGGTGATTGCAGTGCTTCAGGACTGCCACCACAAGATTTGTAAAATCTATTTTTGGCACCAGGGCCCACATATTCTTCAGCAGACGGTCCCAAGGCATGCAGTTCAGGTCCATGCAATAAATGTCTGACCAATGCAATAAATGCTGGGCAGATACCGGGCAGGCTCCCTGCATTTATCTCATAAGCTTCGCATAAGGTGCACAATCATGTGCACTGTAGTAAATGGGCCCCTCATTTTCAATGTTTTTCCTAGTTTTGCCTTTTAATTAGGCTTGTTCAGCATTTGCAGTTTCTGTCAGATAGACAAGGATATAATTCATGTTTGTAAATGAATACTTAACTTGTACAAAATGCAACAGTACTACAGCTGTTTGCTTACTGCAGTTCGTAATCCCTCCTTAACCTATAGGTGTGAAACACTAATGGGGTAATTTAGAAGCCCTGTTCATGAGTTGGACGTCTGAAAACAGGCACTTAAACATGCAGATCATGGAGACATCCCCGGAGCCATTTTACAAAGCCGGGTATATAGATGTCTCCAGTGCAAGATGTACAGGCAGCGTGGGGGGCGTGTTAGAGGCGTGCCCTGTGTGGAACAAGGGAGTTGCACATCTCGGTGCAATTTCAGAACAGCAGAAACATGTCAGGCCCTGATTCTTGAGACGTCTATGCCTATACCAGCTCCTGACTATGAATAAAATGTAAACAAATCCTTGTTTCATGGCTGCAGTGCTTCCATTGAAAAGAACAAAATGTGCCTACATCTCAGCGGTTAATATTTCCTGGCCAAAGAAACCTGCCCGTAAATACATACACCAAATATATTACTGGCCTGCCCCCACACGTCTTAGTATCTGAAATGGCAGAGCAGGACATGCTGATCTCAAAACATAATCGCCCGCCTTCTGAATCACCCCATCTGAGGAGTCCAAGTACTCGTTTCTGCAGGTGCGTACTTCGAGGGCATCTGTATCTATTAAATGACCTGTACCCCTGCACATACCCCATCCTCCTATCTATGTGGGGCCCATCTCCAGAAGATTTCCGAAGGCACGACTGCCACTGCCATGCTTTTTTGTACGTTCTGCACTGGATATCCCAGATTTTTCCTAGACATCTCTTCTAAAATGCCACTTCATGCAAATATACATTCACATCATTTTTTTTTTAGCAGTTTTCAAAATAGGGTCACAATAGCATTCCGTTTTTGTCTCTTTTAGCTGCTTTAAGGGAAATTCTGTGTGCAGTGATATGAAGACAAGAAGTAGAACTCTAGAATGAGGTATTCTGCAGGGGCAGTCTGCTCATAATGCTTGCATATCTTTCCTGGCTAAAGCTTAATCTAACATCAAGGTGCAAAAAAAGAAAAAGCCTGAAAAAGACAAGGAAAATTGGCAGGGTGTTACGTGCAGCATGGATTTTGAGATTAGACAAATGAGGAGGGCAAGAGGGACTGTGATGGAACAGCTACACTAAATGAAAAGCAACGATAACTTACAGTATTTTTACTTCTGCTTACGAGTTAGTGAATAATGCTATATATTTTCTGGTAGAGAAAGCAGATGCAAAAACTAAAAAGTAATTAAAGCACTATGAATGTAAGCAGAAAGCATAATTATTTATTGCTTGCAATAATAGGAGATTAGTCTGTGGTTATTGATGTTCTAGTGTAAAAGGGATGCTTGCAACTCCCTGGAAATCCTTTTGAGTTCATTATTGCACAGCATTGGAAATCTATGGTCACCTCAATTCATTCAGCAAAGCGGCATCTGGGGTTTTCAGGACAAGCTGTGGAAAGCCTGCGGCTAGCCAAGAGATATTGCTGAATCATAGTACGAGGTGTGATCAAAAAGTATTGAAACTTGTTATGTAGCTATATAACAATACGTCGCACCACAATGTTATTAAGCATGCAGTGACCTAGTTATGTGCTCTGCGTGCGCAGAGTGCAGCATGGCGGCCGCACACCTGCACTTTTTAAAATTACGTGATGTTTGGTATCATGTAAAAGCAGCTCATCAGATTTACGATGAGTGAAAAAATTGAACAGCGAATCTGCATTAAATTCTGATAGAAATCTGGAGATTTGTGCAAAGAGACTTATGACAAATTACAGCATGAGTCTTGCTCAAGTTTGACTGGTACAAATATTTCCAAGAGGCCCGCAAAAGTGTTGACAGTGACGAAGGTTCTGGAAGGCCATCCACGAGCAGGAATGAAGATAAAGTTGAAGCAGTGCATGCTGCAATGTGCTCAAATCGTCGATTGACTATCAGGCAGCTTGCTGAGGACATGGATATTAGTTGTGGGTCAGTACAGTCCATTCTTATCAGGGTCGCTCAAGGGTTTCTGCCACCCTAGGCAGAAACCCCTGGCCTCGCCGCCTCCCCCAGCTGCCACTGTCCCCCCCCCCCCAGGTGCTGCAGTCTCCCCCCCCTGCCGATTCCAGCAGGCAGCGGCAGCCACTCCAGCATCTCCTGGGCTGACAGATAAAATTTTTAACCCTCTGGTTACAGTAACCCAGGAGAAAAGAAGAAAATTGGGCACAATGAATACTGTGGAAATACTACAACTGCAGTTGCCCATATCCCCCCCCCCCCAATATGGAATTGGCGGCAGCTGGGGGGAGCTGGAGCAGCCGCCCATGTGTGCTTCTGCTGCCGCTCTAGGTGGTTGCATAGCTTGCTTAGTGGACGGGCTGGTCCTGATTCTTATGGTCTATTTCGGGGTGAGATGTGTCTGCAAAATTTGTGATGAAAATCCTGTCCCCTGACCAAAAAGAAGATCAACTATCTGCAGCCAGGGAGCTGTTGGAATGCATTGAAAATGACTCCGATTTCAACAAAAATATTAGTACTGGTGATGAATCATGGGTTTATGGTTCAGTCCTCACAATGGAAGACTCCAGACTGTCCAAGACCCACCAAAGCTTGTTAGGTGAGGAGCAATGTCAAGGAATGCTCATAGTTTTCTTTGATTACCATCATCATGAGTATGCACCAAAAGGCCAAACCATTGCTAAGGAGTACTACGTCCAAGTTCTGACTCATTTGAGAGATGCAGTTTGTCATAAGAGGCCAAAGTTCCACAGGAATGGTGAATGGCTGCTTCATCGTGATACCGCCCCCAGCTTAGTATCACATCTTGTCCAGCAGTTCTCGGCCAAACACCAAATCAAGCAAGTCAGTCAGCCTCTGTACTCACCTGACCTCACACCCTGTGACTTTTTCTTGTTTCCAAAACTGAAATTGCCACTGAAAGGAATGTTGATTTGATGAGTTGGAGACCATCAAGCAAAATTAGACACAGCAGCTTCACAGCATAATGAAAGAGGAATTTCAAATGTTTCCAGCAGTGGCAGGAATGGTGGAGGAAGTGTGCTTTATTGGAAGGCGATTACGTTGAAGGAGACTGTGTGCAATAACTATCAGTGTTATACTTGTGTTATTGTACAAGTCTTGATACTTTTTGATTGCACCTTGTAGTTGGCACCATATATTCTTCAAGGTTAAGACACCGTAATCCTAGCTTGGAAATCATTTTGGAATGCAAGTCAAGTGGTTAGCATTGTCACCCCTCCAAGTGAAAGAGTTCTGGCTCTAGATCAAACACATGGGTCTAATGCAGCGGTTCTCAACCTGTGGGTCGCGACCCCCACGGGGGTCGCCACAGGATTTAGCGGGGGTCGCCTCACTCCGTCGTTAAAAAAAAAAGCGCACAAGTTGCTGCCGCTGCCGAGTCCGCTTCTCGGCAGCGGCAAACTCACAGACCCCAATCTTCTGCAGCCGCAGCTCCCTGCCTCTTAGGGAACCGCGGCTATGCCTGTAAAACCATAGTAGAGCCTTCCTGCCTCTCGATGGGCTCCATGCAGCATTGTCCTGCCTCCAAAGGAAGTTGTTTACCACTTCCTTTGGAGGCGGGACAATGCTGCACGGAGCCCATTTAGAGACAGAAAGGCTCCGCAATGGTTTTACAGGCATAGCCGTGGTTCCCTAAGAGACAGGGAGCCGCGGCTGCTGAAGACGGAGGCAGACATGGGGAGAGGGGAGCAGGGAACCTGCAATGGGGCTGACATGGGGAGGGGGGATGACATGGAGGGAGGGAGGGAGGGGGCTGACATGGACAGAGGGGGGCTGACATGGAGAGAGGGGGGCTGACATGGAGGGAGGGAGGGAGGGGAGGGCTGACATTGATGGATGGATGGGTGGATGGATGGAGGGAGGGGGCTGACATGAACAGAGGGGGGACTGACATGGGTGGATGGAGGGAGGGAGGGGGCTGACATGAACAGAAGGGGGACTGACATGGAGGGATGGATGGAGGGAGGGGGGCTGACATGGACAGGGGGGTTGACATGGAGGGAGGGAGATTGACATGGATGGATGGAGGGAGGGAGGGAGGGGGCTGACATGAACAGAGGGGGGCTGACATGGAGGGAGGGAGGGGTACTGACATGGACAAAGGGAAGAGACAGGGGGACGTACTGGACAGACGGGGGGATAAATGCTGGACAGAGTGGAGAGACAGTGCGGGTTAGGATTATAATGGGCAGATGGGGGGCCTAGGACTGGTAATGTGTTGATTAGGGAAGGCTAGGACTGGGAATGGACTGATCAAGGGGGGGGGGGGTTGGGACTGGTAATGTGCTGATAGGGGGGTAGATAGGACTGGTAATGGACTGATGGGGGGCTAGCATTGTAAATGAGCTGATCGGGGAGGCTAGGACTGGTAATGGGCTGATTAGGGGAGCCTAGCACTGGTAATGGGGTTGAAGAGGGACTAGCACTGGAAATGAGCTGATTAAGGGAGGCTAGCACTGGTAATGGGGTTGAGGGGGGGATTAGCACTGGAAATGAGCTGATTAGGGGAGGCTAGGACTGGTAATGAGCTGATGGGGAGTAGGACTGGTATTGGGCTGATTAGGGGAGGCTAGCACTGGTAATGGGGTTGAGGGGGGACTAGCACTGGAAGCAAGCTGATTGCGGGGCTTTGACTGGGAATGGGCTGATTGTGGAGAGGGGAGAATAGAGCTGCTGGCCCTGGAAGAAAACCGGGGGCTAAGGCTACAAATGGGCTGATACGAGAGGATGGGAGATATGAGTGGCAGTCATGGGAATGCAAGTTGACATTGGAAGGTACTGTGAGTGAGGACTGGAAAGGGGCTGATACTGGGAGGGTTACTGGGACTGGAAATAGGCTGATGGAAAGAAGTGAAGAAAACGAAAGAAGAGATAAGAAATGGCAGATGGACCATAGACCACAGAAAGAGAGCTAAGAGAAGACAGGAAAGCAGAAGCCTCAGATCGGGACCAGCATGATCAGAGAATAAACTGGTCAGACAACAAAGGTAGAAAAAATAATTTTATTTCATATTAGTGATTTGACTACAAAATCATCATAATTTTGAAATCAAATATTGTTACTTGTTATTGTGATTAATTATTGTGGTTTAAATAAGTAAATGTTATAAATAAAAACATATTGCAAAGGCTTATAATATATTAATAATTCAACAAATTATTACAGCGACAATGCGTTAACGGTAAAGGAAGAGAGGCGCATTTGATTTTATCATTGGGGGTCACCACAAGTTGACCAATGGTAAAAGGGGTCACGGTACAAAAAAGGTTGAGAACCACTGGTTTAATGGGAACTGTATATCCCGGAGAGGTGCTCCTAGCTTTTGTACAGTGGCGTTAAAGTGAACTGGCCTAATTTTTGCCGATTATGACTGTAATGTGTGCTTGAAGGAGCATAGCACAGACTTTAGGGTGTTACTGAAAACGAACACTGTAATCACTTGCCTTTAAAGGCTGTGATTTTGGAAACAGCATCTGTTCTAAAATCAGTTCTTTTTACACTTAGTATGACATCGTAATCATAGGAACTCACCTTCTGCTGTTTATGTGCCCCTGCTGTGACATCAAAAGGCAAAGCTCCACTATTTCTGTACCATGTGAAAGATATAAAAAGCAAGGAGCAATTAATAAATCATACCATGCCATATTCAAAGTCACAGCCTGCTACATTAAATGATTACAGTGTCAATTAACAGCAGCGCTCTTAACATGAAAGTCTGTACCCCCTTTAAGGTTTCCGCTGGAAATGTTATATGATGTGAGCTACATTTTCCTATTTCTAACCACAGGAGTCACTGTGGCTGTTTTTAACGTAGCCCACCCATTCACACCTTTAGCTGCAGTCTCACACACACACACTTGCAGCATTTTCACTAAAGCACAGCTTCAGTTACTGTCAGCCAGTAACTATTTTACTTTAAAATCCGACATCAGGATTTAAGATTATAGTTTCTACAATTTCAAACAGAGAGGACAGGAATTCAACCAGCTCTGTATTCAGTATGCTTTCCCCACACAGACAGTGCAGTTACATCAAAAGTTTAAACCCTCTTTCTCATAGTTGTTAATATACTGTGCAGCACCACTCCGGTTTCTGGAGCCTATTTTTTTACTCTTAGTTGAGAAGATTTTTCTCGAAGCAATCTTCTTTTCGGGGATTTTATTATCTTTAACTTTATAGTTCAAGCTCAGTGAGAACAAATCAGAATTTTCCTGCTTTCGTGACAGACTTCCTGAGAGAATTTGATTCCATTCAAGAAATATTCTCTCTTCTACAACTTCCTCAGCCTGTCAGCAGGTATACTCCGTCACACACACAAACCAGTGCTCCAATCTGTAATTAAATTCAAATCTTTCAACAACTCCCTCTCTCAATCTCAGCTATCATCACTTAACTCTCTCTGTGTACTTAGCTTTTCTCAAAAATCCTTCTTTCAAACCGTTTCAAACCGCGGTCACAGGACAGTCACACACACAGCACCTTCACTCTTCAGTAGCAAGTCCAACCTGCAAGTTTCTCTTTTCAGCAGCCAAAACTCCTTGAGCCACAGCAGACCTGCTCCGCCACCCTGGCACTGCAAAGAAAATCCATGCTGCACTTAGCAGCCCCCCTGGTAGCGACTCCAGTGTCTCCTGGGCTGACAGGTAAAATGTTTAACCCTCTGGTTACGTTAACCCAGGAGAAAAGGAGGAAATGGGGCAGGATGAATATTGTGTATTAAAGTTCTCGGAGATTTTTCATGGGCTCTCTCTTAGTCGGCTCCCGTTTCATATCTTTATGCCAAAACTGGTGCATATTTCTTTTTTTTTTTCTATAAATTTGCTACGGTTCAAAGCATGTTAATGCAATAGCAATTCAGACAGTGGACTATTGCTGACTTTGAAGTAATAGCTAGACATCTGGGTTCGTCCTGTACTGTTGGGAAGTTAAAAGCTGCCACTCACTGAAGGGTGAAGGAATTTTGTACTTTTAGAGCTAGTCCCACGAGCAAAGAGGTTACCTTTCTGACTCAGAAAATACTATTCAGTGAATCGCTAAGTTAAAGTAGTGCTTCTTAACTTTTCCTATTTGGTATCACACTTTCAAGTTTGCTCAGTCCTTGTGGCGCACCAAACCATCCAGAGGATCAAGTGCAGCACAGCAAGGACTTTCCTAGGGCACGCCAGTTGAAAAGCACCAACGTAAATGATATCTATGGTCTGTCTCTTCTCTGACTAGACTGCCAAGTCATTTACTGCAACCGGCTGTGAAGAATACAGTGGCATTTACTTTCTCCTCTCATCTTTCCCGCCTTTGCCTGTCTTTACTCCCTTCTACGTGCTCTACTACTACTGCTACTGAGCATTTGTATAGCGCTACCAGCCATACATGCACAGACATGTAAGAGAGAATCCCTGCTCATCAGAGCTTACAATCTAGTTAAGACGAAACACAGAAGGTGTAAGCAGGGGTAAAACATCAGAGCTTACAATCTAGTTAAGATGAAACACAGAAGGTGTAAGCAGGGGTAAAACATCAGAGCTTACAATCTAGTTAAGATGAAACACAGAAGGAGTAAGCAGGGGTAAAGCATCAGAGCTTACAATCTAGTTAAGACAAAACACAGAAGGTGTAAGCAGGGGTAAAACATCAGAGCTTACAATCTAGTTAAGACGAAACACAGAAGGTGTAATCAGGGGTAAAACATCAGAGCTTACAATCTAGTTAAGATGAAACACAGAAGGTGTAAGCAGGGGTAAAACATCAGAGCTTACAATCTAGTTAAGACGAAACACAGAAGGTGTAAGCAGGGGTAAAACATCAGAGCTTACAATCTAGTTAAGACGAAACACAGAAGGTGTAAGCAGGGGTAAAACATCAGAGCTTACAATCTAGTTACGACGAAACACAGAAGGTGTAAGCAGGGGTAAAACATCAGAGCTTGCAATCTAGTTAGGATGAAACACAGAAGGAGTAAGCAGGGGTAAAACAAGGGGAAAGAAAGGGAGGTCAGGTGAGTCAGAATCCAAAAGCAGCAGTGAAGAGGTGAGCTTTCAACCTGGATTTGAAGAGGGTTAGAGAAAGTGCCTGGCGTACAGACACAGGTAGTTTGTTCCAGGCGTAAGGTGCAGCAAGGTGAAAGGAGCGAAGTCTGGAGTTTGCAGTAGAAGAGAAGGGCAAAGATAGAAGCAGTTGGCTAGAAGAGCGGAGTTCCCAAGGGGGGTTGTAAGGAGAGATGAGAGAAGAAAGGTACTGAGGAGCCGCAGAGTGAATGCATTTATAGGTCAGCAGGAGAAGTTTGAACTGGATGCGGAAATGGATAGGGAGCCAATGAAGTGACTTGAGAAGAGCAGTAATATGGGCATGATGAGGCTGGTGGAAGATTAGCCGTGCAGCAGAGTGCTGAACAGATTGAAGGGGAGAGAGATGATTCAAAGGAAGACCAGCAAGGAGAAGGTTACAGTAGTCAAGACGGGAGATGATTAAGGAGTGGATAAGTGTTTTAGTAGTGTGTTCAGAAAGGAAAGAGCGGATTTTGCTAATGCTATAGAGAAAGAAACGGCAGGTCTTAGCTACGAGATGGATATGTGTGGAGAAAGAGAGAGAGGAGACAAAAAAAAACCCCAGATTGCAGGCTGAGGAAACAGGAAGTAGTACAGAGCTATCCACAGAGACTGAGAAAGGAGGAGGAGGAGGGGAGGTTTTAGGGGGAAAGATAAGAAGTTCAGTTTTGGCCATGTTCAATTTCAAGTGGCGGTGAGACATCCAGGCAGTGATGTCAGAAAGGCAGGCAGAGATCCGGGTCTGGATTGCCGGAGAGAGTTCAGGCATAGAGAGGTAGATCTGGGAGTCATCAGCATACAGATGCTACTGAAAGCCATGGGAAGAGATAAGTGCACCAAGGGACTGGTTATAGAGAGAGAAAAGGAGCAGACCCAAGACAGATCCTTGGGGTACACCAACTGGGAGCGGTGTAGCAGAGGAGGAGGAACCTCCAGAACACACACTGAAGGAGCGATGGGAGAGATAGGAGGAGAACCAGAATAGTATAGAGCCCTTAAAGCCAAGTGAGGACAGCGTATCGAGGAGAAGGTTGTGGTCAATGGTGTCAAAAGCAGCAGAGAGGTCAAGAAGGATGAGGACAGAGTAAAGGCCCTTGGATTTTGCCAGGAACAAGTCACTGGAGACTTTGACAAGAGCCGTTTCACTGAAGTGTATAGGATGAAAGCCAGACTGTAAGGGATCTAGGAGGGCCTGAGAGGAGAGGAAGTCGAAGCAGCAGCGGTGAACCACACGTTCAAGTAGTTTAGAAATGAAGGGAAGGAGAGAGATGGATCGGTAATTAGAAGGACAGGTGGGATCAAGTGAGGGTTTCTTGAGGAGAGGTGTGACCACAGCATGCTTGAAGTCTGCAGGGACCATTGCAGTGGAGAGCGAAAGGTTGAGAATATGAGAGGTGGAAGGGACAATGGTGGAGGAGATGGGGCTTAGGAGACAGGTGGGGATAGGATCAGAGGAGCAGTTGGTGAGTTTGGAGGAAGAAAGAAGGTGTGCAGTTTCCTCTTCAGTGATCACAGGAAAGGAAGAGAGGTTAGCAAGGGAAGGGGGGGAGTTGGGAGTGGAAAGGGGGATGAGGGAAAATAACTGACTTTGTGGAGAATTGGAGGGTGATCTTGTGGAACTTTTCATGGAAATAGTCAGCCAGGGTTTGGGCAGAAAGGGAGGGAGGGATCAGAGGTGGAGGCACTTTGAGGAGAGAGCTGAGAGTAGTAAAGAGACGGCGAGGATCAGAGGCAAGAGAGTTAGTCAGATGGACATAGTAGTCTTGTTTGGCAAGATCTATGGCTGACTGGAAAGAGACAAGCATGAATTTGAAGTGTAGAAAGTCTTCAGGGGAGTGGGATTTGAGCCAAGCACGCTCAGCAGAATGGGCACAGGAACGTAGATAGTGAGTGGTGGATGAAACCCAGGGCTGAGGTGCCGAGCATCTCACAGGACATGGGGTGGGTGGAACGAGAGCATCCAGAGCCGAGAGAGTGCAGCATTATAGGAAGTTACTGCCTCGCCGACAGACTTGGATGACATAGTGGAAGAAAGAGATGGATAAATGGTGAGAGAACCAAGGGGTGGGTGGAGTGGAGGAGTGGCCTAGTGGTTGGGGCAAAGTACTTCAGACCATGAAGGTCAGGGGTTCAAATCCCACTAGAGGACAGCAACCTAAGGCCAGAAGGACTGGGGTTTCTAGTCCCACAGGTGCTCCTTGTGGTCTTGGGCAAGCCACTTAACCCTCCATAGCCCATGTTCCCTGTAAAATAGTTATCTCCAAGTTATGATGCCCTGTTCAATGTAATTTCAGTTTGTTCAATGTAAACCACACTGATGCAGAATAGCGTGGTATATAAGAGAATGTAAATAAAAATAAATAAATAAATAGCATGAAGGTTTCTAAATAGGTTGGAGGAGACAGGACAAGGCTGAGGCAGCAGGAGATGGAGATTAAAGCTTAAGAGGAGATGGTCAGATAAGGAAAGAACTGAGCTACGGACTTTCAAGGGTAAGGAACTAGAGAAAAATATCAGGTCCAGGCAGTGGCCATGCTGGTGAGTGGGGGCAGTGGAACAAAGTTGGAAGTCAAACAAGGAGGTAAGGGAGAGGAGCTTTAAAGCATGAGTATCAGAGGGGTTAATGACATTAATGTTAAAATCCCCAAGAATAAGGGTGGGGGACAAGGAATCCAGAAAGAAGGAAAGCTATGAGTCAAAGTCAGTGAGAAAGGTAGAAGCAGAGGTCAATAAATAACAGCTACCCGGTGAGGAAGTGGAGTGAAGAGGCGGATGGAGTGGACTTCAAAAGAGAGGAAGGAGTGAGACTGAGGCAGCAGGAGGGGTTGGAATTGGCAAGAGGGAGAAAGTAGAAGCCCGACACCACCACCACGGCCAGTGGCACGAGGCGTGTGGGAGAACTGATAGCCTCCATGGCAGAGGGCAGCAGTAGATGCAGTATTATCTGGGAGGAGTCAGGTCTCAGATAGAGCAAGAAGATGTAGAGCATTGGAAATAGAGATCATGAGTAAAAGCGAGTTTATTAGACACAGAGTGTGTGTTCCACAAGGCACATGAGAAAGGGAGAGTAGAAGGGGAAAGGAGAGAGATATGGATAAGATTAGACATGTTGCTCTAATACCCACCCTTTTCACTACGAGTTCCATAGTCACATGTGGGTCGGTATTTCAGTACCGTGGCAAGGGTTGGTTTAAAGAACACAAGGAAGAGCGGAAGCTCTAGCATTAAAAACCACACAACACAAGAAGCAAGAGACGAATGAAGGTCACAGGTGCCTTTATTTGATGAAACCCCAACGCGTTTCGGCAACGCCTTCCTCGGGAGGGGGTGTGCAGCTTATAAAATAAAGATGACAAATAAAACAATATATTAAAAAATGTGTCATAAATACAATGAAACATTAAAAAGTGATACATTAATACACATTTTTAAAAACATATTAAAAACATAAAAAAGAAGAAAGAAAACAAAACAAAATGCAGGGCAGCAAAAGAAAACGTGTATAAATACTGATTGTAAAGATGTGGAAGAGGCACTACCAAGGGTATGAGGAGGACATTAGAAAATTATTAAAACATAAATATGTAAAACAGTACTCACTGGAGCACCCTGTGGTGAATCTCACGTAGGGAATGATCTTAATCGTCCTACTCTGGCTTTAAAATGAACAAACAATGAAACATGATGGAATAATAATCTCAACATTGGTCTTAATAATTCATTGTACATGTTAGAAGATTGAAACTGTAAAATTTTTTTTAAAACAATCTAGCCAATAATGAACATAAAAACAATAAAATGGTCAACATTGAAGGTCTATCAGATCCAGCACTTCGAAGGCCGTAACATGTTGTGTAAAAAGCATGGATACCACCAAAACCAGAAAATGTCACTCTAAAAAACAAAGGATCGTAAAACTAATTAAATGTGCCAACAGTATAACGAAAAGAACCCATATGGAAATTGTATCTGGTAAATATGAATCATAAACCTCCTAATCAGTGGCAAAAAAGTCAAAATATTAAACCAATTTCTTTCATACAATGACCATTCAAAGAGGCATAGCGTTTAAACAAAATGGAGAAGATAGAAAGTTAAAAACTAAGCCGTGTGAACGTGCGAGCACACTCAAAATATTGTAATAATGCAAACCAATTTATTAAGGTACATTTAGGTCAGTATGTAGAAATAAAAATAAAATTAAACTATAATGTAAAATAACCAAATATCTTTGATATAGCGATCATGTAGAAAAACATAGCCTTCTATACAAACGCCCAACTACGCACCAAAATAAAAAAACAGGGGTGGGAGTGAAAACCCCCACACAGCCTCTTAAAAAATGGAGCAGTATGAAAAAATGTAGTCTGACTCATGCAAATAAAAAAAAGAGACTTAGGGGTATGTTTACTAAACTGTCCTAATGTTACCGGCGCTAGTTGCATCGATAATGTGAAGAATGCCATATAAGGAGTGGGCGTTCTGGTCTTAAGGTAGCAATCGTGGGTTATCGCGCGATAAAGTGTGCCGTGTCCGTTATCGCGTGATAGAGGGAGCTGTGCACATTACCGTGCGTTAACCTTAACTTCGCGTGCTGACCAGCAACAAGAGCAGCAGAGGTGTAGCACACTGGTTAATACAGTAACTGCTGAAACAGGGGTCATGAGTTTGATACCCCAGTGGTATTATGTAAGAAGGCTGTCTGAGGCATTACCCTTTAATTTAAATCAGTGCCGTCTGAGGCATTTCCTTTTTTAATTTAAATTAGTGCTGCCAGCAAAAACACCCTCACAGTGCCGTAACCTAAGGTGCCGCATAAGGCGCCCTATAAGGCACTCCATAGGGCACATTATAAAGTGCACTGTCCGCCAAGGCACCTTATAATGTGCCCTATAGGGCGCTTCATAGGGTGTCTTATAGGGCGCTGTATAGGGCGCCTTATGAGGCACCTTAAGGTTACAGCACTGTGAGGGTGCATTTTGCTGGCAGCACTGATTTAAATAAAAAGGAAAAGCCTCAGACAGCTGTATGAAATAGCACCACTGTGGGATCAAACCCATGACTTCTGCCTCCACAGTCATTGAAACAACTAGTGGGCTATATCTCTATAGCTACTACCACACTTCTGGCTGGCTACAAAAAGACTGCCTGCTGTGGTTGCCAGGATAAGGTAAACCCACCCATACCCGTGATGCACTGCACATGCAGATTAGCAGTCTACAGCTGATCACAAGATGGGGTATGCACTCCCACAGCACCTCGGCCTGGTAGGGGGAACTGACTGTGTGTGTTACTGGCATAGAGTAACCACAGAACCCAGTAAGAACCGTGGGATGCAATGGAAAGACGTGAAGCAAAAACCTTTATTTCTTTATTCAACTCCGGTGGCTGGAGTTGAATAAAGAAATAAAGGTTTTTGCTTCACGTCTTTCCATTGCATCCCACGGTTCTTACTGGGTTCCTTGTGCACATGGGATCGTGCTTCTTTGTTGGGTCCTATAGAGTAACCACAGACCATGACATTGTGCGGATCCTGTGCTCACCCTGAGGGTGAGGTGGGGCGGCCAGCACCAGGTCCACAGCACCTGGCTTTGCTGAGATAGGCTATGCTGCAGGTCGCCATCAGTGCCAGTGTGTGATAGGTAGTCTTTGTAGGCACACCTAGGATACACCTGTTTCCATCTGCATTTCCCAGTCATGTATAGCCCTTGTGGACTATGATGCACCTAGAAAGCATAGTTACTCACCTGTAACAGGTGATCTCTGGGAACAGCAGGAATTTAGTCCTCACATATGGGTATCGTCGGTACCGACGGAGCCTGCGCGGGAACGCTCCCCAGCGTACAATCAGAAAGCTTTTGGGAGCATCCCACAGCACCTGTGTGCTACCTTCCTGCCTTTCCCAACTGCCTCTCTCCAGTTGAGTTTTAAAGCTGAGACAAAGAGAGAGAGAGGGAAAGGAAGAAGAAAGATAGAGAGATACAACTCCTAGGGGAGGTGGGTGGGTTGTGAGGACTAAATTCCTGCTCTTCCCGGAGATCACCTGTTACAGGTGAGTAACTATGCTATCTCCAGGAACAAGCAGGAATGTAGTCATCACATATGGGGACTCCCTAGCTTTAGGTGCCAGGGAGAGACCCCAGAAGTTGTGTGTCCCTGAAGAGGGCTCCACTTCCTCCCATGGATCTCTGGCATCCTATCAGGAATGGTGGGTAGGAGTTGATTAGGTATGGAACAGGTGTTTGAGAACAGCCTGACCAAACAAGGCATCCCTGCGGGAGTCCTTGTCCAAGCAGTAATGGGCTGTAAAGGTATGAACCGAGGCCCAAGTGGTTGCTCGACAGATGTCATCGATAGACACAGAGTGCAGACGAGCCATTGAGGCTGCCATGGCTCTCACATTGTGAGCAGTGACATGGCCCTCCAGAGAAAGATTCTTACTCTGATAGGCGAAGTAAATACACTGAGCAATCCAGTTAGACAGTGTTCTCTTGGAGACTGGAAGTCCCAAATCAGAAGGATCAAAAGCAACAAAGAGTTGAGAGGACTTTCTATGTTGCTGTGTTCTTTGTAAGAAAAAAGCTAGAGCTCTTTTACAGTCCAAGGTATGAAGATTCCTCTCTGCATTTGATGCATGAGGCCCTGGAAAAAAACACAGGTAGGTAGACCGCTTGGTTCAGATGAAAAGGCGAGACCACCTTAGGCATAAAGTGTGGATGAGTCCGAAGGACTACCTTGTCATGATGGAACCTTGTATAAGGTGGATTAGCTACTAGCGCTTGCAACTCACTAATGTGGCGTGCTGAGGTGATTGCAGTGAGAAAGATAAAAGTACTGGGCAAGAGGAAAGCTGGTTAAATGGATGGGAGCAGGGATACCTATCTTGATTTGGACGAATTGCAGCTATAAAGATGATGCTCTTGCCCCGATTTTTGTTCTTGTTTCAAATGTTGCTGATACTGGTACCACATAGAAAGTTAAAGCAATTGCAAAGAACTATCGATAGATCTCTATGGCAAAATAGGAGCCCCAGGGTAGCTTTTTCAATTATGCAGAGGGCTAAGGGAAGGGGGGGGGTCTGGGGGTTCCCAATTTTCGAAAATATTGTGTGGCAGCGCAATTGAAGACGTTATATGAGTGGCAAAGAGAAAAACAGAAACACTGGGTCCAAATGGAAGAAAACTCAGTAAGGGATGTGGGATTGGAAAGGATGGTGTGGAAGGGGAGTAAAGCATCAAAAATTCACCCCATAAATCCCATTATCATACATATCTTGAATATCTAGAAACAAAATAGGAAAATATTAATACAAGACAAAGAATATACGCAGGGGATGTCATTAGAGGCATGCTTTGAGAGGGGACAAGGGTCAGGGATGAGGACAGTGCGAAGATGGGCGCAGTTGAGACTCACACAGATTTCCCAGATTGTGGATAAAGATGGTATTAGAGATTTTGAGGGTATTAAGGATTTATATGGGTTATCAAATAATGATTACTATAGCTATATTCAGGTAAGTCACTTTGTGAGACAGCAGAAAGTATGGAAGGATTTATGGAGTAACGGGGTGGTTTGAGGCCCTATGCTCAGGAAATCTGGGTCAAAAAGGAGCTTTGTCCAAAATTTATAAAGGGTTAATGGAGAGAGGAGAGGGGAAATTAGAGTATATGAAGAAATGGGAGGAGGATTTAGAAGTGCAACGGAATGAAGAGGGGTGGGACAAGGTAATACAGACCGTGGCTAGCATATCTATAGCCACCCAAAGAAAAGAAAACGCTTATAAAGTGCTATATCGGTGGTATTGGACACCGACGCGCAAAAGGAGAGCAGAATTGGGACAGTCTGATCAGTACTGGAGAGGATGCCAAGAGCGAGGTGATGTGATACACATATGGTGGAGATGTGGGCAGATCCAAGAGTACTGGGAAAAAGTGCTGGACATAATTTATGAAATGACAGGACACAGATTGCAAAGAAAGCCAGAGGTGTTTCTATTGCATCAACTGGAGGAGGATATCTCGGTAAGGGATAGGGGGATATTGCATCACTGTATAGTAGCAGCAAGATGTGAGATAGCAAAATATTGGACAGGATCGGGTAAACCCCAAAGTGCAGGTTTTTGTCAGACGAATTGCAGACCTGTGCTTGATGCATAGATTAACGGGGCTGAGACAGGGGAAAGGGGAGAAGAGTGCGGATCAATGGAAGAGAGTATGGACATGGCTGGAAAACTGGAAAGGTGGAGAGAAGACGCGGAGGGAGTATAAGAGGGGTGAATCATAGTAAAGATAGTTATCAGCACTAAGCATTGAAAATGAGATAAATGGTGAAAAAGTGTATACTGTATACCTGTGATGAATAAGAGAGCAATGATGTGACATAGAAGCATGAACAAATGAAGGGGGAATTGGAGATGGGTGGGAAGGGAGGAGGGAGGGGGAGGAAGGGGGGGAAGGTAGAAGATTAGACAATATTGAATGTTGCAGTAGCTAGCAAGGGGGGGGGGGGGAATAAGTGTGTAGGTAAGATTGTTGTGGAAAATGTACCATGTTGTGTTAAGAAGATGTTTGTACTATCAGATGAAATATTTAATAAAAAGTTAAAAGAAAAAAAAAAAAGATAGGCAAGGTTAGCAGGGGCTAAGTGGGTGGCATCGAAAATTGCTGCTACTCATTCAGCCTTGGCGGCTCCGGACACATCCAGCCAAACCCGGATTTTCGCTTCCGTCGCCACGCATAGCCTGCCTAGATGAAAATCGGGTCCATAGTATATATAACGGCAGATAAAGACCAGTATGGTCCATCTCATCTGCCCAGTAAGGTGGCTAGAGTAGGTGTACCTGCAGTTCCATGCAGGTCACCCCCTCTATGCCTTTGTTTAAGTTTATCCCCCCTGCTCCGTGCAGGTCAATCCCCCTTTCTATTTATTGAAGTATAAAAAAAGTTTGTTTGTTTTATCCTCTTGCAATAAAGGGACCGATTGTGTCTCTCCCATGCTATTTTGAATTCTGTCATTGTATTTGTCCCCACCACTTATGATAATGAAAATATTACAAAACTCTTACAGGATTTACTTTTTGTTTAATTTTCTAATCACTTGTTTACTGTCACCTGAAATCTTGGCTTAGAAATTATTTCAATGAAGTTCTAGTTATTCCCACTCATGATGCAATTCCTATTTTTAGTGTTTATTATATTCTTCAAACTGTTTGTCAGATGAATGATCAGGAGGGTCAATTAGGGTTGCTGCTAGGAGGGTTGCTGCTAGGAGGGTTGCTGCTAGGAGACTTCAACCTCAAGTCCGCAAACAACAAAGATGCAGAAGCCTTCCTCCAAGCAATGGCATCACTCCAATTTACCCAAATCATCGACGCCCCAACACACAGACATGGATCTACACCGGACCTCATCTTCGCAACCAACTACCTAACATCAAGAGGCCTAATATCAACACCTAACATTACCCCAGTTCCATGGTCAGACCACTACATAATAAAGATAAGATTGCGACTACAAAAGGCCAACCTCAACGAGCAAACTGACAACATGCCCACACAAAGGCGATTCAAGAACTTCAACAGAGACACTTTCCTACAAGACACGATACAAGGACTGACCTCTGAAACGGACGACCTGGAGACTCAAACCACCAACTGGAACAACACTCTATCCAACGCTGCCACAGCAACAGATGACAGACCAAAGAAACATCATCACAACAGGAGACAACACAAGCCTTGGTATTCCACAACCATGAGACAAGAAAAAAGAGAACTCAGAAAGATTGAACGGAGATGGAGAAAATCCAAGGATAACGGAAACCAACAGACATACCTAACAAAGCAGAAACAATACAGTGAACACATCAACCACTCAAAGAAAGAATACCACACAAACATGATCATCACCTCCATGAACAAACCCAGAGAGCTATTCGAAATAGTAAAAATCCTCACGAAGGAGCAAAGGACAGAGGAAGAGGTACAAATAGACCCACAAGAATTTGCTGATCATATCAAGAAAAAATTTCACTCCGCAGAACCAACGCCCCCTAACACACTAACTCAGCCTGATGCACACCCCAAGACCTGGGACACATTCTCCTCACCATCAACAGAACAGCTCTCACACATCATCTCTGCAATCAAAACAAGCACTGCTCCTACGGACCCTTGCCCAGTATCATGGATCAAAGCCACCAAATCCAGTTTCATCCACTTCATCCACAGCTTGGTGCACAACTCCCTCAGTCAAGGACTCATGCCAGATAAACTAAAGCTAGCTACAGTACGACCAATACCAAAGAAAACAGCCCTCGACAAGAGCAACCCAGCAGCATACCGACCAATATCCAGCTTACCCTTTCTAGCAAAATTCATAGAAAAATCAGTGCAACAACAACTTCAGGAGCACATTGACAACCACGCTCCGCTAGATGACAACCAACACGGCTTCCGCCCCAACCACGGAGTCGAAACACTACTGATATACCTCTTCAACAACATCCTCCGGATTATTGACAACACCAAAAAGGGTGTCCTCTTGATCTTCATCGACATCTCATTGGCGTTCGACACAGTAGACCACCAAACTCTTCTGGAAAGACTAAAGGAAATTGGGCTTCACGGTACCACATTCAAATGGTTCCAATCATACCTCACCGACAGGCAAATACAGGTCAAGGTAGGACACAACACATCTCAACCCATAAAAGTTCTCCAAGGAGTACCTCAAGGATCCGCCCTCTTAGCACTTCTGTTCAACATATACATCCAGCCAATATGCGACATCCTAAAAGCAAACAGCATTCAATACACCATCTATGCAGATGATATTATGATTTACACACCAATCTCAACCGATAGCCCAGACTACTCTAAAATAACAGACTGCCTAACACAAATGACAAGATGGTGTAAAGACAACAACCTCGCCATCAACTACAGCAAGACGGAAGCACTAATAATCACCCGCAACCCAGACTTCACCCACCCACCGGAAATCAGAGTACAAAACACAACCATACCATTGAAATCTGAAGTAAAATACCTTGGAGTGACCCTGGACAACGAACTGAATCTCAAGACCCACGTAAGCAGAACAATCCAAAATGTATACCACAGGATAAGAATCATCAGAAGACTTAAACCACTCCTCACCACAGAACACTTCCGTACAGTATGCTAAGCTCTAATTACTCCCCTTCTGGACTTCTGGACTTCTGCAACCCTATCTACCTTGGGCTAACAAAACAAACACTCAAACCACTTCAATTGGCTCAAAACACTGCAGCCCACATAATAACAGGTACAACAAGACACGAACACATCACTCCTGTCCTGAAAGACCTACACTGGCTACCAATCAGCTCTCGCATCAAATACAAAACAATCATAAACATATTCAAAATCAAACACCGCACCTCAGCAAACAGCTTGCACACCCTCATACAACCAGACACCAGCACGCGCCCAAGAAAAAAAGGGACTGCCAACAGAGTAAACACACTGAACGACTCCAGAAAAACACGCAAGGACACCACTGAGAGGGCCCTCTCTCTGGCTGCCTCAACACTATGGAACTCCCTCCCAGATGAACTGAGATCGACAGATGACCTCAAAGACTTTCGCAAGCAGCTGAAGACAATGCTGTTCATAGAACACTACGGACATGTTACATAATCCAACATAATCCTACCCTCCCTTCCGTGATAAGAAAATATTCACAGGCACATGATATATCTTAACCTCTAATTACATAGTACACTGTATTATAGATCACAATGTACCTAGTACAGAGCAATGTAACATAGCTCATGCTGTAATATAGCTCACATCGTACCTAGTGCAACCTAATTGTACCTTAGCTCATGCTGTAATTTAGCTCACAGTGAACCTAGTGCACCCTAATCTGTTAAACTGCCCTTATACACGCAATGCTTTACGTCTTATCACTGCATGAACTACCCTTCCCACTTTTGATTGTTTTGCTGTGACACCGCTTTGATTTTATGATAAGGCGATATAGAAATACTGTTAAATAAATAAATAAATAAATTAGATAATTTATTCCCATTTCTAAAGTACATTTAACTGCTTTTCTTGAAGACTCTCAAGATGTGATTAGTTCTTGTGACTTTTTCTCTTGAAAAGGACAAAAGTACTATTTTGAAATTTTAGTTTCATAAGGAGCATTGGGGTTTTTTTTATGGCCAAAATAATTTCAGTTTTTTCCAGATGTTGCTAATGCTACTCAGGAATGAAGGTAATTCTTTCCCAGCTGCATAAAATATTGACAACTGGAGGGAGTTTTTTCCCTTATGTTCCCCTGTAAGGAGGTTATTCTGTGCCATGAATAGTGGGGATGGACGGCCTGATGGGTCATCCATCCCCACTGTTCGGGCCACCCAGCCGCGACTAATTTCCCCACCTGTTGTGCGGGGAAGTTAGACGGGGCAGGGAAGGGGTGGCATGGGGTGGAATCTGAGCTGGCGGTTGTCGGTCGCTGGCCTTGGACATACAGGGCCAATTCTAATGTCGGCCGGCGACATGTGTGGGAAAGTTATTCCACCCCCGAAGTGGATTAACTTCCCTGGACATTCTTTTATTGAAATGCTGGGGTGCGGATGGGGCAGGGGGGCCAGAGGACATTCCGTGCAGCCCGACCCTGGCCTTAAGAGGCCAGATCAGTGGTCGGGCTGCGGGGAATTAGCTTTCACATCAACCTGCTACAACATTTAGCACTTCACATCAACCTGTTATAACTGTATGGACGCTGAGCATATTACCTGCCAACACTAGATTATAAGTCATCTCATCCACCTACATCCTATAATACAATCCACAAGTCCATTCTCCCAACCAACTATAACCTAAAACCAGAAGATCTGAACTATTCCTCCACATTCCAACCCATATAATCCAGTACATAAGTTAGTCAACACTGCCCAACCAAAATGGAGTACAGCACCATAGTCACCACCATTCTACTGCTCACTCTATTAACTCTCAACCAAATGAATGCTTACATCCAACATTATGATGTGAACTTACCATCTACCATACCAATCATTACTATACACCCTAGACAAGAACCTAACCATTGCTACAAAAACCTGTACTACACAAACAAGCGTAGGTCCTACACAGACTAATATACATTAACCCAACAACCATTATCCAAAACATCAAACATTTAGACAAACTCTCTCCCATTAAACTCATGTTAGTTAATGCCAGATCCATCAGAAATAAAGTCCCTGTTATAACAGATTTGATTAAAGACCAACCCCCAGACTTCCTGTGTGCAACAGAAACATGGCTGTCTGACACAGATAGTATACTACTAAATCAATTAAAAATAGATGACTATGACCTATTTACTTGTCATAGGAATAAACAACGAGGGGGTGAAGTCCTAACAATCAGCAAGCATATACACAAAATCATCCCAAGCATATGCAGCCACATAGACATCCTAAAAGTAGAAAACAAAAACCTCGCTATATGCTTGCTATACCGACCTCCCTCCCCTGACCATGAAAATCTTACTACTATTATTGAATCTACATGCAACGCTCCTCTAAAGAAACCTCTTATCATTATGGGTGACTTTAACCTTCCATCACTCAACCAGCAATTTGCAACTTCATTCATTGACATTATGGCTGACATAGGCTACTCTCAAATAATAAATATGCCCACACATACAAAGGGAAACACTCTAGATCTTACATTCCTCCCAACATCAACTCTAGCCCTACAATCTGCACCCAAATCCCAACAAGTCCCTTGGTCAGCCATTACATAATTAGCTTCACTATCCTCACCCCCTCCACCATGACACTGAACCAAAACACAGAACCAACTAAAAAGAAGTTCAAACACTTCATCAAGGAAGACTTTCTAAATGAACTCTTACCAAACTTAAACTCAACCCAAACTGACTTAAACCAATCACTATACAATTGGAACACTTCTATCAAAAATGCAGCTACTACAACCCACAATTATTCAAAACCTCCCTGGAGAATGTCAGAAAAACGGTTCACCAAAGAGTTAGCTAACTCCAAAAAGCAACTAAGAAAATGTGAAAGAAACTGGAGACACAACAAATCCCCAGAAAATAAACACATATACATGTTGACCCTGAATTCCTACAAGGAAGCCATCTATATGGCAAAAAAGACTACCACACCAAAAAACTAACTAAATCCCTGAACCACCCATGTGAACTATTCAAAATTGTCAAATCTCTAACTAACACAAACCCTAGCTAACTATTTTCAAGACAAATTAAAAAAGAAAACCCACTAAAAATCCCACTAGATATTAACATGACCCCACAAATATCAGCACATTGCACACTTTACACCCCATAGATCAATGACAACTCATTAATACTATCACCAAAATTAATACCAGTACATCCCCACTCGATCCTTGCCCAGTTTCCTGGATCAAGGCAACAAAATCAGAGCTAGCACCGCACATACTCCAGATAGTCAATCAATCCATACAACAAGAGATAATGCCAAATGAACTTAAACAGTCCATGATTTGTCCAATACTGAAGAACAAATCCCTTGACAGTCTAGACCCCTCATTGTATAGACCTATAGCAAGTATACCATTTACGTATAGCCAAAATAATTGAAAAAAAACCAGTCCAAAATCAACTTCAGACTTTATTGACATCAATGCCCCCCTTGACGAACAACAATTCAGATTCCGCCCATTTAATCCCTCCTACTAGTCCTCTTAGACACTCTCATATGTGGGATAGACGGCATAAAACAGTCATTCATACTGATTTTTATTGACATAACTGCCACGTTTGATAATATCAACCATAATAACCTACTCGCAAGACTTTCTCAAATTGGAGTAACAGGAATTATCAATGGTTTCAATCATACATCACAGATCGTATGCAACAAGTCCAATTAGGTAAAGAAACCTCCAACACATTCAGACAGGAACAAGGAATACCGCAGGGCTCAGCCTTATCAGCCCTATTATTAAATTTTTATTTAGAACCAATATGTAACATATTAAAGAAATTCAAAATGAATTAACTCATCTATGCGGATGATATTATGATATATCTACCCATAGATAGACAAAACATAGCCCAACAAGTAATTGAATCCTGCATCATGGAAGCCCAAGCCTGGCTAAATTCAAATAACCTGTCCATTAATTTAAAAAAACTGAAGTACTCTACATCTCAAGGAACCCAAATTTCACTCCGCCACAAACATTCAAAATACATGATACAAACCTCCCTGTTAAAAATGAAGTACGTTATCGTGACATGGTACTAGACCAAGCGCTCACCTTATCCGCACACATAAAACAACTAACTAAATCCATTTACTTCAAATTAAGAACAATACAACACCTCAGAGCCCTCCTTGACACACACAATTTCAAGTCAGTAGTTCATGCACTGATCACCCCCTACTTTGATTTTTGTAACAGCCTTCTCTATGGTATCCCCAAAAAATACCTCAAGCAACTCCAAACTGCACAAAATGTAATTGCAAGAATTGTATGCAAAGCCCACTTCTCTGACCATATAACACCACTGCTATACAACCTCCACTGGTTACCAATATCTAGCAAAATTAAATACAAAACAATAATGACAACATTTAAGATTGCCAATAATATTGCTCCTTTCCACCTCTCAATATTAATTACACAATGTACTAATACTAGATCAAAAGGGAACACTCACTGAACACCCTTGTAATCCCTCCATCCTACCGCAAAACTAAACAAATTACAAGTAACCGTGCCTTTTCTCTTACTGCATCCATGTTATGGAATGACCTTCCGGACTTCCTACGCACCATTAAAGATTTAAAAACATTAAGGAAAGAACTAAAAACCTTCGTGTTAGCTCAGTGTTTCAGAGAAAATAATCAGGATAATAGTTTATCCCTAGAATCACCCCAAACTCAGCCCATACTATGATACTCGCCCTTGCTCCAGTTGTAAATAGTTGCTGTTGCTACCTCTTGTACATTGTTTCTGACTGTTAGAATGTGCCTGAAAGCACACACTTTGCCTTGTAATTAGTTCAGACTGTTAGAATGTTAAAATTTGTTTTATGTAATAATGTTGTTCATTGTACACCACCCCTGATCTCAGAAAGAAATGGTATAAAAGTAACGATAAGTAAATAAATAAATAAATAAATAAATAAATAATCTCTGGTGGCCAGCATCACAGCTCTTCAATGGAGCAGTGGTACCATGGCAACATGACGCCATGGTGCCATGGCTCCATTGAAGAGCCTTGACTGAGTTATCTGGGGACAGTCCTGCACATGCAGGCCGTACTGAATTGCAGTCCCGGCCTGCATGTGCTGGACTGTTCACGATTCTGATCCCACGGGGCTAAACGTGCCCCATGGGATCAGAATCACGATCCCCTCTCTACGTCCGGTTCAGACCAGACATACAGAGGGTATCTACATCCAGAACAGAATCGGGGCCTAAGTGTTTGATCTTGTTTCAGGGAAACAATCGTATTTTCTTGGATTCTACACACCTGGAAAAATGTATGAATGACGACAATAATGTTTATTTATTACTTTTGGAGGGTGGTCTGTTTTAAGAATGAGTTGCTAAATTCTGGGATAATATAATTGTATCCTTAATTGCCTAAATATTTTCTTTACATTTCAGTCTTCATAAAGTGGGTTCTAAGTTGCCATTTTTTGTTTTCTTTTTCTTTTTTTGGGTTACTTTTGGTATGTTGGTGTAGATTAAAACTTTTACAAATAATTTGTAGCAAAAAATCTGTAAGAGAATCAGTTGGACCATTAGATGATAGAGGGGGAAAAGGATCACTAAGAGAGGATAAGACCATAGTGGAGAGACTGAATGAATGAATTCTTTGCTTCACTCTTTACTGAAGAAGATGTAAGAAATTTACTTATGCTAGAAATGATATTTAAAGATTATATACTGAGGGAATTGAAAACAATCTTGATAAACTGGGAAGATGTAATACAGCAATTTGATAGAATATCAAATCACCTGAACCCGATGGTATACATCCCAAGGTGCTGAAAGAACTCAAAAATGAAATTGAAGACTTACTGCTGGTAATTTGTTAAATATCATTAAAATCATCTAAAATACCTGAAGATTGGAGACTGGCCAACATAATGGCAATTTTTAAAAAGGGCTCCAGGGGTGATCCAGGAAACTATAGACCAATAAGCCTGACATCAGTGCCATGTAAAATGCCAATCTAAAAAGCTCAAAATTACTGAACATATTGTATAGAGTCATGGGGGTATGTTTACTAAACCGTCTTAATGTGCGCCCGGTGACGTTATCGGGCGATAAGGTACCTCGTCGCCCAATGAAGGTGCTCTATCGGGTGCTTAGGTACCTTAGCACGCGATAACGTGCGCAGCGGCACAAATGAGCGCTGAGGGTGGAGAAAAGCTCCCGGAGGGCGGAGGAAGGCCCCCCAGGGGCGGAGAGAGAGGGTCAATGGGTGGAGAGTGGAAGGGGAGAGGCTCCCCATACACTAACGCTGTGGATTCCGGGGCTGAAAACTAACGCCAGTGAAACCCTGGCATTAGAGCAGATTTAAAGGGAAAAGAAACCATTTCCGTCGACAATGTACAGCAAAACCAGGGAAACCTACAAATCGTGATAAGTGAGATACATGTGCACGGAACAAAAGGGCAAATAAACATTGAAAATGACCAGAAGAAAACATAAAAAAAACCATAACCAAGCTGTGCAATAGTGATATTAATGGCAAACATCAAAACACACTCCCGAGAAAGCTCCAAAAAAAAAGATATGAATTTTGGAAGGGTCTATGCTCCGCCCCCATACAAGGTGAATGAGCCCTCAGTGAAATAGTGCTGATCAGGGTTTTCCCTTTTTATTGGACAGGTTTCCTATGGCGCGCACATGTTCCGCAACAGCATGGTGGGCATGTTGGAACGGGCAACTGGACAGATGCTGGAAAAGGGGACACAAAGGGCTGCAGGCAGCACATGCTGTGGTGCAGTTGGGCCACAGTGCGGACTAGGTGATGCCTAGGTGGCACATAGGAATGCTGCAACAGTAGAGAAGCCAGACAGCAACTGATGAGGGCCCAACATGGGCACGAGTGTGTTTCCCACAGTGTCATAGGGGATAGTACCCAGCAGGTACCCCCAATGGCACAGAACATTGGCAGGCAGTGCTGGGGGGAAGCGTAGACATCTATGCAGGCACCCCTACCCCATAACCTGCACCATAGGCAGCTGCCTACCCGCACACTGGATGGCCTGAGACTGCGCACCACCAGCACCAGGGCATGTCAGCATGGTGGCAGAGGGGTACTGGTGGTGGAGAGGGCAGTGGCTGCTGCCCATAGCAGACCGTGGCCTAGCCTTGTTTAGGTGGGTGCCATGCACGGCAACAAACAGGCTCTGTCTGACAAACAGTCATGGTATGCACAGGGAATGAACTGTCCCTGTGGTGCAGTACACACAGCCAGTGTGTTCTAAGAGCAGAAGTACACAGGTTCAAGTCCCAGCTGTGGTTCCTGCCAACCCAGTCCCCATATTTTACCCACTACTAAACCGTGGTAATAAAGACGGAACCTTTATTGCAGATAACATAAATATGCCTCAAACACCTATATTTTACCCTACAGAGCACAGACACCATAAACATGCACATTACCTAGAGCAGAGTCTCCTAAATGCAGTCCTGGAGGGCCAAACACCATTCAGGTTCCATGCTGTCTCTAATAAATATGCCTGTGCTGCATTTCTATGCAATGCCCCCATGGTATGCAGATATATCTCATGCATATTCATTAGGGACAGCATGAAAACCCAAACAGTGTTTGGCCACCAGGACTGGAGTTGGGAACCTCTGCCCTAGAGCAGCGGCCAACAGGGGCAGAAACACCCACACCCACAGGCTCCATTATCCAACAGCTCCTGGAGAGGCAGGATGTTGGGCCCTGCACGCATCACTCAATACTAGCACTTGCATAGCTTAACAATACCACCCTAAACCTGGGAATACGGTACACATATATCAGAAGGTTGCTATGATCACTGGCAGATAGTAATTCCTAAGTTAAGCACAATCTGCTCATTGAGCTGTATCATAGCAACCTCTCTGATGTCTGTGGAGTGTGTTTCAGGTCTGGTGTCTGACAGTGTTCACCACCCTGGGGAGTGACCCCAATTGTATTGCGTACCATAGCCATGCCTGCACTGTGCCCAGGACTGGTGTGGTGGCCAGGGCTGCCAAAAGCCTCTATAGTTGCACAATGCTGGCATAGGTGTGGGAGTGTGTGTCTGTCCATCCGGTGTGTGGTGGCTGCTAACACCTTACTCAGCCCACACTGCTTGCACTGTTTCCAGTGTTAGCCTGCCAATGTGCATAATGAGGAGCAAGGTACTGTGGGTATGGCCCAGACAGGGTGGCCTGGGCAGGATGCATCTGCACAGGACATAGGGCAATGGCTGGGACATTGTAGTGCCCTGCCACCACCTGCACGGACAGGGTGGCCACAGCCTGTCCTGCTGGGAGGTCACTCTCACCCTGACTGAGCAGTGACCATGGCATTGCTAGGTTCCCCCATAGTGCTATATTGTATTTCTCTAAAGTGATATATATGGGTTCTCTTTTCTGGGGCCTAATCACTGACTTATCTGTTTGGTGGGTGTGCACACATCTTCTCCAGGGACATGCACTATGGATTAGCTAGCAGACTGTCTGCAGTTAGTATGTGTATGGCTGGAACACCTTGCAGGGTGCAGTGGCTGGAGACTCATTGTGCTCGCTGCTGGAGAATGGCAGATAGTTGTGGGGGCAGCTGAGTATTTCCAGGCCTACTGTCTGTCTGCTATTGCTTTATGGATGTGTACAGATCTGCTTTGACTGCCCTGTATGGTGTCTGCTCCCCAGCAGGACTGGGGTTGATGGTCCCCTCTACTGCCACCATTGCAGGGATGTAGAATGTGGATCTGTTGGTGGGAGATCCTGTCCCCCATCCTGAGCCCCATAGGGCAGGTTGGGTGGTACTACATAATCCACCTATGGGTCCAAACACCACCCCTGTCACTTAAATCATGTGACCATGGCACCCACACAGGATATGCATTACTCTGGGTGCATCATAGCCCACAAGGGCTAGACGTGACTAGGAAACAGAAATATACACAGGTGTATCCGCAGAGACTACCTATCACACACTGGCACTAATGGTGACCTGCAGCATAGCCAGCTCAGCTGAGCCAGGTGCTATGGACATGGTGCTGGATGCCCCACCTCACCCTCAGGGTGAGCATAGTACCCCACAATGTGACGGTCTGTAGCTACTCTGTGCCTGTAACACACACGGTCAGTTCCCCCTACCAGGCCGAGGTGCTGTGTGGGTGCATACCCCATCTTGTGATCATCTGTAGACTGATGATCTACATGTGCAGTGCATCATGGGTACGGGTGAGTTAACCCTATCCTGGTAACCGCAGCAGACAGTTTGTGTGGTGACCTGCAGTCCCTCTGTAGCCAGCCAGGGGTGTGTTAGTAGCAATAGAGATGTAGCCCACTGGTTACTTCACTGCCTGTTTGATCCCACAGTGGGGTTATTTGATAGGGCTGTCAAAGGCATTGTCTATTTTTTTTTTTTTTAAACTTTTATTTTCATTTTGCAACAAACAAAAGAAACAACACACCAAAAGAGACAAAACAAGTATACAATAAGGAAAAGTAAACCCATTACCCCCCACCCCGATGCTTCTTCTCTACCCGATTAGATCAGCATGTGAGCGCTTCCAATTAACAGTGATTATACATCAAACGATCAAAAGAGTATCTACAATACAGCATGATCAGGGACAGAGTTATAGACAAAGTTAGACAGTCAGATGAGAGCATTTAGCAAAATGTACATAGTCATTGAGCATCTTCCATTGAGACCAATGAGAAGGAGTCTGAACGGAGGAAGCGAACAGACGAGGTATTCGTTCATATTTACTGTAAAGACAAGCATGATTCCACCATTCATTGGGGCTCAGATGGGAGCTAATTTTCCAGTATTACTTAATTAGGGAAATAGCAATGCCAAGCATAAAGTTCGAAAGGAGATAAGCCATTTTTGGGAGAGAGGGGATCCCCGCAACTGGGCGAAGTCCCACTATCCTCCAAGAAGGGGGCTCCTGAGAGTGCGAGATAGACTAAATACGACCCCAGACCCGACGCCAGTAATACTGTAGTGCGGGATATTCATGCATAACATGAGGCAATGAACCAATGGCCGCAGGACATGTCCAGCAACCATTGCCCTGAGTAGTGTTCCATTTGTCTAATCTGTGAGGAGTTGTAAAACACCGGTGGGCTAGAAAGAAGAGGGTCTGAGTGAGTGAGGCGGGTCGGGAACCCGTGTCCCTCTACTCCAGATAAGGCTCCATTGCTCCGAGGCCAAGGTCACATGCAATTCTCTCTCCCATACTTTCTGCGCTATAGGGGTATCTCTAGTTATAGCATTACAGAAGGTTCAGTAAAAGTGGGTGCTACACCGGTGAACTACCGAGAGATCGGAAAGTCTCCAAGCAACTTATGTAGAGAATGCCGATGGCGGGAGTCCTCTAGTGCTCCAAAGGCGATGCTGAAGTTGCACTGACCAGAGTCGGGAGTCTAAAGATTGCATAAGAGTATTAAAGGCACCTAAAGTGTCTAAAGCATTGGTGGATAGTGGGAGTCTGATGGGAGAGTCATACCAGGGAGAAAGGTAAGAGGGATCGGTTTGCAAAGGTCCGCTTCTATATCTAGCCACACAGGTCTACTCGGTACTGGATCTTCCAACCAACGAGCACCTTGTTTGAGAAGAAAAGATTGAGGGAACACTTGAGTAAAATCGCCACCAAGTATTAATGGAGCATTGGCAGAGGCCAAGGCCAACTGCGCAATACTTGCATAGTAAGCAGGGTTGTCCACATTCGGGGCATAATGCAAATACACGTGAATTCACTATCTCCAACCTCAAGGTGTACACGGGCCCATCTACCCTCCTTGTCAGCGCTAAGATCAGGTACAGTAGCGTGCAAAGACTGCCTAACCAGAATGGCTATCCCGTACCATTTGGAAACGGTGGGAGAATAGGCAGCTACCATGTGAGGCTTAGCATTGAGTTTCAGTGTTTCAGCAGAGTTTAAATGCGTTTCCTGAAGAAACACTAAATCAACATGCTCATGGCTAAGATAGCTAAGGATTTTCTTTCCTTTGAGTGGACCATTAATGCCTTTGACGGTGAATGATAAAATTTTACATAAGGCCATTCAAAAAAAGTTAAAAATTCTGAGCATGATAGCACACATAATTTCACTATGTCCCTCAAACTGACTGTATCTAGCTGTACACATGACATAGGAAAAATAAGCTAATATAATACAATGAAGCGCCCCACATTAACAAAGAAAACCGCAGTACGGTAGAGGAGAAGCAAAACCCCAAAATTACTGGCGACCATGTGTCTGCGGGGAGAAACCCCAGAGAAGGCCGAAATTGAAAAAACACATAACCTGTAGGACTGTGCGTGCTCCGAATCCGACGAGGCACACATCATGAAGGGATAGGAGACCAAAAAACAAAAGTCATATAGAGAAAGAAAGAAAGTCCAGGCTATTTCTGTGCTTGGCTATGACCGCCGCATCGGGCCCTTCAAAATGGCGGATAGAGCCGGCAGATAAGAGTCCAAGATTTGGGATCAGCGCATCTGCTCTGCTTCTTTGGAGTCTAAAAATGTTGATAGTAGATCAGGATCTTCGAACGTCCTGGTTTGGTTGTGGAGAGTCACTCGGAGCTTCGCTGGATACAACAGGCCAAAGCGAGCCTGTAGCTGTTGAAGTCGAGGGCGAAAAGCAAGGAGTTTCTTCCGACGGTCAACGGTAGGCTTTGCCAAATCAGGAAAGAAGGAGACCTTACGACCTTCAAATTCCACAAATGATGATTCGCTCGGGCAGCATGTAAAATTTGTTCCACTTGTTGATATCGTAGCAAGCTAAAGATAATAGGCCGGGGGGTCGTGCGGTTTGAGCGCCATGTGGGCAGGAACACGGTGTGCTCGATCGATTTCCAGTTCTCTGTGAAAAGTGATCTTCAGCAAGGAGGGAAGAGTTTTGAGCAAGAAGTCTCTTATATCTCCTGCTTCCACCCCCTCCGGCATTCCGAGGAGCCTCACATTGTTGCGACGGGCTCGATTATTGCTATCTTCTAACTCCATTTGAAGATTCTGTATCTGGCGCTCAGCCTTGTCCAGTTTGCCCAAGCGCACCTCGTGCGAGTCGAGGACCCCCGCCATGTTGTCCTGCCGTAATGAAAGACTTTCAAGTCGGTCCTGGAGCACTCCAAAGTCTTCTCGCATGGCTCGAAGCGCTTCTCCATTGGACTGCACCAACTCCTTCACGCCGCGCATTTCCTCCAAAATCTCCAGGTGCCTTTCGGGGTTTTCACGAAATGGAACCATCTTCTGTGGGGAGGACACCTCTGTTTTGGAGCGTTTTCCGTGAGAAGAAGAAGGAGACCCGAAGTCCAAGCGCGCTGGTTTATGGGCCGCCATCCCCCCCGAGGTGCCCCGGTCAGCTCGGAGCGAAATAGTAAATTTGTATAGGTATTAAGTCAGGATTCTAAGTAGGCCTCTCGGGAGCTTCAACGCAAAGCGTCCTACCCGCTGGACATCAGGCTCCGCCCCCCCAGGCATTGTCTATTTTTAATGTAAATTAGTGCTGCCAGCAAACACACCCTCACAGTGCCGTAACCTTAAGGTGCCTCATAAGGCGCCCCATAAAGTGCCTTATAAAACGTCCTATAGGGGACATTATAGGGTGCCTTGGCGGACAGTGCACTTTATAATGTGCCCTCTGGAGGGCCTTATAGGGTGCCTTATGCGGCACCTTAGGTTACGGCACTGTGAAGGTGTGTTTTCTGGCAGCACTAATTTAAAAAAAAGTAAAATGCCTCTCAAAGCACTGCTTAAGCATAAAGGGAAATGCCTCAGCCAGCTTTATTCATTAGGCACACTGGGGAATCAAACCTATGACCCCTGTACCATCAGTCAGTGCTACACCTCTGCTGCTCTGTTTGCATGTCAGCACGCCTACTTAAGAATAACTTGCGTTAACGTGCGTAGCTCAATTCTTTGCCCGATAATGTGCATAGCTCAATTCTTTGCCCGATAATCCCGGTTTGCTACGTTTAGACCGGAACGCCCACTCCTTTTATGTCATCCTGCACACTATCGCCGGGCGCACGTTAAGACTGCTTAGTAAACATACCCCATTGTTTCTTGGGGAAAAGCCAACATGGATTTAGCCAAAGGAAGTCTTGCCTCACTAACCTGTTAATAAACAGGAAGAAAAAGGTGAGATGGTTGATATAGTGTATCTGGATTTTCAGAAAGCCTTTGATAGGGTTTCCCATAAGAGACTCTTGAGAAAAATAAAAAGTTATGGGATAGGAAGCAATGCACTATTGTGGATTGGGAACTGGTTGATAGATAGAAAACAGAGAGTAGGACTAAATGGCCAAGTTTTTCAATACAGAAACGTTAATAGTGGAGTGCCCCAGGGATCTGTTCTGTATATTCATAAATGACGTGGAAATGGGAACAAGTAAGGTGATCAAATTTGCAGATGACACAAAATTATTCAAAGTTGTTAAATCTCAAGAGGATTGTGAAAAATTACAAGACCTTTATAAATTGGGAGACTTGACATCCAAATGGCAGATGAAATTTAATGTGTACAATGCGAAGTTCCATGTATAGGAATCACCATCCAGGAAAAGGATCTAGGTTTCATCATGGATAATACCTTGAAACCCTTTGTTCAGTCTGAAGCTGCTACCAAGAAAGCAAATAGAATGCTAAGAATCATAAAGAAGGGAATGGAGAATAAAACCAAAGATATTACAATGTCTCTTTATCTCTCCATGATGTGACTGCACCTTGAATATTGTGTGCAGTTCTGGTCACCATATCTAAAAAAGGATACAGAGGAAGTAGAAAAAGTACAGAGAAGAGTGACCAAAACGATAACGGGGACGAAAGGATACGCTTACAAGGAACGGATTAAAGGTTAGGCCTCTTTAGCTTGGAAAAAAGATGGCTAAGGGGCGCCATAGCTAAATAAACTAGGCGGTTGCCTAGGGAGTTGTCTTTCTGAGGGCACCCATTGCTAATGCCCCTCTACGGAGTCTGCAGCTGTGGCAATAGCCCCCAAACCACAATGCAGCACTTACTAACGCATTCAGGCGCTGTGTCATGATTTCCTCCTCTTCACAATGTGCCTTTCCCATCCTCCTCCGGTGCCACTTCAAACTAGAAGTGGCGTCAGAGGAGACAAAAATGGCAAAACTATTTTTTCACTCAACACATAATCAAACTCTGGAATTTGTTGTCGGAGGATGTAGCAAAAGCTATTAGTATAACTAGGTTTAAAAGAGGTTTAGAGAGGTTTCCCCATATATATATGCTGATGATGTCCAATTTTTTATACCAATGAAGAAATCTTTTCAAGATCTGTTGGACCAATTGGAAGCCGGTCTATGTGTTTTTAGGGACTGGCTACAAGAAAATAAATTGAGCCTGAATTTAGGGAAAATTGAAGTTTTATAGGTAGGGAAGGCTGCGATTCCAGATGATACTAAATTTGTTCAGTGGGACAGAAAGTTGATATATCTTCTTAGTTATTATAGATTCTAATTTGACTCTTGAATCATATATACAACATATGCAAAATAAGACGTGGATCTGTCTTGCTCACCCCTTTTGATGGTCTTGCTGAGTATATTCAAGTTCTGTTGCCAGCACAGGGGAAGGGTATGTAATTATTTATATATATTTGATATTTTCCTAGAATAAGGCTCAAGGGTGGTTAAATATAAGATATCAAGTGCACTATGCAAAAGAATAATGAAAGTATAATTAAGTATACTGAGCACGTGAGCAAAGAGAGAGCCCTGAGTAGAAGGATTATACATAAAGGATGAAGAAAGCACATTAGATGTAGGAATGATGCAAGAGACATAGATACATTCATGAAGGCAACCTAGAATAAAGGTGAAACTTGGGGGAAGAATTTCATACTGCATACATTTAAATTAAGGGACATTAAATGCAATTAGACTTTAACTTCATGTGCTGTTTAGTGTATTTATGTAACCATTTTTTCTATCATCTCTTCTCATAATTAAGAGCTACAAATTGATTTACAATTATAAACACGTTTACATATCATAAAATATCCATATACACAATTACATCTCAATTATATTCTCAATTAAAAGTCACATTTAATTACAAGGTCTTATACTTATTGCAAAATACTACACCATCATCAATGGCCTTCAACTCTTCTAGCAAATAGTGGATCCTTACATGACAAAACATGATTCATAACTTCTGTCAAGTTAATCCTAGAAGATATCTGTAGTAAATTCCTTAGAGAAGATCAAAGGCCACTTAACCCTCCATAGCCCATGTTCCCTGTAAAATAGTTACCTCCAAGTTATAATGCCCTGTTCAATGTAATTTCAGTTTGTTCAATGTAAACCGCACTGATGCAGAATAGCGCGGTATATAAGAGAATGTAAATAAATAAATAATGCAAATATATATTTTGAAACCATCCTGTGCAATATATTTATTGTCATTATGATTTCGGCTTAATTAATTAATTTGTTACACTTTTCTATACCGTCCCTTCTAGAGATCAGGGGCGGTTTACAAATAAGCAACAAGTTACATAAAACAGTTTGAAAACTTTTTATAGTCATTTTAAACAGTAGGAAATGTAACTACTTAATTATGTACAAGCAGGTTAATTGGAAACTGTGGCAGTGTGGCATGTGGTAGGAAAGGGTTTTCCTTAAAACACAGGCCAGACAGCAGTTCAGGAAAAATAAAGTCAGCTTACTTCTATCCCAGCTTGTTAAACCTCCACAAGCTGGTTCTCTCAGCCCTTCCTCTAGCCCCAGTTAAAGTTCCTGCCTCAGAACTGCTTTGCACGGTTTGCCTTGGAAGGATTTTTTACTCCATGGGTCTCTCCCCATCCTGCAGCCTGCTAGGCTCTTAACCTCCCTCTGTGAGCCACGCTTCCCAGTCCTGAACTCTGAGCTACAGACTCTTTAAAAGGGGACTTGATAATCCCCTTGGAGAGGGACGGATAGCATTCTTTATACCCCATCACAGAAACCATTGCAAACTTTTGAGCTCAGGCTGAATATGATCCTGTACAGTATTCCTGTACTTAAGAACATAAGATATGCCATACAGGGTCAGACTAAGGTCCATCAAGCTCAGTATCCTATTTCCAACAGTGGCCAATCTAGGTCATACGTACCTAGCAGTTTCCCCAAAAGGCACAGGTTCCATAATGCTTGTATTGGGTCAAGCATTGATATCCTGGGTCCCTTTTTAATAATGCTTTATGGACTTTTCCTCCAGGAACTTATCCAAACCTTTTTTAAACCCAGCTACACTAACAGCCTTTATTACATTCTCCGGTAACAATTGACAGAGTTTGATTACATGTTGAGTGAAAAAATATTTTCTCTTATTTGTCTTAAATAGTTTACCCTGAAGCTTCATTGCATGTCCCCTAGTCTTTCTATATTCTGATAGCGTAAACAGTCAATCTAGTCATCAGCCTACCTGCAGCATTCTGTATCAGTTGCAATTTCCTTAGCTCCCTCTTTGGTAATCTGACATATTGAGGGGGATTTTAGGTAGGACGTCCAAGTTAAATGGGGGACATCCAGGGCAGACCATGCAGAAAAATGCCAGGAACATCTATATATCTAGCTGATTTCAGGAAAATAGATATCCCCAATATGGATTTGCACATAGGCATTCATAGACATCCCTATTAGAGACACAGGTTGGGATCATCCATCTCAGGCATGCTAGCATACGGCGGAATAGCAAAGTGTCAACATGAGCCCCATTCCCCATTAGTGTTCACTGATGTAATGTAAAATACAGGGGGTATTAGTTCTGGTGATACATATGGTGATTTGGCCTGGAGATCCCCCCAGAGCTGAGGCTGGGTCCAGGGGGTCAATGCTACCTGATCCAGTCCCAGCAGGCCAGCCATGGGTCAGACAGCGGAGAAAAGGGGGGCCGAAGCCACGGGGGGTGTGCCTGCGGGGAGGGCGTCCTGGGGGCGACAGGGGCACGCTGGGCCATCAACAGCCTGATTCTGTGCATCATGAGAGCATTTTGTTCCCATGGTCCAGAATCAGGTCCAAACGGGCCCATCTTCCTTAGGGATGTACGGACGGCCCAGACATCCTTCTATCTGAATCAGGCTCCACCTCACTCCTAAACATAGTCTGTGGACATAAATTTCAACTTTTCAAAATGATAGGGGGTTCTAAACATAGCACAAATTATGCCTCCCTGGACAAAATGGAGAAAATGGTACAATATTGGGGGTGCTAAGTGCCCACCACGCCCAGAGGTGTGAAAGCATAATCAAGTATACAGAGCTGGCACCTATGGACATTCTGCTTAAACTGATGCACTCTGGATCCACAACACCTCCGTCTTAGTGTGATTTAGCTTCAACTTAGGTACCCTCAACCATTACTCTACTTTGACCGAACATGCTTTCAGTCAATCAGCATTGTAATCCCTCTGTTGTTGTTAAATGCCGTGAAGTCGGTGGACTATGGGGCGGTAGGCAAGAAGAGGAGAGATGCTGGAGACAGGGTGAGGGAACAGAATGGGAAATGTTAGACACAGGGTACTAGGCCCTTGAGTCACCCCTAGAGGAGTACACAGCTGAAGGTTTACCTAGAGCCAATCCTGCAAGTGTGTATGCACATTTGTTTGTGTGTGTGTGTGTGGGGGGGGGGGGTTTGTATGTGTGAGAGAGAGAGAGTCCACCGTGGGTGCCATAGGGAGTGAAAAAGTGAAAAGGTTTATGTGCACTCCCTCTCTCCTCCACAGTGATAAATCATAAACCATCTCAAGGTCACCTAACTCAAAGGTTCACAGGTATGATTTTTACAGCCCATTTTCTAACCAAATACCATCAAACTTTCTCTTTGTCTATGAAGTTCTTTCTTTTGTGAGGATCTTCTACAACACCAGTGTTATTGATCAATGCTAGGTAATGTACCATGAACTTATCATATTTCTATCTAAAAACCTGATTTTATCTGAGCACAAATAATACTTAAATAGGCCTAGAAGCTTTAGGTTTAGCAAAATCGTAGACCAGGGAATGAAAAGGGTTGCAGTTGTCCTTTCTGCTGTGTAGATGAATTTCCTTATTCCCTCATTCACCTGTTTGCACATTAACATCACAAAGAAAGAAAGTGGTCATAGCTTGTATGCATTGTGACCTTGGGCAAGTCACTTAACCCTCCATTTCCTCAGTAAAATCCAAATTATCAATGTCCCTGTTTAATGTGCATTACCAAGTTTAAGTTTCAATGTAAACCGCTTTGATTGAAATGATAAAGTGGTATATAAAACCTGTTAAATAAATTTCAGCTTTCCATTCTCCTAGTGGACATAAAACGTGTGCTGTCACCGCATATAGAATATTTGAAGAATCTATTAATGACAGGGATTTAAATATATATAGTACATTGTGTATGGAAAGCATGAGATACTGAGAAAAGAAGACTAGATATCTAGCTTATAACACTAAAGACTTTGGGGGATGTTTAGTATACTGGCTAACTATTAACATGGGGCTCACCATGCGATAAATGCACCATCCTAAAATTTCTATAAAAATAATACCACCAGAATGTATCAAATCCCGCAATAAGACTTTTTAAGACTTTTGTCGGAGCCAGCCGAGGGAGGGCTGGGATTGCACACCAACCCCCCTCCAGACGGTATTCTCCTTTTATTATTTTTTTGCACCCCAAAAAAATATATATATTACTCAGTCACTTATCTTAACACTTCCCATAGAAAATCTTGTTCATGCCCAGAAGAGTAGTCGCCATAGATGGAGCTGCACGACGTGCACGTTTCGGATAAATTCCTGTGTCAAGTGCAAACCACTTCTCTTTTCTGGCAACAAAAACGCCGTCCTCACGGCTCGGGATCACTTTTTACAAATGGCGAAAGAGAACACCTAGGTCTTAAAGAAGGAGTGAACCAATCAGAGGAGAACACCTCACTCACAGAGGTATCTCCTCGGCTATTGGTGAACAGTTTAAAGAACGGGGACTGACGTCACCAGCACCTCATAGAATGGTATTCCATTCAACTTCGCGGTTTAACCCAGAAGGTTGGACTGATCGTAGTGTAAATATCCATCGCTGCTCCAGACGTTGCAAACGAAATTCTCGATCACCCCCCCTTTTGTGGATCATGGGGGACGTGGTCAATAACGGTCCACATAAACATGTCAAAACTATGTAAGGTGGAAACACAATGCTCAACAACCGAGAATTTCGTTTGCAACGTCTGGAGCAGCGATGGATATTTACACTACGATCTGTCCAACCTTCTGGGTTAAACCGCGAAGTTGAATGGAATACCATTCTATGAGGTGCTGGTGACGTCAGTCCCCGTTCTTTAAACTGTTCACCAATAGCCGAGGAGATACCTCTGTGAGTGAGGTGTTCTCCTCTGATTGGTTCACTCCTTCTTTAAGACCTAGGTGTTCTCTTTCACCATTTGTAAAAAGTGATCCCGAGCCGTGAGGACGGCGTTTTTGTTGCCAGAAAAGAGAAGTGGTTTGCACTTGACACAGGAATTTATCCGAAACGTGCACGTCGTGCAGCTCCATCTATGGCGACTACTCTTCTGGGCATGAACAAGATTTTCTATGGGAAGTGTTAAGATAAGTGACTGAGTAATATATATATTTTTTTGGGGTGCAAAAAATAATAAAAGGAGACTACCGTCTTGAGGGGGGTTGGTGTGCAATCCCAGCCCTCCCTCGGCTGGCTCCGACAAAAGTCTTAAAAAGTCTTATTGCGGGATTTGATACATTCTGGTGGTATTATTTTTATAGAGCTTTAATTTTTCCACTGGTGAGGGTTATTTTTGAGGTTGTTCCATCCTAAAATTTAGCACTGCACCTTGAACGGAAGACCTCGTGCTAGTAGGCTAGTGCTTGATGGGATGGAGGCAGGGCTAGTTGGGATGGAATATGGGCATCATGGGTGTACACTAACTGCAATTATTGCCATGCGTATGGATGACCTTAACAATACCTCAATGGGTGGTATTAGTTGCACCTATGTGCTGACTGACTGCGGTATCATATGTTTGCACTGTGCCAGTGGCAGGGGGTGGATGCAGATGTCCCCTGAAGTTAGCATGAGTATCCATGCAGGCAGGGCCATAACGAGCCATAATTGCGCCCTTTGCACATCTGACATGTGCTCTCCCCCCCCCCCCCCCGTCCTCATCATCTCACTGCCTTCATGTCCAGCTGGCTGCCCACCCTTGCCCTGCTGCCCCGCTTTTTGTCTTCTCAGAAGCGGCAGCAGAGAAACAGACCTGGCTTCCAGTAAAACAAAACAAAACAAAATAACCACTCTGGTCCTTCAACGCCACATTTGCATGCAGTTCTGGTCAATCCCTCCTTTCTCTGATTAAGTCGCGTCAGAGGAGGGAAGGACCAGGCCATCCATTCAAACGCGGAGTTGCATGACTCTTAGTAAACATGCCCGCCCCTTTATGAAGGGGAAGCTGATATTCCAAATGGGCATCCTATAATTCCATGGAAATGTGGCACTGTGCCTTTAAATCCAGCTTGCAAAGGTTGAACAAAGAAAGACTTCAAAATTATGGCTGTCTGCTGAAATTTTTAAAGGTAGATTTTTAGATATGGTAAATATGAAGCCCAAAACTGTGCAAATATTTTATATGGTATTTGGATGAATCAATCCTGGGAGACATGTGAGTGACTGGAGCTGAGTGTATCTGTCTTGGTACACAAGCTTTTTTACGTTGCACTGGATATCTTATTTTTTTTCACTCAGATGTAACATTTTACTATAAGTATTTGTCAGTCTGAATATCTGATGTTTTTAGCCCTCTGCCAGTCAAAATCATTTTACATGAATTGAACACTCCATCTTTTGGTCTGAAAAAAAGATATTTGTCTCCCACATTCAGCCATTCTTTGAGTGTCTTTTTTTTTTTTTTTTTGCTCTTTATATATTCCTGAATAAATCTATATGTTCATCAGCAAATATAATAGCTACTTAAATTCATCTGTAGATGATACCGAAATTAGACCTGATGGAAGATTATTCTGAAGCCTTTTCACCCAGACTCTGAAATATAGGATGTTACTTTTAAATTCATCCTCATTTAATTTCATCCTAATCCTTCTGGTCTCTCCTTTTCCATCTGTCTTTAAAAATTGCATACATATATATGGACGGGCCTCGTAAGCGCAGCATAAAACATCCCTGGGTCACATTTGATTTTGTTCTAGCTTTTAGTACTCACATTGCTAAAACTGCATATTTCATATTCGTATTCCACACATTTTTACCCCATGCTGTGCAACTTCAATGAAATTTTTATCCCAGTTCCTTGTTATTTTTCACCTAGATTTCTGTACCCATTATCTTGTCTCTGCCTCTGCTTTAATTTGTCCATCTTAAGAGTTTGATCCAGGTATGTCAAAAAGGGGCAAAAGAGTGACCATGCTTTTTCAGATAACTGATGTTTTTCCTTCTGTGGGCTCACAGATTAATAATGTTGCTATCTTCCCTCCTCATGTGTTCTGTATATGTATTGTATGTGACTGAAATTTAATTTTGTGGTTCTATTAATCTCCTTCCTAGTACCCTACCCTTCCTTTTTGGTAGGGTTTCTCTTTAATTGGTTCACTGTTTTTAATATTGCTAGTATACTGTGGAGTTGGATGGGGGGAAGGGTTTGAGCCTGTTTTATTGAAGTTTTAAGGAAAAGAATCTGTAACAGAATAGAAATCCATTTGATTATTTTATTAATGCTTAAGGGAAATGAATCCCATGTAAATTGAAATGCAAATATATTCCACTCCTGGTGACATTAGTGCTTTAATATCAAGTCTCTAGAAGGTAACATAAAAGAAGAGGAAACATATACACATGCAAGCTTCCTATTCCTGCATTTCAAAGGAACGTTTTTTCCATCTTCTATGTTAATTCCTTATATACTCAATTCATTCATTTCATACCTGGAAAGTATGTGGAAGCCAAGAGCAATTTTGTTTGACTGAAACTTCTCTAGCTGGTCCTTTTCTTACTCGGGGTAATAGGATGACCTTATTTTTTATCTATAAAGTTACACTTGTTAAATTGGTTCCCTGTAGAAAGAAAAGGTGAGGACACTGCTCTGAACAAGCAAGTTATCCAAATTCCTGACCAAACCTCATTCCCCATACAATCACATTTGTACATTCCCTGTTATGTTTCTTCACCCTGGTTCCATAGGTCTTTCCCGGTTGACTGGTAACCCGGGCACCTAAAATTGTCACTTGGTGCCCAGAGCTTCTGGGTCGCCAGGAGTCAGCACTGACTCAAAGGCACACATTGCATTGCATTGCCCATAGATACCTAGGTTGAACATTCCCAAAGAGTGAGCGTTACTACCCCAAAGAGTGACAATGAAGGCCAAAGAGTGAGATTAGGGTATAAATTTAGAAAGATTTAAGTGTAGTATTATTTTGTAAATGAAAAAAAAACCAACAACATAAAATGATATTCTCTTTTATTTGGAATGAAGTGAAGGCAAAATAAATAAATTCTCTGGAATGAACATTGCTTTTCACTCACTGGCCAAAAGCATGCACATAAATTGCAGAATACATGTACTTGTAGGTACGGGTGAGGGGGGGGGGGGAATGAGGCAGGGAGCGCCAGTAAACAGGAAGGTTTGCTTAGATTTCTTCCTAATGACAGGATCTCTTGAATTCTCTTAGGTTCATTTTCCCATGAAAGCATTGTCAAGATCAGTGCACTGGCAGTGAGTTTTTAATGGGTGAGAGAAGGTGCTCAAAGAGCGTGAGAATGAGAGATCCTTCAAATGAGTATTACACACTCCTAATGAGTAAGACATGGCGACTCTGAGTGCCTTCTGCTAGTCTAGGCCATAAGAACTGCTTCAGCAAGGCTAAGCTGATAAAGAGCCCCCCCGCCCACCACCATCACCACTTCAGAGGGCTGTGTCTAAAAGAGAACAGTCACCACTTTGGAGGGTTGAGAAGGAATTGCTCTTGCAGCAGTGAGCCTAGGCCTGGGATGCTCCTTGTGAACATAGAATAGAGGCTCAAGGGGTGGAAAAAAAGGCAAAACAAAAAAAATGCAAAGAAACCCCCCCCCCCCAAATGATATAAAAACCCCCATAAAGCAGGCAAAAAAATGACAAATAAGGAATCCAAAATATAGACAAAAGAAAAACCTTCCCCCCCCCCCTCCATTAAGTCAGAAAATGGACAAAACAAAATAAACCGAGCAATCAAACCAGGAAAAAAAGTTAAAAGAAAACAACATTTTTGCCCTGATTCATAAAAAAGTTTGGTTGGTGCTCACATTTTCTGAAAAGAGATTTGCACTCCCTGCTCATAAGAATTTAGAAAATAGCAGCATAAACGCTTGTGAAAAACCTCTTAGTACCATCAGAAGAGAAACTGCATTCTTAATCACAGATTTTCTCTGCATACCAGGTACACATTTTCCCTTATGCACACCAAATTGCCCTCCACTTTCATAATTTTGATGTATGCTTACTATCTATCCTCTTTCCAAACTACCCAGCACAGCGCTTGAAAACAGCCTTTTCTCTTACACACAAGAACTCCATCCTTGCCTCACCTGCCCTGCATCTCCTACAGTTATACCAGAGTATAATGAAAGCTGTTTTCATCCATCTCACTATAGCAAGCACCCTCAGCGCCTTCTACAACACAGCCAGCATACAGATTGTCTGGCATAGTGCCATATAGGCCAGGATGTTCTGCATAACTTCTGTTCTCACTGCTCTGAATAGGCATTTATGCCAGAAATCAAGGAAACTGCTATGCAACAGAGCAGCCAAAATGCAGATTAATACGGATTTTGTCTTCAAGATGCTCCTGGTCTAGGGTCAGAGTGGGGTGTCCTGCCAGAGGGCTATCGAAAATTGGAAAGGGTCAGCATGCCCTTTTGGTAAATCAGCAATCCCAATGCGTGAGGACCCATTCTGACTTGTGCAGCCATCCACCTTGTGAGTATTTCAGCTAAACATTTTTTTACTGTTCAGTCAGATATGTATATGCATCTACAAGCTGCTCTTCTTGTGGTTACTTTTTGTGGCTGGAATGTGGCACGGTATCTGCTCTCTTTTTTGCTGATTTTCTTTGTGCATGTCGTTTCACCTGAACGTTTTCATTTGACTGCTCTCTCCTTGGCTCCCTTGTGTGTATGTATTTGCCTCTATTCTGCGTGTAACTGCAAGAGCAAGAATAACTTTGTGCGGGACGGGTGTTGGTAGTCCATACTGTACCTGCAATTGTTGGAAGAGGAGATTAATAGGGGATGGGTGAATGTTTGGTAGGCACAGTGACTTCCACTTTGAAATAGAGCAGTGCAATGATGCACTAAGACAAGGGTAGTAAATGGCATAAAGGTGTGACATTTTTCAACTTTTTGCATAGCTACTTGTGGGGTTTGGTTCTAGTTTCTTAGGTAAAGTAAAACAAAGGGCCCTTTTACTAAAGGTTAATGTGGAGGAGTAGCCTAGTGGTTAGAGCACTGACTTGGTAACCAAGCAACCAGGATTCAATTCCCACTAGCACTCCTTGTGGCCTTGGGCAAGTCACTTAACCCTCCATTGCCTCGGAAGAAAGGCCTGGCAATCTACTTCTGTTACACTGCCAAGAAAACCCAGGAGCTTCTGGGTCGCCAGGAGTCAGGACTGACTCAAAGGCACACATTGCTTTTGCAATGCGTGTTAATTTCATTAACAAGTGTTCAGTGCCATTGCACCCATAGAATGCAAAAAGTTAATGTTTGTAGAATCATTTCTCCACAAGGCTTATTTTTGTCCATTAGGGATAGCTTGCTTACCTGTGAAATTCAGCCTGATTGCGAAACATTTAGAGGTCTCCCCATTCTGAACATTTTATGGATAGAAAAAGGCATTTATGTATTGAAAATATTCCTTTTTAAGGCTCAGGTCAGGATGACTGCATGTGAGTTCTAGAATATCACAGATTTGGCTCTGTTTATCAGTTTTGTTTATGTCAGACGGTGAAATGAAGCACCGTTTACAATCCGGGCTCCTCTCAATGACATCAAATTTTTATCAGTTCTTTTTTTTTTATTTATAAACTTTTTCATGACAAAGCAAGAAAAAACAAAAACATAAAAAAGGATATACTATACATATTCATAACATGCAGCATAACAACCAGTCCACATCAAGAAGATGCTCAATTGAAAATTAAAGGAAAAACTGAATAGGCCTCTGATAAATACAAAGCTCCTTTAACAAAAGCCAAGGGACAAGAAATATAATTAAATAATCAAAAGAGAAAATACTCAAGTTAATCTAGGTCTTACCTTTTAAAAATTCTAACAATTGCTCAACTTCAAAGAAAACATAATGCTTACCCTGATAAACAATATGACATTTACAAGGAAATTTTAAGTAAAATAAAGCACCAAGTGCTAATACCCTTGGGCGAACCTCCAAGAAAGCCTTACGACACCCTTGTGTAACCCTAGAAACATCTGGGAAAATCTGAATACTCTGACCACAAAATCTTTCACCCTTTTTTAAGAAATAAGCATGAAGAACTCTATTTTTATCCATATTCTGCATCAGTGCAGTTTACATTGAACAGGGCATTATAACTTGGAGATAGCTATTTTACAGGGAACATGGGCTATGGAGGGTTAAGTGCCTTGCCCAAGACCACAAGGAGCACCTGTGGGACTAGAAACCCCAGTCCTTCCAGCCCAAGGTTGCTGTCCTCTAGTGGGATTTAAACCCCTGACCTTCCAGCCTGAAGTACCTTGCCCCAACCACTAGTCCACTCCTCCACTCCAGACATAAATGTCAGTAACGTTAATCTTAGATATAAACGTTACTAATAATTTAGCTCTTGAAGATATATCATCACTAGCAGATTCCAAAAACCCTGAGATATCTAAAGTAGATGATGCTAAATAATCATATTGAGCTATTATCCACCCTCCCCCTCTCCTTCAGGCTTAAACACTTTTCCAAGGGGAACATAGTAAATTTTTGACAAACCAGTTAAATCACCATCTTTAAATAATAATACTTCCTTAAGGTACTTTTGAAAAAGAATTACAGGAGACAAATAATGAGTTCATGGAAAGTTTAAAAAACGTAAATTTTTTGACCACAAAGAGTTCTCCAAAAACTCATCCTGTCAATGAAGAGCAAACTAGTCCAAGGAAACTTTTCCAAACAACTCCTGAGAGGAGCTCAAAGACTCTTGAGCTCCCATCGATCTTTCCAATGAGAGCAATCTAGATTCATGATCAGACAACTTAACAACAGTTTCTTTAGAAAAGTCTGAAACTTTCTGGAGAGAAGCCCCAAGAGTCGCCTCCATACGTGCTACAATAGCCCAGATATCTCTCAAAGAAACATCTGAAGGCAGAACCTGGGTTTCTCCAACAGAGGAGAAAGTAATCAAAGAGGGCAAAGAAGGTGGTAAATGCACCACTGAGTCAATTTTTAAAAAGGAGGTCAGCAGAATAACTGAACCGAATTCAATCCGCTCCACATATTCCAGTGGAGGGGTCATACCGGAACCATAGTTAGATCCTGGGCTGGGCGGAGCTACACCCTCGGGAGAACAAACAGAAGAGGATGTACTTACAGTAGCAATATCTTCACAACCAGCAGAAGGTGTCTGAGCTGAGGCAGAAGGAACGCCCACACGAATATGGGCATCCAACGGACAAACTTTCACCACCTTCGTCTGAGCAGTTGGCGTATACTTCTTCCTCCATTTCCCCATTACAGGGAAAGTCTCCTAGCGCAAATAAGTGACGAAGGGATGCCAAAGGGGTGGGACCTGCCCCTTTGGTCACGCCCCTTTGGGCACGGGCCCGCGACCGCGTCCCGCGGTAAGGCAGCTGGAAATATAGCCCTTCTCCAACCTGCAGCCAATCAGTGCAGATGCAGGCAAACAGAAGAGGCCAATCAAATGCAGCACAGGTAACAAGCAGGAAATCGAGCACCTCATTTTATCAGTTCTTAAGACTTACCCAAACCAGACTGTTGCATTTTCGAAGCACCTCTGTTTTTTATTTGAACAGTTGGCAGGCTTAGCCCATATTGATGACAGAGTCTCAGCAGAAACAAAGAAAAAGATGATGCAGAACATCACATTTTTATCAGTTCTTAAGACTTACCCACACCAGGCTGTTGCATTTTCCATTTTCGAAGTACCCCTCGTTTTTGTTTGAACATTTGGCAGACTTAGCCCATTTTGATGACAGAGTCTCAGCAGAAACAAAGAAAAAGATGGTGCAGAACCTTCAGCGGCCACCATTACCAAACATTGCAGTTGTCTGCTGTTTAGCTCAGATGACATAAAAACCTGCCAAATGGGGTGACCTCTAAATGTTGTTTATTTTCATTAAAATTTTGTGTTTGTTATAAATATGATCTGTTTGTTTATTTTGGGCCACCCTAGCCTAACACATGTTAGCATCATTAACATGCATTCAAACCTTTAGTAAAAGGGCCCCGAAGTTACCAACTTGTAGGATTTTCTAAGAGGGAAAGAATTTATTTTCCTCCTATTGAAAATAGTGTGAGATATTTGGGCTGAAGGATGGCTGTACAGTTACTCCTGCCCTGAACCAGGTTGATTTTTTTTTTGAGGAGGGGAGAAGGTAAAGAGTTCCATGAATTGTATGTAGGGGGTGAATCCTCATTTGCAGGGTACAGCTGTGAAGGAGTTGAACTCTTTAACAGAGAGGATAGGCCTGCACTGGTTTGTACTTGGGTGAATACGTTTTTGTAAGTTTGAAAATGTGCCAAATTACAGCTGAATATCTCTTTTTATGACTGGAGCTATTGCAAATCCTGCTAGTCACATCCTCAAGAGCAAAATTGGTGGGAATGAATAAAATGAATAAAATCCTATCTTGTTAATCTTACCCCTTTGTAACAATATTCAGAGATGAAAATCATCATGTAGGAAGACTATCTGGCAATATGCATATTTGACCTAGAATTCTGCCCTTTCTCCCTTTTATTCTACAGAGAGATTCAACAAGAACCTTCGCTAAGAGCTGTCTGTTGGATAACAAGTGACAGTACACTGCAGTTCAGCTAACAAGTGTAAAGGGATAGTTTAATATAAAGGAGCTAAAGGCAAATAGGGTAGCAATTCACTGTAAAACAGCTTGTTTTATTGTTTTCATTGTTTTCTTGCAATGGAATGAGAAACTAGGAAAGGAATTTGCAGACTAAAAAATGTATTTCTTAGATAGCCCCTCTTCTGCATGTGCATTTGGTAACAAAGGCTTGTCTGTTCCATCTCCCTGCCCCTACATAGAAAACCTGGTAGATTCTCCAACAGGGAGGGGGAAGATTATGCTATGCCAAGGCATAAAGTGTAGTGTTTTTAACCAAAAAAGTCATAGACAGAGACTTGGGGGTATGTTTACTAAAACCCCGTTAAAGTGCGGGCCGCGGTAGTGTGCGGGTGCCATATAAGGAGTGGGCGTTTCCTGCTGAAGAAGAAAATCCGGAATTTACATATGCGCTAAGGTGCGCGGCACCCTTGTGCGCCCCGCACATTAGCGCATCAGATAGCTGCGCAGGAGGCATAAGTGGCATGCTGATGTGTACACAGAAGAGCAGAGCCACAGCACAATGGTCAAGGCACTTACCAATAGTGCAGGGATCAGGAGTTCAATCCCCCACAGTGCCCAATGAAGACAGCTGGCTGATGCATTAATTTATGAGGCACATAAATACTGGGCGGCATAAGGCTGCAGGCTAATGTTTTTGGCAGCATATTAATACTGGGCGGCATAAGGAGGCACGCTGATGTTAATGGAGGCATTATAATACTGGGCGGTATAAGCAGCAGGCTGATGTGCACACAGAAGAGTAGAGCCGCAGCACAATGGTTAAGACACTGACCAAGGGATCAGGGGTTCAATCCCTCACAGTGCTCAATGAAGACAGCTGACTACAGCCTCATTTTAGGAGGCATTGAAATAATGGGCGCCATAAGGCGGTGCACTGATGGGCATAAGGCGGCGCGCTAATTTTCTAGGAGGCATTTCAATATGGAAAGGCATAAGGCGGCGCGCTGATGAGCAAACTGAAGAGCAGAGCCACAGCACAATGGTTAAGGCACTTACCAATGGTGCAGGAATCAGGGGTTCAATCCCAAACAGTGCTCAATGAACAAGGCTGGCTGGTGCATTACTTTAGGAGCCAGTCTAATATGGGGCAGGGCACTGATGGGCATTAAGCAGTGTGCTATTGATTTAGGAGGCTTTTTAATATTGGGCGGCATCAGGTGGCCCACTGATGTACAAGCACAGGAACAGAGCCACAGCACAATGCTTAAGACACTGACCAATGGTGCAGAGATCAGGGATTCAATCCCCCACAGTGCCCAATGAACAAGGCTGGCTGAGGCATTGCATATTATGGGGAAGATTGCTTTAGGAGGCATTTTATTTCTATTTTAATTATCATTAATAGCAAACGCACTTTCAAATCGTGTTAACATAAGGCACCCTATAAGGCACATTTTAAAGTGCACTGTCACCAAAGCACCCTAGAATGTTGCTTATAGGGCACCCTATAAGTTGCGTCACAGGAAAATGTATAGTGCCCCTTATATGGACGGAAACCATAAGGTGCTCTATAGGGCTCCCTATAAAGCACCCTCATAGGCACCTTATGGGTACAGTACGCTGAGGGTGTTTTTGCTGGCATCAAAATATGTACATCAAAAAACCAATATTGCTTTGGACAACCCCATCAAATAACCCCACTGTGGGTTTGAACCCATGACCCCTGGCTTCACAGACAGTGACATAACCATTGGGCTACAGCTGCTAGCAAGCCCCTAGCTGGCTGCTGAGAGCCTGCATGTCACCACACAGACAGTCTGCTGCGGTAACCAGGATAGGGTTAGCCCACCCGTACCCATGATGCACAGCACATGCAAATCAGCTGTCCACAGATGAACACAAGATGGGGAATGCACCCCCACAGCACCTCGGCCTGGTAGGGGGAAGTGACCGGGTGCACCCACACAGCACCTCTGCCTGGTAGGGGGTACTGACCGGGTGTTTTACTGGCACAGAGTAGCTACACACCGTCACATTGTGCAGGTACTGTGCTCATCCTGAGTGTGCGATGAGGCGCCCAGGACCAGGTCCACAACACCTTCCATGGCTGAAAGAGACCATGCCAGAGATCCAAAGCAGTGTTAATGTGTGAGATAAGTAGTTTCTGCAGAAACACCTTGGATATCTGTCTGTCTCAGTCCAGTGTATCCCCCATGGATCCCCAGGAGGATAATGCACCACCACCCTCCTTCTCCAGGGCTGAGGGTGGCAAACAGGGTCTCCCATCAACAGATCCACATTCTACCTCCCTGCAAAGGTGGCAGCACAGGGGAACATCAACCCCAGTCCTGCTGAGGAACAGACACCCCACAGGGCAGTCAATGCAGCTCTATACACATCCATAACACAATAGCAGACAGACATTAGGCCAGGATATGGTAAGCTGTACCCCACCACTATCTGATATTCTCCTGCAACAAGCCACTCCATCAAGACACATACCAGCTGCAAACATTCTGCTAGTTAGTCCATAGTGCATGTTCCCAGTGGAGATGCATACACAGCAAGCAGATAAATCAGTGACTGGGCCCCAAATGAAAACCCATATCTACCACATAAGAGAAATACTATATAGCACTATGGGGGTGCCTAGCCATGCTGTGGTCACTGCACAGTCAGGGTGAGAGTGATCTCTCAGCAGGACATACTGAGGTCACCCTGTCTGTGTAGGTGGTGGCCGGGCACTAAAATGTCCCAGTCAGTGCCCTATGCCCTGTGCAGATGCACCCTGGCCAGGCCACCCTGTCCGACCTATACCCATGGTACCTTGCTCCTCATTATGCACATTGGCAGCCCAATACTGGCAACATTGCTGGCAGTGTGGGATGTGGAAGGTGTTTGCAGCCACCACACACTGGATAGACCAGGGGTGGGCAAACTTGGTCCTGGAGGGCCGCAGACCAGTCAGGTTTTTGGGATATCTCTAATGAATATGTATGAGATATATATGCATTAGAGATATCCTGCCAACCTGACTGGTTTGTGGCCCTCCAGGGCTGGATCTGGAGACCCCTGCCTTACATCTCTGTCATTTAAGATTGTGAGTGGACAAGGTGCAGATGTCCAAGACATCAAAAAGGTTAGATAGAATTTGTCACAGTCATCCTCACTTCTCACCACCACCAAAAAATTGTCTATTAGACAACTTTTTGGTGGTGGTGAGAATCGAGGAGGAATGTGACACATTCTATATACCCTTTCGATGTCTAGGACATCTGTACCTTGCCCACTCACAATCTTAAATGACAGAGGTGTAAGGCAGGGGTCTCCAAATCCAGCCCTGGAGGGCCACAAACCAGTCAGGTTGGCAGGATATCTCTAATGCATATATATCTCATGCATGTTCATTAGGGATATCCCGAAAACCTGACTGGTCTGCGGCCCTCCAGGACCGGAGGTGCCCACCCCTGGGATAGACAGACAGCCACCCCCACACCTATGCCAGCATTGTGCTACTATAGTGGAGTTCAGCAGCCATACCCACCACACCAGTCCTGGGCACAGTACAGGCATGGGTATGGTACACAATACTGTTGGGGGTCACTCCCCAGGGTGGTAAACACTGTCAGAGACCAGACCTGAAGCACACACCGCAGACATCAGAATAATTGTTGTGATGGAGCTCAATCAGCAAACTGTGCTTAACGTAGGAATTGATATCTGCCAGTTATCATAGGAAACGTTTGCTAGCTGTGTACCGTATACCCAGGTGTAGGGTGGCATTGCTAAGGTATGCAACTGCTAGTATTGGGAGATACAGGCAGGGCCCAATGTCCTGCCTCTCCAGGAGGCATTGGCCAATGGGGCCTGTGGGGGGGGGGTGTGTGGGTGTGTCTGGCCCTGTTGGCTGCTGCTTTACGGCAGAGTTCCCCAACTCCAGTCCTGGTGTTCCAAACACTGTTCGGGTTTTCATGCTGTCCCTCATAAATATGCATGAGCTACATCTGCATACCATGGGGGTGGTGCATAGATATGCAGCACAGGCATCTTTATTAGAGGCAGCATGGAACCTGAATGGTGTGGGGCCCTCCAGGACTGCATTTGGGAGACTCTGCTCTAGGTAATGCGCCTGTTTATGGTGTCTGTGTTTGGTGTGGTAAAATATAGGCGTATTAACCATTCGTATGTTCTCAGCAATAAAGGTTTGTCCTTACTATCACGGTTTAGTTGTGGGAAAAATATGTGGACAGGATTGGCAGTGGCCCCAGCAGGCCTTTGAACCTGTGACCTTCTGCTCTTGCACACACACACACTGTCTGTGTGCACTGCACCACCATGTTGCCACAAATATTGTGCATTCCCTGGGGAGTCCATGACTGTATATCCGACAGAGCCTGTCTGTTGCGGTGGGCAGTGCCAGCCTGCACAGGCCTAGGCCACTGTGTGCTGTGGCTTGCAGCCACTGGCCCCTCCACCACCTGTACCCTTCTGCCAACATGCAGACATGTCCTTATCTTGGAGAAGCATATGACCTGATTGAGTTGTGGCACTCCAGGACTGCATTTGGGGGACTCGGCTGTAGGTAATGCCCATTGTTATGGTTTGTGTGCAGTGTAGGGTAAAATATGGGTGTTTGAACCATGCTTATGTTCTCTGCAATAAAGGAGTGCCCTTACTATCACTGTTTAGTGGTGGGTAAAGCTATGGGGACTGGGTTGGCAGGAGCCCAAGCTGGGATTTGAACCTGTGACTCTCTGGTCTTATAGGCACTGGCTGTGTCTGTTACACCACACTGTGGCCACAGAGACAGTGCAGTCCCTGGTGATAGGAATCCTGGCTGGACGAGTCAGAAACCCTGCTCTGCACAATTTTACTGTGGGCTCATTTACCTTGTACGGAGACAAAAGTGCAAATAAGCCTCAAAAATGACCTCGAAAAAAGGGGCAAAAATCCATGACCAAGCTGGGCGACAGTGATATCACTGGGCAACCATAAAAAACACTCCCAGGAAAGCTCCAATAAAATGAAATGATTTTTGAAAAATCATTTCATTTTTTTGGAGCTTTCCTGGGAGTGTTTTTTATGGTTGCCCATTAATATCACTGTTGCCCAGCTGGATTATAATTTTTTAGGAATTTGTTGTGGTCATTTTCAATTTATATTTGCTATTTTTTTCTGTGCACATGTATCACACTGCTCACGTTTTGCAGGTTTCCCCGGGTTTGCTGTAAATTGCTGACGGAAATGGTTTCTCTTCCCTTTAAATCGGCTCTAACGCGAGGGTTTCACTCGCGGTATTTTTTTTGCCGAAATTCAGCCCCGCTCCTGTGCGGGGAGCCTCTTCCCTCCCACTCTCCACCCATTGACCCCATCCCCCCGCCCCTCGGGATCCTTCCTCCGCCCTCGAAATGCCTTTCCACGCCTCTATCGCACATCAGCGCGCCGCGCTCTTGTGCAGGCGGCGCGCACGTGTGCGGGGCACCAAAAATGCACTATTAGCATGCGCTAAGGTACCTTAGTGCACGCTCAAGTGCGCCCCGCACAATTGCGCGGTTTAGTAAACATACCCCTTGGTATTTCAAAATTAAAAGTGCTTAGTGAACCCTAATATAGTCATTTCACAGATTCCTGCACAAAATCACCTGTACCTTCATATGCAAAAAAACAGATCATGGATAGATTGATTGATTTATTTGTTTATTTAACAAGTTTTTATATACTGCCTTTAATCCAAGGTGGTTTACATAGAACAACAGTATAGAATCTCAAGAGAGTTATTTTACATAGAACACGGGCAAGTAAACTTGGTGTTAAATATGGGGGTTATACATAAATCAAAGGTGTGTGGATGGTTATGGTATATACAGTTAGGTAATGTCATTAGGATCAAAATGTTCAATGAAGAAATGTGTTTCAGATCCTGTGGAAATTGTGCAGATCTAATGGATTCTGGTAGTGAGTTCCAAATCGATGGAGTGAATAGCATGAAGGCTCTATTGCTTGTATGCTGCGTACATTTGGTCTTAATGGGGGAGATGGCAAGAAGATTCTGATTTGCTGATCTTCTGGGCCTTGGTGTCGATGTTCTTGAGATTAGATCGTCAAGACAGGGAGCTGATAGTTTATGAAGGATTTTGTAGATGATGGTTATGGTCTTGTGTTTAATCCTTTGAGCAATCGGTAGCCAGTGTAATCTCTCGAGAATTGGGGTTATGTGTTGGTGGCCAGATGTACCTGTTAGGATTCTAGCAGCAGTGTTCTGCTCTAATTGAAGTGGATATAGTGCCTGTTTTGGCAGTCCCTGATACAGAATGTTGCCGTAATCTAGATGGGGTGTGATGGTGCCCTGGAGAACTGATCTGTAATTGTTGTCTTGGAGAATAGGACATAGATGTCTGAGGACCCTAAGGGGTATGTTTACTAAAGCGCGCTACTGTGCGGGGCGCACTTGAGCGTGCGCTAAGGTACCTTAGCGCACGCTAATGATGCGTTTTTGTGCCCCACATGTGCGCGTCTCGCAAATGAGCGATAGAGGCGTGGAAAGGCTCCCGGAGGGCGGAGGAAGGCTCCCCAGGGGCGGAGAGACGGGGTCAATAGGTGGAGAGTGGGAGGGTAGGGGCTCCCCACACAGGAGCGGGGCTGAAATTCGATGAAAAAAATACCGCGAGTGAAAACCTCAAGGTAAAGCCGATTTAAAGGGAAGAGAAACCATTTCTGTCAGCAATGTACAGCAAAACCAGGGAAACCAACAAAACGTGAGCAGTGTGATACATGTGCACAGAGCAAAATAGCAAATAAAAATTGAAAATGACCACAACAAAATTCTAATAAATTATAATCCATCTGGGCAACAGTGATAGTCATGGAAAAAAAATCACTCCCAAGAAAGCCCCAAAAAAGAAATATGAATTTTAGAAGGGTCTACGCTCCGTCCCCATACAAGGTGAATGATCCCACAGTGAAATTGTGCAGAGCAGGGTTTATGACTCCTTTGGTAAGATATCCTATCTCCAGGGACTTCACTGTCTCTGTGGCCACAGTGTGGTGCAGTGAACACAGACAGTGTGTTCAGGAGCCAAAGATCACCAGCTCAAATCCCAGCTGGGGCTCCTGCAAACCCAATCCCCATATTTTACCCACCACTAAACCGTGATAGTAAAGACCAACCTTTTTTGCAGATAACATAAGCATGGTCCAAACACCTCTATTTTACCCTACAGAGCACAGACACCAGAAACATGTGCATTACCTAGACCACAGTCCCCTCAATGCAGTCCTGGAGGGCCACATATCATTTAGCTGTGATGCTGTCAGCAATATAAGGCCATGTCAGCATGGTGGCGGAGGGGTACCATTGGTGGAGGGGGCAGTGGCTGCTGCCCACAGCAGACAGTGGCCTAGCCCCCTTCACGTGGGTGCAGTGCCCTCCAACAGACAGGCCCTGTCTGACAAACAGCCATGGACTCCCCAGGGAATGCACTGTTTTTGCACTAAGACGGTGGTGCAGCAGACACAGCCAGTGCCTTAAGGACCAAAAGGTCACAGGTTCAAATCCCAACTGGGGCTCCTGCCACCCCAGTCCCCTTATTTTACCCATGAAGAAAACATGGTAGTAAAGACTGAACCATTATTGCTGAGACCATAAGCATGGGTCAAAAACCTCTATTTTACCCTATACAGCACAAACACCATAGAAATGTGCATTACCTACGGCAGAATCCCCCAAATGCAGTCCTGGAGGGCCAAACACCATTCAGTTTCCATGCTGCCTCTAATAAAGATGCCTGTGCTGCATATCTATGCACCACCCCCATGGTATGCAGATGTATCCCATGCATATTCATGAGGGGAAGCATGAAAACCCGAACAGTGTTTGGCACACCAGGACTGGAGTTGGGAACCTCTGCCGTAAAGCAGCAGCCAACAGGGCCAGACACACCCATACCCACACCCACAGGCCCCATTGGCTAATGCCTCCTGGAGAGGCAGGACATTGGGCCCTGCGTGCATCACCCAATATTAGCACTTGCATACCTTAGCAATGCCACCCTAGACCTGGGTATACGGTACACACCTATCAAATGTTTCCTATGATTACTGGCAGATAGCAAGTCCTACGTTAAGCACAGTTTGCTCATTGAGCTCCATCATAACAATCTTTCTGATGTCTGCGTTGTGTGCTTCAGGTCTGGTCTCTGACAGTGTTTACCACCCTGGGGAGTGACCCCCAACAGTATTGCGTAGCATATCCATGCCTGTACTGTGCCCAGGACTGGTGTTGTGGGCAGGGCTGCTAAACCCCTCTATAGTAGCACAATGCTGGCATAGGTGTGGGAGTGTGTGTCTGTCTATACAGTGTGTGGTGGCTGCAAACACCTTCCACAGCCCACACTGCCATCACTGTTGCTAGTATTGGCCTGCCAATGTGCAAAATGAGGAGCAAGGTACCATGGGTATTGCCCGGACAGGGTGACCTGGCCAGGATGCATCTGCAGAGGGCATAGGGCACTGGCTGGGACATTGTAGTGCCCGGCCACCACCTACACAGACAGGGTGACCTCAGTATGTCCTGCTGGGGGATCACTCTCACCCTGACTGTGCAGTGACGACAGCATGGCTAGGCACCCCCATAGTGCTATATAGTATTTCTCTCATGTGATATTTATGGCTTTCCTTTTGGGGCCCAGTCACTGATTTATCTGCTTGTTGTGTATGCTGACATCCCAGTTCTGGGTGCAAGCATTTCCACTGGGAGCATGCACTATGGACTAGCTAGCAGACTGTTTGCAGCTGGTATGCGTCTTGATGGAGTGGCTTGCAGGGTGCAGTGGCTTGAAGGCTTGCTGCAGGAGAATATCAGATAGTGGTAGGGTGCAGCTTAGCATATCCAGGCCTAATGTCTGTCTGCTATTGTGTTATGGATGTGTACAGGGCTGCATTGACTGCTCTGTAGGGTGTCTGTTCCCCAGCAGGACTGGGGTTGATGGTCCCCTCTACTGTCACCATTGCAGAGAGACAGAATGTGGATCTGTTGATGGGAGACCCTGTTTGCTGCCCTTGGGCCTGGGGGGGGGAGGGAGTGGTGCATGGCCCACCTGGGGGTCCATGGGGGCTACACCTGACTGAGACAGAGAGATATCCAAAGTGTTTCTGCAGAAACTACCTATCTCACACATTAACATTGCTTTGGACCTCCAGCATGGCCTCTTTCAGGCATGGAAGGTGCTGTGGACCTGGTGCTGGGCGCCTCACCGCACCCTCAGGGTGAGCACTGTACCCGCACAATGTGACGGTGTGTAGCTACTCTGTGCCAGTAAAACACATGGTCAGTACCCCCTACCAGGCCGAGGTGCTGTGGGGGTGCACATGATCACTTCCCCCTACCAGGCCGAGGTGCTGTGGGGGTGCATTTCCCATCTTGTGTTTATCTGTGGACAGCTGATTTGCATGTGCAGTGTATCATGGGTACAGTTGGGCTAACCCTATCCTGGTGACCACAGCAGACTGTCTGTGTGGTGACGTGCACTCCCTCCACAGCCAGCCAGGGGGTTGCTAGCAGCTGTAGGGCTGTAGCCCAATGGTTATTTTACTGTCTGTGGAGCCAGAGGTCATTGGTTCAAACCCACAATGGGGTTTTTTGATGGGGCTGTCCAGAGCGTTATCTCTTTTTAATGTACATTATTGCTGCCAGCAAAAACACCCTCATCGTACTGTACCCATAAGGTGCCTCAGAGGACGCTTTATAGGGCGCCCTATAGGTTACCTTATGATTACCGTCCATATAAGGTGCACTATACGTTATCCTGTGGAGCAACGTCTAGAGTGCCCTATAGGGGACATTTTAGGGTGCCGTGGCGGACAGTGCACTTTATAATGTGCCCTATGGAGTGCCTTATAGGGTGCCTTATGCGGCACCTTCAATTACGGCACGTGAGGACCTGTTTGCTGGCAGCAATTGATAAAATACAACTAAAGTGCTGCAGGAAAAACTACATACATTGCAAAGCTGATGCCACAGCCAGCCTTATGTATTGGGCACACTGAGGAGCAAACTCATGACCCCTGTATCAGCAGTCAGTGCCTTAACCATTGTGCTACACTGCTGCGCCTCCTTGCATGTCAGCGCACCTACTTATGCTTTCCATTCCTTAAACTGCACAGTGCTGCCATCAAAAACATTGCTGTGACCTTGCGGTAACATACGGCACCCTATAAAGCGCCCTATCAGCAACATTCTAGGGTGCCTTGGCGGACAGTGCACTTTAAAATGTGCCTTATGGGGCGCCTTATGTTAACACGCTTTGAGAGTGCGTTTGCTAGTAGTAGTAATTAAAATAAAAAATAACAATGCCTCCTAAAGCAAACTTACCCATAATAGGTAATGCCTCAGCCAGCCTTCTTCATTGGGCACAGTGGGGGATTGAACCCCTGATCTCTGCATCATTGGTCAGTGTCTTAACCATTGTGCTGTGGCTCTGCTCCTCTGCTTGCACATCAGCGCGCCACTTATGCCTCCTGCGCAGCTTTCTCATGCGCTAATGTGCGGGGCACACATGGGCACCGCGCACATTAGCGCATGAATAATCCCAGTTTTGCTTTTTTCAGCCAGACACGCCCACTCCTTATATGGCACCCGCACACTAGCGGTCCACGCACATTACCGGGGTTTTAGTAAACATACCCCTAAGTTTCTGGTATGCTGCATTAGCTGCTTTTTTGATGTGTGAAAGCATGTTAAGGTTGCCGTCAAGAGTTATGCTGAGGTATTTGATGTCCTGTTTTATGTTAATTTCAGCATGTTAGACTATGATCCTTCCTTTTCTGCTCCTGCCTCTCCTTTTCTGTACGTATTCTCTTTGAAACTTCAATTGACTTCTTGCCTCCAAAAAGGACTCTTTGTTGTACTTAATATTCCATAGCTTGAATCCTCCAAACTTCCCTCCACTTCTCCCTCTGGTATCCTTGGACCTTATGGATGCAGCACCAAGAATCCATAAGGGAGCACCGTCTCTTGCACAAAACAAAGATGAAAACAAAAAGGAGCAAGGAGTGTCCTTTGTTTATTTTCTAAATAAAGGACTGCTCTTTTTATTTCATCTTTGCAGCACTAAGAAGACAGCTTTATCCATTTCTTCTTCTTAGATAGGAGCATTAAAGACACTTCAGAAGGACAGAGTGGGGTTAAGAATTTGTAAGCATTTTTGAACTCTAATTTAGACAGGTTGACAATTTCAAGAGCACTAAGGGGCACTTCTACTAAAGCCCATTCAAGATTGGCACTTAATGGTAATGGCGATCCAAGCCCTGTGGGCATCCGGGGTGGGCACCTCCCCTTGTGACCGGCACCCCCTTGCATGGTATAATGCACTGCCCCCTTCCCCTCCCCCGCATGCCAAAGTCTCACAATTCTGAAGACTTCCATATGGAGGGAACAGCTGTTGGGCCCGGAGCGGAGACAGCGCAGAAAGCCACCCACAGCTTTAAGTGAAGTTTGCCACAGTGGGTCCTCCATGTGGGTCTGGCAGGGGTGCAACCCCTCCCAACCGACACCCGGGGTGGACCATATCCATCACCTCGCCCTTGCTACACCATTGCTTAAAGCACATTAAGGGTGAAAACTAATGTACATTAACTGCAAAGCCTCCATGGTAATTGTCAAGGACATGAGCAGCATGTTCCTGGAAGTTACCGCACAGATTCGTATCCTAACATGTAGTGCAATTAATGTGAGTGAATCTAACTCACCTACAGAGGTATCACCAGGTGCACACGTACTAATTGACACATTGATAGTTAGCACGTGATATGTGCCCCTGCACTAACTAACAGTGATGTGTTTGCCATGCCTACACTCTGCCCATACCCTGCCCATTCCCTGCTTCTTTACACAGTGGGCAATTAACGCATATTTTTGCAGCCAGTAGCTGTCATGTCCATGTGGTAACAGTTACCGTGGGTCAACACCACCCACTAAAATGTGAATTAACCACTTAGCAAGCTTTAGTAAAAGGAACCCTAAGGAGCCAATTTTCTAGTTTGTGTCTATCTAGACATGTTAAACCATCCTTATAGGGTGAATATCTTGTTACAAGTGCTTATACTCTTATTACAGAGAGACTAATTATTGTAATTGTTTCAAAGCTGAACTCTTTAAGAGACAACTGAAAAGGCTGCTATTAATATAAAACAGGGCCGTACTGAGCGTGAATCACGCCTGTGTGACTTGCACATCAGGTGCGTGCTCCCCTGGTACCTTCATCTAGCTACTTTCTGGACGGCGGCAGGAGAGAACAGGCACGCCCGATGTGCAAGTTGCTGGCATGCTAAGTAGATCTGTCCCTCCCTGCTCTGACGCCGCGTCAGAGGAGGGACGGACCAGACCTGCTTAGCGTGCCGCGAGAAGGCTTAAGGTGCGCATTTCAGCTGTCTGCCGTTGCCTGCCACCTGCTGAAAGAAGAAAAAGTAGCAGCGGCAGGCAACGTCAGACATCTGAAATGCACCCTTTAAGCCATTGCGCCCTGTGCGGCCGCACCGCTCGCACAGGGCTAGGTATGGTCCTGATACAAAATACAGCTGTCAGATTGTTAACAAGAAAAAAAGAGTTATGATCATGTTTTTCCAATTCTATGGTCACTTCATTGTAACCCTTTGAACAAAGAATGAAGTTTAAAACCATGTTTCTATTTTATTAAGTTGTCTACCTTAGGAAATCACGATATCTTGCTATCACGTTATTACTAAGCACTGCAAACATCACTTTGTTCTCTGAAGTTTTTGTTGTATTTATGTTTATGTTTATGTTTAATCATTTTATATACCACTCAGGCCAAAGCATCAGAGCGGTTTACAATACAATATAATTATAGAAGATACGAAAAGAACGCCATATATAAGATAGGACAGAATAAGAGATACAGTACTAGACAAAAGGATAGAAGAGACAAGAAGAAAGGAGAACAATAGATTGCAGCCGTAATATAGCAGCATAATAGTTGCATACACAAATATAAAATAGGTTTTACTCACACGCCACGGACCCACGCCTAAGGGCCACAACAAAGGGCCCTCTGGCGAGGCCCTCAGGGGCGGGCCCGCAAGGCGCAGGCGCGCCTCAGAAGCGGCGTTTTTTGAGCCGTTGTAGAGGGCTGCTTAGGGCTGCTGATTGGTGGTTAATGGAGGTGAGGAGGAGCTCCCGCTCACTCCCTCCGATGATGGCTGCTGCTCCCTGATGTTACTGTGCACCTCAGAAGCGGCGGTTTTTGAGCCGTTGTAGAGGGCTGCTTAGGGCTGCTGATTGGTGGTTAATGGAGGTGAGGAGGAGCTCCCGCTCACTCCCTCCGATGATGGCTGCTGCTCCCTGATGTTACTGTGCGCCTCAGAAGCGGCGATTTACCAAATCATTTCCATTTACAAAGTACAAGAGAGGGAGCCTTTATGTTTTTTTGGTTCACAGTTGTGGAATGCCCTTTTGTTGATTATTAGAAGGAAATTATAAGAAGTTTCAAAAATTGGTCACAATCTGGCTTTTTAATGCTGAGTAAAAGGGCCTGGCTAATACCAGGTGTTGTAGACATACTGTGCAGAAGAAAGGCCTAATAATCTACTTCTTGTCGCACCTTACCATGAAAACCCAGAGTTTGGGTCACCAGGAATCGGCATCGTCTTGACGGCACACAACAACAAAGAGGATTTTTTTTCAAATTATATTTTAGGAAAAAACATTTCTAGAAACCAATTCAAGGACAATTAAACAGGCAAACCATGTGATGGCCCATTTTACATAGTACATAGAGATTAGAACTGAGATGTCAAGGTTGAGATTGCGGAATTCTGGCGATATTTTACAAAAGGCTCTACAGAACGTGGAGCTTTTTTTTTTTTTAAACTTTTATTTTCATTTTGCAACAAACAAAAGAAACAACACACCAAAGGAGACAAAACAAGTATACAATAAGGAAAAGCAAACCCAATTACCCCCCACCCCCATGCTTCTTCTCTAAACCGATAGTATCAGCATGTGAGCGCTGCCAAACAACAGTGATCTTACATCAAAACGAACATAAATAGTATCTGCGATACAGAATGATCACATGACAGAGATTTATACAAATTTAAACAGTCAGATGAGAGCATTTAGCATTGTGAACATAGTCATTGAGCATCTTCCATTTAGACAGATGATGGGGGGTCTGAACGGAAGAAGCAAACATACGAGGTATTTGTTCATATTTACTATAGAGACAGACATGATTCCACCATTCATTGGGGCTCAGATGGGAGCTATTTTTCCAGTATTTCGTAATTAGGGAGATAGCGATGCCCAGCATAAAGTCTAAAGGAAGTAAGCCGATTTTGGAAGAGAGGGGATCCCGCAGCTGAGCGGAGTCCCACTATCCTCCAAGAAAGGGGCTCTTGAAAGTGCAAAATAGATTGGATACGACCCCAGACCCGACGCCAGTAATACTGTAGTGCGGGACATTCATACATAACATGAGTTAGTGAACCAATGGCCGCATGGCATGTCCAGCATCTATTGCCATGGGAGGTGTTCCATTTGGCTAATCTGTCAGGAGTATAGAAACACCGGTGGGCTAGAAAGAAGAGTGTCTGAGTGAGTGAGGCGGATCGGGAGACCCGTGTCACTCTACTCCAGACGAGGCTCCATTGCTCCGGGGTCAAAGTTACATGCAGTTCCCGCTCCCATGCTTTCTGTGCTATAGGGGTACCTCTATTTACAGCATTACATAAGGTTTTGTAAAAGTTAGATGCTACACCCGGTGAACTCCCTATAGATCGGATAGTCTCCGACAATCCCTGGGCAGGGGATTCCGATGGCGGGAGCACCTTAGCACTCCGAAGACAATGCTGTAGTTGCACCAACTGAAAGTAGTGTTTCGCTGGGAGACCAAATTCAATTTGCAATTCGCTAAAAGTTTTCCAGCGACCATCATGGAACAACTGGTTAGGGATCCAAATGCCCCTAGTGTACCAGGGGCTCCACGCCATCGGTTTATTTTGTATTTGAAATCGAGTATTGTACCAAAGCGGGAGTCTGTCTAACGGACAGAATCGGGAGTCTAGAGATTGCATAAGAGTATTAAAGGCACCTAAAGTGTCTAAAAGCATTGGTGGATAGTGGGAGTCTGATGGGAGAGTCATACCAGGGAGATAAGTAAGAGGAATCGGTTTGCAAAGGTCCTCCTCTATGTCTAGCCACACAGGTCTACTCGGTGCAAGATCTTCCAGCCAACGAGCGCCTTGTTTGAGAAGAAAAGAGTGGTGATATTTCAGAAAATCAGGGAATCTGACACCCCCATTTTCCTTATCTGCTTGCAATTTATGCTTCGCTATCCGAGGTGTCTTATTTTGCCATAAGTATCTAGTCAGAAGGCCCTCTAAATCTTTATATGTACGTCGAGGTAGGAGACAGGGCAACATTTCTAAAATGTAATTCACTTTAGGAACAATCATCATTTTTATGGTTTCTAGGCGACCCCACCAGGTAAGTGTTAAAGGAGTCCAACGATGAGTAAGCGCCCGGACTTTAGAGGTTAAGTCTTTGGCATTAAAGGAGATAGCGTCTTCCAAAGGAGAGCAGTAGTGAACCCCAAGGTATTTGACCATGCGAGGTTGCCATAAAAAGGGAAAGGATTGCATATCTGCCTGATGAATCAGAGGATTTAGTGGAAAGGTTACCGACTTGGTCCAATTTATCTTATAACCCGAAAGTTGTGAATATTTACCAATTTGCTCTAGGACGGCCGGCACTGAGTCTAGAGAGACAAAGAGCATAAGGTCATCAGCATATGCTGAAATTTTGATTTCCCTATGAGAGAAGGGGACTCCATGAATCTCCTCCGATTGCCGGATTAGTAAAGCTAAGGGTTCGAGTGCAAGATCGAAAAGAAGTGGAGACAGTGGGCATCCCTGGCGAGTACCGCGTTGAAGGGGAAATGGCTGAGACTTTAAAGCATTAGCACAGATACTGGCTGTAGGCTGTGCATACATGGTGCGGAGACAACGGAGAAAACCTTCTCCGAATCCGTACCAGCGGAGAGTTGCAAACAGGAAGGGCCATTCTAAGCGATCAAAGGCCTTCTCAGCATCAAGTGAGAGGCCAACCAATGGTCGATCAAGATTAACTGCGGTAGTCAGTACATGACATAGAGTCCGAGCATTGTCAGCAGTTGATCTACCGGGAATGAAACCGCATTGATCTGGGTGTATTAAAATAGACATCCTATCAGAGAGCCGGGTGGAGAGAATGGTAGCAAATATTTTATAGTCCGCGTTTAGGAGGGAAATTGGACGATAATTAGCTGTTAGTTGCGGATCTCTCCCCTCTTTCTCAAAAACTACTACATTTGCCATTGAAAAGGACCCAGAAGGAGATCCCTCCTCGGCCAGAGCAGAAAAATAAAGTTTACCAACTGGAGCTAAGTCAGCGTTAAAGGTTTTGTAGAATTCAGCAGGGAGACCGTCCGGGCCTGCAGCTCGACCTGTGGCACATCTCTTGATAGCAGAATGAATTTCTGATAAAGTGAATGGTTTGTCCATGGCCTCTCTATCTTCGTCAGATAGGGTCGGTCGTTGTACCCCTGAGAGTAATCGTTCAAATACTTCTGGCTCAAAATCACATTCAGATTGATAAAGCCGAGTATAAAAATCACGAAAGAGTCCTAAGATTTCTGTATCGTTAGTGACCAAGCCCCCCCCCGACGGATTACGGAGAGCAGTAACACGCTTGGCTTCTTTTTGACCTTTCAGGGCATTTGCTAACAATTTGCCAGCACGGTTATTTTCCCGGTAATACATCCCTTGTTGTGATTCAATATTTTTAGCAGCAGCAGTATACAAAAGCTGATTGTATTGAAAACGAAGGCGTTGTAAACGGAGTAAAATACATGGGTCAGTACGGGACGTGAGGAGACGCTCCCCAGCTTGTATCTGTTGCTCTAGAATCAGTAAGTGTTGCTTTCTTTGTTTCCCTTGTCGAATTTGATAGCTGGTTATAGTTGCACGGATAGATGCCTTAAAACCCTCCCACCAAGCCCAGCTCGCTGTGTCATGGGGTGAGTTAAAATGAAAATAATCTTGGATAGCGGCCTTTATGTCAACCTGAAAATCTTTTTGATCTAGTAGGGATCTATCAAAAAACCAAGCTCGGGGAGGATCATCTCGCGTAGTGACATGTAATGAAAAAGATATGGCAGCATGATCTGAAATATGGAGAGGATGAGTCCTAGCCGTGTCCACTTGAGAAATCAGTGCTTTGGAAATGAGAAAGAAATCTATTCTAGATTGTGAGTGATGGGGGGCAGAGAAAAAGGTGAACTCTAAGTCGGAGGGGTGAAGCAGCCTCCATATATCTACTAGCGCAAGATCTTGCATCAGAGCTGTAAGGGTAGCAAGACTCTTGGGTGGACTACTCGTTCTAGGAGGTTGTCTATCTATCAAAGGGTCTAGTACTTGATTGAAATCGCCACCAAGTATTAATGGAGTATTGGCAGAGGCCTGTGCCAACTGCGCAATACTTGCATAGTAAGCAGGGTTATCCACATTCGGGGCATAAATACAAATACACGTGAATTCACTATCTCCAACCTTAAGGTGTGCACGGGCCCATCTACCCTCCTTATCAGAGCTAGTATCCATTACAGTAGCTTGCAAAGACTTCTTAACCAGAATGGCTACCCCACACCGTTTGGAAACGGCGGGAGAATAGGCAGCCACCATGTAAGGCTTAGCGTTGAGTTTCAGTGTTTCAGCTGAGTTTAGATGCGTTTCCTGAAGAAACACTAAATCAGCATGCTCATGGTTAAGATAGCTAAGGATTTTCTTTCTTTTGATTGGGCTATTGATGCCTTTTACGTTAAGTGATAAGATCTTACATAAGGCCATTCAGAAAGGTTAAAAATTCTGAGCATGATAACGCACATAATTTCACAATGTCCCTCAAATTAACTGTATCTGGCTGTACATATAATATGATAGAAAATAAGCTAATGTAATACAATGAAGCGCCCCACATTAAAAAAGAAAAACCGCGGTGCGGTAGAGAAGAAGCAAACCCCCAGAAATTACTGGCGACCATGTGTCTGCGGGGAGAAACCCCAGAGAAGGCCGAAATTGAAAACATATAACCTGTATAACTGTGCGTGCTCCGAATCCAACCGAGGCACACATCATGGAGGGATAGGAGACCAAGAGAGTCATATAGAGAAAGAAAGAAAAGTCCAGGCAGTCTCTGTGCTTGGCTATGACCACCGCGTCGGGCCCTTCAAAATGGCGGTCAGAGCCGGCAGATAATAAATCCAAGTTGTTGGATTAGCGCATCTGCTCTGCTTCTTTGGAGTCTAAAAATGTTGATAGTAGATCAGGATCTTCGAATGTCCTAGTTTGGTTGTGGAGAGTCACTCGGAGCTTCGCTGGATACAACAGGCCAAAGCGAGCCTGTAGCTGTTGAAGTCGAGGGCGAAAAGCAAGGAGCCTCTTCCGACGGTCAACTGTGGGCTTTGCCAAATCAGGGAAGAAGGAGACTCTATGACTTTCAAACTCCAGATGATGATTCGCCCGGGCAGCGTTTAGAATTTGTTCCACTTGTTGATATCGTAGTAATCGAAAGATAATAGGCCGGGGGGTCGTTCGATTGAGCGCCATATGGGTAGGAACACGATGTGCTCGATCAATTTCCAGATCTCTATGAAAAGTGATCTTCAGCAAGGAGGGAAGAGTTTTGAGCAGGAATTCTCTTATATCTCCTGCTTCCGCCCCCTCCGGTATTCCAATGAGCCTCACATTGTTGCGACGGGCTCGATTATTGCTATCTTCTAACTCTTTTTGAAGATTCTGTATCTGGCGCTCAGCCTTGTCCAGTTTGACCAAGCGCACCGCGTGCGAGTCGAGGACCCCCGCCATGTTGTCCTGCCGTAATGAAAGACTTTCAAGTCGGTCCTGGAGCACACCGAAGTCTTCTCGCATGGCTCGAAGCGCTTCTCCGTTGGACTGCACCAGTTCCTTCACGCCGCGTATTTCCTCTAAGATCTCCTGGTGCATTTCGGGGTTTTCCCGAAGTGGAACCATCTTCTGTGGGGAAGACACCTCTGTTTTGGAGCGTTTTCCGTGTGAAGAAGAAGGAGACCCGAAGTCCAAGCGCGCTGGTTTATGGGCCGCCATCCCCCCGAGGTACCCCGGTAAGTTCGGAGCAAAATATTAAGTTTATGTAGGTATTAAGTCAGGATTCTGAGTAGGCCTCTCGGGAGCTTCAGCGCGAAGCGTCTTACCCGCTGGACATCAGGCTCCGCCCCCCGAACGTGGAGCTTTTTATAAAATATGCATAAGGACATGCAGAGGTGCCACCACATACAGCTGGAGGAGCCATTTAATTTTCTATCAATGGACCATTCTCATTTATCAGGAGGATAAAGGCATTTAGCAAGTATATATCTTGGTGGAATGAGTATCTCTGTGTTGCAGGTCATAACCTCCCAGAAACCCCTGTGATGCACTTAGTTCCACTTATTCTTGAATTGTATGATTCTTTGTGAGAATGGTGGCAGATTGTTTTCAAGCTTTCTAACATCACATTGACATTTATTCCAATCTCCAAATGTAAATGCTGCTTTTTATAAATAGAGAAGCTTTTAAAATAACCTCCGTAATCTCACATGAACAGACAATAAGCTTATACAAATACAGCCCCCCAAAATACTAGACTTTGATAAGCTCCAAAAATCCAACAACGAGAGTGGAACCTTCCATCCATATAAATCAAAGAGGAAAATCACACACACACATTACAAGGCTCATAGTTCCCCCCCCCCCCCCCGCCCAAAAAAAAAGAAATCCCCCCATATTCCTGCTAGTCAATTTCAGTTTGAACAATAAGGTTGTGGTGGGAGCTTCCTACTTTTGATGAAAGTTTCCATTTGATTTGTGCTAAAGAAAACATTTTAGCTTGAATATAAAAATGTATTTATTCTTAAAGAAAAAAAAGGCATATCTAGTGCCAAGGCATGAAGTAACAAAAGAAAAAATTCTCTCCTTACTTTTCAAGTAGCAGGAATGAAAACAGGAAACACATAGAGCCCAATATTGCAAGTCATTTACATGGATTACAGAACTGTAAACTGTGTAAATGCCCTTAAGCAAGATATTTGGTGGCATTGACATGATTAATGCTGCTGAATATTTCTTATTTATTTTTATACTGTGCTCTTTAGAATCAGTGCGGTTTACATGTATACTAACAGGTACTTTTTATTCCCTTGTCCCTGAAGGGCTCACAATCTAAGTGTACCTGAGGCAATGGAGGGTTAAGTGGCTTGCCCAAGGCCACAAGGAGTGGCCATGGGACTAGAGACCCCAGTCCCACCAGCCTGAGGTTGCTTGTCCCCATGCGGGAATTGAACCCCCAGCCTTCTGGCCTGAGGCAACCTGTCCCAACCCTGAGCCACTCCTCCCTATATCCCTGAGTAATGCCACTATATGCCGAGATGCTAACCGCTTAGCTTCGGGGTGTGTCGGAGGCATTCCAGGGGTGGTACCCGGGAATAACCAGTCAGTGGCAATATTCAGTTACTGCCTGGTTATCGCTCAATGGTGAAAGTTAGGCACAGCATGTTATGGTCCCAGCATTGAATATCTGGGTGACGTCTTCAGCGGTGACGGCTAGGCACTGTACTTGGCACTAGCCGCCACCACTGAATATCGGGCCCATTAATCTTATGACTGTGATTTATTTATTTGTTGATTTGCTCTTATATATCACACATGCGTGAACATGTCTTATACTTAAGAAATTGAAAATCAAGTCCCTCTCAAAGAGAAAGGAGAAGGTAGCAACCAAGGTGGCCCTACTAACTGCCTCTTCCATAGGAGTTTCAAGAAGCTGAATCAATTCTCCCTGAGCCCCTGAGAATGTTTTTGATTACTACCAACCTCACAGGAATAAAGATAGCTCATGAAATGACCAGAAGCACATCCACCATAAAATACTTTAACATCATAAAATGAAAAAAATCATCGCACTATAAAGAAAATTGATAAAATGCCAATTATTATATCGTGATTCATTCTCCAGATTTTCAGGCTTCCTTTCTAAGCACAAATTTCCTTTAAGCAAATAGTGCTGAGGCGGTCAACGGAAATATTCAGCCACCCTACCCTGATATTCCTCTCACTAGCACTTATTCAATTAGTAGGTGCTGCTGATCGGTAAGTGCCTTTGAATATTGGGCCTTGTGTTATATAATAAGCGATATTACAAATACAGTATCCCAAGGGGCATATTTATTCAACCATATTAGGATTAAGGACATTAGAAACCTCCAATACTGAGAACTTATTTGTATGCTGTACTTTCAAAGAAAGTTATTCAATTACCCCATATAACAATAGAAACTTAGAAGCACTTCTTCCTAAATCTGCAAGGATCCTGACAAAGCAATGAGTCTCCTTAAGTCCAAGTTGGAGACCTCCCTAAGTGAGGTGATGGGAACACCCTTTCTTCTGCAGATGTATTTGAAACCCCATAGATTGTACATACATCCCAAAGGAGTCCTAACACAATTTTTGTTATCAAGAGCCACCAAGTCAGTAGGAGGAGCTACATTCTAGTAGTTATGTACAGTTATATTTACCAAATCGGGTCCATTTACAAAGTATGAGACAGGAAGCTTTCATGTTTTTGGTCCACAGGTATGGAATACTCTTCTGTTGACTGCTATAACGGGATTGTAAAAAGTGTTGAAAGTTACTTAATACTTGGACATTTCATAGTGATTAAATAAGATTTAAGGGTATAGGAGTTTAAGGAGGATAAGAGTCTATTAATTTTTAAATGGAGAGGAACAAAGCTGGAAAAGGAAGAAGGTTGGATCCTATTGTATTTGTTGGATTTATATTGTAATTCACCTTGAGCATCTTTATCATGAAACAGAAATAGAATTAAATAAATATGTAAGGATAAAGTACCTATGTCAGATTCATCTGCTAGGTCCTCTGCTTCCTGGGAATTCAACCTTCTCAGGTCCTGGAGTCCAGGATGGGGTCCTTCCTTCCTGGATCCAAAGACTGGCCTCTCAGGGAGCAAATGAGCTGACTCTCCACGGCAACCCTTCCCTTAGGAATTAAAGCCACCCTCTTCGGCTCTCTGCATCCAGGAGTACATCCTAGAGAGGATGGAACTTTCCTTGCTCCTTACATTCTTCTCATACACACTGACTCGAAACTTCATATGGACACTTTAAGTACATTTTGGGTCTCAACCACTACGAATGCTCCTGGAGGAAAGCATCTAGCCAATGATTCAGTCCAGAGTCTTGATTTTCCTAAACCCCCATGATCATTGTGCTGCCTATAGGGAAACTGAGGCACCTTAGAAAAGGCTCGGAGTCCTTTTACATTTACTTATAAGATGTTTCCTGAAGATCACATAGGTGACCGCTTTTAGCCATATAGGTACCTATGGCTGTTATTGTAGGAGCTTCTTCACATACAGACATATACATGTAAATATAATTTTAGAAAATGGACTGTAACAATCAGTGATTTGCACCACATTTAGTTTTCCAAGAAGTATGGTAAAGGTGGGGAAAGGGAGTGGTTTTGGAAGATCCCATATTACAAAGGTAATCCAAGTTAATAGAAAAAATCTAGATGCTGCCATTTATACATGCCTCCAGGTACAAATAAAGGCCTACTCGAAAAGGCAGGTGTAAAGACAGAGGTCTGGCCCACCCCAATCATCCCCCTGACAGCCATCCCCCCTAACATCTGTCCTTCCACACCACCAGTCACTCCTGATCTTCCTAGTCCCATGATTCCTAGTGGTAATCTTGCAGTATTTCTGCTAGAAATCAGGCTGTCAAAGACAAAATACTGTGAGATTCCTCTTGAAGTCACAGGCACCATTTTGCACCTGGGCCCATGAAGTACAGGAGCAACTGGGGATGGTTCCTGCTCCTGATAGACACCAGGGGCCCCAGTAAATCCAGGGACTGGATCAGAGGTGGTGGGGTTTTGCGAGGAGGTCTTTGAGGGTTGCTTGATGCCGGGGGGGGGGGGGGGGGTCAGGTGGGGTGCTTCATGCTGGGATAGGGGGGTAATGTGGGGGGATTAGATGGCTGCAAGTGACTGGATGACTTGTGGGTCATTGGGTGTATCAGAAGCCCTTGTAGGTCATTGGGTGTATCGGATATCAGGGGTGATCGAGGCGGACTGGTGCTGCAGGATCAGGGAGTGCAGGTAGACAGAGAGCAGTGATTTTAAAAAGCAGCTCTCACTCATAGAAACACTTTTACCCCCCTCGCATGGATATTTAAAAACGCCGCCCCCTCTGGATGTGGAGAGACAATGTGCAGTCTTGCACCGATTATAAAACTGCCTCCAGTTTTGCAACTGATTCCTATAGATTTTGGGGTGCTGAATCCAGGAAAAATAGCCAAAATGTTCCATCACGTCACGTTTTCTTGCAAAATTAGATTTCTTACCATATAAGGAATGTTCACATAATTTCTTTTTAGCCGACTGCAGTTTATTTTCTTGGCCCAAAATAGAGGTTGTAATGGTTAACTAACTAGAAACACTCCCTCATGATATTTTAGAGTGTTTTGTATTCATTTTATACATTAACAGGACAATTGGGAGGCGGGGGGCTAAATCCAGTACTTGCGCTGGCGCATGTTCTTTCCTGTTCGCCTCGCCTCGTTCGCTCGCTCAAACACGGTGGTTGCGACATGAACGTTCCTGTCAAATTTCAGTTTCTTGCAAGTTCATTATTACCTTTTGTTTGCTCAGTCGTAATCCAGCTTTATTCCGAAGTGGTTCACTACAGTTGTAGTTTGCAGTGCTGTGTATTTGTGATGGCTCACAGAGCCAGAGGTTGCGTCAACTCTCCGGACAGTTTTTGTTTTATTTGTGGGGAATATACCGTGAAAAAGCGGCAGAGGAACATTTCTGCATTTATTAAAAAAGTATATTTTGCCTATTTCGGTTTGAAGTTAGGCGATCAAGACAAACCGTGGGCTCCTCACAAAGTGTGCAAGACATGTGAGGAAGATCTACGCTTATGGATGAAAGGTAAAAAACAAGCATTTCGTTTCGGAATACCTATGATGTGGCGTGAACAAAGAGACCACAGCAGTGACTGCTATTTTTGCTCTTGCATTGTGAAGGGATACAACTTAAAAAATAAGAACGTAATAAGTTACCCCAACCTTCCCTCAGCAATTAGGCCTATGCCTCATAGCAACGAAGTACCTGTGCCTGAACCACCAAAATCTTTGGATCATATTTGTGTGGACGGTTCTGATCATGATGAGACTCATCAGATGGCTTTTCCCGATGAGTCCAGTACTTCCGAGTTTGAAACTGAACCAGATCCGAAACCTGAACTTTTCTCTCAAGCTGAATTGAATGATTTAGTCCGGGATTTAGGACTCCCAAAAGATGCTGCCCAACTGCTAGGTTCTCGGCTTAAACAGAAAAATCTATTGTCACCAGGAACAACTTTTTATTGGTACCGCAACCGCGAGACACACAATTTTTGAAATATTTCAGCAAAGAGGAAGATTTGGTATTTTGCAACGATATATACGGAGTGATGGAAAAGTTTAAACTCAAGTATGATCCTGCTGAATGGCGGCTGTTCATTGATTCGTCAAAAGACAGCATAAAAGGTGTTCTTCTTCATAATGGCAACACATTCGCTTCAGTTCCTATTGCTCACTCTGTTATTCTCGAAGAAAAATACGAGAATTTGGCCCTGATTCTTCAGAAGATTCGTTATGATGAGCATAAGTGGATGATTTGTGGAGACTTTAAAATTCTATCCATGCTATTAGGGCAGCAATCCGGTTTCACCAAATATCCCTACTTCCTTTGCTTGTGGGATAGCCGGGCCCGCGACCTACACTGGGGGAAAAAAGACTGGCCAATTCGGGAGTATTTGAGACCCGGTGAGAAAAATGTTCTTCATGAGAGCTTGGTACCTCGTGATAAAATTCTATTACCACCTCTCCACATTAAGTTGGGTCTCATTAAGCAATTCATCAAGTCCCTTCCAAAAGATGGTGAGTGCTTTCGGTACCTTTGCTCAAAGTTCCCCCGACTTTCTGAAGCAAAGCTAAAGGAAGGAGTGTTTGTTGGCCCTGATATAAGGAAACTCATTTCAGATGGAGCATTCGCTGAAACGATGTCTGAGAAGGAAAAAGAAGCCTGGGATTCCTTCAAGGATGTTGTTCTCAAATTCTTGGGGAACAGGCGGGATGAGAACTATAAGGATATTGTTGCCAGGATGCTCAATGCCTTCAAAGAACAAGGCTGTAACATGAGCCTGAAAGTCCATTTCTTGCACTCCCATGTGAACTACTTTCCCGAAAACTTGGGGGCGTACAGTGAAGAACAAGGTGAAAGGTTTCACCAGGACACCCAGGACGCAGAGAGAAGGTACCAAGGAAGATGGAACACCACTATGATGGCTGATTTCTGCTGGTTGCTGCTGCGGGAAACCCCAGATGAAAAATACGCCAAGCAGCGCACCAAGAGAAGCATTCGGGGGAAGAAGAAACGGGCCCACCAGGAGATTGATTGACCCAAGAATGACTTTAAAATCTAAACTGTGTTGACAAATATCGTGTTTTTACTAAACTTTGAAATAAAAATTTGCTAGTTATTACCACAGTGTCGGATCTCATTTATTAGAATTTTATTTTCACACCATCGGGTGTTTGTCTTCATGTATTGCAATGGTGCGGTTTGCGTTTTCTATTCTTACATACATACCTGTACAACATTTTTTGCACATTTCTTTGCTTTGCTTTGTGTCTAACCTCGCTCTTATATGCTCAATGTTTGTGCACATGTATGTGGCTGTTTTAAGTGCAGACAATTTTGCTACCATCACAGTGTGTTTTGTTGACATTACTCTATTCTTATGTGCTGCCTTGTTACAATTTTCTTTATTCTTATTTGAATAACTACTAAACAATTAGTATAAAGAATTCATCCAAGAAACTTTTATCTCGATCGCACTCAATCTGAAACGTTCACCTCAAACTGCTAACCCAATGTAGCAAAAAATCTGTACATGATGGAGCAAATTGGTTACCAGATTTGGATTCAGCGCACCAAAAAACGTAAAAATCAATCGAAACATTAGAGGCAGTTTAAAAAAAAAGTTTTTTAGTGTACCTGTGTTATATTTTACAATACAGTGGGCATTTACCGCATCCTGACTGGGACATCTAAATTCCCCTCTCCACTTTATATCTAAAATTTATCTTCATGTGTCTGTAAAATATTAGGCGCCTAGTGGCAGAAATTGCATCTAGATGGAAGCCCTGGAAATGTATGAATATTCGGGAGCAGGTGTAAATGTTAGAGCATAAAGTACATGTTTACAGCCATACTGTATTGATAAAAGACACACATAAATTGTGATTCTAACCGTGCTCCACCCAAACTCCTCTCTTCAACATGCCCACTCTAAATTTGCAGAGAAGCAAGCGCCTATTTGCACTGTGCGTACTTCAACACGTTCATTAATTTTATGAGGCCTTTTATGTGCATATACTTGCAAAATATGCACATAAAACCTTTATAAAGATACCTCTTTATGTTTACAAATGTGCACCAAATGGACAACCTCAGAAGGTATGCACATGGTACTCATTTTGTAAAACAGAGTTAATAAGTTTACAAGATGTACTGTATCTGGTGTCAACCATGCTTATTAGTTCTTATATACAGCAAAACTAATGTAAGATCAATTCAGTATCAAATTACTCATTGTAAATCAGCTCTATGCATAAAAAAGTAGAATATATACTAGGTAAGTAAATTCTAGATCAAATTATCACTTTATGGAAATAAACCTAAAAATAGGTTGGCATAACTTGAAATTAATGAAAAAATGAGTGCAGAATATGAAAGCAATGCTCTTTGTCCTAGTCAGTTTTCCCATTTCAGTCTTATAATAATTAGAGTCTCCAGGCAGCTTTAGAATTCAAAATCCTGCTGAAGTTTTTACAGCAAGACTTTTCAAATGAGATGATTTAGTAGTGATTGGGAAAGCATGTTGACAGCTTCTGGGCTAACTCAATATTCTCATTATTTTGGAGAAGGTGAATAAACCAGCATTGTCAGGACACATGTGGGAAAAGGAGACGGACTGACAACTTATGAAAACGTATTTTACTGACAGTCTTCCAGGTTTTAACTGACAGCCCAGCATTTTTACTGAGATATATTTTACTTTTGCTATTTTGTGCATAGCTGAACTTACAAAGCTGAGATTCAGCCTTTAGTACTTACAGTCCTCGAATCCCAACTAGTGCAACTTTGCAGAGCCTGAACCCACGGCACTGAAGAACCTGAATCATTATTAATGACATGAGTAATGCTAATTGACATGAAATTATTTTAGCAGATATGGTATGAATGTCAGAAACCATTTCTAGGAATGTGCATGGCAACTTGTTTAATTTCAGATGAGTTTTGTAATTTTTAGCCAATATTAGATATGTGTTAATTCAGAGATGTAACACACATGGGGCATGTTTATTAAAGGTTAAAAAAAGATTGGCAGATGAAAAGTGCCATTATACCCATAGAAACAAATGGACCATGGTGGCATTTAGCACCCATTAACATTTGCTAACACACATTAACTTTCAGTAAACATGCCCCATAAAGTCAATTTAATATGCATTCTTATGGACATGCAATGCAATGCAGTGTTTTCCATCCAGTCAATGCAGACTTCTGGTGACCCAGCCAATGGGTTTTCTTGGTAAGATGCATCCAGAAGTAGATTGCCAGGCCATTCTTCCACACAGTCCCTGATATTCCAACATAATCACCTATCTGAGTACTAGCCAGGTCTGACCGTGCTTAGCTTCAGACATCAGCTGAGAGCAGGTACATTCAAGACAGCTGAAGACTCTAGGAACTTAATGTAAGTAATTTTATGCATCATCAACGCATGTAAGTTGTGCATTTTCAATGACTTATGGGCATGGATGGGCTTTTATTTGTGTCCTTTAGCCAGTCATTATTTTGTAAGGCTGCAGGTCAGGCTGATGACGTACTGCTGTTGTTCAAGTACTATAATTTATGTGCGTTCTTTGAAAATCCAGGCCTAGGGCTACTTAAGTGCTCCCGCCTGGACTTAACGTGCATTGTAGGACACTTATGCCCCTAGTTTATAAAGAATAGGCTTCAGATAGGTGTGTTCTGGATGCCTAAAACTAGGCATCTGGTTATACAATTATCCTCAAAATGAGCAAAAATGAATGAATGCTAACAAATGTACCTCTCTAGAGCTTTCTTTAGCAACCTGAAAAATATTAAAACAAAAACAAATACGAACACACGACCTCACTGATTTTTATTCTACATGATTTGGGAGATCAGTTAATTGCCTGTTTTACAGTGCTTCCATTTACAAATGTATATGCCATGGGATCAGGGCCATAGCAGCACTTATAGACGTGAAGACCCGAGTGATGATGTTCTCTGAACATTCTGTTTTGTGAAATTGCTGTTGATGCTTGACATGCTGGCAAATACATGTTCAGCAGTCACTTCTACCCCCCTGCAAAAGGAAGTAGAATTGGGGGAGGGGGGGGGGGGCAAAAGCATGAATGTCACCACAGCACTGGAAGGGAAGGGAACTCCAGTGCTGTGATGCCATTTTAAAAGTATTGCCGCCTCTGCACATGCTGGAGAGGGACAGCAGAGGCAGCTATGAGCACCCTCAGATCACTGGTGTTCTAGACAACTACCTAGTTTGCCTGATGGTAGCGCTGGCCCTGGGCTCAAGTGCTAGCTCTTCACCATCTTGATTGTTGTAAGCTGCTTTATGCAGGTTTACCTAAATAGTTGTTAAAACAATTACAGCTTGCACAAAATACTTCTGCCCGGATGATATCAGGAGTTCAGAGGTATAATCATATGACCACTGTCTTGCACAATCTATATTGGTTGCCTGTCCAGTTTCATACGTGATTTAAATGTTTATGTGTGGTGCTGCATTTGATTTCAATTAATGAGCTGTCTGCTTCGTTGAGATGGTATATGCCACCCCGCACTCTGCACTTTAGCAATCTATTTTCTGTTCCACCTTCTTGGCCATCTTGGTCAGCTTGGCCAGCAGCAGCTGTGGCTTCTTGGCCGGCCGCTGCAGCCCCCGGCCCTGTTTGTCCTTTTGTCTATCCACAGGATTCGGCAGAGGTACAGCACCGACCTGCGGTGACTGGCAGCAACCAAGCTGGAGTGTCCGTGGTGATGGGTAGGGTCAGTCTGAGGTTTGGCAGGCTGGTCAGTAGACCCTCTAGGACCTGTGAAGGCCACCAAGAAGTGTAAGCATTCATGCCAGCACCGTCGGGATTCAGATTCATCTTCTTCCTCCTTGAGCATTAATTAATCTTCATTGTCTTCTGGGTTCTCAAATCCATGGGCGCAGAGTCCCGCTGGGGGCACATGTTGACCCACCTAGAGGAGGAACACCTGCATTGTTGGCCTTCACCAAATTGTGGGAATGGGTTATGTAGGCGCTTTGCCGCAAGATTAAGAAGAGGAGATATATCAACATTTTTTGCCTCTTAAGGGCTGGAAGAAGTCCGGGGAGAGCAAGAAGAAGCAGAAGGAAGACTGTAAGGATGGTCGGCTCAAGAAAGCTGGCAATTGGCAAGCGTGTGGGGACATCACATGCCAGAGCAGTATGGGTTCCTCTTGCATATGAAGATTCTGTCCTCAAGGATTCCAAGACTTATGACGGGTGGGAATGGCTGAACAATGACAAGAAATTCCGGGATAAGATGGAGGAGAACAAAGACATGTTTTTGGGGGACTCAAGATATTAATCTTTGGCTAATTCAGATGTTAGCCCTGTCTGGTTCAGCTGGGGGTGCAATGGTGAAGGGTAGCTCTGCGCTGGATGCCATGGAGGGTCACGGCTTTTGGGCATGAGCTAGTGGCCCACAGCAGGTTAAAGGCAGTGGGGGAAAGAGTGATGTCTGCTAGAGGTTCAACAAGTCATCTTTTCCCTTCCCGGACTGTGTGACAGGAGACATTCGGCTGTCAAGTACAGCCAAAAAGGGGTCATTAGGGCTCCCCATCTGGCAAGTGACTCAGATTGTTTTCACATGGCCTGTACCCCTGTGTGGGTCAAAGCCTTGCACCCGTGGTTGTTCTGTTATCCATGGCATCGGGATGGGGTAAACATAGATCGATTGTTTACCTTATCAGAATATAGAAAGACTAGGGGACATGCAATGAAGCTACAGGGTAAACTATTTAAGACTAATAAAAGAAAATATTTTTTCACCCAACGTGTAATCAAACTCTGGAATTTGTTACCGGAGGATGTAGTAAAGGCTGTTAGTGTAGCTGGGTTTAAAAAAGGTTTGGACAAGTTCCTGGAGGAAAGGTCCATTAACCATTATTAAGAAGGGACCCAGGATATCAATGCTTGAACCAATACAAGCATTGTGGAACCTGTGTCCCTTGGGGAAACTGCTAGGTACATATGACCTAGATTGGCCACTGTTGGAAACAGAATACTGGGCTTGATGGACCTTGGTCTGACCCAGTATGGCATATCTTTATTTATTTTATTTATTTAACATCTTATGTTCTTATGTTCTTATTTTGGAGAGTGGTTTCAGGTCTGGCTTTGTTGTTCCATTTCAGGGGTTCACTGTTAGCTCTGTGGCACGGAATATGCCTTCCGTTGAGCATTTTTCAGCAGTTGTCTGAGTCAAGCTGGCGGTTGAGATGGGACTTGGCAGGATTGTAGGCCCCTTTAGTGAGCATCCCTTCCCGGTTTTCATCATTTCTCCCTTGGGAGTAGTTCCCAAGCATGAACCTGGGAAATTTTGCTTAATGCACAATTTGTCTTTCCTTCTGGATGCTTCAACCAATGATCATATTCCCAGGGATTCTTGCACAGTGCATTGTGCGTCATTTGACAATGCAATAGCCTCTGTCCATCGGTGTGGCCCGGGTGCTCTGCTGGTAAATGTTGATATTGAGTTTGCTTTCTGCCTCCATCTGGTTCACTCCTCAGCCTTCCACTTGTTGGGTTTCAGATTTCACGGCATGTTCTACTTTGACAAATAATGCTATAACCAAAAGAGAGACTTAATCACTTAAACAAAGTGTGACATTTAAATCAAAAGCCTACGAGTGAAAGCCTCAGCAGAAACTCACTGACCAAAATTAGTCAGGAGTAATCAAAACATCAATGGCCAACACTCGTAATTTATAACAATCCTCAAACATGGACCACATTCAATAAAACATTTCAATGTATCCTATTACAAACATCAAAACTGCTACTATAGCTCCAAATTTCACCCGGTTCATGAGTGAGGAAGATTGAATACCCCGACGCCTTTCTCAAGACATCTTAAAATGAGCGTTTCGCTACCGCTGTCTCAAGGGGTTCAATTCTGAAAAATAAATAAAAAACATACAGCGCTTTAAGCAAGTGTCACATCACACGAAAAAATAATAAAAAACAGAAGAAAAAAGCTCCAAACCACACTGCAGCAGGAAACAACAGGCTTACCCAGGAATGAGGAAACAACAAACGCCGACAAAAAACAACCGTCAGCTCACTCAACAGCCATCATTCCAAAGTTCTTCTCCAACACCATGGGAACTTCCGGTCACATGATTTAAAGCCAAAATCAACTACCCGAATGACCTATCACAAACTGTGGCAAGAAAGCCTAATCAAAATGCGGGCTAGCAATAATCTTAAAAAATCACTGCACATAATAAACTAAAACACATGCTCCCCATTCCATGCATGAATTTAAAACCAAAGGGGCACACCGTGTTTAAGCGGAATATCCACACTGTTCTTTATACACAAGAAATTGGTCCCGAGACATGCCCTTAGAGCCAGACCGAACATGTTGTATGGCAAAGCATTTAAGATCTTTAAAACCGTGATGCAACGCCAAGCAATGCTCAACCATAGGAGCTTCACGCCGTTGACAATGGAGCTTACTCTTATGCTCAATCAATCGAATCCGAAATTTACGCGTTGTCTTGCCTATGTAGAGCAATCTTTGACAAATACATATCTATGGGTTGTTCCATTTCCTGTGCTTACTTCAAGAAGTTCAGCAGTTTTCTGCACTGGGCCCTTGTCCAACGTGCCGGAATTTCACTATTCACTATTTAGATGACTTTCTGTTTGCAGGGCCTAGTCATTTGGATGCTTGTCGGTTATTGCTTAATAGTTTGCCTCAGGAATTTGGCATCCCAGTGGCATCAGAGAAGATGGAAGGCCCTGTACCAAAACTCACCTTTTTGGGTATCGAATTGGATACGGTTGCCATGGTTGCTAGGTTACCGGCTAAGAAAGTGAGCAAGTTCTGAGCTTTGGTTGCATTTGTGGGGTCTGCCAAAAAGGTGATCTTGAAGGATATCCAGGCTTTAGTAGGCTCTTTGAATTTTGCTTGTTGGATGATCCCAATGGGTCAGGCTTTTTCATGGCATTTAACTGCTGCCATGTCCGGAGTGGTCCAGCCTTATCACCACTTTCAGGTATCAAAAGGCATGCGCGAGGACCTTCGGGTTTGGGATTCCTTCTTAGCCAAGTATAATGGAACATCAGTCTTGCAGTCAGATGAGGTCTCGAATATCGACTTGCAGATCTTTGCTGATGCAGACAGGAGCTTTGGTTTTGGTATATACTTTCAGGGTTCTTGGGGTGCCATGCAATGCCCAAATAAATGGCATGAGTCTGGTTTAACCCATAATATTACTTTCTTGGAACTATTTCCAATTGTGGTAGTGTTGGCGCTTTGGCCTGACCAATTATGCGACCATCGGGTACTATTCTGGTGTGATAATGCATTGGTCGTAGAGGTTATTAATTGCTATTTCTCACACTGTGTGCAGGTCACCACTCTATTGTGTGCATTCTTGTTGACCTGTTTGCATTTGAATGAAACTGCTAAGGCATGGCACATTCCAGGCTCTGTTAATCATATTGCCAACTCTCTTTCCCAATTTAATGGTTGCTGTTTCGGACCTTGGCACCGAAGTGGATGCAGAAGGAGCAACAGTTCTGGCGGACCTGTTGGCTGTCTGGAATGCTGTCTGGAATGCTGATTCTCCTGCAAAAGTCTGTGTCGGCAGCAACGTGGGTTTCCTATCGTAGGGGATTTCATAAGGTTGCCGGTTATTTGGCCGTGCATGGTTAGCAGTCAGGCAGAGCGCTGGAGCATCTACTGGGCGATTTCATTGTTTTTGCAAAGAGTGAAGGCATGACTAAGGCAGCAATATGCTTCCACTTTGCTGGATTTGCCTTCTTTGCAAAGTAATGGGCTGGGGTAACTTCTTAGCGGGATTTTTGTGCAGAGACTTTTACAAAGATGGGAGCAGTCTTTGCCAATGCCATGTGACTCCAGGCACCCAATCTCACATGACCTTTTGATGCAGTTGTGTAGGAGACTACTGGATGTGGCGGTGTCCAGATTTGAAGTAGCCATTTTCTGGGCAGTTTTTTGTTCAGTCTTTTTTGGGGCTTTCCGGATCATTGAGCTGGTGGCTGACTCTGTTCGGACGTTTTCTGGTTCTGGTATGCTTCTGGAACGTGTTCAAGTGGTGTGCGACCAGCTGCATATTTTAATACCTAAATCAAAGACTAATCAATTGAGCAAAGGCCTGTGGGTGGTCCTGCATGTGATCAAGGGTTCTGTGACTTGCCTAGTGGCGAGTTTGCTTAGTTACCTGGCCTTGCAGCTGGCATGTAGAGGTTGGTTATTGGCGCATGCTGATTCTCATCCTTTAACCCATTTCCAGTTTACAGCAGTGCTGTGTAAGGTCCTGAGGCATGTGGGTTGCGAGGCCCACCAGTTTGCCGTTCATTCATTTTGCATTGGAGCGGCAACTAGCACAGCTGCTGCTGGTCTGGAGGACTCGATAATACAGAGGAGTGGCAGATGGCGTTCCAAGGCTTTTGCGGGATATGTCAGGCTATAAGGGGCGAGGCGGTTGGTGGATATTTTGTTAATTCTGTTTTCTTTTACAGATGCCCGCAGCAACCTAGCCCTGGTGGCTCATTGGCTATTACTTTACTTTTTGGGCTGGTCAACATGCTGCATCATGACCTTTTTGTTCTCATTTGGGTCCATCTCTACTGAAGTATCTCTGATCTAGCTGGATGAGCAGTATATGTACTGGAGCCATCTCATGCCCCTATTGCAGCATCATGCTTGGTTAAGGGGCAATTCAGCAGAGATCATTATTCATCTTGGGGGAAATGATCTGTCTTCATGGACCTGCAAGCAGTAGATTCGGGCTGCAAAAAGGACTTTGCGAATATCCTCTTGTTATTTCCTTGCGTTTGTGGTGTATTAGTCATACATCATTCCGAGTCTTTAGGGTATGAAACAGAAGCGATGGTCCTGGGGTTTAGTGAAGATCAGTTGCCAGATTGGGTGATGGATTAGTGAGAAAGGGAGCTATCAGATTTGGCATCCTTGGGTGGTGATGGAATACACTGGTCTTTTTGGGGCGGATTGGTGTTCACTTGTCCCCGGTTGGTCAGGACCTGCTTCTGAATGATTGGCAGGAGGTCTTGGAATCCATTGTGCCACCTCTGGTCTCAGCTTTAACTAGTGGGGGTAGCATAGGGACAGATTTTTCCTGCCCTGCGGTGATGGCAGTTACCCGGACTATTCCAGTGGGCCAGAGTCTTTTAGCAGTAGGCCGTTGGGCTACAATCAGTTGATCTCTGCTCGGAGTTTGGTGGGGGTAGATGATTCCCCAGGCTTGAGGCCCTCATCTGGAAGTTTTCTGGCCTTTGCTAGTAACATGTCAAGGCCAGTGGTAGGGGCGTGGCTTGCCACTTGGGAGGACTGCAGCGAAGCAGTGGATATGGTCTCACCTTGCTAGTAATATGGCAGATGAGATACCTTATCAGGTATCAGGTATCTCATCTGCCATATTACCACATTAGGAACCACCACCCAGGAAAAAGATTTAGGCGTCATTGTGGATACCATGTTAAAACCCTCGGCCCAGTGTGCAGCGGCGGCCAAGAGAGCAAATAGAATGCTAGGTATGATAAGGAAAGGAAAGGAATGGAAAATAAAACAAAAGATATTATAATGCCTCTATATCGTTCCATGGTGAGACCGCACCTTGAATATTGTGTGCAATTCTGGTTGCCGTATCTTAAAAAGGATATAGCGATTTTAGAAAAGGTTCAGAGAAGAGCCACCAAAATTGTAAAGGGGATGGAAGGATACTCCTATGAAGAAAGGCTAAAAAGGTTAGGGAAAAGAGACGGCTGAGGGGAAATATGATAGAAGTCTATAAATTAATGAACGGAGTAGAACGGGTAAACGTAGATCGATTGTTTACGTTATCAGAATATAGAAAGACTAGGGGACATGCAATGAAGCTACAGGGTAAACTATTTAAGACTAATAAAAGAAAATATTTTTTCACTCAACGTGTAATCAAACTCTGGAATTTGTTACCGGAGGATGCAGTAAAGGCTGTTAGTGTAGCTGGGTTTAAAAAAGGTTTGGACAAGTTCCTGGAGGAAAGGTCCATAAACCATTATTAAGAAGTGACCGAAGATATCAATGCTTGACCCAGTACAAGCATTGTGGAACTTGTGTCTCTTGGGGAAACTGCTAGGTACATATGACCTAGATTGGCCACTGTTGGAAACAGAATACTGGGCTTGATGGACCTTGGTCTGACCCAGTATGGCATATCTTATGTTCTTATTGGATGGAGTGGTTTCGCTGTTGCTGTTATTCCATGCTGTTTTGAAGCAAATTATCACTTGTTAAGATTTGTGAATAAAGCTGTGACCAGTGTATTTCCAAAAATGATAAGATATAAAGCACTTCTCACTATCAACTACATATCTACAATCTTTAAAAACACACCAGATATCAGCACCAGAAGATCAAGCACCCTTAACATGCTACACACCCCTTCAAGTATGAAGACTAACCTCGCAACCGCCAGGAAAGCATTCACATTATTCAACCCAACCCTCTGAAATGCACTGTCAGATAAGCTACGTTCCACAAATGACCTAACGGCTTTCAGAAAAAAGTTAAAAACCCACCTCTTCATTGAAGGCTTTGCTGACCTGACTTAATTACCCTAATTGAATGGACCTTCTATTGGACACTTTGCACACTTTATACACCCTTCTTAGCCACTTGACCTGAATGTCCTACTTAACCTAAGAAACGTCCACCCCCTCCATAATTTCCCACTCAGTTGAATGTAATATAGTTTATATGTCACAATGTTATCTGTTAACATGGTTCTATGTAAAGCCCTGTTGGGTCCATTGTTATTAAGTAAACTGCTTAGAATTGGAAATATGGTGGCATAGAAAAACTGTTAAATAAATAAAAATGGTGTGTGTTGATTTTGTGGCTCGGAGAAGGAAGGGTGAGAGCACCAAGGTTGGGAATGGGACATGGGGCATACCCCTGGGTCCGTGCTACCATGGTTATAGTTATTTAAATGGCTACACAGTCTGCAATTGAAGCTATTCCTTCTGTTCTGATGCTCAAAGTCGTTGCAAGCATTAATTTTGACACCTTATTCTTATTTGTATGCTTTTCAGACTCAAAATTCATGATTAGCTGCTCTTTGAAGTTATAAACTATCTCTTGGACAAATATACTATTTTCCATATTGGTTTAAACATTAAAGAAAAGGTGGACAAACCTGTTTTGAATAAGATTTAAATTAATATACATTTGACTCAAATTTATACTTTTTTCCTGATTCGAATAAGGTTTTGTTTTGTATTGCACATCCAGCTTTAGTCTAATCATGTCAGATATATGTGAATATTACAGTAAAATTTTCAGTAGGGTGTTCAGCTAGGTTGTAGCTGAAACATTTCCTAATATTAATCCATCTGGCTAAAGCACAGTTGATTAGATGTAAACTATGGGGAATGTTTACTAAGTCCTGCACCAATAATGTGCATGTGGGCTGTGTTACCAGATTGGGACAAATTTCTAACTGCAGTGTGACGCCCAAATCATATGCTAAACCCACATTACCCTGGAAGATCGGTTTAATAAACATGCCCTCTAAGTGCCCTATTGAAAAGTTACTGTTAACTGGAAAGGTGTGCATTAAATGCAGATAAATAAATAAAAAATAATAATAACACCCACATACTCGAGAGTGTAAATAGGCTAAGGAAAACAGGAAGATTGATGAGACATTATGAGCTCTAAGGAGAGGTCCATCATAGATAAGACTGGGGCTTGGGTTTGAGGAGGGGGGGGGGACTGTGGAGTAGCACTACCATAAGGCAAACTAGGCAGTTGCGTAGAGTGCCAAAGGTCCAAGGGTGGCCCATTGCTATCACTGTTGCCCCTCTACAGGATCTGCAGCGGCATCAATGACTTTAAATAGCAAAACCTCTTGTGCTGCTTCTGCCCCTCTCAATCTAGAATTTGCTTAGGGCACCTCATATCCTTACACCAGTCCGGAGCTGGATTTCTGTCAAAGTTGGAGGACTAAGGATATGACATCAGGATTTTGGTGACTTAATTTCCTTGCTCAGGCACAGTAAATGTTCAGAGACTTGGATCTGGTCGCTTAATTAGTCAGAATTAGGCAGCTGAGATCTTGCTGGAAATCACTGCTATCTGGATAAGGTCAGCACTTATCCAGATAGTGGCTGCACCACCATAGCTCCGCCCACAGACTCAGGGGCGGCCCAAGGGGGGTGCGGGGCCATGTGCGGAGACTCGGTGCGGGGCCTCATTTGCATAAGTGGCCTTATTTGCATAAATATTTGCATAATGCTAACATACACTAACTTTTAGTAAACATGTCTCTTAATGAGTGTATGGATAAAGACAGACTAAAAGATTTCTACATTACTATAATCCAGTGCCAACCGCCAGGCACATTAGGAGCTACTACAAACACTGCCCATTTAGAACCCATAGCAAACCCGCCGTATCCTAACAGCACTACCAGGACTCACAAAGCACCATACCCTACCTATCAAAAGGCAACACTGCAAATATTAAACCAATACATTTCAGAGAACAATACATGACCTACTGGGGAAAGAGAACAAGTGGCAATGTCTAATAGGAATTACATAAACAGAATACCTCAGCTCAGTTACACATGCAGAACATAGACCATCACCAAACAAGGAATCACAATTTAGAAACAGGAAGGCAATAATTAAACTGGGAACCCCAAAAGCCAAACTTGGAATGTACAACAACACTGTAGAAATAAAACTATAAATTAATTTCCTCTTGTACCAAACAAAGCGCAGACGTTAATGATGCACATTTCCCAGAGCTTTCATATTCCAGGTAATAAATTCAAAATAAAGAGATATCTTTCTACCTTTTGTGCATTTTTTTTCAGTTGCAATTGCTCCAGCCACTTTCTTCTGGTTTCTTCATGTTTTCTGCTAACTCTCCATCATCTGCTGTCCTTTTGTCCTTTCTTCTCTCTTCTAGTTTTTTTTTCCATTCTCTCTCTCTACATCTGCTTTAACATACTAATCTTTCTCCTTTTGCTCTTTCCTCATTCCTATTTCATCCACTCAAATTTTACCCCTCCATCCTCTATCCCCACTTACTCTCCCAATACCCGGCAATTTGTAGATTTTTTATCCCTCCCACACAAAATATTTTTCCCCTCTCCATTTTACTCTCCCAGCCCCATCCCATTCTAATCCTCTCCCAACATCAGCTCCCTTCTAGTTCCAGCCTCACCCAGTATCCATTCCCTTCTAGTCCCTGCATCAGCCCATTTCCAGTCCTAGCAACCCCCCAACCCAATACCAGTCCTAGCCCCCCCATCAACCCACTTCCAGTCCTAACCCCCCATCAGCCCACTTCCAGTCAGCCCCCCATAGCCCATTGCCAGTCCTAACCCCCCCATCAGCCCACAGCCCATTACCAGTCCTAACCCCATCAGCCCACCTCAAGTCCTATACCCTCCCCATCAGCCCATTTCCTGTCCTAGCCCCCCCATAGCCCATTATCAGTCCTAACCCCCCCATAGCCCATTACCAGTCTTAACCCCATCAGCCCACCTCCAGTGTTAACCCCCCATCAGCCCATTTCCAGTCCTAGCCCCCCATAGCCCATTACCAGTCCTAACCCCCCACCCAACAGCCCACAGCCCATTACCAGTCCTTAACCAATCAGCACACCTCCAGTCTTAATCACCCCAGCCCCTTTCCAGACCTAGCAACCCCCCCCACAACCCATTACCAGTCCTAGCCCCCCATAGCCCACTCCCAGTCCTAATTCCCATCACACAATTTTCAGTTTAAGCCCCCCATACCCCATTACCAGTCCTAACCTCCCCATCAGCCCACTCCCAGTCCTAATCCCACCAGCCCATTTCCAGTCCTAATCCCCCATCACCCAATTTTTAGTTTAAGCCCCCCCATAGCCCATTACCAGTCCTAAACCCCCATCAACCCACTTCCAGTCCTAATCCCATCAGTCCATATAAAGACTTAGCTCCCCCATAGCCCATCACCACTCCTAATCCCCCCATAGCCCATCACCACTCCTACCCCCCCATAGCCCATCACCACTCCTATCCCCCCCATAGCCCATCACCACTCCTAACCCCCCCAGCCCATCACCACTCCTAATACCCCCCCAGCCCAGCCCAGCCCAGCACCACTCCTAATCCCCCCCTCCCAGCCCAGCCCAGCCCAGAGAAAAGTTTAAAAAAAAAAGCTGTCTTCTCTCGCTGCCGGGGCCGCCGCGGCAGAATCGAGTGTGCCGCGGGCCCCCCCCTGCCCAGCAGAGCTTGCCCTCCCCCGTATCACCTCTCTTCGAAGCTGCAGTCAGACGCGCCGGCTTTCAGAGCGCGAAGGGACTAGTTTCCCTTTCGCGGCTCTGTTAAGCCCGTGGGGGCTGATGGGAACTTCCCATCAGCCCCTGCGGGCTTAACAGAGCAGCGAGGGAGAAACTCTCCCCTCGCGCTCTGAAAGCCGGCGCGTCTGACTGCAGCTACGAAGAGAGAGGTGATACGGGGGAGGGCAGGCTCTGCTGGGCAGTGGGGGCCCCGCGGCACACTCGATACTGCCGCCGCGGCCCCGGCAGCGGGAGAAGACAGCTTTTTTTTAAAAAAAATTTTACTTTAGGATCAGAATGTTTTTTGCGTGGGGCCCCCTGAAACGCTCAATGGACGGGCCGGCCCTGCACAGACTGCCCATTTACTAACCGGATAGTGCTGGGAGGTGTGTGGAGATATTCAATGGCACTATCTTGATAATACTGCTGAATATCTCTTTCAGCACCTTTGTCGGGATTACCTCACCCCCTCCCTGTAGGCTATTTGGATAAGAGCTTTGAAAATCAATCCCATATGTCTGCATGCCAGTACACAAATAGCAGGTATAACTTTTAAATGTATTACTATGGGAGTCATTTTAAAAGCCTTAGTTGTGATTTGGACAACTGAAAACGTGCATGCAGATGCCCAAATAATGGAGACATCCCCAGAGCCATTTTACAAATGGTCTTAAAGATATCTCTGGTGCAGGGATGGCCAAGTAAGCAGGAAATGTGGTAGAGGCAGTACAATGGACATGTCAGGGATATCTGTGACCCCGTCCACATTTAGACCTGCTCCAGGCATGAATAGGGGTTGAGAAGGTGCTTGTTTCAGCTGTAAAACATCCAGAGGGTGTAGAGAGGATGGCACTCCACCATCTTCAGTACTCTGAAAAATCACAATGATAGCAACAGTGGGTTTTCAACCCTGACTTCTGTGGTTATAGCCCACTAACCTAAACATTATGCTGTTCCTAGATGCCCTTGGTCTTGAGTACTATTCTGGGGATATCTCTGTAGACATCCTCACAGACGTCCATATTGAGCATGTCCATGTTTGTGAAATCATGCCTAAACTTGTACATTCTTGCTTTTTTTCAGACATTCTGGCTTAAATGTTCCAGATTGCACTTGGCTGTCTTTTGTAAAATGTGCCTTCAAATGTCTAGAGTTATATGTGAATTTTCAAATAGGTGTAGCTTTGAATGTATAGCCAACTTTAGATGTTATGAGGGGCATTCTGTGCTGGCCATCTCCCTCTTATACGGCCAATTAGAATCAGGCTGTACAGAAGTAGATCCAATTCTGATCGCGTGGGGGCTAGACGTGGCTGTGGGATCAGAATTGGGTCTACAACCTGGATATGCAGGCTGTGGCCCGATTCCAACTGGATGTACATCCAACCCACATACCTGGCTAAATCAGCCAGGCTCCTGAATGGAGCTGCAGTGCCATGGCACCCTGTCGCCATGGCATCGTGACTCCATTCAGGAGCCACGATCCCCTGCCGCAGGAAACAGTCTTCGTTCCCCGCAGACCCCACCTTCGAGGTGCAATAAGTCCCCCATTTAGATTCAAGGCCCTGGACATACAGGGCTGACTTCAGAATCAGCATTGTATGCCCAAGGTTACTCTATGCCCACCGCCCGCCCTCGCTCCGCCTCTGTTCCTCCCCCTTCCTCCCATGAAGAGAGCTCCCCATACAAATCGCCTGGCCTCTTAGTGAATCTGGATGACCAGATCGGACATCCTGACCCACTAAATGGAGGTCAGCATAATCCCACATGAAGGTAATTTTATGTGGGCTTGTAGTTTAAGCAATAAAGTACGTGTTCACTTTGATGGTGTTTTAGTCATTTCTTTATTAGTATTTAGCTCATGCTTTTCCATTAGCTCAACGCAAGTTATATTCAGGTATGGTAGGTACTTTCCTGTTCCCAGAGATCTTACCACCTAAGTTTGTACCTGAGGCAATGCACATATGCACATGAATGGTTGTCTATAAAATACCAACTAGCATATAAGTATGTGTATTCACACAATGGCGCATACTTTTCCAGTGGGTGTGTAAATGGGCAGAGGAAGACCATGTGTAAAGCATCCAAGTGTATGAATAGATTATAAAATAATAATTTACAAGTATACTTGAGAAATATAGGCACAGGCATTTTTCTGTGCACCGTATTTTTGGTTAGAGGTGGTTCCATAGCTTCCCTCTCTCTATTTAAGTTAAACTGACAGATCTGTACTTACTTGCCTTCTTCTTGCTCTAGATTTTGTGCAGAGAGATTCATCTTTTCTGTCCCAAGCACTCAGAAACTCCTTGATCTCCATAAGATATGCTGAACAGAGCAGTGAAGAGTCCTGTTGGCATTTTCTTGAGCTCTTTCAGTTTCCTGGGTGCACTCCATCTTGCCTCATAGCCTTATCTACTTTCATTGGTCATTTCTGTAATCCAAATACATCCTCTCAATGAATGTGAATGTGATCATTTAACAATCATTTATGGTGATAATCAGCTTTATTTGATATATTGCAAAATGTGGACAGTCTATGTGGTTTACAAAAAATGTGAAAAAATACAAATATAGAAAAGAACTCTAATTATACAGGAAAGAGAAAAGTCGGTTAACAATATAAATACCATATATAGGGAACAGCCGGGGGGGGGGGGGGGGCGGGGGTGAGAGCAACAGAATGAAGTGGGTCTGCCAGTTTCATCTCCAACAGACAACAAAACCTACTAACATGAGGACATGAGGCCAAAGGCTGTCTCAAAAGGAAACATTCTGAGCATTTTCTTGAAGCATTTGAAGTTTTGTTTGGTCTTAATAGGCACAGATAAACTATTCCAAAGCATGAGGGTGGCTGTGAAGAAGGTGGACCTACGAGTTCTTTCATATTTAATGGCAACTGGGGAGGGAAAGTGTAGCCTAAAACTATGTAAGGAACAAAGTGCTCTGGCTGGGGCATACAAAGACACAAGTGAGGATGTATAATCTGGAGCTGCGTCATGGATGGTTTTATGAATGAGAGTCAGCAATTTGAAATGAATTCTTGAGTTGACAGGCAGTCAATGGCATTGAATAAGTAATGGCGTTGCGTGATCAAATCTTTGGGCTCGAGTGAGGGTAGGCACTGCCATATTTTGGAGAGTCTGAGTATGTTTTAAATGGTATTGAGGAATGCCAAGGTAAGAAATGTTGCAATAGTCCAGCTTAGCCAGGACTTTGTGTACTAGAACCATTGCACAGAAGTGTCTAGAAAAGGATGGATAGCATGGAAACAGCACAGGACTAAGAAAGTGGATTTGGCAATATTGGCCAGTTGGGGGGGGGGGGGGGGAGAAAGATAATTCAAAGTACAAAGTAATACCCAAATAGCATATAGATGAATGTAACTGTAATGAAACACCTTCCAAGATAGGAGACACAGATGGACAGGGGAGGGACTGTAAAACAGACTGCTGAAGACTTCAAACAGTTAAGTTTCAGAGAGTTCTCTCTAAGCCAGACTGAGAAAGAGGTCAAGTAAGAGTTAATGGTAGTTAGATCTGGGGAAACATGGTCTATAGGATGTATGAGCAAAATATCTTCTGCGTAAACATAGGCAGATATAACATGACTTTGAATCAATGTAAAGAGGGGGTTGAGGAAAACGTTAAATAAGAGTGGCAAAAGCAACTTACGTGGAGAAGACATATCATCATGTATACGTATCTCAAATGATCTATCCTGTGAGAATTAAGAGAGCCATGCAAGGACTATACTACAAATTCCAATATCAGAGAGGTGAGTTAGAAGCCGGTTATGATCAATAAGATGAAAGGCAGCGGATAGGTCTAACGAGATGGTGATCACAATCTTGTCCTGATCTTGGACCCTGTAGATTTCATTCAGGATGGCTGTAAATGCTCAATATGGTCAGAAAGCTGCTGAAAAAAACAACTTTCTCTGTCAGTTTGGCTAAGTAGGGCAGGTTAGAAATGGGGTGATAATTTTGAGGATCCAGGTGGTTACACTGCTGATTCTTTATAATCGGCCAAAGAAAAACCTTCTTCCAGTTATCTAGGACAATACCTGTGGAGAGGCTATGATTAATAATTTTGTGGATAAAGGGGGATAGACCAAGAGAAGGTTCATGAAGTCACAAAGAGGGAATAGGATCGAGAGGCATTGTGTACGCATTCTTTGCCTTAGGTATACTAGCATCCTCTTCAGTAAATATTGAATAAAAGAATTTGCTTCGGTTTTCTGGCATCTGATGATCCTTCTCGTCAATAACCTCACTTTCTTCCTTTATTTTATCTATTCCTCCTTGGTGTTTCGTGTTTCATCTCTCCCTTATGTATATGAAAAGATTTTATCTATTACTTATATTGATTAAACAATTTTCTTCTCTGTTGTTTGCCTTTGCTCATCTAGCTGCCTTCCCTGCCTCTCTTTATTTTTCTGAATAATTCTACCTTTTCAGTTCTGCTTGTTTTTTCGGGTTATTAATCTCTTTAGGCCCGATATTGAGTTGGGCAGGCTATGTGCCCCTACAGCGCATAGCCGTGCCCACCAACCCTTAACCCCGGGGATCGCCACACATGCCAGAAGCAGCAGTATTAACCAGGCAGCAGCTATATTGCATGCTGCCCAGTTAGCTCCGGCGCCTTAAAGATAGGCGAGAATTTCCTCGCCTATCTTTAAGGCGCAGATCACCAACCGGGCAGCATGCAATATTGCTGCTGCCTGGTTAGCTCTTGTCGCCGCCTCTGCTCCACTTGGAACACCCCCGACACACTCCAATGCTAACCGGATAGCATTGGGAAGCATAGGGGAATTAGGAGGGGGTATTCAATGGTACTACTCATGTAAGTGCCATTGAATATCTCCATTTAAGGCATTTATATGGCTTACTGAGCTGTAAACCATGTACATGCCTTTCAAATATCGGGTCCTTTGCTCTTCACATTTCTGCCAAATCCTTAGAGACTCATGTTCATCTGTTTTTCCTGTTCACTTTGATGGCCTGCCTTCCACAGGAATTGTTGCCTTCTCAAAGTTTCTGTTTATTGCCGACAACAGTTTTTCTGTAGTCTGTACACTACAGATCTTGTTTCCTGATAAGACTTTTTCAGTGCTATCGCTCATTATCTTAAAGTCAGCTCCTCTGTCCTACACACAGATGTGGAGAAACAGGAAAATGCAGTTGTGTCACAGTATAACTGGGCACTTTTAACTTGTTAAACATTGGCTTTCTGTTGGCTACCCTCCAATCTTCAAGTACTGTAGCTAATATTGATGATAATATTAACAATAGAACTGAAATGTCATCTTTGAATTCTTTGAGTACCCTGGGATGTATGCCATCCAGTCCAGATGGTTGTCAATGTATCCTATTACATCTTTCTTAGTAAAGGCCAAAGCAAAAATTAATTTAGAGGGCTAGTTACTAAGGTATGTTAATGTTAATTCACCATTAAATTACATAATTAGTAACTTGGTCCCATTGAAAAGATACTAAAATAATGCACATTAATGTTAACACATCTTTTTAACAAACCTTCTTAGTCTCTCAGCTATGGCCTAGTGCTACATAAGTGCTTTTTTTTACTCCATGATCATCTAATGGTCCAAATGACTCCCTCATAGGCTTCTTGATTTGAAGATACCTGAAAATTTTTATTATGAGTTTTTGCCTGCTGGTGGGGGGACCTGCCGGAGTTTAAAGAGCTGTGCCTGTTTCCCCTTGGTGGAGAGCATTTTGGAGGTCGTGTGGAGGTGTACTGAGCTGCATTAGGGCTCTGACTGAGCTGTGACTGCTCCTGTGAAGCCAACGCTGCCCTGAGACTATCGGGCAGGCACACCCGGGACACCCTGCTGGTGGGGGTCCTCCCTGTTTATATTTCCTTCTTTGTCTCTCCGCGACCGCGGAGCGCGACCGCGGGGCTTTATCTGAAGGGGTGTGTCTAAAGGGGCTGGTTCAGCCCCTTAGACGCCCCTTCGACGCCACTGTGACGCTGCTATGCTATCGGCTTCTCGGGGAGTAGAGACTGCGTGCTTGGACTTCCTCCTAGCCATCTATTTTGTACATATGCTGTAAGTCTGTTGGGGATTTGTTTTCTTTTTCTGTTTGCATTGTGTTTTAATTTCCTTATCTTACGTGTTACAGCATGGGCAAGCGGAAGGCGAAGGCAGTTGCCAAGTCCCAGGTGGCCGGTACCGGGGTTGGAAAACCGGTCGGCCCCTTGGACAAGCACGTAGTTTCTCTACCTTTGGCACAGTCTTCTCCCGATGGGGTTTTTTTAAGCCCCACGGGGAGATCTCCTCCTCCCTGTCCTCGTCCTGCTGTTCTTTCAGTGTCTAAGGTTTCTTTTGATGAACTTTGTGAGGGGAGGTCTCTCATTGTTTTGCCTACACCAGTTCCGGGTATAGATTTAAGTGCCCCTTCGGAGACACTAGGTCTATCCCCTGAGGCAGACGTGACCCTTAAGGATGTATTGAGGGCGGTTAAGGTTATTGATTTAAAAGTATCCTCTAAATTAAATTCTTTATCTACCTTTACCCAGGAAACTGCAATAGCGTTGCAGCAACTGGATCATAAGGTAATTTCTTTGGATACTGCGGTTACTAAATTGGAGTCCTGTTTTGCAATCAGTTAATGTTTCTGCCATAAAAGATTCCTTAGTTTTGCATGCTAAGGTAGAAGCCTTGGAGAACTCCATACGTTGCTGTAACTTAAGATTTTTAAATTTTCCACAATCTTCTTTGCTATCAGCTAGTATTCTTTTAGAAAAATATTTAAAGGAAGTTTTGGCAATATCTGAGTCTATAGAAACTTCTCAAATCTATTATGTGCCCTCTGCCTCTAAAAAGGAGAACGCTGCCGATGGTGGACTGGATGAAATAATTCCTACAATAGCAAATCTCACTGCTTTCATTGAAGATTCCTCTGACACTATTACTTTGAGGTCCACTTTGTTAGTCACCTTTCCTTCTATATTAATTAAGCAACATATTCTTAAGGCTTATTTCAAAGCTAAGGCGGTTAAGTTCTGTGGACAAGTGGTACTTGTTTTTCCAGATGTAGCACGTGTTACCCAGTTGCGTAGGCGGCAGTTTCTTGCATTAAAGCCTCGAGTTTTGGCTCTAGGTGCTACCTTTTTTTTGAGATTCCCATGTAAATGTGCTATCGGATTTGATGGTAATTCTTATAGTTTTACTGATGTTTCACATCTGGAAAAATTCTTGCAGGACAGACAGGGTTTAGTTGGAGATGGCTCTGGTAAATAATAATTCACCTTCTTTATTGTGGACCCAGAAGGGTCTTGGTTTTCTTTGTCTGTATTTTCTGTTTTTGATTTAGATCTGAATTGCTCTCTCATGATGAGGACTTTATCGCTTACTTGTTTCCTTGTTCTGATTGTAAATGGCTTTGCCATAGCTATTTTGCTTAGATTGACCTGTTTACTTTTTTGATCATGTAATTTGATTAAAATTAATAAAAAAAATGAGTATTTTCCTCAGTGGTAACTTTTTTTTTGCTTTATTTTTTTATTTAACCAGATTTGTATACCACTTTATCCTTCAATCGGAGTGGTTAATAATACAATTGTGGATTTACATAGAACAGAAGGGAAGGGTGACAAGACATACATATAGACATTTATCAATGATTTACATCAAACTTGCCAGTTCTTATTCTGTTTCCTTGGATACCTTTCCATTTTTTGAAAGATGTACTTTTAGCTCTTTCAACTCACCTTTTAACCATGCTGGTTGTCATTTGATCTTCCTTCTACCTTTTTTAATTTGTGGAATATATTTGGTCTGGGCTTCAAGATGGTATGTTTAAACAGCGTCCATGCCTGATGTAAAGTTTTAACCGTAGCAGCTTCCCCTTTGTTTGTTGTTTGTTTGTTTGTTTTTTACCATTTCCCTTATTTTATCGTAGTTTCCCTTTTGAAAGCTAAATGTTAGCACAGTAGATTTCCTCAAGTGTCCTCACGCATTATTAACACTAGAAGCCCCAAAAGGCATTTTACCTAGAAACCCCAAAGTGCGTCACGACGACTGCATTTAGCATGAAATGCAGATGTGAATTAATGTGAAGTTACTTATTTGTGAAATACGTGCAGTATGTGACATCATTACATGATGTCATCGTAAGTTTATTGTTTGTAATGTTGGAGTAAACTGTAAACGGTGATTGAGATGCGCCACCTAGTGGGAACATGAATTTATACCTAGAAGCCCCAAAGTACGTCAATTGACGCATCCAAGACAATTGCGTGCGTCAATTGACGTACTTTGGGGCTTCTAGGTATAAATTCATTTTCCTGCTAGGTGTTGCATCTGTCATTAATTTTCAATGCACATATTTGAACATCTTGATCTTGCTAACAATGTCATGGAACATGACTGACATGGTTCTAGCAGTGGCGCTGGTATACAACTTCGAAGATGCATTTCCATCAATTGACGCGCTTTGGGGCTTCTAGTGTTAAATCAAATTGATCATATTATGATCACTATTACCAGGTTCCTCAAACACTGATACTTCTCCCACCAAACCATGTGTTCCACTAAGGGGTAAGTTTACAAAATGTTAATGCACATTAATGAGGATAACAAGCATTAAGCACCACTGCTCCCATAGAAATAAAAAGGTTGTGGCCATTTAACCCGCGTTAACTTTATTAATGCATGTTAAACCCTTTTGTAAACATGCCCCTATGTCTATAATAGCTCCCCGTGTTGTCAGTTCCTGAACCAGCTGCTCCTTGAAGCAGCCATCTAGGAACTTTACTTCCCTAGCCTTTCCTGACTTGACATTTATCCAGTCAAAATTGGGGCAATTGAAATTACCCATTACTATTGTGTTCTCAAATTTGTTAGCTTCTCTAATTTATGTTAATCATCTGTTCATTCTGGCCAGGTGAATGGTAGAATACACCCACCACTATTTTCTTCCCCTTTACACATGAAATTGCTATCCATAAAGATTCAGTGGTCCAAGTTTGTCTCTGCTATGGTGGCCTCTGGATCTGCAGTGTTGTTAGTGAGAATTTGTATTTGCATGTATTACCGCTAATTTCTTTTATTTCTTTTTTGCTATCTTTGCATTTTTTTCTCTAAATTATTTCAATAGCTATCCTTCCTGTTCTCCTGATTGTCACTTCTCATAGTTTATCACATGGGTCTTTTGGGGGATTTTATCTGTTCAGAACTTAGTATATTTACCTCACTTATTTTTCACCGTGCATGAGGATGGCTTGTGCCTCAGCCATGCTTACTTAAATTTTGGTCGAAACTGGGATGGAACTATCCTGGATGAATATAAGCCAGCCCTTCTTTCTTATCCTCATAGGTGCTAGGTTCCAGTCACCGATATACTCCAAATCTTCTTTCCTGCTCTGCTTTTAAGATATCTGTGAGGATAGTTCCTTTTACGCCCTTCTTATATATGGATATTACTTCTTAATAGGTCACAGAGGGGTCAATACAGAAATCTTTTGCTAGAGCCCGGGGCAAAAGTTCTAGTGCAAGGTTTCTAAATGCCGGTTTAGCGCAGAGGTTTTGTACAGCCATGCTATAAGGAAACAGCATGCAAATGAGATGTGCACAAAACGTCTGCACTGAACTGGGATAGCAAGCCAGGCACGTGTGCATTAGCAGCGCCTATAATCCTGTGCAGAAAAAGGCACTTGTGCACATGTGCAGAATGAAGGGAGCAGAGGACTCTTGCTGTTTGATTCCTGCACAACACGCAAAAAGGTGAATCTCAAAGAAAATCCTTGACGCTTTGAGCCTCCCTCAGCACGCATGAAGGTTCCGCCTCCCCTCCCCCTCCCAATAAATTGGTACATTAAAGTGCAGCACAGCAGGAGAAAGACATGTCCTCTACACCCCTCCTCCCCCCCCCCAGTGTACCATACCACCTGCCACTGAACCAAAAAAATTGCATTAGCAACTTCCGCAGACCTATGAGCTCAGTTAACTTGGCCTTGGACCTCACATTAAAATCCCAGCGTTGATCTCAGTCTTCTTTTCTGCATTCTTTTCTGTATCTGGGTTGCATACCTAATAGCTTCATTATCATCTGTTTTGAATGTTTTAAATGTGCTTCCATTAATGACGGCATCCGTGCAGTGAATAGGCTCAAGACAAATTCCTTCCTGCATTCTGCGTCCTTGCTAGCACAGAAACCCTGGCTCAAATGCTACGCCGATGCCCGCGCTAATGGCATCACACTTTTCTGCATTAGCCACAGAGTTCACGACCTTTCTAAGCCCCCATTCTAGTTCAATGAATTACTATGGAAAGCTTATTAACTCACCATTAGCCCCAGGAAATTTACACCTGGATCACAGTCATATCCAGCGCATTTCTCTCGAATTGTTCCCTTAGCTAACCTCTGAACTTCATGCCCGTCCATGAAGGCACATAAAGTAATTCCCCTCCCCCATGGTTATTTCCCATTCTCTAGCTAAATTCTTTATAGCTTTATTGTAGTGAAGATTTCTAGTGGCTTTATCAGAAAAAAAGTAGTGTGGTTGCCATGTTTGGTGCTCTAGAATGCATAGATTTAAAAGTTAATAAATACAAACAAAAAATAGAAGGTGATACCTTTTTATTGAGCTAACTTAATCCATTTCTTGACTCAGTTCAGGGCAAGATGAGCAAGATGTCAATACTAGAGCCCCATGCAGGTAACGGAAGCCCCATGCAGGTAACGGAAGTGTGGGCTGCTTTACCAGCATGGGACATTACGCCAACTACAGAGAGAGTGTACACTTATCCCCCTGCAGTTAACAGAGGAATGCCAAGCTTTATTGCAGAAAATGGCTGCCGGTTCAACTAACGCAATATATTGAGGAAGCCTTAGTTGCACCCATGCTATTGGCATCAGGTGCAGTTAGCAGGGCCGTACCGAGCCCTGTGCGAGCGGTGCAGCCGCACAGGGTGCAAAGACGTAAGGGGCGCATTTTGGCTCTCTGCCGTTGCCTGTGGCCGCCACTTTAGCGGTGGCAGGCAGCGGCAGAGAGCCAAAATGTGCCCCTTTAGTCTTCTCGCCGGCACACTAAGCAGGTTTGGTCTCTCCGGGAGGGTCCAGACCTGCTTAGTGTGCCGGCGAGTTGCACATCAAGTGCGTGCCTCTTCTCCCGCCCCCATAAAGTTGCTCGATGGAGGTGCGGGAGGGGGGGCGCACACCCGATGTGCAACTCGCACAGGGTGCTTTTCACCATCAGTACGGCCCTGGCAGTTAGCATGGGCTACTAATGTCCACGCTAGCTGCACCACACCAGGAATACCCCTGTCCCACCCAGTCCCCATCCCAACACATCCTACCAGGGTATTGTTTTGTTTGTTTTTACCATGGAGCCCCGTGCTACTTTTTAGCATGGCACCAAAACCACACACTGATCCCACACTATCATGGTGGTACATGATAGTAGGCATACCCCATAAGCATTAGAAAGCTCAGATCTTTGTTAAGTGCTTTCTTGTCAGCTCCAAAGTATCTGACCATTTTAAGTTCAATAGTCTTACATTCCTGGATTGTTTGAAAGTTTCTTTTGAGTAACCTGATCAAAGAACATTGCTGCAGGTTCTGGTCTCTAAAATTGCTGTTCCGTGGAAGCGTCACCTTGGACATCTTTGTGACATCTGCAGGTCTGGTGCAAGGAATGGAGGCACCCTAAGCAGGCACTCCATCTAGGTTTGCTAAACAGGCTCCAGATGCACCCAACAGGCTTGTTCCAGCCCTGGGTTTACGCTATTGCATGCAGGGACATGCAATGGCAGCAGTGGTTCAAAAAACACAATGCAGCACTTACTTAAAAGCTTCAGTGTTGCATCACGGTTTCCATGCATTCCTATCTGCCGCTTCCATCCCCCTCTGATGCAGACTTCCGATTCAGAGGAGGGCAGAAGAAGCAGGAAGAAACACATGGAAACCGCAACACAGCGCCGAAGCCTTTAAGTAAGCCCTGCATCACAGTTTTTGAACAATTGCCACCACTGCAGGCCCTGGAGAGTAGCGGCAGCAGTGGCAGTGGTGCCCCCAGAGGCCCAGTGCTCTAGGAAATTACCTAGTCTCACCTGATGGCAGCATCGGCCCTGGATGCCTGATCTTAAGTCTAGATGAATTGATTCTTGTCTTTAACGTCTGATCTTTCATACCGTTGTAGCATCCTTATTCACATTTTCTGCATCAAATTCTATATACTGCATTAGAGGAAGGGCATGAATGGGATCTCCTTATGTTAAATGTCTTCCCCATGTGGGCAACCGTGGGGCCCTATGATATGTGCTAGCACAATTTGTAGTATGGTACTTTGAAGGGACTTATGCCATCTTGGCCAATGACTATATTTGTCATGGAGATGATTCAGTTTCTCTTATAATGAGATACTTTGTATTGAGCAGGCATAATGGATAACAAAAAGTCATGTACATGGACTTGCAAAACTATATACATCCCTTATTCAGAGGCACTCGATTTAAAATACTCTGCACAGCATCGCTTTAGTTTAATTCATATGTTGTTCCACTCAAAGAATGCACAATCTGCAAAAAATGTCCGTGTACAATTTCCCCTATTAAATCAGAGCATCATGGTTCATGGTGAGTCTTAACATAAGCATAGCATTTTACAAAAATAACTGTTTCATATGAATTCCCAGTTTTCAAGTGTGCAAGAAGTCCTAATTAAATATCTTTAAAATAGATCCTTCATCTGAAGTTGTTTCCACTAAAGCAAAAATCTGTGCTTATTCATCAATCAAGCAGAGATTTTGTTTGCATTAAAATCTATCAATAAGTGTTTTTGATTTAACAACTCATAATCAATGCATGAGAGAATGTGGGATTGAAGGGATGTGAATGTGGGATCTGTTCAGGGAAGATTATTTGATACAGGAATTAGCAGAGGAACAAAGCTGGAATTAACACTAAATCCATAGTACTATTCTGTTTCAAGATATACCAACTTGTAGGTTTTTTTCCTCATCTCATTTATTTAATTATTTTATTTGCACAGATTTGTTATACCGCTCTTTGTTTGAAACTTCAAAGTAGTCTACGACAAAGTGTACAATATTATAATACCAATGTAGACAAGAGAGGAGAAACTCTCTTCATTTGGAAAAACATAGGGAGAGAGTAAGAGAGGAAAGAGTCCCAGGCAATGAATTAGAAGAACAGGGTCAGGCTACTTACAGTAAGTACTGTTGAAGGCCTGAGTAAATAGCCAAATCTTTAGGCCAGTTTTGAATTTTCTAAAGGAATTCTTATAGAGTTCAGTAGGCAGTGAGTTCCACAACTGAAGGGCAAGAAAACTGAAGGCTATGGAACAATAGATTTCAAGAAGGATCATGCATATAGTGGGGATGGCAAGGAGTTTAGTATTTGAGAAGTGCAGAGTGGGGGGGGGGGCGGCAGTAAGGAATGAGATTTGAGTGTAAGTAGGCAGTGTTAGGAGTTTGAATTTTATAATATGGTAGGCAACAGGGAGCTAATGCTGTTCATGGAGGAGTGAAGTGATCATGCCATTTGCTTTAATTGGGACTGGGTGGTACCTGCTAGTAAGGAATTGCAGTAATCTATTTGATTGATGACTAATGAGTGAAGAGCTATTTTTAAGACTTTCACATCTAGTTGGGGCTTATAGTATTGATTCTAAGAGCAAAGAGGGAATTTTGAATGGTTTTTGAGATAAAAGGGGACCAGCAACCACCCTCCTTTTGGGAGTGGCGGAATAGTCTTCATCAACTGATGTTGGCAGAACGATGGAGAGCTAGGGGTAATGTGAAGAGGTGGTCCCATTTTTTGTTAATTTGGGAATCATATATACAAAATCTGGGCCCACTCAGCCGCAATGAAATATTGAAGGTTGGGTGTTAAGGTGCTGACAGGGAACGGGTGACATCCCCGATGGCAGTAGTCTGCTATGGGTTCACAGGGGACGATAGGATTCCAAGGGGGGGGGGTCGGGAGAGGGGGGGAATGAGGGGGGGAGGGGGGAAGGGCTGCGCTGGGTTTTACGATAACAATCAAAAGACAAAAAGAACCTGTGTTTGAAAGATTTTCTGTTTTCCTCTTGCCAATGTTATATGGTTTGGTAACCTTCGCGGGGATAAGAGTTCACCCCTCGGAGGTTTGCAGTTCATTGTTGTTGGCATGTGTTATGTCTGACTAAATAAAAGTTATAAAAAAAAAAAAAAAAAGGTTTGACAGAAAGGTGATCATTGAGTAAAACATCAAGGGAGCAAATTGAGGATTTTTTTATTGAGATTGGTGTGGCGGAGATTAGTGGTGAGTGAGGCAGTGGGCAATCATTGTGAGATATCCATAGTGCTTCAGGTTTTGGGAGATTTAGGATCATTTTATAGGATTGCAGCCAATATGCAATTTTTTGGAATATGGCATTGAGTTATTGTCGATATTGGGGATCCCAGATATTGTGGGCTGGATGTTGTCAGCATAGAATAAAGAATTTAAGTTGAGATCTTGGCTAAGAAGAGGAAGAGGGAGATAAAAAGGTTGAAAAGAATAGGAACAAGGATAAAACCTTGGGGAACACCATAGGACTGAGGAAAGGAACAAGATAAATTGCCGTCTATAAGAACATGAAATGTGCAATAGGATAGATAGGAGTAGAACCAATTTAGTGTGACAGAGCTGATTCTCTTTGATGCAGTTAAGAAGGAGAGAGTGATCTATCACATTGAAAGTGGCACTGATTTCTAGTTGGATTATTAAGACATTACAGAGGTTATCCATGTGAATTTCAACTTCATTCAGAAATCCTAGAAGGGTCGTCTTGGTACTGTGCTGTGGCTGAAACCCCGATTGGTGGGGTGGAAGGAGTTATTAGACTCCCAAAATCTTGTGACTTGTTTGTAGACAGTTTTTTCAAGGACTTTGCTGAGTCTCAATATTCAAAAGATCGAGGTACCTACTTTTAACAGATAAAAGTGGAGTGGAGGAGTGGCCTAGTGGTTGGGACAAGGTACTTCAGGCTGGAAGGTTGGGGGTTCAAATCCCACTAGAGGACAGCAACCTTGGGCCAGAAGGACTGGGGTTTCTAGTCCCACAGGTGCTCCTTGTGGTCTTGGGCAAGCCACTTAACCCTCCATAGCCCATGTTCCCTGTAAAATAGTTATCTCCTTGTTATAATGCCCTGTTCAATGTAATTTCAGTTTGTTCAATGTAAACTGCACTGATGCAGTATATAAGAGAATATAAATAATAAAATAAAAGAGCCAGATATAGGTATCTAAAACTTTGCTGAGCTAAGTGGAACCTGCTTCATTGTCAGCTCCAAATCCAGTTCCAGCTGCAGCTCTTGCTACTTACAAGTTACAGATCTGGGTCTCTTTGCAGCTCTTGAATTCGGGATGCATCGCAGTTCATGCACAGGATATCCCATGACTGGCCCAGTCTGAGACAATATCAGCATCCTGTACATATGAGCTGTAACCTGATGACTGGACTCATAGCAAATGTTTCCAGTCTAAAGTGTGCATGACTGTGCAGCAGGCATCCAGTGGCTGCACACTCTGCCATCCTGGCCATGCAGACTTCCTAAGAGTACTAGCACATCGTGGGCTGCTGGCAACTGTGTACAGTTTATACCAAAATCACAGCCTTTTTCAAAACTCATTGGCCAGCACTTCCTAGCTGTAGTTTCTAATGTCCTTGGAAAGCCTCATTTTGCATAGGATATCTAGGTCAGAAAAGGGACATCCAAGTTGGGATGTTCAAAAATCCTGAATATTTTATTAAAAAACCCCTCTCTAAACATGAGGGATCAGTATTCAAAAACACTTATCCAGTTGTTGTTAAGTGCCGTCGAGTCGGAGTCGACTCATGGCGACCCTCTGGATAGCTATCCTAAATTGTGTTCGGCCTTCAGTCAGGCGGCTCATTGTTGACAGACTGGTACCCATAGCTGCTGTTATTGATCGATCCATCTCATTGCTGGCCTTCCTTTTTTGCGTTGACCTTCTATCTTGCCAAGCATGATGTCTTTCTCTAATTGCCATAAGTAGCTAAACAGGTAGAAAAGGCGACGGCAAAAGCTAGAAGGATGCTTGGGTGCATACGGAGAGGAATGGCTAGCAGAAAAAAGGAGGTGATAATGCCTCTGTATAAGTCTTTGGTGCGACCTCATTTGGAGTATGGTGTGCAATTCTGGAGACCGCACCTTCAAAAGGATGTGAACAGGATGGAGTCGGTGCAGAGGGTTGCTACTAAGATGATTAGTAGTCTTCATTATAAAGCATATGAGGACAGACTTAAGGATCTTAATATGTACACCTTAGAGGAAAGGCGGGATAGAGGTGATATGATTGAGATGTTTAAATACCTCCGTGGCATAAATGTTCAGGGAGAGAGCCTCTTTCAATTGAAAGCAAGTTCTGCGACGAGGGGACATGGGATGAGGGTGAAGGGAGATAGATTCAGGAGTGATATGCGGAAATATTTCTTTATGGAAAGAGTAGTGGATCCGTGGAATAGTCTCCCAGTGGAGGTGGTAGAGATGAGGACAGTAACTGAATTCAAAAAAGCATGGGACCAACACAGAGGATCTCTAAAGGTAAAAAGTGGACTGTTGTAGTTGTTGTTATGGAAGGACAGACTAGATGGGCCTTGTGGTCTTTTTCTGTCATCATGTTTCTATGTTTCTAATGATCCCTCTTTTCGCATGATGTGTCCAAAGTATGAAAGTCAAAGTCTTGTCATCTGAGCTTCTAAAGAAAGCTTAGGTTTGATCTCCTCTAGTACCGACTGGTTTGTTCTTCGGGCAGTCCATGATATACACAGTATTTGCCGCCAGCACCATAATTCAGAGGCATCAATTTTCTTCCTGTCTATCTTTTTCACTGTCCAGCTTTCACATCCGTATGATGTTATTGAAAATACCATGGCTTGAACAAGTTGAATCTTTGTATGGAGAGAGACATCTCTGCTCTTGAGAATCTTATCTAGGTCTTTCATAGCCATTCTGCCAAGAGCAATGCGTTGTCTGATTTCTTGACTGCTTGTTGCTTCTTTATTGATAGTTGATCAAAGTAGGTTAAAGTTGTTCACAATTTTAATTTCTTCTCCTTCAACGATGAGCCTGTTGATTATGCCAGTTGTCATGATCTGTGTCTTCTTTACATTAAGGTGCAGGCCCATTTTGAGACTATGTTCTTTGATTGTGAGAAGCAAATGTTTCAGATCATCTTTACTTTCAGCCAGTAATGTGGTATCATCAGCATAGCGAAGGTTTTTTGATGAGTCTTCCACCAATCTTCACACCTCTGTTGTCTTCATACAATCCTGCTTCTCTGATGATTTGTTCTGCATATAAATTAAACAGGTAGGGGGAAAGTATGCAGCCTTGTCTTACACCTTTGCTTATTTTAAATCATTCTGTTTCTCCTTGTTCCGTTTGAACTGTTGCTTCTTGATCAATGTACAGATTGTGCAAGAGTACGATCAGGTGTTCTGGTATACCCATGCTTCCTAATGTGGCCCAGAGTTTCTCATGGTTTACAGTCAAAAGCCTTGCTATAGTGTGGTACTGCAGAGCCTATTCAAACAGAAAAAAAGGTTTTAAATCCAGAAAAAAAGATTCCAACACCAGATGCGACATTACGAGGAGCCAGATAGGGGGAGCAAGAGAGACCTTCCAGGGCCTAGAGAACCGCACCCCAGAGCTGGTGATGTAATGCCGGCCAACAGCCAATCCAGGAAAGGGGGAGTTCCTCTTAGGAAAGGCTGGGAAGTTGAAAAGGAGGAAGTAGGACAAGCAGGAGAGGCAGAGGCAGAGGTAGAAGCAGAGGAAGAAAAGGAGTCTTGGCAAAGAGACCAGAGAGGAAGGAGTTCCTGGCAAGAAGACACAGTGAGTCCGGTGCAGCAGAATACCAGGAGTTCTTGGCAAAGAGACACTGGAAAGAAAGGTACCAGGAGAGAAACAAAGGTCAGAGTTTTATATGAGGAACCGGTACCAGCAGACGCAGGACACTGTGGAAGTTACCAGAGAGATGATGAAGTCATTGCCATAAGAGGTAACACTCTTCATTCAAGGAGCAAAAGGTGTGGGTGTGAAAGAGTGGTAACTCCACCCGAAGGCCAGCTGAACAGTGGGAAGCCTACTACTCGAGTAAGGCTGAATTGCAGCAGGACTAGGCCTCAAGACTCAGCTAACTGGGATAGGCCCAGAGAACAAGGTAAACCACACTTTTATTCTAATAAGCGTTATAACTTGCTGACACAGGGAGCACAAGGAACAGAGGTGTGCACTCCTTACCAAGCTGTCTGTAAGACAAGACACAAGCTTTTATCAAAAGAAAGACTGTTTAATACAAGGCACCAAGACAAAGGAAGATACTTCCATAGCAAGCATTCACATGACCAAAGCCCAGACCTAGGCCCAGAACACTGGAGGCTAGTGCAAGCAGTATATGAGAAGCCTCAACGTATTCCACAAGAATATACTGATACAGAGTCACAGTTATCAGACCCACAGCCTATGCAGGTGGAATTCAATGAGGACCCTCCTGAGATAGCCATGGATTGCAGCTACTGTCAGGCAGGAAGCCTAGAGTCTCTGCCTGATGTGTAAAGCAGGGCTCAGTAGCAAAGCCTGTGTGTTTTATTTGTATAAGGTCCTGTGAAGTAACAGTAGACAAAGCAATATCTGAATATGTTTTCTTTTCTACCTGAAGCAAGGTTTTCTTTATGTTGATGTAGACTCCACTATTTGAACCATTGTACATTAGGGGAAATAAAAAGCCTTTCTTTCCCTACACTCGGACTTTGTGTTCACTTGAAGTTTTGGTACACGGTAGGTCCTGGGAACAAATACCCAGACCCCGCATACAAGGACCAAACTCAAAGATAGAAAAATAACTCATGTCCACCCGACCTGCCTTAACCACCCTTGGCCACTAGGGCGGTGGTGTGACAATAGTCGATAAAGCACAAATAGATATCCTTTTGGTATTCTGTAGTCTTTTCAAGGATCCATCTCACATCCGCAATGATGTCTCTCGTTCCTCGTCCATTCCTGAACCCTGCTTGCACTTCAGGTAGTTCTTGTTCCAGGTGTGGTTGTAGTCTCTTTTGAATAATCTTCAGTAGAATCTTGCTGGCATGTGGGATCAGAGCAATTGTGTGATAATTTCCACAGTCAGTTGGATTACCTTTCTTTAGTATTGGTATAAACACAGATCTTTTCCAGTCAGTTGGCCATGATGTTGTCTTCCATATTTCTTGGCAGAGCCTTGTAAGTACGGTAACAGCTGCATCAGATTGCTGTAATAATTCTTTGGGAATGCTATCAATGCCTGGTGCTTTGTTCTTTGATAAGGCTTTCAATGCTGCTTCAACTTCTTCTTTCATCACCAATGGTTCCCGATCATAAGGTACAGGTTGAAACGGCTGTTGGTCCACTTGATCTTTATCATATAAAAACTCTGTATGTTCCTCCCACCTTTTCTTGATCTTCTCAGCATCATTCAACATAGAACCTTGAGCATCTTGTAACATTTCAGTTCGAGGCTGGAACTTTTTCTTTAACTCTCGTAGCTTTAGGAAAGCCGATCTTGTTCTTCCTCTAATAGTTTCTGCTTCTATTTCCTTGCATGCGTCATTGTAGTACTTTTCCTTGTCCTGTCTTGCTGCACGTTGGAAATCTCTGTTGCGTCTGTGATTGTCTTTCTTTCTCCTCTGGCTTTAGCTTCTATGCGTTTCTTGGCAATTTTCAGAGTTTCTTCCATCATCCATTTTGGCTGTTTTTTCTTTTTCACCTTTTGTAGAGACTTCTCGTTTTCTTCCAACACTACCATTTTGATGTCATTCCATAACTCTTCTGGAGCTCTGTCATTTGTATCTAAAGTAGCAAATTGATTTTGCAGGCAGTCTTTAAATTCCAGTGGTATATTCTCAAGGTCATATTTTGCTGCATTCATGAGTGGTTTGCTCTTTTTCAACTTTAGCTTGAGTTTGCATACTAGTAGTTGGTGATCTGTACCACAGTCAGCTCCAGGTTTTGTCTTTGTTGATGTTATAGAGCTTTTCCATCATTGACTTCCACAGATGTAGTCAATTTGATTTTTATACAATCCATTGGGTGAAGTCCATGTGTACAGTAGCCACTTGTGTTGCTGGAAGAAGATGTTTGAGATGAATAGATCGTTGGTCTTGCAGAATTCTATCATTCTTTCTCCAGCTTCATTTCTGTTGCCAAGTCCATATTTTCCAACTACTTTGCCTTCTTCTTTGTTGCCAACTTTTGCATTCCAGTCACCCATGACTATCAGGATATCCTGTTTGCATGTTCTGTCAATTTCAGCTTGTAGTTTTTCATAGAACTCTTCTGTTTCATTCTCCTCTGCAGCTGTTGTTGGTGCATATATTTGAATTATAGTTGTGTTGATAGGCATTCCTCGTAGATGAATAGAGATTAAGCGTTCGCTGACTGCATTGTATTTCATTACAGTTCTTGCAAGTTTCTTCTTTATTATAAATGCAACATAATTTCTTCTGTCTTTCATTTCCAGCATAGTAGACCATGTGATCATCTGATGCAAAGTGCCCGATGCCAGTCCATTTCAGTTCGCTGACACCCAACAGATCAAGTTGTACACATTCCATTTCATTCTTGACCACCTCCAAATTCCCTTGGTTCATGCTTCGTACGTTCCATGTTCCAATGTGTAAGACATCTTTACAGCTTCTGACTCTCATTTAATGTGCAGCTACATCAGCAGTCAGACGTCCCGAGGGCTTTGATCCAACCACATCATAAATGCTGTCTTTACTCTGAAAAGTCTTCAGCTCTTCCTCAGTAGCTAGTTGAGTGCCTTCCGACCTGGGGGTCTCATCTTCCGGCACTATAGCACAATTTGTTTTGTTGTAACTATCCATTGGGTTTTCATGGCAAGATACAGAAGTAGATTGTTGGGCCTTTCTTCCATGCAGTTTAAGTTTGGTGTTGTTGCTGTTGTCACAGAAATGTGATCCTCCGCCGTCAACACTATTCCATTCTGCTGCTGCCCAGATGGGTGGTTTGTCTTGGTCTTGCACCTCAGCTGAGACCTGTCCATCTTGGGAGACCCTGCCAGTAGTTAAACTACTGATAGTTTAGCTCTCAGCATCACTGATGCACACAAGCCCTCACAGCACGACAAGCTACAAAGCAGTTAGCCAGTGAGATATTTAGTGGCACTATCAATATAGTGCCACAAAATTTTTCCCCTGACCTTTTCAGCACTATCTGGATAGTATAAAGTAGGCATGTACATTAGTTTTCCTATTAATGTGAAAATCAATGAAAAATGCTAAATTTGGTTAGTTGTTGGTTCAAATAACTGACTGTGTATATTTAGCATATTTCCCCAAATCACCTTTCAGGAACCTCATTTTCATTGTGTTCATGCACACAGGCCAAAACACATTGGAGTCAACATGGGAGGGGAAGAAGTTTAAGGAGGGGTGATTAGCATGTAGCACTAAGCACTTCAGCTAATCATGACACAAATTTGTGACTAGCAGCTAGAGAAATTAATTCCTACCTGAGTTTTGTAAATCCCATGGGTCATGATGATACAGCAGGGCTGCAAGACAGAGCCCAGTCCAAGCCCCAGAGAACTATTTTGTGTCTGACTTTCAGGAAGAGAGAAAGAAGTGCTGGGACTTAGGACATTACATCAGAAAAAAGAAACTGAAAAAAGAAACAGCTTGACGTCTGTCTTTAAGGGAGTGAAGAAAATGTACTGGGGCTTACCAACTAAAAAAAAGCAACAACAACAAAAAAAGACTGAATAAAGAAACTGTTTGAATGGACCAGGGTGTTCCTGCTTCCCTGTTTCAAAGTGCTACTGTGTCATTCTGTCTAGTTTTACAACTAGGAGTTTAAAAAGTTTCCAGGGCTTCCTGCTTCCTACTTTTTTGTACAGGGAGTGTCTCTCTGTGGTCAGGGCAGAAGATCAGGAAAGTCAGAGACTAGGAACATTCTGTTTTTACAATTTGCCAACTGGCAATTGCTTACTGTCCTAAGTCTTGGTGGAAGGTTTGCACTGTGCATTAATGTACCCAGATTATTTGTACAACTCTTGCAAAGCAGTCAGTGGCAGTGGCGAAGGAAACTTAGCTGTATTTAATTATTCCATTACACAACTAGAAGATACAGTGAAATGATTTTTTTGTAACAGTCTCTCAGTACAGTACTATTGTCTGTAATAGCAGCTGTGGGGGTGAGAGAAAATGGCCTTAATATATCTATCTATACCCTCCCATGCTCATAGAATACAGTTAAATAAATATCTGAAGCAGCACACTTGTTGTAATGGTACTTCAGGGCAGCATAGGCCTAGTGGGTAGTGCATGGCACTAAATGACAGGCAGTACCTGTGCCCAAGAGCTGCAAATACAGTCCAATAAGAACATTAAGCAGGCAAACACATTCTCCCTCTCCCCAGCCTGTTGAAGAATGGGAGCAAGAGTCACTGGGATGTGTAAGGCCTACACTGGACTGGTCAGGTGACCCTGTTGACAGCAATCTTATGATGATTGTACTCCAAAGCTGAAGATGCCTAGTAGGTAGATCAGGGCCCTGAAAAGCTGAGAAACCAGTCTGAGTATATCATAATGCTTGGAAAGGGTACGTTTGGCAAACTATATGGTCGTAGATGTAAAGAAGGAAAAGAAGAAGAAAGCCACACTGGCACAAGGTATACTTAGGGACTCCTCTAGTCTGCCAACAAAGCTAAAGAGAGACGTTTTTAAAAGAAGAGTAAAAAGAGATGCAGCTTCTGGTGCAACTGTGAAAAAGCAGATGTATTGTGCTATCTCCACAGAGGGCCAAAGGGAGGTTGACATGGTGCAGAATAGTGGGACATGTGAGAAGTGACAGGTGAAGGCAACTACCACTGGAAAGGTGTGAGCTAAATACTAATAAAAGTGACTGCCCTGTCCTGAGGCAATGAATTGAGAAGTGTGAAAAATAGCAGGATTATTTTTCACACTTCTCAATTAGTTGCCTGTGTACTGCTAGGAAGCAGAAAGCAAGAGAGGTACCTCTGCATCCACTCAAACAAGATGTTGCCATCAGGTGGGATTTCACTTATGACATACTGAAGAGGTTAGTAGAGCAATGGGCAGCCCTGCATCAGATGTTATTGGGGATTGAAAGCCGCCTGTGTTGCCAAGATTGCACAGATATCACATAAATGATAGAAGCCCCAAAGCCCTTAAGGATGCTATGGAAGAACTGAGTTCCACAAGGCTACCCTGAGTCTTCTTATCTTGGTAGTGAATATTTTACAGGACAGGTTAGAGGGTTTTTGGCAGTGACAGGGATTGACAGTCCACTGGGACCACTCCCAACTTCAAAGAAGTATTGAAAAGGTCAGTCAGTGGAGCTTCTAGAACATCCCCAAATTCCTTTAGTATTCTCTGATGTATCCCATCACTAACAAAGATGTTAAAAAGAATTGGACACAGGACAAGATCCCTAGAGCACACCACTGGTAAAATCCTTCTCCTCAGAGTGCGCTCCATTTACCTGTACCTTTTGTCGCCTCCCACTCAACCAAATTCTGACCTAATCAGTCACTTTAGGGTCCATCCCTAAGGTGCCTGATTTGTTTATAAGTCGCCTTTGTGGAACGGTGTCAGAGGCTTTACTGAAATATAAATACACCACTTCTAGGGCTCTCTCTCAGTCTAACTCCCTGGTCATCCAGTCAAAGAAATCAATCAAATTTGTCTGACAAGACCTGCCTCTGGTAAACCACGCTGCCTCAGTTCCTGCATCCATTGGACTTCAGAAATCTCACTATTGTCTGTTTTAGCAGCATTTCCAATAATTTACTCACCACAGAGGTTAGACTAACCAACCTGTAGTTTTCAACTTCATCCTTACTTCCACTTTTGTGTAAAGTCTTTAGCCATCAATTAATGATATTTAAATAGAGTAAAGCATAGGCAGTTTGAAAATATGGGCCTGATTTTCATCTGGCCGGTGTACCCCGCCTCCCCTTTGGCCTAATCTGGATTTTCAGTGCGGGGTCATATGCAGCCTCGGCATTGAAAATCTGTGTCTTACCACACAACCCAGAAGCTGCAGGAGCTAGCCAGGTAGCACATATTTTCAATGCTACTTGCTTAGCCCCTCACCTATCTTTAAGGTGCAGAGGGCTAAGTGGGTAACATTGAAAATTGCTGCTACCCAGCTAGCCCTTTCCTCTGCCCCTGCTCCACCCTGGAACGCCCCTAACACGCCCCGATGCAAACTGCATAGCATCAGGGCGTGTTAGGGACTTATCCAGGATTTTTGAAGGGCACTACCTGTGTAGTTGCCTTTTGAAAATCCCGGATATGGCATTTACATGGGTAACTAGGGCAGTTACTCGTGTAAATGGCTTCGAAAATCAGGCCCCATATTTTTTGTGTTTGATATTGTACATATTTTTTGTGGCTTAACAGTAGTATTATTTGCACCCTATGGTTTTTAAAAGGTATTCATTTCGGTCAGCTCTTTACAGGAGGAATTAATCCTTCTTAATCTCCCCTAGTTTATTTCCCCCTCCATACTGAAATGAGTTAAAGACAGTGTCCTCTGTAGTCAACTAGCAGCATGTAGTTATGAAATAGCAGCGCTTACATGTGTAAGATGATGGGCTTCCTCTGTTCATTTTTCCCATGGGTAAATCCGTATAATGGCTCCTCCTTCTGCATGTTGTCATTAATCCATGTGCATTCCTGCACTTCTATGAGGCCAGTTTTCAGAAAGACAGATATTCATTAGGCACCCTGAGACTGTGGTGCTGCCCTCATTGTCCAGATATTCAGCGGCACTATCCGGATAGTGACTGCCAGTGACTATCCAGACTGAGCTGACTTATCTGGATAAGTGAATTAACCGGATAAATAGTGATTTTCAATCAGCATTTTATCCAGATAACAACTTAGGCCTGTTTTGCGTATGGCCTAAGTTATACAGATAAGTGCCTACTGAAAATCGCCACTTTCCAGATAAGTTGACACTTATCCGGGTAGCAGTGGTAACGCTCTCGCTCCAACCACAGACTTCCTCTGTACTAACCGTAGAGTGCAGGAGTTGTCTATGGAGATATTCAGTGACACTATCAAGATCGTACTACGAATATTATGGTCAGCACCCTTATCCAAGTGGAAGGCAGTTCTGCATGGGGCATGTCCAGGCCATCTAAAATATGGATGGGCCCAAAGCGGACCCGATTCTGCAACCATGGGAGCTAGACATTCCTGCGGCTACAGAATCAGACACTTAGATGGCCGGGGTTGGCCCAGATTCAGCAGCATGGGGCGTCCATTGCCCTGCTTGTCCTGCCCGCCCTATGCTCCTGCTGGTGTGCCGGTGCCGTAGCGTCCCATTGCCATGGCACTGGGACATCCAGCAGGAGTACCGTTTGGCCAAAATGGAATGTGGTGCCTTTCCCTGTCTCCTGATGCATAGTGGGGTCCGTCAGGGCTGGAATCAGGTGGAGGGGCCTCACCTGATGCTGCTCCCTGCTTTGGGGGGGCCCTGCCTGGCCCAATCGCTGCCATCTATTGGACTTATTCCACCTCTGAGATGGGGAATAAGTCCCACGTCCATCTGCCTCCCACCGGATGTACAAGGCAATGACCAGAATAGGCCCTGTACATTCAGGTGAGTCGGCCCACCCCCACTCTGTCCGCTCTCCGCCTCCCCCCTTCCCCAGCACTCCCTGCACAAACCCTCTGTTGTGTGGGAAGTACTGTGCAAGGAATCGCATCCAGGACCTAAATGGCGGTTGGACGTACATCCCGGATGTCCAACAGTGCTATTCGACCCACAGAATCTACCCCATAGCCTCCCATTAGTTGTCTGGCTAAGGGTTCTGAATATCAGTTCTTATGTATTTTAGAAATAGCTCCATGTTAAGAGAGCCATTTCTAAAAAAACCTGTTGAAGCTGAGTACATCCCAATCTCGTCTCAATTTCGATCTCCACGCCCTATCTACAATGTGTCTTCATAGAATCAAGAGGAGCCAATTAAGTAGATCACTCCTAATCCCCAATGGTCTGCTCACTCACTCCTTGAAACCCTAGGCCAGTGATGGCTAACCTTTTTGAGCCCGAGTGCCCAAACTGCAGCACAAAACCAAAGAATTTCCTCAAAGTGCCAGCACGTCATTTGCATAAGTGGTCTTATTTGCATAAATATTTGCATAATGTTACCATACACTAACTTTTAGTAAACATGTCTCTTAATGAGTGTATGGATAAAGAAAGACTAAAAGATTTCTACATTACTATAATCCAGTGCCAACCGCCAGGCACATTAGGAACTACTACAAACGCTGCCCATTTAGAACCCATAGCAAACCCGCCGTATCCTGACAGCATTACCAGGACTCACAAAGCACCATACCCTACCTATCAAAAGGCAACACTGCAAATATTAAACCAATACATTTCAGTGAATACTGGGGAAAGAGAACAAGTGGCAACGTCAAATAGGAATTTCCTCTTGTACCAAACAAAGCGCAGATGTTAATGATGCACATTTCCCAGAGCTGACATATTCCAGTTAATAAATTCAAAATAAAGAGATATCTTTCTACCTTTTGTGCATTTTTTTTCAGTTGCAATTGGTCCAGCCATTTTCTTCTGGTTTCTTCATGTTTTCTGCTAACTCTCCATCGTCTGCTGTCCATTTGTCCTTTCTTCTCTCTTCTAGTTTTTTTTCCATTCTCTCTCTCTCTACATCTGCTTTAACATACTAATCTTTCTCCTTTTGCTCTTTCCTCATTCCTATTTCATCCACACAAATTTTACCCCTCCATCCTCAATCCCCAATTACTCTCCCAATACCTGGCCAATTGTAGATTTTTCATCCCTCCTACACAAAATATTTTTCCCCTCTCCATTTTACTCTCCCAGCCCCATCCCATTCTAATCCTCCCCCAACATCAGCTCCCTTCTAGTTCCAGTCTCACCCAGCATCCATTCCCTTCTTCAAGCCCCCCACTTCCCCTCAGCCCATTTCCATTCCAAGCCCCGTCCCCATCAGCTATTTGCAGTTCAAGCCCCCACTTCCCATCAGCCCAATTCCATTCCAAGCACCATCCCCAACAGCTATTTGCAGTTCAAGCCCCCTTCCACTCAGCCCATTTCCAGTCCTAGCAACCCCCCCAACCCATTACCAGTCCTAGCCCCCCATAGCCCACTCCCAGTCCTAATCCCACCAGCCCATTTCCAGTCCTAACCTCCCCATCAGCCCACTCCCAGTCCTAATCCCCCATCACTCAATTTTTAGTTTAAGCCACCCCTGCGCCTATCACGACTCCTAACCCCCCCAGCGCCCATCACCACTCCTAACCCCCCCAGCCCAGCGCCCATCACCACTCCTAACCCCCCAGCCAGCCAGTGCCCATCACCACTCCTAACCCCCCCAGCCAGCCCAGTGTCCATCACCACTCCTAACCCCCCCAGCCCAGTGCCCATCACCACTCCTAAACCCCCCCCACCCCAGCCCATCACTACTCCTAACCCCCCCAGCCCAGCCCAGCCCATCACCACTCCTAACCCCCCCTCCAGCCCATCACCACTCCTAACCCCCCCAACCCCCCAGCCCAGCCCAGCCCAGGGAAAATTTAAAAAAAAAAGAAAACCTGTCTACTGCCGCTGTCGGGGCTGCCGCGGCAGAATCGAGCGTGCCGCGGGGCCCCCCTGTACCCACCCGGCAGAGCCTGCCCTCCCCGTAGCAGCTCTCTCTTTGGAGCTGCAGTCAGACGCGCCGGCTTGCAGAGCGCGAGGGAAGAGTTCCCTCGCTGCTCTGTTAAGCCCGCGGGGGCTGATGGGAAGTTCCCATCAGCCCCCGCGGGCTTAACGGAGTCGCGAAAGGGAAACTCTTCCCTTCGCGCTCTGCAAGCCGGCGCGTCTGACTGTAGCTCCAAAGAGAGAGCTGCTATGGGGAGGGCAGGATCTGCCGGGTACAGGGGGGCCCCGCGGCACGCTCGATTCTGCCGCAGCGGCCCCGACAGCGGCAGCAGACAGGGTTTTTTTTTTTTTTCGATTGCGGACCTTCCCGCGTGCCAGCTGCAAGGCCTTCGCGTGCCACAGCTGGCACGCGTGCCATAGGTTCGCCATCGCTGCCCTAGGCCCAGTTAACTCACATGCATGATTTGGAAGAGATATGATTGCTGGCAATTTTTTTTAAATGCACACATATTCCCTTTCTAAAACAGAAGAACACACATGTTTTAGAAATCTGTCCACAGCACACACCCTTGAATTTTCAACCCCTTGAATTTTAACATGTAGAGGTGATTTCATAAGCGGATTTTCAAAATGAAAGCTAAATGTAACTTTCTGAACAGGCCTCGGAAATCGGCATTAGTGATCTAAACAATGGCATACTGTACTGTAATTTAACTCTGCATCATCAACTTAACGAAAGTAGCTGCTCTCCATCATTTTTGGCTGAGGTTATATTGTCCACTGGAGTGTACTGGCATGGAAAAAAATGCAGAATTAATCTTCCATCTCATTCCCTTCTGTAGAGATATATCCTAATTAAACATAGCAGAAAATTACTCTACAACTATAACGAAAAAAGACCTTTCCATCCAGTACAATCCATGGTACTATTCTGTGTAGAGTTAATTGCAAACATAATTTATTTCTGCAGAGCTATCCATGCTCTTAATGCACGCAAGTACTGGAGCTAGGAGTGGCTGTTCCCTCAGCAATATCAGTGGTAGGCTAGCAGTATGCATTGAAACCATGTAGGAGCAAAAAAGTATACCTTCAGGGTTGCTAAGTGTTTGCTCTCATAGTTCATGCTGGTTTTATTCTCTCTCTTTCATGTATAAAATTCATCAGTTATTGCCTTCCATATGACACCATCTAAATTGCAGTTAAAAGTTGCTCCCCTGTATAGTAAATACCAAGTTTTTGCATTTGTGTTTCAGCCTGCTGCTTGCTAAGAAATGAGCCAAACCTCTCTTTTCTTCTTTTGCTTATGATGCATGCTTCTAAATATATCCCTAACTTTGTTTGGGAAGTGAACTGATCAAAGGATTTTAAACAGATTTTGCATTTCCATCAGAAAGTTTAAGGGCCTTTATACTAAAGTGCACTAAATTGTTAACGTGCATTTTTGAGTTCAGTTACTGTCTGCAAGGGCCTGCAATAACTGTTATCGTGGGGGGCATTTTAGTTACCGTGTGCTGATTTGCATGGCAAATTTTGGGGTGGGTAAGGGGTGGAGAGTGGGTGTGAAGAGCACATTGACAGCTTGCAATATGTCTCCCTGTGTTAATGCAATGTTACAGTTAGTATGGGTGCAACTAATGGGACCTTAATAGATAGTTAGGTGCAGCTGCAATAATTGTGTTATGTGTTAAGGTACGCAGCCATGCTGGCTATGCCCCTGACAGTTACTGCAGAGGCTTTGTACTTAATACACATTAGTTTTAGGGTTAAATGCTCATTAGAAGCAAATACCTAATACACTTTAGTAGAAGGGCACCCAAGTGTTGCATTATGCTCATTTTAAATAAGCTCACTCTCATTCTGCCAGGTCCTTCTGTTTTCATGCAGCCTGGCATAGTAACATAGTATATGACGGCAGATAAAGACCATCTAGGCAGTATGGTCCATCTTGTCTACCCAGCAAGGTGGCAAGAGTAGGTATACCTGCTGTTCTGTGCAGGTCACCCCTCCACATGGCTTTGTTTAGTGGTGTACCCACTGCTCAGTGCAGGTCACCCCTATTTGTTGAGATATGAGATGGTTAAGTTTATTTTGATTTTATCCTGTTACTATAAGGGGATCCACTGTGTCTGTCCCGTGCCATTTTGAATTCAGTCACTGTATTTGCCCCCACCATTTCCATTGGGAGGGCATTCCAAGCATCCACCACCCTTTCAGCGAAAAAGTATTTCCTGGCTTTCCCCATCTTTGAAAAAGGTTTGTTTGTTCATTAATACTCTTTAAGTATTTAAAGATTTCAATTGTATCTCCCCTGCCCCTCCTCTTCTCCAGAGACTGTACATATTTAGGTCTTCAAGTCTCTTCTCATACGTCTTCTGGAGCAGGCTCCAAATCATTTTGGTTGCCTTTCTCTGAACCGTTTCCAGTCTTTTTATATCCTTGGTGAGATATGGTCTCTAAAACTGAACACAATATTCCAAGTGAGGCCTCACCAGTGACTTGTACAGTGGCATCAGTACTTCTTCCTTTCTGCTGTGTGTCAGATTCATAATTCAGCTCTTTAAAAAAAAGCCTCTTTTTTTTTTTCCATCCCAACAAGAATATTTACCTCCACCTGCCACTTAGCTAAGAAATTCCTTTAGGGATATGCTGTTTTCAGAAATTTATAAAATAATTTAAAACAATGCAAATTATCAGCATGATTTGCCAGACTCGCACTCACAACAAGATGTTTTCATCGTAGCAGACTGTACAGAAGTTAGAACATAACATCAGATATATTGAGGGTGTCTTTGGTAGGCAATATCTTCTTCAGACTTAGAAAAATGTTTTCTTTATGCAAACTGTGTTCAAAATGTCAGATCCCTTTCAAACCAAAAGCTAGATTTTGACACTAAAGTGATAACTGAAGCAGTAAAGTGAGACAAGACATTTTGCAGGTATGCCGCAAGCACAACTCGAGACTAAAGCAGACTTTTTCCAGTGGTATGAGCACAGTGTGCTATAAGCCAGAAAATATTGTTTCAAAAGCTGAATTCCTGTCACCACGCGAACTTGAAGAAAGATATGGCATGAGCAATGCCCCGCTATGTAAGTTCCATGTCTTCTATGTGCGAACGTTTATATAGATTCAATAATAATGTGTTGCTGCAATGCAGAAGCATCCAGAGCAATTTCTTAATTATGAATTTTGTGCAAAATAGTATGCAAAACTGTGTTCATTCACAGGTTTTTACAAAAAGATAACTACACCATAATAAAGTTTAAGAACTGTAGCTTTTTCAGCTGGGCCCTGTAGCAACGTATCTAATGAAGATTATGGCAAACCTTTGCCAGAAATTGACCTCTAACACATAGGAAATCCCATGGTTAAGTACATTGGCCCCAAAATTTGAAGAGTAATAGTGACTCTCTCTTACAATAGAAGTTCAATATCCAAGAGTTATCATCACTTATTGGAAGATACTGTACAGAAGACCAGTTAGGAAGTGTCAAAAAGACTAGAAAAGAGCTGGTGAGTGCATAATCGCTGTTGTCAAGTGTGAGACAAGATACATACAGTAAGCACAGGTAATTCAATTTGTATCACCACTAAAGAAAACAAACACAATTTCATACTACTGGCATCATATAGTGGTTACACTACATAAAATGGATCTTAAGTCTTTAAACACGTGTTGGTGGTGTCATAGGATGGTAGAGTCCTCCAGTCATGTGTAGGGGACGTGCTTTGTGATACAGATTTATTAGGCAGACAAGATCTCCTGGATCTTTAAGATTACTGGTACTTAAATCCCTGTGCAGTCCATAATAGTCCTCCTGAGTCTGTTGATCCCAGAGATTCATCTACAGAATAGGAGTGGAGTATCCTGACACACTCACATTTTAGTGGCTGCTAGGATGAATGCAGCTGGCAATTGGAACTTGCAATGGAAGCCCCCAATTGAGTGGTGGTAGGAACAAGTATGGCAGATATTTATTATACCACGGAGTTGATAACTTTCTGTGTTCATTATAGGTATTTGAACATATTAAAAGAAATGGAAACTGCTCTTGAAATGTACAGGGGGCAGGCACAGCCCACATTTCTGAGAACCACAGAATCTCTTAGGATACATATTGATAAGTGCAGAGGTACCTGTAAGACCTTTCTCCACAATGGAGACGTGTAACCCTCACTGTAGGTCATAATAATTTTCTCAGTGGGTTATAAAGAAAAAGGTGTATGTTTAGTATTTGTGAAATGATGTGATTTACTAATTTGATTTTGCTGACGATGCTGGATATATATTCTTAGATAAATTAATATTGCCTGTTACACAGCATTAAGGGACTCATTACTAAGCTATACCACCTGAATAGCTATTACTGGAACAGAAACTTATCCTCACCTTCCTTAATAAGGGAAATATTTTTTTTTGTTTCTGCTAACAAGTGGAACTTCTATAGAAGTCTGTTACAGAGACTTCTTACATACAGTGAATAACTGAGGAAAAATCAGTAAATAAGGTGACTTTTAACAGTTTTGATTGGATACCTAAATTCACCATTATCATTGACTCACCCCTCTTACAGAATCATTAGCCTTTTATTTAACCCTGGGGTACTTCCTGGTGATAGCACAATGTCTGAGGGGCAGGGGGTTGTCATTTCGCATCCCATGTCCCTCAAGCCATGCTAGTCAAAGGGAAGATATGGAAAATCACAACAGTTCATTCAGAAGCGCTCATGATTGCTCCAGTACAGCAAATGTCTTGTCAGGACAGTTCTTTGTCCAGGACAAACCTCAAAACTTAGAAAATCAAAGTGAAGAAAATAGACTATCAGGTATCCTCAGTTCTTCCTTTTAATGGATATCTTCACTTCTGACATCCAGGGACAGCCATCCTCAGAACTACTGTAGCCTTGTAAGTTTCTATCCTGAGCTGGGGCCAGCTTGCACGTATAACAGTATGGGTGACATGGAAGCTCAACATCATGCATACACTATGGGGCAAGGTCAAAACACAGAGGTAGGGCCTTGAAGGATAACCCTCTCTGCCACCAAACATGGCCCCAGGGGTCAGAAGCTTGGAATTTTTACCTAGTCCCACAATATTTCTTTGGCTTTCAACTTCCCAGTTACCCAGGCCATTACACATGTAAGCTGGCCCCTGCCCAGGATGAGAGTCTGCAGGACTACAGGAGTTTTTGATACTAGCTGTCCCAGGATGTCAGAAGTGGAGGTATCCATTAGAAGGGAAAATAACTGAGTGTCAATTCAAATAAAATCTTGCAAGCACTGTAGCATAGTCTGAATGTTCTTTGTCTTCACTGACTCTAGATTGTAGCATCTCTCCTTCTTTCGAGGAAATTTCTCCAAATAGATTAGTTTTATTCACGCCATAATGGTCGTGAACCTCACTTCTAAGCCAGGGTATGCAGAGTATGATCTCAGTCTCTTAAATTTGCTGTTAATCTTTATCTTTATCTTTATTCTGGCACTTGATTGACTGCCCAAGCAAAAGCATCAGGGTTGTTTACAACAAATAAATAGGCTGCAGCAGGTGGGAAAGGAACACCAATTAATAAACAGGAAAGCAGAGAGGACAGGGCACACAGAAAAAGGGTGGAAGAGCATGCATATTGGAGCAGTCAGGAAAATCAAGAAGGGTATATGGTCTGGTCCGGGGTTGGAGAGAGGTCAAATACGAGGCCGAAGTTCAGTACTTGCTAAAAGATAATAAGCATGAGAAATAGCAATTAAATCTGAGAAATTCAATAAACGTGTTAATACTGAAGAGGGGGGATTGGATGAGATTGTCCCTCCTATATCTGATTTGACTGCTTTTCTTGAAGACTCCTCAGACACAATTTCCACTAGGTCCACATTAATGGTCACGTTACCTTCTGTGGATCTTAAGCAGCGCATTTTGCGTGCGTTCTTTAAAACTAAGACGGCCAAATTTTGTGGGCAATCTATAAATATCTTTCCTGATGTTTCTCATGAGACGCAACTTCGACGGCGTCAATTCCTTCAGCTAAAACCTAGGGTTTTAGCGTTGGGAGCGACGTTTTTTTCTTCCTATGAGGGGGATTCTTTTGTTTTTGTAGATGTCTCACACTTAGAGAAATTTATTGTAGATCGTGCTGGTACAGGGTAAGGGAATTGTTGTTGTTGTTGTTAAGTGCCGTCGAGTCGGAGTCGACTCATGGCGACCCTCTGGATAGCTATCCTAAATTGTGATCGGTCTTCAGTCAGGTGGCTCATTGTTGACAGACTGGTACCCGTAGCTGCTGTTATGGTATCGATCCATCTCATTGCTGGCCTTCCTCTTTTGCGTTGACCTTCTATCTTGCCAAGCATAATGTCTTTCTCTAATGATCTCTCTCTTCGCATGATGTGTCCAAAGTATGAAAGTTGAAGTCTTGTCATCTGAGCTTCTAAAGAAAGCTTAGGTTTGATCTCCTCTAGTACCGACTGGTTTGTTCTTCGGGCAGTCCATGGTATACACAGTATTCGCCGCCAGCACCATAATTCAAAGGCATCTGGGTATTTATGGATCCTTCTAATTTGTTGGCTTATGAATGGCCTTGTTTTCTGGAATTATCATTGTATATAATATTATCTCTGCCTATCTCTCTTGATGTGGACTATATCCGTTATAATGTATTTCTTTGTATTTGTTGTGTTTTGTTTTTGATGATTTGTTTTACTTTTCTGTGATATTGTATTTCACTGAAAACCAATAAATATATATTAAAAAAAAAAAAAAAACGAGGCCGAAGAAATGGGTCTTCAACGTTGCCTTGAACCTCGGGAAAGACCGTTTGGCATAGTACCAAAGAGAATCTCCTTCTGGAGGTCGTAAGGTGTAACATAAACGGGTAATTTATCAAGGTGTACTTGGAAATTCTACTTAAGCCCATGGTACCCAACACAATGGGAAATAACTTGGTATCTTTCTGCAACATTTTCTTGATCTCCGACTGCATTTCTTGGTACTTGAAGATCTCCTTCTCAACATGATTCACAGATTCTTTCTGATTTGTGTGATATTCTTTCTTTTGATAGCCCTCATGTTCCTCCCCAGCCCTTTCTTCCCTTCTCTAGTGGTTCTGTGATGAAATAACTTTGTTTGCTGGATGCTTTCACCTCAGTGATAACCACTGAAGGATTAACAACCCCCTCTAAGTAGTGTCTAGGCATTCCTCCATGAATTCTGAATGCACCCCCAGCAGAATTGGCTGCAGAAGCTGGATGCAGACTTTGCTATAGATCCTGCATTCCAGTGCGAGCCATTCAAAGACCAATACCCCCTAACTGTAGGTCCAGGTCCCTGTGGGCCTTGTCCATTATCGCAGCTGAGTTAAAGCTTCAGAAAGACTCATAGGGGTATGTTTACAAAGCAATGGTAGTGGCCTCTATGCGATATCGGAGTCATGGTCCCATTGAATTCATACCTCATAGAGGATAGTTTTATGATTCTGTGCAATTCTGGAGACCACACCTTCAAATGGATATAAACAGGATGGAGTCGGTGCAAAATATGGCCACCAAAATGGTCAGTGGGCTTTGTCATAAGGCATATGGGGACAGACTTAAATATCTCAATATGTATACTTTGGAGGAAAGGTGGGAGAGAGGAGATATGATAGAGATGTTTAAATATCTCTTTGGCATAAAGGCACAGGAGGACAATCTCATTAACTGAAAGAAAGCTCTGCAATGAGGAGGATTGAATGAAAGTGAAAGGGGATAGACTCATGAACAATATGCAGAAAACGTTTTTTACAGAAAGAGTGGTAAATGCATGGAATAGCTTCTCAGTGGAGATAGAGACAAAGACTATCTGAATTCAAGAAATCATGGGACAAACACAGATCTTGAATGGAAAAAAGGGACTATAGTAGTTGGTATGGAAGGGCAGACTGGATAGGTCATATGGTCTTTTTCTGTTGTCATATTTTTATGTTTCTATGCAAAGAGTGGAGGAGTGGCCTAGTGGTTGGGGCAAGGTACATCAAGCCAGAAGGTTGGGGGTTCAAATCCCACTAGAGGACAGCAACCTTGGGCCAGAAGGACTGGGGTTTCTAATCCCACAGGTGCTCCTTGTGGTCTTGGGCAAGCCACTTAACCCTCCATAGCCCATGTTTCCTGTAAAATAGTTATCTCCAAGTTATAATGCCCTGTTCAATGTAATTTCAGTTTGTTCACTGTAAACCACACTGATGCAGAATAGCATGGTATATAAGAGAATGTAAATAAAGCAGTGTTTGCAAGCTTAAATGGGTGCTTTTAAAATTAAGTCATACCTAAAAGTGCTCACAGTACTTGCACAGCAGATGTGCAGAGAGATGGAGTTTGGGAAGAATCATGATTTACATGCATATTTTATAAAATTCATCCATGTGCAAGTAAAGTATGTGCTAACATTTACACCTGCTCTTAATCTGGACTAATGTCTATATCTTGATGCAAAATTTGTGCTAGTATTTCACAAAGCCATATTGGAGCATGTTTACTAAAGGCTGCACTGGTAGTGCATGATTGTGGCACGATATCAGCAAGGAAGCCCATGCCGACAGCACACTCAGTCTTGCAACACTCTGCTAACCAGCAAGCTTGTGCACTTAATGCCACCTATTGAAGTGGCATTATTGCACCCACGTTAGCACATGTCCATAAGGCCCATGTTAACCATGATGTGTCGTCAATGCCCATGCTATGCCCCAGCCCATCCTGCCCACCTGCATGCTAACCCGTTAGCGTAGGATTTTTAATGCAGTGCCCTGCACTCTGGTAGCAGGGTTTGACAAAGATGCCTCATAGGCCCATAAACTAGGCACCTTCTTGCTCTTTAAACCTAGGCACCCTGTTATAAAGTTATCCCCATAGAGGGTAATTATATAAAAGGTTGCCAATGTGGGCAAGAGTATTTTCAAAATACATACAAATATCTATGTGTCTTTATGAAATAGCAACACAAACTGCCTAAAACGAAGCTGCAGAGATTTTCATCTCCTCGGGATTGGGTATAAATGTTAGCAAGTATGAACATTTCTTTTATAAAATGACATGGTGACTCTGCCCAAATTCCTCCCCTAAACACACCTACTTTATAAAATTCCCCCTTAACCTCTCCCCTCAGGTGCATTCCTGCTACTCCCGTGCTTCACACTTTCAGCACATCCTCTTGGACGGGTCACTCAAAATATGCCTCTGAGCTTGCAGAGCCCATGGGGCATCCGATGGCAGTCAAAGGTTTCAAGGTAGTTAAATAACAAGGAAAATAAAAAAGTAAAACAAGGGGATATCTTTTCATTGGACTAACTTAATACATTCGTAGACCAGCTTTCAAAGGTAAAACTTTCTTCTTCAGTCAGGACCATTATAGTGGACTAACACGGCTTCCACACTTCTTTATCCAAAGGTTTCTAGCACATATAGAATAGCTGCCATTGACATACGTTACATGAACCTGAGCTAAAATATCACAAGAGAAAATAGAAGAGGGGGGAGGGTTGGCAGCTCCATATGTAACTAATCACCCTTCAACCACCTTCTTTGTCCTCCCTGTAGTGAATCAATGAACCTTTATGTCAGACTTGCCGTATATTCTTCTCAACAACCTACATGTAAAACAAACCAATGGTCTATGCTGACACATAGCAATGGGGCTTACTTTCATTCTTCTTCTTTGTTGCTCTCAAAAACGAAAATTAAATCATTTAAAACTAACACTGGGCAGAATGGTCATCCAACAATTTTACAAACTCTTCAGATAAGAGTAACAAATCATTTTGGGCATTCTCAGGCTGATAGCGCCCCTTCGTCCCCTTCAGAGTCTGTGCCTAACAACAATCAACAATGCATTGTATCTACCAAACAAGAAAATGGCTTTCTGTTATAAAAGACCAGTGTTAATGGCTCCTTGCTCTCAAAATCATAAAGCAGCTTTGTCATTTGTTATATTATAATGCTTCCATAGTGTTGAAAATTGAAGTGGTTTTCAGTAAAAGCTATGCATAATCCATCCTCTGGGGCAAGATCATATGATCAGTTAATGCTAGTGTTGCTGGTGCACTTACTGCAGAGGGTGATAAAAAGAAACTGAGGAAAACAGGCTTTAATAGGTTAATAAGAAAATCGGATTAGCATGGCCAAAACCGTAATGATTGCTGCTTCTCGTGATATTGCATTGCCTAGAAAGTTTTATAGCAAAATGTTTAAATTATTGGACAATTAGACACAATTAGGCTTGCAAATTTCTGTGATAAATTTTACAGATGAACACCCGTAGCACAATTCATTTTAAACCTGCTGCTTGGGGTGTTTTCGGAAATATTACTCTTTTTACATTTATTTAAGCCTGTTTAATCGTTAAGATAAGGTCATAGAGAACGATGGAGCTGGCTTTGCGGAACGATCAGGAAGGACTTCTCACATGGTCCCAATTTGCAGTGAAGGCTCCAAAGTCATTGTCGGTTAAATAACTGAGAAGTTCATAAAGATCCTTAAGTAAATTCCTTAAAGCCTCAATATGATACTTCCCATCTACAGTTTCTTGTCGTGATATGGCCTTTCATTTGCTGCTTGTCATCCTTCTGCTTATACAGAAAGAAAAGGGCAGAAAGAAAAGAGACAAGAGCTATTGGGAAGAAAGGAGAAAGAGTAGAGATAGGAAAGGGAGAGAGAGAAAAGCAAAGGCTCATGGGACATAAAGTGAGTTACATTGAGGTGGAAGATCACTGAAAGCTCAACATTATACATGGTGCGTGCAATTGGCCATGCGCTGAACAAAATGGAAGCCATCAGTGTAGCAGGCAATCCATGAAGGGAACATAGGACAAGGAAGCCAATTCACTAGTCCTCAGCAGCTTAGCCAAAGGAACAGATCCAGCAGATAGATGAGCAGACCGCAACCAGCAGGAAGACCAGTTGGGCACAATGAAAGGATGCTTGTGTCAAGGCAGGTATGGCACAGGTCCTGAAGTGTAAAGCAAGGAGCAGCAGATAACAGGAGTGGATAAGCACTGAGGCTTCATATGAACTGGAAGAAAGAATTAAAGCAATATGGCAGAGACAAGTGTTGTCTTGGTTTGAGACAGAATTGATCTGCTGGAAGGCCCAGGCCCAGAAATGGAGCTGTTGGGTCACAGAACCAGAGAGTGCAGTCCAGGACTAGGAAGCAATCCAAGGTACAGAGCAGCAGCCGCGGAGCTGAGGATGCAGAGAGGAGAGGAGAGCAAGTTATAGTATTGTTACAGAAATAATGTTGGGGAGGATGTTGTGCATTTATGAGGGGTCAGTGTGGTAAATCACAACTGGTCTCCAGGAGAGTGGTTATCAGGTTATCCCAATGAATATGCATGGAATAGATCTATATACATTGGAGATGCAGCGTATGCAAATGTGTCTCATCTTACTGATTAGTTGTGCCTCCAAGACATGGTTGTGGTAGTTGATGTTTTTTTTGTTTTTTTTAATGAGAATGTGTTTATTCTGGGGGAGGAGAATTTCAATAATAGGAACAGTGGATAGAGAACTGGAAAGAAAGGAGGGTCTAGGAGAAGTTTAATGAAAGATAACAGGACCCTGTTAAATTGGATGGATCCTGAACCCCTTGTTCTCCTGTTTACCACTAATGTCTGCTATATCCATTTCCCCTTAGTTTTACCCTAGCCAAGTCTGGCCCAAAGGTTTATGCTGCCCTAGGCAGAAACCCTGATTGTGCCACCCACCCCCTCCCCGTGCCAAGCTGCCCCCAACAAGCCATGCCTCTTCCCACTCCCTGCCGACAATTCCATCCCGGTGGAGGGAGGCGGGCGGAAGCAGTATTTTAAAAGCAGCAGTGGCTTTGTGCCACCGCTATCTTGCCCATGGCAGGCAATGTGCTTCAGCACATATGGCCTGCTGCTTCTGACCCCCCTCCGACAGTAAGCTGAGTTGGAGGGGGTTCAGAAGTGGTAGATCATGTATGCCAAAGCACATGGTCTGACGCAGTCAATGAAGCACTGGTACCACTGGTTTGTCCCTTACGCACCCCAGTGCTATGCGGTTAGCATCGGGCCATGTCGGGAGCATTCTGGGGTGGAGCAGGGGTGGAGGAAAGGGCTAAGTGGGTAGCAGTGATTTTTGTTACTACCCGGTTAGCCCTCGGCACTTTAAAGATTGGCAAGGGTTTTCCTCACCTATCTTTGAGGCACTGGGGCTAACTGGGTAGCATTGAAAATCACTGCTGCCTGCCTAGCCTCGGTGGCTGCTGGCATGTCCAGCCAACCCATATTTTCACTTCCATCACCACGGAAGTGAAAATCCAGGTTAAGGGAGTTGGCAGGCAGGCCATGCGCCGACACGGTGCATAGCCTGCCTAAATGAAAATTGGGCCCATGGTATATAAGGGCCGATATTCAGGCTCCTTCTCTGAACAGCCCATGGAAGGCTATCGAGATAAGGCACTGAGCTATATATTTAGTGGCACTATCAAGGGGTGGTCTGTAGGTGGAGCGAACGCAGTACCGATGCTGTCCGAACAAGTGCCGGCACTTATCTGGAAAGCACCATTTTCATTTGGTTTATATCCAGATAACTGAGGCCACATGAATAGTAGAATTGATGCTATGCAGATAAGTGCTGGCTGAAAATCACCCTCTCCAGATAAGCACAGCACTTATCCAGATATTCACGGCAGCTCCTATCCGGAAACTGCTGCTAAATGTTCTGTTGATATTTAAGCACCGTGGCTGATTGCCCTGGCGTTTGATTTTTGGAAATCGAGCCCATAGACTTTTAAATTTAAAAATATGCCATCTCTGAACCTAAATGTAGATGTCTTAAATCACAAGCTCCTAAATGATGGTGCCTTTAAAGGGGACAGGTGAGGGTGAGGAAATTAGGCATTAGTGCTGATTTTCAGTGCTAGGTACCTATCCTGGGCAGACTAATCTAGGTGCTATTGAGCAGCTCTGAATCTAAAATGTATTTGCTCGGGGGGGGGGGCGGAATCTGCCAGCCCCCTGCACTGATCCAGGAAGATGTAAAACCTCCTTTTCCTCCATGTTTGGCTTAGGGAAGATGAGTGTTGTCACTGGGGGAATATGCAGGAAGGAAGGTGATGGAATGGAGGGGTTAGCAGTTGTCCTCTTTACATTTTCGAAGAACTAGAAGCAGGTGAGTTGCTGGTTGCCTGGTGGATCCCCATGGCACATATCTTTGTTTAATATGTCCAGCAGGACCTATAGCAGGTGGACAGATCTGCTACCAGTCAGTACAGGGACCAATCCAATCCAATACTTTAGAAAGCACCAAATCTTAAAATTTAAATATAAAATCCCTTATAAATGAACAGTTAGTATAAAATCTTTAGAAAATGGGAAAAAAATTATTTTGTTTTTGTATTTTATGCATGATATTTTATAGAAAGACATTAAATTAGCTTCTAATATTACTGTCATCTACTGACACATGCCAACTATCTAATCTGCCTGATTGAAAGTCTTTTTTAATACATACATACAATATACATTTTTAAGAGGTTCCTAGATGGTTTGCTAAAAAACATATATTGTTTTTCATTAAAGATGATTTTAAATCTAATAGCTTAATGGTGAGTGCACTGGCTTAGAAACCAAGAGACCAAGGTTTGATTCCCACTAGCACTCCTTGTGGCCTTGGGCAAGTCATTTAACCCTCCCTTGCCTCAGAAGAATCCAAGTTATCAATGTCCCTGTTTAATGTACATTACCAAGTTGACTAAAATGATAAAGCGGTATAAAAAAACCCCTGTTAAATAAGTAAACATATGAATTTTAAACAATTAAGCTCAAAATTTTAATTAATAGACACATTACCTAGGTCTGGCTTCTCAGCAGTGAGGATACAATCTAAAATCTCTAAATCTGCAGTCATTGAATGAGAATCAGTGGCAACTATGCAGTCAAGACTAGTTACAATAGTTGAATATTCATTAATATCCATATGGGAGTAATCTTATCTCAGGGTATCTATAAAATTGCTAAAAACCTGCTTATTTTATGCCTAGTTTATAAAGGAAAAAACACAGACAACCCAAGGCATACACCAATAAATTCATGAAAGGGATCACCAGATATAGGTTATTGCTTGCCTGTTCTCCTCAATATTCAAAGGAAGAAGCCCATATGTCAGTCATCAGTCCAAATACGAAATATTTTAAATGTCGATGCCCATGCAATAAGTGCACTAGAAACACCCAATTTCCAATGTATTATCCACATCTAATATCATAAATAAAATGTTCCAGCAGTATATTTGCATAATCAGTATTATCTACAAATAATCAATATAACATCAAAGCAGTTCACTTTTAAAAATCAAAGCAGTCTTTTCTCCTATCTAATAGTCCGCTGGTTTCCTAAACTGTTTGTTAAACTGTTTGTTGTGCTAGTTTCGGTAGTAGATAGTTAGAAAAAAAGAGTTTGTAATTGATTGAGTCAGCATCCTCTTTTCACTTGCACGCTTCTCTTGATGTGGACTTTATTATGGATATTCTGTTTGTTTTTCCTTTGTATTTTATGTGATAATATTGGTGGAACAGTAATATCTGTATTTTTCTTTGAAGTTTCTTAATAAATGAACTTTAAACTTGAAAAAAAAATATCAAAGCACACAATACTTATTACGTCTCTGAAGCAGGATCACGTTTGTGTCAAAGGTTCATTCAAACACCCAAGTAGCCTTTTATAATATGTGTACATGTGCCCTCATAAAACAGGTACTCAGTGCTAATCCCTATAGTGCAGAAATGCTCTCGCACAGAGGGGGTCTTTTACTAACAGCCACTAGCTGGCAGCTCGTCTTCTGGCATGCATTGAAGGTGCATGGGACACGTGTTGCCATGAAAGCGCAGGATGATTCCCACGCTAACTGTGCCGCCTGTGTTAGAGTCGCAAGTGGGCAAGTTGGGGCAGACTTTGGGTGTGGTGAGCTCAGCACAGTTAGCACTGCGTTATTGTGCGGTCACCTAAGAAGTGCACTCGCACTAATGCAGCATGCTTTACGGGACAGGGCTCAACGTTAACTGCCAGGGAAATGCATTACGTGCAACTAACTTAGCACTTATTAGTAAAAGACCCCCAAAGTTACACCTGCATACCTATGTGGGTACTGTAATGCAGCGAGGGCTGATGAAAGCCCAGAGGAGAAAAAAGAAGCTGTTTTTCAGAGAAAAAAAGATGTGCACAAGTTGCAATATTCGCAGGAACCAGCTAGAGCAGGGGTCTCAAACTCAAATTGCTTTGAGGGCCAAATGAGGACTTGTAAAGTAACCCGGGGGCCGCATAAGACGCGGGGCCTCATTTGCATAAGGGGCCTCATTTGCATAAATATTTGCATAATGTTACCATACACTAACTTTTAGTAAACATGCCTCTTTAATGAGTATGGATAAAGAAAGACTAAAAGATTTAGAAACAAGAAGACAATAATTAAACTGGGAACCCCAAAAGCCAAACTTGGAATGTACAACAACACTGTAGAAATAAAACTATAAATTAATTTCCTCTTGTACTAAACAAAGCGCAAACATTAATGATGCACATTTCCCAGAGCTGACATATTCCAGTTAATAAATTCAAAATAAAGAGAGATTTTTCTACCTTTTGTGCATTTTTTTCAGTTGCAATTGTTCCAGCCACTTTCTTCTGGTTTCTTCATGTCTTCTGCTAACTCTCCATCGTCTGCTGTCCATTTGCCCTTTCTTCTCTCCTAGTTTTTTTTCCATTCTCTCTCTACATCTGCTTTAACATACTAATCTTTCTCCTTTTTCTCTTTCCTCATTCCTATTTCATCCACTCAAATTTTACCCCTCCATCCTCAATCCCCACTTACTCTCCCAATACCTGGCCAATTGTAGATTTGTCTTCTCTCCCAGACAAAATATTTTTCCCCTCTCCATTTCACTTTCCCAGCTCCATCCCATTCTAATCCTCCCCCAACATCAGCTCCCTTCTAGTTCCAGCCCCACCCAGCATCCGCTCCCTTCTTTTCCCCCCATTAGTCCATTTCCAGTCCTATCCTAGCCACACCATCAGCCCATTTCCAATCCTAGCCCCCATCAGCCCATTTCCAATCCTAGCTCCCTCCCCTCACAGCCCATTTCCATTCCAAGCCCCCCTCCCCATCAGCCATTTGCAGTTCAAGCCCCCCTTCCACTCAGCCCATTTCCAGTCCTAGCAACCCCCCCCAGCCCATTACCAGTCCTAGACCCCCCATAGCCCATTACCAGTCCTAACCTCCCCATAGACACTTCCAGTTTTACCCCCCATCACCCATTTTCAGTCTTACCCCCCCCCATAGCCCATTACCAGTCATAACCCCCCTGCCAATAGCCCACTTCCAGCCCTAACCCCATTACCCCCATTTCAGTCAGCCCTTCCATAGCTCATTACCAGTCCTAACTCCCCCCATCAGCCCACCTCCAGTCCTTCCTAACCCCCACCTGCCCATTTCCAGTCCTAGCCCCCACCATAGCCCATTACCAGTCATAACCCCCCTGCCAATAGCCCATCTCCAGTCATAACCCCCCTACCAATATCCCATCTCCAGCAATAACCCCCCCTGCCAATAGCCCATCTCCAGTCATAACCCCCCCTGCCAATAGCCCATTTCCAGTCATACCCCCCCTGCCAATAGCCCATTTCCAGTCATACCCCCCCCCCACCAATAGCCCATTTCCAGTCCTACACCCCCCCCCCAGGTAAATTAAAAAAAAACCTGGCTTCTGCTGCTCAAGCAGCAAAATCAGCTGTCCTGCGGCCCCTTCCCCTGTGCCCGGAGATCCGAGTCTGCTCTATCAGCGGCGTGCTTTTCAAGCCGCGAGGAGAGTATTCCCCTCTCACGCGGCTTGAAACCGCGCGAGAGGGGAATACTCTCTTCGCGGCTTGAAAAGCACGCCGCTGATAGAGCAGACTCGGATCTCCGGGCACAGGGGAAGGGGCCGCAGGACAGCTGATTTTGCTGCTTGAGCAGCAGAAGTCAGTTTTTTTAAAAATTTGACAATTGATTCTGCCGCTGCTACGGCGGCAACGGCAGAAGCCAGGGTTTGGGGTTTTTTTTGTTTTCCTCCATCGCGGGCCGCACAAAGTTGTCTCGCGGGCCGCGTGTTTGAGACCCCTGAGCTAGAGGGAGCAGGAGGGCATTCAGAGAGACTGAAGGGCCACGCCCAGCTGGTCACGAGGAACTGACAACCAGCTCCCAATCCTTAAAGGCAGGAGTGCTTTATAAGGGGAGAGTGGAAGACTGGAGGGGGGAGAGGTTGAAGTGGAAACCTGATTTCTCCGGAGCTAGAGGATCACCAGGAATGAGAGGTGACTCACCAGGAGCTGAGGACGGACCTAAGAAGGGACCAGCTCAAGATAGAGAGAGAGCTGTTTGCCCGAAGAGGCAAAAGCACTGTACGAATTGCAAGCAGAAGCCAAAGGAGAATCTGCTGGAGAAGCTAAGCCACGCTGAGCAGGCAAGGCAGGAGCTGGGCTTATGCAGAAGCAGGCGCTTACCAGGAGAATGGGTTCAAAGGCTGCAAGGTAAACCCAAACTTTCAAAGGAAAGGATTTCATCAAGCTGCTGACTGTGAGAGGCAAGCAATTGAAGAAAGCCATTTACCTGCTTGTTGCTGCAATACAAGGTATGATAAATATATGCCTATGAAGAAAGCTATAAATGTTAAAGACTATGGTAAAGCTGCTATAAAACCTCTAAGAAGAGAAAACATATTTAATCCTAATACAGCACGTGGCCGACGCCCTAGGCTAGGCCAAGGACATTGGCAAGTTCTGCAAGAGATATACAAAACCCCTGGAGGTGTTTCCCAAGAAACTAGGGATACAGAGTCAGACATATCTGATTATGAGCCAATGCAAGTGGAACTGGCAGGAGAATTATCAGACCAGGAAATGGATTGTACTCTCTGTGTATCTGGTAGCATAGAGTCTTTGCCAGACTTGTGAATTGCTTGAATTGCTAACCGAGCATTCTTTAATTGACTGGGCACTGCTATTCCTGTGAAATTCAACAGTTTTGCTTTAAACCCTGAGTTTTCTTTCTTACCTGAATTAAGGACATTTACTTTGAGTTGTAACCCAACAATTGGAACCACTGTGTAAAGGGAATAAAAATCTTCTTTTTCCCACCACTCTTCTTTAATAGTTTCTTTAAAGATTGGAGCTAAAAACTACAAGGACCAAGTGCCTTTTGGCCCTTAAAAGACTCTCCTATCTTAATATTAAAATTTTTATGTCCCACCTGCCCTGGCATCCACTGGCCACCTGGGAGGCATGCTGACAGTACTCATGTTTTCTAAAGAATGCAGACCTTTCAAATTCATCCCACCTGCTGCCTGAGTAATGCCTATGCAAGGATATCAAGAAGTACACATGGCCCTACCCATATTTCGCACAACACAGACTCAGCAATACAGAGTTTGGGGGCAGGGTAGGTCTGGAGATTGGTTTGCTTGGCCCCTTCAACCAAAAACGTGCTTTGCTGCCCCTGCACTTTTTTTAAGTGCCTTCAAGCCAATGCTAACTCCTTGTGACCCAGCAGCCCCTGGATTTTCTTGGTAAGGAAAGACTGGAAGTAGATTACCCTCCATTGCCTTGGAAGAAAAGGCCTGGCAAAGTGACTTGCCTGAGGTCACAAGGAGTGCCAGTGGAATTTGAACCTTGATCTTCTGCATTTTAGAGTGTTGTTCTAACCACTAGGCTATTATTATTATTATTACTAAGCATTTATAAAGCGCTGTACAAACATAAAAAGAGACAGTCTCTGCCCGTTAGAGCTCACAATCTAGTCAAGACAAAATATGAAATAAATTAGATAATACAAATAACAATTAACAAGACAAGAATACATGTTTATGGAGAGAACAAGAAAGGACGAGTTAGGAACAAAAAGCAATAGTGAAGAAATGGGATTTCAATTTGAATTTGAAGATGGCCAGGGAGGAGGCTTGGCGGACAGAGACAGGTAGAGAATTCCAGGAAAAGGTTGCAGCCAGTTGAAAGGAGCGAAGTCTAGAATTAGCAGTACGAGTAGAAGGCATAGATAAACGAAGACAATTAGATGAGCGGAGTAGGCAAGAGGGGGTGTAGGTAGAGATGAGGGATGAAAGGTAATGAGGGGCAGAAGAATGAATACATTCATAGGTTAGAAGGAGGAGTTTGAACTGGATATGGAAGCGGATGGGGAGCCAGTGAAGTGACATGAGAAGAGGAGTAATGTGCGAAAAATGAGACTGACGGAAAATCAGATGAGCTGCAGAATGTTGAATAGACTGGAGAGGAAAGAGGTGGTTAGCAGGGAGGCCAGCAAGGAGAAGGTTACAGTAATCAAGGTGGGAGGTGATTAAAGAGTGGACAATCAATTTAGTAGTGCAGAGACGGGGAGAGCAGCAGCCAGCCAGCATCGGAGGTGTGTGAGCAGGAGCTCCACCTCTTTCCTTTCAGCCTGCCTATACCAGCAGCCTTTAACGGCTTTAAAACCGTCACTTCCACTGGCGCACCCGCGCCTTGTGGGCCTGCGCCTGAGGGCCTCGCCAGTGGGCCCTTAGGCATAGGACCGTGCAGGGCCGTTTAAAATGCTGCTACATTGGTTCTGCTTGCTATGGAGATCGGAGCGGTGAAGGGGTGATGTCGACAGCGGAGGTTGTGAGTGGGAGCTTAAACACCTGGTGGTATGACATCTACCTCTTCAGATGCTATGTGGAGCATTTCTTCTTGTCTCCTCTATTCCTTTAACTATCACTGTATCTCTTATTCTGTCCTATCTAATTAATGGCGTTCTTTTCATATTTTCTGTAACTTTTATGTAATATTGTAAACCGCTCTGATGCTTTGGCTTGAGTGGTATATCAAATGTAATAAACATAAACGTAAACATAAGGGCGAATTTCGGAGATATTGTAAAGAAAGAAACGGCATGTTTTAGCAATGTTTTGGATATGTAAAGAGAAGGAGAGAGGTGAGTCAAAGATAACACCAAGGTTCCGTGCCGAAAAGACAGGAAGGATAACAGAGTTATCCACAGAGATTGAGAAAGGGGACGGAGGAGGAGAGGCATTAGGGGGAAAGACAAGGAGTTCAGTTTTGGCTATGTTCAGCTTCAAGTGGCGGTAGGACATCCAGGAAACAATGTCAGAGAGGCAGGCCGAGATCTTAGCTTGAATTTCAGGAGAGATAACAGGCGTAGAGAGGTAGATTTGAGAGTCGTCAGCATAGAGATGATAGTGAAAGCCATGGGAAGAGATAAGGGCACCAAGGGATTGGGTATAGAGAGAGAAGAGGAGCGGACCTAAGACAGAACCTTGAGGTACACCCACAGGTAAAGGGGTAGAAGAGGAGGAGGAGCCACCGAAGTACACACTGAAAGAGCGGTGGGAGAGATAGGAGGAGAACCAAGAAAGTACAGAGCCTTTGAAACTGAGTGAAGACAGGGTGATAAGAAGTAGATTGTGGTCCTTCACTCCTTCTGCATATACCAATGCAGTTTTGTAATAGTCATTTTCTGGTTGCAAAACCTATCTTACATATGGAAATGCCTTGCATCTTACCCCTATACTGTATAAAGGTTTTTTGGATGTTTGAAAAAGAATTGCTTATCTTCACTGAATATTGCATTTGAAATGAAATAGGTGGCTAAGTTTGAAAAGGGTATTGAAAGATTTGTGTGCATCCATTCCTATTGTATGCTGTCTGTTCGATATACTGTACATGATAAGTGATCTTAGATGACTCTCCAAGGCACTGAATCATTAAGGCTTATGTTGTACAATAATTGGAAATCGGTAGAGCCACCTACATCTTTTGTTATTGTGAATTTAATCTGTGCTAGGCTATGGGACATTTTCATCTTATCCTTTTAATATCCCAAAAGATAGCAGAGACGTGAGAGCAGCACATTGACAAAGAAGCTGTGACTCTGAAGCTCTTGTAAAGTAGGTGGCAGGCATATCTTTTGTTTCAGTTCTTTTTCTGAAAGGCCACGAGGTTATCTTGGTTGCAGAATGCTTTTGTTAATCCATGAGCTGGACTGGATAATAGCAGCTGAAGTATTGTATATGTTTCCTTCTATTGTATAGCTAAAGGTTTCACTCAGCAGCACAGGGCCCTAACATTTAGAAGCAAATGCCAACTCGGATGCATTGTGATCACAGATTGAATTCATTCAAGTAACAGTTTTGATTTTAAAATGTAATTTACGATGATGAAACTGTTGCCTTTTATACCACTGTTTCCTCACAAAAAAAAATGGACAACTGCTTTTTTCTAGTTTGTAATGAGTCCTGTCAATTGACATCTGCCTATCTCTTCCTAGTCTGCATCTTTCTCCTTTTCCTTCTAGTTGAAAAATGAAGAAGCTTTCAAACAATTGCTATTTCTCTTAATATAAATTTAAGATATGAAAATATCCATCACATTGCCACACTAGAGACTGGCTCTGTTTGTTACATCTGCTTTACGGAGCCGATTTTTAAAAAGATTTCTGACATAAACCTTGTGTTACATTCGTGAAAGGCCTCTTCTAAGATGTACCACATAGTTTACATGCATAAATATATGTGCGGTTCCCTATCAACCTAGACGTGATTTGTGTCCATCCCAGAATGAATTGTTGCAATTGTTCTCTTTGTCAGAGATTATTCTAGAATCTACTAGACATTAGGCAGGTCATTTTGGAAGGCCTATAAATGGTTTGGACACCCGGAAATGGGTATAGAGACCCTTCCAGAGCCACTTTAGAAACAGTTCTGGGGACATACAAGTCTGAATGGGGGCATGGTGGAGACATAGCCAGAGTATTCCCAGGAACCTAGATATCTCTGCATGATCTCAGAAATATCATGGACGCCCAGTATCGTGTCTAAGTTTAGACCTGCTCCAAGCACGAACAAGCATCTGAAAAATGCTTGTTTTGGCTGAAAAACATCCAGAGAGCATAGAGAAGAAGACATGCCATTGTCCCCAGTACTCAGCAGAATGTCAACAATGGGATTTGAATCCTGGCTGTCCTGATCCTAGCCCACTATACGAACCATTAGGCTATCCTAGATATCCAGATTCTGGCTTGTAGTTCTAGGGATATCAATGTAGACACCCCCACAGATGTCCATATCGAGCACGTCCACATTTGTATAATTGTGTCTGCACCTGGACATGTCTGCTTTTTATTTTATTTTTTTGGACATTCTAGCTTAGACATCTCAGATTGCACTCGGACGTCCCTTCTAAAATTCCCCACCATACTTTTAGATATATTGGTCTTTTTTTATGGAACTCCCTCCCTCAGGAGATATGAGAAAACTCAAACTATCTTCACATCTAGAAAAATTGAAAGCTAGATTTGCAATGTCTGAATAATCTTTGTGTAGTTGTAATTTATTATGGAGGTTATTTTAGAAGCCTTGTTCACAGTTTACATGTCAGTATGACGACTTGCAGGTGCAAGATGCGTCCATGTGTAAATGGCCATTTTAGAAAGAGCAATTAGCACAACTAAAGTTTCAGTGGATCAGAGTTTTCAATAATAAACCAAAGAAGTAATACCTTGAAAAGCCATAAAATGTAACAGAAGGACCTCAAATAGTGTGAGATGCACAAGAGACAGGAAATGCCCCTATTTCTCCTACAGGAACTCAGTGATGTTGGCAGCTGCGAATTAACACAGCCATGGGAGTAAAGGAAAACGCTCTATGGGCTGTTTACTCCCATGGCTATGCAGAGACAAGCTGGGGAGTCAGTCTTCGGGCCTCACCAACTACCTCTAAAAGCTAGTCAGGCGCACATGGGGCCTCTCATGGTATGGGGGAGCCGTTGGCATTGTAAGAGGACAGGGGGCTAATTGGCTAATGTTGGGGGATGGGGAGACAACTATTGAAAGGGAGATAATGCTGGGAGGGATGGAGGGACTGGGACTGGAAGAGAGATGATGGAAGGAGCTGGGCTGGGGAGAGAAAAGAAAAAGCTATAGGAGAGAAGAAAAACAGTTATGGAGGGACTGGAAGGGAGCTCATGCTGGGAGGAACTGGAACTGGAGGAAGACTGATACTGGGGGGGGGAGGGGCTAGGACTGGAAATTGGTTGATGCTGGGGGATGGGGGGACTGGAAGGGAGATGATGCTAGGAAGGATTGGAACTGGAGGGAGACTGATACTGGGGAGGGGGTTGGGGCTAGGACTGGAAATGGGCCAATGCTGAGGATGGGGAGACTGGGACTAGAAGGAAGATGATGCTGGGAGGGACTGGAAGAGGACTGATACTGGGGGGTTAGGACTGGAAATGGGCTGATGATGGGGGATAAAGGGACTGGGGATGGAAGAGAGATGATGCTGGAAGGGGCTGGAACTAGAAGGGAGCTGACGGGGAGAGAAAAAAAGAAGCTGAGGGAGTAAGGATGTAGACAGGGACAGAGATTTTGTGTTGGAGAGAAGAAAAAAGGTCATACAGAGGGAATAGTTGAGAGGGAGGGGCATAAGAATGAATGTTGGGGCTAAGAAGGAGGAAAGGCAGTGTTAATGAATATCAGAGAAGGAAGTAGCTGGGCCAGTGTGCGGAAGGGATGTAGAAAATGGTACTGGGGGAAGGGAGATGGGGATGATCAGGGACTGAGTCTTAGGTGCAGACTTTAAAATTGGGTGGGAGAAAAGAAGAACATAAAATCTAAAATTGGTTGGGTATGTGGAGAGTAAGTGGGGATTCAGGTGGTGGGCCCAGTAGCTGCCACAACTCACTTTGCATGCAGCTCTGGCATCATGCAGTACCATCCCTAGCTTTATCTTTCTTTCTCTGAGTCAGCAACAGCAGTCAATATTGGGACCAGCATGATCAGAAAATAAAATGGTCAGATGACAAATGTAGAAAAAATAATTTATTTTCAATCTTTATATTCTATACAGTACAGGGAAATGCATCTCTTTCTATTTCTCTGGTGTTGCAGTGTATGCAGAATCTGGCTTCTTGGGGTTGCAATTTAATTTTTTTCTACATATTTTTATTTTTAGGTTGTGGTCAATTATTCTGTACTTGGTAAGAGTCTATGTTCTGAGCATGTGACCAAGGCCAAGTGTTCTGTTAACATGGAGTTTGTATGTAGGGATCTGTACTTTAGTAATCTGAATTGTTCCAGGGCCTGCTGCAGTATTTACAGTGCTGCTTTTTTTGAGTGGGCTCCTTATATAAGTTTTGGAAATTGGTGCTGATATGGTGTAGTAGGTTTGCTCTGTAGATCCTCAGTGACTTTTATAGGGTGCAGTATGCCTGGTACTGGAAAATGTTTTTTTTGTTAGTGAGATGACCAGAATCAGAATTTTGGTGACTGTTCTAGTTCTGCTCTGCACCCATTATTAAGGGAGGGGGTTCTGTGGATGCAGAATATATGTTCAAAAAGAAAAAGCAAAAATCATAATGCAGTTTATAACAACAAAATGAAATGTTATAATTTTATAATTGGGTTTTATAAATCTATGGTTCTCACTTTTTCTTTTAGTTCTTTGGTGTGCAAACATCTTGCATTTCCTTTGTTTTTGTTTTTTTTGCAGAATATGTATTTACATTAACACCATGCTGGTCCAGTGCGCAGTTTTGAGTTATGTTGGAGATGCCAAGCCCCTCGATGTTTATGTTGGATTGGGAAGTGTTGTGCTAGTGTCAAAAAAGCCCCTCTTGTGTTTCTGAGGATCGGAAGTGCTGTGTAGAGGCCACTGAGACTCTTGTTTTGTGAAGGAGGAAAATTCTGTGTTGAGGCCTTCAAGTCGCTATTCTTGTTTTTGTGGACATGGGAGCTGCTGCGTTGGTGCTGTTGAGCCCCTCTTATCGTATGGCACATTAAGCAGAATGTTTCCTAAGCTCTGTACTGGTAACACATGTGTGGGTCGCCTTACTGGCACAGGGTTGTAGGCTAACTTCAGGGTCAGGGTTACATCCCCCTGCAGTCACCACATTTCAGCATGGCAAAATACAGTAGCTGCAGAGCAACTAAGGTCACCCATTGAGATGGCATTAGCTGCACCCAGGCTACTTGCGCTGAGCCATTATGTTAGTTTCTGCTGACAATGCAGATGCCTGAGTGTGAGAGTTCTTTCACCTCACTCTGGAGGAAAGTATAATTTTGGAAAAGAAATCCTGAAAACCTAAGAGTAATGGAAACAGCATGGAACTTGTTCCCTGGTCTGGGTGGAAAGTAGCCATATTATTTTTGCTTTTCTGTTGCTCCAGCTTCACTTCCTACTGCCAGTACATTGTCTGCATGACTGCCATTAGGAAGTGAAGCTAGAGTGAGAGAAAGCTAGAATAACACACGCTTGATCAAGAAATAAAAACACGTCCTATGATCCCACAAGGGGAAAACATGGATTTATAGGTTTGTCACTGAAACCTGCTTAATACATGTGGTTTAAATCAGCAATATATTAATGTTGTCACTGTCTTCCTATATGGTGACTATTCTTTGCATCAACATTATACCAATTTTGCTTATAGTTTCTAGATGTACATTGACTGTTTGGTTATCATGTTTTTGATTCCTACATTCTGTACAAAACCTTTCTCCTGCATATTTTTTCAGTGAGTAAAATATTTTTGAGCTGTCTGTACAGTTTTTCTTTTGATCCTTATCTAAAATTTATTCTGTTCATATCATGCTAAGTATTTACTGCTCAGTAGTCGTTTTTATTCTGGCTGTGCATTTGCCCCTTCACTGCAAGTTTTTTTCAATACTGGACTTAAGGGAAAAATATTGGCATCATGTGAAGAGTTCACAAAAGGGTTTTGGGAAAAAGAGGGGTGGGGTATAGTCAGTATTAATAATAATGAAGGAGAGGGTACCGATCTTTAGGTTGCAGGGGGGAGGGGGTGCAAGACACCCTAGCACCAGCCTTGCCTGGGCCCCTGCACAATACTCATGCAAAGCAGCTCCACTCCTTCACAATCTGGAGATCTACTCTGCTCTAAACATCTAGATACTTTTCCATAATCTATGGTCTATCTCATTGTTGCACTCTGGAAGGGCAGCATCAGACATTGGCATAACCATTCTTATCCCTAGATTAGGAACTGGGATAATGGCATACAGAGTTCCTTTGTCTAATTTTTGTATTGAAATACTTTAAAATGTTTTTCATTTCTTTGTGTATCCTGTCATATTCTATTTGGAGTCAATATTCCATTGGTGCAATGACTGGTTTAAGCTCAACACCTCTACCAGTGGATGAGGGATAAGGGGATTCCAGAATTCTAAAGGAAAGAGACCAGGAGGGAGGGAAGGGGAATCAGATGTGATAGCGATCTGTTTATTGGATCAAAACTGTCAGGGGTGAGAGGAAGGGGGAGCACGACTGCAGGGAGCATTGATAAGGCACAGGCTGGCCAAGTCTGCTGTTGCATCATCTGGATTTGGCTGGCTATATTAGTTAGCTATGGCTGAAAATTAGCACTAGGGAAGCACCTCACTTGCTTTCACCATACTAAACCCACCCTAATCCCAGCCATGTTTGGCCACCTAAATTTGTGAAACCTGCTTCCAAAATGTAGGCGTTCAGCTTGACTCAACTTTCTAAGGGGCCCATCTCAAGTTTTTCAAAGTTAGATTATGTAAACCCTTTTAAAATTGATTTCTGTGTTTCTGTATGATATCTCAAAGAAACTGTAGATGAAAGTTTTCCAGCCCAGACCTGGAAGCATACCTGACAGTTCTAGTTTTCAGGATGACCTTAATGAATATGCATGAGAGAGATTTGCATGCAGTAGTATATGCAAATCTATTTCAAATGTACTTACTGCAGCAATCCTAAAAATCGGACTCCTTAGATATGCCTACAAGATGGGATTTGGAAGCACTGCCTTCCGCCCTCCCGCCCCCAAAATGAAAAAAATCTTTACATTGCATTTGGCTTTGGCTTTATTTGTACTTCTGGATTAAATATAGTTGATTGTCGTTGCTTGTTTCTGTCTATGGCATATTAGCAAATAAAAAAAATAGACTTTGCATTAAGGATAGTTACATTTTGTAATTAGCTGATCAAGCAAGGTCTGTGTCACAAAGCATTATGGGAGAAATTAGTCTGAGCTCATAATATCAAAGGGTTTCAGTAAATACAGTACAAGATGGGACAAACGGGACTGTCACTGTTACATCTTCCAACAAGACTTTAATTAAAATGTGTCACTATTAGATTTGTTGACAGGGGCGGCCTGAGGGGGGTGCGGGGCCATGTGCGGAGACTCAGTGCAGGGCCTCGTTTGCATAAGGGACCTCATTTGCATAAATATTTGCATAATGTTACCATACACTAACTTTTAGTAAACATGCCTCTTAATGAGTGTATGGATAAAGAGACTAAAAGATTTCTAAATTACCATAATCTAGTGCCAACCGCCAGGCACATTATGAACTACTACAAACACTGCCCATTTAGAACCCATAGCAAACCCACCATATCGTAACAGCACTATCAGGACTCACAAAGCACCAGATCCTACCTATAAAAAGGCAACACTGCAAATATTAAACCAATACATTTCAGAAAATAACAATGCATGACCTATTGGGGAAAGAGAACAAGGGCAATGTCAAATAGCAACTACATAAACAGAATACCTCAGCTCAGTTACACATGCAGAAAATAGACCATCACCAAACAAAGAATCACAATTTAGAAACAGGAAGACAATAATTAAACTGGGAACCCCAAAAGCCAAACTTGGAATGTACAACAACACTGTAGAAATAAAACTATAAATTAATTTCCTCTTCTACTAAACAAAGCGCAGACGTTAATGATGCACATTTCCCAGAGCTGACATATTCCAGTTAATAAATTCAAAATAAAGAGATATCTTTCTACCTTTTGTGCATTTTTTTTTCAGTTGCAATTGCTCCAGCCACTTTCTTCTGGTTTCTTCGTGTCTTCTGCTAACTCTCCATCATCTGCTGTCCATTTGTCCTTTCTTCTCTCTTCTAGTTTTTTTTCTCTCCATTCTCTTTCTACATCTGCTTTAACATACTAATCTTTCTACTTTTTCTCTTTCCTCATTCCTATTTCATCCACTCAGATTTTACCCCTCCATCCTCAATCCCCACATACTCTTCCAATACCCGGCCAATTGTAGATTTTTCTTCCCTCCCACACAAAATATTTTTCCCCTCTCCATTTCACTCTCCCAGCCCCATCCCATTCTAATCTTCCTCCAAAATCAGCTCCCTTCTAGTTCCAGCCCCATCCAGCATTCACTCACTTCTAGTCCCTGCATCAGCCCATTTCCAGTCCTAGCTCCCCTTTCCATTTCCAGTCCTATCCAAGTCCTTCCATCAGCTCATTTCCAATCCCAACCCCCCATCAGCCCATTTCTAGTCCTTTTCTAGCCCCATCATCAGCCCATGTCAAATCCTAGCTCCCCTCCACTCAGCCCATTTCAATCCAAGCCCCCTATGAGCCTACTTCCAGTTCTAGCCTCTCCATGAATCCATTTCAATCCAAGCCCCCACCACAGTCCATTTCCAATCTTAGCTCCCCCCAACAGCCCATTTTCAGTCCTATCCTAGCCCCTCCATCAGCCCATTTCTGTCCAAGCTCCCCCCCACTCAGCGCATTTCCAGTCCTAGCTCCCTCCCCTCACAGCCCATTTCCATTCCAAGGCCGCCTCCCCATCAGCTATTTGCAGTCAAGCCCCTTCCACTCAGCCCATAATCAGCTATTTTCAGTTCAAGCCTCCCCTTCCACTCAGCCCATTTCCAGTCCTAACCCCCACATAGCCCATTAACAGTCCTAACCCCCCCATCAGCCCACAGCACATTACCAGTCCTAACCCCATCAGCCCATCTCAAGTCCTAACCCCCCCATCAGCCCACAGCACATTACCAGTCCTAACCCCATCAGCCCACCTCAAGTCCTAACCCCAAACCCATTTCCAGTCCTAAACCCCCCATAACACCCATTACCAGTCCTAACCCCACCCCCATCAGCCCTCAGCACATTACCAGTCCTAGCCCCCCATCAGCCCACAACACATTACCAGTCCTAACCAAATCAGCCCACCTTAAGTCCTAAACCCCCCTCCAGCCCATTACCAGTCCTAACCCCCCTCCCTCCCATCAACCCCGGGAAGATTAAAACTTAAAAAAAAAACTGGCTGCTGCCGCCACAGCAGAATCGAGTGTCCCACGGGGCCCCCCTGCCCGGCAGAGCATTCCCTCCCTCCCTCCCTGCCTGCTTGCTTGCCTCAGTCCCTCTCCGTTTCGGCTTAGAGACACGAAGGGAGAGTTTCTCCCTCACGGCTCTGTTAAGCCCGCTGGGGCTTATGGGAAATTTCCCATCTGCCCCGGTGGGCTTAACAGAGTCGCGAGGGAGAAGCTCTCCCTTCACGGCTTTGAAAGCCGAAGTGGAGAGGGACTGAGGCAAGCAAGCAGGCAGGGAGAGAGGGAGGGAGTGCTCTGCCAGGCAGGGGGGCCCCACGGGACACTCAATTCTGCCGCTGCCACGGGAGCGGCAGCAGCCAGCTTTTTATTTTTTTATTAATTTACTTTTAAAGCGGAATGTTCTTTGTGCGGGGCCCCCTGAAACACGGGGCCCTGTGCAAAAAACATTCTCACTCAATGGACGGGCCGACCCTGCTTGTTGAGACGTTCACCATAGAAGTAAACATTAGAAAGTATGCCACTCCAGATTTTTTTTGTGAAAACAGGGCTTTAAGCGTTTTGTCTTGATTTACGTATGTAATCTTATAAGCAGGGATTGATTTCTGCCAGAATGGGAGGCAATATCAGAGTGGGAGTGGATTTTTGGGTCGGGTCTTACTAGTGGTGTTTGAAGACAAATTAACACCTGGAGCAGATGCCCATCACCAAGTGGCCCACACAGTGGAGGCACATGCACGGCAAACATACCTTAACTTCCTTGCTGGCTTGCCACATGTGCCTCTGCTTTAGGCCGGTGACTGTTCCCTTCCAAGATGAAGCCTCAGGGTGCTATTGAGAGAGAAGTGGAGGCAGTGTGACAAGCCACATGTGCCTCTGCCATATGGGCCCGGAATTTTGGCACCCAGAACAGACCGTGTCCACCGCACCATCCTTAGTATGCCACTGGTTCTCACATTTGCAAGCCCGAGAAAGCAGTGGTAGTGGCGTAATTGTCCTGGAATGGAAGTCTCAGGAGTAGGGACAACGATAAGGCCACCCGATTTTCAGAGAGCAAGTCTGCAACACCTGGAAAGGTTTGAATTAGGCTGCGGGGGACGGGGCTGGGGTCCTCCCTCCTTGAGCTGCTTTTCTCCATATATTTCAAAATGACCGGTCTAGGTAGCATTCAGTAATTTCAAATGTCTAAAAAAGGCAGTAGCGGCCCTTCTCAAGTTATAAGCGTGCATATGTATATATATGCTTAAACTTGAATTTATACATATAGATGAATATTCTATACATTTCTAAAATTCTGCCTCTTTTTTTTTTTTGTAAACTAGTTAATTTTACATCTTCTCTCATTAGAGTGATATACAGGAGAAGCAATGTCCTTTGCCTCTCTCCCCACTGAAATCGGGGCTAGGAGGCGATGATAGTCCATGGAGTCAGGGGCACTATCTCAAAATCATGAACAATCCCCAGAAATCAGGGACATCTGGTAATCCTAGGCAAAGGCAAGAGCGCTGATATTGTCCCTTTTTGTGATGAGGAGGAAGAGAGTGTGTATGTGAGTGTGGCAGTTTGGGAGTGTTAGAGAGAGGATGCATGTGTGAGAAGGTTCAACCTCCTACTTTTCCCACACTCTTCTCTCTCTTTCTCCCTACTCGCCCTTTTTCCTGCATATAGAGGTCAGTGTTTGAAAGATTTTTTTCTATTTTGCCTCTCTAAGAAAAATGCTTAGCACATAGGGCCTTGATAAGCAGATAAAAATAGCTTTACTCACTAAAGCTTTCAAAACTGTATAATATTTCATGATGGAGTGAAAGTTCATTACATTCAAATACATGAAAGAATGATGTTTTTCATTGCTTTTCTCTAACTCTATGTCTACAGAAAGGATTCCAGTGTCGTATCAGCATTTTTTTGAACACCAGCCATCATGATTAAATAAAATCTGAATAATCTGCAAAGCCAGCGCTGAATATTTGGGTAGAGATGTTACCACAGGCGTTATTCAATAGCTAACCAGATGTTGAATAGCACTTAGGACAACTTTTCTGTTGTCCAAAGTTACATGGAAAATTATCCAGATAGTGGTACTAAAAATTACTGCTATCTGGATAATTCCTCCGGGTCCTCCCAAGAGTATCCCTGCTCTATCCAAATAAATTAAACTTTGCAAATTCACTTACACAGCCAACAACTATCATAGCCATCCTTACATAAATCTTACACAACCAAATACACACACACGCACACACACCCACACCCAGCACACATATAAAGATATACACAAATATATACATAGATATATATGCATGCGTGTATGTTTGCCTATTTTTATTCACCCACACACACATAGATATAGGTACAGATAAAGATATGTAACTATCTTTATAGATCCAGGCGTAGGTGGGCCATGGCCCCCTCCACTTTGGAGTCAGGCCAGAGACAGCAGCACATGAGAATGAGAGGAGAACTGGAGCCAGTGTCATTAGCAACACTGCCTTGTGCCCATGTTACTCTCAGGCCCCATCAAAACGTCAGCCCTGGCTATGCAACTGAAATAGATAGATGTATACATACACTTTCATTTGGATTATGGTAGGCAAGAATTGAGAGAAACATAGAAAGATAATGGCAAAACAAGACCATATGGACTATCTAGTATGCCCTTCCATATCAACTACTATAGTCCCTTTTTTCCTTTAGAGACCTTCTGTGTTACTCCCATGCTTTTTTGAATTCAGATACTGTCCTCGTCTCTACTACCTCCACTGGGAGACTATTCCACATATCTAACACTCTTTCCATAAAGAAATATTTCTGCATATTACTACTATCCCCTTTCACCTTCATCATATGTCCCCTCATTGCAGAGATTTCTTTCAATTGAAAGAGGCTCTTCTCCTGTGCATTTATACCATGGAGGTAGTTAAATATTTCTATCATATCTCCTGCCTTTCCTCTAAAGTATACATATTAAGATCTTTAAGTCTGTCCCCATGTAGCTTATAACAAAGATCATTAAGCATTTTAGTAGTCACCCTCTGCACCAGCTCCATCCTGTTTATATCCTCTTGAAGGTGCGGTCTCCAGAATTGCACACAATATTCCAAATGAGGTGTCACCAAAGACTTATGCAAAGGCGCTATCACCTCCTTTTTCCTGCTGGCCAGTCCTCTCCCCTATGCACCCAAGCATCCTTTTGGCTTTTCTATCTATTTAGCCACTTTAAGATCATCAGAAACAATCATGCCCAGGCCCTGTTCCTCTTTCATGGACAGAAGTACTTCATCCCCTATATTGTACCGCTCTCTTGGACTTTTGAAGCCCACATGCATTACCCTGCATTTTTTAGTGTTAAATCTCAGCTGCCAAATTCTCGACAATTCTTCAAGCTTAGCTAGATCCCGTTTCCTGTTATCTACTCCTTTCTGGGTGTCTACTCTATTGCATGTCACCTCATCCCTGCTTTTCAATATCGCGATCAATGCCATTATGAGGAAAACATTTGAGGACAGATGCGGGGTATAGTATGATGCAAACAACGTCCTGATCAACTTGATGTTCGCAGACGACAGTGCCAAATTTGCTGACATGGATGCAGAGGCCACCGACATTCTTTACCACATCGCCCACATTGCCCAATCTTATGGCCTAAAAATCAATGTGGACAAGACCAATGTTATGACCACAGATGGATCACAGGCCAGTGTTCACCTCGATGGAATCCAAATTGAGCAAGTCCCAGAATTCAAATACCTGGGATCGCCGGTGCAGAAGAACAAGGTAGCATCCACCACTGATGTCCACAGCAGCATTGGTCAGGCAACAATAGCGTTCACCTCGCTCAAATGATGCCTCTGGAAGAAGGCCAATATCTCTACCAAGACCAAAAGTCACCTCTTTCAAACACTGATCCTGCCAATACTCCTGTATGGATCAGAAACATGGACTCTTCTCAAAACTGACATGAACAAGCTTGAGGTCTTTCAAATGTGATGCCTGCGACAGATTTGGGTGTCTCTCTTCGTGATCCCTATCGAAATGAGACAATTTGGAGAAGGTGCGACCATTGGCCTTCAGTCAAAAAACAAATACAAAAATGCTGACTGCAATGGTTGGCCACATTTTCAGAATAAACACCAGACGGCTGTCATACATACTCCTCTGGTGAGAGTGACTTGTCCACTGGGGGGTTCAATGAGCAGCATTGGAGAAAACGTGGCTCAAACACATTGAGGAAGACCTAAGGAACTTAGGCTTTTATTGTATAAGCTTCATTATACGTAAGTGCTGCATCATAAGCTTTACTTCTTTTATAGGTTCAAGCTTGTCACAGTTCCTTCTTGCTGTGCATCAGAATCTTCATTTTTTTCAAGTTCTGAGTTCTGTTATCTTGCTTCACAGCTACTTTCATCTATTAGCTCTTATAGGTAATGTTATGGATTTGAAATCACTACCACTGCATTTTTTTGCACAGCTTAAGTTAACGAAGCCTTCAGTGCAGATAACAACTTATCCCATTAATGTTAATAGGACATCCCCCACTGAACATCAGCCCAATATTAAAAATGCAATTGTGGCCTGCAGCATCCTTCTTACAGCTTTTTTAATTTTTTTGCAGCATTGAATTTTTAAAATATTGAATAAGATAAAACTATGACTGAAATTTAAACGTTAAGAAGAGATACTAACAGTGACAGAGATTGAGTGTAACTGACTAAGGGTCCTTCAATTTAGAGAGGAGTAAAAACATAAAGAGATACTGCTGTGGCTAATTTATGATGCAGCAGAAATATTCAATGTTTTGAAGAGAAGGAGCAGAGAGAGAGGGAGACATTTCTTAAATATCGATTGAGACCATTCTGAAAACAGATAAGAAGATTTATTTTTAAGATGATTCAGAAAATTAGAACAGTTTCTGTAAAGACGGAGGAGAGATGGTAACATTTTGGAGTTACAAAATTTCAGACTACAAAAAAAAAGAAATATCAGTAATTAATATTTAAAGAATGTAGAAATGGATAGTAAAGAAGGAGGTGACAAAGATATGGATGATATATTAAACTAAAGGACAAAGGAATGGACAGAAATGACAAAAAAAATCACAAATGGGGGGATGGGAAGCTTTACAGATGTGAGTAGAAGTCAAAGTCAGTTTAAGAAAAAAAATAATTTGATCGTGGATACACAGTATTGGGTTTGATAATAGTGCTGGATAGTGCCACTGAACATCCTGACAGACTGACCCAACAGTATCTGGATAGTTCTGGAAGAGTCCGTGGGCAGAGGTGGAGCCAAGAATTTTTCAGCACTGCCAACGAACAACAATCTGAATAACTTAGGACAGAAGCAAACTGTCCTATTATTTATCCAGATAGCCTGTCTGTATGGGAGCATGCTGAATATTGCAGCTACATGGATAGTGCCGGCGCTGGCCACTTTAACAGAATATTCAGTGCCAACCACAATGCGAATACCGTTGCTAAAAATCTGTTTTAATTTTAACCACGGCAGCTGGTGTTTTTAAAAAAAAAAAAAAAAATCTGCCTGCCATGGCTCAAGACTTGAAGTTGTTAATTTGCAATACATTTCAACTAGACTATGGTGTGGAGGAATAGCCTAGTGGTTAGAGCAGTGATCTACTATCCAAAAGACTAAGGTTTGGCTCCCACTGATGCTCCTTGTGGCCTGGGGCAAGTTGCTTTATCTTCCATTTCCTTAGACAAAAAACCTGGCAGTTTACTTTCAGTCACACCTTTCCATGAAAACTCAGGAGCTGTGAAGTCAGCAGTGACTGAATGGTACCTATTACATTACAATGGTAAAAAACGCAGAGAAATATCAAAAGGAGATCTATGATTACCTGCCTATATAAGTAGTATCAGGAGCTGAAGGTTCTAAGATGACTGGAAATATTCCACTGCACTATCCAGATAGCACCACTGAATATCTTGCCGGCTGCCACTTATCCGGAAACAAAGAGATGCAGTAGATCTGTACATAAAAGATTAAAAAAAAACCCTGATCTTCCTGACTGGATAAGTGCTTTTGAATCCTGGGCCCAGTTTTCAAAAAGTCCAATATTTAAACACCACCACTGTCAGCCACAGAGCTTATTGGCGGGACATTCAGCAACAGTATCTGGATAAAAACTGTCGCTGAATATCTGCGTTGAGTGGCACTCTCCAGATAGCTAGAGAGTGCAATTTCCAGCTGCTACATATGTGGATAGCAACTTTGACCTGCTTTGTATGCAATCTAAGGGCTCCTTTTACTAAAGCCTGTTAGCCAATTAATATGCGTAGTAAAGCGCAGTCGGGAACACTAACACTGCATGCTGAAACGCATGTTCATTGGTGATCGTGCGATGGGGGGAGATGAATGGGCATTACCGCTAGCTCCAGGGCAGTTGCTGCATGCTCAGTGGCAATACAGCTCTTAACATGGATTTACCTAATGACTCCTCAATGGGAGTTGTTAAGTGAACCCACTTTAGTGAAGCGCATGTTTGAGTGGCCCATCATGTGTTAGCTGCTGGGAACATACTGGTCATGCCCAACAGCTAACACGGAGGCTTTGCAATTAACATGCATTTGTTTGACGCATTAATTGCAAATCCTTTGCAGGCTTTAGTAATGGGGGCTCTAAGTTGTCCAGATAAGCGCTGGCTGAAAATTGCACTAAGCTGGTAAATGCCAGTATTTAATCTAGATAGTGCCAGTACTGTCCTTGATCTGCCCACAAACCATCCTTAGTGCCAGGGTGGTCTGTAGAGGTATTGAGCAGCACTATTTGCATATTTGAATATCTCGCTCAGCCCTCTTATCCGAACAGCCTTCCATTGACCATCCATATAAGGGTTCTGAATATCAGCCCCTCTGAACCCAAGAATTATAATTTTGTGGTTGATTCATCCATTTAAGATAAGAAAGTATGCCTTGGTAAATAGCTACTGTATTCAAGAAGGCTGTCTCATAAAAATAAATTTCAGTGGCTTGGTCTGACTCCCTATGCACTGCCTGGCCTGCCTTCATTTGTTGCTGAATAAAAGTGAGTGCTGCTGATGCTGGAATCTGTGCCTTTATTGTAGGATCCCAGAAGAGGTTACATAGGCCACAAACAGAGAAAGCAGCAACCTCTGGAGCCACTCTGACACTCAAATCAAAATGCTTCTGATGCTTGAGAATGCACAAGAACATAATCAATGAAGACCATATTGGCTCATTCAATATTGGGTCATTCCGAGATGCATTTAGCGGGGATGGACATCTGGGTTGGACATCCATCCCCGCCAAACACTGAAACTATATCCTCTGCCCAAAGCTCCCCACATATACATAGGAGATGTACAGGGAGCTCTGGATGGGGGTGGGAGAGGGTGGGCCGAGAGAAGAGTGAGGGAGGGCGGTGGGCAGGGATGCGACCCCGGGTGTACAGGGTCAATCCTGAGGTCAGCCCTGTAAGTCCGGGGACTTATTCCACATCGGAGGTGGAATAAGTCACCTTGGACATCGGGGGATGGAGGCGCAGGGCCAGGTCAGTGGAGTGAGGGGTGCAGGTGCTTCCTCGCAGCCCGACCCTGCCTTTGGAAGACCACATCAGGGGTCAGGCTGCGGGGAATGAACTTTGTGGTGGCAGCCGGCAATTGCAGCTCCTTAATGGAGCCACAATGCCATGGCAACAGGACACCATGGCACCACAACTCCATGCAGGAGCCGGGGGCAGGTCTGTGTGGGGAAACTCTTGGACATTCAGCAGCACAGGCTGGCCATCTAGACCCAATTCTGAGCCTGCAGGAACATCTAGCTCCCACGGGCTCAGAATTGGGGACTAGACAGGCCTGCCCAGATCCTGGATGTCCGGGTGGGCAGGACGTCCCACCTTCGGAATTGGGCCCTATGCGTATATCCAGTTGCAATTCTTCCTTTTTCGGTAGATGAACATAGAACCTCTCTCAGTTCATTCAACCTTACAGCAGCTCCCCACTTTGCATGTCTTTTTCCTGAACTTTCAATCCCTTTCTTACCACTACCCTCCATATCAATCCCATGAGTACAGGAATTGTTAATTTATCTGCTTTGATCAATCCAGCCTTTCAGTTCCCAGTATTGCACAATATAATATGACAATTAGCACAGCTAAATAAGTAAAACAATAAAGTATTCAGTACATTTTAAATTATAAATCCAACTCTCAGCTTCAGTTAAAACTACCAGACTCTTAATTCCCACTCCATTCCTTAAAATACTCATCTCTACCACCTCCAATGTCAGCCATTTCAAGCCTTGTCATCTTCCTCTATCATTCTTACAAGGCCAACACTAAATTCAACTCTCAGGTCCTCCCCTTCTATGTCTTACCACCATGTTTTCTGACAGTCCACACACTTATCAAAGCTAGTGAAGCCATTGTTCAAAACATCCAGCCTCTGCTTGTTCATTACTCATTGGATTATAACCATAGTTACTCCAGTCAGATTACTTCATTGCCTTCTTTGAAACCCAACGGAGACATATCATTGCTTTTAGGGTCAAAACTATGACTCCTTGCAAGTTATCCCAGTGCCTTCTTGGAATCCTGTTGCAGTTCTACTATTACTGTCAAATGCAGAACTACGTACAGGACTTCTGGGGTCCCTTTGGTGCCCATACCACAAACATTTGTGCAGATGACCTGGTATTGATTTCTCCCAGATACCACTCTTTTTATCCGTAAGAAATTCTAGATTCATATCCTGGCTGTAGATACATGAGCTGCTTTATAAGAAAAAATAGTAAGAGGGAGAGGCTCCTTGGAAACATAAATAAAACCTACAAACCCTTTCCATTCCTAAGAGTGTTGAAGCCCTGCTGCGCTTTACCTCATTCCCTCAGGAAAGAGGCAATAATCAATAAGTCCAGGACCTGTGCAAGGGTATTAGACAATCTAGATAAACCTTTAGCCTTGCTCCCCCCTCAATTACCTTTCAGACTCCTAGCCCCCCCCCCTAAGATTTTAGCCATTAAACTGAACAGTCACAATTACCCCAATGTTGTCCCTCCCAGAACGATCTTATAAAACATATAATTGGACATCAATAAACAGGTAAGAACACAGGCTTATGGTTCTCAGTTTGTGTGGTTGTCAGGATTTACTTTGCTTTGATGATAGCTGATCTTTGCTGACCCCAAGAAGGTGCCTCCCTAGGCAACTGCCAATTTTCTCTAATGGTTAAGATGGCCCTGTATAAAGCCAGTTAAATCTGGGTCAGTTTTTTTCAGAGTCATCATGTAACTAGACACATTATCTAAAAATTAGATTAAACAGATGTTGTAATAAAATGTTTTTCATCGCTCCTAGGGGTATGTTTACAAAGCAGCGGTAGCCACTACCGCTGCTTTGTAAACATACCCCCTAGAGTACCTCCTAGCCAGTCTGCTTTTCGCAATAGCCGCAATACGTATGCTTGGGATAGATTTGCATGTAATGAGGGCAGTGCAGCCAAACTACTCTGCTTTATAGATATTCTTTGTAGATAGCCTGAAAACCAGACTGGCAAAGAGTTACTCCAGGCCAGTTATATGCCAAATGACAATGGTCTTGAAGAGGTATTTTTGGGGTATACTAATATTTAACCATAGGTTTAATTTTTTTAAAACTTATGGGTCAGCATCATTTTCTGAAATGAATAGAGCCAGAGAAGGAGCCCAACGCACCGACTCAAGTAATCTGTTCCAAGCATATAGAGCAGCGAGGTAGAATGAATGAAGTCTGGAGTTGCTATAGGCTCCCAGATCCAGTCCCTGTAGCATGTACATTTATTTGTTTATTTATTAGTTTTCTATACTGTCTTTCCTGATATTGTTCCAAAATGGACTATAGTATAAAATCATGTACAATTCCAGTAATGTAACCAGCCTGTGACAATGTGTTCATGTGCTCCGTGCATATACGTACTCTTGTATTTTACAGAATGCACATGCACACACACGTTGTGACTGCGCCTCTCTTCTGCCCAAAATACATCCCTAGGAATTCCTGTGTAGATTGTGTAAAATGTTTTACATATTTTCCCTGCATATATTGAATATGTATGTGTGTGGTCAAACTATTTTATGCAAATGCTTTTTAAAACTTACCCCAAGTCTTATTTCATTTTCCTGCTATATTTTGCTCTTCAGTTCCATGTACAGTTCTGGCTTCTCACTCCCATTTTCTCTTTCACAATGACACATATGCACATCACTATGCATTTTATGCAATTTTTTATGATTTTTTGTTTTGTATTTGATTTCTTGATTCATCCTACTCACTTATTTCTCCTAATGTTTTATAACTTTAGAAGTAACTGTGTGAGAAGAAAACGTTACATTGATCTAAAAAAGTCAAGGTTCAATTGTTTAAAAAGCATTTATCCAGTTGGCAACACCTGCTAACCAGATAAATGCTGCTAAGCCAGATATTCAATGAAACTACCCAGATAGTGCCATCGAATATCATCACAGACTGCTATGGAACTATCTAGATAGTGCCAGGGAAGTCTGGGGTCGGAGCCAGGGCAGAGACACATGGAGGCATATTCTGCTTTGTACATCTCCGGGCCGTCCGGACGTATAGACAACTGGAAGGCCAGGAGACGCATCCGATTCTGCTCCCATGGGGGCTACTGTAGATGTCCCCACAGGAGCAGAATTGCAGCACAGTGGCTGGACGTCTGGAACGTGCCCCTATTCAGGAATCCCGGATGTCCAGCCACTTCCCCGGCTAACTCAGTCAGGCTCCTGAATGGAGCCGCTGTGTTATGGTGTCCTATCGCCATGGCACCACAGCTTCATTCAGGAGTCGTGATCCCTGGCCACTGCCGAAATTGTCCTTTCCCCACAACCGGACCCCCTATTTGGCCTCCCATAGCCAGGATCTGGCTGCAGGGAACTTACTTCTTCCCTTACCTTTCTCTGTAGTTCACCACCGAAAGCCCACGTCCAGGGAGACTTATTCCACCTCTGAGGTGGAATAAGTTCCCCATCTACCCAGCCAACCCTGGACATACAGGACCGACTTCAGAATAGGTACTTTACGTCCGGGGTCTGCCCTCATTCTGCCCTCCCCCCACTCCCGTCTAATGCTCCCCATACAACTCAGATGTACGTACAGGGAGCCTTTTTCTCTTTGTCATTTATTTTTGAGACACAACTCAGAGCATACAGATGTCTCTATTTTTCATTCTGCGTTCCCTTGCTTCCGCAGTTTTAAAATTTGTCTTATTTGTTTATTTTTGTCTTTTCTCCTTCTTTCATGTCTCTCATATCTGCCTTTTTTCAACATTTTTCAATTTCTCCTCTCTTTCTGTCTCTCGTCTCTTTGCTCTCCTTCATTTCTTCATCGTAACTTACTTCCATTTCTGTCTTCTTTCCATCTCTGTTCTTCTGTCTTTCATGTCTCTCACTTCCCGTTCTTTCCCTTGAATCTCTTTCCTTGGTCTAACAAGTTGAAGATGACCTACTTGCAGATTGTGCTATTTATGAAGAGGATTTCTCTAGACAACAGAGTACACAGCAAACTTTGTTTCTTGATGATAACTTTCTCATCTAGCAGTTTTGTTGTTCGAAAATTCAGTATTACAATTGGCACATGTTTCCTCCTCCTTGTCTATTCCAGAAGACCAGGTCAGTACAGTGACTGCTAAAAGCCTGCACGTGTTTTCTCTTTGCAGGTGTTCAGCTATCATTGAATGGCCTGGTTTTTCCTGTTAGATGAATATTGTTGCTAAAGATCAAGTATCTTTTAAAAAAAATGTAACAACAAATTCATGTTGAATATAAAAAAAACCTGCCTTCAAGAAAATGTTTAGAAAAACAATATAATTGGAACTATAAAGCGAAGCGTTTGCCTGACATAAAAATGTTTCAATTCGATTAAGTATTGTGACGCAGTGCCAAGCACCGAAGCCAGGGAGACCGATAGTGACCCCCTGGTAGAGTCCGGTACTACAGGCAAAAGAAGAGATTCACACTCTCAGCACAGCCTGCAGGCAGCCAATCAGTTCACCTCAGAGGAGGAGAGAAGTGAACCCATGGATTGGGCACGCCCTAGGAGGAGGCGGGTTTCCCAGAGCAAGGGTCCCTTCTTAAACAAAGAGAGGGAACATAGTGAGAGAGAGAGAGAGAGTGGAAGAAGAAGGAGAAGCACTAGAACGAATGCAGAAACAGGACCATTTGAGAGCGTATGGAAAAGGAATGAAGGAGTGAATGCTGCAAGTGGTTGGAGAAAGGAAGTTCCTTTTTACCCACGAGAGAGTAAGCAGAAGCTACGGGGAAGGCAGGAAGTTCCTCTGACTGCAGAACCCGGTGACCTGACTTCACAACCTCTGCCCAGCTGCACCAGAAAGGAAGCTAATTCCTCAGCAGGAGAAAAGCTCACGTTTCTGAGAAGCAATTTCCTTCCATGGAGAGAAAGATATGCTGGCAAGATAGTTCCTGAGCACTCTCAACACAAGGTATCTGCTGTTCTTAATCCTTATGCAAACTTTTATAAACCAAAAAGAGAGAATCCTGTGTGCAGAGGACAGGACAGTTTCAGGGAATATAAAGGGAGTTTATTTTACCCTGAAAGCTCTCCCTGTAAACCAACTTTTACTCAGCCTGTAATTCCTGTGCTTAATAGAGAAGCTGAGGAGATAAACACAGCAAAAGGGTTTACAGATAGATTAAACTATCCAGGTTTAGGAGGACCTACTTTTGAAGCTGTGCTAAAAGCTAGGACTGCTACCAACAGATGTGAGATTCCTCCACTCGATAGCAGAGAGCAGTGGGGGCAGGGAATCTCCACCTCGGGACCAGAATGTTTAATAAGGGAAAGCCCTGCTGCCTCATTACAGCCTGTTAATCAGCTGTTTAAACAACAGCAAGCTTTGCCCCTAACCCCTGCTAGCAGCCAAGCAGAATACCTCCTAACTGAGCTGAGAAAACTATTGAATAAAAGAGACATTTTATTACCAGCCAATATTCAAGCAGGGAGCAATCCTGAAGAAAGGATTTTACCCCACGTCCCTTTGCCGATGAGAGAAATCAATCAGCCGATGGACTGCTCGATAGGGCTGATTGATAAGCCTAAGGAAACCAAAGCTTGAGTGATTATTCCTGAATTTAATTCTGTTTATTGTTGAGCCAGAATTGCTGAAATTTACCCACCAAGACTGTGATTGGGTAATTGCAAGAAAAGGCTATTGTGCATAAGCTGTATGCTGGACTGTGAGTTAACTGTTCAAGGGAATCATTATACTTTATATCCACTCACCTGTATATGACCAGGAGAAAGACACATGAAGCAATGTGTTTTCTACTGAAGAAGTTTTGTTAAAGTACTTTATTGGAAAACCCTCTGTTTGCAGAATCCTGAGTTAATGACTTTTCTGTTTCTGTGTGCCTCACGGAGCGGGGAAAATAAACATCCTTTTGAAAAAAATAAATTTCTTGTCACCCATATTATTCATTTGGGCCCCCACAACTACACAAGCCCTTTCCCTCCTTTTTTTTTTTAAAGGTTTATTTAAATTTTTCAAAACAGCAAAACAAAAAGTCAAAAACTTTGCAAAGATACAATTGTACAATAGTCATATGTGTGACAATCAGACATACCAAAACAACTAAACCAAAACCAAAACCCGCTTCAGAAAAAACATAAAACCCAAATCAAACCCCCCCGTCCCACCCGGTTCTCTGAGGTATACTATAGGAACCTCTGCCTGATAAACAGAGATAGGGGAAGAAAATAAAATAAAAGGAAAAGCAACAGACTGCACCGCTAGAGGGCGATGAGACGTTCCTCAAGGGGGCCTATTAAAAACTACCCTACCTCAAGAAACAGAAGAGCGAGCACAATATTGATCAAGTAGTGCCCATCTATGCACAGTTAATCCCATTTTACCCGGATAGTGCAATTTACTGTACAATTTTTCCAGCTTAGCGTAATAACAAACCGTATTCCACCAGCAATCAAGATGCAATAAACGAAATTGTTTCCAGTGGGTAAGGATAAGTTTAAGAGCAATGGCTAACATAAAATTGAACAAGAACGCCTGCTCCTTGGAAAGCATCAAAGAGGGCTCTTCAGATCGCAACAGCACTATGGAGCTTGAGAACGGATGGGAGAAGTCTAGAACCCTCTGCATCCGAGCCCAAACCTGTTGCCAAAAACCAAGGAGCAGAGGACACTCAAAAAACATATGTCTATAGGTACCAAGTTCCAGCTGGCATGACCAGCATTTGCCAGCTGTCAACTTATCCCATTTAGATAGTTTAATGGGGGTAATATAAGCTCTGTGTAAGAAAAAAAACATGGACTGAGTGAGAGCTGCAGAGCGAGACACCCTTGAAACAGGACCCCATAATGTCCTCCAGGAGGCAGGAGAAATCTCCGTAACCACTTCAGTCTGCCAAGTCTTAATGAGGCCCTGATTAGTGATGGGGACACATTCCCTAATTGATTTATAAAGGAAAGACATAGCACCTCGAAGGCCTAGTGACCCCCGGATTAAAGAATAGGGAAACCCCGCAAGGGGCAGACCACCACACTCCACCCCCTTGGCATTCAGACAATGCTTAAGTTGTAACCATTGGAAAAGACAAGAGCGGGGTAGAGCAAACTCCCTCCGTAGGGCTGAGAAATCTTTCCATCTCTGACCATCGGTCAAGTGCCCCAGGACCCAGATGCCGCAGCGCATCCACTTGTGCCACGCAAACGTCCGATTTCGGATTTTAAACGAGGGATTCCACCACAGGGGAGTAGACATGGAGAAGACATCTTGAGCGCCCTTGAGCCGGAGGAGCTGTAAGAAATCCTCCTGCGTGGCGGAAATGACACCCCCTGATGAAGACTCCCTGGGAAGTTGCGCACCCAATAAAAACTGAAGAGGGTAAGGGGCCGCCAGCCGTTCCTTTACAGCCAGCCACGTGGGTCTGTGTTCCAATCCCTCAGGCTCTAACCACAGTGCTCCTTGCCTTAGCAAAAGGGCTTGGTGATATCTTTGAAAATCAGGAAACAAAACTCCCCCCTCCTCTTTAGACGCCTTAAGCTTCTTAGTAGCTATTCTTGGAGGTTTCCCGTTCCACAGAAAGGTCAACAATGCGCGCTCAAGTTCCCCATAAGCGCCACCAGGAAGGGTGAAGGGTAACATGCCCAGTAAGTAATTTATTTTGGGCGCGAGTGTCATTTTAATGGTCTCCAATCTACCCCACCATGAGAGGTGTAAGGGCGACCAAGAGAAGGACCGTTTGCGGATCAATAGAAGGAGGGCTGTCAAATTTGAAGAGATGGTATCTGCACGGGAGGCACAGTATTGTGTGCCCAAATAAGTGATTTGGTCAGAGACCCACCGGAAGGGGAACTCCGCCATTTGGCTCGAATTAGAGACTTTGTTGAGTGGGAAGGCAACAGATTTAGACCAGTTAATTTTGTACCCGGAGATCACGGAGTAACGTCCGATTACCGATAAGATTGCAGGGACCTCGGTCGGCTGAGTAAAAAGCATAAGATCATCAGCGTAGGCAGAAATCTTCACCTGTAAATCCCCCACTCTAATACCTGCGATGTCCTGATGTTGCCTGATGGCTATCGCCAGTGGCTCCAGTGCTAAATTAAACAAAAGAGGAGAGAGGGGGCAACCCTGTCTCGTCCCTCTAAAAAGCGAGAATGACTTAGATAGAATACCGTTGGCGTAGATGCGAGCGCTGGTATTCGCATATAAGACTTTGACCATTTGAATAAACTCTGGCCCTAAGCCGAACCATTGTAACACCTGAAAAAGGAAGGCCCACTCCAACCTATCAAACGCTTTCTCCGCGTCGAGCGAGAGGCCAATATAAGGTTCTGGGCAAAAGCAGGCGCTCTCCAGTAAGTTACACAATAAACGAGCATTATCCGAGGTAGCCCTCCCAGGAACAAAGCCACATTGATCCGGATGAATAAGATCCCCAATCACTTAGACGAAGTATCTACTCTCCCCGGGAGGCGATCTAGAAGCGGGTCTCTCACTATATTGAAATCGCCGCCCACGATAATAATAGGGGCGACGAACTCCATCTGTAGCCTACCTGAAAGAGCGCGGAAGAAGAGGGGGTCATCACAATTAGGGCCATAAACATTAGAGATTAGAAGAGACTGTGACCCAACCTGGATGAGAGAGTTTGCCCACCTGCCGTCTCCATCATGGGATGAACTGAGAACCTTAGCCCCCAGGGATTTCCTCGCTAGTGTTACCACCCCATTTTTCTTACGGAGGGTGGGAGAGGAGCCTATAATAGCTAATTGTTTATTTTCCAGTTTACTCAGTTCTGCAGCAGTGAGGTGGGTTTCCTGCAAAAGAAATATATCGGCCTTTTGCCTCCCACAGTAAGCCAGGATTTTCTGTCGTTTGGCCGGGGATTTTAGGCCCTTAACGTTCAGGGATAACAATTTTAAATTATTAGCCATTGCATCTCAAATTAAGATAGAACACAACCCCCATCTTGCACAAAAGCCTTATAAACGTGTGTCTATAATACATCATCCCCATTACCCTCGGAGAACCAACATAGAAAACCCAATCCCATTCCCAAACAAACAGGTAAGTCAGCTTGACTAATAAAATATGGCTGACTCAGAACCCACTACCCTACCAAATCCGATGATTACATGCAGTAACAAAAAAAAGAAAACAGCACATCTCTGAACATACACAATGTGTAACACGCAATGGTCCTGCAAACCCCCGCAAGAGGCTGGGAGCGTCAACGGCAGCTTCCTGTAAGTCCAGGCGGCAACTGCCCCGTACATGATGTAAGGGCAAGCCTATCCAGCCACCCATCGAGTAGGCCAGGAATAGGGCGCGGCAAGCACCCGACTCTACACACCAACTGAACCGAAACGGTACATGACCCTCACCCAGCTAGTTCTGGTGCATCATGAGGGCTTCTTGCTCTTCCACATAGCGCTTGAGAGCCGTCGGGTCCTCAAAAGTCTTCGTCACATTATGCAAGGTAACTTTAAACTTCGCTGGGTTCAGAAGCCCATATCGGGCTTGTAAATGCTGTAAGCGGGGCCTGAGTTCAAGGAAGGCCTTCCTCTTCTCCACCGTAGGCTTACTATAGTCTGGAAAGAAGAACACTTTCTTTTGACTCTCGGGGAGCAGGAGCTGTTTCCCTCTTGCCGCCGCCAGTATCTGGACGGCGTGTTGATGGCGCAAGAGGCAGAATATCAGAGGCCGCGGTCTGTTGCTTTGCGCAGGGGCGAAGGCCGGGATGCGGTGCGCCCTCTCAATTTCCAGCGGCCGGGCAAAATCAATATGTAGAAACCCCGGCAACCACGATTCCAGGTACCTAAGTGGGTCGGACCCTTCCAGGCCTTCCGGGAGACCGATAAGACGGAGATTGTTGCGTCTTGCCCTATTGTTCATGTCCTCAATGAACCTCTCCAAGTGCTCCACTTTCCGGGCTGATTTTGCAACTTGTAGGGCACCTTCCTCGATCTTGGTGATCGCCGCTTCGGCCTTATCCAGGCGGGAAGAAAATGTAAGCATTTGGGACCGCATCTCTTTCATGTCAGTCTGCATCTCTACCAGGGTGTCCCCGTTCAGATCCACCCGCGCTCTAATCGCCCGGACTTCATGGAGCAGCTCTTGCAAACCTTCCAGTTTGTCATGCGAGGCGGCCTGCTTCTGAGGCGAGAGCGGATCAGATTTAGATCGTTTAGAGCCAGAAGTAGGGGGATTGGTAAACTCCAGCCGCGTTTGCTTACTTCCAGCCATGATTAGATTTACGGGGGTAAAATGCACACTGCAATTCGAGGGGGGGAAATCTCAGAAATGTGGAAAATGGTAGAGGGGGTCCGGAGGAGAAAATCTCAAGCAGCCATATTGGAGTCTCGCTGGCTCCGCCTCTCAGCCCTTTCCCTCCTTAACCCACAAGGTTGGGGAGTGAGTGAAGGTGATGACAGTATGCATCTAGAAGAACTGGGTTTTAATAAAAAAATTCAATATGTGAACAAAGTCAAAAATATAAAATAAGTAGAACTTTCTTCTCAGGGATGTTTTCTCAGGTTTTTGAATTTTTTTGGTAAATTTGATTCCATTTGGGTATAACGGAGTTTAGCTTGTCATTGGTCATTTTTAAATGTGCTTTTCCTGCTGGTTAAAAGGATTCATTGACAAGTATGGTGCTAAACTGTGATGTTAGTAGATTTTGATACAGTCTGGTTGCATAATACTCCAAAGGATTGTCTATTCAGCTGCGATAGTTTTTTGATGCTGACGCAGCACGTTAACTGCAACAGCCCTGTGTTATCTGTTGGGGCATGCCAGGCATTTCCCTGGAAGATAATGCATGGAAAATGCAGAGATTATAGTGCAACAACACAGTGGATGCAGCTAATACCATCCATGGAGATGGCATTAGTTGTACCCACAATGCCTGAAAACCAGTGGATTGCTCTCATGGCAGATGTGCCCACTCTTCACCCACACGCTGCCTATTCAAGTGCCTAACACATGGTCTGCAGCTAGCGCAGGAATTCACTGCACTATCTGCAGTTGTCCCGTGTTAGCTGTTAGTGCAAGAAAGGTGTGCTGTATTATTGATGCATTAAACAACTAATGCACCTTAGTAGACAGACCCCCAAGACTATTATACATGTAATCTGTATAAGAAACTATTAACCGAGGCAGGCGGACCCGGCGCTCCAGGCCCCTACCTTACACCCCCCCACCCGCTCCACAACAACCCCGTCCCACCCCGGCCCCCCCCCCCCCCCCACAAAAACAACACACCAAAATTTCATGGAACAAAACTGGTCGCAGCTTTTATTAGCCATAACAATTTAACAAACCAACAATAAATTTTCAAACCCCTCAATTAGCGGCACCCGGCTGCACCAGCCCTACCTCAGCAAAGTGCCTGCCACCGCTAATGCCATAACTCGCCACCCGGCAAGTTACCATACCCCTCTCCCCGACTTCGCCATGCTAAGCAAAAGTCGGCCGAGGGTTTGACCGGGTCGGGGCACCCCGCCCCCGCCCAATTGTAGCCTGCTGCTCCGGACCCCGGAAACCTCCGGGATCCCGCCCCACAACCCCCAGCTGCAATACCCCAAAACCCCCACCGCCTAACGTTAGGGAGGGAGGGAGGGACGCCGGGACCGAAGCAGCCTCCGCTCGACTGACCACGCGGAGGCTGCTCGGCTCCAATCCCCCCCCCCCCCCCCCCGTGTCCCCAACCTCCAAGGCTCTAATTGGCTCCCGTGGGGCCGCGACCCCAGGGAGCCAATCAATTCAAAAGATGCGCGCGCCCGCACGGCAGGGTCCCCGCGCCGGGCCGCGCGCCCGGTTAGTATCGGCCGCCGGGACCCTGCCCGTGGCCTTGGGAGTATGGATGACTAACTAAGAGACAGAATACCAAGGATATATTTGACAAATATATTAAAATAGTATAAACACTAGTATAAGACCTGATGCAATATTGAAAGTGCACCCTAAGGAAATAAAATCAATCATTAAAGGGTATATGCAATAACATTTTGCATGCATGTTAAGGCCTGTTACAGTTAACATAGACACAGTGGGGCCTATTCAGTGTTGGATCCGGTCGGAACCGGACACACAGAGGTAGACGGGATTCTGATCCCGTGGGGCACGGCTAGCCCCTGCAGGATCAGAATCCCGTCTAAGCCTGTACATGCAGGCCCAGACCTGATTTTGCACAGCCTGTACTACAGGCACCTGCCTGGCTAGCTCAGTCAGAGCTCCTTAATGGAGCTTTGGCACCATGGCATCCGGTTGCTTGGCATTCCCCACAGCCTGACCCCTGCTTTGGCTTCCCAAGGCCAGGGTTGGGTTGTGGGGAATCTTCTACAGCCCACCCACCTCTTGATGTGCCCCACGCCTGCTGTACCCTCCCATCTAGGGGAACCTATTCCACCTCAGGGGTGGAATAAGTTCCCTGTCTACTCTGCCGGCACAAAACATACAGGGCTGACATCAGAAGCAGCCCTTTACATCCAGGGCTGCAGACCCACACTGCCCGCCCTGTCTCTGTCTCCGCGCCGCCTCTTTTCCATCTCCGTCTGACTTCCCCGTGCAAAATCCCTGTTTATACGGGGAGGGTTGGCAGGGATGGGAAAGGCAGATGAGTAGAGGAGATGGACGTCCATCCCCACTATTCGTGGTTCAGAATAGACCCCACTTAGAGGGAACACTTAGAAGGAACAATTTTAAACAGAAGAGTATGTGTCTGCTTTGATGGTATTTTAATCATTTACCTGCATATATGACCACATGCATGGTCACATGGTAGCCGGTACTTTGTACATAGATATTCAAAGGGGCATAGTTTTGAGTGTAAACTGAGGTCCCAAGTACATACATAGATTGTAAAATACTATAATTTATGTGCATACTAAAAAATTATGGGCATGGCCAGCACTAGGCCTGGAATGAAGGAGTAGTGTAGTAGATAGAGCACTAGCTTGGAAATGAAGAGACCAAGGTTTGATTCCCATTAGCACTCCCTATGGTCTTGGACAAGTCACTTAATCCTCCATTGCCTTGGAAGAAAGGCCTAAGAACATAAGATATGTCATACTGGGTCAGACCAAGGTCCATCAAGCCCTGTATCCTGTTTCCAACAGTGGCCAATCTAGGTCATACGTACCTAGCAGTTTCCCCAAAAGGCACAGGTTCCACAATGCTTGTACTGGGTCAAGCTTTGATATCCTGGGTTCCTTCTTAATAATGGTTTATGGACCTTTCCTCCAGGAACTTGTCCAAACCTTTTTTAAACCCAGCTACACTAACAGCCTTTACTACATCCTCCGGTAACAAATTCCAGAGTTTAATTAAACGTTGAGTGAAAAAATATTTTCTTTTATTAGTCTTAAATAGTTTACCCTGTAGCTTCATTGCATGTCCCCTAGTCTTTCTATATTCTGATAACGCAAACAATCGATCTACATTTACCCGTTCCACTCCATTGATTAATTTATAGACTTCTATCATATCTCCGCTCAGCTGTCTCTTTTCCAGGTTAAAGAGCCCTAACCTTTTTAGCCTTTCTTCATAGGAGTATCCTTCCATCCCCTTTACCATTTTGGTGGCTCTTCTCTGAACCTTTTCTAATATCGCTATATCCTTTTTAAGATACGGTGACCAGAATTGCACACAATATTCAAGGTGCGGTCTCACCATGGAACGATACAGAGGCATTATAATATCTTTTGTTTTATTTTCCATTCCTTTCCTTATGATACCTAGCATTCTATTTGCTCTCTTGGCCGCCGCTGCACACTGGGACGAGGGTTTTAACATGGTATCCACAATGACGCCTAAATCTTTTTCCTGGGTGGTGGTTCCTAATGTGGAACCTTGCATCGTGTAACCATAGTTTGGGTTGTTCTTCCCAAGGTGCATAACTTTGCACTTGTCCACATTAAATTTCATCTGCTATTTTGATGCCCAGTCTTCCAATTTATCAAGATCCTCTTGCAATTTTCCACAATCCTCTTGGGCTTTAACAACTTTAAATAGTTTTGTGTCATCTGCAAATTTGATAACCTCACTCGTTATTCCACATTCCAGGTCGTTTATGAATATGTGAAAAAGCAGCGTACCCAGCACAGATCCCTGGGGTATACCACTATTCACCTTTCTCCATTGGGAAAATTGGCCATTTAGCCCTACCCTCTGATTTCTATCTTTTAGCCAGTTCCTGATCCACAGTAGTACACTGTCTCCTATACCATGACTCTTTAGTTTTGCCAAAAGTCTCTGATGAGGGACCTTGTCAATGGCTTTCTGAAAGTCCAGATACACTATATCAACCAACTCACCTTTGTCCACCTGTTTATTCACACCTTCAAAAAAACATAACAGATTAGTAAGACAAGATCTTCCTTGTCTAAAGCCATGTTGGCTGTCTCCCGTTAGGCCATGACTATCTACATGCTGAGTAATTTTATTCTTTATGATGGTTTCTACCATTTTCCCGGTACTGATGTCAGGCTCACCGGTCTGTAGTTTCCCGGATCACCCTGGAACCCTTTTTAAAAATTGGTGTTACATTGGCAATCCTCCATTCTTCAGGTATTAGAGATGATTTTAATGATACTTCACAGATTACTAATAGTAGGTCTGCAATTTCATATTTCAGTTCCTTCAACACCCTTGGATGTATACCATCCGGCCCAGGTGATTTGCTACTCTTCAGTTTATCTAATAGTTGTAATACATCTTCCCAATGTATCTATATTTCCTTCAATTCTTCCGCACCTTTAAATACTACTTCAGTGATGGGTAACATCCCTACATCTTCCTCAGTAAAGACCAAAGCAAAGAATTCATTCAGTCTCTCCGCTATCGCCCTGATGCCTCTTAGTGCCCCTTTAACCCCTCTATCATCTAATGGACCAACTGACTCTCTCACAGTTTTTTTGCTACGAATGTACTTGAAAAAGTATTTATTTCGCATTTTTGCTTCCGCAGCAAGCTTCTTCTCAAATTCTCCCTTTGCCTGCCTTATCAATGCCTTGCCAGTCCTTGTGCTGTTTCCGGGTTTTGTCGTTTGGCTCTTTTTTCCATTTCCTGAAAGATGCTTTTTTGGCAACAACAGCCTCTCTGACCTCACCTTTAAACCATGCTGTCAGTTTTTTGGACTTCCTTCCACTTTTCTTAAAGCGTGAAATACAGCTGGCCTGGGCTTCCAAGATAGTATTTTTCAACAACACCCAAGCTTGATGTACGTCTTTAACCTTTGCAACTGCTCCTTTTAGCTTTTTCTTAACTATTTTCCTCATTTTATCATTGTCTGCCTTTCGAAAGTTAAAAGGTAGTACTGTGGATTTCCTTACTATCCCTCCTCCACTAATTAAATCAAAGGCTATCATGCTATGATCACTATTGCCAAGCGGCCTCAACACCCTTATCTCTTGCACTAGATCTGGTGTTCCGCTAAGGACTAGGTCTAATATGGCTTCCCCTCTGGTCGGTTCATGAACCAGCTGCTCCAAGAAGCAGTCATTTATGTCATCTAGGAACTTTATCTCCCTAGCATGTCCTGACGTGACACTGACCCAGTCGATACCGGGGTAATTGAAATCACCCATTATTATTACTGTGCTGTAACTTTTGTTAGTTTCCTTGATTTCTTTGAGCATTTCATCATCCATTTGTTCATTCTGGCCAGGCATTCGATAGTACACCCCCACTGCCATCGCCTTCCCCTTTTTACATGGAATTTCAATCCATAGAGATTCTACAGCAAATTTTGTTTCCAGCAAAACTTTAATCCTTTCTGACTCAATGCCCGCTCTAACATAGAGCGCAACCCCTCCACCAATTTGATCAGCTCCATCATTACGATATAGTTTGTACCCAAGTATCACAGTGTCCCACTGGTTGTCCTCCTTCCACCATGTCTCTGATATTCCAATCATATCTAACCTCTCATTTAGTGCTATATATTCTAACTCTCCCATCTTATTTTTTAGACTTCTAGCATTTGCATACAAGCATTTTAGAGACTGTATTTTATTCATATTAATTTGGCTATTGGTAGACATGGGTAATTTGGAATCTTTAAGCTCTGTCTGCTCCATACTCAAGGGCATTTGGGCTACTTTACTCTTTTTTGGAACCTCTCTGCTTTTGGTAGTATCCTTCAAGGATACATTCTTCCGAACCATCCGCTCTTGTTCGACTGTCGGCTTTCCCCTATTATCTAGTTTAAAAGCTGCTCTATCTCCTTTTTAAAGGTTAATGCCAGCAGCCTGGCTCCATCCCAGTTAAGGTGAAGCCCATCCCTTCGGAAGAGCCCCTCCTTTCCCCAGAATGTTCCCCAGTTCCTAACAAATTCAAAGCCCTCATCTCTGCACCATTGTCTCATCCACGCATTGAGACTCCGGAACTCTGCCTGCCTTTTGGGTCCTGCGCGTGGAATGGGAAGCATTTCGGAGAACGCTACCCTGGAAGTTCTGAATTTCAACTTCCTGCCTAAAAGCTTAAATTTAGCCTCTAGAACTTCCCTACCACATTTTCCTATGTCATTGGTGTCGATATGTACCAAGACAGCAGACTCCTCCCCAACACTATCTAAGACCTTATCTAGGTGGCTCATGAGGTTCGCTACCTTCGCCCCAGGCAGGCATGTTAGCCAGCTATCTACATGCCTAATGATCGAATCACCAACTATAATGTCTGTCCTAACCCTTCCCTCATGGGCACATGGCCCTGGAGAAATTTCCTCGGTGTGAGAGGGTTTTACATCACCTGGAGGACAGGTCCTAGTTACAGGATCACTTCCTGCCACACCAGGGTGATGCTCTCCTGTCACGTGACCTCTCTCCTCCATGGCAACAGAGATGCTGCCAGACTGGAGGTGGGACTTCAGGACTAGGTCTCGTCTATGTACCTCTCTGCCTTTCTTGTTTTCCAAGTCTGCTACTCTAGCCTATAGAGAACGGACTCGTTCCCTGAGAGCAAAGAGCTCCTTGCACCTAGTGCACACGTAAGACCTCTCACCAACTGGCAATCTACTTCCAGTCACACTGCAAAAAAAAACAAACTGTGGGTCACCAGGAGACATCCCTGACTCAAAGACAGACATTGAATTATGCCACTTGCACTAGTATTTTATAAAGAGAAGTAGGCACCTATGTAGGCACCTTATGTAAGTGCCTACCCATGGCGCCCTGTTATAGCATTACCCTCACCATGCATTAACTGTGTTGTAGATAATAGAGGTGTACTTGATGGCACTTATAGAATGACATTAACTTCTCCTTGTTATCTGCTGTGTTAATTGTTAACATGCTATATCATACTCTATATTATGTGTAAGGTACAGTGGCCACCCATTCCTCACACAATTCAAGGTTTGTCAGTCAGAGTGTAATTTTATAAACTCCCACACAGTCAATGTTCATTACCATGCATGTATTCAGGGCCTATTTTATAAAGTTAAGCATGTGTGTACTTTATAAAATAGGGGTGTAGTGATGCGCCTTAACCTAGTTGCAGCAGTGATACCTGCTCTATATGTCTGGTAGATATGAAAAATGTGTTAGTCTAATATCCAAAGATTACTAATCTCTTCAGTAACTCAGATCATCTCTTTGTCCTCTTCTGCAGTCCAAGGAAAGGACAGGCAGCAGCCAAGTACTCTGTTATCTGCTGGGTTAAGGAGACTATTGGTTAAGTATACCCTTGGCTGGAAAACATGTGCTGACAGGGGACAACACTCACTCCACTAGGACACATGCCTCTTCTTTGACCATGTCCACTTTGGTGAATCCAGGGGACATCTGTAAGGTGGCTACTTGATCATCTCTGAGCAACGGTGCAAAGCACTACAGGTTGTATGTAGAAGCCAAAATAGATGATACCTTTGGCAGGGCAGTTATGTCTGGAGCACTGTTTTCCTCCCAACCTGAGTCCTGACTGCTTGGGTACATTTCACTCATCTGAACTGGTCTAGCAGGATGAAAAGGAAGGAGAAATTTTACATACCTGAATTTTCATTTCTTGAATCCTACTGGACCAGTCCAGGACCATGTCAGAAGTCATCTCCTACAGGTTTGGAAACCCTGTTGCCTCTTGATTGCCTGGGTTTAAAAGAGGTTTGGACGAATTCCTGGGGGGAAAGTAAAAAAAAACATTATTAAAGACTACCGGGGAAATCCACTGTTTACTCCTGGGACAAATAGTAGCATGGAGTCTGTATATATTTTGGAAACTTGACAGTTACTTGTGATCTAGACTGGCCATTGTTGGAAATAGGATACTGGACTTGATGGACCCTTGGTCTGAACCAGTATGGTATATCTTATGTTCTTATGCCTTGTTCGTCTCTGTCTCTGATGTGGAGTTATTTATGGTAAGAGAGACAAATACTTGCTCCAAATGTTTGCCATAATTTATAGTTGGTTATTAATGCTGGTAGTTTTTCTGAGTCTTTTCTGAGTTTTTTTTCATTCTTGCTTACTGCTTGGGAAATTTCATACCTTCTTCCAGTGCTGTGCCAGTAGAAATACCAAATGATGACATCACTGAAAGTAGCTCAAGTCTGCCTCCACCTGCTGGCAAGGGAGCATAACCCACTTGTCTGGATTGATCTAGTAGGATTCAAGGAAAGAAAATTATTACTGTAGGCATTTGAAATTTCTCCTTAAATATAAGTGATTAGCCCTAATACATTCTTAAAGCCATCAATTTAGGAACTTAGCACTCAAAGTTGGAAGTTTAAGCCCTTTGAATATTGGCAATTATAGTTTATAACTTGGCACTCTTGGTTTAGGACTACATGTGTTTTTGTTGGTTTGTTTGCATATTCGTGTTTCCTGGATTTTTATGCTCATAATGATTTCCTAGAATAACTTTAAAAAGTTTGATCATCAGGAGAACAGTAAATTGCTTTCACCATCTGTATGAGTTCTTTCATTGAGAATTAGGAACTAGGCAAGAACAGTAAAGAAATATACAGTAAAAATGCAATTTAGGGATTTGCTTTGAAAAAAGAAGATCTTATTTTAGAGAGTACAGAAGGTGCATATTTACGGATGGCATGGTTGCTATATCTAGCTAAGAAAGGAACGTTCTGTCTTTAAAGAAGTCACAACTGATACTGTACAAGAACAGCGCACATTCTCTGAATTTGACAAAATACCATGTGTTCCAAACCTCCAAAATATTCAATGCGCATTAATAATTATATGTGTTAAAATGAAAGAGGCAATTTTATAATGGCAGCTAAGCCTGAAAAATACCATAAGGAAGCGATTATGATTAAGCATTTCTAAATAAATCATTTCATACCAAGACTTATCTGAGAGCACGGACAGTCCATTATCTACTGAAGCTTCTGTGGAAAAAATGCATAATATTATTAGAGAACTGGAGTATATGGTGATTTGATCATTTTTCATTTCATTTATTAATTTATAAATAGCCTATTGCAATATCTAGGCAATGTACAGTAGACACACATAATCAATCATATACATCAGCAGAGAACATAATATACAAAACAGTCATATTCAATCAACAAGCTTCGGTAAACAAAACAGCCTTCAACTGGTTATGAAAAGAAAGAAAATCTCCCTGCTGTGTCATCACTGGCAAGACTTTCCACAGTGTTGGCGTGGCAAAGGAAAGCACATGTTTTTGGTACAAATATCTTTTAACTAACACCATTGATGGAATTGCCATCAAGGCCTGTCCACCAGAGTGTAATGTTCTGGTGGGGACATATTCTAAAAGAGTATTTTATTCAGAGGTAAAACTTTGACGTATATTAAAATAACAGCAATTTGGAAAGGGATTGCATGTCCATTTAATTCCCTGGTAATCTGGTGTGTATGAAGCCTGTATTCCAGGGTCACTCCCTGGAATTATCATTCAGGGCTCTGAATTTCTTGCAAATACCATTTTCATTTTTCAGGGCAATGCAGTCCTCTGCATTATGAAAGGAAGAAAAGGTTACAATTGAACTTATCTCTTTGCAACAGGGCCATGGTACCTTTAGAGGCAAGTGTGATATATAGAAAATATAGTTTTCCCAAGTTTCCCACTGGGAAAAAAATGCTACACGTGGAGGAATCTGGTCCTAATATGAGACCTTCAATACAATGGACTGCCATGCAGCAGAGGTATTCATGCTCCACGGAGCTACAGTATCAAGTTTAAAAATCCAAAATTGTTCATGCTGGTTTAACCACAAATCAGTATTTCCAACCCTCACTCCTTATGTCCACCTTGACTTGCTTAATCACCCTACATGTAAAATCACTGAACAAATGTTTATACTTCAGACAGTGTTCCACAGCTGGAGCTTGTAGATTCTTTGTCTGCAACCTACATTTTATATTCAGCTAAACAGGCATTCCAGTACTCAAATAGCGTGGTCTGGATGTGCGGGCCGGACGTCCAACCCACCCACAGCCTCCGAGCCCTATTCTGCCACCAGTGCTCCCTGCACGTACAGAACGTTTGTGCGGGGAGCGCTGTACATGCAGGGAAGAGCAGAGACGTTGCTGGAGTGAAGCGAGTGAGTGGCCGGGTACTGGAACATACAGAGGCTATTCAGGAAAGGCCTTTGTACGCACCCCGGCACAGAGATGGATGTCCGACTTCTTCCACCGTGATGGTGGAATAAGTGCCTTGCACAAAGCAGTTTGCCGGCTTCATCGCGATGCCGCAGTACAGTACCCACCGGCCAATCCAGGCTTTGGGGGCCCCTGCTGAGGGTTGGATGGTGGTGTGCTAGGGCTGCTCTTGGTCTTGGCTTTCTGTGACTCTGACACACCAGCCGGAGCATTATGCGGTTTGGGCGTGCAGCCTTTGAGACGTCCCCCTCCAGGGAATCGGGCGCATGCCGGGATGTCTATCTACCTGATTCCACAATCGTGGGTATGCATAGCTCCTGCAATTGCAGAATCGGGTATAACGTGGCCCCATCCATGTTTTAGGCATCCCTATGGCCCAGGCATGCACCTTTTGGAATCAGCCGCCACATGTGTAAGCTGACTGCATGCAAATATGAGCAGGTGGAGAAATTCAAGAAAGCTTGGGCTACTTTTGCAGCCTGGCTTCAAGTTAATTTGAGAAGATGATGAGGGGCGAAAAAGGGGAGTGGGGAGGAAGGAGAGCAGTGTTGTAGGGGATAGGTTCAGGGTATTAGAGGTAAGGGGGAGTTTCTGTCCCTCTTTTTTGAATGCTTCTTCATATGTTTGTATATAAAAATAAAGTTACAAAAAAAAAAGCAAAAAAATAGTGGCTTCTGAAAATTAGAATGCAGTGTAAGTACTTCCCAATGTTTGCGAATAATATTAGAAACTGCTTTATAAGTATGAGACAAAACACATACCTGTCACTCTTATTGAGCATTTTTATTATTACAACAATCAATCTCAATTAGCATAGAGAGAACATTTTTTTAAGGTCCGCAAACAAACCAAATACACTCTTACACATTGCTAACAAAAATAAAAAGAGAAATCCTAACCCGACACACCTAATCCCAATGCCCAACCATTTCATGCCAAGCAATGGTGATTCCTGAAACATCTCTATAATGCAGAGGTGGGAGGCTTCCATCCAGCCAGTGGTGGTGGATCTTATCCCAGTCCATCATAGCATAGGGATATCATTTTCAGCTGGGAGTGACATCATTAAACTGGAAGTCATGTTGTCTAGTTTATATAGAAAAGGAAGCAGCTATTTTTCCTTATAGAAAACTAATGTAACTGTCCAAATATATGCATTAATCTAAGGAGCGAGCCCTGGTGTAAATGCTTGTGCCTAGATTCGTAAAGAATGCATGTAAATTTATAGTAGGGGTGTATTCAATAGTGTCAGCCAGTACTGTTAAAGTGGCTGGCCATCGCGGCTTTAATTTTTAAAGCAGATATTCAGTGATTAGCATTGAATATCCAATTTGCCCAAACAGTAATTTTACTATCCAGCTAACTGTGATATTCAGCTGCTAACCGGATTACAAAACTGTCTAACGTTCAAATAGCTTCTCACATATCCTAACTTAAGACATTTTTGCTAGCCAGTTAGCTGCTCAATATTGCCACTAATCAGCTAGTTCGTGGTGTTGCCCTTACGATGCCCCATCATTAACCAGTAAGAGATGGGGCATTTAACCATGTCAAGAGGGGATATTCAGTGGCACTAACTGCGTTAGTGTTCCTGAATTTCCTGGTGAGTGGAATCTATGTGGTTTTCAGGTCTGCAAACCATATATATCCCTTTGAAGATGCTTCACATATTTTATAATTTATGTACAGATTTGTCTGCTCATATGCCCATAACGAAAGTATGCACCATTGGTTTGGAGTGCATTCTTTCAGAATAGCAACTGCCTCCCTATATGTTCTCCTACAAAGGGCGGTATATGAAGACTAAGAAATAATAACTATAAATGCCCATTTAATTATGTAGATTAGCAAAATACCATGATTTGCAAGCATAAATAGCACGCAACTTTAGATGGTTCCTTATAAAATTATCCTGTAAGGGCACTCCCACCTAGAGCAAGCCGCCAGTATGGTCCTCAGTGTCAAAAGATTTGTATATCCATTCCCTACTATAAAAACAAAGCAATTCATGTTAAATCACTCTAAGACACCAGTCACATCACAAGGATTGAAGGGGCTTAATCACTAAATTTGGGACTCGGTGTGATGGTATTATCAGCTTTGACAAATACAAATATTCAAATCCTATCTAGAATTAACTCTAATGTTCTGTACTGCTCCATAATATTGTGCGAACTCCCCACATTCTTGATTTTAGACTGGTCCCCAGACAAACTCATTTAGAAGAATATCGATTTCATTATCATATGCATGAACCTCATTAGCTTGTCTGATATGATAGTTCAGAGCTGCTTTCGAAGCTCCCAATTGGATAATTAGCATTGGTTGTGCCATTGAGGAAGAGCTAAGAGGTCTCTGAACACTTTCCCGGAGCCCTCATATATCCCTATCTGCAGCTCTGTTCTTAATGTTTCTGACCTGTTTTTATAAAAACAAACTTGGGGAAATGTGTGCATTTTGTTCTTTCCAGTTTTCTGCTCAATGCAAATGATTTGTTCATTTACTTATTTGTTTGCAATAAATAGAATTCACTACTAATTTAAAATGGTTTGAAATAAATAAGTCATAGACCTACTCATTTTAATAATTTTTCTGGTTTGAAGAGTCTTGTAGAAAGTGAAGGATGCAGGTCAGTCAACACATGTATATCCCTTAACGACAAACCCAATAATGTTTTCTCTCTTCTGTGAAATGCTAAGGATTTCACTGGTGATTTCTAAGAGTATGGGAGTTGGTGTGCTTGTAAGACAAAACCAAATAGCAAAAATAAAAAATCTTGTATAGACACCTCATTCCAATGGCTGCTCAATTATTTGACTAGCTTTATTAGTCTCCAACCAAGACTCTTAATAAATAATCCCTAACATTACTCTGAACATGAGTTAGCGGTCTCTTTACCATCATGTTAGATTAGCCCATTTTTAACCTGACAGTAACTTATCTTCTATCCTCGAGATCGTAGATTTTTTTTAACAAGAAAAGAAAACATTTTCGCTAGGAGCTCCAAATCTGCATTAATAATCAGAAAGCAATAAAGAGGCTGTCTTTGGCTGCTAGGTTTCCACTGAGATCAGTTCACAACTGCGCTGTTATCCCTCATGACCTCCTTTAATTGCCCAATCATATTCAAACACTAAAGTTCCTAATAAGATAAGACATATACATTTTACAGGTAGATCACAATGTCCTTGCAAGCAAGGGTTTCATTGCAATAGTTGAAAAGTTTCTGTTGCAATTTATTTTAATTCTGCATCATTAAGGACAGCTACTACATACCAGCCCTGCTTTCTTTATTCCTATTTAACTGAATTCAAAGAAATATCAGCCTGCCTTTTAGGGAAATCTAAAATTTACACCCAGACTACAACTAAATAAAGGTCAGTACTGGTCATAGAAGCATAGAAACATGACGGCAGAAAAAGACCATATGGCCTATCTACTGCCCTTCCATATCAACCATCTGGTCCATCTGTCATTTGAGCTACAATACAGTCTGATATCTGCATGTGCTTTTGCAGTCGCTAAATCATGGTAAAATCATTTTGAATCATTGTAGGACATGTTGTAATATTGTAAATTTCAATGAACATCCATATTGCCTTACAGACAGAGAACCACAACAGCAACTGTATGATATCTTAAACATATATTTGTAGAACTATTTATAAGATCATTCTGGATGCAAGGTTGTCTTGGATGTTCATGTTTCCGCAAAATTATGATCCTTTTTCTACTGCTTATATATGTATTTTTTTATGAATTTTTTTTTTATTTTTGTGTTCCAGCTAATATAGGAGCAGCTGCAGTTTACACCAACTGCAAGTGTTTCAGTACATACAGCAGTGTGCAAAAATTTGGAACCACCTGTGCAATATTTGTAAAAGTGGTGTTTTGCATTTCTTACTCTGCCTCTGTGTTACAGATTGATGCAAATGTAGGTTAATTACTAAGTTTTCTTCATTGTAGAAAGATTCTTTCAAGTATTTATATTCCCATGATACCAGTGAAGGATTTACACAGGATGTACACAGGATATGAAGACATATATAAGCATTTGGTGTGGCCATTTCTTATTTTTCCTTTGTTTTGGCCTTGAAAATGGTTGTTTGGTGTGTTAGTGCTGGTTTAATATCTGATTGGCCATCCTTTGCTCATTAGAACCAGCTTGCATCTGGTGGGCATCAAATAAACCAATTTAACAAGGTAGTCTGTATTGACAACTCTGTTTCAAGCCGCAATCAGAGACTCTGAGTTCTCTTTTGGTGTCTGGACGATGCTTAGATGTTTCAACAGCAATTTTGTGCCACAGGTTTTCAATTGGGTTCAGATCTGGTGATTGAGCTGGCCAGTCAAGGGTGAAAGTCTTGTTCTTTTCCTTCCAATTGGTAACAATTTTTGCACAATAGCATGGTGCATTGTCATCTTGGAAGACAAAGCTTTCTCCAAATAACTGGCCTGCAGATGAAATCATGTATTTCTGAGGAATGTCAATGTATTTTGTTGCATTTACCATTCCATCGACAATGTGCAGGCGAGCTACTCCACTTGAGGCCATACAACCTCAACCGTGATCTTCAAGGGATACTTGAGAGAGACATTCGAGCATTCTTACTTCCGTTCTTCACCTTTGAAACACCTCACATAAGCATGTGCTTGGTCTCCAAACAAGCAGAAAGTACTTTCATCACTAAAAAGCATTTTTTCCCACACCTCACAGGTCCATTTTGAATACTTCGTTGCCCACTCCACTCTGCACTTCCTTTGGGCTTGTTAGAAGTGGCTTTCTCCTCGCTTTGCATCCTCTTAGTCCAAATTCCAGACATTTTCCGAGCACTGTTGAAGTAGAAACCATCACACCACACTTCTCCTGCGACTGTCTCAAAAGCTGAGGTGATGTAAGCCAGTGATCAGCTAAGAAAGTGTGTCGCAGAGTGCGATCATTCCACTGAGTTGAGGACCTGGGATGACCAGAATGAGTCTTGTCCAGTTCCAGTCTCTTTTTTCGTTAGTAGTATCTTGATGACTGCACTATGGTTGCAATCAACTTTTTTTCCCTATATGACAGACAGAATAGCCTTCTTCACTGAGCACTAACACACAAATTCACTGCTCCAGGCTTCAGAACTTGCCTTTCCCCATCTTTTCTCAGGATCTCTCACAACAATGGCAGCCGCTCAGAGTTTTCTGGTCTCTTATATTCTGATCTCAAAAGGATAATGCTGCTTAATGATTGGTTAATGAAAATAACCTTTTGATTGTCGCCACTTGTTCTAATGAGATTGGTTAATCTCAATCCATCTTTTATGCAGGATCCATTTTAGCATATGAGAATGTATTTGGCTGATTATTTATTTATTTAACCGGTTTTATATACCGCCTTTTAACACATAAGGTGGTTTACTTCGAACAGTACCTAGTTTACTTCCAACAGTAGCAGACTGTTCGATTAATAGGAGACATGTATACCAAGTGAAAATCCCTAAAAGTGGGTGTTTGAGAGTGTGCTGAATAAAGCAGAATCAAAGGTAAATGGTCACTGTATGCTGTTGAAGAGGTCACATGAGGGGCAACATTAAAACAGCAGCCTGTAGTAGCAGTCACTGGGCTAGCAGAGCTGGAAAGTGAACATCTGGGGGGTATGCATTTGAATCTATAGGGAAAAATGTAAGGGAATAAAATCACATCAGAGGGTGGAGAAGCAAATACTGGGGCCGGTGGAAATTGCTCACCCTAAGTGAAATTGTATCACTTTGCAATCGCACCCACAGCCCTGTGCAGAAATGAACTGGGAGAACAATTATCTGAGATTTAGAGGTGAAAGTCCTCTTTATCTATAAGAGAGCCCTCATCTGAGAGGAAAGGAGGGAACTGCCCCTACTCTGCAGGCCCTCCTCCTAAAGATGGCACTGAAAAGTCTCCTGGGTCCCTAGACAGACTTGGGGTGAAGATGACAGCAGAGAGCTCCTACAGACCCAGTTGAGGGTAGGAGTGAAGATGGTGGTGGACAACCTCCTCTCAACCCAAAGAATGGAGATGGCAGTGGAGAGACTTTGGAGAGCCTAATCCAGGTTTGGGAGTCCAGTGGCAGATCAGCTCAAGAGAGAACTGCAGTGGTAGAGAATCCAGGAGCCACAAGGTTCAGGAAGAGCCCAGTGGCAGATCAGTTCAAGCAAGAGCTGTAGTGGCAGAGTTCATTCCAAACTAGGAGCCACAAGACCCAGACAGAGTCCATTCCAGACTAGGAGACATAAGACCCAGGGAAGTCCAGTGGCAGATCAGCTCAAAAGAGAGCTGCAGTGGCAGACACTCCATTCTGGACTAGGAGCCACAAGACCCAGGGAGGTCCAACGGCATATCAGCTCAAGGGAGAGCTGTACCGGTTGTTCCAGAGTGGGTAGAAGTGCAAAACTCTCTCCAGATTGGAGGAGAGCTAGGAGGAGGCAGATCCAAGGCTACTGCCTCAGCGATTGGACAAATCTATAAAACCTCTCCTTTCACAAGCAGCCACCTGTCCAGAGCTCCAGCAGAGCTGGTGGGCAAAGAGAAAGGGAGGGGAGTTAGGAGACAGTTATTAAGGTTAAATCCATAATCTTTAAAGGTTTACTTGAGTTATTTAGTATAAGATTATAGTTGGTTGTTTAAACTGCCTTATTTCTTATCCTGTATTGCTATTCATCTTACCTGCTTGAACCACTTATCATAATACAGGTTGTACATACTGCATTATTTTATCACAAAACATGATGTATATATTTTGTAAATAAATTGTAAATACTATTTAAGTCAGCCTTGTTCACAGCAGTGTTTTTTGGAGAGGTTTCCTGTGGTGAAAGGAGGGAAATCCTACCTGCTAACACCTTTCATGGAGGCATCAGACAGCAAACAGACAAGGACCATTGGAGTCCACCCTCGAGGGTACTTCAGCCAGGCCGGTCGCAGACCCAGAAGTGCACCCAAGGGAGCACTATATAAGCATGTAAACTATGAAGTTAGAATCTGATAGATCAATAAATTCTGGACATAATGATATGCAATTTTTATAACTTAGCAGTTGGAAACAGGCTTGTAATCAAGCCAGAAGACTTAAAAGCAATGAAACAGCTTAGTGGTTCCAAACTTTGGTACATGACTATAGTCAAATAGGCCCATATATAAAAGTTTACAATAATCAAGGGAAGACAGGCGAGTGTCTGAACTATCACCTAGAAATCACTTGATTCAAAAATTGTCTCAAATGGTGGAGCTGATGCCGTTTAAAGACATTCTGAGCCACCTTAACTAACTGAATACGAAAAGACAAGAATGAGACCTTAACTACAACTAAATAGGTAACAGTATCCTCAGTAGGGATAATATACCCTTCCAACAAAAGAGCAGATGGAGAGAGGTCACTTTAGTTCTTACATACCACCATCACCTTTAGTCTTTTTAAAATAAAAAAAACAATCCATGATCTTTCAGCCAAGATTCCATTTACTAAAAATGGAAAACCAATTTCTGAGAAGCAAGCCCAACAGAGAACGTAAAGTGCCCAAAAATAAAAATATTGTCATTGTAAAGATGGAATTATGCCAACTGTGCCAGATTTGGGCATATTTTACATAGTCTGAGGGGTCTCTTTACTAAACTCCATTATTTGCTAATAAGTCCATTTAATGCAGGTTTTTTTTTACCACAATGCACATTAAAAATAAAAACATGCAAAAGTATGTACAATAGCTCATTATTAAGGAAAATGATTAACACACCTCAAATTGATTAACACTTTGCAAATTGTATTATTATCTGAAAGTTAACAATACCTCAAGCAGCGTTGCTACCTTTTCCTCAGGAGCATCTGTCCACTAGGCTTGTGCATTTTGGGCTCATTTGGCTATTCGTTTGTGTGCCTAAAAATAAGCATGAACACAAATTGCTTGTGAGCACATATATCAATAGTGCACACGTAAATTTGGAGGTATAGGTGTGCACAAGCAATTTGCATCAGCAGTAGGCATACAATCATGAGAAAAACAAAAAACGTTTGGTTCATTGTCAATAAAATCAAAGAAAAGTTTGGTTTTGCACATGCCTACCATGAACTAACGTGTTTGTCAATGCTGAATGCTATTCAAGGTACCAACCGGGTTTTTAAAAAATTGCTCCACATCAATCTCTTTAAAAGTGTTGCCATCACCCCCTTCCCCCCAAGACCAGACCTTTCTACTCCTAATCTCCAGATCCTTTTGTAAAAAAAAAAAAAAATTCTGCCCCTGCCCCCCCCTCCCCCATATTATATAGAAAATTATTTTCACTTGAGAACTTCATTTTAAAGCTCATTACTCCAAAGTGGAGATTCACAGTCAAATTTGCAAATCAACCCATCTGAGACGTGTGTGCTTTTATTCTACATGATCATGCAATCTCTGTTTATAAAATCATAATTGTGTATTGACACTGCATTTTAAAAAAATGTTCAGTTTTAGCACTCAGAAGCATTATTTAAATAACTAAAGCAAAGTAGAAAAGTTGGTATGGAATAACAGTCCACTCAAGGAATCTATTCACATCTTCAGAGAGTGAATCTTGTTTCTTAAAGAGGCACGATCATCAAACTATCAGGGCAACTCATAAAGCATGAGAATCTTCGAGCCCATATTGCACAGCAAGGAAAGAGATTTCAGAATCTTGCCAGCTTGTCTCAGAACTGCCTAACTTCTTTGTTAAAAATGTTTCTCTGCCCCAGGCCCCCAGCATGTACCTGCCACCCCTGAAGATCCCTAACAGGGACAGGAACACTCCCTGCTCACTCCTTCCTAGTGGTTGTCTCTCAAAAAGGGCATCTCCTGACCTCTCTAGGGGAGGCTTATATTCCTCCCATGATATAAACACGCCTACAGGAATGTGTCATTTCCTAATGTCACTTTCCGCATTTTTAATAACATAATAAGTGATGGTAAATAAAGAGAAATAGGGCAAATGCAGTCTTTCATGTTGAATTTCTTCCATTTTGGGTAGAGAAGCATATACATTTCCATATGTAACCCCAAACCAACTTGAGTAAATGCCTTTGAAATTGCCTCACCACATCTCAGAAGAAAGATTTATTTATTTATTTATTTATTACAGTTTCTTATATACCGCGCTATTCGGCATCAGCGCGGTTTACATCATAACATAACTACCATGGTGACAAGGTGTCTGGTTTTACATTGAACAGGTAATAAAACTTGGATAACAGGGTTAACTATATACATAACTATATACATAAGCTATTGTCTGTTAAGTAAGTGTATACTGTTTTCTACAATAACTACTATTATTAAACATTTATATAGGACAGGGGCGGCCCAAGGGGGGTGCGGGGCCATGTGCGGAGACTCGGTGCGGGCTTCATTTGCATAAGGGGCCTCATTTGCATAAATATTTGCATAATGTTACCATACACTAACTTTTAGTAAACATGCCTCTTCATGAGTGTATGGATAAAGAAAGACAAAGATTTCTACATTACTATAATCCAATGCCAACCGCCAGGCACATTAGGAACTACTACAAACACTGCCCATTTAGAACCCATAGCAAACCCACCGTATCCTAACAGCACTACCAGGACTCATAAAGCACCATACCCTACCTATCAAAAGGCAACACTGCAAATATTAAACCAATAGATTTCAGAGAATAACAATACATGACCTACTGGGGAAAGAGAACAAGTGACAATGTCAAATAGGAATTACATAAACAGAATACCTCAGCTCAGTTACACATGCAGAACATAGACCATCACCAAACAAGGAATCACAATTTAAAAACAGGAAGACAATAATTAAACTGGGACCCCTAAAAGCCAAACTTGGAATGTACAACAACAATGTAGAAATAAAACTATAAATTAATTTCCTCTTGTACTAAACAAAGCACAGACATTAATGATGCACATTTCCCAGAGCTGACATATTCCAGTTAATAAATTGAAAATAAAGCGATTATCTTTGTACCTTTTGTGCATTTATTTTTTCAGTTGCAATTGTTCCAGCCACTTTCTTCTGGTTTATTTGGGTCTTCTGCTATCTCTCCATCGTCTGCTGTCCATTTGTCCTTTCTTCTCTTCTAGTTTTTTTCCATTCTCTCTCTACATCTGCTTTAACATAATAATCTTTCTCCTTTTGCTCTTTCCTCATTCCTATTTCATCCACTCAAATTTTACCCCTCCATCCTCAATCCCCACTTAGTCTCCCAATACCCAGCCAATTGTACATTTTTCTTCCCTCCCACACAAAATATTTTTCCCCTCTCCATTTCACTCTCCCATCCCCTTCTAATCTCCCCCAACATCAGCTGCCTTTTAGTTCCAGCCCCACCCAGTATCCGCTCCCTTCTAGTCCCCACATCAGTCCATTTCCAGTCCTGGCCCCCCATCAGTCCATTTCCAGTCCTAGCTCCCCCATCCATTTCCAGTCCTATCCGAGTCCCTTCATCTGCTCATTTCCAATACCAGCCTCCCATCAGCCCATTTCTAGTCCTTTCCTAGCCCCACCATCAGCCCATGTTAAATCCTAGCTCCCCTCCACTCAGCCCATTTCTAATCCAAGCCCCCCATGAGCCTACTTCCAGTTCTAGCCCCTCCATGAGTCCATTTCAATCCAAGCCCCCACCACAGCCCATTTCCAATCTTAGCTCCCCCAACACCCAATTCCCAGTCCTATCCTAGCCCCTCCATCAGCCCATTTCCTGTCCTAGCTCCCTCCCCTAAGAGCCCATTCCAAGCCCCCCTTCCCATCAGCTATTTGCAGTTCAAGCCCCCTTCCACTCAGCCCATTTCCATTCCAAGTCCCCCTCCCCATCAGCTATTTGCAGTTCAAGCCCCCCACTTCCCCTCAGCCCATTTCCATTCCAAGCCCCGTCCCCATCAGCTATTTGCAGTTCAAGCCCCTCACTTCCCCTCAGCCCATTTCCATTCCAAACCCCGTCCCCATCAGCTATTTGCAGTTCAAGCCCCCTTCCACTCAGCCCATTTCCAGTCCTAGCAACCCCCCCAACCCATTACCAGTCCTAGCCCCCCATAGCCCACTCCCAGTCCTAATCCCACCAGCCCATTTCCAGTCCTAATCCCCATCACCCAATTTTTATTTTAAGCCCCCCAAAGCCCATTACCAGTCCTAACCTCCCCATCAGCCCACTCCCAGTCCTAATCCCACCAGCCCATTTCCAGTCCTAATCCCCCATCACCCAATTTTTAGTTTAAGCCCCCCATAGCCACTTTCCAGTCCTAACCCCCATCAACCCACTTCCAGTCCTAATCCCACCAGCCCATTTCCAGTCCTAATCCCCCATCACCCAATTTTTAGTTTATGCCCCCATAGCCCATTACCAGTCCTAACCCCCCATCAACCCACTTCCAGTCCTAATCCCACCAGCCCATTTCCAGTCCTAATCCCCATCACCCAATTTTAAGTTTAAGCCCCCCATATCCCATTACCAGTCCTAACCCCCCATCAACCCACTTCCAGTCCTAATCCCACCAGCCCATTTCCAGTCCTAATCCCCCATCACCCAATTTTTAGTTTAAGCCACCCCATAGCCCATCACCACTCCTAACCCCCCCCCAGCGCACATCACCACTCCTACCCCCCCCGCGCCCATCACCACTCCTAACCCCACCCCCGCGCCCATCACCACTCCTACCCCCCCCAGCACCCATCACCACTCCTACCCCCCCCAGCACCCATCACCACTCCTAACCCCCCCCAGCGCCCATCACCACTCCTAACCCCCCCAGCGCCCATCACCACTCACCACTCCTAACACCCCCCCCAGCCCAGCCCAGCCCAGCCCAGCCCAGGGAAAATTTAAAATAAAAAAAAGCTGTTTGATGCCGCTTCTGGGGCCGCCACGGCAGAATCGAGTGTGCCGCAGGGCCCCCACTGTGCCCGGCAGAGCCTGCCCTCCCCTGTATCAGCTCTCTCTTTCCGGCGGAGTCACACGCGCCGGCTTTCAGAGTGCGAAGGGACTAGTTTCCCTTTCACGGCTCTGTTAAGTCCGCGGGGGCTGATGGGAGTTCCCATCAGTCCCCGCGGGCTTAACAGAGCAGCGAGGGAGAAACTCTCCCCTCGCGCTCTGAAAGCCGGCGCGTGTGACTGCCGCCGGAAAGAGAGAGCTGATACAGGGGAGGGCAGGCTCTGCCGGGCACAGGGAGGGCCCCGCGGCACACTCTATTCTGCCGCGGCGGCCCTGGAAGCGGCAGCAGATAGCTTTTTTAAATTTTTTTTCATTTTACTTTTGGATCAGAATGTTTTTTGCGCGGGGCCCCCTGAAACGCGGGGCCCTGTGCAAAAAACATTCTCGCTCAATGGACAGGCCGGCCCTGATATAGGACTACAAGGCGTATGCAGTGCTGTATAAAGAAGACAGTCCCTGCTTGTAGAGCTTACTATCTAATCAAGCCAGAACAATACAAGAGAACCAGGGGAAGGAGACACAAGGAGACCAAGGGATTAGTATCCAAATGTGGCCTCAAAGAGGTAAGCCTTTAGCTTGGATTTGAAGAGGGGAACAGAAGAGACTTGACATAACGATATGTCACTCACGGCTTGGCTGCTGAAAGGGTACGGCTAGGTCCCTTCAACCTCCCACGGGACATGGAAGAGGTTCTCCTAGCCTTTCGCAAGGCTTCCACAAGAAAGGCATATGCCTTCAAGTGGCGCCACTTCTCCGTGTGGTGCACTGAAAAATAGGCAAACCTGTTCTCCTGCTCGGTACAAATGGTACTACAATATCTGTTCCACCTGTCGCAGATGGGACTGAAGTCCAATTCGGTTAGAATACACATGAGCGCTATCGCATTGCACCACCATCCCGTTAAGAGGAAGTCCTTCTCGGCTCAGCCCTTTGTGTCTCAGTTCTTGTGGGGCCTCATGCCTCAAGCAACTTCAGGCCAGAGGGACTGGGTATTGGGTATTGGGAGACTCCGGGTATTGGGAGACTTAACCTTCCATTGCCTCAGGTACACTTAGATTGTGAGCCCTTCGGGGAAAAGGGAATAAAAAGTACCTGTTAGTATACATGTAAACCGCACTGATTCTAAAGAGCGCGGTATAAAAATAAATAAATAAATAAATCTACCCCCCCCCCCCACCGTCCACCCTCCAGCAGCAGAGTGGGATCTCAGTGTGGTGCTTTTGCAGCTCACTGAGCCAGCGTTTGAGCCTCTGGCTTCCTGTCACCTGTGGTACCTCTTCTGGAAGGTTGCCTTACTGGTAGCACTCACATCAGCTCACAGAGTCAGCGAGCTGCAGATCCTAATGGCAGAGCCTCCCTATACGAGGTTCTACAAGAAAAGGGTGGTGATCCGCACACACCCCAAGTTTCTGCCGAAGATAGTGTCCCCTTTCCACTTCGATCAGGAGCTCCTCACCTTCTTTCTGAGGACTCATGTTGGCAGGATGGAGACCGTTCTCCATACTCTGGATTGTAATAGGGCAATGTCCTTTTATCTGCAACAGATCCAGGGCCACCAAAAAGCACCTCAGATTTTTGTATCCTATGACCCCAGCCAACTGGGACTTCCAGTGACCAAGCAAACTCCGTCTACTGGATAGAAGACTGCATTGCCTTTGCTTATGAGCAAGTGGGGATTTCACTGGACCAGAAGGTCACAACACAATGTGTCAGAGCCATGGCTACTTCCGTGGCGAATCTGTATTCCGTCCCTGTGATGGAAAACTATTGGACCACCACCTGGTCTTCGGTCCATACTTTTGCAGCTCACTACTGCCTGGAGAGGGAGTCCCAATGGAACAGACCTTTGGCCAGGCTGTATTCCACAATCTCTTTGGGGTGTAGGCAACTCCTGCCCTCTGACCCTTCTATGTTCAGGCTACTGGAGTGCTGGTTCTCTGCCGGACACTTGGGTCTTGTGAAAATCTCCCTGTAGGGACTTCACTGCTGCTGATGACGGCTTACCCTTTGCAGGTCGCCATGGCATTTTTACAGGTTCTGGGTAGCCTGATTGGGAAGTCCCATATGTGAGGACTGACTTCTTGCTTGTTCCTGGAGAAAGCGTAGTTACTCACCTGTAACAGGTGTTCTCTGGGGACAGCAGGAAACAGTCCTCACAACCCCCTCTCCCCCCCTTTGGGTTGCTCCCTTATGGTATTATCTTTAATTTTTCCTTGGCTGTCTTAGCTATGTCATTAGACTGAGGCAAGATGGCACCCTTGGGCGGGAAGAGAACTACGCATATGTGGTGCATCTCCCAAAGACTTTCTTTGAAAGCTGGAGAGATGCTTTTGCAGGGCTCCATCACCGCCAATGTCACCGATATGTGAAGAATGACTCCTGCTGTCCTTGGAGAACACCTGTTACAGGTGAGTTACTATGCTTTATCAATTCTGATCATTGTTTTTTTTTCTGTAATCCACCTTCAGTTTATGGTTAAGTGGAATAGAAATGCCTGACTAAACTATTCTAAACTAAGCTAAACTGAATGCAGAGCTTTTGGTAAAATGCCTATAAAGGTGTAAGAAATACACATGTAATTTGTAGCATATACCACAGAACCAGACATTTTACAAAGGAACATATTCAGAAAATGAGCAAAGAGATGTGTTTTTGCTTTTGCCTTTATTAGTAGTAGCTCAAAGTGTGTTAAATTCAGGTACAATGAGTATTTTTCCTGTCTCCAATAGTCTTACAATCTACGGTCTCAATGCAGAAACCCTGCGCTAGATCCCAGTGCTAAAATCTCTAGCAAAAGGTTACCCAGTGCAAATTTAACACAGATGTTTTGCTCAGCAATGCTGTAAGCAAACAGCATGCAAATGAGCTGTGCACAAAGAGTCTGAGCTAAGCCAGGAGAACAAGCCCAGCACATGCATACAGGGGTCTGTGTTAGCACCAGCTATATCTGGGGCGCAAAGAAAATAAAATAGTGTTGCCCTTGCGCACATGCTCTGGAACGCTATCTGCCGCATACAGCAATACCATGCTGCACAGATGTTCTCCTCATTCAGTGTTCATAACCTCTGATATTGTTTTGCACAGAAATACTGAATAGAATACAGCTGTTTATGTGACAGCATTCCAGCGTACTTCCCTTACTCTATTTTTTCAGCACTCTCTTCAGCAAAAGCTGAATAAAGTTGCAGGTGCTGTATGCTCAAGAAACAGGCCGAAAATCTTCACCAGCATTGGTGGCAGACCCATGAGCTAACCCTTAATGTCCCTTTAGGCTTCTTGTTAAAATTCCAGCCTTGAGCTCAACCTTCTGCTCTTCTGCACATGTCTCTCCATCCACGTTGCATAGCTGATTGATTCATTACCATCTATTTAAATGGATTTAAATGCACTGTATGTTGCTGTTAAAGCAGCATTGATTATGCTTATGCTCATGTTGTAGCAGCAAAGCGCAGACAAACCAATGATACCAGGAGTCTGTTCAGAAGGTCCAAATCATTGATTTGTGCACAAGTCTCGAACCAGTCAATTTCAAAATGGCTGAGCAAAGTTTTCAAGCATTACAACAACTTTTATAGACTTCTGTTCCATTCTAGGTATAGAAAAACATTTCATTGGTCCCGGTACTCTCCCGTACCTCCCGTACCCCTTCCATTGGTCCCGGTACTGATAAGATTATCCAATTATGTTCCTTCAGTGGGCATGGCACCTGCATACCCCCCTTCTAGTCCCAATTACAATGGTCAGTTCATCAACTTGTTACTTTCATACTCTCAAGGCCATAGAGCCAATTTGTGCATGCAGGGGAGCAGGGCTCTGCAACTCATCTGTCAGCACTCCCAATTATATTCCTTGCAGATGTACTTTTTCTTATCAGTAACTTTTAAACACATTTTTCTGTATTTTTCCATCTCTCAGTTCTGCTTACCTAAGTTAGTTTAGTTCTCTTACAGAGTTCTATCCTACAATAGCAGCATATTGGGGGATGTGCAATTCCTATGTGCCTCTCCACAGGCTTCATTTACAGGTCAAGCTAGCCATGCTGGCCTGCTTATGTCAGACACCGTGGATCACAGACCTTCACCTGCCACATTCCCCCCTTTGATTAATCTCACCCTATTACTTAATAAGGTGTGAGAGTTAAATCACCTTTAGAAGAATCACATCATGATTGAAGGATTTCGACTAGGGCTGGCTTTATATAAAGCCATAATTTTAGTTGCGGTCTTCCGCTCTACTGTGCTATCAATAGCATTATGAATGGAACGCATACAACATGGAATTAAACATGGTAATAAGAAAATAACAGCAACAAGAATTAGTCTTAAATCCTCCCAGCCAAGAGAAAAGGTTAGCAAACCAGTTAGGGAATTTCAAGGAGTGCCAAGTCTGTACTGGCACATAAGCATGTCTTTGCATATCTTTAGCGATTTCTTCAACTACTTGACCTTTATCATCTATTTTCAAACAGCAATTAGTTAGATTCAGTTTACCACATACTCCTCCTTCTGCTGCTAACAAATAATCAAGTGCTAAGCGGTTCTGATATATTGCAGTGCGCATCTGAGTACTTTGTCTAGCTAAGAGCGTAAGAGCATGACTAGTTTCATTGGTTATTATTTCAACTACTGCTTGTAAGCGAATAATACGATTAATCATATAGATTGGAGTACGATAACCATACATACCATCATCATTCCAAGTGGCAGGCCCATAATACTCAATGATTCTTTCTGGTGGCCAATCATCACCTTGCCACTTCTCCCACTTGCCTATCTGTAAGGCTTCTCTTTTCTGTCTCAGTGCTCGTTTGTGTCGGTGGGTAGTGTATACAGGGTATCCTAATTGTTCTCCGTGTTCAGTGTTTAACAGAAAGAAAGAAAGAAGGTCTGATGGTTCCTAAGACACATGCTCCTCCCCAGTGTGGCGGGAGTTGTGCATATGCTCGGTTTCCACAGATCCAATATAGGCCAGGTGGGGCTTGCCAGGCTTGGACTTTGGCAAGGTTAGTCCATAAACCAGCAAGTTCAGGAAATCTGGCTAATGGGTTAGGAGGTTCAGGGTGTCTGATTCCTGACCACCATGCTGTCTTTTTGGTCTTGGCATTATAGTACTTCTGGCTAAGACAGACCAGCTGTCCTACCTTCTGGGTGAACTGGGGTCCAGTTCTGGCATAGCAAAGACGTCCAACGATTGAGTGCGCTAACACCCATTCACTGGTAGTCTTGTGTAATGCAGTCTGATTGTAAATCAAGGAATAATTCAATTCTTGGGCTTCCCATGGCCACTGATCTCCCATTTGGGTCCCGCCACAGAAATAGCAATCTGAGACCTTAAGACTAGATACTACTGTTCCAGCTAATTCTAAAAATAAATTCTGTGAGGGATGAGGGATCTCAAACTTATTTACATGCATAGCTTCATAAAAGGTATTATGAATATGATATTTGGATGACTTGTGGGCTTGGGTATTCAATCTGATATACACAATGGTTCCTGGATCTATTGCCCCTCCAGCAATACGCAAACCAAACTTGTATCCTTGTTTCCATGCATGGGGATTGTGTATACGTAAGTGTAAGGGGTTGCAAGCATCTTTCTGACATTTATCATTTGTGGTTGGCTTGGTTAAAGTAGCCATTCGTTTATCTATTTTCTCATCAGTTATACCAGTATTCCAGGTAGCATAAAAAACACATCCCCAATACGGGCAATAGTAGTCTGCCGCTGGTGCAGTACTATAGCCTGATCCCGTTTTACCTGTACACTTCCACCAATTTGTGGCACCCTCTGGACACATGTACTTATGGTCATTCCGATACGCTTTCTCCCATGTACCACAGGTGGAATAACTATCTCTATTAATGGCATTACATGCATCAAAATTCAAAACAGCAGGTTTAGTAATGTCCTTAAGTGGTGGTGTAGCAGCTAGTATAGGTCCATCTGCATCCTTCCATCTTATTTCCAACGTGTAATAGGATGGATTCTGATGCGGATTATAGCATGCTCTGATTTTGCCATGAGTGCAAACATTTCGTTCAGTGGTGTTATAGATACACCGAGTCACTGTTACCTTGCAGGTATAGTAAGAATGATAAATCAAAGTCTGAGTTACTTTCAGTCCAGTTCGAGTAGAAGTAATGCAGGCAGTGCATGGAGGTAAAGCATAAGTCTGTTCAAAACCTCCAAATAAGGCAACCAAGGCAAAGCAAAAGTAAAGATGCATGTTGATGTTGATTGGAGTTCTTCTGAATCCTCAGCTTGCTGATCCTGATCACGACGGTCTTTTATTCTTCGTCCCGTTTGCTAATGAAGCAATTTAACGGGTGCTGAGTGTTGATTGAAGATCCTCAGGTTGTCCAGTAAACATTAACCAACTTATTAGCAATTTCAGTTGGCTTGTGAAGTCTGGCTAGTCAATGTAGTATCAAAGTAGTGTGCAAAATCATGCACAGATTGAGTTCGTTGAAACAAAACTGTTGCTGCATGGAAAACAGCAATCCTCTTCGAAAGACTTGGCTACTGCAAAGCACTTGTGATGAAGTGTCTAAGCTGCTGGTTGCCGTCTCAGAGTAACTCGCAAGGGTGCATCAAGATGCTGTTCTGCCGTCCACTGCTCAGGTTCAGGATCAGCGGCGGGCTTGACTCTGCTGTGGTGGATCCAGGCGTCGATCTCGGCTACCTTTACTGCAGTTGGGGTAGACAGGATGACGGTGTACGGTCCCTTCCAATGGGGTTCCAACGGTGTCTTCTTCCAATCTTTGATCCACACCGAGGTACCAGGCTGATAGGGATGCAAGGGTTCCGTCAAGTTGATAGGCAACTGGTCTTGGATCCACGCATGGAGAGTCTGCAGAACAAAACTAAGAGCTAGGAGTTCTTGTCTGGTTACTTCTGAACCAATTTGGGCTAAACTTCCTTTGATTCCCTGCACTATTGGTGGGGGTTTACCATACAGAACTTCAAAAGGAGAAAATCCTGTTGACTTTACAGGAGCTGAGCGTATTCTGAGTAAAGCTATGGGGAGCACTTGGGGCCACTTCAAGTGTGTCTCCTGACAAAGCTTGGACATTTGGGCTTTTAGGGTACGATTCATTCGCTCAACTTTCCCTGAACTCTGGGGTCTGTATGCAGTGTGGAGTTTCCATTGTATCTGCAAAGCTTTTGCTAACTGCTGAGTAACTTGGGAGACAAATGAGGGTCCATTGTCTGACCCTATTACTGCTGGAATTCCGAACCTAGGGACAATCTCTCTCATTAAGACTTTGGTAACTTCTCGGGCTTTCTCAGTTCTGGTTGAGAAGGCCTCTACCCACCCAGAGAAAGTACAAACTAATACTAATAGATAATGGTATCCATTGGCTCTTGGCATTTCGGTAAAATCAACTTGGAGGTTGTGCATGGGGGTTACACCTCCTGACTGAACTCGGGGTGCCGTTATAAGGCCTTGCTTGGCATTATTTTTGGCACAGGTTAGACATTGACGTGCTACTGAGGCTGATATGGTTGTCATCAGAGGGATGTAGAAATGTGGTCTGAGTGCTTTTTCCATAGCACTTTTCCCATAGTGGGTAGCTTCATGAAAAGCTTTGACAAAAGATGGTCCTAACAGTTCAGGAATTACTATTCGTCCAGGGGGTTGACTGCCCTCTTCTGGTGGCAGCTCAATCCATCCATCTTTCAGTACTCCATCTTCTTTGTTACAGTAGTAATCCAATTCTTTGGTGGTATATCGTGGTGTCCATAAATTTAGAGGTACTGGAAACAATGCTGCTTGCATTGGCATAGCTTGTGGGGCAATCTGTCCTGTCATAGCTGCTTGTCGGGCTGAGGCATCTGCAAACCTATTTCCTCGGGCAACTTCTCCTTTTCCAGCTTGATGTCCTCTGCAATGCATGACAGCTACACGTGTTGGGGCCCAAACTGCATCAAGTAACATCAATGTCTCGGGACCATACTTGACTGATTTTCCTCCGGATGTGATGAGTCCTCTTTCTTTATAGAGAGCTCCATGGGCATGCAAGGTAGTGAAGGCATATTTGGAATCTGTATATACATTTAACACGAGTTTTTCTCCTAACAATAATGCTCTGGTAAGTGCTACTAATTCGGCTTTTTGGGTTGATGTGCCTGAGGCTAGAGCTGATGATTCAACTACTTCATGTTGAGTGACGACTGCATATCCGGCACAGCGTCGTCCATCAAGGATGAGACTGCTCCCATCAACGTAATAGATCTGGTCAGGATTGTCTATGGGCACATCTGTCAAGTCGGGTCGACTGGAGAACACAGTTTCCATGACTTCGATACAGTCATGTTCTGGGAGTTCTTCACTGATGGGTATCAAGGTGGCTGGGTTCAAGGCATGACTCACTTCCAGTTGTATCTGTGGGTTTTCACATAACATGCTCTGGTACTTCAACATTCGGGAATTGGTGAGCCAATAATTTGCTTTCTGTTCCATAAGGGCAAGGACTGCATGTGGCACAGTGACTCGTATGTTCTGTCCTAGTGTGAGCTTGTCTGCTTCACTCACTAATAGCGCTGTAGCTGCAACTGCTCTCAGGCAAGGTGGCCATCCTTTGGCCACAGGGTCCAATTGTTTCGATAGGTATGCTACAGGTCGCTCCCAATTTCCCAATTTCTGAGTCAACATGCCTAAGGCATTTCCCTGTGCTTCATGTACAAACAAGTGGAAAGGCTTGTGGACATCTGGTAGTCCAAGTGCTGGTGATGACATCAATTCTTCCTTTAATTTCTGGAAGGCTGTATCCTGCTCAAGTCCCCATTCCAGTGGTGACTTCTCTTCTCCTTTTGTGGCTTCATACAATGGTTTGGCAATTTGGGCAAAGTTAGGTATCCAGATTCGGCAATATCCTGCCGCTCCCAGAAAGGCTCTGACTTGCTTTCTGGTTGTTGGAGTTGGAATTCTACATACTGCTTCTTTTCTTTCTCTGCCTAATCTTCTGCTTCCTTGGGTAATACGAAAACCCAAGTATTTCACTTCTTTTTGGCATAGCTGTGCTTTTGCTCTGGAAACTTTGTATCCAGCTTCATCTAGTAACTGCAAGAGATCTTTGGTGGCTAGTATGCATTCACTTTCTGATATGGCAGCTATCAACAGATCATCCACGTATTGGAGAAGCACTCTCTTCCCCGGGGCCACTGGATAGCTTGAAAGGTCTTGATTCAGTGCAGCACTAAAGATGGTAGGCGAATTCTTGAATCCTTGGGGTAATCTTGTCCAGGTGAGTTGGCCCCCTCTTCCAGAGATGGGGTCCTGCCATTCAAATGCAAACAATATTTGGCTTACAGGGGCTAATCTTATGCAAAAGAATGCATCTTTCAAATCCAGTACAGTGAAATGGGTAGCTTCAGCAGGTATCAGTCCTAGAAGAGTGTAAGGATTGGGTACAACTGGATGTATAGTTTCAACTGCATCATTTACTCTCCTTAAGTCTTGTACTGGGCGGTAATCATCCGTCCCAGGTTTCTTTACTGGCAAAAGTGGAGTGTTCCATGGGGATTGACATACTTTTAGTAGGCCATACTCGAGCAATCTTTGTAGGTGGCGATGAATGCCTTCAATTGCAGCTCTTGGGAGAGGGTACTGTTTGACATGCACTGGTGTAGCACTAGGTTTGAGGGTTACAATCACTGGAGCTATATGTTTGGCTAGGCCTGGGGGACTGCCTTCTGCCCATACTCCAGGTGGTGCATGGATGTTCTTTAAAGTTTGTTCAAAATAGGTGTCTTGGATAGAGTCATCGATGTAATACCTCCATTCTTCTTCTCGGGGAACTGTCAGCAGCATTATTCCTGCTGGTTTGGCTTGGGGATTTACTGTCATTTGCATTTCTCCTTGTTCAGAGAAAGATATCTGTGCTTGAAGCTTGGCTAACATATCTCGTCCCAGTAGTGGCACTGGACATTCGGGCATGTAAAGGAATTGATGAGTTATTTGCTGTCCCCCTAGACTGCATATACGATTCTGGAGAAAAGACTTTGTGGCTTTGGCACCAGTTGCTCCTATAATGGTGACTGCTTTTGTAGAGAATGGGGCTATCTTTTTATCTATCACTGAATGTTGTGCTCCAGTATCAACCATAAAGTCCATAATTTGGTCTCCTTTTGTATTCCGACCATAGGCTCCTGGAGACCTAAAGCAAACTTGGAGCCCGGTCTGTCCTAATCCACGTCATTCTCATCATGGACCGGTGTGGCCAATGCTTGAATGGCTCCTCCTCCTCTTTCTCGCTGGAATTGTTCTCGATTGGCTCCTACGTGGTTTCGGGGGTAGCCTCGTCTTTCTTCTCGCCACTGATGATTGCTGTCGTCATCTTGCTGGGCGTCTTCGAGTTGCGGGCACGTATCTCTCCAATGTCCTTCCTCTCTACAGTAGGCGCATTGGTTCACGCCTAGCTTCTGGGTCCGGCCTCCGCCTTGACCCCGCCCTCTTCCTCTGCTCCGTCGACTAGGGACACCTCCCCTTTTCTGTTCAACTATGGCCGCAGCCAAAAAATCAGCTTTCTTCTTCATCTTTCTATCACATTCTCTCTGTCTTTCATTATCACGATTCACATACACTTTATGAGCGACTTCCAGTAACTGTGTTGCATTCATGCCCGCAAACCCTTCTAACTTCTGTAATTTACGTCTAATGTCTGGTTGAGACTGGTTTACAAAAGCAGAATTCACCATACATAAACTTCCTGGTGCCTCGGGATCATAGGGGGTATACATCCTGTATGCTTCAGTTAGTCTTTCATAAAAATCTGCTGGGCTCTCATCTACACCTTGGATAACTCCTGCAACTTTGGAAAGGTTCATAGCTTTCTGGCCCCCCCTTTTCAGGCCTTGTAAAAAGCCTTGGCGAAAACGGGCTAGGGCTGTGGTTCCTTCTTCGGTATTTGGGTCCCAATGGGGGTCTTCATTCGGGAATTCTTTCTGAGCCGCTTCCCGATAGTCTATTCTGCTCAGTCCCTGCCCCAGAGCTACAGGGTTATCTGACATCCACTCAATAGTTGCTTTTCTAATTCGTGCTCGCTCCTCTGTCGTGAATAGGGTGGTCAGGAGCTGACGGCAATCTGGCCAGGTGGGTTGGTGGGTTTCCATAATAGTAGTTACTAATTCTGTCAGCTCCTGGGGCTTGCTAGTATAGGAGGCATAATGCGACCTCCAATTTAACAGATCAGTTGTTGAGAAAGGGATATACACATAAGTTAAGGGTCCCGCCACCACCTCTTCATTATCGTTCTTTATGGGCACTCCAGGGACTTGCCGTAAAGGCAGCATCTTGGCGGGAGCTGTCTTTTGGGATCTAAGGACTGTTTTCTTAACTATCTTCCTGGGGACTACTTTTGCTTTCTCAACAGGTTTCACTTTGGGTGTCTCTTTTGCCGGCCCGCTGGCACTAGCAACTGCTTGTACGCTATCATCTTCACTTTGGACATTTTCTTTTTCATCCTCTTCTCCCTCTACTTCTGACTTGCTTTTTATGGCATCCTCTTCTTCAACTAATTCCTCTCTCTGCCCTCCAGGAGGGGGTTCAGGGGTTGGGTCCCGCTCCGGCCGTCTCTGGGGTTCTGGGGCCGGACGCCGGGCTACTCTTATCGGACCTGGGGTTCGGGGCTGTCTGAGGATTATCTCCGGGGAATCAGGATCTACCAGGATGGGTTTCTTCCTGGACTTCTTATCCTGTTCTTTCATTCTAGGCTGTTCCGTTTTCTGTCTAGAATCTGTTTTAGCTAACATTATTCTGCACTGTTCCTCATAACAGCGCTGCGCTCAGGGGGGCGGATCTTCACAAATACTTAACCAGGAATCTATATAGGGGTACTGATCGGGGTGCGCTATCCGCACTCTGCGGTGTACTGACTGAATAATCTCTACATTAAACGTTCCCTCTCGGGGCCAGATGGGGTCTAGATCGGGCCACTCCCTAGTACACAAAATCTGCAAACGGGCTGCTGTCATTTTAATACCATAATCTCCTGAATATCCCTCTTTAAAATGTGCGATCATACATTCTAATGGAGTGTTTCTAGTAGACCCCGCCCCTCCCATTTCGATGTGTGCGCGCAACAACAGACAAAAGGGAAAAGGAGGGCGGACCGTGGGTAAGGGGTCCTCACGGCCCTAGAAACGTATAGGGAGTACAAATAACAAGACAAGACGACAATCGCTTCCCCCTTTTCGCGACCTGAACGCGCTCGCCCGGTCAGGAAATGCGCTACTCAGGGGTCCGCCTTCACTTGGTCCGTGCTGCCAGACCTCTCATTCACACTTCGTTCACACAATCATGCTAGCAACGTATCCCAGAATGCATTCGTTTCTATCTATTCTGACTAGTCTTTTTCCCAATTACAATAAGGATGAGGGTTTCACCCGGCGAATTCCCATGCGGGGTTACTCGGCCCTTCCTTGAGAGGTGATCAGGCTCTCTTACCAATTCCCAATATCTCGAGATTACAAATTCCAAATTCCAAGTTCCAATGGCAGTACTGCTCTTTCTATTTCTGTCTAGACACCAAATCAAAACTATACTCACCGGATCCGGTCCTCAAACTTCCCAAGCAGGCGCATGAGTTGGACCTCGGACTCCCCTCACTCGGGTTTGAGGCGTTGGCTCCAGCCGGGCCCGGCACCCGCCGAGGTCCGACCAGCTCCCTCCGATACAAGGGACCGGTGGCGCCAGGGAGCAGCCCTCGTCGGAAGGGCGCGATCCCGGCAGGACCAAGCCTATAGAGGCGGAAAGTCGTGGTATATTGCCCTATATACACTTTGATTCCACAACTTCCCGGCCAACGCACCAAGAATATGTAGCAGCAAAGCGCAGACAAACCAATGATACCAGGAGTCTGTTCAGAAGGTCCAAATCATTGATTTGTGCACAAGTCTCGAACCAGTCAATTTCAAAATGGCTGAGCAAAGTTTTCAAGCATTACAACAACTTTTATAGACTTCTGTTCCATTCTAGGTATAGAAAAACATTTCATTGGTCCCGGTACTCTCCCGTACCTCCCGTACCCCTTCCATTGGTCCCGGTACTGATAAGATTATCCAATTATGTTCCTTCAGTGGGCATGGCACCTGCATACCCCCCTTCTAGTCCCAATTACAATGGTCAGTTCATCAACTTGTTACTTTCATACTCTCAAGGCCATAGAGCCAATTTGTGCATGCAGGGGAGCAGGGCTCTGCAACTCATCTGTCAGCACTCCCAATTATATTCCTTGCAGATGTACTTTTTCTTATCAGTAACTTTTAAACACATTTTTCTGTATTTTTCCATCTCTCAGTTCTGCTTACCTAAGTTAGTTTAGTTCTCTTACAGAGTTCTATCCTACAATAGCAGCATATTGGGGGATGTGCAATTCCTATGTGCCTCTCCACAGGCTTCATTTACAGGTCAAGCTAGCCATGCTGGCCTGCTTATGTCAGACACCGTGGATCACAGGCCTTCACCTGCCACAATGTTAGACCCCTTCCTGCATTCTGTGCCCACACTAGGGCAGAAAATTGAATGTATACACTGCTGTTGGTAGCATACTTAGCTGTATCGAGCCCTAAGTCTGTACCTGCAACAATGAAGGGTTAAAAGACTTGCACAGGATTACAAGGCATGCCAGTGGGATTTGAACCCTGTTTTATGGCTTTGCTTCTCTGAATGAGCCTGATCTCAGGGTCTGGTTAGTACTTGAATGCCAGGTGCTATAGACTTACTGCATCAAAGAAAAGCCTGGCAATCTAATTCTGGCTGCACCTTGCCAAGGAGGCCCAGGGGTTGGGTTGCCAGGAGTCAGCATTGACTTGATGGCAGGCTGTTGCTTTAGCCAATAGGCTTCTTTGCCACTCCCTTGTAAGATGACATCATCCAGAGCTATGCACTTGTAACTGCTGGCCCTTCCACATGCAAGCAGCTGGTTTTGCAACCTATGCAGTTAAGTGCCACCACTTATGCACATAAGTGCAGGATTTTACAAAACTGGATATTTAAGGGAGTCAGTTGAGAAACCGAGTTGCAGAACTATAACTTTTGGATCCAAATCCTAAATCCAAATGAACAGTTCACTGATACACGTGCTTCAGAGAAGTTGTAAATGCCGACTAGATTTTTTTAAAGTATGTGTGTATTGCTGTTGCAAAATTGGAAATACATTCAGGCCCACCCATATCATGCCCACAACATACGGTGTGTGTTGTTGATATGCATGTGTAAGTATCAGCAGGGCCAGTGTTAGTGGCTGGCAAACAGGGCAATTGCTCTGGGCCCCAGTGACACAGGGGCCCCCAAATATTCCTCAAACTGAAAGAGATATGGCCCAGAGGCTTTACTTTATAAAATAGGCCCCAAATAAATGCCTACGTGCAAGATTATAGAATTATTCTCTATGCATAGTGTTGAGGTGGCCTAAGGGCAGAGCTGTCAGTTATCATATAATGGAGATTTTTAGTGCTGGTATATTGATAGCTAGTTGGATAGCTAAGGATAGCAAAATTATACTTTAAATGGATATCTGAACAGCAGCACTATATGGATAATGCCAGTCCTGACTGTAGTGGCCATATATCCACTGCCACTGTTTGACTATTGCTGCTGAATATCCAATTTCTATTATGCCATGTTTGTTGGCATTTTAAAAAAGTGCTGTCCATGGTGGCTAAATATTGGCCCATATGTGATTTAGGGAACTCTTGTTAACTAGTACTTATCCTTATGTAAATATTATACTGAATATTCCTAATCCAAAAGAAAAATATTGTGGGGTAGATTCCGATCTGGTTTGGATGTCCACCCCCACTAAATGCCCAGGACCGTATTCCCTGCCCAAAGCTCCCCACACATTCAAAGGAGATGTGTGGGGAGCCCTGGATGGGGGCAGGCAGAGGCAGTGATGGGGAGGAAAGTGGGTGGCCGGGGGCAGGGTGCACAACCCGGACGTACAGGACCGATTCCAGTCACAGTCCTGTACGTTCAGGTTCAACAGGATTGATGGGGGACATATTCCACCTCAGAGGCGGAATAAGTCCCCCTGGATTGCGGCCCTTCCAGCAGCCAGGGCCAGTAAGCAGGGTAAAGAGGTGCAGGGGGTTTCCCGTAGCCCAACCCTGGCCATGGTTGGCTGATTGGGGGGTCGAGCTGCGGGGAAAGACATTTGCGGGGTCCACTGGTGATCACGGCTCCTGCATGGAGCCACGATGGCATGGCAACAGGATGCAGGTGCCTGGCTGGGCTAGCCTGGTAAGTGTTGGGACGTCCGGGGTACCTGAATCGGGGCATGCCTTGGATGTCCCAGCCTTATGCTGAAATTTTGCTCCCGTAGAGCCATCTAGCCCCCACAGGAGCAGAATTGGGTGCATCCCTGGGCCATCCTGTTATCTCGATGTCCAGAGGGCCCAGGGACATATATCTCGGAATTGGCCTCTCTACACATACACATAGGGATCCATAGTTGAATCCTACTTTTGAAATATTTACAAGTTCATTGTTCATTCTACTGTTATATTCATTGTTCATTCTACTGCTTTGTGCCACAGTTCTTAGTTCCATGGCAGTAGCACTTATCAACATATCATAATGATTTTCTACATAAAACTGAATTCTTATTAAGATTAAGGACTCCTTTTACGAAATACATAGAGGGTCATTTTAAAAGGTTTAGCTGTGATTTGGATGTCTGAAGACATGCACGTGGACAATGAAATCATGGACACATCTCCGTAGCCATTCTACAAATGATGTTCGCAAACGTCTCCAGTGCGAAGATGTTTAAATAGGCATTTGATCTCAGAAATGTGTTTATACCTGCTCCACAAACAAATAAGCATCAGGGAATTGATTGATTTCACCTTAAAACATCCAGAGTGTAGGGAAGATGGAGAATTAAGTGACTAGCTTTAGATCACAAAGGTCCACACTGGGATTGGAACCCTGACCCTCTGCCCTTAAGTCACTGCTCTAACCATTATGTTGCTAGACATCTTGGTGCTAGAATGCTATCCTGGGGGTATCTAGATAGATGTTTGATAAACATGCATATTGGGCACATCCGCGCTTCTAAAATCATGCTTGAACTTGCACATGGCTGCTTTTTTTTTTTTTTTTTTTTACTTTCTTGCTTTGATGTCCCAGATTGCACTGGGACGCCCCACTGTGAAATGTGCCTCTTAGCATGTGCTATTTGCTGCATTTCCCTTTTTATTCCCATGAACTCCGTGGAAGATAACACATGCTATGTGTTAGTCAAAGGGGCCCCAAATGATGGTTGCAAGTATCTAGTGAAGGAATCAAGTGAAGGCATGTTCATCTCAGAAGCCACCTTGAACATAAAGATCAGCTGTGCTAGTCCTGTAGCTAAGCAGCTGCAAGAAATTCTGGGAGACTAACTCCTTTTAAGATGTTCACATTTATCACAGAGCTCCATCTCCGCAACTTGAAATAAAGGGAAAGGATGGAGAGTGCCTACTTAAAAAAAAGAGAGGGTAAAAACTGTCATTTAGAAAGACAGGAAAAAAAAAAAAAGAAAATGAATGAGAAGCCTCAGAAAACTGCTACAATTTTCTGATGTACAGCCGAGTTTTCATGAACTCTAGAACAGCAGCTCAAGTATTTCTTGGTTTCAAGAGTTATCTGCTATTTTCAAGCACATAATAAGTCCCGCAGAGTAACATATGTAAATTTCATTCTTTGTGGATCCGTATCAATTTTTAACGCATTTAACTTTTCAAAAATAACATGTGATCCTTCTTGATCTACGGCCCTTATGAATTATGTGACTCTAAATTCTCCTCCATCCGCCCTTTTCAACAATTATATTCATCCTGAATTATGAGAGAGATAGTGTAAATACGCCGATTCAAACAGGTCTAGACAAATGCATGAACATTCAACAGCAAATACAAACCTTGGAAAAAGTCACACCTTTCACCTGTTTAGAAATGTTTCCAAAACACATCTATTCCAGCAGAATTATTTCACCATGGAATTCAACATGAGCATTTTTGACAATTTACATAAATTATAAATGTTCACCCTGGCATATTGGATCCCTGGTTTTATTCTAAAATGAAAATTGCATGTTAACTTGCCATTTTCTGCTGTTGTAGCCAAATGTAGGCACATGCAGTAATAAAACTGGGCAATTAACAAAGCAAAGTATACAAATGGCGTACAAGAGTCAGACTGATATTCAACCTCAGTAGTCAGTGGGTTTTTTAATGCCAGTCACCATGACTGAAAAAAATCCCGTTATTCATTGCCAACCTGTAGATAATGGTTGGCGATGAATATTCAGATTCAGCGATGACCAGCACCACTATCCCGCTATCCAGTTAGCAGCAATATTGAGCCCATTATCGAGATAGATAAGCAGATGAAGTTAGGACAATCTTTTTAATGTCCAACTTTATCCAAGCAGTTATCTGTTAGCTAATTGGATAACTTCTAACTCCTCCCAAGCTCCGCCCCTGGAATGTCAGAGCGTTATCCATTCTGAATCAGTCGAAGCTGGTGCAGACCCTTTGTAGTCGCACCAGTGTGCAGTGCATTACAGTAATCCAGCCTTGATGTTATGTGACAAGAGATGCCTCCTCGATGTATGGAGAGAGATTGCCTAGTTGTCAGAGGTGACAGAAGCAGCTCCTGAAGGTTGTTTGGATTTGGGAAATCAGTGTAAGAATTGAGTCCAGCTGTATTCCAAGCAGGGCTGCTTTTACCTATGGGCACAAGGAGCAGCTGCCCCAGGACCATGCATAATGTGGGCCCAGTTGCCCTGCTGCCCATAGGTAAAAGCATCCCTTTCCTCAGGCTGCTTGTGCTTTAGTGAACAGACCGGTGACTTCCTGCTTCTGGTCTGTTCACTAAAGTGTGAGTGGCCTGAGGGAGAAGAAGGTAGGAACAAGGCCGCTGACCAGTGTTCCCGCTAAGCAGCGTGAAGCTGCACAGGAGTCCTCCGCTGGCATTCTTGCCAGTGGGGGGAGGTGCAACGCAATCAATATTAGGATAGCGCAGCATAGTCAGGTCCCGAGGGATAGGCAGACCTATCCACATGCACGCAGGATCATTCCTTTCACCCTGATAATGAAACTTCAGTCTTTTGCTCGGAAGGTAGCCTATGATGTAAAAACTCTTTGTTCCTTGATGTCAAGCAGCATATGGTTAACTTATGGAGTAACAAAATAATGTTGCTATAGTTTTTTTAAGGCAGTCTTGAACACACCATGTGAATCTGTTAAGTCCATAGTTTTCTTTTAAAACACACACTGTCAGATGACTGTTATTAAGGCTGTTGTAGTTTAATATTATTGCAGCGTTTGTAAAGTAGCTTTTTTAAGGCAGTTCCCTAAATGTTATTTTTTGTGCTGTTTGCATTTGTTAGGCTCGTACTTTTGGTTTTAGTTATTAAAGGTGCAAGCATGATGGATTTTCCCTCCTCTTCTTCCCTCCTTTTCTCCTCCCTCCTTTTCCTTTGCCCTCCACATCCCTCCCACCTTTCCTTTCACTCCCCGCTTCCCAAATGCCAGCCCTAGGCATATTCAGGACCCTCTCCACCACAGGCTGTCAGACCCCACGCCCCGTGCTAGCTGAATATCTCTGCCTCTTTCTCCAGCTGCTGCTACATGATGCACGAGCCTTGCAGCAGTGACAGCAACAGAAAAGACCCTAGGAGGGGCTAACTACAGGGGGCTCCCACTGTTGGCTGCAGACCCTGCCCTCCCTGAAAAATTCAACATACTGGTGCAGTATGCACAGTGACCTCTGCCTCATGACCAATCAGGTGCCTGCTGTGCAGGTTTTTTTAGCTGGTAAACAAAGGGGATGCACAGCCGCAGTATCGGTAGCTGAGCAGTCGCCTGCAGCATATCATGGCCTAATGCAACTTTCCTTCCCTTCTTGATTGGATCCTGTATCATTCCCAGCCAGGCCACTAATATACCACTGATGCCAAGGGTGGCTCTATCATTAGGCAGGGTGAGACAGCCAATGCTGGGTGCCCCCAAACCACTTCACCAGCAGCTGCCTCACTCGTGCCTGATTTTGTTTCTTAATATACATAATGCCGCCTGGCCGCCGCCGCCGCCACCTTTGCTGCTGCTACTTCCCGACGTCAACAGCGGCAGTGGTAATTGAATATGCTCTAAACGTGGGGTCCTTGTGACATCTGCACACTTTGAAGGCCATGCTGCTTGCACTTCCTCTAATGGATATTTCTGTGTTGGGAATGCATCAGAGAAGCCCGTCTCAAAGGCCCCACATTTAGAGCAGATTCTATCGTCACTGCATCTGAGTTTGGTAGAAGTGAGAGCCACAGAGATGATAGCGCTGAGTGGGGAGATCAAAAGCTGAACATAGATGAATGAATGGGAGGTGAGAGTTCCTGAGGGAGGAGGCTGATTGTCAGAGGGAGGGAAGTTAAGAGATGCTGATTGTAGTGGAGGGGTTAAAGGAGAGATGCTAGGGGCTAAAGAACATGGGGGAGAAAGGACATGAGATGCTGTGTGCTTGGGAGGGAGACAAGAAATGCTTAGCATGGGGGTCAGTGAGATAGAAAATACTGTATAAGATGCTGAGTGCTGGGGTGGAAGACAAGATATACTTGGCATGGAGGGTCAGTGAAATGGGGAAAGAGATGCTGAGGTTTAAAGATCATAGAGGCTGGGGGGAGAGGAAGGGAGGATATAAGATGCTTGGCATTGGGGGCCAGTGAGACAGAGGGGGGATGCTGGAAATGGGGGGGGGGGGCAGAGAGGAGTAGACAAAGGGAAATGGAAAGGAGCTGCTAGACAGGGAAGGAGGACACAAAGGAAGATGGGGAGGAGATACCACACATGGGAGGGTATAGAGAGAAAGGGAGGGGAAATACTGCACATAGGGGGGAATTGGGAGAGGGGGTGGGGGAGGTGGGATGCTGGGCCTGAAGTCAGAGAAGATGAAAAAGAGAAGGGAGAACTGCACATGAGAGTGAAAGGGCAGATGCTGGAGATGGCAGGGGAAGGTGATGTTGAATTTAGGGAGCTAGGGAGACAGAGGGGGTGGTGCTGGACATGGAGAGAGAGATAGAGGGAGACGATGCTAGATATGGAGGGATAGGGAGAGGAAGATGGAAGAAACTGGACTTGGAGGAGATTAGGGAGAAAGGGAAGATGCTGAACATGGGCTGGGGGAAAGGGAAAGAGAAGTGAATACTGGACATAGGAAGAAAGGGCGAGAAAACAGGGAGGAGAAAAAGACAGCAGATACTGGATGGGTTCAGCCGGGACAGGGGAAGAGAAAAGGAGGGAGTTCTCGATGCAGAGAAGGCATAGAGAGAAAGGGATAGTTAAAGACTGGGAAAGGATAGAGTTGGGAAATGGACTCTGTTAAGGGTGGTAGACTGATGCAGTGACAAGATGGAAAGATGGAAACTGAGGACTGGATGGTAAGAAGGAGGAGTGAAATCTGAACTGACAGAAAGAGAGAAAAATGAATAGAAGGCTGAAGGGAAAAGATCAGTATCAGAGATGGAAGGAAGTGGAATGGACTGGAAACCCTAGAAAGTGAGTTGAGAAGACAGAAGAAAGCAGAAACTAGAGATTGAGATCAATATGATTAGAGAATGAAGTGGTCAGACAACAAAAGGTAGAAAAAGGAATTTTATTTTCAGTTTAATGATTGGAATATGCCAGTCTTTGTAATGCAGGGACACAATATTCAGAACTCTTAGCTGGGCAGCCAACAGAGGGCCATCTGGATATGGGTGCTCACCCCAATATTCAGCGGTACTATCCGGAGAGCACCACTGAATATCTCCACACACCACTCCTGCAGTTTCTGGTTAGTACAGCGGCAGAGTGACATGAGGGGCGGTTTTTCAGTCACCACTTATCTGGATAAGTCAGCAGATCCAAATAGCGGCACTCAGTCAGAATATTCGGCAGTGGTCAGTATTTGAATATTTCCACTGAATATTCAGAAAATGCGGGCAATGCTATGGTCACCGGACAGACTGCTGAATAGCAGGTTTCGTGAAAACTGGCCTCTACATGTTTTATCTTTACAGTTTGCACCATCCAGGGGCATCTACATCTCTTTCTTTTTCTCTGGTATTGCACTGCATGTAAAGTCTGGCTTTTGGGCTTTAAGTTTAATTTTTATATATCTCTGGTTTTAGTTTGTGGTTACTTATGCTGTACTTAGTGAGAGTCTGTCTGTGTCCCGTGTGTGTGACTGAGGTCAGGCGTTCTGTTAGCATGGTGTTTCTATATAGAGATCTGTACCTCAGAAACCCAGCATGCTCAGTTTTTCCAAATAGATGTATGGATATTTTAGGGCCAACTGTGATACTTATGGTGCTGCTCTTTTCTGAGTAAACGCCTTGTGTGGGCTTTGTAAGTTAATGTTATGGTACAGTAGATTTTCTTTATAGGTCCTGAGTTAGTTTTGTATTAGTTCACAATATGCCCAGTACTCATGAAGGTTATATTACGGTTAGTGAGATGACACCAGTATCAGAAATTTATTTTTGGTATGCTGAGTTCTATGGTGAAATATCCTAGTTATGCTCTGCACCCAGAGAACCACAGTGCAGTTTATAACACCAAAATAAAATTATAACTTGCACTATGGCTCCTGCTTTTCATTTTTGCTACTTGGCATGAGATCATTTTTGATCTCCTTTGTTTTTTGCAGAATATATGTTTACATTTAATATCATACTGGAACAGTGAGCAGTGTTTGGAGTCAGCACAGTTTATATTAGATTTCCAGACTACACAATTAACTAGTTTGCAGTTCTAGTTTATAGTTTGTTTTTGATATACCACCCTTTGTGGGGGCACCTACAGAGCAGTTTACAACTCAAATTAAAAAATTCAGAACTGAACGCCAAATCTTAAAGGAAAGAGAGTAGACAGAGGGGACAAGGCAGCACAGATATGATAGGTAGGGAGAAGAGAAGGAGCATGTTAACTATGGACCTCCCCCAAAAGAAAATCAGGTCTGCCAATGATTCTATCTTTATATGCACTTCTTTATTTTTCTCTGTTTCGCTGCATGCAGAGTCAGGCTCTTGGGATTTCAGTTTATCAGTTTATGTTCTGTTATTCTGTACTTGGTGAGGATCTATCTATGTTCTAAGGGGTATGTTTACTAAACCGCGGTAAAGTCACCAGTGATAAGGGCAGCGTTAAGGTGCCTGAAGCCAAATAAGGCAGTGGGCGGGTAGGGGGCATCCCGGCATTAGGGTGCCTTGGGCCATTTAATGTGAGCTAACAAGATCAAGTGCACTAAGGTGACAAGACATCCTAAGGAGAGAAGAGGCATCTTAAGATGTGATAAGATGCCTTAACATGAGATAACCAGGTTTTACGGCGGTTATATCTTTGGATCGCAAACAGCACTTGATACAGAGAAGAGAGTCCCGAAACAGCACAAGCACTGGCACTGGGATAGGAGGCAGTGTACTACTGTGGATCAGGAACTGGTTAAAAGATAGGAAGCAGAGGGTAGGGCTAAATGGCCAATTTTCCCAATGGAGAAAGGTGAATAGTGGTGTACCCCAGGGATCTGTGCTGGGTCCGCTGCTTTTTGACATATTCATAAATGACCTGGAAAGTGGAATAACGAGTGAGGTTATCAAATTTGCAGATGACACAAAACTATTTAAAGTTGTTAAAACCCAAGAGGATTGTGAAAAATTGCAAGAGGATCTTGATAAATTGGAAGACTGGGCATCAAAATGGCAGATGAAATTTAATGTGGACAAGTGCAAGGTTATGCACCTAGGGAAGAACAACCCAAACTATGGTTACACGATGCAAGGTTCCACATTAGGAACCACCACCCAGGAAAAAGATTTAGTCGTCATTGAGGATAACATGTTAAAACCCTCGGCCCAGTGTGCAGCGGCGGCAAAGAGAGCAAATAGAATGCTAGGTATGATAAGGAAAGGAATGGAAAATAGAACAAAAGATATTATAATGCCTCTATATCGTTCCATGGTGAGACCGCACCTTGAATATTGTGTGCAATTCTGGTCGCCGTATCTTAAAAAGAATATAGCGATTTTAGAAAAGGTTCAGAGAAGAGCCACCAAAATGGTAAAGGGGATGGAAGGATACTCCTATGAAGAAAGGCTAAAAAGGTTAGGGCTCTTTAACCTGGAAAAGAGACGGCTGAGGGGAGATATGATAGAAGTCTATAAATTAATGAACAGAGTGGAACGGGTAAACGTAGATCGATTGTTTACCTTATCAGAATATAGAAAGACTAGGGGACATGCAATGAAGCTACAGGGTAAACTATTTAAGACTAATAAAAGAAAATATTTTTTCACTCAATGTGTAATCAAACTCTGGAATTTGTTACCGGAGGATGTAGTAAAGGCTGTTAGTGTAGCTGGGTTTAAAAAAGGTTTGGACAAGTTCCTGGAGGAAAGGTCCATAAACCATTATTAAGAAGTGACCGAAGATATCAATGCTTGACTCAGTACAAGCATTGTGGAACTTGTGTCTCTTGGGGAAACTGCTAGGTACATATGACCTAGATTGGCCACTGTTGGAAACAGAATACTGGGCTTGATGGACCTTGGTCTGACCCAGTATGGCATATCTTATGTTCTTATGAAACCTGCATGTCGTGCCTTATAATCTGATACCACGTTTTGAATTGTGAGCAAATTTTGGCAATATCACAAGATGAGTACTCATCAGAGGCACCAATGACAACAACAAAGGCTTCCTTCTCCTCTTCATAGATCTGTCTGCTGCATTCGATAGCATCAATCATAATACCCTCATTAACAGACTAGAATACCTAAAAATAGGAGGGACAGTCCTTGAATGGTTCAAATCATACATCTCAAACAGGTTAATACGGATACAATTAGGTAACGACACATCCGAAACTTTCCCACAAGGTCAAGGCATCCCGCAAGGATCAGCCCTCTCAGCCCTCCTCTTCAATTTATACCTCCAGCCCATTACAAACATATTTAAGAAGCACAAAATTAACCATTTCATATACGCAGATGATATCATGCTTGCCACCCCCATAAACCCTAACAATCCCAAATATGATAGCCTACTCCAATGTATGAACGAGACTACTAAATGGCTTGAAGACAACCACCTAAGCATTAACCTCAAAAAAACAGAGGCAATGTTCATAACGAGGAAATCAGACACTGACTACAAATACCCCAATACAATCACAATAAATAATACACCTATACCTGTTAAAAAGGAGGTAAAATACCTTGGAATAATCTTAGACCACTCACTCTCCATGATTCCACACATAAAACACACAGTAAAAACCATATTTTATAAACTCAAGACAATACAACATCTGAGACCCCTACTCAACACCGATGACTTTAGATCTGTAGTCAATACACTCATAACCCCCCACTTCGACTATTGTAATAGTCTCCTAAATGGACTTCCATTAAAAAGCATATACCTTCTCCAAAGAGCCCAAAACATATGCGCCAAGATGGTCACTAAAGCTAATCTAACAGACCATGTGACCCCAATTCTCCTAGACTTACACTGGCTCCCTATAAACAGCCGAATAAAATATAAAATCCTCCTAACTACATTCAAAATCATCAACAACATCTCCCCATCACAACTATCCACCCTAATACACCCCCCATCAGATACTAGATCACGCAGACAGAACGCAACCCACTCCCTCAACATAAAAACAAATTTTAGAAAAACTAAAGCGACAACAAGTGACAGGGCCTTCTCCTTCGCTGCCCCCACCCTCTGGAATGAAATACCATTAACACTCCGCATGATAAAAGACCTTCACCAATTCAAAAAAGAATTAAAAACCTACCTCTTTACAAAACACTTTGAAATCCCCTACCAACAAAGAACCTCACCAATACAATCACAGAAACACATACACTGTACCCAAGACAGAACAAATGATTAACACAGGAAATTTCACTAACCCCACACAACACGCTAATGAACCACTCAAACAGTTGACTATTTCACCACTGTAACTAACTAAGATGCGCTCCATGTATATAACTTGTAAATAGTTTGAAAAGCTCTGTTATAGTTAATGTTCAAAATATGTTCAAAATGTTGTTCAAAATATGTTCAAAATATGTTCAAAATAATGTTCAAAATATGTTCCCTGTAAGTACACCTGTATATAGTTAAAGCATAATGTTCCTTGTAAATGTATACAGAAGTATACAATTGTTCTGTTTAATGTTCAATGTAAACCGCCCCTGATCTCTGGAAGGGGCGGTATAGAAAAGACTGTTAAATAAATAAAAATAAAAAAAAATAAAATGTCCTCGCCCCCTAATGGCCACCCTAGGCGGTCGCCTAATAGGGCGCGTCACCTCTTTATTGTGTAGTTGTGGGTTTTCATGTAAACAAATGAAAGTCCGAGAGGCTGTAAGGCTAACACAGGAAATTTATTGATTTTCACTGCTTCTCCAAAATAGAGCTTGTATAGAGCTCAACGCAAAACAAGAAAGTAAAAGGATTTTCTTTTCCTGATACAATTAGCTTCAAATGCTTCCAGACTTCATGAACAAAAGCTTCATTACTTCTCCTAGCCTCTTTAACACCAGGGCTAGTTTGCCTTGCTAAAACTTCTTCACATGCAAGCACTTTCTGGTTTTACTCCAGGAACATTTGTAAAAGGTAACAAGGCTTTTAAAACACAGTCCAGCCTGTTTACACCTTTTAACTCTCCAAGGTAGCTGTTTGAGCTTTTCCCTTTCCAAGGCTCAAACGCTTGTCTTGTAACATATGGCACATTCCATCGGGCATTCACTTTCACTGTCAGAAGGATAACTTCCTATTTCCATATCTTCAGTGTCTGGCTCTGGTACATCAAGATTAAAACTCCTCCTGGTAATACCTGGCTCTACGCTTTCTAAAAGCTTTAAGAATTTCCTTCCACCTAGAGGTTTTTCTGTCTCTAGGCTGCTTAGCACATACTGGCAATTCTTCCTCTCTCCATGAATGGCTTAATGCTTTCAGCTTGTTTAACTGTCTGTTAGACAGAGGGTTACTCACGGTTCTCCTGTTATCAGTTGGGCTTTTACCAAGCCTTTGGCTTGTAGTAAAACTGTCCTCATTCAAATCTCTCCCCAAAGGAAATCTCCTGCCTCCAGGTTCCAAAGCAAACCTCCCTGCTTTGTGGCTTGTTCCTTTGAATACTCTAGCAGTTTCCTCTAAGGCTGGGCTGTCCTGGGAAATACCTCTCTCTTCAAACACCCCAGAGCTTTTTCCTCCCTCCAGCACATTAGGCTTCCTGCTCCGTTCTGAGTCTCCAGTAGCTCCTCCCCTGGGAACTCCCTTCTTCCTGTAATGCTGCTTCTCTACCTCAGCATTGGCATAGGCATCAGAATATGCCTCAGGAAGCAGGCTGCTCTTCAGACTTTCTTCACTACTGTCTGAACTGCCTGACTCAGCTCTCTCCATTCTGTGTCTGTGTTCCAAGTGCTGCAACCCCATCTGCTCTAACCCTGACTGTTCTCTGTTACTTTCCTTTTGTAATCCCCTGGGAACTCCCTTTGCACGTGTCTGAGCAGTGATCACGTGCTGCTTCCCCAGCTGGTCTTCATTACCCTTACAGCTTGTTCCTAAACTGGGGCGTGGCCTGCAGCTATTCACTAGGTGAGTTTTTTCCTGTTTCAAAACATTTTGTGTTTCACATCCCCGCCTGCTGCTTCTCTCCCTTAAGGTAAAAGTGTGCTCTTTTCCCTTTCCTAAGGGCTTGGGAACATTTTGGCCATCACAGTACACAATTTTCAGAATTAGTTTTTACGTTTATAATGACTAAAATGGAATGTGCTGTCTGGTGTGGATAGATTATAGGTTCTTCCCTCCCTCGGCACGTCGTGAGAAAAATATTTTGATTATAGTATTTCAAGGGTTGGTTTGGTGATTTGTTTTGTTTTTCAATTTTTTTTAAACATGAGATAAGGCATCTTAAGATATGATAGAGTGCCCTAACATGAGATAAGTGTCTTAAGATGTGATAAGGTGCCCTAACATGAGATAAGCGTCTTAAGATGTGATAAGGTGCCCTGACATGAGACAAGGTGTCCTAAGGAGAGACAAGGTGCCCTAAGGTGGAAAGTATGCACCTTAAGGCAGGATAATGCCTGCAACCAAAACGCTGGATAGAGCACCAAGGAATGTAAATGTACAGGTGATGGAAAGAAGGACAGGTGGGAGTTGATGGACCTGCCATGTCGGTGGGCACTGTAGGTGGCAGCCAGTAAAATGGATGAGCATGTAGGAGGCAGCTGTACCACTGCACAGCATGGTGCCAATGTAAAGTGCTGCAGTGACAGTGTGTGGCATAGGATGGAGAAGAAATGTCCTCCAGCGGAGGCATAAGTGGCAGGATGTTTGCAGTGACAGGAGGACAGAATAGTAGTGGTTACGTGCAGATCAGGCACAGGAGAGGTGAGCACGAAGAGCCGTAATGCAGAAAAGAGTACCAATGTAGGTAATGGAGTAGCAGCCTGCACAAGAAGACAGGTCTGTACACAGCCGTCAGAGGCTGAAGTATGGATGGCGGCTGAGGAGAGGGTGGTATAGGCTGCCAGCTCTGATCCGCAGAGCCCTTACTGTTACAGGCATGAAAATGATCTGAATAGCACAGTTACAAAAAAGAACAGGTAGGAGTTGAACCCCTGCCCCTACTTACAGAGACCTTGCACTAACCAGTAGACTGCACCTGCACACCTCTCTGCACAGCAATGGCTGGATACAAGAGACTGCAGGTCACTGCCTAAAATGTCTGCTGTGTGTGCCGGCATAGGGTAGCCCCACCAGTATCCATGATGTAGTGCACATGCAGAACAGCAGTCTACAGTTGATCACCGAATGGAGAATGCACTTCTCTATCACCTCAGCTCAGTAAGAGGCACCTTGAGGGTGAGGAAGGGCATCTAGCACCAGGTCCTCAGTACCTGCAGTGCTAGAGATGATCTCTGCCATATATGCAGGAGATTCCTATCACCGCCAGTGTGTGGTAGATATTGTCTGTAGTATGATATGCTAGTCATCTTGTGTTCTGTAGCGTGCTCCAGTCACCACTGGTCCTGTCCCTGTTGGACAGAGACCCACCTAGAACAATACAAGTCAATACCCAGCATTACAATGCTGATGTCATGGTGGCCAACTATTGGGGAGTGGGCATGTTTAGACTTGCATGGGGTTGTTACTAGGGTCCTGCTGGCCCTACCAGTACCACTGGGAGTAGGCCTGGAACACCTCACGTCCCAACCACCTAGGTCTAACATTCACCCACAGCAAACACAGACAACCTGCATCTGCTGCCCACCACTGGGTTTCCCAGCCATGCATATGCCAGGTGCGGACAGTCCACTGGTCAGTACGCATTGCATGTACACAGAGCAACCATGTGCACCCAAGCTTGAGATATACATCATGGACACCCAGCAATTGGTTCAGTGATTGGGCCCCAGAACAGGAAATGCACCCATATCACTAGAGCCAGATACTGTATAGCACTATGTAGATACATAGCCGTGCCATGGTCATTGCTTGGTCAGAGTGAGAGTGCCCTCCCAGCATGACATGCTGTGGCCACGCGGTCCATGCAGGTGGCAGTTGGGCGCTACGACGTCCCAGTCATTGCCCTACCCCCGATGCAGACACATCCTGGCCAATCCGCCCTGTTCAGACCATACCCTCAATACTTTGCAGGCTAACGCAGGAAACAGCTTAGGCACTACAAGGCTCAGTGAGGTGTAGTAAGCCACAAAACAGTGGATAGACATACACACACCCACATTGATGCACTATGCAAAAATGGGGATGGTTGGCATTCCTGCCTGCCACTCTCGTCGCAGTCTCAGCTCAGGCATTGTTAAGGTGTGTTCATTGTGCAGGAGCTTGTAGTGTGCTCTGATGTTAACAGCCGCTCAGTGTGCTGGTGCTGTCAGCCTGACTCTTCATCCAGTTGAGGATAGTGGAGCCTGTCTGTGTGGGTGTTTATACCCTTCACTGATTCATTGGGAGTTCCACACATGTTGGTGTTGTACCTGCATTGTGGGATAAAATTTAGCCACAGGGACATACACTGCACAATCCACAGCTGGGACCCAAACCCATGACCCTCTGCTTATATACACACACCAACTCTGTATAGTATGCCACAGTGCTGCCACATAGTTACAACAGTCCCTGGGGATGACATGCTTTCCATCAGACAGACCTTGGCACATGTTGCACTGCGCCTGGTGCACTGGATAAGTGCATGGCCTTGATCTGCAGTAGAACACCACCTACACCATGCTGACATGCCCATATGCTGTCAGTGTTGGTGGTGCGCAGACCCAGGCCAGCCAACGTGCAGGTTGGCGGGTGCCTAGGGTGCAGGGTCTAAAGGAGGAGGGGGCAGAGACATACATTGAGGGACACACATCCCCCCTACAACCATCTGCCTCTCCAAGGAACTCATCACCGTCTGCCAACGTTTTGTCTCTGCAACCTGGGGAAGAGACGACTGAAGGGTGTTATGTTAGAGGTCTAGAAAATATCACCTGCACCATCAAAATTTAGTAGAACTAGGGGACTTGCAATGCGGATACAGTGTGAGTCATTGAGGACTTCTGGGAGCGAATGGTTTCTCAGTCAACGCATATTCAAACTCTGAAATTAATTTCCGGAGGATGTTATAAAGGCTGTTAGTGTAGCTGGGTTTCAGAAATGTTTGCGCTGGGGTTTGGACAGGTTCCTGGGGCCCAGAATATCCTCTGTTTGCCCAATACATGCACCTTGGATCCTGTGTGTCTTTTGTGGAAATTGCTAGGTACCTGTGACCTAGATTGGCCACTGTTAGACACAGGATACTGGGCATGATGGACCTTGGTCTGACACAGTCTGGCATATTTGCAAGTCTTATATTCTTATGTGCCACCTAGGCAACTGCCTGTCCGCCCTCTGCACCAGCAGCCCCCACTGCATGACCCACATACACCCTCCTTGCCCCATTTTCCCCATCAACATAGTGCCCTTTCATACTTGGGCACTATTCTGTTGCTGCTAATGGAACACTGCTATCACTTTCTAGGGCTCACCTGTCTGTGCTGCACTTTGCAGGCATTGAAATAGGCTCTCTCTCCTCAAAATACATCCTTTCCATGAGGTTTTGATATGTGTTAGGCTTCCTGACATTAAGGTGCCATTGTTAAGGGAGCAAGCCTTGTTCCTGCCCACTCCCATTGACCCCACTCTCCGCCTACAGAGCGCTTTACCACTGCCAGCACCTTTAACGCACACTAAAGTAGTATTAACGCGCATTAACGGCACATTAGCGGGCGTTAATGGCATGAGTGTGCCGTTAGCGTGCGTTAACGGCACACCTACTCCTTTAGTGCAGTTTAGTAAACATACCCCTGAGTGTATGATCCAGGATTGTCTTTGAGATTCAAAGTTTTGTATTCTTGATGCTGCCAGTCTGAAATTGAAAATATTTTGTCGGTTCAGATTCTTCTGTTCTTAAGAGACATGGGGTGCTGACAAGTTTTTTGCACAACATCAACTCTTTGTTCTTCTTCTCCTTAATTACTGTTCTTTGGCATGCTGCTCACTCTTGATGGAAATGAGTGGCCATAAGCTAAAAACATTTGCCCAAAGGGCAGACACCCTGCTCCCTGTTGATGCAGTGTCTGTGTGCCAAGGACCCTAATCTTTCCTTCCTAGAGGAGTCTCCTCCCAGGCAGAAATGACTGGTAGCAAGAGCCTCCCCTGTTCTGGATAGTATGAGATTTTTCTCTGATTTTTATTGTACTTTTCTAAGAGGGACACTGGATGGCGCCATTGTTCACACAGCAATCATCCAAGCAGTCTCTATATGTAACTAAGGGAACGCCATATATTATGATCTGAGAGACCCATAAAGCTTTTATAAGGGGTTAAACTATCAGCTATGCAGCATTTAAAACTGTCAGTTGAGGTCAGAGGTTATGGCCCAGGAGACTGAGGTTCAGGGAATAGAATGCAATCTGGCCTTTTAGTATCATCTTCCTGTGCTTATGGAACTGCAAAGGCTTAATGCATATAACCAACTGATTAGTTAGTTGGCCTCTCACACAGATTTCCAGTACAGAGCAGCTTATTATTCTGGCAATAATAGAGCCAGATGATTATGGCACGATACATGAAAGGATGCTGAGAAAGTAAGTGAATGTATGAATTAAGAGGGTGGTGTTATAAGAAGCTGTCTAGATTTGGGCAGCAAGAACACACCTAAATCTCAGTGTTTTATTAATTTACTTGCGGACATGACCGCTTACATGCTTAAATCACCTCTTATATTGCTGCTTACCAGATAGTCACTGGAACATCCCCATCTCTGCACACTGACTGCCTCAAAACTAACCAAATGTTTTGAGAGCAGTCTGTGGGGATATTCAGTTGTACTAACTGGTTAATGTCACAGAATATCTGGATTGCTGGGGTTTATGCAGTTTGCAGGTCCCGCAAACCACACAAACCTTTTTGAATATCGATGCAGCCCTTTTCCAAGTGTAAAAAGTTATCCTCACTATTTAACTTAAATTTGTAATGTTAGAAAATGAGAATCCATTCTGTTATTCTTACTATTGTATACAAACCTCTGTTGACCTGTTGTTATGCCCCACAGTTACTGAAGGCTCTGGAGAAACCAGTCAAACGGAAACATCTACTTGTGATATTTGCCAATTTGGGGCGGAGTGTGATGTAGATGCAGAAGATGTATGGTGAGTTGACATTTACGTACAGAATTTAACAAAAGGAGTGTGAACAACAGATTTTTTTTCATTTTTTGGAGAGTTCTGAATTTTGTTTCATTGTGTTTAAATTTTATTACAGACTATTTGCAAATACCTTGCAATGAAAGCAAAATTAAACATCAAAAAAGAATTTCATTGGTGTTTTTTGTTCATTTTGAAACAAAAGGGTCCTTTGCAGCTAACACACCAACAGTGTGCAAAACCATGGCGCATTAGGTGCAACACCTGTCAACTGTCAGCGGTGCAACACCTGTCAACTGTCAGGGGTGTGGAAAGCATGTTCCCATCAACTAACGTGCAGCACGGTCCCCTAAAATGTGCCACATTAGCGCGGGTGCACATACCTCCATCTATTGAGATGGCAATTATTGCACTCGCACTGGCCACCTTGCAGTTAGCATGAGCACACTGACTGCAAGACATTCTCCCTTCCCACTCTCCACCACAAATCTGCCCACTTGCTCCCCTAACATGCCATAGACAGCATGTAAATCTGAACAAGTTGTCATGGCCCCATGCCGTCAATGTGTGTCCCAGTGTGTGCCAGAACATGCATTGACAGCTAGCAGCCTTTAGTAAAATACCCCCAAAATTATACAAAACATCTATTGTGTTGCATTTTTAGTTTTCTTTTAAAATGCATGCACATTTATATCTATCTCTTCTGTGATTTACAGTCTCATCCCATGGACCAATTCTGCATCATACTTTTCTTTTCTCTAAAAGCAAGTAGATAGAGATGTCAGTATTGAATGAACAGTTTTCATTTCCTTATCAGCCCAACAGACCAATCCAGATGAGTGGGTGATGCTTCCCATCCAGCAGATGGAGGTAGACCAGAGCAACTTTCAGTGATGTTATAATTACTTGTGGTGCAGCACTGAGAGTGACTCCAGCAGGTGAAAGGTGTTTCGACCGGAGTAGTAGTGTAGCTAGGCCTGTCTCCCATGAACCAGTCCACAATCCTGCAGCCTGTAAGACTGAGACTATTGTAGGCCCAACATTTGCTCAGAGCTTAGGTATGCCCCTCTCTCCTTAAGCTGACAGATGCTCTGTGTCCAGTGGTGTTTCCCAATGGTTACGGTGCTGGTGAGCCAGTGAGTGAACAGGAGGACCCCATGGGGTCCTGAGGAGGGGTGGAAAGTTGGGCCCTGGCTCCTTCCCCTCTTAGTGTCTTCTAACTGCTTGCTGTGAATTTTCATTTTTTTTTTCATTCTCACTATGATTTTTCAGTTGGCTTCCATTTGGCTCTTTGCTGCTTTCAGTAAAGCAGCTCTAAATTTAAAAAAACAAACAAACAGCTTTGCTTCTCGAGCAGCCAGGCTTCTCAGGTTGCGAGGGTGGCTGAGGCAGCCCTTCTAGCAGTGATGGGATTCGACTGATTTGGCCCAGTTCATGAGATCCGGGTCTTGACACGGGCCACATTTGTTGAACCAGGCCGAAAATGGTGTCCCGATGCTGGTGCTGCACTGGTGGGTACCCCCACCCAAAAGTGGTTTGACAGCATCGGGGACTGCAGCATCGTGGGAAGCCCTCGAAGCTGTCAAACCACTTGTGGGTGGGGGGATTGGGCTGCTGGGACCCCAGGGAATTACTGCCCTGTGGTAGTCGCCAGCTGCCTGAGCATGTGGCACCGGCAATGCAAATGCATGCCGTGCTTCCACCTGCTCGGTTCTGGCAGTGCCTTCTAGGGTTTCCACAGCTGACTTGACAGCTGCTAGGAATCTTTTTCAGGTTTACCATGGTGGCTTTTTTCTTACTGGCGGTTCTTTTTTCTTAACATGTTTTTTTCTTTTGACCACATGCAACCATACCAGATATTCAGTACTGTGCTCTTGCAGCTCCCACCAGATCAGCTCCACAGCTGGTTCCTTTTGTTCCAAGTGAGGGAAATGCTTTGCGGCCTGTGTGTTTGGCATTTTGGGATCCCCCACAGGAAGCCTAGCGCTTGATGTTGATCTGTGGACCTCTGCCTCATCTTCTATGATTTTCTACTGGCAAGAACAGTGGCCATCTTGGATGGCTGTGTGGTCTCAGTGGAGGAGGAGTATGATTAGGAGACCACCAACTTAAGCCGGTAGTTTCCCTCGGGGGACCCCATGCTTCTTTCCAGGCTAATTTGAGCAGTAGCTGCTGAAACAGTTCATGGGAAATTTTCAGTCTCCTTTAACTGGCAGTGCCTGCCTGCTCCCCTCTGAGGAGATACGATGCCCTGATCTCCTCTACAGGGAACTCAGAGCCCTCAGGCACCTCTTCTGCTGGTGGCAAGGGAGTTAAACACCTCCATTCTGCTCTTTCACTAGTTTGCTCAATTGAGAGACCTGCCTTATCCCCTATGGGGTTGGTTGGGATGGAGAAGAAGATTCCTTATCTACAGCGCGTGAGTCAGCAGAAGAAAGGAAACTTCCCCTACTAGAAGGTGGAGTTTTTGTCTGTGATCCACTTGGTTCTCAAAGAGGACCTCTTCGTGCCCATTCAAGACACTATAGGGGCCAGGCTAGAGTCTGAAACAGGCAAAAGTCTTGTGGATCTAAATCCAAAAAGGGTCAGCTTTTTTGTGGCTCCTATTACTCATGTGGTCAGCAGCATCTCCCTCGGAAGCCAGTAAGCCTCTGCAATGAGATCTGGTGGGCCTCTTATGAAGTATGGCTGGTCAGAGGGGGGCTGCAGCTGTATTACTTGTAATGGATCCATCTCACCTCAGACCAATGTCCTAGGAGGTCCTCAATTAAGGTTTTGCACCAAAGTTCAAAGAGCAGAATGCCTTTCTGGAGTCTCCCTACAGCAATCTGCTCAAGCATGTGTTGATCGAGGAAAAACTTCAGTGCCTCCTGCAGTTACAAGCTATTGTACCCACGTCCTCCAGAGGGCAGGGACAGGGCATTTATTCCATCTACTTTATCGTATACAAGAAGGGTGTCTACATCTGACCCATTATGGACCTGAAGGTGGTCAATGTCAGGCTTCAAGTGCTTCACTTTCACATGGAGACTATTAGGTCTGTCATTAAATTGGTCTAGAAGGAGTTTCTATCCTCCCTGAACCTTACTTAAGCATGCTTCCACATCCACATCCAGGAACACCATCAGCAGTTCTTCCACTTCTGTGTCCTGGGCCACTATTTTCAGTTTGGGCTACCCTTTGACCTGCCTTAGCACCTTGCACCTTCTCAAAAGTGATGGTGGTGGTGGTGATGGCATTACTGTGCAAGCAAGGCATCTGAGTTCATCTGTACCCAGACAACTGGCTGATTTGGTTCAATTCCATGAAGCAATCTAGGGTGGGCATAACCTTGGTGATTCATTGACTAGAATGGCTGGGGTTGGTGGCCAGTTACCCCAAGAACAACCTGATTGTCTCTTAGGACTTGGAATATCTGGGTGCTCAGTTCATCAGTCATTTCGGAAGAGTGTTTCTTATACAGGACAAATTGCTCAAGCTGCAGTAGCAACTCAGGGAATTTTGTACTTGGCTGCTCCCTGGACCTGGAACTACCCAGAAATCCTAGAATCCATGGCATCAAACCTGGAGCTTATCCCTTCAGCCAGGGCACACATGTACCTCTTATGGAGACATCTGTTGATATATTGGTCTCTCAGCTCCCATTTGGTCTCTCAGCACCTTCCTTTGCCCTGGGAGATCAAGGAGCAATTGCATCGATGATTGTACTCTTAATGTCTTTTAGAAGGGATGCCTCTAGAAGCACTGGATTGGATGATAGTCACCATGGATGCAGCCTTAAGGGCTGGGGGAGCTTACCGTCTCAGTCATTATGCCCAGGGTCTCTGGTCCCCTCAGGAAGCCTCCTGGTCAGGCAATCAACTGGAGGCCAGAGACATCTGCCTGATGCTAGAGAGGTTTTAGCCTCTACTAGTGGACAAATCAGTCCATATATTGCCATGACTGTGGCTTACTTCAACAAGCAAGGCAGGACTTGCAGTGCTGGTGTGGTGGTCAAGGCAATGGAGTCATTGCATGCCAATTTCTTGAGTCAGAATTCCATGGATCCTGGTGAGTTGCACTAAGCCCTCATGCATTCAGCCTCATTGTGAGGAGGTGGGGCCTTTCAGTAGTTAATGGCCACCCAGGTGTATGCCAAGGTGAAGAACTACTTCAGCCACAGGATAGATCCACAGGTGGAGACGTTAGATGCCTTTCTTCAGGAGTGGCCCCAGGAGGGGCTCCAATATATCTTACCCAATAGCCCTTAGTGAAATGTCTTCTTTGCAGAGTTTGATCTCACAAGAGCCTAGTGATTTTAGTGGCACTGGATTGTCCACACAGGCCATAGTATGCACATCTCTTAAGCCTGTTGGCTGGATCCCCCTCTTTTGCTTCCTCATGAGAAGGGACCCATCTTAAGTGGAACAGGCAGTCTAGGAAGGTTTACTTTGGAGCAATAGTAAATACCTGCTTAGGGCCCAGAGTGCCTCTCTGTCTTTAGTCTAAGTGAAAGTCTGTTGGTTTTTGAGAGATGGTCTTCTTCTCATACCCAGCTGTCCAAGAAGGCAGATATTGTCACCGTATTGTCCTTCTTGTAGTCTAGTTTCTACCAAGGATTAATGCTAAGCACTGTCAAGTTTCAGGTTGTGCCCCTAGCATTCTACTGGAGCTAAATTCAGGAGATGTCCTTAGTGGCACACCCTGATGTCTCCCACTTCTTCAAATCTGTCCTCCTGTATATCCAATCATTCCTCAGTGGAGTCTTTCACTATGGTGATAAAGGCTCTGAAAGACCCCCTTTTTGAGTACATTTGAAAGATGCCTCTCAAATCATGGTGATATTCCTATTCACTATTGCCTTTGCTAGGCAAATGTCAGAATTGCGGGCCTTGTCCTGCAGGGAGCCTTTCTTGGTCATCTCAGTGGTGTCCTTCTCCTTGCCAACTGTTCTGTCTTCTCTCCCAAAGGTACTATCTCCCTTTCATCTTAACCAGACAGTCATGCTACCCTCCTTTTCTGAGGTGGATCTTCAGGCAGACCCCTTGTTCTGCTTAGTGGATGTTAGGAGGGCACATTGATATTTCTGGAGATTACTAATTCCATCCATTGGTTGGACTATCTCTGTGTTCTTCAAAAGCCCAAGGAAAGAACTGGTGATGTCCAAGTCCTCAATTGCCTGCTGGATTAAGGAAGCTGTCAGTTCAGCCTACCGTATAAGTGGAAAGTATGTGCCAGAAGGAGTCAAGGCTCACTACACTAAAGCACAGACCTCCTTGGGTGGAATCTGCCTGGGTATGCACATAGGACATCTTTAAGACAGTTACCTGGTCATATCTGAGCATCTTTGAGAAGCACTATAGGTTACATGTAGGCAGGGCCAGCCCATCCATTGTGCGAGAATGTTGTTCTCATAGGGCTCCGCACTTCAGGGGGCCCCATGCGAAATTTATTCTGCTCGGTTCACAGAGCCAGCTTCAGAGAGAGCTGGGGAGCCATGGCTCACCTCTGCACAGTGCTGGAGTGAAGGGCAACGTATTCCTTCACTTCCGCTGTGCCCTTGTGAAGGGTGCTGAGTGCAGGGAAACAGGAAATGCCCTTTAACCTTTCTCATCAGTCAGCATGCTTCACTAGAACACAGTGGGAGTAAAAGAACATGCTGCTCTTCAGCACTGTGCAGAGGTGAGCCAGGGCTCCTCGGCTCTCTGAAGCCACCCAGACATGCACGGAGCTCTTTGAGGGTGGGCTATGATAGGACTAGAAATAGGCTGATGGGGAGGGCTGATGGGGGGCTAGGCTAGGATTGGAAATGGGCTTATGGGGAGCTTGGACTGGAAATGGGCTGCTCGGTTCACAGAGCCGGCTTCAGAGAGAGCTGGGGAGCCATGGTTCACCTCTGCACAGCGCTGGAGTGAAGGGCAACGTATTCCTTCACTCCTGCTGTGCTCTTGTGAAGGGTGCTGAGTGCAGGGAAACAGGAAATGCCCTTTAACCTTTCTCATCATTCAGCGTGCTTCACTAGAACACAGCAGGAGTAAAAGAACATGCTGCTCTTCATCACTGTGCAGAGGTGAGCCAGGGCTCCTTGGCTCTCTGAAGCCACTCAGACAGGCACAGAGCTCTTGGGGGGTCTAGGATAGGACTGGAAATAGGCTGATAGGGGGCCTGAACTGGAAATGGGCTGATGGGGGGCTAGGATATGACTGGAAATGGCTGCTGGGGGGCTAGGTCTGGAAATGGGCTGATGGGGAGATAGGATAGGACTGGATATGGCTGATGGGCTAGAATTGGAAATGGGCTTATGGGAGAGCTTGGATTGGAAATGGGCTGATGGGGGGGGAGGGTTAAGATAGGACTGGAAATGGCTGAAGGTGGTTAGGCTAGGATTGGAAATGGGCTGATGGGGGATTTGGACTGGAAATGGGCTGGTGGGGGGGCTTGGACGTAATGGACTGATGGGGGTGAGGATAGGACTGGAAATGACTAATGGGGGGCTTGGACTGGAAATGGGCTGATAGGGGGCTGTGATAGGACTGGAAAAGGGCTGATGGGGGACTAAGATAGGGCTGGAAATGGCTGATGGGGGGCTAGGATTGGAAATGTGCTGATGGGGAGGGCTTGAACTTGAAATGGGCTGATGGGGGGACTGGACTGGAAATGGGCTGATGGGGGCTGATGGGGGCTGGGTTAGGACTGGAAATGGCTGATGGGGCTAGGATTGGAAATGAGCTGATGGGGAGCTGGGAATGGAAATGGGCTGATGCAGGGGCATGGGAAAATGGAACTAGAAGGGAGTGGATGCTGGATGGGGCTGGAACTAGAAGGGAGCTGATGTTGGGGGAGGACTAGAAGGGGATGGGGCTGGGAGAATGAGGATGGAGAGGGGAAAGTTATTTTGTGTGGGAGGGAAGAAATATCTATGACTGGCTAGATATTGGGAGCATGAGGATTGAGGATGGAAGTTGAAATTTGAGTGGATGAAAAAGGAATAAAGAAAAAAAGAGCGGAAAGAGCAAAAGGGAAAGATCAGTATATTAAAGCAGATGTAGAGAGAGAATGGAAAAACAAAACTAGAAGAGAGAAGAAAGGACAAATGGACAGCATACAATTGACAGCAGAAGACACAAAGAAACCAGAAAAAAGTAACTGGAGCAATTGAAACTGAAAAATAAAATGCCCAAACAACAAAAGATAGAAAAATATTTTTCTATTTTGAATTTATTAACTGGAATATGTTAGCTCTGGGAAATGTGCATCACTAACATCTTTGTGTTTTTGTTTAGTTCAAGAGGAAATTAATTTATAGTTTTATTTCTCCAATGTTGTTGTGCATTCCAAGTTTGGCTTTTGGGGCTCCCAGTTTAATTATTGTCTTCCTATTTCTGAATTGTGATCTCTTCTTTGTTTGGTGACAGTCTATGTTCTGCATGTGTAATCGAGGTGAGGCATTCTTTTCAATGCCACTTGTTTTCTTTCCCCAGTAGAAGATGTATTGCCATTCTGAGATGTATTGGTTTAATATTTGCAGTATTGCCTTTTAATAGGTAGGGTTTGGTTCTTTGTGAGTCCTGGTAGTGCTGTTATGATATGGCTGGTTTGCTATGGGTTCTAAATGGGCAGTGTTTATAGTACTTCCTAATGTGCCTGTCGGTTGACACTAGAGCATAGTAATGTAGAAATCTGGCAGCCTTTCTTTATCTAGACACTCATTAAGAGGCATGTTTAATAAAAGTTAGTGCATGTTAACATTATGCAAATATTTATGCAAATGAGGCCCCACAATAAGTCTCCGCATATTGCCTCACATCCCCTTTGGGCTGCCCCTGCATGTAGGTGCTGGGGCAGATGATATATTTGGCAGGCCAGTTCTGGCCAGAGGGCTGCCTTCCTGCACCCTGGGTCCTTACTGCTTAGGTATGTCTCACTCATCTGGACTGGTCTAGCAGGATGATAAGGAAGGAGAAATTTACACAACTCATAATTTTCTTTCTTTGAATCCTAATAGACTAGTCCAAGACCCGCCCTTGAAGCGTATTCCCACAGGTTTCAGAGCCCTGTTTCCTCTTCATGGCATGATAAGCTTGTTTCTGATGTAAAATTAAATTTACTGAAAAGAGCCAACTGTTTTTTTCTAAAGTTATGCTAAAGTTATTCGTTTGCATAGTTTCTCTGAGTTTTCTCTGAGTTTTTTAATTTGCATACTTCTTGGGAAGTTTCATACTGGCTTCTCACAGTGCTGCACCAATAGATATACCAAGTGATAACATCACTGAAAGTTGCTCTGATCTTCCTAAACATGCTGGCTGGAGAGCATAACCCCTCATCTGGACTGGTCTAGCAGGATTCAAGAAAAGAAGACTATCGGGTATGTACATTTCACCACTGTAGAGTATTTGAAAACAAATTAAATTATGAATTAATTTAGCATACTGTATGGTCTGCTTTCATTTCTAAACAGTACTTTACTGTATATAGTTAGTGAACTTAGCAGTTATAAATAGGATTTGTCTTGGAGAGCCAGAGAGAAAATTCAACAAAATACTAGAAAATATTGTATAGTGATTAATTAGTACGTGGAAGGAGACAGAATGAGAGCAGATTTTAGAATATTTTTATATCATGGCGTTCATTGCAGTATCTGAGTAATACCTTACTTCTGCCATGATTGATCACTTTTGTCATAGACATTTAAAATTAGAGGCCTATTTATTAAGCTGTGTTAGTTGTTTAACATGGGAATTACAGTAGCTCATGCTGACAGCATGACACCACGTTAACTGTTAGCACAAGCTAATTGCATGTTAAACAGCTAACAGGAAATTCATTAGGGAGCATGAATGGGTATGAGCAATGATTGTGCTTTATAGCTAAAACAGAAATCATTATGCAAATTAAATATTAACACAGAAGATAATGTGGTACAAGTAGCTGTACCTCTGCAGGTGTAGCTAACTGCATTCTGTTTTATATGTCATGCGTTAACATGAACTATAAGACAGCTCATCTAAAAGTGCCCGGAATGTCCCCAGTAGTTACAGGACAGGTTTTATACCTAATGTGCTTTGATGTTTGCAATTAACCTGTATTAGGTGCAAAACAATAACTTCTCTTGGTAAGTGGGGGTCCTGAGGCATAAATTTGTGCTCATTTTGCTTTTGTTTTGAATGGATTCACTATTCAGATGAAGGTTTTATTCCTGAATGTATGTATACCATTCTCATTGCACCTTATGGTCCCATGTGTTCCCTAAGACCATCACAGCATTATGTATTATCTATTCCTTCTATGTACCAAGCAAGACTAGAATCTACCAGACAGGATGCCTTTTTCTTTATGGCCCTTACCCTCTGGAATTCTGTGCCACTTCATCGGAGGTTTGAAGTAGGATATCAGTGGTTCAAAACTAGCTGCAAAACTTGGCTTTTCAGTCGTGCCTATTGGAAGAATTAGTGTTTGTGGATGGCTTGACTGAGCTACCTTGATGTACAAGGTCTGGGACTTGCTTGTTGAACCAGGGCCAGCAGAATCTACCTGTTCCTTTCTGATCTCCTTCCTCCTCCCCCCCCTTTCCTGCCCATCACTTCTCACTGAATGATGGAGTTTTCACTTGCCTTTCTGTTATTTTATTTAAATTGAAATTGTGAATCCCCTTGATATTCTTATGTAGGTGGTAAATCAAATTGTAATAAATTGTATCAAATTGTAATACAAAATACTAAGTGATGTGTACATTATGAGTGATTTTATAAAGTCATTTTCACATATATTTGGCAATTTATGTGCATAAATGGCCTATTATAAAATACTAACTGGCATAAAAGTACACACCTTACGTTTACATACATACATGCACATTTTATATGAGAACATTTGTGATGCCCACAACAAGGCTCAATTTCTGACAGTTATGCTAATATCTTATAACGACATACAGACACCTATGTGTTTTTCTAAAAGAGTGACTAAGTAGGCGCCTGCTTGGTCCCTTAAACTGGGCACCCCCTTATAAAAGTGCCCTCCATATGTGTATGTCTAAGGTACCACAAAAAGAAGACAGAATTAAAGGCCTCCAGTCTGCTTCAAATATGTGACTATGGTGAGTGCTGCAGAATGTATTTCTTACTGTCTTCTTTGTGTGCCCTTGTCTCATGTCCACTCACACATCTGGGTCTGTCTGGCTGTCTATCATGGCAGAAATAATTAAGAGCTGGGTTCTCCTGGCAGTGATGTATCATGAGAGGTTAGCCATTGATATCCACAAAACAGGAAAGAGACCTCAAGGTAATCACATGTGATGGTTTCAAATTAGTGAAATGGCATGACTGAGTGTTGACCGCAGGCAGATGGATGCTTAGGTGTATAAGGGAAGGAATAACTTGTAAAAAAGAAATAACCAGGCTGATTTGCATCTTTGGTTCTATAAGAACTGAGAAATATGAGTAATTATTTGCAATTGAGGAATAAAGCAATGGCATAGTCATTCTCTCAAGTTTTTGGTGCTTATTTGATGATGATATTGTTGGTATTGATTGAGATGATTATCTGACTATATTTTTTGTGTGTGTGCACTTTTTAATTGCTATGTAATAAATAGTATATCAAGTAAATAATTGAAATGGTATAGTGAGACCTCAACCAAACTAATTTGTTCAGTTCTGCAGGCCGGACCAGTAGAAGGCTATAAACCAAGATTGTCCAAATTCAGTCCTTGAGAGATACAAATAGACTAGATTGTCAAGATATCCCAAATGAATATGAATGAGATAGATTTGCACGCAGTGTAAGTAGTATGCCTGCAAATCTATTTCATGCATATTCATTAAGGATATTCTGAAAATCTGGCCTGTTTGCATCCCTCAAGAACTGAACTTGGACAAGCTCAATATAGACAGAATAAAGATGGTTCAGAGAAAGGCTACCAAATCGGTGCAGGGCCTATACCATAAGCCTTGTGAAATAAGACTTACGGATCTAAATATTTATACCCTAGCAGAGAAGACAGGCAAGAAACAACACAGCAGTCTTCCTTTGTATATCTTGTTCCAGCCCTCTGGCACTCCCTTCTTTTAGATCTTAGGTTGGAAATGAGAAGTTCAGAGAGTATCCAAAAACCTGCTGCTTTTCTCAGGCATTTGACTTAGGGGTATGTTTACTAAACCGTCTTAACGTAGCAGCGCCAACATTATCGTGCGAAATGTAACGTTATCACGCAATAATATCACACGATAATGTCACGTATCGCGCGATAACGTCGGCAGCAGCGTTAAGGCACACTAACGCTGTGAAAGCCGGGTCTGAAGGGTGGAGTAAGGCTCCAAAGAGGGTGTAGATAGGGGGTCAATGGGCGGAGAGTGGGCGGGGAGAGGCTCCATGCACACTAACGCCGTGAAATGAAGGTCTGAAAATTAGCGCCAGTGAAAACCTCGCACATTTGCAGGAGAGAAACCATTCCAGTCAGCAATGTAAACAAAGGCAGGGAAACCCAGAAAAGTGATAGTAGGGATACATATGCAGGAACCAAAAAGTCAAATAAACATAGAAAATGACCAGAACCACATTTGAAATCCCAATAACCAAGCTGGCCAATAGTGATATTAATGATAAACATAAAGCAACACTACTGACAAAGCGTAGGAAGGAAGATATCATGTTTGAAGGGCCTATGCTCTGTCCCCCTACAAAGTGAATGATCCCACATTGAAATAGCAGTGATCAGGGTTTTTGTTGTTTATATTGGGCAGGTTTGTTATGGCGTGCACATGTGCAGCAACAGCAGAGTGGGCACAGAGAAAAGGGCAACTGTACTGATGCTGTAAATGGGATACAGGGGGCTGCAGGCGGCACACTCTGTGGTCCAGCTGGGGCACAGTGAGGACTAGGCAGATGCCTAGGTGGCACATAGGAATGCCGAAACTGTAAAGCAGCAAGACAGCAACTGACGAGGATCCAACTTGGGCACGAGTGAGTGTGTGTCCCACAGTGTCATAGGGAATATTACCACAGGTACCTCCAAGGGCACATAACATTGGCAGGCGGTGCCGGGGGAAAGCGCGCATGTCCATGTAGGCACCCCTACCCGACAACCCACACCATAGGCCAGCACACTGGATGGCCTGGAACTGCGCACAACCACCACCACCGGCATAAGGGCATGTCAGCATGGTGGCGGAGGGATGCTGGTGGCGGAGGGGGCAGTGGCATCTGCCCACAGCAGACCAGGGGCAAGCCCTGTTTAGGTGGGTGCCGTACCTCAACAGACAAGGTCTGTCTGACGAACAGTCATGGTATCCCTAGGGAATGATTTGCCCCTGTGGCAACAGTTTGGTGCAGTACACACAGCCAGTGTGTTTAGGAACAGAAAGTCACAAGTTCAAGTCCCAGCTGTGGCTCCTGCCAACCTTGTCCCCATGTTTTACCCAGTACTAAACCGTGGTAATAAAGACGGAACCTTTATTGCAGATAAAATAAACATGTCTGAAACGCCTATATTTTACCCTACAGAGCACAGACATCATAAACATGTGCAATCCCTAGAGCAGTTTCCCAACTGCAGTCCTGGAGGGCCAAACACCATTCAGGTTTCATGCTGTCCCTAATAAATATGCCTGTGCTGCATTTGTATGCGCCGCCCCCATTGTATGCAAATGTATCTCATGCATATTCATTAGGGACAGCATGAAAACCTGAACAATTTTTGGACCACCAGGACCGGAGTTGGGAAACTCAGCCCTAGAGCAGAGGCCAACAGGGGTACACACGCCCACACCCACAGGTTCCACTATCCAAAGCCTCATGGAGAGTCAGGCTGTTGGGCCCTGAGCGGAGCAGCATCTCCCAATACTGGCACCTACATACCTTAGCAATGCCGTCATAAACTTGGGAACACGTTCCACATATATCAAAAGGTTGCTATAATTAATGTCAGATAACAAATCCTAAGTTAAACACAATTTGTTGATAGAGATTCATCATAGCAACCTTTCTTTTTTTTTTTTTTTTTATTGAAACTTTTATAACTTACAAAGCAAGCATAAAGAAACTTACAGATGATGCATTCAAAGGAAATAGAGAAAAGAAAAAAATATATAAAGTAACAATACATCCGAGCCTAGCCCACAATATGGGGAGAGTTAAACATAATAACAATCATAAGAAATAACCAGGAAACTAAACTCCTGAATTCCTAGGCAGCTACTAACAATACCACCTATCCCAATCTCTTCGTGCCAAGCCCCTCTTTATCAGAAAGAAACAATTCAAGTTGAGTGGGGTCAAGGAAAACAAACCTAGAACCCTGAAAGGTTATCAAGCACTTGCAGGGGTATCGAAGAAAAAAGGTGGCCGATAGGGCAATCACTCTAGGTTTAAGGATCAAAAAACCCTGTCTCCTAGTTTGAGTTGCCCTGCAGACATCCGGAAATATTTGTACTTTCGCTCCACAAAACAGAACAGACATATTCTTAAAATAACTACGAAATACAAGAGCTCTGTCTTGATCAGACAAAAAGGAAACCACCAAGGTGGCTCTAGAAGAAATATTATCTTGTGAGTCCTCCAGGAATTTGGTGAGATCAAGGTCAGCTCCACCTTGAACCTTGTCAACCCCCCAGGAGAACCCCGAGACAGAGCTCTACCAGTCAAGTAATAAAATTTAGAAAGGCCAATGGAGTCAGCCGAAGCCAGCCCCAAAACCTCTCTAAAATACTTTCGCAAAAGTATTTCTGCTGACAGCAACCGACAATAGGGAAAATTCAACATCCTAACATTTTTTCACGTAGTAAATTATCATACTGTTCCATTTTGTGGTGCAGAACTAAACTATCTTTTATATGGGAAGCATTCACTTCTTTAAGAGCCTGACACTGATTTTCACAATTAATAATCTGTTTAGAAACATTCTCCACCTTACTCTCCATTTCAGAAACTTTAGCAGTAATCTCCGAAGAGAAACTACAAAGTTGCACAACAATAGGTAATAAAGAACTTTCAATACGGGTAACCACTTTCCAAATGTCAGCCAGAGTTACCTGCGCATCAGGCACCAAACTGGCTTCCTTTGGAATGGGTACCCATACCACAGGCTTCAACTTTTCCCCTGCTATCACCGGGGTACTCTGCTGAAATTGCATACCCTCTGAAATGGATAAAGGAGGAGATACATAGACTGGGGGAGAAGGTGGTGTCCGGTCTGGAGAGCTCAAGGACACCGGAGAGGGCCGGAGCACAAGGAAGTCAGGGTCAAGCGTAGCATCCACACCAGGAAGTACCAGAACATGCTTGTCCATGGGGCCCACCGCAGGTTTGTCTGCCACAGCCGGCTCGATCTTCTTCTTACGTTTTCCCATCACAATCCTCACAACCAAACGATGACAACCCAGGCTCTTTGCTCCCTCGTTGCTCCAAGGGGCTCCCAAGGGGCGTGAAATGCCCCTTGTATCTAGCCCCTTCTATCGCTGCCCCGACTAGCGCCTCCGGCTGCGACTCCCCAGAGAACCTTAAAACAGGCCCCCGGTGACGTCGGGACCGCCGGAGCAGGTGCCTGCCTCACCGGACCTCTGCGCCGCCTCTCAGCTCTCTCCCAAGGCAACTCTCCTCTGCTCCGGTATTTGACAAGGCCCCCGGTGACGTCGGGACCGCCGGAGCAGGTGCCTGCCTCACCGGACCTCTGCGCCACCTCTCAGCTCTCTCCCAAGGCAACTTTCCTCTGCTCCGGTATTTGACAAGGCCCCCGGTGACGTCGGGACCGCCGGAGCATGTGCCTGCCTCACCAGACCTCTGCGCCGCCTCTCAGCTCTCTCCGCATAGCAACCTTTCTGATATCTGTGGAGTGTATTTCAGTTATTGATTCTGACAATGTTTACCACCCCGGGGAGTGACCCCAACAGTTTTGCGTACTATAGCAATGCCTGCACTGTGCCCAGGACTGGTATGGCGGCCAAGGCTGCCACAAACCTCTATATTTGCACAATGCTGGCATAGGTGTGGGAGTGTGTGTCTGTCTATCCAGTGTGTTGTGGCTGCCTACACCTTACTGAGCCCACACTGCTTGCACTGTTTCCAGTGTTAGCCTGCCAATGTGCATAATGAGGAGCAAGGTACTGTGGGTATGGCCCGGACAGGGTGGCATGGGCAGGACAGGGTATAGGGTAATGGCTGGGACATTGTAGTGCCCGATCACCACCTGCACGGACAGGGTGGCCACAGCATGTCATGCTGGGAGGTCACTCTTACCCTGACTGAGCAGTTACCATGGCATGGCTAGGTTCCCCCATAGTGCTATATGCTATTTCTCTCAAGTGATATTTATGGGTTCTCTTCTCTGGGGCCCAATCACTGACATACCTGCTTGGTGTCTGTACTCACATCCCATTTTTGCATGAACACAGACTGTCTGCAGTTAGCATGTGTATGGCTGGAACGCCTTGTGGGGTGGAGACTGACTGTGTTCTCTGCTGGTGAATGTCAGATAGTGGTGGGGGGTGGTTGAGCTGCTCCAGCATTCTTCCTGTCTGCCATTGCCTTAGGTGATGCGTACAGATCTGCATCGACTGTCCTGTAGGGTGCTTGTTCCCCAGCAGGATTGGGGTTGATGGTCCCCTCTACTGCCACCATTGCAGAGATGTACAATGTTGATGGGAGATCCTGTCCCCCCCACCCTGAGCCACAGAGGGTGGGTTGGGTGGTGATACATAATCCACGTTTGGGTCCAAATACCCCCCTTCACCTATAACATGCGACCAAGGCACCCACACAGGATATGCACTATTCTGGGTGCATCCTAGTCCACAAGGGCTAAACGTGACTGGGAAATACAAATGGACACAGGTGTATCCGCAAGGACTACCTATCACACACTGGCACTGTTGGGGATCTGCAGCACAGCCTATCTCAGCCCAGCCAGGTGCTGCGGACCTGGTGCTGGGTGCCCCACCTCACCATCAGGGTGAGCACAGTACCCGCACAATTTCACGGTCTGTAGCTACTCTGTGCCAGTAACACATATGGCCAGTTCCCCCTACCAGGCCTAGGTGCTGTGGGGGTGCATACGGCATTATGTGATCAGCTGTAGACTGCTGATCTGCATGTGCAGTGCATCATGGGTATGGGTGGGTTTGTGTGGTGACCTGCAGTTTTTCTGTAACCAGCCAGCTATGTGGTAGTAGCTATAGAGATGTAGCCTACTGCTTACTTCACTGACTGTGGAGACAGAAGTCATGGGTTCAGTCCCACAGTGGTGTAATCTAAAAAGGCTGTCTGAGGCATTTTCTTTTAATTTAAATCAGTGCTGTCAGCAGAAACACCCTCACAGTGCTGTAGCCTAAGATGCCTCATAGGTACCCTATAGGGCACATTATTGGGTGCCTTGGCAGACAGGGCACTTTAAATGTGACCTATGGGATGCCTTATAGGCTAGGCACCTTATGAGGCACCTTAGGTTAGGGCACTGTGAGGGTGTTTTTGCTGGCAGCACTGATTTAAATTAAAAGAAAATGCCTCTGACAGCCTTTTTAGATTACACCACTGCAGGATGCAAACCCATGACCTCTGCCTCCACAGTCATTGCAGTAACCACTGAGCTGCATCATTATAACTTCTAATACTGCGCTGGCATGTACTTAGGGTTAACGCGCGTTAACGTGCCACGGCGCCCACTATCGAGCGATACATATTCTTGCTACCTTAGGACTGGAACACCCACTCCTTATATGGCATTCTTTACATTATCGCTGCAACTAGCGCCGGTACCATTAGGACGGTTTAGTAAACATACCCCTTAGAGTATTTATTTAGCTTATTATAGTCAGTTTGGGTTTTTGGACTTGTGGCCTTTGGGTGCTCTCTGCAGTCTTAGCTGTTATAATGTGATTCCACTTAATTGCATTGCTTTATCTCATAATTTAAACTGGTCTCTTTTTATCATTATTTTATTCGTGTATTTTTCTTTTTTTTAAATTTTATATTTATTCATTTTAAACTTTCACTTCACAACAAAGTGAGAAAAGGAAAAAAAAAGGAAAATGACATCCAGAAAACAATAACAGTTTTCACCCATAATCCTAAGCAATAGACCACCAAAACGAAGGAAACAAGAGGATCCAAGTATCAATAATATACATAACGAAAAAAAATTACAAAAGAAGGACACATCCCGCAATGAACTGACCCAATAGATCACAGTGGTGCGTATGGGACTACCACCTGTATCTTACCCTCCTCCTTTGCCACTATAAAATCAACAAGCTGCCTCGGCTCAAAGAAAACATAATTCTTAGCCTCACATTGAACTAAACATATACAAGGAAAACGTAGCATAAACACCAACCCTAAGGTCAAGGCTCTGGAGCACAGCACCAAGAATTCTTGACACTGCCTCTGTATAAATCTAGAAAAGTCAGGAAATATCCTAATCTTTGAGCCAAAGAAAAGCGTATTCATAGAGCAGAAATAAAACTTCAGCACAGAATTGCGATCATGCTCAAGGGCAAATGTTAGGATCGGGGAGGTTCTCTGGGTAACAACCTCTAAAGAGGACTCTTAAGAATTCAGTGAGGTCTACCATCATAGAATCTCTCTGCCCCCAAATCATTTGCCAGGGGATAGATACTGAGCCCTAACAATAGGTGGCAAATTCTCAGAGTCCATCCCAAGCACTTAACCAAATACCTTTTAACCATATCAATTAGAGGTATAAGGGGAGACCTGGGAAAGTTTATCAACCAGAGGTTATTCCTATGCACTGGATTTTCTAAGTGCTCCATATGTCGGGAGACAATGTTACTGTCCTTTACCAGGGCATCCCCTATAGCTTGAACAATATTTATTGTAGCATTGAGATCTTCAGTTCTTCTGGTGATAGAGTCAGTTGCCAGAGAGTGCCACACTACAGTCTGTACAACAGTTAAATACCCACAAATCTCTCTAAAAAAAGTCTGTAAGGAAGAGGAAAGCCCCTGAATAGCATCCCAAAACAACTCCATGGTCACAGCCTTCAGTCTCACACACCTCTCCTGGAAACAGTCTCACCCAACTCTCGCATCATGTCAGCAGCAGTCCTTGGAGAAGAATTCAAAGTCACCCTCTCTGCCCCATCCGAGTGGGGAGAAGATACAGCCAGTAACACCAATACTTCCAAGGTTTGGAGGAGGTGTTCACACAATGGGGCAGACTCGGGGAAGTCATCACTGCAGGAGCCGCCGACACTCTGAAGCCATCCAGGGTAGTCTAGTGAAGGGGCACAGAAGTGGCAGCATCAACAGGAGCAAGCATCCCCTTCCCTTTCCACTTACCCATTGCAAGGATAGGCAGAGAAAGCCTCACAACCACAGATAGCACCACGATCAGCCCGGAGCATCCTCAGCCATGTCATTTGAAAGTGCCATTTTGGATCGTGCCTCTTCATTTAGTTTTTAAGTATGGTGTTTTTATCTTTTCTAGCCTTATATTTTATGTTGCTCATTCTTTTTTTTATTTTATGAGTATACTTTAGTCTTATCTTCACATTATGACATTTTTATAGAAAGTATTGTTTTATTGTTTTGATTGTATACAGTTTGCTAGTTTTTATCGAAGAGAAGTTAGCCAAATGAATAAACATAAAGACACAAATATCCAGATATTGAAATGGTATTAATAAGGCAGAAACAAATGTTTTCCAATAAAAAAGAAGCTTTAGACCAAGGGAATAAACCCTGGATACGCATAGACATGGGCCAGTGACTAAATAGGCCTAGCATGGATAAGTGACTCTGTTTTAATTAGGAAGGAGCTTCAGCATGAGCTGCCTCTATTAGACAAACAAGAGCGTAACTGTTGCTTTGATTAGCAGGTAGGGGCGTGCAGGTCAAAAAATTTCATTTCATTTCATTTTCTGTTTTGTTTACTGGGGTTTTCTTGTTATGTTTCATTTTTTAAAAATAATGTTTTGTTTCATTTCAAGGCAATTTTGTTAATTAAAAGACAGCTATGGCTGCTGCCCAAATGAAAAACACAGCTGAAAGATTACTAGAGTTTTCAGTAAATTCTAAAGAAACAACAGGTTTTTTTCTCACATTCAGAGGCTGGTCTTGTTGCATGGCATGCATCTTGCACATGAGACACATCCAGTTTCCATGAGGGACTATCTTTAGCAAGCATTTCTGTATTGCTGGTGATTTTTCTTCCTGTTTCCTAATTGGCCCAAAGTTTTCTGGTATGCAGCTCTATGTAAAATGCTAACTGGATTTTTTTTTTGTCTTGTGAATTTATTGACTCCTGCTGTAGAAATTCACTACAAAGATTTTTATTTTCCCATGTTCTTTTGACAGAAATCCTATGAAAGCATCTCTAAGTATGTTATTTAATATGTTTACCAAGCCTGTACACACCTTTCATTCTTCCTGTAGAGTTGCATGGGGAATAGGGAAAGTCCTGAGGTGGGAAGGTGTGGCCATATGAGCTTCCAGAAGTTCTAGGAAGCTTTGTTGCTAAGTTGAAGGTAGGGGATTGGGGTTCATGCAGATGTGTTTTGTCATGATTGTAAAAGGTCATGACAAATGAAGCTATGTTTATGTTTATGTTTATTAGCTTTATATACCTCTAAACAAACAGACATCAAAGCGGTTCATATAAATCAAAATAGAAACCATTAATTGGGGAATAGGAAAATCAGTTACAATAATTGATAGGAAAGCAAACCAGGCGGACTCTTGCTACAAGATGTTAGGGAAGAGAAGGGGAAGAGGAGGGAGAAGAGGGTAAGGTCACACGGAGGGAGTCGAGAGTTCAAAGGCAAGGGCAAAGAGGTGTGTTTTGAGACTGCTTCTGAAAGTGGTGTGTTCCTGCTCGAGTCTGATGGAGGAGGGTAGGGAGTTCCATAGGGCAGGACCGATGAAGAAGAAAGCAGAGGAATGGGTGGATTGGAGACGAGCACAAGCAGGTGAGGGGAGACGTAGGTGGTTGAGATGGAGAGATCGCAGTGAGCGGGCTGGGGTGTGAAAGTGGACAAGGTCAGCCAGGTATTGAGGAGAGTGAGTGTAAAGGACACGGTGGAGAAGTGTGAGGATTTTGAAATGGCTGAGAAATTTGATAGGAAGCCAGTGAAGATGAATGAGTAGAGGTGTAATATGATCATGTGAGGAGGAGCGAAAAATGAGTTGAGCAGCGGTATTTTGGATGCGCTGGAGACGGTGGAGCTGTGAGGAAGGAAGGCCAATAAGAACCGAATTACAGAAGTCGACGCGGGACATGACCAAGGATAAGAGAAGGGTAGTGAGTGCCTGTGCTGTAAGGAAGGGCCTGATGGCACGAATCTGGTGGAGGAAAAAGAACTAAGTTTTGGAAACATGAGCAAGGTGGTCTCGGAAGGATAAGTTGGGGTCGAGAGGACGCCGAGGTAGCAAAAAGAAGAGACTAGAGGGACAGGTAAGATGGAGAAAGAGGGGGAAACCTGGGGGGGGTGTTATCACGAGAAAACCAGATGGCAAGGGTTTTAGTGAGGTTAAGATGAAGGCAATGAGTGGTTAGCCAGTCGGCAACGGCCGTAAGGCAGGAGTTAAGTGGGGAAAGATCAGGAGAGAGAGGGGAGGTGTGGTGCAAAAGAACCAGGTCATCGGCGTAGTGGAAGGCTGAGATCCCATGTTGTTGAAGCAGTAGAGCTAGAGGGGTAAGAAAGATGTTAAAGAGAAGGGGAGCGAGGACTGAACCTTGAGGGACACCACAAGGAAGGGGGAGAGGCTCAGAGGCGGGTGAGGGAGTAGATGAGGGGAGAACAGAATAAGTTCTGGAGGAAAGGAAAGACTGGAACCAGTGGAGGACAGTGCTGCAAAGACCCGCTTCCCGTAGTCTGGCCAGGAGAAGGGAGTGGTCGATGAGGTCGAAGGCAGCAGAGAGATCGAGAGAGACCGCCACCGAAAGATCACCACGGTCGTGAGCTGTGTGCAGTTCGTTAAGAAAACCCAGTAAAACTGTTTCGACGCTGTGGCCAGGGCGGAAGCCAGACTGACGTGGGTGGAGAAAGTTTGTAGAGTCAAGATAAGAGGATAATTGGGAGAATACAACTTTTTCCAAGATTTTGGAGAGGAAGGGGAGGTTAGAGACTGGGCCATAGTGGGCAGGGATCATGGAGTCAAGAGAGGGGTTTTTTTAGAAAAGGGCGAACCAGAGCGTGTTTCCAGGGCTGGGGGAAGACACCGGAGGAAAGACTGTTGTTAATAAGAGTGAGTACTGATGGGAGGAGCACTAGGGAGGTTGTGAGGAACCAGGAGGAAGGGATGGGATCAAGGGAGCAAAAGGTTTTCTTAGAGGAGGAAAGTGTTGCAAGAAGCTTGGAAGAGGTGATCGGGTGAAATGAGTGCCAAACATGGGACAGTTGAGAGGTTGGGGGGGGAGCAGGGAGGGGGGCTGGAGATAGGAGGAGGACAGTGGGGCAGGGACTGCCTGAGATCTAGTATCTTCGAGCTGAAATAGGTTGCTAGCTGTGAGGGGGTGGGTGAGGGAACGGAGGGGGAAGGCGTGGTATTGGACTGAAGGGAAGTGAGAGAATGAAGGACAGAGTAGAGGTGGCATGTCTGGTTGGGTGCAGAGGAGATGGCAGTGGAGAAGTAGTCCTGTTTGGCTTTGTGGACTTGATTTCGATAGTAAGAGTGGCCGGACAGGGGGCTTTACGCCATATACGTTCAGCTCGGCGGAGCTGTGCGCGAAGGGGAAAGAGACCAGAATGGAACCATGGTTGGGAGGGACGGCGGGAAGAGAGGCGGGGACGGAGAGGGGCAATGCGATCAAGAGGCGGAAGGAGAGGAGAACCAGATAGAGGCTTGGGAAGAGGGGGAGAGGAGGGGAAAGTTGGAGGGAAGAAGGTCAGATGCAGGGGGGAATTGATGAGGGGTCTGAGAAGGCGACGAGTGTAAGAAGTGGAGACAGGTGGAGAAGGCTGAGGAGAGGCAGAAGAGGCAAAGAGGGAAGGAAAACAATGAAAGGTGAAGCAGTAGTGATCTGTCCAGGGTAATGTGAGGGCGTGAAGAGACTGGAGAAGATAGGTGGGGGCAGAGGGAGAGAGAAGCAGGTCAAGGGTGTTGCGACGAGATGAGTTGGGAAAGGAACTAGTTGAAGAAGAGACAAATCATGGAGGAGAGTGTTGAAGGAACGGTCTCTAATCGAGACGGGAGGGTCAAGGTGCAGGTTGAAATCACCGGCAATGAGCAGCTACAGTGTAATCCATATAAGACTAATAAGAGAAAATATTTTTTCACTCAACACGTAATCAAACTCTGGAGTTCGTTACCGGAGGTTGTAGCAAAAGCTATTAGTGTAGCTGGGTTTAAAAAAGGTTTGGATGAGTTCCCAGAGGAAAGGTCCATAAATCATTTTTAAAGGGGACCTGGGAAATCCACTGCTTGTCCCAATACAAGCATTGTGGAACCTGTGTTTTCTGGGGAAACTGCTAGATACTTGTGACCTAGATTGGTCACTGTAGGAAACAGGGTACTGGGCTTGATGGACCTTGGTCTGACCCAATATGGTATATCTTATGTTCTTATCTGGGTAGCCTTATATTCATAGACTGAGTCTATGGTGCAAAATTGGCATATGAGCCTTTTCCCTTGCCCCTTCCTACCTCCCCAACTCCCTTTCCTGTATAGGTTATGAACTTTAATGTTTATCCTACTCATTTAAATAATTAATATTTGCTTGATATTTTTTGAGCTTCGTGAAAGCTGCAAATAGCATACCATCAACTTAGGCAGTCACCCTTCACCCATGAGAAGAAATACAGAGAAAAAGAAAAGAAAGGGCATGAGAAAAAGGAAAGAAATAAAGAAAAACAAAAAATGGCCAAAAAATGAAAAAGAAAGGAACATAAATATTCAAATGCATACAGAAGACATAGCCTGTTTTATCTAACACAAGTTTGGAAATATTTTTTAATGAACATTTTTAAAACATGATTTTCATTACATTTAACCTTATTATTCATAGCGGTATTTGGAGAATATGCAAATATATGTAAATATGGCAGAGAATTTTGAAGACTATACCTTGCAAAACACTTGCCATAAAATCTACCCCCCGAACTCTTACAGAAAACCAGGAATTGTGTATTCAAAGTCTTAGTTAACTAGACATAGTATTCAGAATATGATTAGTAAAGAACCCATAGCCAAAATAAATTAGCTGCAGAGCTTTTCAGATTTATCACAGTATTTCAGTTAAGTGATTATGTCAAATCCCTTTTGTTATGTAGTCTAAAGCAAGTGGTGTCGCACTTTTAGATTACTGAGAAACAGTAGTTCTCGCTAAAGCGTAAAAGGTCTTCTGTGACCATGACAATACACTGGAAAGATTTTCATTAAAGCTGGCTGGAAGTCATTCAGTTCTAATTTGATGCCTGAGAAATTAGCAGTCTCCTGAAATGTGGATGCGATAAAGATAACATAAGTGTTCTGTATATTGTTTTAGTCAACTTTATTTCAGTTATTCCACTATGAACAAAGAATCTTAGCATCAGTGGGGGTTCAAAGAAATCATTCTGAATCTGTGTAGTTTATTTTGATTTTATCCTGTTGCTGTACAGGGATCCACTGTGTCTGTCCCATGCCATTTTGAATTCTGTCACTGTATTTGCCTCCACCACTTCCATCGGCAGGGTATTCAAAGCATCCACCACCCTTTGATTGAAAAAGTATTTCCTGATGTTGCCTTTCAGTTTACCCCCTTGCAGTTTCATGTTATGCCCTCTAGTTTAATAGCTTTCTCGAGTTTGAAAAAGGTTTGTTTGTTCATTAATACTCTTTAAGTATTTAAAGGTTTGTATCATATCTCCCCTATCCCTCCTCTCCTCTAGCATATATATAGTTAGGTCTTTAAGTCTCTTCTCATACTTCTTCTGGCACAGGCTCCAAATCATTTTGGTCGCCTTCCTCTGAACCATTTCTAGTCTTTTTATATCTTTTGTGAGATATGGTCTCCAAAACTGAACACAATATTCCAAGTGAGGCCTCACCAGCGATTTGTACAGTCGCATTAGTACCTCCTCCTTTCTGCTGTTAATTCCTTTCTATATGCAACCCAGCATCCTTCTGGCTTTGGCCACCACCTTGTCACAAACTGTTTTGCCACCTTGAGATCCACAGAAACAATCACTCCAAGGTCCTTCTCCTGGTCTGTGCACACCAACTTCTTGCCCCCTATCACTTACAATTCCCTTGGATTTCTGCATCTCAAGTGCATGACACTGCACTTCTTCACATTAAATCTTAACTGCCAAGCCTTAGACCATTCTTCCAGCTTTTGTAGATCTTTTCCTATGTTATCCACTCCTTCAGGAGAGTCCATGCTTGTAAATTTTCATGTCATCTGTAAAAAGACAGAATTTTCCATACAGTCTTTCAGCAATAACACTCACAAATATATTTAACAGTACCGGTCTCAGGACCGAACCCTGGGGCACGCCACTAATCACCTTTCTTTCATCCGAGTGAGTTCCATTTACCATCACCTTCTGTCGTCTGTCAGTCTACCAATTTCTGATCCAGTTCGCCACCTTGGGATCAATCTCCAGGCTGTTCAGTTTATTGATAAGCCTCCTGTGAGGAACAATATCAAAGGTTTTGCTGAAATCTAGGTAGATCACATCCATCGCATGCCCTTGATCTAGTTCTCTAGTCACCCAGTCAAAGAACTCAATCAGATTTATTTGGCATGGTCGTCCTTTGGTAAAATCATGTTGCCTGGGATCATGCAACCTATTGGTTTTGAAAAAGTCCACTATTCTCTCTTTCAGGCGCTCCTCTATTACTTTTCCTGCCACTGAGGTAAGACTTACTGGCCTGTAGTTTGTCACTTCTTACCTATTGTCACTTTTGTGAAAAGGTACCACATCAGCCCTTCTCCAGTCCTGTGGAACTTCTCCTGTCTCCAAGGATCTATTAAAAACATCCTTTAAAGGCCCTGCAAGAACCTCTCTGAGCTCTTTCAGTATCCTGAGATGTATCCTATCCGGTCACATCGCCTTGTCCACTTTCAGTTTTGCAAGCTGTTCAAACACATCATCTTCTGTGAATGGTGTGATATCTACTCCATTCCCATTTGTTTATTTTTCAATCACAGGTGGTCCTTCTCCAGGATTTTCTTTAGTAAAAACAGAACAGAAGTGTTTGTTTAGCATTTTTGCTTTTTCAGTGTTACTTTTCACAAATCTGTTCTTGGCACTTTTGAGTTTTGCAATTCTACCTCTGACATCTTCTTCTCCATCCCTTTCACTATTTTAAATGCCTGTCTATGTAAATCCTGAATTTTTCACTTAGGATCCTTTTCTCTGTGACATAGAGATGTAGTCCAACCACACAGTATAGCCTCTTCTTGTTCCATCTATTTTTCCAGTCACCAATATATCTAAATCCTCCTTGTTTGCACCAGGTTTGGAGCCATGTATTAAAGATGATTATGCGATGCAGCCTTTCTGCCCCCTTAACAAGAACAGGTAGAACTTCTGAGAATGCTATAGTGTTAACAATGGGTTTGATTTTCTCTTCCAGAATCTGGAAGTCCCTTTGAACTGTTTCTAGAGGCCATGTTTCTAGCCAGGTCATTTGTACCCAAGTGGATGATAACATCAGTTTTGGAGTTCACTTTCTGCACTAACTTTGCCAACAATTTGTTTTGTATTCCTGCTGGCTGAAGAGTCAGGGAGGCATTTGACCATCTTCACTCCTTTGAACTATATTCCCAAGTTGGTGCCTCTGATGATGGAATCTCCAAGTAGTAGTAGTTTCCTGTTTTGAGATTTTTTTTCTTCATGTTTAGTGCATTATCAGTAGACTGGGCATTAACCTTCTCATTTAAGGGCACTTCAGTTTCCACTAATTGGGCATCCTCATTATCCAAGGCAGAGAACCTATTATGCAAGGATATCTCTTGATGGAGAGGGTGTCTCCGTGTTACAGGTCGCTACCTACCAGAGTCCACTGTGTTCCATTTGTTCCTGGGCTATTTGATTCTTTATGGGAGCGGTGTTGGAATTTTTTCAGTTTGTACCTGGGAGAAGGTGTGTTTAATTGCAGCTAATTCTTCCCTTAATAGAATCAATTCTTTATGCTTAGCAAATAACTTGAGACATATAGGGCAAGCTCTTAGGCTCCACATGATTCTTCTTAGAATGAAGGCACCACAGCTATTGCATTGAATACACGACATGCTGATTAAGTTGATTATAAAGATGTTCTAGGACAAGGAGAAAAGGTGGATGTTACACCTAATTGGAGGACCAGATGTCAATCTATGATGACTATATAGGCAAATGCAACCCTGTGGTAGGCAGGATGAGGGATAGGGTGGGTGGGAATTTAAGTGTCCCTGGCCAGTAGACCTTCTTTGAACTGAGGACACACTCAGATTTCTGATGTACAAAGGCTATGCAAGGAATGTAGGCAAGCTAAAGTTTCCTAATCTTATAACAAAAATTTAGGTTGTTTGCCACTAGACTGTAGATCAAGGTGGCCATGAATAGACAGAAATGTGAGAGAGACAGAAAGATAGGAGGAGCAAGAGGTTATTTTTTCTGGTTCTTTTGTGTTTGTCTCCCTTCCTTGGTGTAGTTACCCTAATGCACCACAGTGCCTAAGAAATATTAATAAGAGAATAAAACAGGTAAGCAATAGGCAAGGAAAATTTATATTAAAACCCAGCAAAATAGTAAATATAGAAATCTTAGCATTGTAGAGTCTCTTGAAGTTGTGATGACAATTGCTGGATCAGATCAATTGCTCAGGCATCAAAGGCTTATTTAAATTAACCACCCCCTTAGAGGCAGGCTTGTAACAGAACAATGTAAAACTTAAAAAGTTTAAAATGAAATCTGATCTGACTTCTATGTATAAGCCTATTATTCAAATGACCTTGGAATTTTAAAATGTATACCTTTATTACTGCTCATACAGCAGAGGCCGATTGAATTAACCAGACCCTGTAAGGCAGGCTTCTAACAGAACAATGAAAACTTTAAAGGTTCAAAATGAAATCTTACTTCTATGTATCAGCCTACTATGCAAAGGACCATGGAACTTTAAAATGCATACATTTACTGCAAAAATAAGTGGGAAACCAGGTCTCTGCAAATCTAAAAGCAATTGTTTACTTCAATTCCAAGTAAATAAGTATCAATAATTTAGTGTCGCTGGCCAGTGGATCTTATATGAACTGAAGGCACACTCAGATTTCTGATTTATAAAGACTATGCAAGAAATGTAGAAAGCTAAACCAAAATTTAGGTTGTTTGTCACTAGACTGTAGATCAAGGTGGCTGTGAACAGACAGAAATGTGATAAAGACAGAAAGGGGTATGTTTACTAAGCAGTCTTAACGTGCAGCCGGCGTTAGTGTGCAGGATGCCATATAAGGTAGTGGGCGTTCTGGTTTTAAGGTAGCATTTAGGGTTATCGTGCGATAAGGTACGTTTTCGTGTGATAGAGGGAGCCGTGGCACGTTAATGCGCATTAGCCTTAATTAGGTGCGCTGACCTACAAACACAGCAACAGAGGTTTAGCACAATGGTTAATACATTGACTGATGAAACAGGGGTAATGAGTTCAACCCCCCAGTGGGCTTGAGTAAGACTGTCTGAGGCATTACCCTTTACTTTAAATCAGTGCTGTGTGAGGCATTTTCTTTTTTAATTTAAATTAGTGCTGCCAGCAAACAAACACACCCTAACAGTGCCGTAACCTAAGGTGCCGCATAAGGCGCCCTATAAGGCACTCCAGAGGGCACATTATAAAGTGCACTGTCCACCAAGGCACCTTATAATGTTCCCTATAGGGTGCTTTAGAGGGCGCCTTATGGGGCACCTTAAGGCTACAGCACTGTGAGGGTGTTTTTGCTGGCAGCACTAATTTAAATTAAAAAAGAAAATGCCTCAGACAGCCCTACTGTGGAATCAAACCCATGACCTCTGGCTCCCCAGGCAGTGAAGTAACCAGTGGGCTACAGCTGCCAACAAACCTCTGGCTAGCTACAGAAGGACTGCAGGTCACCACACACACTGTCTGCTGTGGTTACCAGGATAGGGTTAACCCACCCATACCCATGATTCACTGCACATGCAAATCAGCAGTCTATAGATGATCACCCTAGTCCGCACTGTGGCCCAGTTGCACCACAGCATGTGCCGCCTGCAGCTCTCTGTATCCCCTTTTCCAGCATCTGTCCAGTTACCCGTTCCGACATGCCCACCCTGCTGTTGCCGGACATGTGCACGCCATAGGAAACCTGTCCAATAGAAAGGGAAAACCCTGGTCAGCGCTATTTCACTGTGGGATCATTCACCTTGTATGGGGACAGAGCATAGCCCCTTCCAAAATTGATATCTTTTTTTTTGGAGCTTTCTCAGTAGTGTTTTTTGATGTTTCCCATTAATATCGCTATTGCCCAGCTTGGTTATGTTTTTTTTCCAGTTTGTTCAGGTCATTTTCAATGTTTATTTGCCCTTTTGTTTCGTGCACATGTATCACACTTATCACATTTGTAGGTTTCCCTGGCTTTGCTGTACATTGCTGATGGAAATGGTTTCTCTTCCCTTTAAATCTGCTCTAACGCGAGGGTTTCACTGGCGTTAGTTTGCAGCCCTGGAATCCATAGCGTTAGTGTGCAGGGAGCCTCTCCCCTCCCACTCTCCACCCATTGACCCTCTCTCTCCGCCCCTGGGGAGCCTTCCTCCGCCCTCCGGGAGCCTTTCTCTGCCTTCAGCGCTCGTTTACGCCGCTGCGCGCGTTATCGCGTGATAAGGTGCCTTATCGCCCGGTAAAGCGCCATTATCGCGTGATAATGTGACAGCAGCGCAAATAGCACCCTTCAGTAAACATACCCCAAATATAAGAGGAGCAAGGTGGGGTTTTTTTTTTTTTTTTTTTTTTTTCTGGGGATCGCTTTTTCTCTACCTGCTAGACACCAAGGGGTCCTCCAGTAGGTGCAGGAAGGGTCTTCTGCTGTGGGATATGTGCTGGTGGGGTGGGGGGGGGGAGGTCAGATATTATTCAGGAGCTGAACAGGAAAGTCAAGCCTGCTCAGCATTTGGATCGCCAAAAGCCCTTGGATGGTGCAGGAAATATGTTGTTGACTCAGGAGAGAAAAACATGATCTCCGAGTCAATACTTATATTTGCTATCTGGAGTTTGGATTTTCAGATTGGCAAAAATCATTAAAAGCTAATGATAGGAGCTCAGAGCCTGCAGGTTTCTAAAGATTAAACCATCTCCCCAGCTTTTTACTTTCTATTTCGTTCAGAGTTTACTACATTCTCACTTTTAAAGCTATAGTTTTCTTACCCCTAAGTTTACGGAAAAAGGAACCAAATCCATTATTTCATTATCTCTGACTCCTACATTCCCTAACTGCAGTGGCGTTCCCAGCCCCCTTTGTACCTGAAATCCGCACCCCCCCCCCCCCACACACACACATTGTAACCTTAGTAAGCCATTGCCTAACCATGGAGTCCCAGTACAATTTATTTTATGTCCCCTCCTGCTCAATATATACTGCATATGGAGCCATTGGTTAGACTGATAAAACAGAAGAGGTTCCATTGTCTCCACTGCTCAGATACTTGTTTATATTTATTTAAATTTGGAATAAGTCTCACCAAATCAGCCTAAGGCTGTCGAGATAGTTATTGAATTTAGCAAGTATCAGGTAGCTCTTTTGTGGAGTTTCTTTAGGCGTTTAGATCATATTTGTTAATGGTAAGCTATTAATGAACTATTGTTTGAATCATAGTAAAACAGAATTGCCATGGGTGAAGAGACCAAATATGGCTTTACCTTTGCTGATTGTCTTGGAGATAGAGGGTTGTTTTTTTTTAAATTTTTTATTTAAGGATTTTCCAGTGCATCAAGAAATTACAAACAAGAACATTTTTTTAAAAAAGAAATAGCTAATACAATCAAGAAATGTTTTTTCCCATATATAAAAGAAACACATCAAGGAGAATCACCTCTAATAACAATAGAAATAGTATCAATCAAGTTATAAGAAATAAGGGGTTACACACCCCACATAAAGGAGCTGAAAAACAAAAAAAATCATTCCTCCTCAACAATTGTACCTCCCTCTACTTTTGAATCCAAGAAACATTTCAAGGCATTAAAGTCATTATACACATAAGTTCGTCTCCCTAAGGTAATCACACAACGGCAAGGAAATTTAAGAAAGAAGGTTGCCACCACCTGTGGTTTTAATAGCAGATAGAGGTTTTGAAAGTAATGCTGGATATCAGGAGGGATAGTTACTTAAGTTGCGGTAAAACTTCGCATTTTACTGCACTTTAATTTTCTGCAGGAGTCACTTAGCTGCCGTCACTCAGTATCACGGGTTAATAACTCCCACGATAAATGAATAACGTAACTTAAATTGAGCCTTGCCAGCTCTGGCATTCCTGGAAATAAGAGCTGGTATTAGCTTTCCTTTGCTGGAGCACTGGTCTGGTATTTTTTTTTATTTATTTTTATTTAGCTGCATTTATATCCCGCTTTTCACCGGGTCAAAGCGGAAAGCTATTTAAAGGGACCAGGATACAAAACAATTACTCCTGCCCCACCTCCTGGCAGGTTCCCCCACCCCGATCTCTCTACCCTCCAGACAGATCCCCCAGGAGAAAATCCTTCCTGCTCTTAAAAAGAGATCTCCCTCGTGTCTAGCAGGTGGGTCAAATGTGACCCCCAGTCACTCCTGCCCATCAGATGCCTCTGACCCCCTAGCAATAGTACTACAAGACCACCACTGACCTCATAGCGGTGGTACCATAAGAATACTGCTAAGCAATCTGAGGCACCCAACAGGGTAGGAATGGCTAGAGATTGCTTCTGGCGTACCTGGGTTGGAGATCTTGTGCAGGGAGGATCTGTTGGGGGGGGGGGAGGGGGGCATTCGAGATAGGGTGTCTGATGAGGGAATCAAGGGTGGGGTTTTGTTTGCACTAGCCCTTTTAAAAAGCTCCCCAGCAGCATGGGCTGTACATTAGCAACCCAGTGCTCGTGAGGAGGAAACATAGTGCCAACCCAATGCAGGAACAATACAGCTTGCAAAGTCAAATGCAGGTTGCATTATTTAATTTGTATAATAATAGGGTGTTTTTCATGCATCTGCATGCTTTGCATCTAATTATGTAACTTAGGTTAAGGGAAAATAATGTGTGCGTTAAGGTAATATAATGCATGATTATACCATTTAATGCATGTTATTTGGCACAATTTATGTATTTTGTTTTCCTTTATCTACATTAGTAACTACCCCTGAGCTGGGAATGCAAATGACTTCTATTATCAGACCATCTAATATCAGTTGCATTTGATCCATGATTTTCAGCCTTACCTTTTTACAGACAACTGGATTTCAGGTTCTTATGTATTACTCTTTAGCTACCTTTGTCAATGACATGTATTCATACATGGATATTCAAAAACAGCAAATATTTCCTTAGGACATTTTGGTCTGGGCCTTTCCACCTTATTGGCCATTAACATTTTTAAACTGTAGACATACCTTAGCTGGAAACCAGTGTATCTGCCAAAGTAACATGGTCAAGCTTTTTTCATGTTTATAAGCTGCTTATTAAGCCACATAATGTAATAGCTACATTCTCATCAAAGTAAAAGGGAGCAAACTTTGATATGATGAGTTGATAATAAAGAATACATTAATAGATCCAGATTTGCCTATTCAAGGAAATGGTGTAGTTTAGGCTATTGCATAAACTGACTTTAGCATATACTCCATATTCTAAAACAGTTTCTGGTAAGTAGGACATACATACTAAAGCAATATCTAAGGGATCACTACACTAATGTCAGCACGTCAAGGGCCATGAAATAAGAATTCACAGTAGCAAGGAACCTTGTTTTTAAGGAACAGGAAGGAGGAGAAGGGACAAGGTCCCACTTCCCTCCCACCTTCCAAGAAAGGGTCAGTGGTCTCTACCTCCTCCTCCTCCTAGTTTCCACCAGGCTCAATCTTTCTCTTTCAATCCTCCCATCCTTGCCTCCCCATTCTTTATCTTTCTCACCCCCTCCTCTTGTCTGTCCCCACCAGTCTCTCATCTCCCTCCCCCTCTCTCTCTCCCTCTCCCTCTCAATCTCTCTCTCTCTCTCTCTCTTTCTCTCCTGTCCATCCAAACCAGTCTCTCTCTTTCCTATCAATCTCCACTAATCTTGCCTTTCCCAATTTGTCCCACTACTTTTCTTCTCTCGCTTTCACCTGTCTGACCTACCAAAAACCTCTCTCTGTCACTCCTCCATCTGTCCCTACCACTATTTCTCACTTCCCATCCAATCCTAAAAACCTCCCTCTCTCTTCTTCTTCTCCATCCCCACTGTCCACACTGTCTGTCTCTGAAGCTGCCAGTCTTTGACACTCTCAGTTTCGTTCTCTCTTCTGATCCCCACTTCTTATCTTCTCAAATTTCTCTTACTTGCAATGCCACAACTCCAATAGTAGGCAGAACCTCTTTTCCTCAGGCCAGTAATGGTGGCTCTTGTCTTTGGCCTGTGCAAGTTGACTCTACCTCATCTTCCTTGCATGAGTCTATAATTCCATGATAACCACCTCTTCTTTTTGGCCGGTGCTGGTGGATTGTTCTACCTTCATAAATAGAGAAGGGTAACCTGCTTGGTGCAGCAGTTGCAACCTTAAGCAAAGGCACAGAAGGGAAGTGACCTGCACAGAAAAGCAGGTGTAGCTCTACAATTCCAGCCACCTTACTGGGCGGACTAGATGGAGCATCCTGGTTTTTATCTACCATCATTTACTAAGGTACTATGTTACATGCCGATGATTACAATTTGAGATTCTGCTATTGCAGGCATGTCCAACAGGTAGATCACGATCTACCTGTAGATCGCAGAGGGGTCAGAGGTAGATCGCCAGCCCCACTTGGCTCCATCTCTCCAGCAGCTTGCCCCATTGCTCAGAGAGAGCTTGTGCCGGCAGGTCGTCGGCCGAGGGTTTGCCGCCGCTGCTGATCCTTTGCCTGTCTTTTTTCCCTGCCCGCGGGAATCTTGCCTGTGGGTGTATTGGGGGTGCTTGTTTTTGTGCCAATAGTTTGTGGGTACCCCAGGGGGCCGCTGCCTGCGCCCCGTGATCCCACAGGCCCGGCGTCATACCTGGTCTCCTGCCTCTCAGAATCACCCATTCCTGCCCCCACCCCAACACCCCTTAGAAGTGTGTTATATACCGGGCAATATCCATTCGCCGGGCTTTACCTGAATACACTTACCGTATTAGTTGTGTCATGTGCTGGTCGTTGGTCGCTTTATAGTTCGCTTTCATTAAACTTTTTCGGGCAGACACAACAAAGTGTCAAGAATTTGTTGATTTTGGCGGGCTTTTCCAATTTTGTTCTAACTTGCCTATGCCTTGCCTTCAAATTAGTTCAAACCACTGTGACTTTTGCTTGCCTCTACAATTTTATTTTGCCTTGCCTTTGTGTTGATTCTACACTGTGTGCAGAATTTATTAAATCGCGTGTGGTGGTATTTGAACTTGTTTGGCGGTATTTGATTTTATCTGGGTGCTGGACAGGTGTTTGAGGTTTTTTTATGATTGTTTGGTGGTATTTGATGGTGCCAGTATGATGAATTCTTATTTTTACTTTTAGAACTGCATGTGTGGTTTTGGCATCTCCAGTCCTTGTATTGCACATCATCCAGAGGTCTTCAATTCCTGTTGATCTTTAATACTTTGGGACAGTGACAGTTTTGGACCAGGTTCAGTCAGTGTTTATACTAACTTAGCAGATTTGGGATTTGGCCTTCTTACATCCAGCCACCCCAGTATAATGAAGATAAGTGTTCCAAAGAAGAGCAAAACCTAACACTTTCATGATGAATGGGAAATGGACTACTTCTTCATGGTGAAAGATAAGTGTTGTTGTCTAATTTGTAACACCCCAGTATCCTTGCCCAAAAAGGGTAATCTGGAACGTCATTATAAGGCTCTACATAGCAATACGTTTGATGCTGATTTTCCACCCAAAAGTGAAATTCGTAAACCGAAGCTCAAAGAACTTAAATTGAAATTGGCTACTCAGCAACAGTTGATGGCGAAGCCAAGGTCACATTCGGTCAATGCAACCATAGCATCCTTCAAGGTCAGCAAAAAAATACAAACCTTTCACTGAAGGGGAATTTGTAAAAGATTGCCAGCTGCTTCAAGAAAACAATCTTTTTGAAGGATTTAAAAATAAGAAAGAGATCATAGCTGCTATTCAAGATGTACAATTGTCAAGAAACACCGTCGTGCGGCGAATAGAAAAGATGTATGGAGACACAACTGAACAATTGTTGGAGGATGTTTCAAATTGTGTTGCTTTCTCACTCCAACTGGATGAATCTACAGACATAAGAGTTATAGCCCAGTTACTAGTCTTTATCCGGATGGTTTTTGAAGACGTCAGTGTTAAAGAAGAACTACTTGGAATGATTTCTTTAAAAGGGAGAACTACCGGTCAGGAAATATTCAGTTCTTTCCATTCTTTTGAGACAAAGTGTAATCTTCCATTGCATAGACTTGTTTCCATCACTACTGATGGAGCAGGAGCAATGACAGGTGAGGTTAACGGTTTCAAAGCCCTCTTTAGACAGCATGACGACTTCCCAGATTTCCTTTCTTACCACTGCATCATTCACCAGCAAGTTTTGGCAAGCAAGAGACTCAGTACAAAGACTGTCATGGACATCACTTTCAAAATTGTAAATTCAGTTCGTGGAAGATCACTTCAAAGACGGCTTTTCGATCTTACTCTTGATGAAGGGGCAGCAGAAATCAATTTGCACACAGATGTAAGGTCGCTAAGTAGGCACACATTTCTGCAAAGATTTTGTGATTTGCTGAATGAAATAAGAATATTTTTGAAGGAGAGGGGAGATGACCAAGCAGAGTTGGAAGATGAGGAGTGGTTATGTGATCTGTCATTTCTTGCTGACTTTAAAGGTGAACTAAGTGATATGAACCTTGAACTACAAGGTAAAAACAAATGCATTGGTGAGATGAGGAGTACAGTTTCATCCTACAAGAGCAAATTTGAGCTAATGATGGCTGACCTTGCAAACAACACTTTTGATCATTTTCCTAATACACAGGACCATCTGGGACAATATCCAAATTTTGTTTTTCAGAACGAGAAGTATGTGACAGAAATCTGTTCTGTTATCCAGGAATTCGAAGCCTTCACGCAATATTCACCCAACTTCAAAAAGCTGGTGGATGAAATGCAGGCTCAGACATCTCACTAATGAGCAAGAGCGAAATATTAAAGATTGTGCAAGATCAGCCTGGATCAATACTCGACCTAAATTTAACACAAATTACTCAATAAAAGTTAAAGTTATTACTCAATAAAACTTTAAGAAAACATGTACTTTCCATTTCCCCTTGCAGTTCTTACTGGATCTTCGTCTCTCTGTTTTGTTTTTGCTTAATTTGCTTAACAGCTGATCACATCCAAGTAAATGACAGAAGGTACATTAAAAATGTGTGTGGTGGGGGGGGAAATCCTCCAACTTTATTGGGTTAAAATTTAATTTGAAACTAATTTGAAACTTAATTTTCATGGTGGTAGATCACCGGCACTTTTGACCAGAAAAAGTAGATCACAACCTGTTCGAAGTTGGACATGCCTGTGCTTTTGGAATGTTACATCATAAAGGTTTACAAAAGCCATAATAGAATGAAGCTGAGTTAAAGTGGGTTACAAGTGATGGACCGTCATGACAATAATCCAGAGCTGTTTGAATACTCCCTGATGTAGAAAGATAAGTTAATATTTCTTTTGAAACATAGAACCCGATCCCCAAAGGGGTATGTCCAGGCCATCTGGGCGCACCCAAGCAGAATGGGCCCGTTAGGCCCCAATTCTGCACCACAGGAGCCAGATGTTCCCGTGATGCAGGATCTGGCCCTGAGATGGCCCGGCATACCCCTGCATACCTGCAGGGACATCCTTCCTGCCGCTCTGCCAGCCACAGCGCCATCCCTGACCGACCTCCAATGGGGGGCACCAGGGCCCAGATTGGGTGGGGGGGATCCACTGTGGGTGACCTGTTGCTCTGGTGGGGGGTGCTGCTAGAATCCTATGGGGGGATGCCGGGCAAAATCGGAGGGGCACCCCACGCTTATTCCACCTCAGAGGTGGAATAAGCAGGGTGTCGTCCCCCCCCCCCCCAGTGTTCCCTGGATGTACAGGGCCATGACCTGAATCATTTCTCATATGATTATAACAAGTTAGGTTGATTAGATAATAGAGAAGGATGACAATTTTCCCTGTAAGACAAAATGCATAGCTTAAAACAAAGGGAGGGAAATGTCGTATAGTTTTGGCAAGTTCCAGCATGTCAGTCAGAGGAGGCAGAAAGATAAGTCTATCTCACACAAAAGCTTGATTAAAGAACCACATCTTAATTCCCACTTCAAATTTCTTGTACAATATGAATTTTCAAGGTGAAGTTCTTTTGGGAGGAAGCTAAACAACTAAAAGCTATATTGAAAGATGAATCAAGTTGGGAGGAGTTGAGATTTACAGGACTTCTCTATAATTTGTCTGATGGTCCAATAGTAAAATCTTGAATCTGATCCTGGTCCAGATTGGGAGTCAGTTTTGTTCATACAGCTTCAGTATCCACAGGCCAAAAACGCCCCTGCCAATGAAAACCGCACTGTAACTTTCACTCAACAGAGAGATACGATTTTGTAACACCAAATCCCGTATTAGTAAAGCATTTCCATTTTGAATAAATAAGAACTCATACTGACATGTTGCCTCTATGTAGAAATAGCATCAGAAACATATTATATAGCCTGATTCCCTAAGGATGTAGAAATATGCACATTGTTCAAAATAAGTTCCTCTAACAGTTTGATGAACCTGAAAAGGATTTCCAAGCTTTCCTAAATTGTCAATAACTTGTAAAGCAAAGTCTAAAAAATACACATCAGACTTTATCCAAATGCTGGATCTTCTTTTAAATGTTCTACAACCCTAAAGTAAAATTTAAATGCTGCTTCAGATATTCTGAATTACATTTGGATTTTACCCAGATCACGGAGCTAAAATTCTACAGATTCCCCAGTGGAGCAGAAAATTCCATCAAAGCCAAGCTGAATTCCACTTGTTTTAATTCATCTGTGAATTATCAACATCTCTAGAGTACAGTGGGTCACTCTAAATAGTACTGTAATAGAAAACAGTGCCTGTTAGAATATATCTGTAAACTGCTCTGATACACACAGTAAAGGGCGGTACATCAAGTGCCTAAAATCATAAATTATAAAACCAGTATTTCAGCCAAAAGTAATATTCCAAAATGGAATCCATGCAAAACTACTCTGAAATCAATTATCTATTCTTTATTGAAATTCCATTTCCCTTTTCTCATCTACATTTAAAATCTGCTGTAAAGTGAAATACTAATAACATTTCCTATAAATAATCTATTTTTATTAAATTTTGCAACCCCTAGAAAGAAAAACACACCAAGAAAGATATAACACTAATGTAACTCCCTGCACCTGTGTAGTCCTTACAGCGTTCCCTACACGGCTTGGCAGACAGTGGTCACAACCAACAATGCAGTCTTTCAAGCTCTACTAATTTAGTGGGTTATTTGAATGGGATTAGAATACACTGGGAGGTCTTGGCACTTAAACTACACTTACTCCTCTTCCCTTCTCAAAATAACCGAGTCCAGGCCTGAATGTGTATAAGCCAAGGATTTCCATTCTTCAACCGCACGTTGAATATTGTGTGCAATTCTGGTCGCCATATCTTTAAAAGGATATAGCAGAATTAGAAAAGATACAAAAAAGAGCTAACAAAATGGTAAAGGGGATGGAAGGATACTCTTATGAGAAAATGCTTAAAAGGTTAAGGCTTTTCAACTTGGAAAGAAGATGGCTGAGGGAAGATATGATAGAGGTCTATAAATTAATGAATGGAAAGGGGAAACTTAGATCAGTTGTTTATGCCATAAAAAAGTAGAAAGACTAGAGGTCATGCAATGAAGCTACAACGTAACCTATTTAATATTAATAAGAGGAAATATTTTTTCACTCAACGCGTAATCAAATTCTGGAATTCGTTACCAGAGGATGTAAGAAAAGCTATTAGTGTAGCTGGGTTTAAAAAAGGTTTAGACAAATTCCTGAAGGAAAGATCCATAAATTATTATTAAAGAGGACCCGGAAAATCCACTGTTTATCCCAGGACGAGCATTGTGGAACCTGTGTCTTTTGGGGAACCTGCCAGGTACTTTTGACCTGGATTGACCACTATTGGAAACAGTATACTGGGCTAAATGGACTTTGGTCTTACCCAGTACGGCATTTCTTATGATTTAGGGTCACTGATATAATAGCAAAAACACAAATGGCAGAGACAAAATAACAGAACTATATTATAAGTACTTTAACTCCTCCTCTTCTTCCTTAATGATATTATAAACAGTTTAAACATAGAAACATGATGACAGAAAAAGACAACATGGCTATCTAGTCTGCCCTTCCATATCAACCACTACAACAGTCCCCTTTTTACCTTTAGAGATCCTCTGTGTTTGTCCCATGCTTTTTTGAATTCAATTACTGTCCTCATCTCTACCACCTCCACTGGGAGACTATTCCATGGATCCACCACACTTTCTGTAAAGAAATATTTCTGCATGTCACTCCTGAATCTATCCCCTTTTATCCTCATCCCATGTTCCCTCGTAGCAGAGCTTGCTTTCAATTGAAAGAGGCTCTCTTCCTGTGCATTTATACCATGGAAGTATTTAAACATCTCAATCATATCACCTCCATCCTGCCTTTCCTCTAAGGTGTACATATTAAGATCCTTAAATCTGTCTTCATATGCTTTATAATGAAGACCATTAACCATTTTAGTAGCCACCCTCTGTACTGACTCCAACCTGTGTATATCCTTTTGAAGGTGCGGTCTCCAGAATTGCACACTATACTCCAAATGAGGTTGCACCAAAGGCTTATACAGAGGCACTATCACCTCCTTTCTTCTGCTGGCCATTCCTCTCCCTATGCACCCAAGCATGCTTCTAGCTTTTGCCATCTCCTTTTCTACCTGTTTTGCTACTTTAAGATCATCAGCCCACTGGCTGTCAGGATTTATTGTTTAGTTTTGAATGCCCTATTGTCTGCCAACCCCCATAAGCGATGGTGGACCAGCCCTGGAATTAATACAGAAAGGTCATTTGGGACCAAGAGCAAATCTACCATGCCAGTACTAACTTCCAAAACTCACTCAAGGACCCTAACTAGATCCCACTCTTTAGTTGATAAAAGTATTTCACCCCCTATACTATATTGCTCCCTTGGATTGCCGCAGCCCAAATGCATGACCTTGCATTTTTTAACATTAAATCTCAGTTGCCAAATTCTAGACCATTCTTCAAGCTTAGTTAGATCCCTCCTCATGTTATCTACATCTTCCTGGGTGTCTACTCTTTTGCAGATTTTTGTATCATCCGCAAAAAGGCAAACCTTACCCGACAACCCTTCCACTATATCATTAACAAAGATATTAAAAAGAATAAGACCAAGGACAGATCCCTGGGGCACACCACTGGTAACCACCTTCTCCTCAGAATGAGCTCCAATTACCTGTACCCTTTCTCGCCTCCTACTCAATCAATTTCTAATCCAAGCAGTAACTTTAGGGGTCATCCCGAGGGTGCTCAGTTTGTTTATAAGTCACCTGTGAGGAACGGTGTCAAAGACTTTACTGAAATCTAAATACACCACATCTAGGGCTCTCCCTCGGTCCAACACCCAGTCAAAGAAATCAATCAGATTTGTCTGACAAAAACCTGCCTCTGGTGAATCCATGCTGCCTCGGATCCTGTAATGCGCTGGACTCCAGAAACCTCACTATTTTCTCTTTCAGCAGCGCTTCCAATAATGTACTCACCACCGAAGTTAAACTAACCAGCCACATCCTTACTTCCACTTTTGTGTAAAGGGACCACACGTGCCTCTCTCCAGTCCTTTGGCACCAATCCCAACTCCAACGAGGCATTGAAAAGGTCAGTCAGTGGAGCTGCTAGAATGTCCCCAAGTTCCCTCAGTATTCTAGGGTGTATCCCATCCAGTCCCATCGCTTTGTCTACTTTAAGTTGAGCTAGTTTCTCACGAACACAGTCTTCTGAAAATTGTTCAAGATGCCCGTCGCTTCTGTTCCTGTTTGTGGGTATTTTCTGAGGTCCTGCTCCTGGCTCTTCATCTCTGAACAGAAATATTTGTTAAGCAAATCCTTGTTATTCATTTCTTGATGCTGGAAATGTATTCCAAGCCTCTTCCTTCTTTAACTTTCCTCAAGCTTCCTGTGGTAATTCTGAGAGGGAATCCCTTCCTCCTGCACTGCTTAGTTTCACAGTGTCCCTCTGAGCTAGTGCTTCCTACAGGTCTCCTGTACTGCGCAACAGATGCTCCTGACTCTGATGTTGCTTTACTCCTCTGGATCCTCTCTCCTTCCCGCCTGCCGTAGGCGGCTTCCTCCTCCTTCTCTGCTTCTTCCCTTCACAGGTAGAGCTGCTCTCTTCCTGAGCTAGTGGCAATGCAAAGTCACACAGGAACTTCTGGAGTAGGTGTAAGCTCAAGGCCCTGCCCTACCCCACTGCTCTCTTTTCTGCTGCTCCTTGGCCTGTGGCTATATAAAGTGACATGATAGACCTGCCCCTACGCGTAGACATAGGGTTGCCAACTTTTTGAAAGAGAAAAATCCACCTCCTATGGCTATCCATGCTCTGTATATGCCCTTCCATCACAGCCCCATCCTGTACCTGCCCCTGCCCTGTCTGCCTGCCTCCTGCCCCACCCATAACAAATAATTGCAGAGAGGGCAATGGTGCAGCCTATATTGGGGGTGGGGCAGGGGGAGTACAAGAGGTTGGACTCTTCAGCACATATTCAGCCACAGTCCCATTCTCAGGCCTCTCAACACAACTATGCTCTCCCATATGGCATTAAATTTAAAACTATATTCTGCATCCACTGAACCCCGCCCTAGCCATGCAGAACAGAGAAGAGCTAGAACCTTCCCTATAAAACTTGCCATACCAGAAAAAATCCTTCTCAATACAAAGAATATTATGAGAACCTCAGAGTCGATTTAGTGTTGTCACCCTATGCGGATCTTAACACGTATGTCTCCTCTGGCTGTCAGAATTTATTGTTTAGCATTGAATGCCCTACTGTCTGCCAACCCCCAGAAGCAATCGTCTAGGTTGCCTGATGGTTGGAACAGTCCTGGAATTAATATAAAAAAGTCATTCAGGACCAAGAACGAATCTACCATGCCAGTACTAACTTCCAAAACTCACTCAAGGAACCTACCTAGAAAAAGGCAGCACTGTAAGTATTGCAATGGGCCCTAAAATATCAATAAACCTATTAGGAAAGCTGAACAAGCCAGATTACTAGACATTCTTAAACAGAAATTCAGTGTTAACAGAATACCCAGTCTTGGTCACACACATACACTTTACAGGTAGGCCTTCGCCAATAAGTGACCACAAAGTGAAAATAGAAATATATAGACAAAAATTAAACTAAAACCTCTGAAAGCCAGATGCTACATGCAGTGCAACACCAGAGAAACAGAAAGAAATGCATTTCCCCCTGTATTGTACAGAACAAAACACAGTAGATGCCAGGATTGACATTAAGAGGGAAGCAACCTAGACATGCCAAGTCACACGATTAGGCATGAGACACGCATTTAACCGCACTCGCAAGCTCACATGCACTTACCACCCACTCTCACACATCTGGTGCCAGCCCAACTTCACAACTCTACTGCTGGGACCTACTGCCTCCCCCTGCCAGTGCACATCTTTATTGCTTCATGCCACTATCTAACATCCTCCCCCTGCCAGTGCCCAGCTCTGTGGCCTCTGCCAGGACCCATGGAAGGGGCAATACATCAAAAGACACAGAAGAGCCTGGAAGTTATTTTAGGTGTGTCACTCGGAGCTCTGCCGATTCCTTGCCTTCTGACGTAAAATTCCTGTTTCTAAGTGCAGGACAGCAGAGCCCTGAGTGATGCATCTAAAATAATTTGCAGACTCTGCTCTATTTTAGACACGTTGCTCAAGGCTCTGCTGGTCCTGTCCCTTAGAAACAGGAAGTTTATGTCATAAAGGGTGGGACCAGCAGAGCCTTGAGTGGGGGGGCCTAAAATAACTTGCAGGCTCTGCTCTGTTTTTGATGTATTGCCGCTATCTCGGCATCATATTACAATCTCTACACTTCAGGCATTCGCATGATATATTATTCTCCTCTGATTTTAGTACTCTATCAGTCGATGAACAGGCTCTTTCTTGGAATTTCACCCTTACTGCAGCACTTGATTCTTTAGCATCTCTTGTCCCTAGCACTAGCCAGCACCACAAACATAGGCAGCCTTGGTACCATCCGGGACTTTCCCTTTTATGCCACTTTCCTTGGCCAGTTCCCGCCAAATCCATTCCTCCTATCGTACTGCCATGATGGTGGCTTGAAAGAACCACTACAGCATGCTTGTCATCAATGCTTCCAACCACCCGTAGCAGCTCTTTTCCATGGTTTCTTATTGCTTGTGTCCGCTTGCTCTTTCTGCGTTCTCTTCAGTCCTATCTGCTGAGCAATCAGCTGTGTTTTTCTCTAATAGGGTTACACATATACACCAAGACTTCCCTCCTCCTATCCTCTCAGGGTCCCCTGCCTTGGGGTCTGATCTTCCCCTGGTTCCTGGCGAGGCACCTTCTTCCAACTCCAGTTCTTCTCTCTCACACTCCTGGTCACCTTTCACCCCCCCATCTCTATGCTATCTCTTTATAAGGTTGTTACCTCTCCTTCTAAAACCTGATGTCCCAGTGACCCTATACTATCATCCTGGATTCTGAAGCCCTAACTAGCTCTTCTCCCTCTTGTCCTTTCTCTGTTAAACAATAGTCTGTCTGTAGGCACTTTTCCTCTCTGTTGGAAGACCACTGTTGTTCGTCTCCTCCTGAAGAACATTTTTCTTGATACATCTGTCACTGCTAACTATCGTCCGGTATCTAATCTCTCCTCCCTTTCTAAAATTCTCAAAACATTGCTATCTGCACAACTTTCTCAACATCTTGGGCACACAAATTTTCTGTACCCCTGCAGTCTGGTTTCGGTGCTGGCCATAGCATGGAAACCATCCTGTTTTCTCTACTCATTGAAGTTTGAGGATCTTAGGATAAGAGCGATCTCTCTGTTGCTGTCTCTCTTGATCTTTGTTGTGCCTTTGATCTCATTAACCTCTCTCTTCTTCTTTCATGTCTTTTCTGCTGAGTTATGTGGGACTCTACTTCGCTAGTTTGCATCTTTCCTCTCATCGCACTCTTTCTGTGTGTCCTTTCAGACTACATCCTCCTCCTGTGTTCCCCTTCCATATGGTATTCCTCAGGGTTTGGTCCTGGCCCCCCTCTTGTTCAATATTTTCCTTGGCCCGTTGGCTACTCTTGTTCAGCAGCAGAGTGTCTCTCTATACCATTACGCAGACGGCATTCCTGCTGCTCTTTCATCTTTCTTCATCTTCCTCTGATCTGAACCAAGTTAATTCATGCCTCTCCCAGAGTAGCCTCCTGACTGCATGATAATCATCTTAAGCTTAACCCCATTAAAACCTCCGCTATCTGGTTTTAGGGCCCCCTCACTCCTCCTTCTTTAACCTCTTCTTTGGATGACTTTTCAATTCCTTGTGTTCCTTCCATTAAATATCTTGGGGTTATCTTGGTTTCTTCACTCACCTTCAATGAACACATTGGCTCAGTTGTTAAGCGGTCTTTCTTTGCACTTATGCAAATACGTTCTATTCGGTCACTTCTCTCTGATTCTTGTTGTATTACTCTTCTACTCGCTTTGGTGATTGCATGATTAAACTATTGTAACATCTATTCCTGTCTCCCTTGCTGTCAATTAAAACATCTATAATCAGTACAAAATACAGCTATCTGCCTACTTTACCACACTTCTAGGTATGACCATGTAATGCCCCTTCTCATTAAGTCACACTGGCTCCCACTATCTCATCGCACACTATTCAAACTCCTCACTATTATCTATAAGGTCTTATATTCCAGCTCCCCAACTTATCTAGCTTCCCGTCTCAGCCATCATGCCCCCTCTCGTGTCCTCCGCTCAGTTCATGGTAATCGTTTGTGTCTTTTTCCTCCATCACAAACCCATTTTGAGTGCACTTGTCACACTGTGTTTTACTTCTTTTCTCTGTCTTTGGAACTCTCTCTTTGCTGATCTCCATCTTGAGCACTCCTATCCTAAGTTCAAATCTTCCTACTTAGTCTGTATCTGATTCTGCCTCTCCCCCTCCCCTTTTTTCTTCCTCTCACCCCATTTTTCCATCTTTCCTATTCTTTTAAATTGTGTTCCTCTTTCCTTCTATTTATGTATTTGATGTAATTTTATTTTGTACACTGCTCTGATATGAAGAGCAGTATATCAAATGCCAATAAACCATAAACCATACCATGGTTCTTGGCAGCAGAGGTGAGCACTGGCAGGGGGATGGGGATAGATAACGGCACAGGTCCCGGCAGCAATGGTGGAGCCACAGAGGTGGGCACCAGTGGGGGGGGGGGGAAGGACTTAGATAGTGGTTTGATGGGGGGGGGGAAGGATGAGACAGTGAACATGGGAAACAGTAACCCGGGCTGGGAGAAGAGGAAGAATAGAGTACAGTTAAGAGATGATGTTGGACATGAGGGGGGGGGGGGAATGCTGAACAGAGAGGAAATAGGGTGACGGGAGATATTGAACAGAATTTATGGGTTTGATGTTTCTGGAAGCACTCAGTAATCTGAGCTTCCTTCGGGAAAACGTTTGAGAGGTTAGTTCTGTCTCAGAAGTTTGAGATATTTTTCCCTTTAAGGGAAAAAAGGATTCAAAGATGTTGACCATTGCTTTAAGAAGAGATTCTGTCTTTAAGAAGCTCTAACAGGCAGAATTGGAGAGGAGATGAAACCAGTTTAACAGGCTGATGCTACAAGCCAGTATTAGACTCGCGCTGGATTGATTTTTTAACTTTGCTGACAATGCACACATTTTAACATGAAATGCAGGAAGGTTATGGTATACAAATGCCCACCCTGATAATGGTGCGCATGCAAATGAACCACCGCAGCATTAAACTGGGAGAGCAAGCCAAACAAATGCACAAAATAAGTCTGCCCTAGTTTGACATGTTCTCCAGTCACCGCGTGACTAATTTGCATATCAACCCCAGAAGTATTTTGATGGCATCAGGGATGATTGCGGCATCGGGAAAAGCCCCCTGATGCTATCAAAATACTTTTGGGGATGGACCCCAACATAATAGAATCTCTGGTGGCCTAGCAGCCTCGATCCCCCCACTCAATAGTATTCTGAAGGCATCAGGGACAATCATGGCATCGCGAAAAGCTCCCGATGCCATCAAAACACTGCCAGGGGCCACTGCCCTGACTAAAAGTAATTAACTGGTGTTCTAGCAGCCTCTGCACCCCCTGCCCCCACTATGAAAATAACTTGATGGTCTAGTGGCCCCTGAAATCTCTACTCACCACCTAAAGTAAAAATGAAATCACCCCCATGCAAAAATAAATAAAGTAAAAATTATCTGGTCTAGTGGCCCTTGAACCCCACCACCTCAAAACCCAAAGTAAGAGGAAATCATCCTCAAGTAAAATAAAATCACCCCCAAGTAAAAACAAATAAAGTAAAAATTACTTGGTGGTCTAGCTGCCGCTAAATCCAGATCCCCCTTTACCAAATAGGCGGGTGCGCTGCCTATGCACTCCTGCTCTGTTCCACCATCTTGTAAAATGGTGTGCCTGGCCCCTCATGGTTCATCACAGGCTGCATCGTGCGAGGCCAGGTGCACTATTTTACAAGATGGTGAACCAGAGCAGGAGTGCTTAGGGATGCAGCGCATGGGGCCAGGCGTGCCATTTTACAAGATGGTGGACCATATTTGTATGGGGGGACTTGATTTAGGGTCTGCTAGACCACCAGGTAAATTTTACTTGATTTTTCTTTGCTTGGGGGGTGATTTCACTTTTACTTTGGGTTGGGGGGTGGGGGATTCAAGGGCCACTAGACCATCAGGAAAATGTTATTTTATTTTTGCTTGGGGGTGATTTCACTTTTATTTGGGTGGGGGGGGGGGGCTCAAGGGCTGGTAGATCACCAGGTGATTACTTTTTCATAGCAATGGGGTTCTTTTCCCATGCCACTATCGTCCCCCATGCCATCAAAATACTGTCAAGGGAGATGGGGCCTCCTGGGCTTCTTTTTTGTTGGGCATGGCCTCCGCCAGTATTTTGATGGCATCGGGGACTTTTCCTGATGCCTGATCGTTTAAGGAGAAGATGATCTAGGCATCGGAAAAAGCACCAGGTGCCATCAAAATACTGACAGGGGCACGTGTTAGAGACCCTGTAGTAAACATTTTGGTGGTCTGGCTGTTTGCAAAATCCTCTACGCCTGTCTCTGCATTGGTCTGTAGCCATGATTTGCATACCAGCCCAGCTGATTAAAATGCATTTAAATAATTGGGATTCATTTAAATATATTTAAATATGCATGGCGTTAATTGGGCGCTAGTTTTTCCATCGGTGTTTACATCTATTTCCTGCATTTAAAGGGTCATAAAATGTGTTTAAACGTGGCATTATGAGCTCGTAAAGCCCGCGCTTGCTTTCTGCATCAGCCTGTAAGACTGGTATAGCTGGTGAAGAATAGAAATTAGCGGTGGTTAAAGGAAAAGGAGAACTGTCAGACTGACTGACTCAGTTCAAGGATAATAATAATTTCTCAGTCAGAATTATTATTTTAAAGGAGTAAAGAAGTATATTTCCTCTTCTTTAAAGAGGGTTGGAATTACTTGCTTGGAGAATCAGAGTAGCAGCTGTGACAGTTTTGTTTTTAAAGAATGGCGAGTAAGTGACAAAGAAGCTAAAGAAGAAAAAAACATCATTTCAAATCTAAATCTAGTTCTTAATAATTTAGTCTGGATTTTTGAGGATAATTTTAATGTGAGCATGAGGTGTGAATTCAGAGGGTGGGTTAGCTAGGGAATATTATCTTTTTATTTCTTTTGTTAGGGACCAAGTGTAGTGTTCAACGGTCCTGCTGTCACGGAGATATCGGGAAGTTACCCCAACTGACAGAGAAGTTAGTCTCTCTTATTGAGTTTTTAAAAGTATAGGTAATAGATACAGACTGGACCATATCCAGAAGTTCCTGAGAAGGACAAGACCAGAGGACCGGTACCAGTAACCAGAACCAGGACTCACTGGCCCCTTTGCAAGGGAGCGCCAGGAAGATAGATAGCTACCAACATAGACACATCTAGAAAACATTCTTTTTATTTGTTTTGAAGCACACTCATATATTTTTATTTTTATTATTAAAAGTATAAGGAAGGCTTTCCTAGTCTGACCTTTGGTTGGAAAAGAAAAGAAATACAAAAATTAGTGAGGAAAAGTCAAAGGAAAATAAAGATTTTTTTATAAGAGAAAAGAAGTTTTGTAAACATTATTGTGCTTTTGTGTGAATTATGAGTAAAACTGTTGAAAGCGTGTTCTTGAGAAAGATATTTGAAAAGTTATACTCACCTGTATTTGAGGAGCCTGTAAAAGGGAATAGAAAATAGTTATTGTAAAGAATGGGAAGTGCTTTGGCACAGAACATATTTTTACTGTTTTGTGCAATAACATCTCCTGCACTTTATTTATAGTAATTATTTATTTCCATTGCACATTTTTAACTAGCCATATTTAAATTGAATATTTATTTAAGTTAAACATCTTGTTGCAATAAATATTTTAAACATATAAATGTGTCTGACAAGAATTTATTTCGAAAAAATTCAAAATTTAGCATCTATACCTGTGACATTTTGGTGGTTTGCAGGATCATTTTAGTTTATTTTAATTCTCCTAGCTTTGGTCCCAAAGGAAACAGCTGGGGGACACAGTTTGTTTTCAATGATAGCCCTCTGTGACGTGAAAGTCTGAGGTAACATCATTTAACTCTTGTCACGACTACATTAGTAAAGGCCCAAACTGGGGCTAAGTAAGACTTACACTTCTCGGAAGAGGAGACATTAGCAATTGGAATATACTGTATCCGTTTTTGGAATGTATATTATCTTTGATTTTAATATTTGACACAGTGCGGAATAAATGAATTACAGTTTCTATTTCTCTGGTGTTGCACTGCATGTTCTCTGGCTTCCTAGGATTTCAGTTTAATTTTTGTCTATGTATTTTTACTATCAGTTTGTGATAATTTGTTCTGTACTTGATGAAGGTCTCTCTGTCTCTAGAATGTGTGACCAGGGCCAGGTATTCTGTTAGCAGTGAGCGCCTATGTAGAGATCTGTAGTAATATTGTTTGTCCAATTTTCTCAATAGGTGGTACTGATGTATTTACAGTGTTGCCTTTTTCTAGGTAGACCTTCATGGTAGACTTGTTCTATCTAGAGCAACTTTTATAGGGTTTTGTCTTACTTCATAATATGCCTGGTACTTGAGAAGGTTTATGTTATTAGTGTCATATTTTGTATGGTGAGTTTTACAGAGAAATGTCCTAGTTCTGTTCTGGAGGTATGGGGTGAACAATTACAAGCTAAAATAAAACCATAGAAAGCTAAATATAATCATTTTGTTGTGCTTCTTTCATTTGCAAAACAATATAACCTGCAGATTTTTCAAAATTTATATCATAAATGTGTTGTGAGAAAAACCTTACTCATTGGCCTTCAAACTCACTCTTTGGTGAGATAAATCTCACGCTTTGGAGAGGTAAATCTCACTCTTTGGGATGGGCCACCCTTGGCATCTCTGGCAACCAGGAAGCAATCAGGACAATTGCCCTGGGCCCCCAAGCCAGAGAGGACCTTAGATCTGTCTGAGACTGAAAAAGGCACAGCTTGCTAGCAGGCTTTAGGGTCCTTTCTCAGATTTTTGCCTTGGGCTAGGCCCCAGCCATGTCGGACACCAATTTTGACGCCTGGCAGATGTACTTTCCAAACACCAACATTTTCCAGTTACAAAATAGAAAATAAAATTATTTTTTCTACCTTTGTTGTTAGGTTGTTTTATTTTTCTAATGGTGTTGGTCCTAGTTTCTGGTTTTTATTGTCCTCTGTTTCTCTTATCTTTCTTTTCATGGTCTCCTCTCCATTTCCCATTTCTTCTCTCTCCTCCTGACTTCACTTCCTCTCTTATTTCAGTTTTTGGCACTCATCTTTTCTTTTCTTTTCAGTTTTCTTCCATTCATTTTTCTGCTTCTCTATCCAGAATTCACTCCTTCTTCATACCAACCACCTCTCAATTTTATCCTTTTTACAGTGTCTAGCTATGTGGAGGAGTTGCCTAGTGGTTAGAGTAGCAGCTTCATACCCAAGAGACCAGTGCTTGATTCCCACTGGCACCTCTTGTGACTTTTGATAAGTCACTTTACCTTCCATTGCTTTGGAAGAGAAGGGCTGGCAATCTACCTCTGGTCATACATTGCCAAAAAAGCTCACTGCTGCTGGGTTGCCAGGAGTCAGCATTGACTTGATGGCACTTAAAAAGCTTGTATCTAACTTTCTCTTTCCCTCATCCCAGCCCTCCCATTTTCCAGCTCTCTCTCCTTCCCTAGTGTCTTATTTCCAAGTCTTTCACTAACTCTCCCCTTCTCTCCCCATGTCCAGAATCAACCCCTCTCCAAGACCTGCTTCCTTTCCTCCATCCCGTATTTTTTCTATCCCTTCCTCCATGTCCACCATCTTCTCTCTGTGTCCCTATCCCCCATTTCCAACATCTCCCTGCTTTGTCCCTTTTTCCTCCCCACCCATGTCTAACATCCCCTCTCTGTACCTATCTTCCCATGACCAGCATCTCCTCATGTGTATCTCTTCCTCCATGTCAGGCATACCCCCCCCCCCTGCCCTATCCCCCCCTCCTCCGGGGATCATTCACAACCATGAATAGCAGGGATATACATCCAGCCTGGACATACAGCCCCGCTATTCATGCAAATGCAGCTGCCAGCAAAAGGCTCCCCATACGAACATCAGAGTTGTATGGAGAACCTTAGACAGGGGCAGAATGAGGATAGAAAGAGGGCAGAATGAGGTCAGAGTGAGGGCGGGTCATCTCCCCGGATGTACAGGGTCTATTCTGTGTTCAGCCCTGTATGTCCGGGGTTGGCTGGATAAATGGGGGACTTATTCCCTGGATGTGGCATTTCGGTGGCGGCTGGTGGGGAAAAAGGTAGAAAGGGGCTCAGGAAGTTACCTGGAGCCAGATCCTGGCCATATGAGACCGAATCGGGGGTCCGGCTGCGGGGAAAGGAACTTTTTTGCGGCGGCTGAGGATCGCAGCTCCTTAATGGAGCCATGGCAACATGATGCCATGGCACCACAGATCCATTGAGGAGTCTGACAGAGGTAGCCAGGTAAGTGGCTGGTCTTCTGGGGTGCCTGAATAAGAGCACATTCCGGATGGCCAGCTACTGTGCTGCGATTCTGCTCCCGTGGGGATGTCTAGCCCCCATGGGAAAAGAATTGGCTGTGTCTCCCGGCCGTCCGGATGTCTATACGTCTTTATAGCCAGGAGATGTATATGACAGAATGCACCACCCCATGTCCAGAATCTCCCCCCATGCCCAGCATACCCCTTATGCCCCAACACCCATGTCCAGCAACCGCATCTGTCCCTATTCCCCATGCCCAACTCCTTCTGCCCCTATCTCCCTTGTCAGGCACCCTCCTTCTGTCCCTATCCCCCCATGTCTAACACACCTCTTCTGCCCCTATCCTCCATGCTCAGCATACCCCTTCTGCTACATCCCTCTGATGTCCAACACTCCTCTTCTGTCCCTATGTCCCCCATGTCCAGCATCTCCCCCCATGCTCAACATACTCCTTCTGCCCCATCCCCCCATGTCCAGCATCTCCCCCCATGCTCAACATACTCCTTCTGCCCCATCCCCCCAATGCCCAGCGCCCTCTTCTGTCCCTATCCCTCCATGTCCAGCATCTTCTCACCCTATCTCATGCCCAGGTCCAGCTGACTTCCCCTATGGTGCTGCTTGCCCAGCCTGATGTTGCCCTGCCTCCACTTTTCCTGTTCCATTGGTGTTGACAATGGTGCCAGCAGTAGCAGACCTCCTATTAAAAAAATAAGCAGGTCTTTGAGACTCTGCATTTAGATAGATGGTCTGGTTCTGCCCTCTCTGACAAGAGCATACGTCAGAGGAGGGAAGGACCAGACCAGCCTTGCAAACACAGAGTCTCAAAGACCTGTGTTGTTTGTTTGTTTTTTTAACTGGAAGTCCGCTGCCACTGCCACCCCAACTGCCAAAGCCAGTGAAACAAGAAAAGCAGTGGCAGGGCAAGGGAAGGTCGAACAGGCAGCACAGGTAGTGGGGGAGGGGAGCTGAGCCGAGGCCACCATCAGCAGAAAACCGGCCCTTCATTGTTAGGTTTTACAGTCTTGCCGGTCGCCGGCCTCCAGCCCCTGAAACTAGCTAGGCCAGCCTAAACCTGTTCGATTGGCAACCCTAGGCCAGGGGCGCCCCAAAATGGGTGCAGGGCCATGTGCGAAGACTCATTGTGGAGCCTCATTTGCATAAGGGGGCATTATTTGCATAAATATTTGCATAATGTTAACGTGCACTAACTTTTAGTAAACAGGCCTCTTAATGAGTGTCTGGATAAAGAAAGACTACCAGATTTCTACATTACCATACTCTGGTGCCAACAGCCAGGCACTTTAGGAAGTACTATAAGCACTGCCCATTTAGACTCCATAGCAAACCCGCGGTATCATAATAGCACTACCAGGACTCAAAAAGCACCATACCCTACCTATCAAAAGGCAACACTGCAAATATTAAACCAATACATCTCTGAGAATACCAATGCATCTTCTACTGGGGAAAGAGAAAAAGCGGCACTGTCGGGGGGCGGAGCCCGATGTCCAGCGGGATGGTTGCATAACGCTGAGGCTCCCGAGAGGCCTACTCAGAATCCTGAATTAACACCGGACATACTTGAACTTCTGCTCTGATCTTGCTGGGGCACATTGGTGAGATGGCGGGGACCAAACCTACGCGCCTGGAATTTGGATCTCCAGCGGCTTCTCACGGCAAACGCTCCAAAACTGAACCCCCGTCCCCGCAGAAGGGGCTGGCTTTGCGCGAGGGCCCCGAAATGCAGCAGGAAATCCTCGCAGAGATTAGAGGGGTTAAGGACCTCGTGCAGTCAAACGGTGAAGCACTCCGAGCGCTGCGGGAAGATCTTGGTGTACTGCAAGGCAGGCTAGAGGGGCTCTCTTCGCGTCAGGACAAAATGGAGAGCATATTAGACTCCCATGCGGCCCGGTTGTCCAAACTCGACAAAGTTGAACGTCAGGTACGGGCCTTGCAGAAAGAAGTGGAAGATGGCAATAATAGAGCGCGCCGCAACAACCTACGACTCGTGGGCATACCGGAGGGAGCGGAATCGGGAGACATGAAAGAGTTTTTATGTAAAATCCTCCCTTCCCTGCTCCAAATCACCTTTACCAAAGAATTGGAGATCGATCGCGCTCATCGTGTACCCACAAACATAACGCTCAACAGGAAGACCCCGCGGCCTATCATCTTTCGACTTTTGAGATATCAACATGTGGAGCAAATTCTCAGTGCCTCTCGGGCAAAGGGCCATATGGAGTTTGAGAGCCACAAGATCTCCTTCTATCCTGACTTGGCTAAACCCACGGTCGACCGCCGAAAGCGATTTCTGGAATTCCGGCCGAGGCTTCAACAACTACAAGCACGCTATGGCCTGATGTATCCGGCCAAGCTCCGAGTCACGCTTCACAATCAGACAAGAACATTTGAGGACCCTGATCTACTAGCGGAGTTTTTGGATTCTAAAGAAGCCGACTTGATGCGCTGACTTCCAGAATATTCCTGCAAGTATTCTCATATCCGCTGTACCTGCCATATTGGATTTGCCGCGGCTCAGCAAAGAGTCTGGCGAGGGCGGTTTGTTGCCTTATTTTTGATGATATCTGTGACCCGACTCCATCTACCCACAGTAGCCTCGATGAGTATCAGAGACAGTGTTAATTATGGACTCTGGTGTTTCTTTTCTTTTTTCATGTCTTTATCTTCCTCTCTAGGGCCTCCTCCCGCAGACATATGGTCGCCATATTCATTGGGGGTTTTGCTTCTTCTCTAAGTTACTTTGGTACATACTTTTCAATATGGGGTGTATTAGCCAGCATACTCGGTGATTATGTCATTGTTGTACAGATTCTGATTATGTTGTATGTTTTCAAGCGCCCTTACCTAAAATGTCTTTTACCGGTTGATGGCACCATGTAAGATTTTCTCATTGAACGTAAAAGGAATCAATAATCCGATAAAACGGAAGAAAATCCTAAGCTATCTAAGTCATGAAGCTGCGGACCTGATTTTCCTCCAAGAAATGCTGCCATGCTTACTCCCGCTACACACTTACAAAGATATTGAGGGCCTTCTCGTCCGCTATCTCTGGTAGGGCAAACCACCAAGGATAGCTAAACAAAAACTACAGTCTGCGAAGGAACTAGGGGGTACCAGATTTCCTGATTTTCTCAGATATCATCAAGCCTTCCTACTTAAACAAGGTGCCCGATGGCTAGATGCCTCAACAGACAGCAGACCAGTTTGGCTTGATATAGAAGAGGAGCTTAGTAGCCCAATTCCGTTGATCCATCTCCCCGGTATGTCCCATCAAGTAGACACCCGCCATCCCCCAATGATTGTCGATACTCTTGCGGCCTTTAACACTCTCATTCTATCACTGGGCCCAAACGTATGTCCTCAGGACGGACTCCCGCTGTGGAATAACCCCAGACTTCAAGTCCTAAATAGAATGATAGCATGGAAACCCTGGTACTCTAGGGGGATCTGGACACCCCAACAGCTCTTCTCTGCAGCTCGTTGGAAAACCTTTTCTGATTTACAAAAGGAATTTGCGTTACCAGCGAAACATTACTTTCAATTGATGCAGCTTCAACACTGCCTCAAAAGTGCTCAAATCATGCCGCCCTCTGTCCCTACTGAGGACGGGCTATTAGAACTAGTTCACTCTATTAGTAGTACACATGGGGTAGCCTCTAACTTTTATAAAATATTATGTCAGGGTACAGATACTGCCACTTTTAGAGCCCAACAAGCCTGGGAGCGCGAACTGCAAACCACTTTAACCCCTGTGCAATGGAGCGTTTTCTGGAGCAAAGTAGTGCGGGTTTCCCGGTCTGCCTCAGTTACCCAAACTCTCTCCTTTTTGCACATAGATGCTTTTATACTCCAGGAAAAATAGCCAAATGGAACACAACTGCTAGGGACCAGTGTTGGTCTTGCCATACTGCTGTGGGAACCCTCGCTCATGTTATTTATGAATGTCCTCAACTACAGGTTTACTGGGGGCGGGTCTGGGGTCGTATTCAATGTATCTTACACCTTCATGAGCCTCTCTCTTGGAAGATTGTGGGACTCCGCTCAGTGGCGGAGGTCCCCTCTCTTCCTAAGAAGGGTCGCTTTCTCCTTGATTTCATGCTGGGTATAGCCATATGTTTAATCACGAGGAATTGGAAGGATAGCTCTCGACTTACTGTCAATGAATGGTGGAACCTCGTCTGCTTATATAGTAAATATGAGCAGATATCTCGGAGAGCTATTCCCCATACCCAAACTCACTCTCGCTTGTCTAAATGGCAGATGCTCAATGATTATGTACAATCTGTTCATTGTTCCGACATGTCTGTTTAATGTGCACTCATCATGTTTCAGATCACCGTTAGGTTTTGTAACACAATAATGTCAGTACACGCCCGCTTTGGGAATGATTAGTTTTCTAGAGAAGAAGCAGGGGGGAGGGGGGTGGCAGGGGTTTACTTTGGTGTATGTATCACATTCTATGTATCTGTCTTTTAGTTGTATGTCTTCCTTTCCTTTGTTGTTATAAAACGAAAATAAAGAATTAAAAAAAAAAAAAGCGGCACTGTCAAATAGATACTACATAAACAAAATACCTCAGCTTGGTTACACATGCAGAACCTAGACCGTCACCAAACAAAGAACAAGGGATCACAATTTAGAAATAGAAAGGCAATAATTAAAGTGGGAACCCCAAAGGCCAAAGTTGGAACATACAAAAACCCTGGAGAAATAAAACTATAAATTAACTTCCTCTTGTACTAAACAAAAATGCAAAGATGTTAGCAATGCACTTACCAAAGTTGATATATTCCAGTTAACAAATTCAAAATAAAAAGTATTTTTCTATCTCTTGTTGTTTGGGCATTTTATTTTTCAGTTGCAATTGTTCCAGTCACTTTCTTCTGGTTTCTCCGTGCCTTCGGCTAACTCTCCATTGTCTGCTGTCCATTTGTCCTTTCTTCTCTCTTGTTTTTTTCCCATTCTCTCTTTACATCTGCTTTAACATACTGACATTCCCCTTTTGCTGTTTCCTCCATTTCTTTCTTTATTTCTTTTTCATCCACTCAAATTTCACCCTTCCATCCTCAATCCCCACTTACTCTCACAATACCTGGCCAATCGTAGATTTTTCTTCCCTCTCACACAAAATATTTTTTCCCCTCTCCATTCACTCCCCCAGCCCCATCCCCATCCCCTTCTAGTCCTCCCCCAACATCAACTCTCTTCTAGTTCCAGCCCCACCCAGCATCTGCTCGCTTCTAGTGCCATTCTCCCATCCCCCCGCATCAGCCCATTTCCAATCCTTTCCCCCCATCAGCCATTTCCAATCCTATTCCAGCCCCCATCAGCCCATTTACAGTCCTAACACCCCAATCAGCCCCTTTCCAGTACTAGCCCCCATCAGCCGTTTCCAGTCCTATTGAGCCCCCCATTAGCCCATTTAAAGTCCTAGCAACCCAATCAGCCCATTTCCAGTACTAGCCCCCATCAGCCATTTCCAGTCCTATTGAGCCCCCCATTAGCCCATTTCAAGTCCTAGCACCCCCATCAGCCCATTTCCTGTCCAAACTCCCCCCTCAGTCCATTTCCAATCCTGGCCCACCCACATCAGCCATTTCCAGTCCTATTCCAGCCTCCATCAGGCCATTTCCTAACCAAGCTCTCCCACAGCCCATTTCCAATCCTAGCCCCCCCATCAGCCCATTTTCAGTCCTAGCCCCCCTATCAGCTCATTTCCAGTCCTGTTCCAGCCCCCATTAGCCCATTTCCAGTCCAAGCTCCTCACCCCATCAGTCCATTTCGAGTCCTAGCCCCCATCAGCCATTTCCAGTCCCATCCTAACATCCCTCAGCACATTTCCAATCCTAGCTCCCCCATCAGCCATTTTCCGTCCTATTCCAGCTCCCTCAGCCCATTTCCAGTCCAAGCTCCCCACCTCCTCAGCCCATTTCCTGTCCACGCTCCCCACCCCATCGGCCCATTTTCAGTCCCATTCTAGCCCCCCTCAGTCCATTTCCAATTCTAGCCCCCCCTCCGCCCATTTCCAATTCTAGCCATTTCCTGTCCTATTCCAGCCCCCATCAGCCCATTTCCAGTCCAAGCTTCCCCCTCAGCCCATTTCCAATCCTAGCCCTCCTAGCCCTGCATCAGCCATTTCCAGTCCTATTCCAGACCCTCATCAGCTCATTTCCAGTCCAAGCTCCCCCCTCAGCCCATTTCCAGTTCAAACTCCCCATCAGCCCATTTCCAGTCCAAGCTCCCCACCCCATCAGCCCATTTCTAGTCCAGGCCCCCCCCCCCATTAGCCATTTCCAGTCCAAGCTCCCCCCCCCCATTAGCCATTTCCAGTCCAAGCTCCCCACCCCATCAGCTCATTACCAGTCCAAACTCCCCACCCCATTGGCCCATTTTCAGTCCCATCCTAGCCCCCCCCCCAGCCCATTTCCAATCCTAGCTCCCCATCAGCCATTTCCAGTCCTATTCCAGCCCCCATCAGCCCATTTCCAGTTCAAACTCCCCACCCCCTCAGTCCATTTCCAGTCCTATCCCCCATCAGCCATTTCCAGTCCCATCCTAGCCGACCTCAGCCCATTTCCAATCCTAGGCCTCATCAGCCATTTCCAGTCCTATTCTAGCCCCCATCAGCCCATTTCCGGTCCAAGCCCCCCATCAGCCCATTTCCAGTCCAAGCTCCCCATCCCATTAACCCATTTCCAGTCCAAGCCCCCCATCCCATCAACCCATTTCCAGTCCTAGCCCCCCATCGGTCATTTCATGGCCTATCCTAGACCCACCTTTCCCCCCCCCCCCAAAGAGCCCAGTGCCTATCTAAACTGCTTCAGAAGTGAGCTAGGAAAGCCCGTGCAAGGCCCTGGCTCACCTCTGCAGAGACGACAGCATGAAAAGTGTCATTTTCCCTCATGCTGGCGGCTGTCTTACTGTGAAGCGCGCTGAATACCAGGAAAGGTTAAAGGGCATTTCCCAGCACTCATGCGCTTCACACTAACACAGTCACCAGCGTGAGGGAAAAGGGCACTTTTCACGCTGTCGGCTGTGCAGAGGTGAGCCGAGGCCTCGCGAGGCTTCCCCGGCTCACCTCTGAAGCCGTCCATTGTGCGCAAATGAAGTTTGCATGGAGCCCCCTGAAGCATGGTTGCCTGTGCGAACAACATTCTCGCACAATGGACGGGCCGGCCCTGCCCTAGGCAGATACCTTTACTCCCTCTTGGTGCAATGGCTTGCTGTCAAAGACAGAGTTCTGCCTTTGGGAGTGGTTTATATATGATCTCCTCCCAGCAAGATATAACTGGGCAGAAATAGCTGCCCTGTTTTGAAAACTTGCAAGTTCTTCTCCAGGTTACCTTGTAGTAATTTAGTAGAGCTACTTGAGATCTCTGCTGCTGAACGCAGTGACATCCAAGGGGGTCTTCCAACTAATATAAAGGGCAAAAAATATAATGAGGAAGAAAAAGCAGTCATTTTTCATTAGGAGAAACTTGTTTATGTAACTTCCTTTTCATGAAATGCCACACAGCAAAACTGTTCATTATCAGTATTCACAGGATCACATTTGGAATTTTGCTGTGTAACTTGGTAACTAGCAGTGGCTCGCAGCTCTGGGCCTTATCTTATGCATGAGTGGTGTTAAAAATAGAGGATAGTGGTTCTGCACTTATTATATCTGACTGATTAGCTTGGAGAGAAAAATAATGAGGTCAACTGGTACCAACAGTGATGGGAACTATTATTATGAGCAATTAGTCCACAAGTTTCAGCACAGTCTGTCAATTGGAAATTGGTCTGGATCTCTGGACTAAGAAATTAGCTGCTGATATACAATGAAGACAAATATTGAAAGAGTGACTTATTTTTTTTACATTCTAGCACGTTAGACTAGAGGACGGAAGGGAATACAGGTGTAAAAGCAGATGCATTTGTTTTCTATCTTCAAATGATAGACAAGCAAATTTACATGCCTCAACAAAATGTTAACAGGTCGCTGCCATCTTAGATCTCTGTTTCAAAGAAAAAGTCAAATTTCAAAGTGAAATAGTTCAAACACTACAATTTAGGTTGCAAGAAGAATTGTGGTCCATTGCCCTATGAGAGAAATTTGTGGCATAAGGTTCGGTGGTTAGTAAAATTTTAAGTTGTTTGGAAATTTATTATTTACTTGCATTTCAATCTTGTATAATTCAAGTGCTCTATCTTAATTGTATTTTTTTGTATTGTAAATCATCTTGAATAACTTTATCACAAAGATAGTATATAAAAAAGTTTTAAAAAAATATTTTCCTTACTAAAATTTGTTCCCTCTTAGATTTAAAAAGTTGCGTTGATAGCATTAAAGCACTTTTGTAGACTATCGCAAGTGCTAGAATACATTAAGAGCACTGTTGCCATGGGAAAACAAGAGTTATGCCCAATAACAGCTCTTTTAACATATACTAGTTAACCTGTGATTGTTTTTAGTATATAATCTATGCAAATGAGATATTGAGATATAAAATATGCAAAACAGGTTATTACCTATTAGTGGAGTGAAATGTGCGCACATAAATGCTTTGCAGATGAATTAATGCAAAAATTAGAATTATGCTTTAGGCTGGAGTAATTTTTTTTCTTAGATCCATAAGTACACTTGTACTTATATGAGCATACATTACCACCTACCTCATTTCCATGTCTTTCACTTTAGTTATTATTATGCACAATATCCAGTTGTTGTTTTTTTAATTTATGAATTTAACCAAATGCTTCCAAGTAAATAGACTTGTACAGAAATGATGGAAGTTCAGAATATAAAAACATAACAAGGAAATAACATTATCAAAATAAGAACATAAAGAACACCATCACTCCAGCCCACAATATGTAGTGGAAACAAAAGATACAAATGGATACAAAGAAAACATAGAAATCAGCGGAAACAAGCAATAACAGTGCAGGCTATAACATCACTAGTTACAGAGTTAACGCAGGAGATGGAATGGGAGTTTACAAAGGCTCAAGAAACACATAAGTGGCTGATATATTAACAACGCATTGGCAAGGGAATTTAAAACCCTTTCCAGGACGAGCCCAAAACTCTCGGGATCCAAAATTCTGACTAAATATTCCTATCAAATGGTATATAATACATGACCATAGCAGAAGGAAAATCACTATTAGAACATATTGAATAAGATGGGTACAATTTTCCTGAAATATGCAAAAATTAACCCGGTTGCAGAATGTGGATTAAAAATTTAAAGTAGGCCTTCAAAGGGTTAAGGAAAAAGAGAGCCTCTAAATTTATTACTGCAAATACCAATCCCTAATTTAGTGATACTATGTAAAATTGTCAAAAATAATCACCAAAAGAACCCCCGTGGAAAATTTTGTGTAAACCAAATATCTTTTTGTCGGATGTTCCTTTCCTTTCCTGGAACATCCGACAAAAAGATATTTGGTTTACACAAAATTTTCCACGGGGGTTCTAAATTTATTACAGCAGGTTTAATAAACAGAAATTCTTTTATCTTCTTTTGTGTATCACGGGAGAGGTCAGGAAAAATCTGAATGACTCTACCCATAAAGGGATTCTGATGATGTTTGAAATAAATTCTAAGGAATCAATCCCGGTCCATGGAAAGAGCAAAGGACACCAACAGAGAACCGAAAGAAGTAACCTCCGACTCGGTTCCTTCCAGCTTATCAGTCACATTCAATAGACTAGGTTCCAAAATGACCAAAGAAGAGTCTATAGGAGATTCAGGAAAATGTGTCTTAGCTCTTGGGAGAAAATATACTTGGCCAAAGGAGGCAACACCTCCGAAGAGACCTTCATCACCTCAACCGTATACGTCTTAAACAGCTCTTTACATGAAACATTTTGTGACTTGGGAAAGTTCAAAACGCTAATATTTGCAGCTCTAAAAATATTTTCAAGCTGTTCAATCTTGCTCTTAAGAATCAAATTATCTTTTATTAAACAGTGACAGTACCTTGCTGAGAAGCAATCCTGGACTCCAAATTCACAACAAAAGCCTGTATAGAGGAAACATCTTGTTGAACCAAATCAATCTGGCTAGCATTCTCCTGAAATCTTAAAGAAACGTTTTGAATTTGGGGCTGCAAAGCAGACCGCCCCCCCCAACTGGGAAAATGCCTCCCAAATAGATTCCAGTGAAAAATGTGCCGGTCTCTGCAAAAGTGAAAGGCGCTCTCGATGGAAAAAATGCTGTTCTAACTACCTCCGAGGAGCCCAGCTTGCCTACCAAAGCTCCTGTCTCCTGGTCACGGGCCCACCCAAGCAGACCCTGAAGAGCCTCCATTGTCCTGACTATCGCAGAGTATCTATGTGTACATGTATGAGAGGATGAGGGATGGGATGAGGTGTGTGTGTGTGAAAACCCCTGATGGGTGGGGTGGGATGAGGGCATTTGTGTGCTCATATGTGAGAGGGTCTGGAGTGGGGTGCTGTGTGATGAGGTGCTGTTGAGTGCCTCTGCACATACTTAAAGAGTATAGAGGGTGGGGAGCTGTGTATGTGTGTGCATGCATGGGGGGGTGAAGGACTGCAGGTGTGTGAGTGCCTGCGTGGGATGGTGAGGGGCTGGTTGTATGTACATGCGTGGGAGGTAAGAAGCTGTGCATTTATATGTGTGTGTGCGTGCTTGAGGGATGAGGACCTTGGCGTGTGTGTGTGTGTGTGTGTGTGCGCGTGTGCATTCCCCACACTCGCTCTCCATCTCTCCTCTAGCCCCTAGCCCTCTCTGACCCCACCTTACTCCTGTTTAGCCCCCTGCCCTGCCATTCTCATTCTTGACTCCCCCCCCCCTTCTGGAACCCAGGCCCCCTGCATTGCCCCACCCCTCCTCTCCCCCTCCCATCCCCACCCCTTGAGTTCCCATCCATATTACTTGAAACTAAAAACTTTATTGTTTACAATTCCTCCTCCTCTTGACAATTGCCATGGCCTGTTTCACTTTTTGGCTATTGGGGGATAGGATACCTGTTGGCAGGCAAGCAGCATCTTCACTGCAGCCATGGCCTGGTGCATTCTTTGACCGGAGGGGGAATAGGGTCCCTGCCATCAAACACTTTTGGGGTAGATTCTGATCCCCAAATAGTGGGGTTGTATGTCCTGTTGGATGTGCATTCCCCGCTATTCGCCGGGAAATATTCTGTGCCAGCTGCTCCCCGCACATACAGAGGATTTGTGCAGGGAGCACTGGACAGGGGCAGGAGGGGCAAGTTGGCGGTGGAGAGGGGGCAGAGCAGGGGTGGGCCAAAGCACCTAGACATACAGGGCCTTTTCAGGTAAGAGCCCAGTATGTCCACCAGCTGTCTGTTGCACGCCAGACTTATTCCACCTTGGAGGTGGAATAAGTGCCAGGTGATGGGGCAATTGGAGCTTGCAGCCCCCTACAAACCTTCTGAGCCTATGCAGGTGCACCCCCGCCGCTTGATCCCAGCCCTGGCTGCCCCTGCTGAAGGTCAGGATGCGGGGAAAGAGTCTTTGTCAGTGGCTGGGTATTGTGCACTCAGACTGGACGTGCCGATGCGATGGCGATGGGATGCCACAGCATCGACACACAGGCAGGAGCGCTGAGAAGGCTGGACGGGTAAGTCCCTGGACACTCCAGCATCAGCATAGGGGGCATGCTGGGCTGTCTAAGTGCCCTGATTCTTCAACTGCAAGAACGTATAGTTCCTGCGGTTGCAGAATCAGGTACAAATGTGCCCCGTCCATTTTCTGGACGTCCGGACTCCTGGATGTGCAGAATGCTGAATCGGCCTCAACGTATCTTCGCAGCAGCCTCCAGGTTTTTTTTATAGCTCCTGGGTGCATAGGGTTGTTTGTACAAGCGCAAACTAACCTATACATATGGACAGACAAAAACAAAAAAAATGAATGGAGCCTCCCCATTAGTCGCTATTGTTTCATCCCATATAACAGTGCCATTTATAACTCACTTTTACCCATCAGGCTTATGGCAATGAATAGAAAGATTGTGCCCAAAACTCATGATCCCTACAAACCTTCAATTAACATTGCAATTAACCAATTACTTTCACTTCATGAAATAGGACTCAGAGGCACAACCCTGAACTGGTTCCGTTCCTACCTAGATAACAGAACCCAACAGGTTCGTATTGGAAACGATACCTCCCTCCCATTTGTCTTAAAACAAGGTGTCCCCCAATGATCCAGTCTTTCTGCTCTTCTATTTAATATCTTCCTCCAACCTATCTGCAAGATCTTCCAAAACTATGGCATTCAGTATCAGCTATATGCAGACGACATGATGTGCTTCACCCCTTTTAACCTTTCTAACCCTAACTTTTCTAAACTGAGTGAATGCCTAACTAGTCTAATAACTTGGCTCTCCCAGCATAACCTCTTAATCAATCAATCCAAAACTGAGGTTCTCCAGGTATTTTCCAATCCTGCATACACCCCACCTCCCACTCTTACTATCGGTGATCTCACACTTACTATAAAAAACCAAGTGAAATATCTTGGTATTATCCTGGATCAGAACCTTTCCTTCACTGACCAAATAAAGAGAACCACTAATACGAGTATAATATACGCAAAGCTCCGTACCCTCTGGAACCTCAAACCCCTCTTAAGCCTAAACTCCTTTCGTACTGTCTGCCAGGCCCTCACAATCCCTTTTATTGATTACTGTAACCATATCTATCATGGCCTTCCCAAGAACACTATTCAACCGCTCCAACTAGTCCAGAACACGATAGCGCGGCTTATAACTAACAACCCTAGACGTTCCCACATCACACCTGTCCTCTATGATCTCCACTGGCTCCCCATCCAATACAGAGTTAAATTCAAAGTCCTCACTCTAATACATAAAATTATTTCCAATGAGTCAGCTCCATGTCTCTCCCCTCTCCTTCTCTCCTCCAATAGCACAAGAACACGCCGCTCTATTACCATAAACATACTGACCATCCCTATAAATAAGAGACACTGCAAACAATCTACAAGTAACAGGGCCTTCTCCCTCTATGCTCCATCCTTATGGAATACCCTTCCTCACAAACTTCGGAACTGTTCAAACCACTCTGAGTTCCGAAAGAAGTTAAAAACCCATCTTTTCCTTGAACATTTTTCCCTTCCACCTTAGCTCATAACCCTTTACACCTTCCTCCCTACTCCTTCTGCAACACTCAAATTCTATTATACAACCATATGGCTCATTGTAAATTCATATGTAAATAGTTGATCTTTGATCTTTGTAATTAGTTCTTCTCGTTACCATATGTATCCATTGTTATCTTGTTCCATGTAAACAGTTGAAACATACTGCCAAAAATGTTCTATGTAAACCGTCTTGACTTGTAGAAAGACGGTATATAAAAATTGTTAAATAAATAAATGACAGATCTATTATTCAATCGAATAAAATTCAACGCCTTTCTTCCCTACTAAGGCCTCCTACTTGTATTCCCATTAAAATGTTCTGGAGTTTGCTGTTAATAAAATTCTGTCTTAGAAACATTATGACCACTTAAAATTCCTTGATGAATTTTATATTAAGGAGGATATTTCAGAAGCTCTATTCATGATTTGGAGTCTGAAAATGGGCATTCAGTCATGCATTCAGAGATATCCCTAGACCCATTTGAGAAACCAGGTATATAGCTGTCCCTGGTGTGAGCACGTACATGTGGACAAGACCATGGAATAAGTATGGCTTGGGAAGAGCAACAGAGATCCACATCATGGTGCGATTTCGGAACCCGGTTTTGAGACTGTTCAATTCTGGGACATCCACATTTGTGAAATGGCCTACACGTATGCATGTATCCAGCCTTGCAATCTGCATGTGACCAGTCTCCATAAACAGTTACTGGGACATACATTTTTCAGGGCTGAGATGGAGTGATTTCAGAAGGCACGTATACGGGCCTCCTTTCACTGCTGCTACTCCCCTGGAATTTTGGACATTCTGCTCTGAACGTCCGACATTCTTTCTGGATCTTCCTTCTAAAATCTCACTTTACAGTATTTTTATTTTTTATTTTTATTTAACGTCTCTTATATACCGCGCTATTTAAAATTAGTGTGGTTTACATACAACAGTAACTTATACATCGCAGACTAGGATGCACTGTATTTACAATGAAACAGGTGTTATAACTTGGGACATAATTAGGTAACTATATACAGGTTGGAGATCAGGTCAGAGGTCCAGGCGGGCCTGTCCTTGGATAGGGACTATTTACAATAGTGAGGACTATGTACATTCAGATAATTATATGGTATGCATGGTCTGCAATGGGGCCAATAGGTGTTACTGCCTCATCAATCACTGGGTGTACTAGTGGGGCAGTCCTGGTGGAAGGGGGTGGCTGTTTGTGTACTGTCCTCAGAATAATGCGTGAGGAAAAGGTGGTGCTTCAGAGCCTTCCTAAATTGGGTAAGGCCAGGGATTGCTCGGATGCTGGACGGAAGGGCGTTCCAGCATCTGGGTGCATAGAAACTAAAAGTCCTGTTTATTGTTGCTTGGTTGCTTTTTGTTATTGCTTTTGGAATTACTAGTGTGTTGACAGCTGCAGACCTTCTGGATCTGTTAGGGGGCGTGGGACGGATTAGCTCTGTGAGGAAGGCGGCTGAGAGCTTGTTGATGGCCTTGAAGGTCATTACTAGAATTTTGAAAAAGAGAGTCTGCAGTGGATGGGGAGCTAGTGGAGGTGCTTCAGGATTGGTGTTACGTGTTCTTGCCTGGAAGCTCCATGTAGAATTCTGGCAGCGGCATTCATTGCGAGTTGGAGTGGATTGGGAGTCCCTTTAGGATTGCATTGGCATAATCAAAATAAGGGATTACCAGCGTTTGATATATTGTCCGGAGGTCCTCTGGATCTAGGAGGGGTCGTAGGTGCTGGAGTGTCCATATCTTATGGTAAACTGCCTTGACTGTGATACTTATGTGGGCCTTCATGTCAAGCCGTTGATCTAGAGTCACTCCAATGTAGCGGATTGTGGGTCTGGTTAGCAGCTCGGCTTCTTTCACCTTTAAAGAGGCTGGAGGGATGAATTCTTGGTTCCTCGTGATGAAAAGGACATCAGTCTTTTTGTGGTTTATTCTGAGGTTTTGGGTGTGGAGCCAGTTGGAGACAGCGTCAAAGCAGCTTGTTAGTGGGGAGAAGTCCAGCTGGTTGGTAGAGAAGGGCATGTAGAGCAGTATGTCATCAGCATATACCAGGCAAGCAACGTTAAAAGATCTGAAAAGGGCACAGATGGGCTGCATGTATATGTTGAACATCAGGTCCACCAAGAAGAGCAACACACCACGTTGCTCAAGGAACACCCAGTCAATAACACGTGGTGGTTTATTTGAAAGGATACTTTAAGCATTATATAAAATTATAAAAAACATGTCTTATGCATATATAAATATAAAAACATATATAAGGAGTGAGTGAGTTGAACAAAAAGCATAAGTTACTAAAATCAAACATCAATAAATTAATGCATTTTAATTAATTTATTGATGTTTGATTTTAGTAACTTATTATGCTTTTTGTTCAACTCACTCACTCCTGGCTCCTTATAGAATACACATAGCCTAATGTGTTTAGAGCATTAGTTTTTTCCACACACCCTTTCGATACTTCATATTAAAGATGATATAGGATGATTTAATAATTAGGTGTATATATGTTTCTTTTAATTAATGTTTCATACTTTGATGTCTCTAGTTCAGGTTCTTATTGGTCTCTGTATGTTTTTATATATGTTTTTATATTTATATATGCATAAGACATGTTTTTTATAATTTTATATAATGTTATTGTATTTGAATGTATTACAGTATTTATGGTTATCATTTGCAGCATACCTGAATCCCCTGAGGAAGTAGAAAATGAAACACGGCCTGTGTCGGGCTCTCAGGTTTTTGCTATTATTAAATAAAGTATCCTTTCAAATAAACCACCACGTGTTATTGACTGGGTATGTTGAACATCAGGGCTGAGAGGGAGGAACCCTGCGGTACACCCTGCCTCTGCTGGAATGGTTCCAAAGTTGTGGCAGTGGATCTAATGTGTTGCCATCTCTCCGTCAGGTACAATTTGCACCAGCTGAGGGCTGTGTCATGTATCCCCTTCTCCTGGAGCCGCCCCAAGAGCAGCTCGTGGCTTACGGAGTCGAATGCTGCGGCTATATCCATAAAGATCAGAGCAAACCTTTGTCGGGTGTTGTCAGTGCCTGTGATTATGGTATGGAAGAGTGTGGTAAGCAGGGTTTACACACCGTGTGATTCCCTGAATCCATGCTGACATGGGTCCAGTGGAGCGGCGGTCTCGATGTGGTGTTGGATTTGGCGCTGAACTACCTTTTCAATTATCTTGGCTAGTAGTGGGATACTTGATATTGGCCTGTATGATTCAACCTTCTGGGGGTCAAGCTTGTTGTTTTTCAGCAGCGGTCTGATGGAAGTGTGTTTCAGCCTTTGCAGGAACAAACCTGTTGAGAATGAGTGCTCCAAGAGACTGACAAGGAACGGGCTGAATTCGCTGCGTAGCACTTTTATCCAGAAGGCCGGGCAGGGGTCATTTGGAGCGGTGGTGGTGTTGATTGTCCCGATGGTGTCTTTGATGCATTTCCTGGATGGGGTGGAGAAGGTGGTCAGCGGGGTTGAGTGGTGTGACTCGTATGAGGGGGAGAGGGATTCGCATGAGGAGGAGGGGGAAGTGGTCTTGTTGGTTTGGCATGTCTTTGGTTGTAGGTAATCAGCGAATTCTTGCAGTTGGAGTTTGCTTGGCTGGCTTGGGGAAGGTTCTTTTGTTAGGTCCTTGATGAGAATGAATAAGTCATGTGGTTTATTTAGAGAGCGTTTCAGGAGGCCCGTGTGGAATTGTCTCATTTTTTCTGTTACTGTCTCACGGTGTTTTGTTAAGTGCGTGTTGTAAGTACTCTGGTCCTTTGTGAAGCGCGAACGGCACCACCGTCTTTCCAACTTCCTTAGGAGGAGGAGTGACGTTCGCAGTTCGGTGGAGTACCAGGGCGCAGTCTTCTGCTTTCGTGGCGGTGTGTTTGTGATGGGCAATTGAGCAATGGAGCTGAGGCTGTTATCCCAGCTAGAGATCATCTCCTCGAGGCAGGGTGCTGTCGTGTTGAGGAGCGGGAGGGTTTCCTTCAGTATTTCTTCTTTGTCAAAAGGTTGGAATCTTCATTTTGGTGCTTTGGGGATGTCAGACGGATTGACGGTGCTTTTTTGGTGGTGGAGGTGCATGGGTACTTGAAATATGATAAGGCTGTGGTCAGATCAAGGTACTGGTGTGACAGACACCGTGGGGTCGTGGGATGAGTGAACGGCTGCCTGTGGGGCGAATACCAAGTAGTTGTTTAAAAAGGCAGCTTTCAATTTCCTTTGGAAGGCAATGATCACTTTCATCTACTTCAGGTATATTGGCTTCAAATTCCATAATGCCTTTCATTGTCTATTCTCTGGTAATCACTAGATCAGTCTTTTTTATTATAGGAATTCAAAGTCTCTGATCAAGTCCCGATCGTAAAGGACACTGGCTTATAGATTGTCATACAACCAGCCAAATAACTTGGGGCCAGTGCCTTAGCATTTTTTAAATCACTAGTCAAAGGTATACAGCCAGTGCAACTCCAAATATATCACTGTTGGGGTCACTTTATCATATTTCTTAACTCCCACCACCAGTTTCATTGACATATTTTGTATGATCTGTAGACTCCAAACTAGACCAGTTTGCAATAATCTAGTCCTTATAGGATTAATGTTTGCATAATTATTTTGAAGTACTCTTCTGATAAAAATGGATATATCTGGAGGATCTTCCACAAAGGGTCAAAACAATTTTTGCACCCTAGAAAAAAATTAATGATCCATGAGCAAATATGATTTTATTATCACTGCTAAACTGTAATTTGTAGTACAAGCAGTATTTTTCTCTTCTATGACAAGTTTTTCTTTCAGTATTTGTTTATGCCTCCTCCTACCCATATAATTGATTTTTTTCTGGTTTTATTTTTAACCTGTAAAGCAGAATTGATATGCTTTAATTTCATAGGCCTGCATTAATGATTGGTCCACTGGGATCATATAATGAAAATCATCCCCATTTGACTAATAGAAAAGACCTCCACTAGAAAAGCCGTACATACATTAGGTGATAATGGAGAGAGAGCCCTGAGCAATTCCATAAGACAGCCTGGGAGAGGGAGGTGTCAACATTCTATTAGCCATTTTTACATTACTGGATATTTTTGACAAAAATTCCTGAAACCACAAAAGTACCCACTCTAAGTGACCACATTCATTTAATTATCTAATAGAATTTGATGGTCTATTAAACCAAAAGTTATTTTAAAATCTGATTGTCTAGCTGATATCCCTTGCCCTTTATCTATCCAAACTTTAAGCTCTTCCAAGAGGCCCGTTGATTCAGTGAGAGGTGGAAGCTCTAATCTTGCAAATAATGCAGTCTTAACAATGACATGGAGCTCTGGAGAAATGAACAGCTCAGTAGGAAACCATAGCCCCCCAGGTCAACTCTAATGCTTCCACTATTCAGAAACTGCAAACTGACCTGGAGGAACTGGTAAACAGAAGCACAAGGAACAATATAAGCATCCTTGGTCTTCCAAATGGGTCAAAAGGCCCTGATATAATATAGTATTTGGAGGAAACTATCCCTGCAACTTTCAACATTCAATCTGTGTAGCCTCTTGAAATGGAACAGACTCCTCATGTTCCATCACATTTTCAACCCAAAACAGCAAACAGGCTGATTGTACAAAACTACTTCGTTATACCCAGGTACTGGAGATTTTGGCCTCTGCAAAGCTTCATTTTCAGTTTATGTTTTTGTTTTATTATGCTTGATATACCGCACCTTCACCAATATATCAGGGTGGTGTACAATTAACAGTACAATAAAAGATTGGAAAATAAAAAAGGAATGGCAATTAAGATAGGAAAGTCAAACTCTCATACAGGGAACAGAAGACAGGATAGAGCAGGAAGGGGAGTTAGGAGTTAGATGGTGGAAGGTCAAAAGCGGTTTGGAAAAGGTGTGTCTTGAGTTTGGTTATGAATTTGGGGAAGGAGAGCTCAAGATGGAGGTCAGGAGGTAAGGAATTCCATAGGGCGGGTCCAGGAAAAGTACAGAGAAGAATTTCATGTGGATTCCAACCGGGCACAAGAACCAGAAGGTAAGTGAAGACGATTAGCCTAAACAGTTTGGAGAACATGCTGAGGGCATGGAGGTGTCAAACATTGGAGAGGTATGTGGGAGTGCCAGTATGTAAAACCTTATGGATGAGGATGAGGAGTTTATATTGAAAGCGGTATTTAAGAAGGAGCCAGTGAAAACTAATCAAGAGGGGCGTGATGTGCTCAAAGCGGGAAGCACATGCTAGAATACTGGCAGTAGTATTTTGTATAAGTTGCAAATGGTGGATCTGATATTATGGATGGTCCAGAAACACTATGTTGCAATAATTATCTAACTTAAACATAACAAGGCCCAAGAAAAGTGTGGTAAAAAGATAAAGGAGAGAGAAAGGGGCGGATGGCACAAATCTGATGGAAAGGAAGAAGCAACAGATGAGGGAGGAGAGATGAGCTTTGGAAAGTAGAGACGAGTCCAAAATAACTCTCAGGTGGTGAAGTGAATCCAGGACAGGGACGGGGCTGGTGGGAAATGAAGAGTCCGGGGGTTGGGAGCCAGAGGAAGGGAACCAAATGGCAGTGGTTTTGTCGGAGTTAAGGTGAAGAAAATTCTTGGATATCCAGGTGGAAATGTGGGAGAGGCAGGTGTTCAGTTGAAGAAGATCAATGGCAGATACAGTAGGTCAATGGCAGATGCGTCAGTGTGATGCAAAAGGATATCATCAGCATAATATGCTGAGATGCCATGCTGCCGTACAAGGAGAGTGAGGGGGATCAAAGACATTGAGAAGAAGGGGAACCAAAATCAAGGTCTGGGGGAAATCACAGTGGAGTGAGAGAAAAAGATGAGTAGGGGCCAACCTAGACAGAAAGCGATCTTTAGCAGAGAAAGCAATGAAACCAATGGTGTACAGTACAGTGAATCCCGAGATCTAGTTCTCTGGTCACCCAGTCAAAGAACTCAATCAGATTTGTTTGGCAAGATCGTCCTTTGGTAAAACCATGTTGCCTCAGATCATGCAGCCTGTTGGTTTTGAGAAAGTCCCCTATTTGCTCTTTCAGAAGTGCCTCCATTACTTTTCCAACCACCGAGGTAAGGCTCGTGGACCTGTAGTTTGTCGCTTCTTCCCTGTCACCACTTTTGTGAAGAGGTACAACATCCGCCCTTCTCCAGTCCTGAGGAACTACTCCTGTCTCCAAGGATCTGTTGAAAACATCCTTTAACGGCCCTGCAAGAACCTCTCTGAGCTCCTTCAGTATCCTGGGATGTATCCCATCCGGTCCCATGGCCTTGTTTACTTTCAGTTTTGCAAGTTGTTCTAACACATCATCTTCAGTGAATGGTGTGGTATCTACTTCATTCCCATTTTTATATTTGGGAGTCACAGGTGGTCCTTCTCAAGGATTTTCTTTAGTAAAAACAGAGCAGAAGCATTTGTTTAGCATTTTCGCTTTTTCAATGTCACTTTCCACAAATCCATTCCCAGCACTTCTGAGTCCTGCAATTCCATCTTTGATTTTCCTCCTCTCCCGAATATACCTGAAGAAAGTTTTGTTGCCACCCTTAACATCTTTAGCCATTTTTTCCTCTGCCTTTGATTTTGCCTTCCTTATTTCTCTTTTTGTCTCTTTTAGTTTGCTCCTGTATTCCTTACTGTGTTCCTCTGTTTGCAAGCTTTTGAATTTTGCGAAAGCTGTGTTTTTTGCCTTTATTTGAGCAACCACTTCTTTGGAGAACCAAATAGGTTTCCTTCTCCTCTTGTTTTTATTTACTTTCCTTACATATTTATCTGTTGCCCCTTTTATTGCCACCTTTAGTTTAGTCCATTGCAATTCCACTTCCCTTATCCCCTCCCACCCTGCCACCTCCTCCTTCAGGTACTTGGCCATTTTACTGAAGTCAGTGTTTTTGAAGTTTAGGACTTTGAGCTTGCTATGATTGGACTACTAAGTGTCCCTGGCCAGTAGTCCTTGCATGAACAGTGGGCACACTCAGATATCCGATTTAAGGGCTACACAAGGAATGTAGGCAGTCAGAATAATCCCAAAAACGAATGTATAAACCAACAGTTAAATTGTGGCAGGTGCAGGCCTGTGACCCACGGTGTCTGACATAGGCAGGCCAGCATGGCTAGCTTGACCTGTAAATGAGGCCTGTGGAGAGGCATATAGGATTGCACATCCCCCAACATGCTGCTATTGTAAGAAAGAACTCAGTAGAAATATTGAATTAGCTTAGATAAGCAGAATTGCAGAATTAAGAAATGGAAAAATACAGAAAAGATGTGTTTAAAAGTTACTGATAAGAAAAAGTACATTTGCAGAGAAATAATAAGGAGTGCTGACAGATGAGTTACAGAACCTTGCTCTTCTGCACGCACAAATGGTCCCATAACCTTGAAAGTGTGAAAGTAACAAGTTGATGAACTGACCATTGTAATTGGGACTAGAAGGGGGGCAGGCAGGTGTCATGCCCACAGAAGCCCACAGAAGGAACATAATTGGAGAAACTTATCAGTACCGGGACCAATAGAAGGGCTACGGGAGGTACGGGAGAGTACCGGGACCAATGAAATGTTTTTCTATACCTAGAATGGAACAGAAGTCTATAAAAGTTGTTGTAATGCTTGAAAACTTTGCTCAGCCATTTTGAAATTGCCTTGCTTGAGACTTGTGCACAAATAAATGATTTGGACCTTCTGAACAGACTCCTGGTATCATTGGTTTGTCTGCGCTTTGCTGCTACATATTCCTTGGTGCGTTGGCCGGGAAGTTGTGGAATCAAAGTGTATATAGGGCAATATACCACGACTTTCCGCCTCTATAGGCTTGGTCCTGCCGGGATCGCGCCCTTCCGACGAGGGCCGCTCCCTGGTGCCACCGGTCCCTTGTATCGGAGGGAGCTGGTCGGACCTCGGCGGGTGCCGGGCCCGGTCGGAGCCAACGCCTCGAACCCGAGTGAGGGGAGTCCGAGGTCCAACTCATGCGCCTGCTTGGGAAGTTTGAGGACCGGATCCGGTGAGTATAGTTTTGATTTTGGGTCTAGACAGAAATAGAAAGAGCAGTACTGCCATTGGAACTTGGAATTTGGAATTTGTAATCTCGAGATATTGGGAATTGGTAAGAGAGCATGATCAACTCTCAAGGAAGAGCCGAGTAGCCTGGCATGGGAATTCGCTAGGTGAAACCCTCATCCTTTTTGTAATTGGGAAAAGACTAGTCAGAACAGATAGAAACGAATGCATTCTGGGATACGTTGCTAGCATGATTGTGTGAACGAAGTGTGAATGAGAGGTCTGGCAGCACGGACCAAGTGAAGGCGGACCCCTGATTAGCGCATTTCCTGACCGGGCGACCGCGTTCAGGTCGCGAAAAGGGGGAAGCGATTGTCGTCTTGTCTTGTTATTTGTATTCCCTGTACGTTTCCAGGGCCGTGAGGACCCCTTACCCACGGTCCGCACTCCTTTTCCCTTCTGTCTGTTGTTGCGCACACACATCGAAATGAGAGGGGCGGAGTCTACTAGAAACACTCCATTAGAATGTATGATCGCACATTTTAAAGAGGGATATTCAGGAGATTATGGTATTAAAATGACAGCAGCCCGTTTGCAGATTTTGTGTACTAGGGAGTGGCCCGATCTAGACCCCATCTGGCCCCGAGAGGGAACGTTCACCGTAGAGATTATCCAGTCAATACACCGTAGAGTGCGGGTAGCGCACCCAGATCAGTACCCCTATATAGATTCCTGGTTAAGTATTTGTGAAGATCCGCCCTCCTGGGCGCAGCGCTGTTATGAGGAACAGTGCAGAATAATGTTAGCTAAAACAGATTCTAGACAGAAAAAGGAACAGCCTAGAATGAAAGAGCAGGATAAGAAAGCCACGAAGAAACCCATCCTGGCAGATCCTGATTCCCCAGAAGTAGTCCTCAGGCAGCCCCGAACCCCAGGTCCAGTAAGAATAGCCCGGCGGCGTCCTGCCCCAGAACCCCAGAGACCGCCGGAGCCGAGGCGAGACCCAACCCCTGACCCCCCTCCTCCTGGAGGAGAGAAAGAGAAAGAATTAGCGGGAAGAGAAGAGGAGGACGTAAAAAGTGAGTCAGAAGCGGAGCTAGAAGAAGAAGGAGGGAATTCCCCAGAAGAAGAAGAGGACAGTGTACAAATAATTGAGAAAGCCAGCATTAGCACTAGCAAGCCAGTGAAAGAAAAACCCAAAGCAAAACCAGTTGAGAAAAAGAAAGCGACTCCTGCAAAGACAACGACATTAACCCTTAGATCCCAGACCCAAATGACGCCTGGGACAGCCAAACTGTTTCCCTTAAGGCAAGTCCCGGGAGTGCCCGTAAAGAATGATAATGATGAAGTGGTAGCGGGACCCTTAACTTATGTGTATATCCCTTTCTCTACAACTGATTTATTAAATTGGAGGTCGCATTATGCCTCCTATACTAGCAAGCCCCAGGAGTTGACAGAATTAGTAACTAGTATTATGGAAACTCACCAACCCACTTGGCCAGATTGCCGTCAGCTCCTGACCACCCTATTCACTACAGAAGAATGAGCGAGAATTAGAAAAGCAGCTATTGAATGGATGGCAGAAAACCCTGCAGCTCCAGCGCAGGGGCAGAATATAATAGATCGTAGAGAAGCAGCTCAGAGAGAATTCCCGAATGAAGACCCCCAATGGGATCCAAATACAGATGAAGGATCCACAGCCCTAGCCCGCTTTCGCCAAGGCTTTTTACAAGGCCTGAGAAGAGGAGGCCAAAAAGCTATGAACCTTTCCAAAGTAGCAGGAGTTATCCAAGGAATAGATGAGAGCCCAGCAGATTATTATGAAAGATTAACTGAAGCTTATAGAATGTATACTCCCTATGATCCCGAGGCACCAGGAAGTTTATGCATGGTGAATTCTGCTTTTGTAAACCAGTCTCAACCAGATATTAGACGTAAATTACAGAAATTAGAAGGGTTTGCGGGCATGAATGCAACACAGTTATTGGAAGTCGCTCATAAAGTGTATGTGAATCGTGATACTGAAAGACAGAGAGAATGTGATAGAAAGATGAAGAAGAAAGCTGATTTTTTGGCTGCGGCCATAGTTGAAAAGAAGAGGGGAGGTGTCCCTAATCGAAGGAGCAGAGGAAGAGGGCGGGGTCAAGGCGGAGGCCGGACCCAGAGACTAGGCGTGAACCAATGCGCCTATTGCAAAGAGGAAGGACATTGGAGAGATACGTTCCCGCAACTCGAAGACGCCCAGCAAGATGACGACAACGATCATCAGTGGCGAGAAGAAAGACGAGGCCGTCCCCGAGGCCGAGGAGGAGCCAATCGAGAACAATTCCAGAGAGAGGGGAGGAGGAGCCATTCAAGCATTGGCCACACAGGCCCATGATGAGGATGACGTGGATTAGGACAGACCGGGCTCCAAGTTTGCTTTAGGTCTCCAGGAGCCTATGGTCGAAATACAAATAGGAGACCAATTTATGAACTTTATGGTTGATACTGGAGCAGAACATTCAGTAATAGACAAAAAGATAGCCCCATTCACCAAGAAAGCAGTCACCATTATAGGAGCAACTGGTGCCAAAGCCACAAAGTCTTTTCTTCAAAACCGGATATGCAGTCTAGGAGGACAGCAAGTGACTCATCAATTCCTTTACATGCCCGAATGTCCAGTACCACTACTGGGACGAGATATGCTAGCCAAGCTTCAAGCACAAATATCTTTCTCCGAGCAAGGAGAAATGCAAATGACAGTGAATTCCCAAGCCAAACCAGCAGGAGTAATGCTGCTGACAGTACCCCGAGAAGAAGAATGGAGATATTACATTGATGATTCGATTCAAGATACCTATTTTGAACAAACTTTAAAGAACATTCATGCACCACTTGAAGTATGGGCAGAAGGCAGTCCCCCAGGCCTAGCCAAGCATATAGCACCAGTGATTGTAACCCTCAAGCCTAGTGCTACACCAGTGCACGTCAAACAGTACCCTCTCCCAAGAGCCGCAATTGAAGGCATTCATCGCCACCTACAGAGATTGCTCGAGTATGGCCTACTGAAAGTATGTCAATCCCCATGGAATACCCCACTTTTGCCAGTAAAGAAACCTGAGACAGATGATTATCGCCCAGTGCAAGATTTGAGAAGAGTAAATGATGCAGTTGAAACTATACATCCAGTTGTGCCCAATCCTTACACTCTTCTAGGACTGATACCTGCTGAAGCTACCCATTTCACTGTACTGGATTTAAAAGATGCATTCTTTTGCATAAGATTAGCCCCTGTAAGCCAAATATTGTTTGCATTCGAATGGCAGGACCCCATCTCTGGAAGAGGGGGCCAACTCACCTGGACAAGATTACCCCAAGGATTCAAGAATTCACCTACCATCTTTAGTGCTGCACTAAATCAAGATCTTTCAAGCTATCCAGTAGCCCCGGGGAAGAGAGTGCTTCTCCAGTACGTGGATGATGTGTTGATAGCTGCCGTATCAGAAAGAGAATGTATATTAGCCACCAAAGATCTCTTGCAGTTACTAAATGAAGCTGGATATAAAGTTTCCAGAGCCAAAGCACAACTATGCCAAACAGAAGTGAAATACTTGGGTTTTCGTATTACCCAAGGAAGCAGAAGATTAGGCAGAGAAAGAAAAGAAGCAGTATGCAGAATTCCAACTCCAACAACCAGAAAGCAAGTCCGAGCCTTTCTGGGAGCGGCAGGATATTGCCGAATCTGGATACCCAACTTTGCCCAAATTGCCAAACCACTGTATGAAGCCACAAAAGGAGAAGAGAAGTCACCACTGGAGTGGGGACTTGAACAGGATACAGCCTTCCAGAAGTTGAAAGAAGAATTGATGTCATCACCAGCACTTGGACTACCAGATGTCCACAAACCTTTCCACTTGTTTGTACATGAAGCACAGGGAAATGCCATAGGCATGTTGACTCAGAAATTAGGAAATTGGGAACGACCTGTAGCCTACCTATCGAAACAATTGGACCCTGTGGCCAAAGGATGGCCACCCTGCTTGAGAGCAGTTGCAGCTACAGCGCTACTAGTGAGTGAGGCAGACAAACTCACACTAGGACAGAACATACGAGTCACTGTGCCACATGCAGTCCTTGCCCTTATGGAACAGAAAGCAAATTATTGGCTCACCAATTCCCGAATGTTGAAGTACCAGAGCATGTTATGTGAAAACCCACAGATACAACTCGAAGTAAGCCATGCCCTGAATCCAGCTACCTTGATACCCATCAGTGAAGAACTCCCAGAACATGACTGTATCGAAGTCATGGAAACTGTGTTCTCTAGTCGACCTGACTTGACAGATGTGCCCATAGACAATCCCGACCAGATCTATTATGTTGATGGGAGCAGTCTCATCCTTGACGGACGACGCTGTGCCGGATATGCAGTCGTCACTCAACACGAAGTAGTTGAATCATCAGCTCTAGCCTCAGGCACATCAGCCCAGAAAGCCGAATTGATAGCACTCACCAGAGCATTGTTGTTAGGAGAAAAACTTGTGCTAAATGTATATACAGATTCCAAATATGCCTTCACTACCTTGCATGCCCATGGAGCTCTCTACAAAGAAAGAGGACTCATCACATCTGGAGGAAAATCGGTCAGATATGGTCCCGAGATATTGATGTTACTTGATGCAGTCTGGGCCCCAACACGTGTAGCTGTCATGCATTGTAGAGGACATCAAGCAGGAAAAGGAGAAGTTGCTCGAGGAAATAGATTTGCAGATGCCTCAGCACGACAAGCAGCTATGACAGGACAGATTGCCCCACAAGCTATGCCAATGCAAGCAGCATTGTTTCCAGTACCTTTGAATCTATGGACCCCACAATATACCACCAAAGAATTAGATTACTATTGTGACAAAGAAAATGGAGTATTGAAAGATGGATGGATTGAGCTGCCACCAGAAGAGGGCAGTCAACCTCCGGGAAGAATAGTAATTCCTGAACTGTTAGGACCATCCTTTGTCAAAGCTTTCCACGAAGCCACACACTATGGGAAGAGTGCTATGGAAAAAGCACTCAGACCACATTTCTACATCCCTCTGATGACAACCATATCAGCCTCAGTAGCACGACAATGTCAGACCTGTGCCAAGAATAATGCCAAGCAAGGCCTTATTACAGCACCCCGAGTTCAGTCAAGAGGTGTGACCCCCATGCACAACCTCCAAGTTGATTTCACTGAAATGCCAAAAGCCAATGGATACCATTACCTACTAGTATTAGTTTGTACTTTCTCTGGGTGGGTAGAAGCATTCCCAACCAGAACTGAGAAAGCCCGAGAAGTTACCAAAGCCTTAATGAGAGAGATTGTCCCCAGATTTGGAATCCCAGCAGTAATAGGGTCAGACAATGGACCCTCATTTGTCTCTCAAGTTACTCAGCAGTTAGCAAAAGCTTTGCAGATACAGTGGAAGCTCCACACTGCATACAGACCCCAGAGTTCAGGGAAAGTTGAGCGAATGAATCGTACCTTGAAAGCCCAAATGTCCAAGCTTTGTCAGGAGACACACTTGAAATGGCCCCAAGTGCTCCCCATAGCTTTACTCAGAATACGCTCAGCCCCTGTAAAATCAACAGGATTTTCCCCTTTTGAAGTTTTGTATGGTAAACCCCCACCAATAGTGCAGGGAGTCAAAGGAAATTTAGCCCAGATTGGTTCAGAAGTAACCAGGCAAGAACTCCTAGCTCTTAGTTTTGTTCTGCAGACTCTCCATACGTGGATCCAAGACCAGTTGCCTATCAACTTGACGGAACCCTTGCATCCCTACCAGCCTGGAACTTCGGTGTGGATCAAAGATTGGAAGAAGATACCGCTGGAACCCCATTGGAAGGGACCGTACACCGTCATCCTGTCTACCCCAACTGCAGTAAAGGTAGCCGAGATCGACGCCTGGATCCACCACAGCAGAGTCAAGCCCGCCGCCGATCCTGAACCAGAGCGGTGGACAGCAGAACAGCACCCTGATGTACCCTTGCGAGTTACTTTGAGACGGCAACCAGCAGCATAGACACTTCATCACCAGTGCTTTGCAGTAGCCAAGTCTTTCGAAGAGGATTGCTGTTTTCCATGCAGCAGCAGTTTTTGTTTCAACGAACCCAATTTGTGTGTGTGATTTGACACACTACTTTGAGACTACATTGACTAAGCCAGACTTCACAAGCCAACTGAATTGCTAAGTTGGTTAATGTGTGCTGGACATCTTGAGGATCTTCAATCAACACTCAGCAACCGTTAAATTGCTTCATTAGCAAACGGGACGAAGAATAATAGACCGTCGTGATCAAGATCAGCAAGCTGAGGATTCAGAAGAACTCCAATCAACATCAACATGTATCTTTGCTTCTGCTTTGCCTTGGTTGCCTTCTTCGGGGGTTTTGAACAGACTTATGCTCTACCTCCATGCACTGCTTGCATTACCTCTACTAGAACTGGACTAAAAGTAACTCAGACTTTGCTTTACCATTCTTACTATACCTGCAAGGGAACAATAACTCGGTGTATCTATAACACCACTGAACTAAATGTTTGCACTCATGGCAAAATTAAAGCATGCTATAATCCGCATCAGAATCCATCCTATTACACGTTGGAAATAAGATGGAAGGATGCAGATGGACCTATATTAGCTGCTACACCACCACTTAAGGACATTACTAAACCTGCTGTTTTGAATTTTGATGCATGTAATGCTATTAATAGAGATAGTCAGTCCACCTGTGGTACATGGGAGAAAGCGTATCGAAATGACCATAAATATATGTGTCCAGAAGGTGCCACAAATTGGTGGAAGTGTACAGGTAAAACAGGATCAGGGTATAGTACTGCTACAGCGGCAGATTACTATTGCCCATATTGGGAATGTGTTTTCTATGCTACCTGGAACACTGGTATAACTGATGAGAAAATAGATAAGCGGATGGCTACTCTAACCAAGCCAACCACAAATGATAAATGTCAGAAAGATGCTTGCAACCCCTTACATTTGCGTGTACATAATCCCCATGCATGGAAACAAGGATATAAGTTTGGTTTACGTATTGCTGGAGGAGGAACAGATCCAGGGACCATTGTGTATATTAGATTGAATACTCAAGCCCACAAGTCATCTAAATACCATATTCATAATACCTTTTATGAAGCTATGCATGTAAATAAGTTTGAGATCCCTCACCCTTCACAGAATTTGTTTCTAGAATTAGCCGGAGCAGTAGTATCTAGTCTTAAGATCACAGATTGTTATTTCTGTGGCGGAACCCAAATGGGAGATCAATGGCCCTGGGAAGCCCAAGAATTGAATTATTCCATGATTTACAATCAAACTGAATTACACAAGACTACCAGTGAATGGGTGTTAGCGCACTCAATCGTTGGACGTCTTTGCTTTGCCAGAACTGGACCCCAGTTCACCCAAAAGGTAGGACAGCTGGTCTGTCTTAGCCAGAAATACTATAATGCCACGACTAAAAAGACAGCTTGGTGGTCAGGAATCAGACATCCTGAACCTCCTAACCCATTAGCTAGATTTCCTGAACTTGCAGGTCTATGGACTAACCTTGCCAAAGTCCAAGCCTGGCAAGCCCCACCTGGCCTATATTGGATCTGTGGAAACCGAGCATATGCGCAACTTCCGCCACAATGGGGAGGAGCATGTGTCTTAGGAACCATCAGACCTTCTTTCTTCCTGTTAAACACTGAACATGGAGAACAATTAGGATACCCTGTATACACAACCCACAAACACAAAGGAGCACCTAGACAGAAAAGAGAGGCCTTACAGATAGGCAAGTGGGAGAAGTGGCGAGGTGATGATTGGCCACCAGAAAGAATTATTGAGTATTATGGACCTGCCACTTGGAATGATGATGGTATGTATGGTTATCGTACCCCAATTTATATGATCAATCGTATTATTCGCTTACAAGCAGTAGTTGAAATAATAACCAATGAAACTAGTCATGCTCTCACGCTCTTAGCTAGACAAAGTACTCAGATGCGCACTGCCATATACCAGAATCGCTTAGCACTTGATTATTTGCTAGCAGCTGAAGGAGGAGTATGTGGTAAACTGAATTTAACTAATTGCTGTTTAAAAATAGATGATAAAGGTCAAGTAGTTGAAGAAATTGCTAAAGATATGCAAAGACATGCTTATGTGCCAGTACAGACGTGGCACGCCTTGAAATTCCCTAATTGGTTTGCTAACCTTTTCTCTTGGCTGGGAGGATTTAAGACTTTCGTTATCTTAGTACTAATCCTTGTTGCTGTTGTCCTCTGCTTACCATGTTTAATCCCATGTTGTATGCGTTCCCTTCATAGTGCTATTGATAGTACAGTAGAGCGGAAGACCGCAACTAGAATAATGGCTTTATACAAAGCTAGCCCTAGTGGAACTAGTAAGAATCCTTTAATCAGGATGTGAATCTTCTAGAAAGTGATTTAATTCTCACACCTTATTAAGTAATAGGGTGAGATTAATCAAAGGGGGGAATGTGGCAGGTGCAGGCCTGTGACCCACGGTGTCTGACATAGGCAGGCCAGCATGGCTAGCTTGACCTGTAAATGAGGCCTGTGGAGAGGCATATAGGATTGCACATCCCCCAACATGCTGCTATTGTAAGAAAGAACTCAGTAGAAATATTGAATTAGCTTAGATAAGCAGAATTGCAGAATTAAGAAATGGAAAAATACAGAAAAGATGTGTTTAAAAGTTACTGATAAGAAAAAGTACATTTGCAGAGAAATAATAAGGAGTGCTGACAGATGAGTTACAGAACCTTGCTCTTCTGCACGCACAAATGGTCCCATAACCTTGAAAGTGTGAAAGTAACAAGTTGATGAACTGACCATTGTAATTGGGACTAGAAGGGGGGCAGGCAGGTGTCATGCCCACAGAAGGAACATAATTGGAGAAACTTATCAGTACCGGGACCAATAGAAGGGCTACGGGAGGTACGGGAGAGTACCGGGACCAATGAAATGTTTTTCTATACCTAGAATGGAACAGAAGTCTATAAAAGTTGTTGTAATGCTTGAAAACTTTGCTCAGCCATTTTGAAATTGCCTTGCTTGAGACTTGTGCACAAATAAATGATTTGGACCTTCTGAACAGACTCCTGGTATTATTGGTTTGTCTGCGCTTTGCTGCTACAAAATTCTATATTGCAATGTGTGCCTTTGAGTCAGTCCTGACTCCTGGCGACCCAGAAGCTCCTGGGTTTTCTTGGCACTGTCACTGGAAGTAGATTGCCAGGCCTTTCTTCTGAGGCAATGGAGTTAAGTGACTTGCCCAAGGCCACAAGGAGTGCTAGTGGGAATCAAACCCTGGTTGCTTGGTTACCAAGCTAGTGTTCTAACCACTAGGCTACTCCTCCACTCCAAATTCTATATTAGCACAGGCAAAAAAATAGAAAGCTGTAAGCTTAGCTGTGTGGAGGCTCTGGAACCTGTGTAGACTGTAGTTGACCAGGTACTTGTGGCAGGCTGTAAGATAATCTAATTAGCCCCTCCCTGGGAGCAGGCTTGCAACAGAAAATTCAAACAATGGAAGCAGAAATAGTCAAACTGAACTTTTTCTTTCTTTGTATCTGCCTACTGTGCAAAGGTCCCTGTAACTTTAACTGATACCTTTGCTTCTAAAGTCAGAGGGAGACTCAGGTAGAAGACCGGGTCCCTGCAATTTAAGTATTTCTATTCCAAGTAGCTTTACAGTATATCACCAGTGTCCCTGGCCACTAGGACTTACATGAACAGTGGGCACACTCAGATATCCGATTTAAGGGCTACACAAGGAATGTAGGCAGTCAGAATAATCCCAAAAAGTAATGTATAAACCAAACAGTTAAATTCTATATTAGCAACAGGCAAAAAGATAGAAAGCTGTAAACTTAGCGGTGTGGAGTCTCTGGAAGCTGCTTAGGTTTTCTCCAGTGGGGTATGGGAGTAGTTTACCCTAATCTTTTTTATAATCTGCACTCTTATGAATAGTTTATTTCAGATGCATCCTTTGCCCTTAGAATGTCCACCAGCTTAAATTTGTTAATTACAAACCTGCAAACCATATAAATGCTGCTAAGGGGGGTATTCAATGCTGAGTATCTGCAGAAGCCTCTGCTACATGCCCTGATGCTAAATGGTTAGCATTGTGCTGTGTTAGGGGCATTCTGGGGTAGCACCTCCTGCTAATCGAGCAGCGGCTCAATATCGCCGCTGCCCAGTTAGCAACACGTGGCAAAAGTCAGGCACAGGAAAAACTGGTCTAACTTTTGCCGCAGCAGCTAACCAGGCAGCAGCTCAATATCGCCATTGCCCGGTTAGCTTTGTGGCAATCCAGGCAACCCAGATATTCCATACTCGAGCACGAATATGGCCCCATCATTGAATGTCCAGTTTTAAAGTTCAGCAGTAATGGCTAGCAGCATTTGATCAGCTAGCTACTGCCACTAAATATCGGGCCCTTAGTGTTCTTCCTACCTTCTTCTATAGTCAAAGTACTGGAGCTTAGGGTTAATTGATCTTCTGTTCACCAGTACTTAAAGGATTCACTTCCCCTTAGGTACCTTGGTGATTCAGTTATCTAGTGAAGTTCTGTGCAGGCCCTTGCTGGAACTTCCATCTTCAGGCAAAGAACTCTCCTGAGTTTGTGCAATGGGTGCAAATTTCTTTTCCTCCTGTACTGGTTAGTGTGGTTGTGCAGATCTTGTTCCTATCTTGACTGGGTGACAGAGGCATTTACCCCTAAGGACAGACACCTAATCACATGACAGTGGTAGAATGACTTTGGGGCTAAAGACGGGCAACTGCCTCTGGTTGAGGTTTCTATAACCTAGAAGCTGTTCCTTTCTCAGGAGAGTCCCTCCCAGCCCAAACATTACTGGCAGAGGGGAAACTACCACAATTTACACGAAGGGGCCCTTTTACTAAAGTGCATTGTGGATTTACAACTAACGTGCCAATAACACACAAAACCATAGTGCGTTAGGGGCAATTTCACCACGTTAACTGTTGAGGGTGTGGAAAACATGTTCCCAGCAGTTAACACACTGCACTGTACTCTAACAAGTGCCAAAATTAGTGTGGGTGCACATATCTCCACCTATTGAGGTGGTAGTAATTGCACCCAGATTAAATGTGAGCCTTTCACTTAACTCAAGAGTGCTGAAACAAGGCATTCATCACACTCACTCTGTGTCCCTAATCTACCTACTTATCACTCCAACGCGCAAAGCATGATTATCATGGAAATCGACCCATGCTAACCATATTGACTGTGCGGTAACAGTTACCACAGGCTACAGCACAGAGTTAGCAGTTAACACATGGCAAAACCCACACTAACTCCATAGTGCACTTTAGCAAAAGGGCTCCAAACTGACTATAATTCGAAGAACTACTGCTCTTGTTGCATAAATCCATGGGTCTCTGCATGTGTTGGGCTTTCGGTATTCATGAAAATTCGAGACTAATTTAACTGACTAGCAAAGTAAACCACAGGTTTATTGGCCCAAAAAATCCTTGCTAGTTTAAATGAATCCTGTTACCTGAACAAAATCTAAGAACTGTGCAGTTCTGAATGAGAAATGTAGGCTGTAGGGAAACACTGGAAGCTGGAGACAAGCTTGAGGTAAATTAATTTATTTATGACCTCAGCAGGAAAGCTGCCAGGTGACTCAGTTTCTGGAATTGTTTAGCCAGACCTCAAAAATGCAATGTGTGCCTTTGAGTCAGTGCTGACTCTTGGCGACCCAGATGCTCCTGGGTTTTCTTGGCAGTGTGACCGGAAATTGATTGCCAGGCCTTTCTTCCGAGGCAATGGAGGGTTAAGTGACTTGCCCAAGGCCACAAGCCTCATTGTTGAACATACCTCACAGTGCATTGTTGGATCTGTAGTCCTGCTTCCCTCTGATACCAACATTCTAGATAACAAGATGTGTCTGAAGCAGGTTATCAGAGAGCCTGTCACATAGAGGGAGGAGTGGCTCAGTGGTTGGGACAGGTTACCTCAGGCCGGAGGGCCGGGGGTTCAATTCCCGCATGGGGACAAGTAACCTCAGGCCTGAGGTCTCTAGTCCCATGGCTGCTCCTTGTGGCCTTGGGCAAGCCACCTAACCCTCCATTGCCTCAGGTACATTTAGATTGTGAGCCCTGCGGGGACAAGGGAATAAAAGTACCTGTTAGTATATACATGTAAACCGCTCTGATGCGTAAGTAAAGGGCGGTATATCAAATGCCTAACCATAACCATAACCATAACATAAAGATTCCTTTCAGAATCTGGATTAGTTATAAATTCCAAAGCAGGAAAATTAACTCTGGTCAATAGGGGTAAAATACTGGTTCACGTGGAACGCGACTCCATAAAGTGCACATCTGGTCCTCGGAAACGTCTAGATCAAAAATGGACCCCATCTGACCCTAATTCCACATGCACGGGTCTAGCCATGCCCAAGCGGCCTGGAATCATGTTTGCCATGGCGCACACAAACCCCAGGATACGGGTATACACTGTAAGTGGCTTCGATGTCCCTGCCCTCGGCGAATTCCAAAAAGATGTATGGATCCACTACTGCCCGTTTCCAGGTGGCCATGCCTCCTCAGTTAAAGCATGCACCCCTGAAGCTGCTCCTCACACTAACATTGTGGTGCTCATAAAAACTAACCATGAAAACGGACGATACAGATGTGTTGATGCAAAACAGACCATAGAAGCTAGTTCTTTGCAAAGTGATCTCTGTGCACTCAGAGATGTTACAGCACAAATAGAAAGGGATATGATTGTCTTGACATACCCTGAAGCAAAACATATATTGCAGTAGGAGAACATGTTAGTTGTGCATGCATTGGTCATCTCTGATAACAGTCTGTACAATTCTATATATGGACCAGAAGAAATCGGAAATGTTCCTCTACAGCTAAATGTCAGAGCATATCCCTGACATTAAACAGGGACCCTCAGATTGAGTGCATGCACCAGCACAAACAGCACTAATAGATGCCCAAGAGCACCAGCATCTGTCTATATAAATGTGCACATTTGTGAGACCACTGCAGGTGTTGTGGGTCTGTTGCATGTGCTCAGGGTCCCTTATCATTGACTGAGATATGCTTTGATATTAAGCCATAGAGACCCCTTTCTGATGTATCTTGGCTGATCAAACTGGCATCTGGTCATGCTGCAATCATCCCTATGGGCCAGGTACTGCCCAGGCACTGATGTCCCCCCAAAATTGCAGCTATGCAATCTATTAATCTCAAACACCTTCTTTCAGCAACATAAGCAGCGACTGTACACATGGACTTCACCCAATGGATTGTACAAAAATCTAATTGACTATATCTGTGGAAGTCAAAAATGAAACAGCTCTATAACATCAACAAAGACAAAACCTTGAGCTGATAGTGGTACAGATCATCAACTACTAGTATGCAAACTCAAGCTAAAGTTGAAAAAGAGCAAGCCACTCATGAATGTAGCAACATATGATCTTGAGAATATACCACCAGAATTTAAAGACTGCTTGCAAAATTGATTTGCTGCTTTATATACAAATGAGAGAATTCCAGAAGAGTTATGGGATGACATCAAGAAGGTTGTGTTGGAAGAAAGTGGGAAATGTCTACAAAATGTGAAAAAGCAAAAATGGCCAAAATGGATGACCAAACAAACTCTGAAAATTGCCTAGAAATTCAGAGAAGCTAAAGCCAGAGGAGAAAGAGAGGCAGTCGCAGAACTCAACAGAGATTTCCAACATGCAGCAAGACAAGATGAGGAGAAATACTACAATGATGCATGCAAGGAAATAGAAGCCGAAACTATTAAAGGAAGAAAAGGATCAGCTTTCCTAAAGCTACGAGAGTTAGAGAAAAAATTCCAGCCTCGAATTGGAATGTTACAAGATGCTCAAGGATCCATGTTGAATGATGCTGAGAAGATCAAGAAAAGGTAGAAAGAATACATAGTAACATAGTAACATAGTAAATGACGGCAGATAAAGACCAGCATGGTCCATCTAGTCTGCCCAGCAAGATGGCAAGAGTAGGTGCACCTGTCGCTCTGTGCAGGCCACCCCTCCCCATGACTTTGTTTAGGGGTGAACCCACCACTCCATGTAGGACACCCCTGTTTGAGGCATTAGATGGTTCAGAAGTTAGATAGTGCCATTTATTTTGTTTTTATCCTGTTGCTGTAAAGGGATCCACTGTGTTTTTCCCATGCCGTTTTGAATTCCGTCACCATGTTTGCCCCCACCACTTCCATCGGGAGGGTATTCCAAGCATCCACCACCCTTTCAGTGAAGAAATATTTCCTGACATTGCCTTTCAAATTACCACCTTGCAGCTTCATGTTATGCCCTCTAGTTTTACAGCTTCCCCGTCTTTGGAAGAGGTTTGTTTGTTCATCATTTCTCTTTAAGTATTTAAAGGTCTGAATAATAACTCCCCTGTCCCTCTTCTACTCCAAAGTGTACATATTTAGGTCTTCAAGTCTTTTCTCATAAGACTTCTGACGCAGGCTCCAAATCATTTTGGTTGCCTTCCTCTGAAAAGTTAACATAAGAACATAAGATATGCAATACTGGGTCAGACCAAGGTCCATCAAGCCCAGTATCCTGTTTCCAAAAATGGCCAATCTAGGTCGTATGTACCTAGCTGTTTCCCCAAAAGACACAGGTTCCACAATGCTTGTACTGGGTCAAGCATTGATATCCTGGGTCCCTTCTTAATAATGGTTTATGGACCTTTCCTCCAGGAACTTGTCCAAACCTTTTTTAAACCTAACTACACTAACAGCCTTTACTACATCCTCAGGTAACAAATTCCAGAGTTTGATTACACGTTGAGTGAAAAAATATTTTCTTTTATTAGTCTTAAATAGTTTACCCTGTAGCTTCATTGCATGTCCCCTAGTCTTTCTATATTCTGATAACGTAAACAATCAATCTACGTTTACCCGTTCCACTCCGTTCATTAATTTATAGACTTCTATCATATCTCCCCTCAGCCATCTCTTTTCCAGGTTAAAGTGCCCTAACCTTTTTAGCCTTTCTTCATAGGAGTATCCTTCCATCCCCATAATCATTTTGGTGGCTCTTCTCTGAACCTTTTCTAAAAACGCTATATCCTTTTTAAGATACGGCGACCAGAATTGCACACAATATTCAAGGTGCGGTCTCACCATGGAATGGTATAGAGGCATTATAATATCTTTTGTTTTATTTTCCATTCCTTTCCTTATGATACCTAGCATTCTATTTGCTCTCTTGGCTGCCGCTGCACACTGGGCTGAGGGTTTTAACATGTTATCCACAATGACGCCTAAATCTTTTTCCTGGGTGGTGGTTCCTAATGTGGAACCTTGCATCGTGTAACCATAGTTTGGGTTGTTCTTCCCTAGGTGCATAACTTTGCAGTTGTCCACATTAAATTTCATCTGCCATTTTGATGCCCAGTCTTCCAATTTATCAAGATCCTCTTGCAATTTTCCACAATCCTCTTGGGTTTTAACAACTTTAAATAGTTTTGTATCATCTGCAAATTTGATCACCTCACTCGTTATTCCACTTTCCAGGTCATTTATGAATATGTCATAAAGCAGCGGACCCAGCACAGATCCCTGGGGTACACCACTATTCACCTTTCTCTATTGGGAAAATTGGCCATTTAGCCCAACCCTCTGCTTTCTATCTTTTAACCAGTTCTTGATCCACAGTAGTAAACTGCCTCCTATCCCATGACTCTTTAGTTTTGCCAAAAGTCTCTGATGAGGGACCTTGTCAAAGGCTTTCTGAAAGTCCAGATACACTATATCAACCGATTCACCTTTGTCCACCTGTTTATTCACACTTTCAAAAAAACATAACAGATTAGTAAGACAAGGTCTTCCTTGTCTAAAGCCATGTTAGCTGTCTCCCATTAGGCCATGACTATCTACATGCTGAGTAATTTTATTCTTTATGATGGTTTCTACCATTTTTCCTGGTACTGATGTGAGGCCCACCGGTCTGTAGTTTCCCGGATCACCCCTGGAACCCTTTTTAAAAATTGGTGTTACATTGGCGATCCTCCAATCTTCAGGTATTAGAGATGATTTTAATGATAGTTCACAGATTACTAATAGCAGGTCTGCAATCTCATATTTCAGTTCTTTCAACACCCTTGGATGTATACCATCCGGCCCAGGTGATTTGCTACTCTTCAGTTTATCTAATAGTTGTAATACATCTTCCCGATGTATCGATATTTCCTTCAATTCTTCCGCACCTTTAAATACCACTTCAGTTATGGGTAACATCCCTACATCTTCCTCAGTAAAGACCGAAGCAAAGAATTCATTCAGTCTCTCCGCTATCTCCTTGTCGCCTCTTAGTGCCCCTTTAACTCCTCTATCATCTAATGGTCCAACCGACTCTCTCACAGGATTTTTGCTACGAATGTACTTGAAAAAAATCTTTATTCCGCGTTTTTGCTTCCGCAGCAAGTTTCTTCTCAAATTCTCCCTTTGCCTTCTTTATCAGTGCTTTGCATTTGACCTGCCACTGCTTGTGCTTTTTCCAGGTTTTGTTATTTGGCTCTTTTTCCCATTTCCTGAAAGATGCTCTTTTGGCAACAGTTTCCAGTCTTTTTACATCTTTTGCAAGATATGGTCTCCAAAACTGAACACAGTATTCCAAGTGAGGCCTCACCAGTGACTTGTACAGTGGCATAAGTACCTCTTCCTTTCTGCTGGTAATACCTCTTTGTATGCAGCCCAACATCCTCCTGGCTTTTGCCACTGCCTTGTCGCACTGTTTTGCCACCTTGAGATCATCAGAGATAATCACACCAAGGTCTTTCTTCTGAACCGTGCATACCAACCTCTTGCCCCCTATCGTGTACATTTCCCTTGGATTTCTGCTACCCAGGTGCATGACACTGCACTTTTTTGCATTAAATCGTAGTTGCCAAGCATTAGACCAGTCTTCCAGCTTTTGTAGATCTTTCCTCATGTTAACCACTCCCTCGTGGGAGTCCACTCTGTTGCAAATTTTTGTGTCATCTGCAAAAAGACAGATTTTTCCATTCAGTCCTTAAGCAATATCACTCACAAGTACATTTATTTATTTAGCTGCATTTATATCCTGCTTTTCACTGGGTCAAAGCGGTTGGGGGATACATTTAACATGAGGGGATATGAGACACATACACTAATACAGGGAACATGGGCAATGGAGGGTTAAGTGGCTTGCCCAAGACCACAAGGAGCACCTGTGGGACTAGAAACCCCAGTCCTTCCGGCCCAAGGTTGCTGTCCTCTAGTGGGATTTGAACCACCGACCTTCCGGCCTGTAGTACCTTGCCCCAACCACTAGGCCACTGCTCCCTCCCTCAATTTCTAAAACATTGAACAGTGTCAGGCCCAGGACTGAACCCTGGGGCACCCTGCTAATCACCTTCCTCTCATCCGAGTGAGCTCCATGTACCATCACCTTCTGTTGTCTGTCAGTCAACCAATTTCTAATCCAGTTTACCATCTTGGGACCCATCCCCAAGCTACTGATTTTATTGACAAGCCTCCTATGAGGAACAGTATCAAAGGCTTTGCTGAAATCCAGGTAGATGATATCCATTGTATGCCCCTGATCTAGTTCCTTGGTCAGCCAGTCAAAGAACTCAATCAGATTTGTTTGGCAAGACCGTAAAACCATGTTGTCTCGGATCTTGCAACCTGTTGGTTTTGAGAAAGTTCACTATTCGCTCTTTCAGGAGCGCCTCCATTACTTTTCCCGCCACCGAGGTAAGGCTCATGGACCTGTAGTTTGTCGCTTCTTCCCTGTCACCACTTTTGTGAAGAGGTACCACATCCGCCCTTCTCCAGTCCTGAGGAACCTCTCCTGTTTCCAAGGATCTGTTGAAGACATCCTTTAACAGTCCTGCAAGAACCTCTCTGAGCTCTTTCGGTATCCTGGGATGTATCCCATCCGGTCCCATGGCTTTGTCCACTTTCGGTTTAGCAAGTTGTTCTAACACATCATCTTCTGTGAATGGTGTGGTATCTACTTCATTCCCATATTTGGGAGTCACAGCTGGTCCATCTCCAGGATCTTCATTAGTAAAAACAGAGCAGAAGTATTTGTTTAGCAATTTCACTTTTTCAGTGTCACTTTCCACGAGTCCTTTCCCAGCACTTCTGAGTCCTGCAATTCCAACTCTGATCTTCTTCCTTTCCCAAATATACCTGAAGAAATTTTTGTCACCACCCTTAACATCTTTAGCCATCTTTTCCTCTGCCTTTGATTTTGCTATCCTTATTTCTCTTTTAGACTCATTGAGCTTGATCCTGTATTCATTTCTGTGTTCTTCTGTTTGCAAGCTTTTGAATTTTGTGAAAGCTGTGTTTTTTGCCTTTATTTGAGCAGTCACCTCTGGAAAACCAAATAGGTTTCCTTCTCCTCTTGTTTTTAATTACTTTTCTTACATATTTATCTGTTGCCCCTTTTATTGCCACCTTTAGTTTATCCCATTGCAATTCCACTTCCCTTATCTCCTTCCACCCCGTCATCTCCTCCTTTAAGTACTCGGCCATTTTTTTGAAGTCAGTGTTTTTGAAGTTTAGGACTTTGAGCTTGGTATGGTTGGCCTGTACCATGGCTTTTATCTCAGACCATACCGTGTGATGGTCGCTGTTGCTCACAGGGGCACTCACGCAGACATTCGACACTCTATCACCGTTGGTGAGCACTAAATCCAGCGTTGAGCTTTCCCTGGTTGGTTCCATCACCATTTGTCTAAGTAATGCATCTTGGGAGCATCCACAATTTTTTTGCTTCTTTCCAGAGGTGCAGAAGGAGTAATCCATTCCACATCAGGTAGATTAAAGTCACTCAATATGATCGCTTCCCCCTTTGTTGCTATCTTGGCAATATCTATAATCAATTCGTTATCTCTCTCTTCAATTTGAGTCGGAGATCTGTAGACTACAGCAATAAGGATGACAGTGCCATCTCCTCTTTCCAACGCAATCCAGAGCACTTTTTCTTTTCTCCATGCCCCCTGCATTTCAGTAGCTTTAATATTGCTTTTGACATACAAAGCTACTACTCCTCCTTTTCCATTTTCTCTGTCTCTTCTGAATAGATTATAGCCAGCTACGGCTATATCCCAATCATGTGATTCATTAAACCATGTTTCTGTAATGGCCACAATGTCCAAATCCATTTCCACCATTAGGGCTTCCAGATCTGGAATTTTGTTGGCTAAACTTCGAGCATTTGTGCTCATTGCTTTCCAGCATTTACCTGGCTTGTGTGTATGTTTCATTGATTTTGTTCTGCCCACTTCTTCCCACTTGTTTTTGATGTGTGATTTAAAAGTGTGGCTGTTTCTGATGTTGTTCTGCTTTTGCAGGGGGTGGCATGCAGATGTTGACCTTCCACATCCGTCACCCCCTTTTCCTAGTTTAAATGCATATCCATATCAAATGATAAAGATCAAGTGAACCAACAGTCGTTTCAACCTATACCTTATGAACCGTAACCATTGGTGATAAAAGGAGAAGTCGAAGCAGCATTGAAAGCCGTATCAAAGAACAAAGCACTAGGCATTGATGACATTCCCATAGAAGTATTACAGCAATCTGATGCAGCTGTTACTGTACTTACAAGACTCTGCTAGGAAATTTGGATGGCAACATCATGGCCAACGGACTGGAAAAGATTTGCATTTATACCAATACTAAAGAAAGGTGATCCAACTGACTATGGAAATTATCGCACAATCGCTCTGATCTCACATGCCAGCAAGATTCTACTGAGGATTATGTTTAAATCTTTTTTATTAATTTTAAACATATTAAAACATTAAAAGCAGCTTACATATAGAAACATTGTAAATAACAAACATATTGAAACATTGTAAGCAGCATACATATTAAGGCATAATAGACAACAATATTATATCCCACTACAGGGAATAACGATTACTTTTTATCCCCCTCCCTCTTTTGAGGATTATTAAGTAGAGACTACAACCATACCCGGAACGAGAACTACCCGAAGTGCAAGCAGGGTACAGGAAATTGTGAGGAACGAAAGACATCACTGTGGATGTGAGATGGATCCTTGAAAAGACTAAAGAATACTAAAAGGCTATCAATGTGTGTTTTATTGACTACAGCAAGGCTTTTGACTGTGTAAACCATGAGAAACTCTGGGCCACATTAAGAAGCATGGGTATACCAGAACACCTGTTTGTTCTCTTGCACAACCTTTACATTGATCAGGAAGCAACAGTTTGAACGGAACATGGAGAAATAGAATGATTTAAAATCAGCAAAGGTGTATGACAAGGCTGCATACTATCTCCCTACCTGTTTAATTTATATGAAGAACAAATCATCAGAGAAGCAGGATTGTATGAAGACAATAGAGGTGTGAAGACTGATGGGAAACTCATCAACAACCTTCACTATGCTGATGATAACACAGTACTGGCTGAAAGTGAAGATGATCTGAAACATTTGCTTCTCAAGATCAAAGAATATAGTCTTAAAATGGGCCTGCAAAGATCCTGACAACTGGCAAAATCACTAAGTTCATCACTTGGAGAAGAAATTGAAATAGTGGACAACTTTAACCTACTTGGTTCAACAATCAATAAAGAAGCAACAAACAGTCAAAAAAATCAGACGACACATTGCTCTTGGCAGAATGGCTATGAAGGACCTAGACAAGATTCTCAAAAGCAGAGATGTCTCTCTCCACACAAAGATTCAACTTATTCAAGCCATGGTATTTTCAATAACGTCATATAGATGTGAAAGTTGAAAGGTGAAAAAGATAGACAGGAAGAAAATTGATGCCTTTGGTGCTGGCGATAAATTCTGTGTATACTATGGACTGCCTGAAGAACAAGCCAGTCAGAACTAGAGAAGATCAAACCTAAGCCTTCTTTAGGAGCTCAAATGGCAATACTTTGACTTTCATACTTTGGACACATCATGCAAAGAGAGGGATCATTAGAGAAAGACATCATGCTTGGCAAGATAAAAGGTGAATACAAAAGAAGAAGGCCAGCAATGAGATGTATTGATACAATAACAGCAGCTATGGGTGCCAGAATATCAACAATGAGCCGCCTGAAAGATGACTGAACATAGTTTAGGACAACTATCCAGAGGGCTGCCGTGATCAACACCGACTCAACGGCACTTAACACAACAACCCCCCCCCCACACACACACACAAACACACTCACGCTCTCACTTGCTGTCATACAAAACATACTTTGGCGGTACAGATGCCCTGCACTTCTGGAAAACAGCTGGTATAACATACTGGCACGGAGTCCCAGGACTACTAATCTGATCTGCGTTTCTCACCCACATATGCATCCATCTTATACTCACCCACATACATTCCCTACATCAACAGTCCCACTTCTCGGAAGACAGGGATTGTTAGGGTGCCCTAGATTATTTCCTCTAGCTCACACAGAAATTGTCAGCATAGCCGTAATAATCACCATTGCACCTCTAAATATTTGTGTAGGGGTGTTTATTAATATTGCTTTACATACAACCTTCCCTCACCTCTGCATTCTGCTCTTTACAACTGCATCTTGTGGTCTTTCAGACTGCGGAAACACCAGCTCAAAACATCGTTGTCACAGCCATTCATCTCTATGGGATTCATTGCAGAGCAGAAAAGTTTCTAAGTCATCGAAACATGATGGCAGAAAAAGACCACATGGCCTATCTAGTCTGCCCTTCCATATCAACTACTACAATGGTCCCCTTTTTTTCTTTAGTGATCCTCTATGTTTGTCCCATGTGTTTTTTGAATTCAGATACTACTCTCATCTCTGCCACCTTCTCTGGAAAACTATTCCATGCATCTACCACTCTTTCCATGGAATATGGAATAAGTCCTGGCCTTATTCCATATTTCTGCTGGTATAACGTGGACATCAATGGGAAAAACACAGCACATACATAAGCCTTTCTTGAATATGCATTGCATGTCTCTGCTGCTGACCACACCTCTGTTCCTCCCCCTCCCACCCACGTTCTGAGATCCCCGTGCTAGCACCGTGTGCATGTATGGCCACAGGGGGTTGACAATACATTCTTAGATGTTTTGTCTAGAAAAATGTCTACACCGCACATCCACAGGGCTTATTCATATTCTGGAATCACCTCCATTCTGTATCATCAAAAATTTAATTTATGTTGCCCTTTTATTCAAGGGCACTGTATACTTGAATCAACATTTCTTTATTTAACAACTTTTTTATACCACTATATCTACAAGTCATAGCAGTGTATAATTAACTTAATTATGTGGAGGACAATTCTGTTCTGGGCATCCCCACCTGTCTGGGCGCCCAGAATCTGGACATGCCCCGGTTGCACCCGACTCTGATCCCGCAGGGTCTAGATGTACCTGTGAGATCAGAATCAGGTGCAACAAGCCAGATGTGCAGGCCGTGCCCCAATTCTGGGCACCCATATGCCTAGCCCACTACCCGGCTAGCCCAGCCATGCTCCTGCATGAAGCCGCTGTGCCATGGGCATCCTGTTGCCATGGTACCACACCTCCTTGCAAGAGCCATGATACCCAACAGCCGTGAGATGTTTCTTTCCCCACCACCCAACCCTTGATCAGGTCTGCCGTGACAGGGTCAGGGCCGCAGGGAACCCCCTGCACCCCCTTGCCTTCCTTTCCAGGCTAGGGTCCTCTGTCATCCGCTGTCCATGGGACTTATTCCACCTCCAAATATGTCCCCCATAAAAATGGTTGACCCTGGATGTACAGGACTGACCTTGGAATCGTCACTGTATGTCCAGAGTCATGGCGCCACCCACAGCCCACCCTCACTCTGCCTGTGGCCTGACCCCTTCTGCCCAGAAACAGAACTCCCTGCACAGCTCAGATCTATGTGTGGGGAGCTCTGTTTCCAGGATGCGGACCAGTCATTTAGCGGGGCTGGGCGTCCGGATCAGACTTCCACACCTGCTAAACATGGTTCAGGATAACCCCCATAATGTTTTACAGAGAACTTGATCAGACAAAAACAAGCAATTAACTTAAATAGAAACTCGTTTGACAAAATTGTAAATAACTTAAATAGCAACATATGTACAATAGAAGTAATTGAGATGAAGGAGGTGTTAGATCTAAAAATGGGAGGGGTTATTCAAGCAAGTTTGTCCACGGATAGAAAGAGTGTCAATGGCTTTTGGAAGTCCTTGGTATATTATACTGCAGTAGTCCCATACTGGAGTTCAAAGTGCCTGATATATGACTCTGAAGTCAGTTTGTTCAAGCAGGGGTCAGAGTCAGTGTATTGTTCTCATTTTGTGGTAAGATGCTTTTGTGACTTTTTTGATGTGAGAGTGAAAGGTTAAACATTGGTTGAGTGTTATTCTAAGATATTTAACCTCCTCGTTAACTTTGAGAACTGTGTCAGGTAGGATGATAGAGGGTGGTGGGGTGAATGCTGGCTTATTTGTTATATGGCAAGGAAGATAATTTTCTTAAAGCCCGGTTTGATTCCTTGTACAGGAAATATTTTGTCAAGCTGAAAAATGTACAGCTGCACTGTACGCTAGCCATGTCACTGTAATTAGCACTCCTGATCTTACAGAACGTATGCAGTGAGAGTTCATGCACACAGAATACAAAGGAATTTGATTTCATGCCTCATCCAAAAGACAGGATTCTCATTAGTAGCGTGCCTTCCATGTATTCCATGCTGGGGTAGTGAGCTAGTATGAACTCGGAGGAAAGCAGGTCCCTTACAGAACCAGCAGCATTGATGTTTGCAGATTCAGTGCTGCTTGGAGAGCTCCTCTCTGACACCGTCCGCAGTCAACCCAGTGTAGTTTCTTAACTCACACAAGATCAGAGTCCAGTGCCCTTATGGCTCTGTGCCCACTTTTCATTCCAGTCATTGTCTGAACTATTTATGCAAGCCTCAAAAGTGCCATTCCATTAGTGAACATCTCTCACTATGTTAAAAGAAAAAAACAAGGGCTGTTGAGTTTAAAGTCTTCAACATTTTCCCTCTCTTAATCGAAGAAAGCTTCTTGTCACTAAGAGGATCTAGTCTTCCTGGCACTGCTCCCACGTTTAATGCATTTTGCACTATTGGGTTTCATGAATATTTAAAATGGGGCAGTGGCCATGCTCTTTAGCCCTGAGTTGAAATCTAAATCAGGCTTAAAGTGTTGCATCTTTGGTTGGATTATTTACATAGACTGCTGGGGGAGTAATTGACTTTGCGACACAGGGCTAGCCTGAGCAACAACTTGATAGACAAGTTTTACAAAAATCTTTTAATATTCTGGGAAGACTAATAAAGCAACCATAATCACTTTATCTGCCTGTGAGATAATATTCTTCATAACAGCAACTTAAGAGTGGCAGATTGAGAACTGGGGAAGCCAAGGCTCAAATCCTACGGCGCTCCTTGTGACCTTGGGCAAGTGACCTTTACTCTCCACTCCCTCAGGTACAAACTTAAGGCTAGTTTTACTAAAAGATGCTAGTGCATTACAGGGTGCTGACATCACTGGCGCATGTTATTTACTGTAGCTCCTATTTTATGCAATCAGACCATTTTTACTAACAGCGCACACTAACATGGTAGCACATTTAAAAGCCCATTGTAGAAATGTCTTAGAGATTGGAATTGAGGCATCCAGATTGGGCGTGCACAGTTTTGCTTGTATTTGACAGAAGGCTCTGCCGAATATGGAGTCTTTGGTAAAATATGTCTATGGACATGAGGAGAGCACTTGTCTTTGCCAGCATGTACAGTGGGAGCAGCCTTTCCGCAAATATTCACATGCACAAAAAGAGCGACATCAGCACGGGAGCTTCCATGTAGAAGTGCTAGCATTTATATGTGGAAGCAACAGCTCTACATGTAATGGAGCCAGTTTACAAGCCTATCATATGTGTACATGGCAGCAATTCACTAGTCACAAATTTTATTTTTAATTTGGATGTGGAAAGCAAGCAACAGAGAGTTAAGGATCATATTCCCTTGAGCTCTCGTGTAAAGCCCTGGCTGAAACAATAACATTTTTAAAATGCATGCATGCCTCTTAGCTGGTGCAAGACTTGACCTTGAAATGGGTTTGAAAATAGGTGTATTCAGGTTGTAAAATGGGGAATAGATGTTTACATTTTTGACCCACCCAAAACATACCCATGCAATGCCACCTTGAAATCACTGTGGACTTGTAAAATTGCCGTTTCCACATGTATGTGATCTGCACATGTAAATGCCTTTGCTTCCACATGTAAAAGCTTCTAAAATGACGTTCATATAATAAATGTAGTCCATAGACTGTCAGCCCTTTGGGGAAGGGAAATACCTCCTGCACCAGAATGTAACATACCTTGAGCTCTCAGTGCATATCTAAATAAATCCATCCTCATCCGAGGTGTGTGTATTGTGGTGAATATCCTTTTGTTTTTATCTTTAATGTGAATTGGCTGTGGTCTGTGAGGCTGAATGTTATAGTTTATTATCAGCCTGTGGTAAGCATGGTATGTGGTGGGAAAGGGTTTTCTTTAAAACACAGAACAAACAGCAGTTCAGGGAAAACAAAATCAGCTTTTCTTCATTCCTAGCTTGTTAAACCTCCACAAGCTGATTCTCCAAAATCTTCCTCCAGCCCCAGTTAAAGTTCTTACCTCAGAACTCCTTTGCACGCCTTGCCATGGAAGAACTTCTGGTTCCCGGGCCTCTCTTCCTCCTGCAACCTGATGGGTTCTTAATCTCTACTTGTGAGCCACGCACTCCCAGCCTTGAACTCTGGGCTGCAGACTCTCTTAAAGGGGACTGTTGATAATCCCTTTGGAGAGGGACTGGTAACATTCTATATACCCCATCACACAACCACTGAGCCTTTCCTTTTGTAGCCTTCGTTAGTCTTCCACATACGTTCTATTTTGGCCATCTTATTTATTGTTTTTTGTAAACCACTCTGATGTCTTCATGAAAAGCAGTATATAAAATAAATAAACCTTAAACTTTAAAATATATAAATTCTAAAAAATAAATGCAACAATACCAATAAATTACGACTTAGGGATTTAGTGGGGGGAGATTTTCTAAATATTTTTTCTGTGTAAAGCCGGAAAAAGCCTATTATAAAATAACCCCACAGATTACCTGTATAAAAATACACACATGTAGGCATATTTGGGCTTGGAGTTTGGTCTGAGCATGGGCGGAGTTACAAAGTACTCATCGAAGGCATGTGATCAGGGCTTTCGGGGGATTCAGTGAATCCCCGGCCCTATTGCCAAGTCACATGGGCCTGATATTCTTTTGGGATGGCTATGCGTTGCTAATGCGCATAGCCATCGCTGCCGAACTTAAACCCCGGATATTCAATGCCGGGGTCATATGCGGCCCTGGCATTGAATATCCATCGTCATTGCAAAGCCCACAAGCTCGCAGAAGCTAATTGGGCAGTGACGATATTGAGCCACTTCCTAGTTAGCTCCCACAGCTAAAGCTAGGTCAGGTTTTGCTGCACCTATCTTTTACCCGTGGGTGCTAACCGGGCAGTGGTGCAATATCGTCGCTGCCTGATTAGCGACTGGGGCCACCTTCGCTCCGCCCCGGAATGCCCCAACACACCCTGATGCTAAGTCGATAGCAACGGGGGTATGTAGTGGCGTTAATTGGGGATATTCAGCGACACTAACCGTGTTAGTGCTTCTGAATATCCTGTTCAGCAGCATTTACATGGATCTGAAAACTGTGTAAATGCCTTTGAACATTGGGCCCTTGATTTTTTGTAAAGAAAAAAGTAAATAAAGGTGAGCACCGATACTAGTTGGAGACCAGGTCAAGGGATGCTATTTTGCCCCTTTTCTCAGACATGGTATGCAGTCGGTGGAGGGAGACCAGGGTGGTGTGCCTGTGTAGTGGGTGAGACTTTGCAACAGTGAGGGTTGTTGTGCAGCACGTGCTACTGTGCTCCTCCAAAGCTGGCCTGCTGCACACCAATCTGTCACCCCCTTGTCTCCCCAGGGCTCTGCTCCTTAAAGAAGGCCACATTGCCACTGCAACACTGCCACCAGGGCACCGAAAGACCAGCTGCTGGAGGAGAAGGACTGCGGCAGAACTGGAGACCACTGCTCAGTTGCATATCTGATTCACCTCTTCCCCCTCAAGTTGAATTGTATGTGTTGAGACGATGACTCTGCCGTTGCAACCGTATACTGTCCCGGCCAGCTCCGCTGAAACTAGGAGTCAGAGAGGCTGCTGGAGGATCGGAACAGGAACAGCACCCAGTGCGCAACTGACTTAATGCATCCTGCCTTTCATTAGGCTGGCCCTGCGGCTGAAGAGAGGAGCTGAACTGCCACCCCATACTCAAAGGGTGAGTTTCAGTGTCAAAAATTCAAATTGAGGGTCCCCAAGCAAGATATCTTTAAGGGCCCACAGAACAGGGAAGAATCCACCTGAGAAGATCTGGGAGTAGCTATAAATGAGCATTATTTTTTTCTCTGGGCGCTCCTGCATTGCAGGGGTGGCTTTGGTGGAATTTACGCCACTGGTGGGTTTTCTTTGGCCTTTTTCTCCCACAATCAGAGTGAAGTTGATGTTGACCAGTGAGCCAATCACTGGGGATGGGGGGAAAAGAGAATGAGATGCCAGAGGAAACAGGGAAGGAAGGGAAAAAGCCAAGAGAAATATGCTAAGTGGATGCAAGAAAAGGGAGAAGAGGGATGCTGGATAAAGGAAATAGGGGAAGAGGGAGAGGGGTGAGATGCTGGACACACAAAGGGGATAGGAGGGACTGGGAGGGGGTTAATATGCTGTATCCAGGAAGGGCGGTAGGAGCAGGTCCAGCTCTATAATTACGCAAACTAGACGGTCACCTAGAGCTCCTGCCCTCCAAGAGCACTCATTGCCACTGCTGTCACCCCATCAGTGGTGTCAATGCCCACAAACACCACCACAGCACTTACCTTTAAACTTTGGCACTGTGGGGCTACTTGCTTCTGCCCCCTTTGAACCACCAGATACCGACTTCCTGTTTGTAGGCAGGGTGGGATGACAAAGCAATGGGGTTCGCCCCCCGGAGAGACTGGAAGGGGGCAAGATGCTGGAAGCAGGAAAGGGGGAGGGGTTTGAAGCAGTGGATGAGGGGGATGGGAAAGGGAGATCTGGGAAGAGAGCTTCATTTTGCAATTGTATATGGGCAGGCCCGAATTCAGGCATAGCAACTGCCTAAGGTACCACATTTTAAGGGTACCAAATATCTGGGCTAAAAAGGAGCTTTAGGACCATGGTCTCTAGTCGTAAACCTTTTTCTCCTCACTATTCTTCAGTACAGCCTATGGGAACCATCTTGAATCCATCCCTGGATGCAGGGGCAGGGTGAGACATAAGAACTTAAGATATGCCATACTCATTCAGACCAAGGTCCATTAAGCCCAGTGTCCTGTTTCCAACAGTGGCCAATCCAGGTCAAATTTCCAAAAAGGTATACAGGTTCCACTTTGCTTATCCTGGGGGATCATTCTGCCAAACAAGGGCAAATAGCCCAACATGCAGAGATTTTTGAGAGTTGGAGTTCAGAGCCACAATTTTAAATTAAAGTCTAATAAAATTCTTCTTTACATTGGTTCACATCTCAGCTGTTTGAAATCATATTGAATGTCAGGATAGTAGTATAGTTTGCTCTGTGATTGTAAGCTCTCTAAATTCCTGACCGACAAGTAGTAGTGATTTTTCGAAGAAAAAGAAAAGCGATACAGTAGCAGGTTAGCATGAGTGGTACATTCCAGCTTTCAGATCAGCTGCAACAGATGAAAGGAGGCAAGTTCGAAAAACATCGAAGTTGGCAATCTGACATGACCTAGCAGAAAATCACCACTGGCTACAGGATTGTGATATCATCTAGCCAGAAATGCTGATAGTACAGAGTCCCTGTCTGTTTCTCACTGTGCTTAGTTGTCAAGGTGACACACTCTATGCAGAATGTTCCTTCTTTCGTTGAAGGGTAGGTTCATGCTTGAATATACTGAATAACACAGAAAATCCTTCTGTCTAAGAAAGCCATGTGCTAGCTCCTGGCACTATCTGCTTTCAGGCGAATATCAATACTGCAAGATTCCCCACACTGCTGTAGTCCACATAGCCTATGTAGAGACCCTGAAATTATGTTGTGATTCTTTTTGCTGTGCACATTCAGTCACGGAATATGAGGGGCCTATGCAATTAAATTTAATTGCACGTTATGGAGTTTTTATACATGCTAAAAAGTGTGCGTGATGTGACAGGGTCTAAATGTGAATGTTAAAATGGTACCTTATCACATTAATATATGACTCCTTGACATTATCATCAGAACCATAGATAACAACAAAGTCCTACCAAACCTCAGCCTGGCATCACCCAACCTCGATGAAATGATATCCCCCTGGAACAACAGCCTCGGCTCCGTCGCACAACTACCTGCCTCAAACAATCCTCAAAAAGAAGAAAATCAGCATAATGCTACTCCGCTGAAATACGAACTTCACTACTCCACCTCAGGAAGCTCGAAAGGCAATGGCGGCGATCACGATCATCAGATGACCTAGCAGCTTACACCTCCCACTTAAAAGTACACCGTGAAGCAGTCTCAAGGAAAATGAAAAGACATCACTCTGAACTCCTGAGACGATCCTTAAATAAACCCCACGATCTCTTCAACATTGTGAAGACAATGCAAAGCAATGCAATAAAATGGGGGGATAAGACATTTTTCAGATATATTAGTGAGAAGAGGAAGGGCAAAAGTGGTATTGTCAGACTAAAGGGTGCAGGGGAGGAATATGTAGAAGCTGATAAGGATAAAGCGGAATTGCTTAACAAATATTTTTTTTCTGTGTTCACAGATGAAGAACCAGGAGCAGGACCTCAGAAAACACCCACAAAAAGGAATAGAAGCAAAGGACATCTTGAACAATTTTCAAAAGACTGTGTTCGTGAGAAACCATCTCAACTTAAAGTAGACAAAGCGATGGGACCGGATGGGATACACCCGAGAATACTGAGGGAACTTGGGGACGTTCTAGCAGCTCCACTGACTGACCTTTTCAATGCTTCATTGGAGTCGGGAGTGGTGCCAAAGGACTGGAGAGAGGCTCATGTGGTGCCTTTACACAAAAGCGGAAGTAAGGATGTGGTTGAAAACTACAGGCCGGTTAGTTTAACTTCGGTGGTGAGTAAATTATTGGAAACGCTGCTGAAAGAGAAAATAGTGAGGTTTCTGGAGTCCAGCGGATTACAGGATCCGAGGCAGCATGGATTCACCAGAGGCAGGTCTTGTCAGATTTCTTGATTGATTTCTTTGACTGGGTGACCAGGGAGTTAGACCGAGGGAGAGCCCTAGATGTGGTGTATTTAGATTTCAGTAAAGCCTTTGACACTGTTCCTCACAGGCGATTTATAAACAAACTGAGCACCCTCGGGATGAACCCTAAAGTTACTGCTTGGATTAGAAATTGATTGAGTAGGAGGCGACAAAGGGTACAGGTAAATGGAGCTCACTCTGAGGAGAAGGTGGTTACCAGTGGTGTGCCCCAGGGATCTGTCCTTGGTCATATTCTTTTTAACATCTTTGTTAGTGATATAGCGGAAGGGCTGTCGGATAAGGTTTGCCTTTTTGCGGATGATACCAAAATCTGCAAAAGAGTAGACACCCAGGAAGGGGTAAATAACATGAGGAGGGATCTAGCTAAGCTTGAAGAATGGTCTAGAATTTGGCAGCTGGGATTTAATGTTAAAAAATGTAAGGTCATGCATTTGGGCTGCAGCAATCCAAGGGAGCAATATAGTATAGGGGGTGAAGTACTTTTGTCCCCTAAAGAAGAGCGGGACCTAAGCGTGGTTGTGTCTGATGATCTTAAAGTAGCTAAACAGGTAGAAAAGGCGATGGCAAAAGCTAGAAGGATGCTTGGGTGCATACGGAGAGGAATGGCTAGCAGAAAAAAGGAGGTGATAATGCCTCTGTATAAGTCTTTGGTGCGACCTCATTTGGAGTATAGTGTGCAATTCTGGAGACCGCACCTTCAAAAGGATGTAAACAGGATGGAGTCGGTGCAGAGGGTGGCTACTAAAATGATCAGTGGTCTTCATTATAAAGCTTATGAGGACAGACTGAAGGATCTTAATATGTACACCTTAGAGGAAAGGCGGGATAGAGGTGATATGATTGAGATGTTTAAATACCTCTGTGGCATAAATGTTCAGGGAGAGAGCCTCTTTCAATTGAAAGCAAGTTCTGCTATGAGGGGACATGGGATGAGGGTGAAGGGAGATAGATTCAGGAGTGATATGCGGAAATATTTCTTTACGGAAAGAGTAGTGGATCCATGGAATAGTCTCCCAGTGGAGGTGGTAGAGATGACGACAGTAACTGAATTCAAAAAAGCATGGGACAAACACAGAGAATCTCTAAAGGTAAAAAGAGGACTGTTGTAGTTGTTATGGAAGGACATACTAGATAGGCCATGTGGTCTTTTTCTGTCATCATATTTCTATGTTTCTATGTTTCTAAGACCCTGACAAAGGAGCCATCTCCCTCCCAACCAGGCCTGCTACACCCTCAGGAATTTGCGGACTACCCACAGGCCAAATCCAGCCTAACCAACACCACCATGGTACCCATGCCAGGTCTCAAGCCACACCACCTAACACCACTGACTGCATTCACACCTCCATCTGTGAGAAGCATTGAGGACATCATCACACCTATCAACACCACCACAGCCCCCAACGACCCCTGCCCATCATTCTGGATAAGATCGCTACGTGCAGAATTCAGCCCATTCCTAACCAAGATCATGGACCTATCTTTTTCAACAGGGGCGTTCCCATTAGCTCTAAAACAAACATCCATACAGCTCCTTTTCAAAAACAACAAACTAGACCCCAAAAAGGCGGAATCCTATATCAACCAATCTCTAGCATCCCCCTGCTGACCAAGATAATAGACAAGGTCGTGCAATGCCAGATCCAGCACCACATTGACACCACTGCCCCTCTCGACCCATGTCAGCATAGTTTTAGAGAATCACATGGCGTTGAGACCCTCCTTACCACACTACTCAGTACCTTAATCACAGGGATTGATAACATCAGACAAGGATACGCACTAATCTTCATGGACATTGCCACCACTTTCAACTCAGTTAACCATGAGATGCTCCTGGCACGTCTCCAAAAGAAGGGAATCTATGGTTCAGCCTTGAGTTGGTGCAAGTCATACCTGACAGACCGATGGCAGCAGGTACGAACAGACTCCAGGACCTCTAAGCCTTTTCAACAAAAGCAAGGAGTCCCCCAAGGCTCATCACTCTCGGCCCTCCTCTTCAATATATACATGCAGCCCATCTGCTCAATCATCCGCTCCTTCAATATCTCCTGCCTGGTGTACGCTGACGATGTACTACTCTTCACACCATTCTCAATCAACCAGCCTGATTTCTCGACATCAATAAAATTCTTTGATGCTGTCACAGACTGGCTCCACACGCAGAGCCTTAGAATTAATTTTAACAAAACAGATGTCCTCTTCATTAACAGGAATAGCTCTTTCACCCCTCCTGCACCAATAAGAGTAAGAGACACTGAGCTCCTGAGCAAGCCCACCATTCGCTACTTGGGTATCACACTGGACCAGCAGCTCGACATGAAAGCACATATAAGCAACACCATCAGGTCAATCTATCACAAGATATGAACAGTTCGCCACCTACGACCCCTACTGGAACCAGACGATTTCCGGATGATTTTTCAAGCATTGGTAACCCCCCACTTTGACTACGCCAACACTATTCTGTATGGCCTCCCCAAGAACACTCTGAACCCCCTGCAACTAGTAATGAACGCTGCCGCCCGTATCCTGCACGGAGCCTCCAGAAGAGACCACATAACCCCAATCTTGAAACAGATCCACTGGCTTCCGATCTACTGCAGGCTCACCTTCAAAGTATTGCTGTTGACCTTCAAGGCCATCAACAAACAATCATCCACCTCCCTCACAGACTTCATCCTCCCCTGCCCTCCAAACAAGTCCAGAAGGGCATTCGCTGCAAACACACTCGTAATCCCCAGCGCAATAACAAAATGCTCCCTGGAAGCAAAGAACAAAGCCTTTGTGTTTTATGCACCTACAATCTAGAATGCCCTCCCAACCACCATCCGAGCTATCACCGACCTCGCCCAATTTAGGAAGGCACTAAAGCGCCATCTTTTTCTCCTACATTACTCCCAGTCCAGTGAAACATCACAACCCAACATACCCTCCACCCCCATAACGACACCACCAGCACACTCACGTCATGCTGATCCAACCACATCCATAAATATTACTGCACAACCTGTAAATAGCTACTTAAATTGTAAATAGTTTCAGAACGTGTCATGAATCCACAATCATACCGATGACACAACAGCTCCATTTGTATATAGTTACCCTGTTGAAACCCAAGTTACAATACCTGTTTTCTGTAATATACATTGCATGTTCCGCCACATTGTACAAATTGATGTTACCTGTAAACCGCACTGATTTTAAAGAGCATGGTATAGAAATGATTTAAATAAATAATAATAATAAAAACAGGATTCCTACTCATATTCTTAGACATATCATCAGCCTTTGATACCATATACCACAGCATAATCCTGTAATGACTACAAGAAATCGGCTACGCTACATCACTTTCAATTGGTTTCGATGTTACCTAAGTAACAGCAAGTCAAATGCGGTGTATATAAATCCACACCATTCAGAATCCACCAGGGCATAACGCAAGGATCATCTATATCCTCACTTCTTTTCAACCTCTATATACAGCCTATCTCTAACATCATCAAGAAACACAAAATACAATAGTGGTTCTACACCTATGACATTATGATATTTAAACCAATCGATCTGGACAAACCAGACCACTCAGCCCTAACAAGATGCCTGGAGGATATGATCACATGGTTCAATAAAAACAACCTAACCATTAACTACAACAAAACAGAAAACTGCTACATCACAAGAAACACCCCATTGAACCCCCCACAATTAATTGACGTACAACACACGAGTATAGCAGTAAAAAGTGAAGTCAGATATTTAGGAGTCACTCTGGATCAAAACTTAAACCTGCAGTCTCACATAAACGAAACCACTAAGAACGCCTACCACAAAATGATAATCATTCGGAAACTGAAACCACTTCTCAGCAAGGACCATTTCTGTACAGTATGCTAAGCCATTGTCACCCTACCAGGGGAGGAGTGGCCTAGTGGTTGGGGCAAGTTACTTCAGGCCAGAAGGTCAGGGGTTCAAATCCCACTAGAGGACAGCAACCTTGGGCCAGAAGGACCAGGGTTTCTAGTCCCAGAGGTGCTCCTCATGGTCTTGGGCAAGCCACCTAACTCTCCATTGCCCATGTTCCCTGTAAGTATTAGTGTATGTGTCTTGTATCCCCCAAATGTGTTGTAACCACTTTGATTGAAGGATAAAGTGGTATGCAAAAGTGTCTAAATAAATACTGGACTACTGCAACACACTGTACCAGCTCCTCACTAAACAGTCCATCTATCCACTCCAACTGGCACAGAACACAGCAGCCCACATCATCACTGGTGCAACAAAACACAATCATATCCTGAACAAACTACACTGGTTCCCAGTGCATTTCCACACAAGGTTCAAAACAATGCTCCAAAGTCCTACAGCATTCCTTGGTGGACATCCTGCAAGACCTGATCACAAAAGATCCAGACACTCAACCCCAAAGAAGCAACAACAAAAATCTGATTGTCACACCCACAGCACACCAAAGCCTAAGCAGATCACCTCCAGAAGAACTTTTACACTTTCCACAGCCCTATGGAACTTACTCCCATATGACATAAGAGCCACCGTAGACAGCAAGGACTTCAGAAAAAACCTGAAAATATTCCTATACAAAGAACACTTTGGGAGCATCACCTAGGCCTCACTAAATGGACATCACTGCACGGTATTGGTCTCCCCATGATAACCAATACGTGCTTCTGTATATAACTTGCTTCTGTACATAGTTATATTCTGTTAAAATACCCCTCATGCCATATTCCCCTACCAACTATTATTGTTATAATGTAAAACTCTTCAAGTTGACCAAAGGATAAAGTGGTACAGAAAACAATTAAATAAATAAAAACATAAATAAATAATATGAATGTGCTAAAATCAGCACCTGCACAAATGTAAATAAGGGATGAATACATACAGTAAATAAATAAATCTTGATATCCAAATAAGACGTTTCCAGTTCCGCAAAGATATTACTCTGAATGGTTTATATAGCTCTAGGGGTTGATTTTCCACAACAGTTATCCAGCGAGCAGCACCTGTTCTACGGCTAAGTGCTACTAAAAGGCAGTTCTGTGGCACTATGCAGATAGTAGCTGAATGTCGCTGTTCTCCAGATGGCGCTGGCAGTCAGTGCTAAGATCAGATATTCAATGCCAGCCACTGTCTGGATTTCGACGCCGAATATCCAGTTTTCATTTAAATGCTGTGGCCGGCACTTAAAAAAAATAAAGCTGTATATTTAATTTTTAAACTTAGGCATCAACTGTCACAATCGCTGGCTGAGATACTGTAATGATATGCTTCTGTTACTCCTTGTATTCAAAATACCCTTGTTGTTCCATCATTGAAAATAGGTAAATTGCAGGTGACTTGAGTTAGGGTATTTATGTTTTATAACCCTGGTGGCCCAGCGGCCCCTATCCCCTCACCCACCCAATTAAAACGAACCCTGGTGGCCCCGAACCTCCCAGCACTCCCTTTTGTCTCCTTTTTTGTCAGAACCTGGTACCTTCACAAAGGAGCGCAAAACGCTGCTCATGTGCTCCCGCTCCTGCATCACCATCTTCAAAAATAGCAGTGCCTGGCCCCATGTGGTGCATCCTGGGATGCACCAGGTGAGGTCAGACTGCCATATAAGGCAGCCTGACCCCCCTAGTGCATCCCAGGATGCACCGTGTGGGGTCAGGCACTGCCTTTTCTGAAGATGGCAGCGCAGGAGCAGGAACACATGGGCAACACTCCCACTCCTTTGTGAAGTTATCAGGAGGGGGGTGGGGCTTTCAGGGCTATCAGGCTTAATTTTAGTTGGGCGGATGGGGGGATTGGGCAGCTGGGCTACCAGGGATTTGCTTTCTGTCAGCGGACCAGTGCTCAATGACAGTATTTTGATTACATCGGGGGCTTTCCCAGATGCCGGTTCATCTGAGGAGAAATTTGACACTGTCAGGGACACACACTAGATGTTTAAGCCACCTGAAGACCAGTTGTAGAGATATTAGCACTAAGGCTTTTTGCAATATCCTCTACACATTTATTTGCATCGGGTACAGACAATATTAGCATGCCATTTTAATATACGCTGCTCATTTGCCTATAATTTAAATACTCTTGGCGATAATTGTGCACTAGCTTTTCCTTTGCTGTTTATGCATGCATTTGCCTCTTTTCCGCATTTGACTGGGGCAGTAATTGTGCCTAAAAGTGGTGGTATCTGTGCTTAAAGGCTGCACTAGTTTTCTGCATCAGCCATTTAGTAATAGGTCCCCTAAGTCTTTGTACATTAGGGAACTGCATGGAAAGAAAATGGATCATTTTCAGGCCATTTTTGGACTTTATTCCTGGTTTTGGACATTTGGCTATTTCAAACTAAAAAAAAATGCAATATCCCTTAGAATTTTTAGCACATGCAAATCAACTATACATGCCGTAGTTCTTAGTTTAATGTGTGTTAAATCCATTTTGAATGCACTAAGGGGCATATTTACTAAAATGTGCTAAGTTAAAATGCATCGAGGTCTATTTTTTTTTTTTTTTTTAACTTTTATTTTCATTTTACAACAAACAAAAGAAACAACACACCAAAGGAGACAAAACAAATATACAATAAGGAAAAGCAAACCCTATTACCCCCCACCCCCATGCTTCTTCTCTAAGCCGACAATATCAGCATGTGAGCGCTTCCAAACAACAGTGATTGTACATCAAAACGAACAGAAATAGCATCTGCAATACAAAATGATCATGGGATAGAGATTTATACAAATTTAAACCGTCAGATGAGAGCATTTAGCAGTGTGAACATAGTCATTGAGCATCTTCCATTTAGACAGATGATGAGGAGTCTGAACGGAAGAAGCAGACATACGAGGCATTTGTTCATATTTACTGTATAGACAGACATGATTCCACCATTCATTGGGGCTCAGATGGGAGCTATTTTTCCAATATTTCGTAATTAGGGAAATAGCGATGCCCAGCATAAAGTCTAAAAGGAAGTAAGCCGTTTTTGGAAGAGAGGGGATCCCCGCAGCTGAGCGGAGTCCCACTATCCTCCAAGAAAGGGGCTCTTGAAGGTGCAAAATAGATTGGATACGACCCCAGACTCGACGCCAGTAATACTGTAGTGCGGGACATTCATACATAACATGAGGTAGTGAACCAATGGCCGCATGGCATGTCCAACATCTATTGCCCTGAGTAGTGTTCCATTTGGCTAATCTGTCAGGAGTATAGAAACACCGGTGGGCTAGAAAGAAGAGTGTCTGAGTGAGTGAGGCGGATCGGGAAACCCGTGTCACTCTACTCCAGACGAGGCTCCATTGCTCCGGGGTCAAAGTTACATGCAGTTCCCGCTCCCATGCTTTCTGTGCTATAGGGGTACCTCTATTTATAGCATTACATAGGGTTTTGTAAAAGTTAGATGCTACACCCGGGGAACTCCCGATAGATCGGATAGTATCCGACAATCCTTGGGTAGGGGATTCCGATGGCGGGAGCACCTTAGCACTCCGAAGACAATGCTGAAGTTGCACCAACTGAAAGTAGTGTTTCGCTGGGAGACCAAATTCAATTTGCAATTCGCTAAAAGTTTTCCAGCGACCATCATGGAACAACTGGTTAGGGAGCCAAATGCCCCTAGTGTACCAGGGGCTCCACGCCATCGGTTTATTTTGTATTTGAAATCGAGTATTGTACCAAAGCGGGAGCCTGTCTAACGGACAGAGTCGGGAGTCTAGAGATTGCATAAGAGTATTAAAGGCACCTAAAGTGTCTAAAAGCATTGGTGGATAGTGGGAGTCTGATGGGAGAGTCATACCAGGGAGATAAGTAAGAGGAATCGGCTTGCAAAGGTCCTCCTCTATGTCTAGCCACACAGGTCTACTCGGTGCTAGATCGTCCAGCCAACGAGCGCCTTGTTTGAGAAGAAAAGATTGATGGTATTTCAGGAAATCAGGGAATCTGACACCCCCATTTTCCTTATCTGCTTGCAGCTTATGTTTCGCTATCCTAGGTGTCTTGTTTTGCCATAAGTACCTAGTCAGAAGGCCCTCTATATCTTTATATGTACGTCGAGGTAGGAGACAGGGCAACATTTCTAAAATATAATTCACTTTAGGAACAATCATCATTTTTATGGTTTCTAGGCGACCCCACCAGGTAAGTGATAAAGGAGTCCAACGGTGAGTAAGCGCCCGGACTTTAGAGGTTAAGTCTTTGGCATTAAAGGAGATAGTGTCTTCCAAAGGAGAGCAGTAGTGAACCCCAAGATATTTGACCATGCGAGGTTGCCATAAAAAGGGAAAGGGTTGCATATCTGCCTGATGAAGCAGAGGATTTAGTGGAAAGGCTACCGACTTGGTCCAATTTATCTTATAACCCGAGAGTTGTGAATATTTACCAATTTGCTCTAGGACAGCCGGCACTGAGTCTAGAGAGACAAAGAGCATAAGGTCATCAGCATATGCTGAAATTTTGATTTCCCTATGAGAGAAGGGGACTCCATGAATCTCCTCCGATTGTCGGATAAGTAAAGCTAAGGGTTCGAGTGCAAGATCGAAAAGAAGTGGAGACAGTGGGCATCCCTGGCGAGTACCGCGTTGAAGGGGAAATGGCTGAGACTTTAAAGCATTAGCACAGATACTGGCAGTAGGCTGCGCATACATGGTGCGGAGACAATGGAGAAAACCTTCGCCGAGTCCGTACCAGCGGAGGGTTGCAAACAGGAAGGGCCATTCTAAGCGATCAAAGGCCTTCTCAGCATCAAGTGAGAGGCCTGCAAATGGGCGATCAAGATTAACTGCGGCAGTCAGTACATGACATAGAGTCCGAGCATTGTCAGCAGTTGATCTACCGGGAATGAAACCGCATTGATCTGGGTGTATTAAGGTAGACATCCTATCAGAGAGCCGGGTGGAAAGAATGGTGGCAAATATTTTATAGTCCGCGTTTAGGAGGGAAATTGGACGATAATTAGCTGTGAGTTGCGGGTCTCTCCCCTCTTTCTCAAAAACTACTACATTTGCCATTGAAAAGGACCCAGAAGGAGATCCCTCCTCGGCCAGAGCAGAAAAATAAAGTTTCAGAACTGGAGCTAAGTCAGCGTTAAAGGTTTTATAGAATTCAGCAGGGAGACCGTCTGGGCATGCAGCTCGACCTGTGGCACATCTCTTGATAGCAGAGTGAATATCTGATAAGGTGAATGGTTTGTCCATGGCCTCTCTATCTTCGTCAGATAGGGTCGGTCTTTGTACCCCTGAAAGTAATCGTTCAAATACTTCTGGCTCAAAATCACATTCAGATTGATAAAGCCGAGTATAAAAATCACGAAAGAGTTCTAAGATTTCTGTATCTTTAGTGACTAAGCCCCCCCCCCCTCCGACGGATTACGGAGAGCGGTAACACGCTTGGCTTCTTTTTGACCTTTCAGGGCATTTGCTAACAATTTGCCAGCACGGTTATTTTCCCGGTAATACATCCCTTTTTGTGATTCAATATTTTTAGCAGCAGCAGTATACAAGAGCTGATTGTATTGAAAACGCAGGCGTTGTAAACGGAGTAAAATACATGGGTCAGTACGGGACGTGAGGAGACGCTCCCCAGCTTGTATCTGTTGCTCTAGAATCAGTAAGTGTTGCTTTCTTTGTTTCCCCTGTCGAATTTGATAGCTGGTTATAGTTGCACGGATAGATGCCTTAAAACCCTCCCACCAAGCCCAGCTCGCTGTGTCATGGGGTGAGTTAAAATGAAAATAATCTTGGATAGCGGCCTTTATATCAACCTGAAAATCTTTTTGATCTAGTAGGGATCTATCAAAAAACCAAGCTCGGGGAGAATCGTCTCGCGTAGTGATATGTAATGATAAAGATATGGCAGCATGATCTGAAATATGGAGAGGATGAGTCCTAGCCGTGTCCACTTGAGAAATCAGTGCTTTGGAAATGAGAAAGAAATCTATTCTAGATTGTGAGTGATGGGGGGCAGAAAAAAAGGTGAACTCTAAGTCGGAGGGGTGAAGCAGCCTCCATATATCTACTAGCGCAAGATCTTGCATCAGAGCTGTAAGGGTAGCAAGACTCTTGGGTGGACTACTCGTTCTAGGCGGTTGTCTATCTATCAAAGGGTCTAGCACTTGATTGAAATCGCCACCAAGTATTAATGGAGTATTGGCAGAGGCCTGTGCCAACTGCGCAATACTTGCATAGTAAGCAGGGTTATCCACATTCGGGGCATAAATACAAATACACGTGAATTCACTATCTCCAACCTTAAGGTGTGCACGGGCCCATCTACCCTCCTTATCAGAGCTAGTATCCATTACAGTAGCTTGCAAAGACTTCTTAACCAGAATGGCTACCCCACACCGTTTTGAAACGGCGGGAGAATAGGCAGCCACCATGTAAGGCTTAGCATTGAGTTTCAGTGTTTCAGCGGAGTTTAGATGCGTTTCCTGAAGAAACACTAAATCAGCATGCTCATGGCTAAGATAGCTAAGGATTTTCTTTCTTTTGATTGGACTATTGATGCCTTTTACGTTAAGTGATAAGATCTTACATAAGGCCATTCAGAAAGGTTAAAAATTCTGAGCATGATAGCGCACATAATTTCACAATGTCCCTCATATTAACTGTATCTGGCTGTACACATAACATGAAAAAAAATAAGCTAATGTAATACAATGAAGCGCCCCACATTAAAAAAGAAAAACCGCGGTGCGGTAGAGAAGAAGCAGAACCCCAGAAATTACTGGCGACCATGTGTCTGCGGGGAGAAACCCCAGAGAAGGCCGAAATTGAAAACATATAACCTGTATAACTGTGCGTGCGCCGAATCCGACCGAGGCACACATCATGGAGGGATAGGAGACCAAATAAAGTCATATAGAGAAAGAAAGAAAGTCCAGGTAGTCTCTGTGCTTGGCTATGACCACCGCGTCGGGCCCTTCAAAATGGCGGGCAGAGCCGGCAAATAATAAGTCCAAGTTGTTGGATTAGCGCATCTGCTCTGCTTCTTTGGTGTCTAAAAATGTTGATAGTAGATCAGGATCTTCGAATGTCCTAGTTTGGTTGTAGAGAGTCACTCGGAGCTTCGCTGGATACAACAGGCCAAAGCGAGCCTGTAGCTGTTGAAGTCGAGGGCGAAAAGCAAGGAGTCTCTTCCGACGGTCAACTGTGGGCTTTGCCAAATCAGGGAAGAAGGAGACTTTATGACCTTCAAACTCCAGATGATGATTCGCCCGGGCAGCATGTAAAATTTGTTCCACTTGTTGATAGCGTAGCAATCGAAAGATAATAGGCCGGGGGGTCGTTCTGTTGAGCGCCATGTGGGTAGGAACACGATGTGCTCGATCGATTTCCAGATCTCTATGAAAAGTGATCTTCAGCAAGGAGGGAAGAGTTTTGAGCAGGAATTCTCTTATATCTGCTGCTTCCGCCCCCTCCGGTATTCCAATGAGCCTCACATTGTTGCGACGGGCTCGATTATTGCTATCTTCTAACTCTTTTTGAAGATTCTGTATCTGGCGCTCAGCCTTGTCCAGTTTGCCCAAGCGCACCGCGTGCGAGTCGAGGACCCCCGCCATATTGTCCTGCCGTAATGAAAGACTTTCAAGTCGGTCTTGGAGCACTCCGAAGTCTTCTCGCATGGCTCGAAGCGCTTCTCCGTTGGACTGCACCAGTTCCTTCACGCCGCGTATTTCATCTAAAATCTCCAGGTGCATTTCGGGGTTTTCACGAAGTGGAACCATCTTCTGTGGGGAAGACACCTCTGTTTTGGAGCGTTTTCCGTGTGAAGAAGAAGGAGACCCGAAGTCCAAGCGCGCTGGTTTATGGGCCGCCATCCCCCCCGAGGTACCCCGGTAAGTTCGGAGCAAAATATTAAGTTTGTATAGGTATTAAGTCAGGATTCTGAGTAGGCCTCTCGGGAGCTTCAGCGCGAAGCGTCTTACCCGCTGGACATCAGGCTCCGCCCCATCGAGGTCTATTTTTTAGTGTGAGGGCAAGGCTGGACTCGTGCTTGATGATGGGGTGTGCCCAGCATGTCTTCATGCAGCTAGCATGGGTTTGGCTCTATTCCCATGCCAAACAGTTTGCCACGATTAACATGGGTGCATTTTCTGCCACCTACTGAGGTGACAGTAAGTGCACTTGCACCAACTGCAGTCTTGGTAGTACAGCACATGCCACAACTAGCTATACTAACCGCAGTGTGCATACTCAGTCCAGTCTCTGCCCCATCCGTGCTGAGCAGTTAGCATGGAGTTTTACCACAGATGCCTTTTTTGGCCTTGGCAACAATTACTGCAGTATGCTTTGCACATGATAAACTATAAGTGAACTTTAGTAAACATGCCCCTAAATGTTTAAGGCCTGTTAATGAACTGTATGCAAACAAATGAATATCCTAGTGCCAGGTAGTCTCTAAAAATTCAGTGAGTTAACATAAGTAGACTGTCCAAGTTTGGACTGTTTAGTTCAAGGAGACTGTGGAGTTGGGTTGCTATCTAACCTGGATGAACCCTGACAGGCCACTCGAATTCTGCTTTTACCCCATTGTACTTACCTTTTCTAGAGAAACCAAAATCCAAATCCAGAATGGAATCTGTCTCTCAGAGCTGACCTGGGTTTAATGGCAACCTGATGTGGGGATAGAGAGCAGAAGAGATGAAGAAAGTTACAGTATGGATTCCCTTCTTCCTCTTCCTCCTTCCTCCAACCCTACCTGAAAAATATATGTTAAAAATCAAAAATTGTATTTGCTAATGCAAAAGAAAGAACTAGCAAGAATATGGCAGACGAACTTAAGTTATGACGTGTGGAGCCCCATGCAGAAAGGGGTCTGTCCAGACCGTCCTAGCATCCAAAATCTGGACAATCCGGATTTGCACCCGATTCTGATCCCACAGGAGCTAGCCCCTTGGATGCCCTGCTCCCTCCTTCTCCAACCCTGCCATGGCTTCTGAATGAAGCCCAGTGCCGTGGCATCCCATCGCCATGGCACCAGGACACCATTAGAAGCCGCGCTCACCCTTGGATCCAGAATAGCTTGCTTTCCCCACCGTCCAATCTCCGAATGGGCCTGCTGAGGCCGGGGTCGGGTTGGGGGAATCTCCTGTGCCTTCCCTATCTTTTGGGGGGAGTCCATTGTCGCGGCATGATTTATTCCATCCCCAAGGTGGAATAAGTCACCCGTCCATTTCATCCAGCCCAGACATACAGGGCTGTGACTGGAATCGGCCCTGTATGTCCAGGGTCTGGTTCCTCCCTCCAGCCTGCCCTATCTCCTTCCCCTGCCCGCTCCCTCCCGTCCCCATTCAGAGCTCCATGCATGTGTGGGGAGCTCTGCACCAGGAAACGGGTCCCAAGAAATAGCAGGGGTTTGACGTCCGCCCCAGACATCAGACACCGCTATAAGGAGCTCTGCATGCCTCCCTTAGATTTTACAGTTGAGTACAAAAAATATACACCCAGCATTTACAAACTATGAAATTGGGAACAAAATTCATATCATCCAATATTTAAATTGGAAATATATGGCCTGATATTCAAAAGAAAATATCCAGATGATGACTGTTGTTACCTGGACATTTCCCTTTGTCGCCTCTATTCATGAGTATTCAATGACACTATCAGATAGTGCTGGGATGGACCACGTGTGGGCGGAGTATAGGCAGGTCAGTGATATTTGGTGGGCTAGCCTAACAACTATCTGGATATGTTTAGGATAGCAAGAAAAGGTGAAGACTAGGCAACAATTAGCAGCAAACCATTTGCTGTATAATCACTGGCAAACAATCCACTGTGTAAAAAGTCCAGGCTACTCCATACATTTAGGTTTGTTTATTTATTTATATTTATTTGTAGTATATAGCTCACAGCTTTCCAGTTGGCGATCAAGGCGAATTACATTCAGGTACGGTATGCATTTCCAGTGCAGATCTGCCTATTTAAAGGATAGATCCATAGGAAAGCGTTACCATAAATGGCAGCTAACATAGCGCTCTGAGAGAGTTATTTAATGTGACCTAACTCTTACTCCATATAGGCATATGTGCCTGGATGAAACATTGACAAATACTGTAGTAGGAATATGAATTTGTTTGAAACAAAATGGAAAATGGCAACGATATTTCCCATTTCATTTCTTGTTTTCAAATGAAAATGATAAATGAAACAACAAAATGTCACTCCCAGATTTTTGTCAATAGTGTGCACTAATACTCAATACTCTGCTGTTTTACACAACAGTATGTGCTATTGACGAAAAGCTGGATGTGACAATAAAAACAGAAAAAGACAAAATGAGATGAAAGATTTAGCACGTTCATTGGAAAATGAAATGATATGCAATTTTTCTGTCTGCACCCCCTTATCAAACAGTAATTCAGATTCACAGGTGTCCCAAGGTTAACAACAACTTTGGCTGAGTTGCTGCCTCATAGAGGTGATGAGGTTAGATTCAGACTTCTAAGGGGGGTCTTCTACTAAAGTGTACTAGCAACCCACATTTTAACATGCTGTTACCATTAGCATTAGCATCACTTAATGGTTACCATGCATTGTGAGTGAGGAGTGGCCTAGTGGTTGGGGCAAGGTACTTCAGGCCAGAAGGTTGGGGGTTCAAATCCCACTAGAGTACAGCAACCTTGGGCTGGAAGGACTGGGGTTTCTAGTCCCACAGGTGCTCCTTGTGGTCTTGGGCAAGCCACTTAACACTCCATAGCCCATGTTCCCTGTAAAATAGTTATCTCCAAGTTATAATGCTCTGTTCAGTGTAATTTCAGTTTGTTCAATGTAAACTGCACTGATGTAGAATAGCATGGCACATAAAAGAATGTAAATAAATTAAAGGTAACCAGTGCTGTAAAAATTCTGCATTAACAGATTAGATGTGATCAGGGACAGTGCAAGGATATTGGGCCCCTGAGGTGACCCTTCAATCTTATGCCTCCCCCCCCAAAGATTTTGATAATTAAACTCAACAATCATGATCTTCCTAACACCAACCCTCCCACAACAATCCTTTAAAAATGTATAATTTGGCATCATAATTTTAAATATTAGAATTTACTTTGTATTTGTGTGTGCCCACTCTCCCGGCAAATAGAAGTACGTGTTGATGTTTCTTTGAGTTTGTGTGGTTGCCAGTATCTACTGTTTTGATTTGATGCCGTCTGCTTTTTGTCGCTCCTCAGAAGCTGCTGTCCTAGGCAGCTGCCTTGCCTTGCCTAATGGTTGGGCCAGCCCTGTTTGTAATGGTGCATGGACCGGGCAGAGAGTGGGAATGGATGGCACATTACAGTTAGCACACAGTATCTGTGCGGTCAGTTATTTATTTATTTGAATGTTTTTTTTATACCGCTCCTTCCAGCGATCAGGGGTGGTTTACATGGAGCTACAACACAGTGGTACATGGAACATTTTTAACCAATGCAATTTAAACAAGGAACTTAGAACAATAACTATATACATACCAGTGCACACTAATTACAGAGGCATAGTGATGGCTGGATTTTCTTAGCTGTATACATTGAAATAAGGGAGGGAAATGGAAGGTGTTAGACTGTTGGGGTAGAAGGGGGGATGGAGTTATTGGAGGTATCGTTTATTAGGTGAGCATTATAATATTGTGAGAAAAGGTGTGTTTTCAATTCCTTGCGGAAAGTTAGGAGATCTTTGGTAGCTCTGATTTGGTCAGGGAGGGTTTTCCAAAGTATAGGGGCTGCGTATCTGAATGCACTATTACTTGTGTGCTGTTTACTGTAGTTTTGCGTATAAGGGTTGGAACATGCAGAAGGTTTTGAGCATGCTTTCGCTTGTGTCTGGTGTCAGGTTGAGATTTTATTATAATGGAGAGGTAGGAGGGGGAGATATCATTATGCAATTTAAAAGCAGTGAGGATTTACTTGTATTGAATTCTGGAAGTCATTGGGAGCCAGTGAAGGTTATATAATATGGGGGTGATGTGTTCAGATAGGTTGGTCTTGGTTATTATCGTGGCAGATACATTTTGGGCAAGCTGGAGGGTGTGAATGGACTTCTTTGATAGATCTTGTAAAATACCATTACAATAGTCCAGATGGGGGTTCACTAGAGCTTGAACTATTGTGTGAAAGTCATGTGGGTCTAGGATTGGTCTCAGGTGTTGAATAGTTTTTAGTTTATAGAGTATGGGTGCACTGAACACCACATCAAAAGGAGGTGTTAGGTGTATCTCCCTAATTGCTAATTAACAACAAGCAGTAAGGGAATTTTCCATGTGGTGACTGCAGTTGTAGTGCTGGGTACACCCCCAATGCTTACTGCGTGGCTTTTGCATTTACCATGCCTTGGGTTTGCTCCTAACACACAGGAAGCACAAAAATGTACCACACGGTTGTAAAAGAGCTTCAAAGAATCTTTAGCCGTCAAGTTACCCTATTCCAGGAGGGAGATTTTAGACCAGTCTTTAATTTCTAAGAACCCTGTCCTTACTCACTGTGGGACTTGCACAACTGATTTCAATAGGTGGATTCAGAGACTACAAATTTCACACTGCTTTGGGATGTAAATTCAAAAACAAGACTAGCCCAAAAGTCTATCGCCTGAAAATGGGTAACTGCAGAAAAGATAATACTCACTGTCTCTTGAGGATTACACCAGAGAGGACGCCTGGAAAAGGAAAAAGCTCTGCTAGCTGTGCAAAATCCACCTCCTAGGGGCCTAGAGATGGGCTGAGTAGCTGGATTTCTTCATGTGGATCAGGAACAATAATGGTGAAAATTTTCACTGTTCAGCTTCTTCCTGCAGAAGGACTACTCTCTGCAAACATGTACTCAATAGGGTCTTACAGTGGCAAGCATACATCAACGAGGGTTCTGCTGAATATTATGCTGCACCTACTTCAACTGCAGAGGGGATTCGCAAACAATTCCTTAATTTTCATTTCTTTTAAAGATGAATCTAGTAATTTTGGCTTTCATGCAAGCAACGTTATTTTATAATGTCTTTTGTTTCCTTGCTCATTGAAAATAGTTAGATCGGTAAGGTGTCCTTAGTTTACTCTTTCACCATTCCCTAGCTGGGTCTCTCATTCTCATTCTCATTCCCATTTTCTTTCTCCTTCCCTCCCTCCCTCCCTCCCTCTGTCTCTTCCATGCCTCACTGCCCAGGTCTTGATCCTCCCCCATTCAGTCCTATCCCTGTCTCTCCACACATGCCAGTACTGATCCAGTGTAAAACTTGCAGTTTGCAGCCTCGGCCTCTGTTCTCCGTGGGCTTGCTGACTCTAATGAAACAGAGAAAGCTATTTATTATTGCATGATTGCTTCCCCCAGTCCACAGGCTGCCCTTGGCAGTCACTTTCACTGCCATTTCCTTAAACCAGCTCTGATAACAATTAATATGATAGCTAATAAATATATGATAATACCTACACAACTGACAATTGAATTACCTAAAATAATGTTGCCAGTAGCAGTATTTAATAGGATGATTCATTAGCATTTCTCTCTCCCTTTTCTCTTTTTTGCATTTTCTATCTCCATATTACTGCTCAGCTCTATTGTAAAATACAGTACTCTGCTCAAGGCATTCTTTAAATAAATAATTAATATGATAAACACATTAAATTAACCTTCACTACTCAAGGCCATGTTCTGTTGGAGCTCTATTTTTCAGAGATTCACTATTCTATGGCCAAAATGCTTCCGAAATAAATTTAGTCACACTTTACTAAGTCTGGATCGCTGAGAGCGAAAATGATGCTTGCAATTGTTTATTGGATCTAGTTTTCAATTTAGACTACTGGATCTGTATAAGACCTCAACTTTGGAACTGCTAAGAATATGCGAGTTATGAGACGGGATCTCAATTTAAACCATAGATTACTAAAATACATGTACATCTTCGACTGGATTTGTGATAAATCTCTGTTTCTTTTGGAAAATACTTGTTTTTCAGGCAAAACAATTAATGAATGATGCAATTTGAATGTGCTATTGCATCATGCATGACATTAATTGCATCATGTTATTCCTGGAAGTCATAAATGATGCAGTCCTAACAGAGCTTAATTACATCACTCTGTAAATAAATTAAGCAATATTTTTTTTAATGAACATGATGTGTCAGTAGTATTTTGACTGTAGACCAGTCTTCTCAGTGCTTGATTTTTCTCCGTTTAGCCCAGGGGTCTCAAACACGCGGCCCGCGGGCCGCATGCGGCCCGCGAGAGACCTTTGTGCGGCCCGCGATGCCGAAGAAACAAAAACCTCCCCCCGGCTTCCCATCTGCCCGGCAAAGCATTTTTCTCAGCTCCTCTCCGCTGCCGACCGGTTAATCCCCGGCGCTCGTCCCTCCTGTGCCGCCACAGTCACATCAGATGAACGGAAGAAGCACCGGCGGCGGCAGAAGCGCGCTGACAGGTAGCGAGGCGGAGCCACAGGCGAGACGAGCAACAATTGCTGCTGGAGCCTCTGCTGCCTCTTCGCCAACAAGTCCTCGCCCGGGGAGGAGCGCGAAGCAGTAGTAGTGGTATGGCCGTGGGTCGGATCTGCGTATGGATACGCACACATTTTTCTTGTCTGGATTACTCAGGGACTGCAGTTTTTGAGCATATAGCGCTTTTTTGGAAAGGGAAGAACGTTTGTAGGTTCTACTTGGGAGCAAAAAAAAATAGTTATGTTATGTATTGATTCAATTTTATTTATAACGTGTTACTTGATAACTATTTTAACACCATAGTAACCAAGTGTGGGTAATACCTCCTTTCACCAAAGCAGGCTTTGGAGATCTTTAGCAGTGAATTGGTCTTTTGAGGTACCCTTCCTTGCTAGAGATGACTTTCTTTCTGGGGACAATGTTTCCAGATTTAATTAAAAATGTAGGCATTCACAGTGCAAGTAGATTTTCAAAGAAGCCAATGTAGGGTTATGTGGGTTAGGTTTGCACATACTATGGCAGTAATCAACCATCTCACTCTGTGATATTATATGCAGGCTATTCAAAGTAATAATCCAGGCCAAGGATTCAGTTCTCATTCTTGTTCCTTCTGTTTTTAAATTTGTATTTATTACATAAATATGCATGTATTTCTTCTTTGAAAATTTCTACAGGGAATTTATGCATTTATATATGCACTTGCTCTTGACTACATACAAATTTCCAAGGTTGATTTATGCATATAGGTGCCTATTTTCTAAGTCTGCATGTAAACACTAGCATTTCCTCAACTCCACCAACTGGGAAAACCTCCATGCAGTTCAGGCAAACTTATGCACCCACAGATTGTATGTGTGACATTGCCACTTGTTCTCTTTCCCGAATAGGTCATGTATTGTTATTCTCTGAAATGTGTTGATTTAATATTTGCAGTGTTGCCTTTTGACAGTTAGGGTATGGTGCTTTGTGAGTCCTGGTAGTGCTGTTAGGACATGGCAGGTTTGCTATGGGTTCTAAATGGGCAGTGTTTCTAGTAGTTCCTAATGTGCCTGGCAGTTGGCACTGGATTATAGTAATGTAGAAATCTTTTAGTCTTTCTTTATCCATACACTCATTAAGAAGCATGTTTACTAAAAGTTAGTGTGTGGTAACATTATGCAAATATTTATGCAAATGATGCCCTTATGCAAATGAGGCCTGCGTCTTGTGCGGCCCCCGGGTTACTCTACAAGTCCTCATTTGGCCCTCAAAGCAATTTGAGTTTGAGACCCCTGGTTTAGCCAAAGTGAGAGATGCCTCATAATTGTTTGAACAATACAGATTACTTCTGCTTCATTTGTGGTGAAGTGACTTTTCCATCACAAAAACAGAATATAACCGGTTTGATTAAGAAAGCCTACCACCTTTACTTTGGCTGCAAAATTGGAGTTCATGACAAGAGCTGGGCCCCATATATATGCTGCAACACTTGTGCAACAAATCTTCATCAGTGGATGAATAGAAAAAGGAAATCCATGCCTTTTGCAGTGCTAATGATTTGGAGAGAGTTGACAGATCATATCAGCAATCGTTACTTCTGCATGGTGCCTCCTGTTGGTAAAGGTTTGTCGAAGAGGAAAAAGTGGACTGTGCAGTATCCAAACACTACATCAACTATATACCTAGTATCTCATGGAGAACTGCTGGTTCCTGATGCTCCAGAATCATTTTTGCTTTAGTCAGACGAGGAAGAGGAAGGGGATGAAACCTCTGGTCCTGAACCATCAATGACACATGACCTCGATTTTTTCCCATCCTCCTTCTCTGAACAACACCTCATAATACAAGGGGAAATGAATGACCTTGTCAGAGATTGGGAACTACCTAAGAGTAAGGCAGAGCTGTTGGTTTCCAAACTGCAGCAGTGGAATCTCTGTCAGGTGATGATAGGGTTTCCATATTCTGTGAACGTCAAAAAGATCTTGTTACATTCTTCTTCAGGGAAGGTGATCTTGTAGCCTGCAGCAACATCGATGGTCTGACAGCAGCCCTCAACATCATTCATCATCCAGATGAGTGGAGACTGCTCATCGATTCATCAAAGACAAGTCTTAAAGTGTTTTGCTGCTTAATTGCAATGTTTTGCCATTGATTCCAGTTGGTTATACAGTCTATATGAGGGAAACCTATAACAATATAAAACAGCCATTGAGATGCATAAACTATGACCAACATTAGTGGCAGTTTTGTGATAATTTGATAGTAATTATTCTGTTGCTCGGTCTGCAGACTGGATACACAAAGTTCTGCTGTTTTCTCTGTGAATGGGATAGTCATGTGAAAGATTCCCACTACATCAAAAGAGATTGGCCACACCGACAGTCATTGGAGCCTGGAAAGAAAAGTGTGCAGCATCCACCACTTGTTAAATCAAGGAAGATTTTGTTACCACCCTTACACATTAAGCTGGGTCTAATGAAAAATGTTGTCAAGGCCATGGACAAAACAAAACCAGCTTTCAAGTATCTCAGCAGGAAATTTTCAAGACTAAGTGAAGCTAAGATAAAGGAAGGTGTCTTTGTTGGTCCTCAGATTCGTGAACTTCAAGATGATGCATTTAACTGTGCACTACTTGGCACAAAAAGAATGGCATGGAAAGCCTTCCAATTGGTGACAACAAGTTTTCTCGGAAACAACAAGGCAGACAACAACAGGGAGTTGGTGGAAAAACTCTTCAATGCATACAAAAGTCTTGTATGCATTGAAGAGGTGAAGATACATTTTTTGCACTCTCATCTTGAGTTTTTTCCACTGAACTGCAGAGTAGTGAATGATGAGCTTGGTGAGTGATTTTCATCAGGACATTGAAGCGATGGTGAAAAAATATCAAGGCAAATGGAGCCCATCAGTGCTTGCAGACTATTGCTAGATAGTGACAAGTGATACTCCATTTACAGAATACAAGATACAAGCCAAGAAACACCTACTAGGCACTGAAAAAGGTCTGAAATTAATGCTAATGCATACATAGTGGTTTCTTACTTGCTGTTTCATACTAACTTTTTAAATAAATTGTATTTAAATAATCCTTTGGCTGATTTTTAAACTTTTAAACAAAGATAGCAGGTAAAATATTATCAAGGTCATATATATGGCAACCATAAACACATGAAAAGACCTAGGTTTATAATAATTTGTGTTTAAAACTATTTTACCAACATGCTATATATACACATAAAATGGAAAGCTTTGATATCTTGGAAACAATAGCCAATCATCAGTTTTAATTGTCATTTTTGAAATCATTACAGAAAAATCCCCAAGGGCCAAAACCACTACCAGCCCCTCATCAACAATCAAAATAAAAGGCAGGTTCAAAACCAATAGAAACCTCCGAAAAAGATATTTTTGTCGGACAAAATGCCTCCAGGCAAGAGCATCTTAACTGGAAGTCTGTCCTTTTAATTGATTGCAGCAAACCACTTTAAACTGCTCATATCACAGCCATAATGCAAGAAGTACTTAGCTCAAGTCCCCAACACAGAGCAACAGCAACAGCAACCAGTCTGGTGGTGAAACGACACAGTCCTGCGTTTCAGGTCAGTACATTTCCAAGACCCTGCTTCAGTTTTCTTCACGCCACCACCAGTAGCAAAATGCGCAACAGGAACACACACCACGGAGAATCTTAAAAGAACCGGCACCTGTCGTCATCATGGACACATGTTATCTTCTCAACCAACCAGGGATAAGAGCAATGGAAATGCAAACATCCCGAGAAGGCAGAGAGATCACCAAATCACAGACCATGCCAATCAACCTCCAGATTCAAACCCCTCGGGGTGGCAGAGTCTAATCTAAAAATCCACTGCTCTTCAACCCGTTTTAGATGGGAAACATGATCCCCACCAAAAGTAAAAGGAGGAATCCAGTTAATAATTTGCCAAGTAAATTGAGTGAATAAATGATCACATTGTAAAGCATGTGAGACAATCGAAGCTGTAAGTGTCTGGGTGCGAACGTGCGAGGCATGTTCCGCCAATCGCTTCTTAAAAGCGCGAGAAGTGCATCCAACATACTTAAGGCCACAAGGGCACAACAATAGGTATACCACAAAAGCAGTATCACAAGTAGTAGAATGTGTAAATCGCCAAAGCCTCTTCGTGACTGGGTCGTCCCATGTATCCCCTGTCAATGAACCAGAGCAATAACCACATTGATACAGGGAAAATGGCCACTGCATCCCATAAGCCGTTGTACAGAGATAGATGAACATGCCAGCCAATCTCAAAAATTCTTACCATGGGTAAAAGCTAGACATAAGGGCTTTTGAAAACAATCATGCACCTGTAAGACATCCCAAAATTTATGTAAAATCAATTGTACTGCCTCAGTCCTGCTGGTAAAGGGCAAAACACCCACAATTTTATCCTGAAAAGAGGGGTCAGTCATAGGAGATTGCAGAGATGCCAACAACCATTCCCTGTGGTTATAAAGGGCCCGTTTGTATGCCCTATGCACCACAGATCTAGGATAACCGCAAGCATAAAACCGATGACTTAATTCAGCAGCATGATGTTTAAAGTCCTCAGCAGATGAACAAACCCTCCGAAGTCAAAAGAATTGCCCAAAAGGAAGTCCTCTTTTCAGTGAAGGTGGATGGAAACTATTAAATTGCAGCAGTGTATTACGTTGGACCGGTTTGCAGTATAACGATGTGGATATCCCCTCCTCTGAAAAAGTGACAAGAACATCCAAAAACTCAACTGAACGAGAGTCATATTTTAAAGTAAACTTAATGTTGTCATTCGCCATATTCAATGACTGTACAAAAGAACACAATTGTGCAACACTACCTGACTAGATAAGAAAAATATCATCTAAGAATCTCCGCCACAATAATACCTCAGAAAGAAAGTTTGAAGTATAAACATGGCGTTGTTCAAAATCAGCCATGAATAATGTGGCAACCGATTAGGATACCGTAGCATCCATGGCTATTCCACACTTGATGATAAAACATATTGTTATAAGAAAAGTAATTTCTTTCCAAAATCAATTGTAACAAAGTCATAACAAAAGACTGGGGAATCCGCATCGTTACTGGCAAAGAAAGTCCAGAAATCACCCGTAAAGCTTCAATTTGGGGAATAGTAGAATATAAAGCCACCACATCTAAGGTGACCAAAAGGATAGGCATGGCAGGAAGAGATAGTGATTGTAAAGTCATCAAAAAATGAGAAGTATCCCTAACAAAGGCTGCAAAAAGAAATCACAGAACTTAGCCAAGGGTTCAAGCACCGAACCATAGCAGGATACTATAGGATGGCCAGGAGGATGGGAGGTCGATTAATGGATTTTAGGGACAGTATAAAATTGAGGTATCCGGAGATGATCCTGAACTAAAAAAGGAAGCTCTCTTAGTAAGCCAACCAGAATTAAAAGCTTGCTGGCAGAACTCCGCAATTTCAGCCGCAAGGAAAGTGGTAGGATCAATATCCAACATCTGATAGTAGTGAGAATTACAAAGTTATCCCATGACTTCCAAATCATAATCCTCAAAAGATTGTAACTCATAGCACCCCCCTTGTCAGCTGACCGGTTAACAACAGCACTATCCGATCATAACTGGGTCAAAGCTCCTCTATGCGCAGAAGACATATTATAAGTCACTCTATGAGGCATCTGTTCCATCGATTCCAGATCCAGCAACACCAGTCTTTGAAAAGTCACTATAGCAAAATCCACTGGACCCGGGGGTAACCAAGTAGAGGGTTTCATGATCAGGGAGCCATCATCAGTATTTTTGCAAACTGAAAAGAATAAACACACACGGAGCTTTCGAAAAAAAACATCTAAAACGGGTTGAACAGCAATGGATTTTTAGAGTAGACTCTGTCACCCCAAGGGGTTTGAATCTGGAGATTGATTGGCATGGTCTGTGATTTTGTGATCTCTCTGCCTTCTCGGGATGTTTGCATTTCCATTGCTCTTATCCCTAGTTGGTTAAGCAGCTACCATGTGTCCATGATGACGTCAGGTGCCAGTTCTTTTAAGATTCTCCGTGGTGTGTGTTCCTGTTGCTCATTTTGCTACTGGTGGTGGCGTGAAGAAACCTGAAGCAGGGTCTTGGAAATGTACTAACCCGAAACGCAGGACTGTGTTGTTTCACCACCGGACTGGTTGCTGTTGCTGTTGCTCTGTGTTGGGGACTTGAGCTAAGTACTACCTGCATTATGGCTGTGATATGAGCAGTTACTTCTTGCATTATGGCTGTGATATGAGCAGTTTAAAGTGGTTTGCTGCAATCTATTAGAAGGACACAGACCTCCAGTTAAGATGCTCTTGCCTGGAGGCATTTTGTGAGACAAAAATATCTTTTTCGGGGGGTTCTATTGGTTTTGAACCTGCCTTTTGTTTTGATTTTTGAAAGCATGGCAACAAAATCCATAAGAATTGGCAGATTTTGTTTCTGAAGCAGACAACTTTTAAAACATTGTAGACCAGTGATTATCTCTCATCCTTTACCTGTGTAAAAAAATCCTTTGGCGTTAGTTCAACATTTCTAACTGTGCCAAGTATTTTCCATATTTCCAAACAGCAAATATGATCAATAGAAGATTTCTATCTGAGTTGTAATCACTGCCTGGTTATAATGGGCGATAAATAGTTTCTTGAGCATCACCAAAACCTATCCAACCAGGTCACACATGCAATTAAGCATACCGTAGTCTTTCACAGGAATAGTTACACCTTCAAGCAGGGCTGGCCCCATCATTAGGCTGCTTAGGAAAGCAGCTTCTGAGATGTGATAAAAAGCACCAGTACAAATCCACCAGCACATTCTTCTTCCTGCTGGGGGAGTGGACACAAACGTACATAAAAAACTAAATGTAACATTTAAAGCAGGATGTCTATGTATACATTTTTACAGAATTGTGCGAGAGGTGGAGTTTCAGTGATCATAATTGTTTCGATATCAAAATCTCGGGACAGAGGGAAGCACAAGGCTGAAGGTTCATCTAGGGTGCTCTGTAACCTTGCACTGTCCTGCCTTCAAACTTTGGAAAGCCCAGCTATCAGTACCTCTTAATTATAAACGGGCTAGCACACATTAAACAGTTCTTTCTTTAATTGCAGTATTCTACCAAAGTATTCCTCTTAGATGATGCCTATCCCATTGGCTGCTTTTTACATGTAGACTTTAACTACATTCTTTGTCATTTTTACTCAGTTAAAGTTGTCTCTTCCTTAATCAATGTCCCTTATAACCTACTTGGTTTAGCCTTAACCGAGACGCAGAGGGGGCCTGGGATCACAATGTGAAGTGATTAGATCGGAGGAGGAGAGAGGGTGAGCATTTTCTTGTTCTGCAATTTCAGAGAATGATACCATGCTTAGATGTAAGGAAATGGGAGATGTTCCCTGTAAAATAGTTATCTCCAAGTTATAATGCCCTGTTCAATATAATTTCAGTTTGTTCAATGTAAACTGCCTTGATATCATGAAAGGCGGTATATAAGAAATGTTAAATAAATAAATACATAAATGGGAGATGACAAAGGAGAGAAGGTAGGAAAGGTAGAAAAAGTACAGAGAAGGGTAACCAAAATGATAAAGAGCACAAAAGGATACCCCATGAGGAAAGGCTTAAATGTTTTGGGACTTTCAGCTTGGAGAAGAGAGAGCTGAGGGGAGATATGATAGAAGTCTATAAAATAATGAATCGGGTAGAATGAACGAATCAGTCATTTACTCCTTCAAAAAGTACAAAGACTAGGAGACACACAATGAAGCTGCTGAGTAGTACATTTAAGACTAAACTGAGAAAATATGTTTTCACATGATGCATAAACCAGTGGACTGGGAAAAATCCACTGCTTATCTCTGAGACAGGGGCCGCGGAACCCCTCTCAGCTTGGGGGGGTGGCCAAGGTCTGCCTTGACTCCACCCCCAGCTCCACCGTAACTCTGCTTCTGGCCCCCATCCTGCTTACACTCCTATACAGTAACTTCAGCCGTCCTGGCAGGTCCTTCTATCCTCCCCACCACTGACATTGCTACAAGGCTTTGTACGTTCAGCTGCTTTACACCCATACAGTTGAATAAATTATGTCTAGAATTACACATGAAACATGTTACCCGATTTTCTGAAAAAGAAAATCTAAACCTGATTGTTCAACATGGTTGTTCAACCCTAAACTCCTTGCAGAGACATCTTCTCTTTGATCCCCCCACAACCCACTGTTGAAGCCATGCATTCCTTTCCCAAAGTTCACCTTTATTCTGTGTTGCTTCCTCTCGCCCACTTTTGGGCACCATTTGTGTATCCCATATACTCCTTAGCACAGCATAAAAGCGGCGTCCCTACCCCAAGGGAGCCGCTTTTACACCACCAGCCCTCCGACATCCTCGGTGAAGCTCCTGCCCAGATCGGGGCAGTGGGAGACTAACCTGCACGCACTCCGGTCCAATCGGGACCGTGGGAGACTCACCCGCATACACTCCTGTCCAATCGGGACAGTGGGAGGCTCACCCGCACTCACCAGCACAGCATAAAAGCGGCATCCCTACCCCGAGGGAGCCGCTTTTACACCGCCAGCCCTCCGACATCCTCGGTGAAGCTCCTGCCCAGATCGGGGCAGTGGGAGACTAACCTGCACGCACTCCGGTCCAATCGGGACCGTGGGAGACTCACCCGCATACACTCCTGTCCAATCGGGACAGTGGGAGGCTCACCCGCACTCACCAGCACAGCATAAAAGCGGCGTCCCTACAGGGCGCGCCCGCGCCTGGCGGGCCCGCGCCTGAGGGCCTCGCCAGAGGGCCCTTTGGCGTTGGCCCTTAGGCGATGGACATTAGACCCTGAAGATAAGGCTCACAACCGACTGAGACAAAAACTCGGCTATAATCCAGGCCGTCCCAAGCAAGAAAAATCCCACCAACGTACAGAGGACAGAGCGCAACGACCAAACCACTCGACGGCTGGAGCTCCCCTGGCTGGGTCTGAGCTCGCCGTACACGACCCACACGCCCCTCGTACCCCCAGTGGAAGATTGAGCCTGCCATCAAAAATACCAACCCCCACGACACCGCTCAGTAAGTAGCCCAGCTAAAGCTTGAGCTCCCTTTCACAGGTTGAGCTCGCTTGAGACTCATCCCAACCGGCACCAGCAAACACAACTGTAAGTACCGCTCCGCTTAAATGTGAATAGACTCCAGCAAAGTCTCCACAGACTACCTCACTACCTTTTCCTGCTGAACACAATCTCTCCAAAAAGACCCTCTCAACACGGTATTAGCGATACCATGCTATATCATTGTACCTGTAACTCTGTATGCCTATAGCTACATGTAAAATATCTAAGCACAGCTTACCTGTAACTCTGTATGCCTATAACTACATATATGTACATGTAAAATATCTAAGCACAGCTATTTTAAAAAATGTACTCAGTTCTACAGACAATGTAAGTTGTACAGTTTGAAACACAGTGCATCCTTCTGGTCCCAGACCTACCGTCTTAGAGAAGAAGTTGCATACTATAGTAGTGAAGAAGCAACATACTATCACAAAAGATAGGGAACAAAGCACCTCAGCAACGTATCAACCAACAGAATAGGCAATATGGAACTCATCAAATATATACTGTTATTATCCATGTATCTAATTATACCAACAATCACTCTCAACCAGCACCATACCATATACCACATAATAAGACCACTCTACTACATCCACCACCCTATATTAATAACAGCACTGCCTCAACAAAACCAATTATCCTCACACCCCCCCCCCCACCAAGATCACACACTCCTTCCAAATCTAAGACCCCCCCTCAGGAACCGAACAGCCTCTCGAAACCCACAACACCCCAAACCGAAAAGGGCAAACCATATCAAACACCTAGCAAGAAAAAACAAGAACAAGCCAACAGACCAACAAATGCAAGACTACTATACCATCATACTTATCAATGCCAGATCAATAAGGAACAAAACACACATCATACATGACATCATCACAGACGACCAGCCAGACATCCTATGCATCACTGAAACATGGATCACAGATGCCGACGCCGCAATAACAAACCAAATAACCTCTCCCGGATACAAGATATACAACTGCCCCCGTGCATCCAAAAGAGGATGAGGAGTCCTGATTGCAGCCAAAACCACCTTATCACTTACCAGCACCACCCACAGCACTACCAAGGACATTGACATACTCAAAGTGGAAAACAACTCAATAGCAATCTGCCTAATCTACAGACCCCCGTCATCACCCCCAGAAACACTGGCCACAGCACTAGAATGCGTCTCAACCACAGCAATCAGAAAACATCAAATCATCCTGGGAGATATGTACCTACCATCCCTACCACAATGCCAAGCCAACACTTTCATGGAAGCCATGGAACAACTTGGTTACAAACAAATAGTAAATGAGGCGACACACAACAAAGGTAACACCCTGGACATGGTATTCACACCCGCAGAACAACAACCAGTCAAGGGAAAAAAATCCTGTAATAAAAATAACCCAAGTACCATGGTCCGACCACCACCAAGTCGAAATCAGGCTGTACCTGCCCACGTCACTCAATAACCCAAAAACTGAACTACCAACACACACCCGCAGAAGCTTTAATAAATACAACAGAGAAGCCCTCATAAACTCCATCACCTCTCACGTAGACCTAGAAAACACTGACCTCGACAGTCTCATAACCAGCTGGAACTCAGGAATTCAAGAGATGTCCGAACCTAAATGGAAAGCAACAAACAACAACCCCAAGCCCAAAACTGAACCGTGGTACACACAAACCCTGAAAACCCTAAAAAGAGAACTACGAAGAACAGAGAGAAAATGGCGACAAAGAAAAAACAACGAGCGCAAAACAGAATACCTAACCCTACTCTCCAAATACAAAAACGAAACCAACCTAGCAAAACGTATGCATCACACAAATTTACTAAATAAAACATTAAACAAACCCAGAGAGCTATTCGCCCTGGTCAAATCCCTCACCAAAACAACACAAGAGGATCAACACAACGACAAAATCAAGGTTCAGGCCCTAGCGGATCACTATGCTAGCAAACTAAACCCACAGATCGGTCCTAAACCGGTACTACCATTAGATGTGTCCCCCACCGCACCACAACCCACCATGACAGCCACACAAACACACATCACCCACTGGGAAAAATTTCACAGCATTGGGGACAAGCATGTCATCAATATAATTGCAAACATTAACACCACAACTTCTCCACTAGACCCCTGCCCAGCTGCTTGGGTTAAAGCGACAAAAGCAGAAATCACCCACCAAATCGCGCACATAATAAACCAATCACTCCAACAAGGTACCATGCCAAACCAACTCAAGAGATCCATCATAAGACCAATACTAAAAAACAAAACACTCGACAGGGAAGACCCCGCATCTTATCGCCCAATATCCAGCATAGCTCTACTAGCGAAAATCATTGAAAAGGCCGTTCTACAACAATTACAAGACCACCTGGACAACAACAGAACACTGGACGAACACCAATACGGCTTCAGGCCACACCATGGAGTCGAGACCCTGCTTATTACACTATTGAACAATCTACTCAAAGGGATTGAAAATAACAAGAAAATGTTCATTCTCATATTCATTGACATCTCCGCAGCGTTTGATACCGTTCACCACCAAACCCTACTAAACAGACTGGAAGCTATAGGAATAGCGAGAACCCCACTAAAATGGTTCTCGTCGTATATCTCCAACAGAATGCAACAGGTACAGTTCAACAACGAAAAAGCAAAGGCCTTCCCTCAAACGCAGGGCATACCACAAGGCTCAGCTCTATCCGCGCTTCTCTTCAATGTGTACATGAAACCAATCTGCGAAATATTCAAAAAGCATAAAATCCAGTATCACATATACACTGATGATATTATGCTCTATACTCAACTTGACGCAAGTAACCCAAACTACTCACAGCTAGAAGAATGCATAAAAGAGATGCAAACATGGCTCCAGAGAAACAACATGGCCATAAACCACAAAAAAACCGAAGTCATGTACATCTCAAGAAAACCGAAATTCAACCCACCAGCGACAATCACCCTATGCAATAACACCTATCACTCAAAAAATGAAATAAAGTACCTCGGAGTAACACTAGATAGAGAACTAAAGATGGCAAAACACCTCCGCTTAGTGAATAGGGCCATTTTTCACAAGCTCAGGGTTATACAACCTCTCAGGAACATCATAGAAGCCACCGACTTTAGGACCGTAGCCCAAGCCCTCATCATACCCCACTTCGATTACTGTAATGCAATTCTACAGGGCCTTCCAAAAAAAAAACCCCTAAACATACTCCAGATGGCACAGAACGTCGCAGCCAGAATCATCACTAAAACAGGTGTGGCAGAACACATCACACCAGTGCTAGTTGAATTACACTGGCTCCCCATCATAGCCCATATAAAATACAAAATCCTAGTAACGACTTTTAAAACCATCCACAATCTGGCACCAACCTTCCTCTCAAACCTAATCACCTTACAACCTGCGAACAGAAACAGGAGAACCGCCACCATAAACAACCTGCAGATACCAACAAGTATAAGATCAGTTAAAATAGCCACAAGCAACAGAGCATACTCATACACTGCCCCCTCACTTTGGAACCAACTCCCGCCTGAGTTGCGTGCAATCAATGACCTGATGTGTTTCAGAAAAAACCTAAAGACACACTTATTTCAAGAGGCCTACAACGTGACGTAAATCAACAATATACACACCAAACCATAAGCAAGTATAAAATGTATATATGTAAAAAGTATAAATGTATATATTGTAAAAAAGTACAAAAGCAAATTCCCCCCCCCTCACAATTGTGTGTTGTATACTATACTATAATGAAACTGACTGGCTTTGTTTTGAAAACCTATCACATAACCTTGTAAATCACGCTGTAATTCCTTGAAATTTCTGTCACTGATCTGACATTTTCTGTTTACTTAATCAAACCACTCCTGATCGCTGGAAGTAGCGGTATACAAATATATGCTAAATAAATAAATAAATAAAAATAAGAACATAAGATATGCCATACTGGGTCAGACCAAGGTCCATCAAGCCCAGTATCCTGTTTCCAGCAGTGGCCAATCTAGGTCATGCGTACCCAGCAGTTTCCCCAAAAGACAAAGGTTCCACAATGCTTGTATTGGGTCCAGCATTTATATCCTGGGTCCCTTCTTAATAATGGTTTATGGACCTTTCCTCAAGAAACTTGTCCAAACCTTTTTTTAACCCAGCTACACTAACAGCCTTTACTACATCCTCCGGTAACAAATTCCAGAGTTTGATTACACGTTGAGTGAAAAAATATTTTCTTTTATTAGTCTTAAATAGTTTACCCTGTAGCTTCATTGCATGTCCCCTAGTCTTTCTATATTCTGATAACGTAAACAATCAATCTACGTTTACCCGTTCCACTCCATTCATTAATTTATAGACTTCAATCATATCTCCCCTCAACCATCTCTTTTCCAGGTTAAAGAGCCCTAACCTTTTTAGCCTCTCTTCATAGGAGTATCCTTCCATCCCCTTTACCATTTTGGTGGCTCTTCTCTGAACCTTTTCTGATAACGCTATATTGTTTTTAAGATACGGCGACCAGAATTGCACACAATATTCAAGGTGCGGTCTCACCATGGAACGATTTAGAGGCATTATAATATCCTTTGTTTTATTTTCCATTCCTTTCCTTATGATATCTAGCATTCTATTTGCTCTCTTGGCCGCCGCTGCACACTGGGCCGAGGGTTTTACCATGTTATCCACAATGACACCTAAATCTTTTTCCTGGGTGGTGGTTTTTAATGTGGAACTTTGCATCGTGTAACCATAGTTTGGGTTGTTCTTCCCTAGGTGCATAACTTTGCACTTGTCCACATTAAATTTCATCTGACATTTTGATGCCCAGTCTTCCAATTTATCAAGATCCTCTTGCAATTTTCCACAATCCTCTTGGGTTTTAACAACTTTAAATAGTTTTGTGTCATCTGCAAATTTGATAACCTCACTCGTTATTCCCTTTTCCAGGTCATTTATGAATATGTCAAAAAGCAGCGGACCCAGCACAGATCCCCGGGGTACACCACTATTCACATTTCTCCATTGGGAAAATTGGCCATTTAGCCCTACCCTCTGCTTTCTATCTATTAGCCAGTTCCTGATCCACAATCGTACACTGCCTCCTATCCCATGACTCTTTAGTTTTGCCAAAAGTCTCTCATGAGGGACCTTGTCAAAGGCTTTCTGAAAGTCCAAATATACTATATCAACCGACTCACCTTTGTCTGTTTATTCACACCTTCGCTGCCATATTAACAGCTAACGTGGTTTAGCTCGAAGCCATTGTTTATAAGGCAATATTAGCTCACTCATCACCAGTTTCTTCTTGGATAATATTTGGAATTGATTGCCCCAGCTTGAGCAAGTCACTTAACCCTCCGTTGCCTCGGAAAAAAAGCCCTGACAAACTACTTCCGGTCATACTGCCAATAAAACCCAGGAACTGCTGGGCTGCCAGGAGTCAACGTTGACTCAAAGGCACACATTGCATTGATGCAGGAGATTGATGTTGAAACATGGCCATGTTGGGCTAGGGCTAATAAAGAAGATTCTGTGGGAATCATTTTTATCCCCACTGTGTCTTTTTTGCTCTTTAGTTGTGTGCCGTTTGTCCCCTCCCCTTTTTTCTTTTAAGTAGATCTATACGAAACCAAATCATGTTACAACAACTACAAACAGATATTAACAATCAAAACTTTATTTTTTGGCCATGCACGTCTCTGTATTCTTCTGTATAGTGTATTTCATATCATTGATGTAGCCTACCTTGTGCCTTTCTGCTAGTAAAAGGCAGAATATCAAATTAATAGAAAGAAATAGTTTGTTCTCTGGCCTAATTCATCTTGACTCTTCCCATGAGCGCCAAATGGAAGAAAAACTATAGCTAATCAGGCCTTGTGCCCTATTGAAAGTGTATTGGACCTGTCCATTCATGTAATCCACTGATCCAATACTCATTCCATTTTCTGCATGGAATTTTCAAAGTCATTTTCCCAGGCAAAGCATGCGTAGAAATAATAGGTGTAAATGTGTGCACATTTATACCTATTATTTGGTGTGGAGGTCTTTTCAGCTTAAAAAAAAAGCACATTTATTTCAAAATTCAGAAATACATGTATAAATGAAAACTCCATCCCAACCCTGTATCCAGCAAAGCCACTTTACCTACATAGTGAACCGGCAATTTCGTTAAAACTCACTTTTCTACTCATGCTTTGCCTGGGAAAATGACTTTGAAAATTCCATGCAGAAAATGGAATGAATATTGGATAATGGATCAGTGGATTACATGAATGGGCAGGTCCAATACATTTTCAATAGGGCACAAGGCCTGATTAGCTATAGTTTTCCTTTACACAAAAAGTACACTTGTCACTATTTCAGGCCTTATAAGTTACCTACCTGTAGGTTCACCTCCCTCCCTATTAACTAATGAATCTATAACGTTCTGTAGAATAAGTAAGTCCAAGAACATATTTACCATAAGAAATATATCAATGTCACCGGAAAAAATGACATATTTCTGTATATTTTTTCCATCAGATCACGTATAACATTTTGTTTAAATTTCAGCAATAAAAGGGCCAGTCCCTGTGAAACCCCTATTTGACATCTCATTTCATCTGCAATGTGCCCCATTAATTGCAGCTCATTGATGCTTCTCCTTCGTCAGTTCCTCATCCACTCCCAAGCGATATCTGTAAATCCCATTCTCCCAAGTGATATCTTTAAATCCTATTATCCATAATTATAAAATCAAGTCTGTCTTTCATGGCTGACAGATTGTTTGCGTTTAAGATATAAAATGTCTTCTTTCAAGAAAGAAACAACAGCAGTAAAAAAGAAGAGATCTATATGTTTTATGCTGTTTTATCTTGACCGTAACTTTGGGCTTCTGAAACTTCCTTTAAAATCCAGACTGAGGGGCCCTTCTACTAAATCTCAGTAAGGCCGTACATTTAGCATGTCTTAATTGCAAAGTCTCCGCTTTAGCTGGCAAGGGCGTGATCAGCATGTTCCCGGCAGCTAACACATAATGAGCGGTGCAGTTAACACGAGGGCAACTAATGATACCCCAGTTAATGATGCTTGCGCGCTAATGTGCTCTCCATGTCCACATTCCGCCACCAACCTGTCCACTGTCCACATTAGCACAGGAGTGCCCATTAAATTGTGGTTTAGCGGTCAGTAGCTGGCATGTCCATGAGTTAGCGTTCACCACGGCATTCTCTAATGCACATTAACTTGTTAGCGGCGCTTAGTAAAAGAACCCCTAAATTCCTAGCCTCCTTTGCCTGTGGCCCTGCTTGAAATTCTTGAATCCTATTCTCCAGGAGCAATTGAGGTCTCGGATCTGATCTCCCACGAGCAGACAGAAGAGCCTGCCGCGATCGCAGCTACATTTTGTGGCAAACCTTTGGTGGGACAAGAGCCAATGGGACCCACCCGTTCCGACACCCCTGGCACAGAAGCAGCGCTCTTGTACACATAGCTGCTCCTCGTCCTTCCTGGCTTGTGTTTCCTATTTAAAGTGCATGCTGAGGAAAGGGCACAGGGAAGAGGTGCTACCATGAGGCCGGGAGGCCCCGAATCATGCTATTATTGTCCCCATGCTGTTGCTGTAGCCAGAACTGTCAGTCGCCAGACCACAAACAAGGTGCTTGAGATTTCTGCAGCCTGGCCTAAAACATTCTGGATGTTCCTTCTAGTTGCTTTGCCCAGCATCTCTTGCTTTGGTTAAAAAAAAACAACAGCTACAACACTCCTAGCTATGTATGAAGCAGAATTATGTGCTGTTTGCATAAAACCTCAGCCCCCACTTTGTTATGTAATCCTTTGTCTGAGAGAACCTGGCCTCACCGGTTTGGGAAAGTGCACATAAAGGATAATGTGATAATGCACATCAAATATTAATAGGTATTGACACATAATCTTCTGTGTACATCAAGGCAGTACAGCATGGAGAACAAGGAGAGATGTTCCACAGTAAGGTTTATTTTGCACCCATGGAAAGAAGGGATAAAGAGACATCCCCCTTCTCCCTGTACCACTCAACAAGCCCACTTAGCCAGCGTCATCATGCTGTGGCAGTGCAGTGACTGGTACCTTGGCGATGGCCTGTTTAGCTGCACTAAAAATTTGATTGGCCTAATGCACAATGAACAAAGGCGTGACATGCATTGTTTCAGTTTTATGATTCTGTGAACCCGGTGAGATTCTGAGGCTGGGAGTGCCTTGAGGGGGCAGGAGATCAAAAGCAATGAATCCTCTTTGCACATTTCCCAGTTTCCTAGTACTGCTTTTATAATAGAGGATATATTGTTACAGAGTTTTAGGTATCTACGTAGAGCAAGCAGAAATTAGACATTGCTTCAGGAAAATGAATTAAATTATGTATTTGTAATGTACAGAAATAGTGTAGAGCACTGGGATACAGTAAAGAAAATCTAAACTGAAGGGCGAGGCTGGAGATTTTATGAGTGATCTCTTCTGGAAATTTAGAGATTTAATGAATTAGAAAAATTTCAGTTCAGAGATTGGAATCCACAGTTATGGGATGATTTTATTCTGGATCTGACAAACCCTTCCCCATCCCCGCGCCCAAATAAAAATAAAACCCGCTTTTTATTTGATTCTATGGGGTCCATTTACTAAATCCCTCTACGTGGTTAACACATTTTAGCAGGCGGTAACAGCCTGCAATAGCTATTACCTCACAGGCATGACAACTAAATCATGCATTAATTGCCCAATGCATGAAGGGGAGGGGACTGGGCGGGGTATGGATGCGGTATGGGTGTGGAGAGCACATTGCAGTTAGCGCAGGGGTATATATCATGCACTGTCAATGTGGCAATAAGTGCGGGTGTGCCTAGCAATACCTCAATAGGTGGTGTTAGGAGCACCTGTGTGATAGGGTACGCGTCTGAGGAGTAAGTTCTGGGAACATGCTACCCACACCCAGGGCTGGCCCTGGTGCCCTAGACGAACCTGAAGCTTTATACCCCCTCCTGCGGTCGAAATCTATTATTTAGCTTTGAATGCCTGCTTTTGTTGCCCTCTGGAAATTGCTGCCCTAGGGGACTGGCTAGTTTGCCTAGTGGTTGGACTGGACCTGCCCACACCCCTCCCACAGCCTGCCCACATCCCATGGAGGCTATACACTTAAGGCACATTAGTTTTTCTGCTAAATGCATGTTCAGTGCAAAACCTAATGGGTTTTATTAAAAGGGTCCCGATATATTCCTAAAGCATATTGATAGCGATAAGTGAAATACCAGGTTTCCTGTAGCAGACTGTGGATAGATTTTGCAGCAAAGGGTGGTAAACTGTGAAACAGATTTTCCAAGATTCTATGCTAATTCTACGGGAAATGATCATACTTTGGCCTAACAGTGTACATTACTATATATGCACCAAAAAACTATGGTTGTTTTTAAATTCTTTCACATTATGCTTAAAAAATATGGGCCCGATATGCGAAGGCATTTACAGAGGTGGGATCTTCAGCAGCACCAGCATGATGAGTGCTGCTGAATATCTGCGGGTATCACCGCTGCACACCCCAATCAGGGCATGCCGGGGGCATTCCGAGGTGGTACCCGTCACTAACCAGGCAGCAGCACTATTGAGCCACTGCCCAGTTAGCGACACAGTGAATGCTGGCCTTCCTTTCATCACAGAAGCTATCCAAGCAGTGGCTCATTATCACCGGGAGCTGGATATGGTCCTGGCATTGAATATGTGGGGCTAAGGGTCAGCGCCGGTGGGCAGCTGCTTTAGGAGTGTTAGCCACTGATGCTGAATATCGGACCCTGTGTACAAAGCTTATGATGCAAATAAAATGCACTGCATGGTCTATGGCTCCCTTAGGTCCCCCACATATTTGTTGTAAGGTGACAGTCACAGGACAGCTGGTACATTTTGATTCTTAGTATTGACACAGCAGGGAAGACTGATATCACTTCTGCCCCAAAGACCTCTTGTTTCTCTTGGATAAGGGTGGGATGAGGGAGACTGGGGAAGTCTAGAGGGATTAAGACGGCCACATTCCTTGCATGGTTGGGTGGGAGCAATGTTTGTTCTAGGAATAGGGCTTCATCGTAACTCTGTTGGGTAGAATGTTATGCAAGGATGGGGAAGTGAGGAATTTAGATTTGGATTTTAAATTGTTCACTTTTTCTAAATCTCAGCTTAAGAGTTACATTTGAGGGGGAACATTTATTTGGGGATGGGTTTAAGGAGGAAGGGTGGAATATTGTGTGTGCTCTTAAAGCATTAGCAGATGTGTTAAACTACCCATGCTCTCAGGGAAAGGTAACCTCAGTGGTGGATTGCCATATCAGCAAACTTGAATGTGTGAATATTGCTGCTATTGTGCGATAATGAAATTTTAATATACATTAAATGCCAAAATAGCATTTAAAGCTGACTAAAGCTGCAAAAAAAATTTTTTGAGAGCTGTTTTGGTTATTCCACGTAATCTTTATGTTTTTTGGTGCGCTGAATCCAAACATGACCTCCATTTTGTCATAGGACATCACGTTTCCTGACAATTTAGGTAACTATGTTAAATAAGGCAATACCTCAAAATAAATGGAAATAGACTTATAAAATTAAAGTTTTATTACAATATTTTCATGAAAATCCTTTTTTGAACTGAAATGAGCTCACCTACACACACTAAACTCGACTCTTCTTCCTTGTGAGGCTCCTCTTGGTGCATTTACGCTTGTGAGTAGCATCTGGAATGTCTCTCTCTGAAGCATCCAACAGTAGTCTGCCATCATTGTAATGCTCCATTTTCCCTGGTATCTCCTTTCCATCTCTTTAATGTTTTGGTGGAATCATTCAACTTGTTCCTCACTCACAGCTCCCAAATTTTCAGGAAAGTAGTCAAGGTGGGACTGGAGGAAATGCACTTTCAAACTCATCAGGCAATCTAAAGCTTGAAATGTTTTCAGCATTCGTCCGACGATCTTTTTGTAGTGAGGATCTTTGTTATTGCCTAAAAATTTCTGTACAACTTCTTTAAATGCAATCCACCCTTCTTTTTGAGGATCCGTCATGGTATTGACAAAATCTTGATCAACTATAAGCCTTCTAATGTCTGGTCCGATGAACACACCTGCGTTCAATTTTGCCTCCAACAGGCCTGGAAACTTGGTGACCAAGTATTTGAAGCATTCTCCATCTCTTGGAATTGATTTTACGAATTGCTTCATCAATCCCAATTTTATGTGGAGAGGTGGTAGAAGAACTTTATGGGAAGGTACCAAAGTTTCTCGGAGGACATTTTTTTCACCAACTGTTAGCACCCTCGGCTGCCAACTCTTCTTGGTCCAGTGATTTTGTCGGTCTCGACTGTCCCATAGACACAGAAAACAAGGATATTTGGTATACCCAGCTTGTTGCCCGAGTAGTATGTACAAGACCTTCAAGTCCCCACACACTTGCCAACGATGGTCTTCATATTTAAGTTTACGAAGAACCAATTCCAAGTTCTCGTAGGTTTCCTTCAAGTGTACGGAATGACCTACAGGTATGGAAGCGTAAAAACCATTGTGGAGTAAAACTGCTTTAAGACTTCTTTTTGAAGAATCTATAAAAAGACGTCATTGCTCGGAATCATATTGGATTTTAAATTGACCCATCAGACCTTCGACATCGATGCAATAAACCAACTTGTCTTCCTGGGCAAAGTAAGGAACGAACTCCTTTTCACGATGTCTGAACCATGAAGATGACACTCCTGGCAACAATAAATTCCTGCTTTTCAGCCTTTATCCGAGTAACTCAGCGGCATCTTTGGGAAGATTCAAGTCTCTTACCAAATCATTCATCTCCTCCTGAGAAAACAATTTTGGTCTTGTATCATCTTCAAAGTCAGAACTTGATTTGTCATCTGGTTCAGGTATGACTTCACCTTCATCAGAGCTAGGTATCTCTTCCAAGGTAGCAGAGGGATTGGGTACTGGTATATCTGTGCCATGGAGGATGGGACGAATTGCCGAGTGAAGATTGGGGTATGAAATGGAATGCTTCCATTTGGAATTAAACCCTTTCACATCGCATGAACAAAAGTAACAGTCATCACTATGGTTCTTTTGCTCTCGCCATACCATAGGAATCCCATAACGGAAAGATTTTTTCTTACCCTTGAACCAGTTTCAGAGGTCCACAACACACCGTTTGCACACTTTATGAGGCACCCAGACTTTATCTTGATCTCCAATTTTTAGTCCAAAGTATGCAAAGTATACTTTTTTCACAAAGTCTGTAATATTCTGCTGTTGCTTCAACACTGTATATTCACAACAGATGAAACAGAAACTGTCTGGCGAATTAATACACTTTCACGGAGTCATAACATAACGGTTGAAGAATGACGAGCTAACACGAATTGCGATGAAAAAGTGTGAACAGCCTAGAACCAAGAACCTGATGATGATTCGTGCACAAGTGTGGCATGCAGGAGAGAGCAGCTCTGTGTCTGTACACGACAGGTCACAATGCTGGCCACGCCCCCCTGCACTGACCGGAGCTGCTGCTATCTGCCCTGTGCCTCCCTCCCACTGCATTCTTCAGGAAAGATTAACCCCTTCTACCATTAGAAGCACGGACTTAAAACTTGCTTAGCTTATGTATATATTGTTGACCATCAGATTTACAGTGCTATATTTTTTTTTACATAACTCGGACAACCCCTTTAAGGGTTTTTTGACATTTTATATCTTAAATACACTTATGTGAATTAATTAATAGTAATTTGAATTAATTAATAGTAATTTGAAGACAATTTTGCATGTTGTGGCAAATCATGACGTCTAGGAGTTTTTTCAATATTTTATTTGTTTTCAGCACACCAAAATACATGGAAATTAGATGAAAATAATCAAACAGCTTTTTAGTCGCAGACCTATGTAAAGGGATACCACCCTCTGCAGTATGTTCAAGAGCATGAGGCTTTGGTGATAGGGAAGAGGAAGATGTAGGGAATGGGTTAGGGAGGCAATTGGATGGGAGGAACTCAGGAATTAGAGAGAGCTGAGACTCAGGAACTTGATCAGATGTTGGGTTATCAGCGGATTGTAGTTCTAATTAGGCCACTGATTTCCCTTAGATAATTAGGATTATTCAGGCATGCAGTTGCTTAAAATCAGAAATAGATCAGCCTATTTTGTTAACCTGAAATAAGCTGACAACCACAGACAGGTGGAATTGTGGAGGAGCAGAGACTCAAGAATTGGGTGGTGGATATCCAGGGAAAGGGTTAGGAGGGAGTGGAGACATAGGAAATGAGTAGAGGGAGAGAAGGCAGAGACCCAGTGATTAGGTGGTGAGGGATAGCAGGGACCAGGGCCGGATTTACCTATACGCCATGGCGTAGGGCCCACAGCTGGCAAGGGCCCACAAAAATAGAACAAATTAGCTTTTTTTTTAAAAATAAAATTTAAAAAAAAAAAAACTGCTGGCTGCCGCCGCGGGGCCCCCTCTGCTGCCGCGGCAGCATGGACTGACCCGCGGGGGCCCCCTCTGCAAGCTGAAACCGTCGGTCCATCGGTCCCTCCCTCCCTCCGTGCAGGCTGTGAGAGGCGCGAAGGGAGAGTGTCTCCCTCGCGTCTCTGTTAAGCCTGCAGGGGCTTCAGCCCCTGCGGGCTTAACAGAGACGCGAGGGAGACACTCTCCCTTCGCGCCTCTCACAGCCTGCACGGAGGGAGGGAGGGACCGACGGACCGACGGATTCAGCTTGCAGAGGGGGCCCCCGCGGGTCAGTCCATGCTGCCGCGGCAGCAGAGGGGGCCCCGCGGCGGCAGCCAGCAGTTTTTTTTTTAAAATTAAATTTTACTTTAGGCCGATGGGGGGGGGGGTAGGACTGGTAATGGGCTATTGGGGGGGCTGGGGCTGGGGGGGTTAAGGCTGGAGGTGGGCTGATGGGGTTAGGACTGGTAATGGGCTGTGGGCTGTTGGGGGGGGTTAGAACTGGTAATGGGCTTTGGGGGGGGTTAAGACTGGTAATGGGCTGTGGGCTGATGGGGGCTGTCTGGTAATGGTCTATGGGGGGGCTAGGACTGGAAATGGGCTCGGGGGTTAAGACTGGAGGTGGGCTGATGGGGTTAGGACTGGTAATGGGCTGTGGGCTGATGGGGGGTTAGGACTGGAAATGTGCTATGGGGGGCTGACTGGAAATGGGTTGATGGGGTAGGACTGGAAGTGGGCTGATGGGGGGGGTTAGGACTGGTAATGGGTTATAGGGGGGGCTTAAACTGAAAATGGGGTGATGGGGGGTTTGGACTGTAAGTGGGTTGATGGGGGGCTAGGACTGGAAATGGGCTGATGGGTGGCTAGGACTGGAAATGGGCTGATGCAGGGACTAGAAGGGAATGGATGCTGGGTGAGGCTGGAACTAGAAGGGAGCTGATGTTGGGGGAGGATTAGAATGGGATGGGGCTGGAAGAGTAAAATGGAGAAGGGAAAAATATTTTGTGTGGGAGGGATAAAAAATCTACAATTGGCCGGGTATTGGGAGAGTAAGTGGGGATTGAGGATGGAGGGGTAAAATTTGAGTGGATGAAATAGGAATGAGGAAAGAGCAAAAGGAGAAAGATTAGTATGTTAAAGCAGATGTAGAGAGAGAATGGAAAAAAACTAGAAGAGAGAAGAAAGGACAAATGGACAGCAGACGATGGAGAGTTAGCAGAAGACACGAAGAAACCAGAAGAAAGTGGCTGGAGCAATTGCAGCTGAAAAAAATGCACAAAAGGTAGAAAAATATCTCTTTATTTTGAATTTATTAATTGGAATATGTCAGCTCTGGTAAATGTGCTTCATTAACGTCTGCGCTTTGTTTAGTACAAGAGCAAATTAATGTATAGTTTTATTTCTACAGTGTTGTACATTCCAAGTTTGGCTTTTGGGATTCCCAGTTTAATTATTGTCTTCCTGTTTCTAAATTGTGATTCCTTGTTTGGTGACGGTCTATGTTGTGCATGTGTAACTGAGCTGAGGTGTTCTGTTTATATAATTCCTATTTGACAGTGCCACTTGTTCTCTTTCCCCAGTAGGTCATGTATTGTTGTTCTCTGAAATGTATTGGTTTAATATTTGCAGTGTTGCCTTTTGATTGGTAGAGTATGGTGCTTTGTGAGTCCTGGTAGTGCTGTTAGGATACGGCGGGTTTGCTATGGGTTCTAAATGGGCAGTGTTTGTAGTAGTTCCTAATGTGTCTGGCAGTTGGCACTGGATTATAGTAATGTAGAAATCTTTTAGTCTTTCTTTATCCATATACTCATTAAGAGGCACGTTTACTAAAAGTTAGTATATGGTAACATTATGCAAATATTTATGCAAATGAGGCCCCTTATGCAAATGAGGCCCCGCACCCCCCTTGGGCCGCCCCTGCTGGGGGCCCACAATTTTTGTTGGCGTAGGGCCTCACTCAATGTAAATCCGGCCCTGGCAGGGACTCAAGGATTTGGACTCTGGAGGGATGAGCAGGGATTGAAAAATAGTTTTGAGAGTACAAATTAAGAGATAGTCGAAGAGGGATGAAGTATAGGAACAGGATTAGTGAAGCAGAGAGACAGAGAGGTCAGTGGGAAGACTGGGATGAAGATGAGAGCTAAAAAGCTGATTAGGGAAGTGGTAAAAAGTCGGAGACAGAGGGTCAGTAGCGAATAAGAGACAATGGGAGAAGATGAAGATTTAGGACTTTAGATACAAAGTATTCAAGACAATAAAAGATATAGAAGAGGGATTAGTAAAGAGACTGTGATGAGAAAGCATGAGAGGGGGTCAACCAGAGGGGTTGAGAAAACTTGGAAAAAGGTGGGAACAACAGAAATTAGAGGAGAAGAGAAAGAAAAGAAACCAGGGCCAGCATAATTACAAAATAAAATGTGCAGGCAACAGGGGTAATAAAGGCATTTTATTTCTGATTTAGTGATTGGAATCAAGGCCGGCCTGTCCTCTAGGTGGGCTAAGAGCAGAACCTGCTGGGCATCATGGCAGCTTTGTGCTGCCACTTTGGCCCGCAGTGCGAAAAGCATGGCCTGCTGCTTCTGACCCTCCTCTGATGCAACTTCCTGTCAGATGGGGGCAGCCGTGGCAGGCCGTGTGTACCAAAGCACATGGACTGCCGTGGGCCCCAAAGTGATGGAACAAAGCTGTTGCTTTTAAATCACCCCCTCTGGGTCCACCCTCGAAGATGGAATCAGCAGGGATGCAACACAACAAAGTGCGGTGTTTGGGGGGGTGGGGGGGGAGAATGAGGCGTCACCGCGAGATCCTGGCTCGGATGACAGAAACCCTTGGGCCGGCCCTGATTTGAATATGTCAGAACTGGGCATGTGTGTCTCATTTGCTTTTGGATTTTGCACGATACAAGAGAAAACACCTCTTTCTCTGGTGTTACACTACATGCAGAGTCTAGTTCGATGGGGCTTTCAGTTCAGTTTTCGTCTACACATTTCTCATTCTTATTTCTGGTCCCTTGTCTGTGTTTGGTAAAGATCTGTCTATGCTGTGGGTATATGATGGAGATGAGGGATAGTGTATAGTTTCTTTCCTCAGCAGCTTAAAAAATGAAAATTTAAAAACCCATGCAAAAGCACAAGGTCCCAATTCCAGCGCATTTGTTTCTGACGGTCCCGCCCCTTCTAATGCAGACATATTTGTCAGACGAGGGCATGACTGGCAGACACAAGTGTGTTGGAATTGGGACCCTGCACGTTTGCTGGTAGCGGCAGTTGGGGGGTAAGATGGGAAAGCAGTGGAGCCACATTGGGCATCGGCGGGGGAGAGGATCCAGAGGTGGAGGGTATATGCTGGACACAGGGTGCAGGGGACAGATGCTGCACAAGGGGGTCAGGGGGACAGGTGTTGCACAAAAGGGGGATAGGTGCTGCACAAGGGGGAGCAGAGGGACAGATGCTGGACATTGGGGCCAGAGGAAAGATGCTGATTTGTGAGGGTGGGACAGGAGGACAGATGCTGGCCATGGGATGAGAGGGCAAGGGGCTGAAGATTGCTAGAGGAAGGATCAAGAACAGATGCTAGGCATGGGGAAGATATTGGAAAAAGGGCAGATGATGGGGGAACATAGGAGTAAAGAGCAGATGGGGGCATAGGGGAGAAAGGACAGATTTTAGGACATGGGGAGATATGTGGGAAAAGGGCAGATACTGGACATGATGGGGGAGATGGAGGAGAAGGGGGAGATGGGGCGGATGCAGGGCATGGGAGAGATGCGGGGGGGGGGGGGAGAAAGAGCAGACTGAGAGATGATGGATATGGGGAGGATAAGGATAGGAATCCAGAGGAGAGAGAGAGGAGAGTTAGTTAAAGACTGGGAAATAAGAGGCTGGGGAAGGAGAGAGTATGGGAATGGGAGGCTTGGAGTGAGGGAAAAGATGGAAAGCTGCAGCTAAACACAGTAAAAAAAAAATGTAAAACTGAGAAGTGGTTGGTAAGAAGGAGAAGTGAAATTTGGATAAAGAAGCAGAAAAATGATCTAAGGAAAACTAAAAAGAAGAGACCGGTATTAGAAACCGAGGACATGAAGGCAGGAGGAGAGGGAAGATATGGCAAATGAATAGGAGATCATAAAAAGAGTGGTAAGAGAAAACAGAGGAAAACAGATATCAGAGTCTGAGACCAAAAACAATTAAAAAAGTAAAATGCCCTGATACCAAAGGTAGAAAAAACAATTCTATTTTCTATTTGGTAATTGAATATGTCAGTTTTTGGAATGCACATCTGCCAGGACTGCTGTTAGACATGGCTGGGGCCCAGCCAGGCAAAAATTTAGAGGGGATCCTAAATCCTTCTAGCAAGCTGTTCCTCCTTCAGCATCAGACTGGTTTGGGAGCCTCATCTGTCTTGGGGGTCCAGAGCAATTGCCCTAGTTGCAGACTTCCTAACCCCAGTCCTGACATCTGGTATCCTTTTTTTGTATATTGCATACAGGGTCTGGCTTTTTGAAGTTTCAGTTTCACTTTTGTGTACATATTTCTATTTTCATATTTTGGTAAGTTATTTTTTATTTGGTGAAAAACCGTGTTCTGCATGTGTGACTAAGGCTGAGTATTCCAGAGTTGCCAAGTTACCAGTTCCAGGAGTGAGTTTTTGGCCAGTTCTGGCTTTAAATTTGCCTTGTCCCTGATTTTATCCATTGAAATCAGTGCTGCAGATCCCATAATGCACTAGAATGAGATGGTCAGAGATCCAGGACTGGTTTATAATCTCATTCCTGGAACCGGATAACTAGGTAACTCTGGTATTCTGATAGCTTGTAATTTCTATTAAAAAATGTGTAGTCATCTGGTGCGTTCAGCTTTCCTAATAGATTTACTAATTTTCTAGGGCCCACTGCAATATTTACAGTGCTGCCTTTTCCTTATAGAGTCCTTGGGTGAGGTTTGGAAGTTGGTGCTGACATGGTAGATTTGCTCTTGGCTCTGAAGGATTATTTTTGTATTAATTCCAATAGTCCTGATACTCGGAGGGTTTGTATTGCCATTACAGAGATCTTTGGTTTGTACAGTTAGTTGTATGGGGAAGTGGCCTAGGGGTGGGGGAGTCTGTGAATGCAGAATATATATTTGGATTTAATTCTATAATGGGTGAGCATATGTGTATTGGAGGTCTGTGACTGAATGGATGTGGAAGAATGCAACCTCTTGTACTCCCTCCCCCACTTCAGTATGACCTGCAGATACTAAAGCCTGCCTGCTACCCTCTGCAGTTATTTATTGGGGATGGGGCAGGGTTGGGTGGGGGCTGGGCAGAGAAGGTGGCGGGTGTTTTTCCTTTCAAAAATTTGGCAACCCTATTGTCAACACAGCTGTATACAGTTGGAAAATATAACAGAAACAGAGATCCTCTGTACTTGTCTCTTGCTTTCTTGACTTCAGATACAGTTCCCATCTCCGCCACCTTCACTGAAAAGCTTTTCCACGCTTCAACCATCCTTTCCTGAAAGAAATATTGCTTTTGATTACTCCAGAGTCTGTTCTCTTTCACCGTTATCCAATGACTCTTTGTTCCAGAGTTCCTTTTCAATTAAAAGAGACCTGCTTACTGTGCATTTATAATGAGGTATTAAAGTGTCTCTAGAATATTTCTTCTCTCACGCTTTTCCTCCAGAGTATACATATTGAGGTTTTTAATCTGTCCATATATGCTTTATGATGAAGACCACTGACCATTTTAGTAATCGTCCTCTGGACTAACTTCATTCTCGTCATATACTTTTGAAGGTGTGATCTCCAGAACTGTCAGGCCAATGCAGAAAGCTAGCACTGCCTTTAAGTATAGATAATGCCGCTTTTAGGCACAATTACCGCCCCCGATGCCATCAAAATACTGTTGGGATGCATATGTAAATTAGCCACACAGTATCCCTGTTTCTCTGAGATAACATGCCAAACTTGTATCGACTTCTGTGCACATATGTTTGGCTTGTTCTCCCAAATTAATGCTGCCATTTGCGCTGTTTAGTGTGTGGCTAACACATGGCTAATTTTCATATGAGCCCCTTTCTGCATCCCCACGCTGAAGTCGCACGCTATTGGTGTACTGGAAAGAGGCGTACAGAGCTGATATAGTGTGACCTCAGTACTGGCTTTCTGCATTGGCCTGTGTATGTGGTACTCTAAATGAGGTCTCACCAGAGACTTATACAAAGGCACTATCACCTCCTTTCCTGCTGTCTATCCCTCTCTTATGCACCCAAGCATCTTTTTGGCTTACACCATCTTTTTTTTCTGCCTGTTTATTTATTTTATTTACATTCTCTTATATACCGTGCTATTCTACATCAGTGTGGTTTACATTGAACAGCACATTATAACTTGGAGATAACTATTTTACAGGGAACATGGGCTATGGAGGGTTAAGTGGCTTGCCCAAGACCACAAGGAGCACCTGTGGGACTAGAAACCCCAGTCCTTCCAGCCCAAGGTTGCTGTCCTCTAGTGGGATTTGAACCCCTGACCTTCTGGTCTAGAAGTACTTTGCCCCAACCACTAGGTCACTCCTCCACTTTAAGATCATCTGATATGATCAGCCCCAGGTCCCATATTTCTTTTACGCATGGAAGTATTTGCATTTTTTAACATTAAATCTTGACCAAACTTCACTAGATCCCTTCTCATGTTATCGACACCTTCCATGGTGTCTACTCTAATGCAGATTTTGCTATCATCCTCAAAAAGGAAAACCTTTCCAACAGACTTTCTGCAAATGTTAAGTGCCATCAAGTCGGTGTCGACTCATAGCGACCCTCTGGATAGCTGTCCTAAATTGTTTTCAATATTCAATCAAGCGGCTCATTGTTGATATTCTGGCACCCATAGCTGCTGTTATTGTATTGATCTATCTCATTGCTGGCCTTCCTTTTTTTGCGTTGACCTTCTACCTTGCCAAGCATGATGTCTTTCTCTAATGATCTCTCTCTTCTCATGATATGTCCAAAGTATGAAAGTCGAAGTTTTGTCATCTGAGCTTCTAAAAAAAGCTTAGGTTTGATCTCCTCTAATACTGACTGGTTTGTTCTGCAGGCAGTCCATGGTATACACAGTATTCTTCTCCAGCACCAACATTCAAAGGCATCAATTTTCTTCCTGATGTTATGGAAAATGCCAGGTTTGAACAAGTCAAATCTTTGTATGGAGAGAGACATCTCTGCTCGAGAACCTTGTCTAGGTCCTTCATAGCCATTCTGGCAAGAACAATGTGTCGTCAGATTTCTTGACTGCTTGTAGTTTATTTATTGATAGTGTCGCACCGCCGCCCTAGTGGCCAAGGGTGGTTAAGGCAGGTCGGGTGGACATGAGTTATTTTTTTCTATTTTGAGTTTGGTCCTTGTATGCGGGGTCTGGATATCTGTTCCCAGGACCTACCGTGTACCAAAACTTCAAGTGAACACAAAGTCCGAGTGTAGGGAAAGAAAGGCTTTTTATTTCCCCTAATGTACAATGGTTCAAATAGTGGAGTCTACATCAACATAAAGAAAACCTTGCTTCAGGCAGAAAAGAAAACATATTCAGATATTGCTTTGTCTACTGTTACTTCACAGGACCTTATGCAAATAAAACACACAGGCTTTGCTACTGAGCCCTGCTTTACACATCAGGCAGAGACTCTAGGCTTCCTGCCTGACAGTAGCTGCTATCTCAGGAGGGTCCTCATTGAATTCCACCTGCATAGGCTGTGGGTCTGATAACTGTGACTCTGTATCAGTATATTCTTGTGGAATACGTTGAGGCTTCTCATATACTGCTTGCACTAGCCTCCAGTGTTCTGGGCCTAGGTCTGGGCTTTGGTCATGTGAATGCTTGCTATTAAAGTATCTTCCTTTGTCTTGGTGCCTTGTATTAAACAGTCTTTCTTTTGATAAAAGCTTGTGTCTTGTCTTACAGACAGCTTGGTAAGGAGTGCACACCTCTGTTCCTTGTGCTCCCTGTGTCAGCAAGTTATAACGCTTATTAGAATAAAAATGGGGTTTACCTTGTTCTCTGGGCCTATCCCAGTTAGCTGAGGCTTGAGGCCTAGTCCTGCTGCAATTCAGCCTTACTCGCGTAGTAGGCTTCCCACTGTTCAGCTGGCCTTCGGGTGGAGTTACCACTCTTTCACACCCACACCTTTTGCTCCTTGAATGAAGAGTGTTACCTCTTATGGCAATGACTTCCTCATCTCTCTGGTAACTTCCACAGTGTCCTGCATCTGCTGGTACCGGTTCCTCATATAAAACTCTGACCTTTGTTTCTCTCCTGGTACCTTTCTTTCCAGTGTCTCTTTGCCAAGAACTCCTGGTATTCTGCTGCACCGGACTCAGTGTCTTCTTGCCAGGAACTCCTTCCTCTCTGGTCTCTTTGCCAAGACTCCTTTTCTTCTTCGGCTTCTGCCTCCACCTCTGCCTCTCTTGCTTGTCCTACTTCCTCCTTTTCAACTTCCCAGCCTTTCTTAGAAGGAACTCCCCCTCTCCTGGATTGGCTGTTGGCTGACATTACATCACCAGCTCTGGGGTGCGGTTCTCTAGGCCCTGGAAGGTCTCTCTTGCTCCCCCTATCTGGCTCCTCGTAATGTCGCATCTGGTGTTGGAATCTTTTTTCTGGATTTAAAACCTTTTTTTCTGTTTGCATAGGCTGTGCAGTACCACAATAGTTGATCCAAGTAGGTTAAAGTTGTCAACTATTTCAATTTCTTCTCCGTCAACGATGAACGTATTGATTTTGCCAGTTATCAAAATCTTTGTTTTCCGAATATTAAGGTGCAGACCCATTTTAAGACTATATTCCTTGATCTTGAGAAACAAATGTTTCAAATCGTCTTCACTTTCAGCCAGTAATGTGGTATCATCCATACAGCGAAAGTTGTTGAGTCTTCCACCAATCTTCACACCTCTGTTGTCTCATACAGTCCTGCTTCTCTGATGATTTGTTCTGCATATAAATTAAAGAGGTAGGAGGAAAGTATGCAGCCTTGTCGTACACCTTTGCTGATTTTAAACCATTCTGTTTCTCCTAGTTCCATTTGAACTGTTGCTTCTTGATCAGTGTAAAGGTTATGCAAGACAATGATCAGGTGTTCTGGTATACCCATGCTTCTTAATGTGGCCCAGAGTTTCTCATGGTTTACACAGTCAAAAGCCTTGCTGTAGTCAATAAAACACATAGATATCCTTTTGGTATTCTTTTGTCTTTTCAAGGATCCATCTCACATCTGTGATAATGTCTCTCGTTCTTCTCCCTGAATGATCCTGAGTAGAATCTTGCTGGCATGTGGGATCAGAGCGATTGTGAGATAAGTTCCACAGTCAGTCAGGTCACCTTTCTTCAGTATTGGTATAAACACATATGTTTTGCAGTCAGTTGGCCATGATTTTGTCTTCCAAATTTTCTGGCAGAGCCTTGAAAGTATGATAACAGCTTCATCTGATTGTTGTAATAACTCAATGGGAATGCCATCAATGCCTGGTGCTTTGTTCTTTGATAAGGCTTTCAATGCTGCTTCAACTTCTTCTTTCATCACCAGTGGTTCCTGATCAAAAGGTATAGGTTGAAACGGCTGTTGGTCCACTTGATCTTTATGATACAATGAGACTGTATATTCTTTCCACCTTTTCTTGTTCTTCTCAGCATCATTCAACATGGATCCTTGAACATCTTGTAGCATTCCAATTCGAGGCTGGAATTTTTTTCTTTAACTCTCGTAGCTTTAGAAAAGATGATCTTGTTCTTCTTTTAATAGCTTCTGATTCTATTTCTTTGCATGCATCATTGTAGTACTTCTCCTTGTCTTGTCTTGCTGCACATTGGAAATCTCTGTTGAGTTCTGTGATTGCCTCTCTTTCTCCTCTGGCTTTAGCTTCACTGCATTTCTGGACAATTTTCAGAGTTTCTTCAGTCATTCATTTTGGCCATTTTTGCTTTTTCACCTTATGCAGAGACTTATCGCTTTCTTCCAATACAACCTTCTTGATGTCATCCCATAACTCTTCTGGAACTCTGTCATTTGTATCTAAAGCAGCAAATCGGTTTCTTAGGCTGTCTTTAAATTCTAGTTGTATATTCTCAAGGTCATATTTTGCTACATTCATTAATGGCTTGCTCTTTTTCAACTTTAGCTTGAGTTTGCATACTAGTAGTTGGTGATCTGTACCACAGTCAGCTCCAGGTTTTATCTTTGTTGATGTTATCGAGCTTTTTTATCATTGTCTTCCATAGATGTAGTCAATTTGATTTTTGTACAATCCATTGGGTGAAGTCCACGTGTATAGTCGGCGCTTGTGTTGCTGGAAGAAGGTATTTGAGATGAATAAATCATTGGTCTTTCAGAATTCTATCAGTCTTTCTCCAGCTTCATTTCTGTTGCCAAGTCCATATTTTCCAACCACTTTGCCTTCTTCTTTGTTGCCAACCTTTGCATTCCAGTCACCCATGACTATCAGGATATCCTGTTTGCATGTTCTGTCAATTTCAGCTTGTACTTTTTCATAGAACTCATCAACGTCTTCCTCTTCTGCAGCTGTTGTTGGGGCATATACCCCAATTATAGTTGCATTGATGGTCTTTCCTCATAGATGAATAGAAATTAAGCGTTCACTGCATTGTATTTCATTACAGTCCTTTCAAGTTTCTTAACTATAAATGCAACACCATTTCTTCTTTGTCTTTCATTTCCAGCATAGTAAACCATATGATCATCAGATGCATATGATCATCAGATGCAAATCACAAATCTCCTCTGTCTGAAACCATAAGAACCATGACCAGCCTGTAAATTGTATATATTGTTATTGTATATAGTTACCCTGTTAGCCAAGTTGATTCTCCTGTTCATATGTAAACACAAAGTACTATTGGAAATGTGTATGTTCGTTGTTTATTGTAAACCGCACTGATGCTGAATAGCGCGGTATAAAAGAGACTTTAAATAAATAAATAAATAAATAAATAAAGTGTCCAAAGCCAGACAATTTCAGTTCACTGACGCACAACAGATCGAGTTGTACACATTCCATTTCATTCTTTACCACCTCCAACTTCCCTTGGTTCATGCTTTGTATGTTCAATGTCCCAATATATAAGATATTTTTGCAACCTCTGACTCTCTTTTCATGCACAGCTACATCAGCAGATCCAATCACATCATAAATGCCGGCTTTACTCTGAGAAGTCTTCATTTCATCCCCAGTAGCCATTTTAGTGCCTTCCAACCTGGGGGTCCCATCTTCCAGCACTATAGCGCAATTTGTTTTGTGACTATCCATTGGGTTTTCGAGGCAAAATACAGTACATTTGCCAAGCCTCTCTTCTGTGCAGTTAATTCCAGTGTTATTGCATTAGTCATAGAAATATGATCCTCTGCTTACAGCACTGTCCCATTCTGCTGCTTCAAATATCGCTTACAAAATATTAAAAAGATGATGACCGGGGGGCGGAGCTTGCCACTGAACAGAATGGACGCCTGAATTTTTGCTCCCGTTGCTGCCCAAGAATCCTGAACATATCTCGGCATTAAATTGATGCTTGTACCCCCTTCCTACATCACTAACATTGGAATATTGCTGGATGGCGTCCCTGAAGCCTGCCCGGCTGGAATTTCAGCAGGGATCCGGCTCAGCAGCGAAACGATCTAAACCCGAAGTAGGTTCCCCACAGAAAATGGCCGCGGGAGAGAAGGAGGGAGTGATTACCGGTGGCCTACGCGAAGTGTTGCAGGAGTTGAAATGCGTTAAAGAAATGATTGCAGCTAATTCTAGTTCACTGAATATGATCCAGGAAGATCTAATGGAGGTAAAAGAGAAACTCCTCACCATCACCACTCGACTTAGCGCAGTTGAGTTGCAAACTCAAAAGCATGGCGCTGCATTAGAGCAATTGGGCCCTCTGGTCAAACGAGTTAGGCACATAGAAAGTCAGATTAAAGATCAAAACAACCGTGTCCGTAGAAATAATATCCGACTAGTTGGAGTCCCTGAAGGCGCCGAAGGCACCGATCTGATTTGATTTTTGGAGAAAATCTTGACGGAGATGCTGCAGCTTGTCTTTGCAAGGCCTTTTGAGCTGGAACGGGCCCACTGAATCCCCACACACAAGGCTGAAAATACCCGATACCCACGCCCTCTCATCATGAAAGTATTGAGATACCCACAGGTCCTACAGATTTTTCAAGCTGCACGGAAAGCTGGATCGCTGCAAATTCAAGGACACAAAGTGGCACTCTATCTGGATTTGAGCAAGCAGACGGTAGATCGGAGGAAAGCGTTGCTGGCCTGCAGACCCATGCTGCAAAGTGCACAGGCAAGATACGGGCTGTACTACCCAGGAACCATGCGGGTCACGCTACATAATGAAACGAGGAATTTTGTTGAAGCTGAAAAATTGAAAACTTTCCTCCAAGAAAAATGTGGAATGGAAACCTGAGGTCATAATTGTGGTCACTCTCACTGCGTAGAGAATTCAACATACATTCAGGGGGTGCGGCCGTGCGTTCTCGCAAATTTTAGAACGCCTTTAAGCCTAGATAAACACTACACTGACTGCATTTTTGTTGTTCTAATTAGATTTAATAGCCAGATACTTCTGTTAAAATGTATTGGTGGCAATGGGAGGTCGGGGTTGGTTTCTGTTTAAGTGGATTGTGTTCACCTTAGCGAACTATGTTTGCCAGTTGTGCAGTTAAATGTGTCAGTCCAGTCCAGTGCAAAGCCCTCCGCATACACAAAAGTGCAAGTGCAAAGCAGACCTATCCATTCGATAGATTTCACCTATAAGATAGCCCATTCCAGTGCTGATGTCTGGTGACCTCCTAATACTTTCATTGAATGTAAAAGGCATTACAGGCCCTGTCAAACGAAAGAAGATCCTAGCGTACTGTCAACAAAAAAAGCGGATATTGCCCTCTTGCAAGAGACGCATTTATCAGATACCGAATCTCAGAAAGTAACCTCTAAATACTTTCAGGTGGCGGCCTCGGCCTCTTCCACACAACGCAAAGGGGGGGTAATAATATTAGTACGCAAATTCCTGCAACCTGCCATTACAGACACACAGACTGATCCGCTGGGTCGATGGGCCAGAGTGACCATGAAAATAAATCAACAGCTCTATACATTCTTTAATATTTATGCACCCAATCTGGACGATCCTAACTTCTTTAAACTGGTAGCTAAAGAAGATACAGCCGCAGCTCACACCAATATCATAATAGGGGGCGACTTTAATGTCATTTTGGATCCACTGTTAGATCGCACACCCTATCGAGCTGTAGACAAAGTCAAATCACAGGTGATTCTCAAAGGAATCATAGCAGAGCTCCATTTGGTAGACCCGTGGCGACTACTTCATCCCCAAGAAAGAGACTATACATTTTACTCTATCCCCCATAACACCCAAACAAGGATCGATTTCTTCCTGCTGTCTACAGAGATGATGCAACAAGTGCTGGCCGCAGAGATATATGCTGCAACGGTATCGGATCATGCCGCTATCTCCCTAGTGCTGGATACCAAATGTATACAACACGTTCCACCTAGATGGACATTTGATAAATCCCTGCTTGCAGATGACTCCCTCATACATCTACTGACCGGGGAAATTGAGACCTATTTTAAGTATAACACACCCGCTGATACCTCCATTTGGAGCTGGTGGGAAGGTTTTAAAGCGACAATGCGAGCTCACATTACCACTTATACCATTAGGCGGCGTAAAGCCAGGAAAAAGGAAAAGGATGAGCTGGAACTCCAAATAAAAGCCGGGGAAAGACTACTTACCAAAAGAGCCGACTCAATGATATTGATTAGACTCCAAAAACTGAGATACTAATATAATGCTATCCTCAACAAAGAAGCACTAAGTAGCGTCCAGCTACAACGTAGTACATACTACTATGAAAGCAACCGCTCTGGATCCCTGTTAGCTTGGCAACTCAAACCAAAGAGCTGCAAGACCTCTATAGCAGCGATGCAAGATAAAACCGGGGGCCTTCTGTTGAGACCTGATAAAATACTAGACCGCTGTAAGGAATTCTATGAGGAATTGTACCGATTGGACACCCAATGTAGTGACAAAGCCTTTGAAGATTTTGTCTCCAATATAGTAGGACCCACACTGACCAGTCATCAAAGCCGAACGCTGGAACAAGAGATCTCTGTGACCGAAATACAGGATGCGATCAAGCAGATGGCCCGTGGCAAAGCCGCTGGTCCAGATGGCATCCCACTGGAATTCTATAATAAATATCATACTCAATTGGCTCCCATGCTACAGATCTACTACAGTGGCCTGCACGATGAATCCCCAGAGGTTGGTGCCTTAGCAGAGGCCGTGGTGGTAATTCACCCGAAGCCGGGCAGGGATCCACAAAAGATAGAGAACTACAGACCCATCTCCCTCCTAAACTCTGATTATAAGATCTATGCTAAAGTGCTTGCTAACCGATTAGGACGGATCTTAAAAGATTTGATACATGAAGATCAATGCGGATTTATACAAAATAGATCCACTACGGATAATGGGAGACTATTGGCGCATGTACTGACTTCTGCCAAAACTATGGCCGAGCCCCTGATAGGGTTAGCATTGGATGCCGAAAAGGCCTTCGACCGACTGGAATGGTCCTTTTTATTTCGATCCCTGCGTTGGTTTGGGATAGGAGAGAAATTCCTAAAAAGCATTGAGTTGTTATACACCAAACCCACAGCTCGAATAGCGGTTAACTCACACCTCTCAGCCCCCTTTCAGTTACAAAGAGGAACCAGACAGGGCTGCCCTCTGTCCCCGATGCTTTTTAATTTAGCCCTGGAACCCTTGCTGATAGCGATCCGACAGAAGGAAAGCATAAAAGGAATTGAGTTAGCTGATGGTCCCTGTAAATTGTCAGCATATGCAGATGACCTGCTCATTTTCCTGCAACCATCAGACCTTCCTGAAACACTGCAGCTTATAGATACTTATTCAGCGATATCTGGATATAAAGTAAATCTGAATAAGACAACAATCATTCCTCTGAATGATCGGGTCAGCAAAGAAATGGCGCGTGGATATCCCTTTCAATATGAGAAGTCGTCCTTTAGATATCTGGGAGTGACCTATGGTACCACTTTGGATGAGACTATAGCGCTCAACATTAGGGCGTGTCAAGAAATCGTACATGATAACGTCTGCAGGTGGACCCCCCTACACTTGAGTTGGTGGGGCAGACTAGAGACGATAAAAATGATGTTGGTACGTAAACTCAGCTATATATTAAGCATGATCCCCCTGCGATTCCCGTCAGCTTTCTATAAGAAAATAAATAGTCAGCTGATAGCTTTCTTATGGAACAACCGAGTACCTAGAATAGCCGCGTGGAAATTGAAGTTGCCTAGAGCGCAAGGAGGTGTTCATTTCCCAGATCTCGGGTGGCTGCACACCGCCTCTATTTTGAAACAGGGTGCTCAATGGGTCGACACTGAAGACATGGATAAGGGGCCTAGATGGTTGAATGTGGAGCGTGCTTTACATTCTCCCCTGCCTGCACGGCTGATGGTTGGCACAGTGGTAGACCTGACTACACCACATAATGCTATTATGCGGGAAACACAGCTTGCCTGTCGACTATTGGCATCATGTATCGATGGAGGTAAAGACTTCACCGCAGATATGCCCTTGTGGCTGAATCCGCGCTTTATCATTGGAGGGAAGCCTGTCTTATGGAAAAAATGGGTGGAACAGGATCTTATAACCATCGGACAACTAATCAGTGGAAATGCTTTTAAAACCTTTGACAGTTTAAGAACGGAATTTGGATTGCCTAACGCATGCTATTTCCAATGGTGCCAGCTTCGACACTGCTTGAGCAAAGTGGGAGTGTCACCGGTCTTGATACGTACCGGATGGCCATTGCGACAGAAGCTCCAAGAACTGCAAACAGATACTAAAGCTGTTTCGAGATGTGTAGCGATTCTCCGTTCCAAAAGTGACAAGATATGCACTAAGATACAGTCGGTGTGGGCTACTGAAACCGGTGATGATATAACTCCAGAAAGTTGGGACACTTTTTGGGGGACTCAAATACGTATCACAAGAGCTGCGTCTCTCACACAATCTATGTACTTTATAGCACATCGGGCGCATATTACACCGGTTAAGAAAATGAAATGGACACTGCAGGAGGGAAATCGATGTTGGTCCTGCAACATGGATATTGGGACACTGGCGCATATGTTGTTCCATTGTAAATCCCTGGAAATATATTGGAATAGAGTATGGGAACGCATATCACAAATCCTCAACCTTCAAACTCCTATCTCTTATCGGATAGTAATATATAAATCCATAGCTCTGGAACCTACTTTGATGAAATGGGATAGTCAACTACTGGACTTAATGCTCGGGATAGCGCTTAAAATAGTTTTAATACACTGGAAGAATCTTGACAAAGCTTGTTTTGAGCATTGGTGGAGTCTCTTAATCCTACACAAGACCTACGAAGAACTTTATATAGTTAAAAACCCATGGTCTGGTAAACTGAGTAAGAAATGGACAGCTCTGCAAAGCTATGTTTAGTGAAGGCGATTGGTGGAGTCTACTTTGTGGAATGGTACCTGCTACGACCACGTTGAGCGGGGGGGGGGGGGGCGTGCTGGCATGGACTGATACTGGTTCTTGTTAAAGCTATTGTATTGTTTTGTTATTTTGATTAATAGCATCTGCTTGGATCCTGCTATGTTAATGACAGTTTATACTGTTGCTACATGTGTTCAAAATGAATAAAAAATACAATTAAAAAAAAAAAAAAAAAGATGACCAAGGACTGATCCTTGCAGCACACTACTGGTAGTACACTTATCTTTGGAATGAACTCCAGTTGCTGCTATCCTCTATCACCTCCTAGGGTTCATACTGATTGCACTGCCTATGTGTAAATCACCAGTGAGGAATGGTGTCAAACGCCTTGCTGAAATTAAAGTATAATGTTTCATAATAAGTGGCAGATTAATCTCAGAAGACAATACTTTGAACATCTCTCTATTTATATTCAATATTTTTAAACATCTCCTTTTCTTCTATCATAATATATCTTAGTAGAAATGTAGAATTTGTATTCCTACAAATGGAAAACATTAGTCTTTCAAAAGTTAATTACATGTTGATATAGATAGATATGTGGGGGAGGAGCAGTCTATTGGCCTAAAGGTTTATTTGGAGGGGGGGGAGGACACTGAAGGTTTGTATAGGGTGCCTATTACTCTTGCACTGGCTATAGCATCTTGACGGTTTTCAGGATTTACAAAATTGAAGGTACCTGAAGATATGAATCACCATGGATGTCAGATATTTTTGATGTGGATGTTATGGAAAGGCCACCACCATATGTTCTTGGGGTTTCAAAGTCCTTCATAAAAGGAATTTCCAGTAGCTTGCAAACCATTGGCTTGTAAAGCAGGTTCATGGTGGCAGATCACCAGAATGGTAGTGGTCAAGCTTTGAGGATGTATGTCTTTATGGAAGGAGTGGTAGATGCACGGAATAGCTTCCCAGAGGAAATAAAATAGTAGACATGAACTGTATCTGAATTCAAGAAAGCATGACACAAACACAAAAGATCTCTAAGGGAAAAAAAAGTGACTTAAAGCTTAGTGGTATAGAAGGGCAGAGTGGATAAGCCATACGGTTTTCATCTGCCATCATATTTATATGTTTCTATACATTTTACTGGCTGATCATTTTCTGTACCCCATTGAATCTCCAAAATTCTTAAATTGCTTATCTCAGTCTTTTCATTTTGACTGATTTTGAGGGGCTCTTGGATTTAACCCATGCCTTTTCAGTAATAGCAAGAGATAAAAGTCACATTCAGGTATGGTAGTAATTCCCCTGTCTTGGAGGGCTTACAATCTAAGGGGTCCTTTAGTAAACTGCGGTCACTTTTATCCCTAACCTGCATTTTGAGTCAATATCAACATGCGTTAGGTTCCACCACATTGTGTTGTCTAGGGCGTGGCGAGCATGTACCTGACAGTTACTGCACAGGCAAAGCCCATGGAGCCCAATTCCCTAACATGCATGTTCGGCCCATGGACATGTCTAAAACAGGCCCCCTTTGAACCTAATTCCGCATCCGAGGAGCAGGACATGCTCACGGGTCCAGAATCAGCGAGACAGATGTGCATTTCAATATGCAGCAATTGTACTACCTGTGTGCTAAGAAGTCCTGCGAGGCAGCAGAAGCGGTTAATGCGGGTTAACCAAAAAATGCACTTTAATAAAAGGGCCCTTAATTCTGTAGCTGAGGCAGTAATGGATTAAGTGACTTCCCCAAGGTCACAAGGAGCAATAGTGGGATTTAAACCCTGGCTTTTCTGTTTCTCAGTGACTGCTCTAACTGTCAAGCTACTCCTGCATTTTACTCGTAATGGTGTGGCAGTATCTTCCAACAAGAAAGTCCTTTTCCCTACTCCCCTTTTGAAATAAGGCAAATTGTGTTGTGAGGGAAGCCACCTCCATGTTAATTTCTTTAGTTCCACTGTGGTTCTTTGTTGTTAGGATCTGCAGGGTTTGCAGTTCCTTTATGATCTAGATAAGAGAGCGTTCGGTTTCCTTGACAGCTGCCAATTTATATGATGGGGGTGGTTCTTGTTTGAATTGTTTTAACATTGTGTGATGCTGAAAAACTTGCTTCTATTTTGCTTAGTTTACAGCTGACTATAACAGTTTTCTCTTGGGATCACTAATTGGAAGTGACAGCAATTTAACTTGCAAGGTTTGCTGGTTTTGGCTTGTTCCTCTGGGATCAAATCTCTCACACATCTTCTTCAGTAGCAAGCTCTCTAGCGCCCCCAGCTAGCACATTCCTTAATGCTTTTCAAGTATCACATTTATTACATTTTAGTCATGACCTTGGAAATTTAAGTCTGATTGCAACAACTCATTTAAAGCTTGCGGAATGGATACATAACATCTCTACTTTTTGATTTCCAGTTAATTTATGTCTTTCACGGGGGTATATGAACTTGCAGAATTTGTTTTGTTTTTTTGTTAACTACATTACAGAAATAACATAAAAGCTTGCATTAAGATGTCAAAAAATATCTCAGATATGCTGTGGCATACAAAGTAATACTAAGACCTCAGCCTTCAGCAATCTAAGACACTGATGTTTCTCTAGGCTCAATCGGGTCAATTTTTAGCCATTGTGGTCAGCAGCTAAATAAAAACTGGGGAGGGGGAGCACATTCAGCAGCGGCAGCCGGCACTGTTAACGCCGCTAGTCGTCGCCACTTTAACTTAACATGGGACATTCAGTGCCAGGTCATATCTAGAGATCGGCACTGAATATCCAGTCTCCCCATTAAGCACTTTTACTATCTGGTCAATGGCAATATTGAGCCACTGGACAGATAACAAAAGCGCCTAACATTTTAGCTAGCCGGTTAGTGACTCAATATCACTGCTGACCAGCTAGCTAAATATGGCGCCTCTGCCCTGACTCCAGAATGTCCCATCCAGTTACTGACATTCAGTAGCACTAACTGGGTAAGTCCTGCTGAATATCCTGATGAGTGGGATTTACGTGGTTTGCAGGTAAATTCCTTTGAACATCCTCCCCCTCCCCCGGATATTCAGTGTTGGTATCTGGATAGTGACCAATGATGAATACTTGGTCACGGTGGCTGCTGTCCTACCTATCCAGCTAGCTAGTTATATAGCAGAGCTGAAAATCACCTCTATAATAGTAATTTACAGCTTTGTCCTTCCTCTGTCCCAGCCTTATCTGGATAGTGCTGAGGCAGTCAGCAAAATTATTCAGTGGCACTATCTGTATGGTACCATAAAGCATATAAGCATTTCATACTGGTCTCCCTTTCTATCTTTCTTCACTTATCCTTCTTCATAGTCCTTACAGAGCTCTCCGGTCACCTCATGCCAATCGCATACAACTTCCCTCTGCTTCTCAAGCTAAATATGAATCCAGCTTCTACATTCTTGCTCCTAAACTCTGGAATGACCTTCCCTCTGGCCTCCGCTTGGAACCCTCCTACTGTAGATTCAAAGTTTCCCTCCAAACCCATCTGCTTCAGAAAGCCTTCATCCCACTGTGGGACAATGTGATAACCCGATTCTGTTTATTTCCTCTATCCTTGACCTCATCTGACCTTTTCCTGCTTATTTTCTTGCCTCTGTTGCAAAAGGTCCTGTTATCTTTTAATGGACTTCCTTTCTTAATTCTCCCCTTGTATTTTATTGTAAGCTGCTTTGCTGTTTTGATATGGCGATAGATCAAGTTTTAACTAAACTAAACCAAATCAATGAATATCACTCTTAGCGGCACTTACCTGGTTCCTAGGTGCTGCTAACTCAATGAGTGCTTTTAAATATAGACCCCAAATTTATTTCCCATTATAGACCGCTTCATATGCTGTAAATTTTCTAGTTATCTAAATAATCATATAGACATGTTCTTTAAAGAATATGATTGGGTCAATAGTCAGCTGGCACAGTGACCATGTTAATTTAAGTGCTGGTACCAGGGCTTAAATTAATATGTGTATTCTGTGCTGCTCTCCATTTGGTGACTGAGATGGTCACTGTCTGCTTAGTTAGGTATGCTATTCCATAGGCCTACACTAAAAGGCATAGTTTAGATAGGGCGTGGAGATCAGAACTGAGACATTAAGGGCAGGACATACTCAATATTTTTGAAACAGTGCTGCGAAAGGCAGAACCATTTCTAACATGAAAAAGGAGTTGCAGGAACACATGGGGATTGATATCTACATACTGCAGGAGGAGCAATTTCTCAAATATACACATGGGAAAAATCATGCAGATGTAAATATCAATACTTACATATGTATCTGAGTCATTCTGCATAGATATACAGCTGCCTTTGATCACCTACAATGGCTTCTATTTTTATTTCATTTCAATTTACAGGAGCAGATAATCTCTAGGGAGTGGGGGCATTTTGGAAGCCCTATTCATGCTTTGCATATCTAAAAATGGACATAGAGACATCTTTGGAGCCATTTTAGAAGCTGGGTTTGTGGATATCCCCAGTATGAGAACCTCCAAGTCTAAATGCAGGCATGGTGGAGGTGTGGCTGCGGCATTACCAGGAACCTGAACGTCCCCACCTGATCTCAGAAACGTCTAGAGATGCGTCTAAGTTTAGACCTGCTCCAGGCATGAACATGCATTGGAAAGTGCTTGTTTTAGCCAAAAAAAAAAAAAAACCATCTAGAGGGTATAGAGAAGAAAGCACTCCATGCCCAGTACTCAACACAATTTCAATGATAGCAACAGTGGGATTTGAACTCTGGCTGCCCTGTTCCTAGCCCACTACTCTAACTTTAGGCTATTCCTAGATGTCCAGTTTATGGAATATTATTCTGGTGATATCTATGTAGATGCCCCCAAAGATGTCCCTGTAGGGTACATCCGCAGATGTGAAATCATGTCTGCCCCTCGACATCCCTGCTTATTTTTCAGATGTTCTGGTTTAGACATCCCAGATTGCACTTGAGCACCCTTTCTAAAATCCTTCTCTAGCTGAATAAAGGGGATATACCCTTAATCTCTCCTATAAAGGGCTAGCTGAAAAAAACATTTTTTAAATTCCTGTTTGTGCCAGGGAGTAGGTGTAAATCTGAATGTGGACAATTTTGGTCTTATATGTGCATTCCCTATATGAAATGGCCATGCCCCCAACACAATACACCCCCATGCACTTTCAATATAGTATGGACAGCCATGTGTAGAGTAGACACTTTCTAAAATGGCCATGTACACATGGATGCAATTTGCCCATGCATATGCCTGATTATATATTTTTTAATCATGACTAAGACTTCTAAAATGACTTCTAAATTGATAAAATATTATCCACTCAGTAGCTGGATATTACCATGAATGGATAGTTTTTTGGGGTCACCTCCACTCCATTCCTCACTGGGCCAATAATTTTACGGATAGTATGTGGAAAGGAACTTTAGAAGGTTGCAAGCTGAGGAAACGGGGAAGAGTAGAGTTATCCACAGAGATTGAGAAAGAAGGGAGGGAGGTGGGTTAGGAGGAAAGATAAGAAGCTCAGTTTTAGCCATATTCATTTCCAAATGGTGGTGATTTATCCAGGCAGCAATGTCAGATAGGCAGGCAGAGATCCGGGCCTGGATTGCTGGAGAGATTTCAGGTGTAGAGGGGTAGATCTGAGAGTCAGCAGCATAAAGATGGTACTGAAAACCATAGGAGGAGATGAGTGCCCCAAGTGACTGGGTATAGAGAGAGAGAGAGAAAAAGAATGGACCCAATACAGACCCTTGAGGTACACCAACTGAGAGCGGGATACCAGTAGAGGAAGATCCACCAGAATAAACACTGAAAGTGTGGCGGGACAAATAAGAAGATAAACCAAGTGAGGACAAGGTATCGAAGAAAAGGTGGTGGTCAACAGTGCCAAAAGCAGAAGAAAGATCAAGAAGGATGAGGATCGAGTAAAGGCCTTTGGATTTTGCCAGGAATAGGTTGCTGGAGACTTTGGCAAGAGCAGTTTCAGTAGAATGTAAAGGATGAAAGCCAGATTGTAATGGATCCAGAAGGGTTTTAGAGGAGAGAAAATCAAGACAATGGCAGTGAACCACACTTTCAAGTAGTTTAGAAATGAAGGGGAGAAAAAGAGATGGGTCTATAATTAGAAGGACAGGTAGAGTCTAGTGAGGGTTTCTTGAGGAGAGGTAACCACATCATGCTTGAAGGCTGCAGGAACAGTTGCAATGTAAAGTGATAGGCTGAGAATATGACGGAAGGGATTGCAGTGGAGGAGATGGTACTTAGGAGATGGATGGAAATAGGATCAGAGGAGCAGGCAGTGAGTTTGAAATAAGAAAGATGATGTGTGGTTTCCTCCTCAGAGATCTTAGAAAATGAATAAAGGGTGGCAAAAGGTTGAGGGGAAGAATTGGGAATGAAGAGGGGGAAGAGGGGATGGAGCTGATCTTGTGGAGAATTCAAGTGTATTCTTGTGGACTTTATCATGAAAATAGTCAGCCAAAGTTTGGGTAGAAATGAAAAGAGGGGTCAGAGATGGAGGCACCTGGAGAAGAGAATTGAGAGTTGTAAAGGGACGGCAAGGGTCAGAGGCAAGAAGGTTAGTCAGGTGGACATAATACGATTTTGGCGAGTGCTTTGGCAGTGTGGACATGTTTGATAGGGACATCTGTGGGGGTGTCTACATAGACATCCCTACAATAGTATTTCAGGATCTGGCCCTCTACGAGTAGCCTAAGTAGCAGGTTATGTAAAGGGCAGTCGGAGTTAAAATCCCATTGCTGCTATCACTGAAATTGTGCTGCATACTGAGGAATGATGAAGTACTTCCTTCTCTGAATGTTTTTTAGCCAAAACAAGTACTTTCCAGATGCTTGGAGCAAGTGTAAACATAGACACAATGCCTGACGTCTCGTATATTTCTGAGATCAGGTTGGGATGTCTACGTTCCTGGGAATGCCCCAGCCACACCTTCACCATGCCCCAATTCAAACTAGTACAGAACACGTGGTTGAGGTAGGAAGGATTCTTTTATTGATTGTTAATAGCCCAAATTGCCCGACACAGGCCGTGTTTCGACTTTACTTCATCAGGGGCTTTTAGGCATGCTACATCCATAAATAAACATAAATAATATAAAACACAAACATCATCACAATTATAAATTAACACTCAAAATTTTACCGAATAATTAAAAAATTAAAAAGCATACATTAAACCACTAAAAAACTTCAGGCTATATACTCTCATCATACTAACATTTAAAAACACATAAATTAATATGATCATGCTGGAAATATAAATCATAAAATTAAGGCTTATAAATACATGAATATTAACAAATGACTCATTAATAAATAAAATAAAGTAAATTGTAATAAAACTGACGATTCATGAAAAGGTGTCTATAAATTTCATATATATACCTTAACCATTTGACAAGTTCAACACAATAACTGTATGTACTAAATGAAAGAAAAAGAGAAATGAATTATTTTCTCACACGGTCTAATTTCAAAACCCAGGAGCAAAATGATTAAGGTATATATATGACGTTTTTTAGTGGTTTAATGTATGCTTTTTAAGTTTTTAATTATTTATTCGGTAAAATTTTGAGTGTTAATTTATAATTGTGATGATGTTTGTGTTTTATGTTATTTATGTTTATTTATGGATGTAGCACGTCTAAAAGCCCCTGATGAAGTAAAGTCGAAACACGGCCTGTGTCGGGCAATTTGGGCTATTAACAATCAATAAAAGAATCCTTCCTACCTCAACCACGTGTTCTGTACTGGGTGTCTTATAGTGACGTGGTGTAGTGCTCCTTTGGTGGACCAACTCAAACTAGGACAGCCACAGACCCATCTTTTAAAATGGATCAGGAGACATCATTATGCCCTTTTTCAAATGTCCAGAGCATGAATAGGGCTTCCAAAATTACCCCGTTAACAATTTAAATGGCCAGAGATTATCCATATAATTTTAAAAAAATATTCAGATAGGGGAGATACGCATTGGTCATCTGGCAGCCAACACAGTTACTACTAAATATCGGACACTTTTTCTGTATTTAGTCAGTTAATGATAAGCAGTACTGCTCATATGTTTCAAACAAGCTAATTTAACTCTTTATTTGTGGCTGAATCAATAATGAAATAATATGTTATTGCTAATAATTAGTAGTTAATAGCTGATACTAAAAATCATACTGTATAGTAGCATAGCATCATAGTAGATACTAGCAAAAAAAAAAAAAGACCTATTAACCCATTTAGTCTGCCCAGCTGCCCCTGTCTACATGGCTTAGGATCTATCCCAGCTACCGCCCATTGAAGCTGGTTTTTTTTTTTAAAGAACTTTAGTATTCAAATCTGTTTTTGTTTTATTTCCCTCGGGTTTGCCCATCATTCTGGGAAGATGAGCAGACAAGCTGTCATTCTTAACATCTCTTCTTATTTCCCCTGTCCAATAGCTACCCCTCTCCTCCAGTCTTACTACCAAGCAGGGCTGACTGGGAACAAGGCAGAATTAATTAGCCACAATGGGGATTTGGAATGATGACCCAGCTCGATCTTCCCCAAGCTGAATGGAAATCATAATGCTGGTGATGGGGCTCCAATGGCAGCATAGGGCCTCCCAAAACACAAGGTCCAGGGTAGTTGCCACTCTTCACTTTCTTCCAAGGATGACTCTATAAAATATCAAAACTAATGAGACTGTTGCTCAAACATCCAGCCTTCTAAGTCCCCATGGATTTACTTCATGGTACCTGACTACCATCAATCTGCTGAAAATGATCCAGATTCTGGGGAATTGTAACCTTCTGGTATATTGCATTATTTGCATGGAATTATGAACATATTATAAAAAATCTAGTTGGACTACATGGAATGACCTTAATTGCAATGCTGCCATGAACTGATGGCTCATAAAATCTTCATGGGCCACCCGTTCTTGGCAACAATAGCAATAGATAAAACAGAGACTCCCATTATCTTTCCATTTTTTTTCCATTTATGCAGTTAATGTAAGGCTAGCTACAACATAATTAAGAAGTATAAACAAAAAAGTAAAAAGAAAAGAAAAATACATAATCAATAAAAATCCATTTTAAAAAAGGGGGCGGAGCCAGCCGAGGACCAATATGGCCGCTTAGGAGTGCTTCTCCCGATGACCCGATCAAGAATCCTGCCATACTACCGAATAGTAGATAAAAGTTTTGGAATTGGTGGTAGCCCACAGATCTGTAAGCGGGGGTGAATATGACCAGTGGCAAGCCGAAGTGCTTAGATTTCGCAGGCACGCAGGGCACAGGAACAAAAAGAGTGAAATCTGATCCGCTCTCACCGCACAAAATGGCCGCACAGTGGGACGCCCCTGAAGGACTTCAGGAGGTACTAAATGAGATCAGAGCAGTGCTGGCCTTAGTGGAGGCAAACGGTGAGACTCTTGTTGCGGTCCAAGCGGACCTGAAGGAAGTGAGGAATCAGCTGACAACTCTCACCTCCCACATGGACAAAGCTGAAGAGATTCTGTCAACTCATCAGGAGCAAATTTTGCAGTTTGTTAAGGCTTCTAGATGGATGGAATGGCTTGAACGTAGTCTGGAAGAAATGAATAACAGAGCCAGAAGAAATAATATTCGCATTGTGGGTATCCAAGAAGGAGCAGAGGGGAACATATCCAGTGGCATTTTTGGAGGGCTTGCTGCCAGTTATTGCGGATTGAGTTTGGACAGCCGTTTGAAATAGAGAGTGCCCATAGAGTTCCAACTCAGGATTTTGGACTCCGGTTTGTATCAGAATTCAGCGAGTGTTAGACTTTTCGGCTCCTTTGACTTGGAGTATCATATGCTTGAGATCCTCAGTAGGTATTCCTTCTTTAAGTAAAGACAATTTTTTTATTAAATTTTATGATAACTGTAGCTTTAAAATTACTTTTCACCAACTGGAAAAGCTTCCACAATTTGGATTTGGAAGATATGGTGGAATCTTTTATGTCAGTATTCAAAATATGAGAGAACCTATAGCAAATTATTTTATCCTGACAGGGGTAATCCAAACCTAGAGAAATGGTTGCCATTAGATAAGTATGCTGCCTGCGCGACTGTATAATAAGGCCCGTTGGATAGTATTGGGATTGGGTATGCCCTTCAGCCTTTTTGGTAGGGTGTTGACGATGGTGCCTGGCGGATAAAGGTTCATCGGAGTGGAGGGCAAGGAATTCACCATAGAGAACTGGGGAGGGAGGTACTGTTCATCTCTGGTTAAATCAAGAAATATGTTGTTTGTTTTGTGTGTTAATGTTGTAAAATCTTAAAAATTATTAATTTAAAAAAATACATAAAGGAGCATGCTTTCTAAAGTGCGGTAAGTTTTGCACTTGCCACATGTTATGTGCAAAATGTGACAAGTGGTAAGGGCAAGGCCTCTGCAGGAAACACAGGGAGTATGCTCAGCATTTGCTCCACATTTAGTTTAGTTTAGTTTAAAAGAACATTTCTATTTCCCTTAACCAAAAGCTGAAAGCAGATTACAATAAAAAATAATCAAAAATTACAAAATCTTATAACATTTAAACAATCAAAAATGGCAAAAAAATATATACTGACCATGATCAGAAGTTAAAAAGTCATCTAAGAATGATCAATGGATATCAATACAAATAAATTACATAAACAGCTTGCATTGCAAAAACTTGGTAAACAGCCATTCTTTTATATTTTTAAGAGAATTCATAGAATTGCATTTGGTTCAAATTTCACAGAGCAACTTATTCCATTAGCCAGGAAACTGTCCATTAAAGAGTTTTTTTCTAAGTTGAAATCTTCTTATTATGGATCTTTCTATTAAAATCACTCGGGCCTGCCACTGATATTGAAGAAGAAAGATCAGATAGAGGCACATTCAGACATGTGCTTCCAAGCCTCTGTGCGCCTGATTGGAATTGGCTAGACATGCTCCGTGGGATCAGAATCGGGCCTAGGGTCTGTATGTGCAGGCCGGGACCCAATTCCAATCGGCCTGCATATACAGAGCCATGCCCAGCTAACCCAGTCAGGCTCCTGAATGGAGCCGTGGTGCCATGGCATCATGGCTTAATTCAGGAGCCGCAATCCCCGGCCGCCAACCACTCTTTCCTTTTCCTGCAGCCCAACCCCCGATCTGGCCTTCCATGACCGGGGTTGGACTGTGGGGAACCCCCTTCACCACCTCACCTTCTTTGTACTGCCCAGGCCTACCATCCCCTGTAAAGTCTGATGACCCTAGACATACAGGGCTGACCAGAATCGGCCCTGTACATCTGGGGTCGCGGACAACCACTGCCCATCCTAACTCCTCCGCAATGCCCCTCCCACTCCATCTAAGCCTCCCCATACAAACTCCTTGTTCATTCAGGGAGGCTTTTGACAGGGCTGGCAGGGGGGTGAATGGCGCGGATGGATGTCCCAATGGGATGTCCATTCCTGCTATTCACGGGACAGAATAGACCCCATAGTGTAAAAGTGTGAATCCATTTCAAAGCTAGATACAGTAATTTAAATTCAATTCTGACTGGAATGGGCAACCAATGTAATGATCTTAAAAGGAAAGCAGCTTTATCAATTCTAGTAACATTCATTATAAGTTTGGCAGCAGTAATCTGTAACATTTGGAGAAGGAGTAATAATCACTGTGGCAGTTCTAAATATAGCACATTATAGTTGTCTATATCTATAGGAACTACTGCCTTGATCACCCCTTATAGCTGATCCAAAGAATGAAATTTCTCAATCTGATGAATCATACAAGTATAGAAGAAGGAACTTCTGGTCATTTTCCCAGTATGACGATCAAATGACAGAGGAGTCCAGGGTAATTCTGAGACTTTAAACAAGTCATTATAAACTCAAATGTGTGCCATCTAGCATTGAACCAATAATTGGTATAGGGGTTTTATTTGCATTGATCCATAATAATACAGACTTATTCCCATTTAATTTAAGATGGTGTTTCATCATCCAAGTTTTCACTTTCTCAAAACAGACTGTAATTCATAGATCTTTTCAAACGTTTTTGTAAACAAAACTATCATCTGACTATCATCTGTGAAAATAAAATATGACAACTCAAGATCCTCTAACAAAGGAGTTCCCAAACCTGCCTCCCAGCCAATCAGGTTTTCCGGATATCCACAATGAATATGCATGAGAGAGATTTGTATACACTGCCTTCATTGTATGCAAATCTCTCTCGTGTATATTCATTGTGGATATCCCGAAAACCCAACAGGCTGGGGAGGTCCAAGGACAGGTTTGGGAACTCCTGCTCTAACACATTTCCCAGGGATGGTAAAAATTCATTAAATAGTATTGGGGAAAGGGTTGAATGCTGTGGTGCACCACATTTTGGAAACCAGGACTGAGAGAGCTCACCATTCTTTTTCATTTTATAATTACGTAACTTCAAAAAAGTGTTAAACTGCGTTAATGCTAGTCCAGAAATTCCATGTTTGACTAATCCATTAATCAACACCTCATGATCAATTGTATTTAATGCTGTTGATAAATCCAATTATATCAGAAGAGCATCATTATCCACATCAATTATTTTCCTAAGGTCTCAGTTCTGTAATAACTTCTAAAGCCAGAGTACACTGAGTTGATCAAATTGTCACAAATAGTCCAGAATTTGATTAGCCAATGCGGCATCAAGCAGCTTAGCCAAAAAAGGTATAAATTTCTGGATGGTAGTTACCTACCAACTAAGTCATTGAGGTCTAATCTTGATGACTTCAGGATTAGAGTTAGTAGAATTCATAGGTGTTGGAGTGGGGTGGGCCACACGGGCCTTGGCCCAACTAAACGTTTGACCACCAGCAGAAAGAAAGCAACCGTGATCACGGTAGACTCCTTCTGTCTTCCCACGGAAGATCATATCCCTGTGGGCAGGAGGGGGAGGCCACCATGATCATGGAAAAGACTCCTTATGTCTGCCCATGGAGATCTGATCTCCAGCAGGCAGGCAGGAAGAGTCTTTGCCACCATAGTGGCTGCCTTTCCCTCATGCCCATGGGGATCCGATCTCCCGCTGGCAAACAGAAGGAATCTGCTGCGATCACAGCCATTCCCTTTTTTCTGCCCGCAGTAGAACAGATCCCTGTGGGCAGAACATGAGGGGAAGGCTGCAGGGCTAGGGGCAGAATTAGGGTGGAGTTTGCAGCTGAGTCAAGGCAGAGGTTGCCCTCTCCCAATCAGAGAGGTGTTCCGCAGCTCCTGGTACAATTTGTCCCAAATTTTCAGGGAAACAACCTTCACTCAGGGCAAAATTCACAAAACAGGTTAGCCAAATATAACCATTATTTGGGAGTTGTTTATAAAAGGATGATGGGCACGTATCCAAGTCACAAAACCTCTTTACTAATTTTTAGACAAGTCATTTTAGAGATTGACACTTGATGAAATGTGTCCCAGATCAAAACACATGGAATAGCTTGCAGCTTTCCTTCCTTCCTGTGCAGCTCTATGTAATAAAGATTTCAAGGTCAAAGTTTACATATTTTTATATAATAATGAATCAAGTCCCATCTCAATTAATTCATTGTGAATCTTTTCAATTTTAAAGGAAAAGAATTCCCCTAAAGTATTATCCAAAGGGACCTGTATGTCTGTTTCTAAATCATTAATTTTAAACGAGCTATTTACCAAGCCAAACAAATTATGAGCTTCATTTCCCCATGTAGAAATCATATGAGCATAAAATACTTTTTTGGAATCAACCTTGTTATCTTTATATTCTTTCATTTTCATTCTCCAATTTAATTTGTCTTTTTGGGATCTAGTCTGTAACCAAACCCTCTAATTTATGACGTTCACCCATAAGAAATGCCAAATGACTTAGAATACCAATGAGAACAGCATTGATTACCTTTACTCCATGTAAGGAGAGTCAGAGAATTCAGTGCGGCTGAAAGATGTACATCCCATGCTGATAACATCATTTCCACATCAGTTGTAAGAAAAGTAAAACATGAAAATTTTCACCTTAAATAATTCTACAACAGGTTTTCCTCTAGACCATTTTTCAGCCAATCCAGTCTTCAAATGTCTCTGTTTAAAGTCATTTGACATTAAATTAATCCTAATATCATATGGTCAGATCCGTTGTTGTTCTACAATCATTAACTATGGAATAGGAACTGTCACCCTGAGAAATAAAAATGGCAGCCAAGATATGTCCACCATTATCAGGCCGATGTAGAAAGCTGGCACTTAATTTGCATACTATTAACTGTGTATACATTTTTGTAGTATGCCAATAGTGAGAAACTTCAGCGCCAGTATTCAGCAAGGGACATGTATGCAAATGAGCTGTGTTCAGAATTTCACCATAAAGTTGAAAGAAGGAGAGCCAATACACATGCAAGCAATAGACGTGCTACAAGTGGCTGTGTGCGCATGCACATAAATGTCAGACACTCACGTTATAAGCATATAGGACTCACAGGTTCTTTCATCATTAGCAGCACTATAGTAATCAACAATATTTCATCGAAAATCATGTTTTTTATTAAATCACAACAAGGAGACATAACAGGAAATGGAGAATGATATAAATGAATCCAAAGAACAGACAAGGACAAGAAGCAAAACACAGTAACATAGTATGACAGCTGATAAAGACCAGTATAGCCCATCTAGTCTGCCCCACGAGGTGGCAAGAGTAGGTGCACCTGCCATTCCATGCAGTTCACCTCTCCCCATGCCTTTGTTTAGGAGTGTACCCACCGCTCTGTACAAGTCACCCCTATTTGATGACATATAAGAGATAGTTATGTTTATTTTGATTTTATCCTGTTGCTATAGAGGGATCCACTGTGTCTGTCCCATGCCATTTTGAATTCGGTAACTTCCATTGGGAAGGCATTCCAAGCATCTACCACCATTTCAGTGAAAAAGTATTTCCTGACGTTGCCTTTCAGTTTACTCTCTTGCAGCTTCATGTTATGCCCTCTAGTTTTACAGCTTCCCCTTCTTTGAAAATGGTTTGTTTGTTCATTAATATCCTTTAAGTAGTTAAAAGTCTGTATCATCTCTCCCCTGTTCCTCCTGTCCTCTAACATATACATATTTATGTCTTCAAGTCTCTTCTCGTATGTCTTCTGGTGCAGGCTCCAAATCATTTTGCTCTCCAAAACTGAACATAGTATTCCAAGTGAGGCCTCACCAGTATAGTGGCATTAATACCTTCTCCTTTCTGCTGCTAATTCTTCTCTTTATGCAACCCAGCATCCTTCTGACTTTGACCACCACCTTGTCACACTGTTTCACCATCTTGAGATCCTCAGAAACAAGTACTCCGAGGTCCTTCTCCTGGTCCGTGTACACCAACCTCTTACCCCATATTGCATACAGTGCCCTTGGATTTCTGCATCCCAAGTGCATGACACTGCACTTCTTCATATTAAATCTTAACTGCCAAGCATAAAACCATTCTTCCAGCTTTTGTAGATCTTTTCTCATGCTATTCACTCCCTCAGGGGAGTCCACTCAGTTGCAATTTTTTGCGTCGTCTGCAAAAAGACAGACTTTTCCTTTCAGTCCTTCAGCAATATCACTCACAAATACATTGAACAGTACCAGTCCCAGGACTGATCCCTTAGGGCATGCCATTACTCACCTTCTTTTCATCCGAGTGAGTTCCATTTACCATCACCTTTTGTCATCTGTCAGCAACCAACTTCTGATCCAGTTCACCACCTTGGGACCGATCCCTGGGCTATTTAGTTTATTGATAAGCCTCCTGTGAGGAATAGTATCAAAGTCTTTGCTGAAATCTAGGTAGATCAAATCTTTTGCATACCCTTGATCTAGTTCTCTCGTCATCCAGTCAAAGAACTCAATCAGATTTGTTTGGCATGATCGTCCTTTGGTAAAATGATGTTGCCTCGGATCATGCAACCTATTGATTTCGAGAAAGTCTACTATTCTCTCTTTCAGAAGCGCCTCCTTTACTTTTCCTGCCACTGGGGTAAGGCTTACTGGCCTGTAGTTTGTCACTTCTTCCCTATTGTCACGTTTGTGAAGAGGTACCACATCAGCCCTTCTCCAGTCCGGTGGAACTAATCCCTCTCCAAGGATCTATTAAAAACATCCTTTAAAGGCCCTGCCAGAACCTCTCTGAGTTCTTTCAGTATCTTTGGATGAATCTCATTTGGTCCCATGGCCTTGTCCTCTCTCAGTTTTGCAAGCTGTTCAAACACATCATCTGTGAATGGTGCAGTATCTACTCCATTCCCATTTGTACTCGTATATTTGCCAATCACAGGTGGTCTTTCTCCAGGATTTTCTGTAATAAAAACAGAACAGAAGTATTTGTTTAGCATTTTTGCTTTTTCAATGTCACTTTCCACGAATCTGTTCTCGGCAATTTTGAGTCTTGCAATTTCACCTCTGATCTTCCTCTTTTCCCAAATATACCTGAAAAACATTCTGTCTCCACGCTTCAGATCTTTAGCCATCTTTTCTTCTGCATTTGCTTTTGCTATCCTTATTTCTCTTTTTGCAAACTTCTGAATTGTGTGAAAACTGGTTTTTTGTGTTTATTTGTGCAGCCACTTCTTTGGAGAACAATATAGGTTTCCTTTTCATCTTGTTTTTATTTGTTTTCCGTACATATGTATCTGTTGCCCCTTTTATTGCCTTGTTTAGCCCACTGCAATTCCACTTCCCTTACCTCCTCCCAACTCTGCCAAATCCTCCTTCAGGCACTTGGCCATTTTACTGAAGTTAACATTTTTGATGTCTAGGACTTTGCGCTTGCTGTGATTGGACTCTGCATTGGCTTTTATCTCAAACCACAACGTGTGATGATCGCTGCTGCTCACGTGGACACCCATCTGGACATTCGACACACTATCTCCATTGGTGAGTACTAAATCCAGCATCAAATTTCCTCTGGTCTGTTCCATCACCATTTGTCTGAGCAATGCTTCTTGGAAGGCATCCACAAACGTTTTACTTCTTTCCAGATTTGCAGAAGGAATACTCCAATCCACATCGGGTAGATTAAAATCACCCAATATGATCACTTCCCCCTTCATGGTTACCTTTGCAATATCAATGATCAAGTCTCTATCCATTGCATGGATTTTGTTCTTCTTGCCTCTTCCCACTTGCTATTGATGGGTGGGTCAATAGTGTGGCTGTTTCCAATGTTATGTTTTTGTTGGGTGTAGCGTCCTGAATTTGTTCTTTTCCATCCGTCACCCTCTTTCCCTAGTTTAAATGCCTGTCCACATATTGCCTGAAGTTTTCACTTAGGATCCTTTTCCCTGTGACAGAGATGTAGTCCATTAACACATTATAGCCTCTTGTCCATCTATTTCCCCAGTCGCCTATATATTTAAATTCTTCTTCTTTGCACCAGGTTGAGAACCTTGTATTAAAATTAATTATGTGATGCAGCCTTTCTGCCCCCTTACCATGAATAGGTAAAACTTCTGAGAAAGCTATAATGTTAATAATGGGTTTGAGTTTCTTTCCCAGAATCTAGAAGTTCCTTTGAACTGTAGAGAAGCTGTTTCTAACCAGATCATTTGTACCAAAGTGGATGATAACATCAATTTTGGAGTGCTCACTTTCTGCACTAACTGTGCCATCAATTTGGTTCGTATTACTGCTGGCTGAAGAGACTGGGAGGCATTTGACCATCTTCTGTCCTTTGGACTGTGTTTCCAAGTTGGTGCCTCTGATGATGGAATCTCCAAGTAGTAGTAGTTTCCTGTTTTGTGATTTTTTTTTCTTCATATGTGGTACATTATCAATAGACTGGACATTAACCTTCTCAATTAAGGGCATTTCAGTTTCCACTAATTGGACACTCTCATTTTCCAAGGCAGAGAAGTTATTATGCGGGGATATCTCTTGATGGAGAGGGTGTCTCCATGTTACAGGTCACAACCTACCAGAGCCCACTGTGATCCTGTGATCCATTTTTTCCTAGACTGTTTATTCTTTGTGGGAGCGGTGGTGGATTTCTTTTCATTTGTACCTTAGAGAAGACATATCTTCTGAAAGCCGAACTTTCGCTTATATGCTGAAAAATACACGCAGAGGATTTTCATGAAAAATCTTTCTTTCCCTACACATGCAAGATGTTTAAGTCACCTCAGACGAGGTCTAGAGATAATGATGCTCCTGATCTTTTTCTGCATTGGATGCAGACCTTATTAGCATTTAATTTTAATATGTGCAGCTCATTTGTTTATCATTTACATATCCCTGGTGCTGCTGTGTGTACATATATATTTTTGCTGTTTACATGCGTATCAATCTCTTCTCTGCATTTGGTTCTGCGGTACTCGTGCACATATGATGTGTTATCTGAGTGCAAAGGGTGCGCTAGTGTTTCTGCATTGGTCTATATGTGTTGATCCTTTATTCACTAAATGGAGCCCTAAATAATATATAAAATTTAAAAATCGTGGGCCCGATTTTCGATGGCCTTTACACAAGTAACTGCCCTAATTACCGTGTAAAGGCTGTATCTGGGAATTTCAAAAGGCACCTACATGGGTAGTGGCCTTTGAAAATCCTGGATATGTCCCTAATGCGCCCAGATGCTATCAGCATACCATCGGGGCGTGTTGGGGGCATACTGGGGTGGAGCGGAGGTGGGTCATGCACTACCTGTGTAGCACCGATTTTCAATGCTAGACGGTTAGCACTCTGCGCCTTAAAGATAGGCATGTAAACCAAACATCGGTGCTCCACGGGTAGCTCCTGTGGCTTCCTGGCTGTACAGCATGACCCAGATTTTCAATGCTGGGGTCACATAAGACCCTGGCATTGAAAATCTGAGTTAGGCGGAAAGGGGATGGGCTATGTGCCGACGCGATGCATAGCACTGCCCTGTTCAAAACTGGGCCCTGTCCCACTTGCTTATCTTTCTCATCATCAAAATTATAATTAAATTCACCTAAATTAAGACATCTTTAAAAGCTAAAGAATAGGAATGATCAATTGCTGTAAGATCACCAATGTATCATGAACTCTGTCTGGTGCCAAATACAGTTGTGAGATTCCTATAAAATCTTACTGTTGGGTAAGACAGATAACAATCATCAAACACTCTAGGCCATTAACAGAATAACTGTTATATAGTCTAACACTTAAGCATTCCGTTAATAACAAAAAAACACACCTCTCCCTTTTCCCATTACTAAAGCAATTTAAAATTCTCTAGCCAGAAGGACAAAGTTCTCTCATATAAGGGCAATCAGTTGTATGCAACCAGGTCTCAGTTATACAAACCAAGCAGTTTGAGAGTCACCCATGAAGTGTCTTAATCTCTTACCACACAGGGAAGACACTTACTGCACAGGGCTGCATTGGTAGGTATAGTGGGAGTACCTACTCTGGCAAGGCAAGGAACATGGCCCCAGTGCCAAAAATGCTTTTCTAAGTCACGGATGTGGCCACTATGACCCCCATATCTGATTCCCCCTCAACTTAATGTGAAAAAAATATAACCCAATCGGATTAATCAGGAAACACCAAAAATATGTAGTAAATCCGAATTGAAAGAACTCCCCAAAGTGCCAAACTAAATTTTTTTGTCGGAGCTTGTCAGCCCAGCGCCAGGAACTGTTCCAATGGCACCACCGTGACCACTCCTTTTATTAAATAAATTTAAAAAGAAAGTCAAATGACTTAGCTTGTTGCCAGAGCGCCGCCAAAACGCTGAAACAATTCACAGACGACGTGGCACACGTTTCGGGTTTTCCACCAACTTGTCTAGAAACCCTGCTTCAGGTCCAACAACTCGCTGGACCTGAAGCAGGGTTTCTAGACAAGTTGGTGGAAAACCCGAAACGTGTGCCACGTCGTCTGTGAATTGTTTCAGCGTTTTGGCGGCGCTCTGGCAACAAGCTAAGTCATTGACTTTCTTTTTAAAATTTATTTAATAAAAGGAGTGGTCACGGTGGTGCCATTGGAACAGTTCCTGGCGCTGGGCTGACAAGCTCCGACAAAAAAATTTAGTTTGGCACTTTGGGGAGTTCTTTCAATTTGGTTTACTACATATTTTTGGTGTCCCCCTCAACTTAAGCAGTCCCCAAGACCCATTCTCCCACTCCGACATCAGACTCCTGAATCTGACCACATAATACACCCCTTTCAGAACCCCCATGAGTGGAAGGTGGACCTTTCTCATCCCAAGGCCTTTCAAAACAAACTGGCCTAGAACATCAGCCTCCCCAAAGAGCCCCCTTCCTGCAGGAACTGGTGCATGCAGTACTACTGCTAGGGACTGACCCTTAGCAGTAGTACCATGAGACTACCACTAGGAATTACCATTGCCATTTTTAAAACTGCTGGACCTGGGGCAGGAACACTGGGGAACTTCCTGGCTAAGACCTGGGGTGGATTGGAGGAGGGGAAGGGTGGGGATTGGGTCATTGTGGGAGGCGCTGCTTTTTCGAGTTGGGGGCTTCGGGGAGGTTCTTATTCTCATTGTAAACATTGGTTATGAGTCTCCTTGGGGTGGCTCATGTGCTGGGGAGGGGACAGGAATTGCAGGACCAGCCTCCTTTCACAGGCCTGGTGGGAGGTTGTTGCTTGGGTATGGGGGATGGGTGGGGTAGTCATTGGCGCTAAATGGGTTTTTTTAGTCTGGCAATTTTGGGCAATGGCCACCCAGACCTGCACTAAACACTTAGTACGTGTTTTTTTACTGTGACGGTATTTTTACTGCAGGTTAATGAATAGCATGGGCCCACTTTAGTAAGCATGCCCAAAAATATATAATAATTATAATACACCATTTCATCATTAATAATAAAAAACAATGAAAAATAATATTACAATATAAAAAAATAAACTCAGCTAATGGGCCATAATCACAGACCTATTCTACTTAGTCCCCAGAGTACTCGGAAAACACAAAGCTTTATTTTTAAGCTACACAGTAAATAGTTATTTATATCTCTAGAGTGAGATAATTCCATAAGAAAGAGTTAGAATAGGAAAAAGCACTCAAACATGTAGGTGCCAAATGAATGTCTAATAAAGAAGGCAAACAAAGCAAATCCTTTTGTGATGATCGTAAGGCGGTGCTGGGCTATATTTATGCAACCAGTCTGCCAAGAACTGAGACTCACCATTGTACAATTACTAAAAAATAGAGCTTTGAATTTAGATGTCTTCCACTTGTAACTAATGCAAATCTTGGGGAAATGGTGGAATATGATCTTGCTTTTTCTTACCAGTTAGCCATTGAGCTGCCATGTTTTGAATCAATTGAAGCCACTTACTAGCAGATTTCGATAAATCCTGATATAGGGAACGATAATAATTTATCCTTGGTGATCGCAGCATTTATCATAGTGGCTAGATTGGGTACTTGTTAAATAAGGTCTATATTTGCAAGCTATACATAACCAAATGTGCCCTACTTTACTGATCTATTGATCTAACTTTAAGTGAATGTCAAAAATTATAACTAAACTCATTAGCAACTCAGAAATTTGCACTGGAAAGCTTGGAGGTTCTAGCAAAATACCTAGCTGGTGATTTACTCTCGAAACCCACAGGGCAGCAGACATATTGATTTAAAACTAGCCAATGGCATTTCAGCTAATCCACGATTGCAGTTAAACAATTGTTTAAATTCTCTGGCAGAAATTACATAAAAGTCCTCAGTTTTTCAGTTTAAGCAATTTATATTAAAAGGGCCCGATTTTCATCTGGGCGGTGCTATGTGCCGCGTTGGCGCATAGCCCACCTACCATCCGTCTAACCCGGATTTTTAATGCCGGCATCATATGCAGCCCTGGCATTGAAAATCCGGGTCTCACCGCACACCCTGGAAGCCGCAAGAGCTAGCCAGGTAGCACCGATTTTTGATGCTACCCGCTTAGCCCCTGTGCCTGAAAGATAGGCAAGGAAAATCCTTGCCTATCTTTAAGGCATAGAGGGTTAAGCGGGTAGCATCAAAAATCAGTGCTACCCATTTAGCCCTTTCCTCCACCCCTGCTCCACCCCATAACACCCCTAACATGCCGCAATGCTAACCACATAGCATCTGGACGCGTTAGGGACATATCCGGGATTTTTGAAGGACATTACCCATGTAGGTGTCTTTCGAAAATCCCGGATAAGGTATTTACCTGGGTAACTGGTGCAGTTACCCATGTAAATGCCTTCGAAAACGCCACCAAAAGTGTTTAAAAGCCATCATGAAGTTCAAAAGCAAATGCGTCAAAATAAAAATTACAAGCTGGCCAACAGGAGGCAGGCTGGATAATGCCAGAGGATATTTATTTAGTAGTAGTATTTAGCTTGACCTTTCCCGTAGTCATTCATGGCAAGTTGCAGTCATGTACTTCTCTGTACCTGGAGGGCTTATAATCTGACAGGCCGATGCAGAAAAGCTTGGCATGGCATTTTTATGCCACTTTTCCCGTGCTGGGCTTGCTCTCTGATGCAGAAAGCAAGCTAGCACCAGGAAAACACCAAAAAAACAACCGTGATAAGCCGCTGCACGCTTGTCATGCAGATCGCTGCATAAGTAATTGCACCCGATGTAAAAAAACTGCACCGAAACTTAGCACAGTTTTTACACTGTCTTAACACGGAATCTTCACATTAGCTTTGGGCAGGCATAAAGATCCAGATGGGAGCAAATGTATCATCTGAGATGAGGTTTGACACTTCACTTCAGATAATCCAGGCATTGGGTAAAGTCCCCAGTGTCATCAGAATACTGTCAGGAGGCCAGTGCCTGCCCCGACATGACCCCTCAACAGAAACCACATCCCCCCCCTTCCACCCACTCACCCAATAAAAAATACTCCCTGGTGGCCCATTGGCCCCTGAAACACCCCACCCCCTTCGGGTACCTCTAAAGTGGAAGCATTGCCCACATGCTCCCGCCCCTGTGACGCCATCTTGAAAAATAGCAGCACCTGGCCCTGCGCGGCGCATCCTGGTGGTGCAGGGACGGGAGCATGTGAGCAACACTCCAGCTCAAGATTAGAGGTACCAGGAGGGGGGTGGGGTTTAGGGGTCACCAGTGATGTTTTTATTGGGTGGGTAGGGGTATCAGGGCTACTGGGTCACCTGGGAGCTTGTTTCTGTTGAGGGGTCATGTCCGTTGAGAGCATTGGCCTTCCCGACAGTATACTAATGGCATTGGAGGCTTTCCCCAATGTCTAGGTCAACTGAGGTGAAGTGTCAAACTTTACCTCAGATGACCGTGTTTCTCTGGGACAACATGGCAAACTTGTGCCAACTTCTGTGCGCATGTGATTGGCTTGCTCTCCCAGTCTAACACTGACCTTTTGCTCACTGCGTAATTGGAATAATGCATTCCAGTGCAGAGTCAGTGTTGAGGTCGCACTATGAAACCCTGCGCAAGAGCTTTGAGCACTGGGCTCTAGTGCAGAGTTTCTGCATCGGCCTGTAGATTTGTACCCGAGGCACTGGAGGGATAAGTGACTTGCCCAAGGCCATAAGGAGTGCAAATGCTGGTCTCTGTGATCTCAGACCGTTGCTCTAACCCCTAGGCTACTCCTCCGTTCCCTGGCACTATCTGGTTAGTGCAGGAGCAATCCAGGGGTGAAGCAAGGACAGTGTCAGTCTATCCGGATAGGTGTCAGGACCGCCCCAGCCCCACCCATGACATGATCTGGCTGGCTGGCTAGTGCCACTGAATATCGGGCTCAACACCCTGCTAGCAGCATAAACTCTTTTGAATATCGGGCCTTATTGTATTTAACGGTCTGTCCATGACATCCCTTTTAGACCGCTTTTTAGCTTCTGCAACACTAACAGAAATATCAGTCAAAGTAAACTTAATGGCTTACATAGGTAAATGAAGAATTCTGTCTGCCTCTTTCTGCACAGCTGTGCACCATTGTCCGTCTTGAGGATATTTAGCTAAAATAAACCAGTTTGTTGTACGTGAATGAACACACAACATTCTTACAGTAATCCAGAGGTTTTGGTGTTAGCCATTTAAGGAGGACCAAGGCAGGAGTATTAGTTGTCCTGGGTGCTTGCATTGTCCACATCCCCTGCGACCGAGAATCTGAAGATTAAACAGAACAATCACCTCCACCATAATCCACCCCCTCCCATAATGGACAAAACACCCCCGTGGAAATAAGAGAGTGGTAGGGCAGCTACAGCTTACGTAGCATGAAACAAGCCAAGGAACCAAAACTGGTGCAGAGCACAGCAAACAGTGGCATGAACAACCCAAGACACTAACACTAGTAGAGGAAAATATGTTTCCTTTTAATTCTTTTATTGGTACTTTTGGTCTTTTATTTCTTCTGAAGGACAAAACAATCCAGTGGAAACGAGAGGGCAGGGGCCTGGAGCTGGCTAGGCCAGTAGTTACAGGAACAGCAGGAGCAGAAGCAGGGAGGGAGAGGAAGAGGAGAATTTGCTCTTTTTTATGTTTTTATGTACGGGGCGAAAAGAACACTCTGGAATAGAGACTGAAAAGCAGCAACTGGAGTGGCAACTGGCGAAGCTGCAGCAAAACCCTCAGAGCAGAATGTGGCTGTGCATTGCTTTGGTGGAGCTATGGACCCAGTCCTCCTCCCAGCTGCATACAAATTCAGGAAACCAAGTAGAGAGAGGCTTGTCTTTACAAACATCAGCTTTTCCACTATCTTTTGCTAACGGTGAACAATGTCATTAAGTACTGGGCACACTGCTTGGTGGGAAGAAAAGAAAACACTTGACAATCTTGACCAGGTCTGGCCAGACTGTCAATCTGTATACTTGATGGGGCCAGCCCATCCACTAGGCTGACTGGGAAGCCACCTAGGGTGGCAGACCCTGGCAGGAGGGCGGCATGATTTTTGAAAGCGGAGGCTTTGTGCCGCCGCTTTTACACTCATAGTAGGCCATGCACTTTGGCCCTCAGGGGCAGGAGCGGCAGGCCATGAGTGTGGTGGCATTAAGGCCTGCGCAGGCGCTGTAGTGCATGGTCTGCCTTGGGCACTAATGCAGCAGCCCACAACTGCCGCTTTAAAATCCATTGAAGGGTCGCACTGCCGCCGCAATGGAGGAGAGTGGCATCATGGCAGTAGAACAGGGGTGGAGTGGCAGGCAGCCTGCCTAGGATGCAGAAATCCTTGGGCCATCCCTAATGCTCGAAGTTAACAAGTCTGTGGACATGGCCTTGGGATCTGCAAGGATCTCTGACACAAAACTTCATGTAGGTATCTGAGTTGCATCATATTGATGCTGGTCTCTGCTACTTATCACTTTAGTCAGGGGTCTCTAATTCCATTCTGGAGGGCCATAAATCAGTCAGGTTTTCAGGATGTCCCTAATGAATATGCATGAGATATATTCGCATGCATTGCTCCCATTGTATTCAAATTAATCTCATGCATATTCATTAGGGACATCCTGAAAACCTGACTGGTTTGCGGCCCTCCAGGACCAGAATTGGAGACCCCAAACTGTAGCTTTGGTCTGTGTCAATAAAGATGGTTCTGTGGTGCCCACAAGGGCCTGGCAAATAAAGGTGGGAGAGGAAGTAGTAGCTGTCCATGCTGCCAGTACCACTTGATGGAGGGTTTTCTCTTTCCCCTTGCTGAATGCCCACAGACCAGTCTCTCTGCCTCTGGTGTTTCCATCCCTCCATCTTAATCACCTTTAATGTCACCTGTCATTCAGTCTCTTTTCCACATACTCACTCATAGAAGCAACCCAGATATTTTACTTGCAATAAAAATCAAACAGGCTAATATTCAAAAGCACTTCTGTGGTCAGCAACGGGTGCTGACTGCGTGTATTTTTCTTCAAAATGCCAGGCAAAACTGGATGCATTTTGGACAGACAACTCAATGGCCATCCAAAAGGTATCTGTTTACAAAAAGGAGTGGCCAGTGTTGTTCCAATGCCAAGACCTAAATTTATCCATATAGCAATAATATTCAGTTGTCTGGGTAAATGTATTAATTTAGGTGGGGCACACAAAACTATAAGCAGGTAATTTATTTGTTTAAGACTGAACGTTCAGTGGTTCTACCTAAACTGAGAGGGCCACTGAGAAATATAGAAGTGGATAAACCATCCATTTTTCTTTATGTGAAGACTGTTCTGCTGAATATTGCACTTGATATTATGTTTAGTCATATTTTATTGCTACTGCTAAATAGCATGTTCTTATGGCCCTAAACCAATCAATTTGTACAACAGGTCATTCTGCCAATTAATACTGAGTATGAAACAATCATAAATAATTTAGTTCCTTGGGCACATATGGATATGACAACTGTCCATCAAGGAACATCCATTTGACGTTAATGGACAAAAGATGCCATATTGGCCAGCTGCAGAAGACTAACTGTTTTGTTGTTGTTGTTTTTTTATTTTTATTTTACACAGCATTCGGTCCTTTAAATCTTTTAATTATGCATGACATAATAATAGAAGTCAGTGCCCTGCGTTCTTAAAATGTCCTGTAAGGTCTGCCTGATTTCTAATTGTTTGGATAATGGCGAGCTATTGAAATGCTATGCATAAGTACAGCTGCACCCATAGGGGATCAGGCCTCTTTACTTTCCACTCTGAATCTAGATAAACATTTGAACAATAAAACTAAGCAGAACATCCTGGGGAGCTCCTGTATAACCAGCAAGCTGTTGCACCACTTAACACAGGAGGGCTCTTAAGAACAAAAACAACACAAAGCACAGCACGTGAAAAGGTAACATTTTCTTCTGTTTGAGCTACGATCAGTCCTTTATAAGCGGGAGAAACTCTCCATGCACCCTTAAAGCAAATTTCAATTGCTATGCTTATGCAAGCAGTAGAGAATATAAATTATTTACCAAGCAAGCTCGTTTCCCCCCCCTTTATTAAAAATAAAGGATGAAATTCTGGCATAATGGGTATGTATCATTTTAGTTGTTCTTTTCCTCTAGATTACGGTTTGACATGAATGGCACATCAATGCGTTTCTCTGACTAATTAGCTCAGAGCACTCCAAATACTTTATATGTGGCGGGTATATTCACAGCGAAACAAGTTCCTGTAACTGAATATTCAAAGGAAGAAAAATTCTTTGGGCTATTCGGGAGCCTTACAATGGTATCACTGACAGATTCAGTTTCAAATAACTTGGCCCCTTTTTTTTTTTAACGCTTCAGAGGTTTAAAAGACTACGGTTATTATCGGTGCTGCTTTGTAACTGTACAACACATGAAAATAGCAGTGTGTTCTAGCAGAGCGATAATGCTGCTGGTTGCGTTCATGCTGCATCACCATCTTGAATTTCAATTCCACAACTGCTTTTCGGTATGCAGGATATTTATTTGCCCTAAGAACAAACCTATTTAAACCCACAATTTTCCTAAGATGCAAGGCCAGATTAGCACTGTAATGGGACCTTGGTATATTAACATTTGTGAGCTCCTATTGTGGACCCCCATTTATTTCTTTTATCAAGACCACCCTTCATAGTCACATTCACTCTTTCCTTGTGGTGGTGCACCCCTCACCCGAGACCTTTGTTCATGACCTCCTCTGCAGGTTGCCACACTTCACATCTCCAGAAGTAACACGAGGAAAAATGTTGTGCCAACAGCAGGTTGTGAGCGAGCATGGGGATGGTGCAAACAGATGTTTGAAGTAGAGTGGCCTAGCGGTTAGAGCGGTAGGCTGAGAACTAGGGGATCTGGGCAACTCATTATCATACTTCACTGGGAGAATCCAAAGTTAAGTTTATCAAATTTTTTGCAGGCAAATCTGGGACACGTCCAATGTGTGGTGGGGCTGGGGGAGGTGGGAGGGGCACCTTAGTTCCAGATTTGAGCAACAAGACATGAAGGAGGAAAGAGTAGTCATTACCTTCCCCCCTTCCCCCCATCTATCCCATTGCAGCAACAATATCACTTCCAAGCAGAAAAATTGACTGAGAAATAGAAACAGTGATGCATTTCCCCTGTGGAGGCAAATTCCGATCAGTGCCCATCCGGCCCATTCAGACATCTAAAATCTGGGCGGCCTGGATTTGCATCTGATTCTGAACCTGTGGGAGCTAGACATCCCCGCGGGATCAGAATTGGGAGCAGCCAGCCTGGACGGGCAGGATGTGCCCTGATTCAGGTCTCCTGGAAGTCCTGGATCTTGTCCGGATAGCTCAGCCAGGCTCCGGCATGGAGCCGTGGTGCTGTTGTGTCCTATTGCCATGGCACTGCGGCTCCATGCTGGAGCCCCAATCTCCAGTATTGCATTCAAAGCCCTTTTCCCTGCCATGCAACCCCTGATCAGGCCTTTCGAGGCTGGGATCGAGCAGCATGGAACCCCCTGCCCCTACTCACCCCCTGCCCCTACTCACCCCCTCTCCCAATCCATTCCTCAGCTGCCACCAACCTGAGATTGTCAGAAAAGTCATTATCACCAAACATTAAACTTCAAAGGGGTACAAGTCCATCTCCAAACACCTTGGAATTCCTGTGTCTACAGTTTTCAGTGTTATTAAGACGTTTTCTGCTGGTGGAACTGTCAAGAACCTCCCAGGATATGGTGGGAAGAGGAAAATTAATCCAAGAAGTCTTCAAAGGTTAGTGTGTACTGTTGGAAAAACACTATGTACAACATCCAAAGAGGTTAAGGCTGACTTGGAGCAATCTGGAGTGGTGGTTTGAACCCGTACCATACGCCACACACTAAATGAAGGACTTCATGAGTGAAGGCAAAGTAGGACCAGACTGCTCAATGACAGACATAAAAAGAAATGCCTGATCTTTACCAAAACCTGCTTTGAGAAACCGCAATCCTTCTGGGAAAATGTTCTGTAGAGAGATGAAACCAAACTTGAGCTCTTCGGCAATGCATGCCAGCAGTACATTTACAGGCGAAGAAATGAAGCTTATAAGGAAAAAAACATCCTTTCTACAGTTAAATATAGTGGAGGTTCCATAATGTTGTGGGGCTGTTTTGCTGCCTCAGGAACGGGAGGCCTGGAATGTATTAAAGGGATCATGAAGTCAGAGGACTACCAAAGTAATTTGGAGTGAAATGTGCTGCCTAGTGTAAGAAAGCTAGGTCTGGGTAAAAGGTCATGGGTCCTCCAGCAGGATGACAGTGACCCAAAGTACAAAAGAATAGTTAAAAAGAAAAAAAAATTGACTATTTTAAAACTGTCCGGCAATGAGTCCTGATCTCAACCCAGTCGAGAACCTTTGGAAAGAGCCGCCATTTGCCATTGGTAAAAGGAATCCTAGAAACATTCATGAGCTGAAACAAATCACAGTTGAAGAGTGGGAGAAACTACCAGCAGACAGATGTATAAAACTTACAGATGACTACAAGAAATGTTTTGAGGTTGTCATCACTGCCAAGGGTTGTACAACGAAATATTAGTGAAGGTTGCCATTAATCCTGTCCAGGTCACATTTTGTTTTTTTTCTTAGAAATTACTATGTCTAAGTTGCACAGATATCTTTTTTTTTTCACTTGTATACCTTTGAGCATACTATCAAAATATTATGATGAAATATAGTTGGAATATTTCTAATTATTTCTCAAGATATTGTACACAACATACCTAAAATGCAAGGGTGCCAATAATGTTGACCAAAACGGTTTATGATCAGCAATTTTATTTTTTAGAATAGCTTCTACCATTTCACCCTGCACTGACTTCAGGCTCCCTACTCCATAATTTCCCAGATCACCCCAAAAGCCCTGCTCCAGTTCGAGTTGCTCCAGATCATCACCACCTAAGATTTCTCGTGAGTGTATGATCCCAACATTCTCTTTAGTAAAGACTGAGACAGAGAATGTATTTGTTCTATTTCCATATTTTTCCTGAGCACTCCTTTTACCACTTGGTGTTGTAGTTGTCCAACTGTACTCCTTTATGGGATTTCTGTTTGTCCGTTTTTATGACCATCAATACTTCCCTCATTAGGATCTGTTTTCTATTTTCTGAAAGATACATTTTGGATTTACAATGTTTCTTTTACCTCACCATTGTCAGTTGTTTTGTCTTCTTGGCTTTTATGAATGCATCGAATGTATTTTATCTGGGCTTCTGAAATGGTATTTTTAAATAATTGCATTCCTTAGGTAACCTTTGACCCTAACAACTATTCCATTTAATTGATGCTAATTCATTTCTTTATTTTAGCCTATTCTCCTAGCAGGATTTGAATGCTGGTTTTCTTAGCTTGCAGATTACTCTTACCAATAAGCCATTTTCTCTTCCATAAACAAATTTTTAGCAGGCCAGAAGTATCTTTTTGTTGTGGACATAAATATTCACCAACCATCATTCTTCACTTGTCTAGCTGCAACATGAAAGCCTATTGGCTCATTAAATGTTTCATAAAGCTAACAGTGGTTATATAACAAATATAATGGGTTTCTATGGTGAATTGATCTAGTAAAATGGAAGTTCATTTGTCTCATTCATGGCCTCTATCTTTCCTATAATGAAGTTGATGAATTTGTGCGTTTGTTATTTGATCATTTTATTTTTCCAGTTAGATTGGTCCTGGTCTCTTCCCTTGGTTGGTTTTCTCTTAAGTCCTTTTTTCTTATTATCGTATTTCTTATTAATGCTTATATTCATTTTTTGATAGATACATTTTGGTTGTCTCTTATTTTTATATGGACTTGTGATTGGCAGAGTCATGTGCATGTTTCAGTAGATTTCTGAGAGTTAGATGTGGATGTGTGAGTAGTATAAGTACATGTAGGGTAGAATATAAAAAACCATTTATTTAGTTATTTACAGTTACATACCACTCATATAAACCAGCATTCAAAGCGGTTTACATAATCCATATAATAAAATAAACCATATAAAAAAAACAATCAGAACCAATTCTACCAACCAACCACCTCCCCACCAACCCCTGGCCAAGATCAACTTCCAACACTACCAAGTTATTCAGAGGAACAAAAAGGTATTTAACTTTTTCTGAAAAGTTCCCCAATCCTACTCTTGTCTTAAAACGTAGTATATGATGGCAGATAAAGACTAGCATGGTCTATCTAGTCTGTCCAGCAAGGTGGCAAGAGTAGGTGCACCTGCCACTCCGTGTACAGTTAACAGTGAACATTGAACTTGTGGCTAGACTAGTAGTCTTGATGAACTATATACAATGAGGCATGACTTGGATGTAGTCAACACTCAGTGGTGGAATGATTAGAGCGGGCGTAAACTTCGGAATGTGTAGATGAGGGTGTGTTTGCAGTATGTGATTGTGGCTATGGTCTGTAAAGTTTAGATATGGTCTTAGGAGGGATCAGGGTTTAAGGACATGTGTGAGTTCCCAAAATGCAATTTAAAAAGATGAGTTTTTAGTTTCTTATGGAATGTGGCAAGATCTTTGACTGCTCTTAGTATATTCGGTAATTTGTTCCATAGAACAGGCGCAAAGTTTGTGAATGTTCTGTGGTTAGTGGCTCGGGTAGATTTATCGAAGTCAGATGGTACTGCTAGTTTGTTTTGTGTGGATTTTCTTTTTAGACGTGTGTCATCTGGTTTGGTGATGAGTGTTGTGAAGTAGGAAGGTGCTGGATCTCTAATGAGTTCGAATGTTGTCATTAGAGTTTTGTAGATTATGCGGCTTTGGATTGGAAGTCAGTGTAAGTTTTATAGAACTAGTGTGATATGATCTGTTATATGAGCCTTCCAGGATATTCTTGCTGCCATGTGCTGGGCCATCTGAAGTTGGTTTATTGTAAGTTTGGGTAGGCCCTATTGTATGCTCTTGCAAAAGTCGAAGTGAGGTGTGATTAGGGCCTGGAGGACTGATCTGAAGTTATGATTTGAGAGTAGGGGTCTTAGCTGTTGTATCATTTTGAGTTTGTAGTAGATTTTATTTGTAGTTGACTTCATATGTGTAGACATGCTGAGTGACTGGTCTAAGATGACCCCTAGGTATTTTATTTCATTTTTTACCAGGAGGTCTTTGACTACTGGGGGTGATGAGAAGTTCTGGTTTCTGGTTATACGAGGTGTGGCAAAAAAGAAACTAGACTGTCCCATAAATGTTTTATTACAAAATCTACAGAGAAATTACACATTATCCCCTTCAAAGTATTCCTCCCCCCCCCCCCCGAGTTCATGCACTTCTGCATTCGCTTCTGCCATGTACAGAAGCACTCGGTAAAGTCCTCCTCCTTGAGGTCCCTCAGCTCCCTTGTGACAGTGGCCTTGATCTCTTCTACAGAGGCAAAATAAGTTCCTTTGAGCACAGTCTTAAGCCTGGGGAAGAGCCAGAAGTCGCCCGGTGAGAGATCTGGGGAATAAGGAGGGTGGTCTAGAGCTGTGATCTGTTTGTTGGCCAAGAACTGCCTCACACTGAGCATGGTGTGTGCGGGCGCATTGTCATGGTAGAGCAGTCACAACTTGTCTCTCCACAGAGCCCGCCTGCTGCGCCAAACCTGGTCATGGAGGTGATTGAGACCTGCTGGTAGAAGTGCTGGTTGACTTTCTGACCCTCAGGCCCAAACTCATGATGGACCACTTCCCTTCTCAAAGAATGCAATCAGCATGACCTTGATCCTTGATTTGGACATGTGCACCTTCTTTGGTCTGGGTGACAGTCAAGTCTTCCGCTGCAAGCTCTGTCTCTTGCTTTCAGGGTCGTACTGGAAGACCCAATTCTCGTCTCCTGTGATGACTCAGCCAACGAACTCTGGATCTTCTCTGATCTTCTCTAGCAAGTCTCGACAAACATTGACCCAGTGCTCCTTCTGGTCGTCCGATAAAACTTGGGCACCATCTTGGCACACACTTTCCGCATCCCCAGCTCCTCCACCAAGATGGTCCGCACTGACTCCCTGTTCAGGTTGAGCTCCTCAGCTAACATCCGCACCGTCAATCTGCAATCACTCTGCACCAGTTGGTTCATTCGTGGCCAATCTTGAAGCATTTGTGCCACTCGAAGACTCACGGCCTTGACATTGCATCTTCTCCATAAGCCTTTTGGAGAAGTTGGAGACACTCAGTTGGGTCCTTCTCCAACTTAACCAGAAATTTCAAGTTGATTCTTTGCTCCATATTTCTACCACCTCCAGTTGCATGACAAAACGATGGAGCAGTGTGCCACAAAAGAACCTGAAAAAGAAAAACAGAGTGAGAGAGATGAAAAATATTATAGCAGAATAATGGTGAGATGTTGCACAGCACAGTGACATAAGCGGTTAGCCAATTGGCATTGAGCCATGGGTGTGGCTGCCACAGTCTTGTTTCTTTTTTGTCACACCTTGTATACATCACCTCTATTTTGCTGAGGTTGATTTGGAGATTATGACTGTTAAGCTACTTTGCTGCTTCCCTGAAACAGTTCAATTTGAGGGGGGTGGGGTTATTGATGTTGAATGGGAAATATAGCATTATATCATCCACATATATGTGGTAATATACATGGAATGTTTTAAAAATGGTGCAAACTGGTTGGCGGTAAATATTGAAAAGAAGAGCCAAAAGGGCAGAGCCTTGCGGCAGATCTTGTTCTTGCTTGTATGGATCTGATGTATGTTGTCCACTTTTGACTTTTTTGTGTTCAGTTTGATAGGTATGTTTGGAACCATTGTAGAATGGTCCCTTTTATCCCTATTTGCTGCTGTGGAGTGGAGGAGTGGCCTAGTGGTTGGGGCAAGGTACTTCAGGCCACAAGGTCAGGGGTTCAAATCCCACTAGAGGACAGCAACCTTGGGCCAGAAGGACTGGGGTTTCTAGTCCCACAGGTGCTCCTTGTGGTCTTGGGCAAGCCACTTAACCCTCCATAGCCCATGTTCCCTGTAAAATAGTTCTCTCCAAGTTATAATGCCCTGTTCAATGTAATTTCAGTTTGTTCAATGTAAACCACACTGATGCAGAATAGTGTGGTATATAAGAGAATGTAAATAAATAAATAAAAATATATTGTGGCTGATGCTATCGAATGTGGCTTTAATATCAAAGAATATAAGGATGAATGCTTGTTTAGTATTTTCTATTCTGTGAATCAGTTTGTCAAATAGGACAAGGAGGAAAGTTTCTATGCCATGGTGTGGCCTGAAGCCATATTGATGTTCGTCTAGGGGAGCATGTGAGTCCACGTGGTCTTGAAGTTGTATATGGACTATTTTCTCAATTAGCTTGGCCATTAGAGGGAGGCTAGATATCTGTCTATAAGATGTGGGATTGTTTTTGTCTAGGGAGTTATTTTTTTTCAAGAAGGGGCGGATAATGGCTTGTTTTAGTAATGGTGGTATGTGTCCTTGTGTCAGAGATGAGTTTACAGTGGAAAGTATAAAGGGTGATAGCTCTGTCTTAGTTGTCTTTATCCAGCTGGCCAGGTATAGGTCTAAGCTGGATGTTGTGGTGTTGATTTTGGATAGTGTGATGCAGAGAGCATCTGGCTAGATCTGCGAGAAAGTTGTCCATGTGTGCTTGATTGTGGGATTGACATCTAGTGGGGGAGTGGTGTTTGTTCTTGGTGGTTTTAGCTTTACCTGCTATTAAGATGTACCTGCTATTCGCCCATCTTTACAGAAAGCAGTGAAATTCAGCCACTATCTGTGTAGTTAAGCAATTTAACTTAGGTCACCAAAAGGATTGTCCCAAATTAAACCCCTTAGCTTTATAGATAATAGTTGCATATATGTAACCACTATCCATACAGCACCTGAATGTGCTGCTCTGTATATATTCATATTCATATTCATTTATTTGATTAACCGCCCTTCAGGAGTAGGCAGAGCGGTGTACAGCAAAAATACATACAGAATGGCATAAGCCATGAGCTTAGAAAGGAAGTTACAATTTATGAAGAGAAAGAGACAGAGACATGAGTAAGAGGGGGGGGGAGAGAAGGAGATGGAGAGGGGCTAGGGGAAGGGGAGGTCAAAGGCAAGGGAGAACAGATAGGTTTTAAGGGAGCGCTTGAAGGTATGTACATGCATCTCCGCTGGTTCAAAGCATAGGGACTTTGACTGTATGTAAGACATTTAAACATGTAAATAGCCATTTTAGAGGGGTTAAATTTACACATTGATGACCACATCATGTTGAAAGCGCAAAAGAGCATGTTGGTAATATCTATGAGAAATCTGGAATGTCAAGAATAGAACATCCAAAAATCGAGGGAGTGGCAGCCATGTCTTCTGAAAGTGCTCTGTCTCCAGTGCTGAAAAATGAATGTCCTAATAACAGGTTCTGGAGGCAGGTCCCACACAGATAGCAAGAATGGCTGCATGCACAGGTATAGGCCATTTTACAAATGTGGACACCCCCAAAATGCATGCCCGCGGAACTGGGTACTTGGATGCTCCAGCCTAGGTAAGTCAGAAGGAGTGCATCTATGTTTGAGATTAGCGCATCCTGCCCTGCCATTTCAGTTATTCATACATAGGTGGCAGGCCAGTAATCTATTTGGAGTATGTATTGTCATGATGTGGGTATTGATAAAGTTGAAAACTTGAAAATAAATCCTGTTTCTTTTAAGAAGCTAGGTGTGCAATTACCTTCAGGCACAGCTAGAGGGAGCAGGAGGGAACATTCAGGAGCTAATGAGCTTGAAAAGCCTAATGACTTGCACCTGGAAATGAACCCGGAAGTCAGGCAGGAAAGATTTCCTTATAAGCCAGAGCTGAATGCTTGCAAGAGGAGCACAGCTACACAGGGAGGTCCAGGTCCAGCTGCCTTAGGGAAAGGCAGTCCAGCAGCATTGTGCAGTGGGAGTAGAAGTGGAGGTAGAGATCCAGGACGGGGTCCAGCTGCCTTGAGGAAGAGGAGCACGGCTACACAGGGGAGCACGGCTTCACCAAGGAAAGAGAAAGAAGAGAAAGAGAAGGACCTGAGAAGGAACAGTGAAGAAATCCTAGAGGAGCAAGCCCACAGGTACAGGGTTTACAAGGGTGAAATCCAGAAGGGCCAGGCTGATTGTGCAGCTCTCCCAAGGAGGTTTGTTAGAGCCAGCTCTGAGGTTAGAGGCTGTGCCACGCCCTGTTCTTCCAGTGTTCCTGACTCCAGAAGAGAGAGAGCTAAGCCAGAAGCCAAAGGGAATGGTTTGGTGAGAAGCTCACAGTCTGAGGAATAATTACCCAGTTTTACCAAGCAAGAGAGGAAAGGCATTTTATAATAAACCTGAGTTCTTACCAAGGGAAGAAAGAGAGTCCAAACCAGGTTTTACTAAACTGCCAAGAAGCACAGCCCTGCCTAATGCTGAGAGGCAGAGACATTGCTACAACAGGAAAGTTGCTGAAAGGAAAAACTCTGTGGAGTCAAGCCAGCAAAGTTCCAGGTATGAAACAGTTATTGATGCTAGTAAATGCATGAAGCATAAAGGCCCTGGGAAAACCAGTCCTCGCTTTACAAGGAAGGAGAAACTAGACTGGTTTAGTAAAATCCCTAAAGCCCTGAGAACAGACCCTTATTTGAGACAAGGCCCCAGAGGCATAGCACACCAACACGAGTCATACAGGGACAGTGTTTGTTCCCCTGGTGATTCTAGTGAGGAAGAATGCATGGAGACAGAATGCATTGACACAGTTTCCCTATCACCACCAGAGCAGATGGAGTGTGACCTGTGCACAGCCTTATGTCAAGAGTCTGTAGTAACTGAGTAAAATAGAAGAGTCTATGAAAATGTTGACGTTTTTGGAATGAACTGAATTCCTGTTTTCTGACCTCTGCATTAATTGTGAAGTGTAACAATTAAGCACATGTCTTGAATACTGGTGACCTTTTGCAAGGAAGGACTTTTCTGTTTCATTATTCATCTTTTAATTTGAACCCTTGCATTGACGGGGAATAAAAGCCTTAATTCCCTCCACTTGGTTTTGTTGCTAAGTTCTTTTAGGCAGCCGGAACTGATAAGAACATTTTACTACGCATATGAACCTTATGTTCCCGGTGGCTCCCTAAATATAATCTTTGCCGTGGATTGCCCATAGGCGAAGGGGGCGCTCCCCACGACAGTATTTACAGTTGATTTCTTCGGCCAGAAAACATTAATTGCTGCAATGTAAGTGCATTTTGCTCTTTCCCCTGGAAGTGTTGCAGCAATGAAACAAACACTTTTTTTGCATCTTATCTGTGGTCAGGAACAGGTATAGGCATGGGCCCCCCTTTCAATTTTTCCCATGTGTATGTTTGTGAAATGGCTCCTCCCGCTGCATGTTGAAATCAATCCCAGTGTGTTCCTGCACTTCCATCTGTCAACAGCCCACTTTTATCAATCATATCTTTTTTACATTGGCCTCACACATGCACGTCTTCCCTTCTAAAGTTGACATAGATTTGCAGATGCCCCTCCCACTACATAAACAGCCTTTTTACAACGTGCCTTTATGTGTCTGAATTTTGTTGCTGAAAGTTTTTTTTTCCCCCTGTTGCTTCACCCAAATTTAGACATTGGGGTAAAAAATCATATTTTCACTAACATGCAAACTTCAGCATTGTCAGCTAATGATGTTTTATTTAGGATTCTGGTAAAATGTACTCACGGGCAGCTGTGCCATAACTAAATGGGTTATACCATAAATGGTCTGCTGTGCTGCAGTAATGTTTAGTGTAGAAAGAGTAAACTTGGTAACTAGTATTAAGTTCATATTTCCAGTGCTGACAGATAAATGTTTACTGTCTGCTGTACAATGACCTAGGATCTGGAATATAGGGCAGCACTATTATTTACTGAGTTATACAAAATTCTAACACTGTAAGTGGCATTTTAGAAGGGACATCTAGAAAGAATCTGGGACATCTAGGACAGACGGGCTCCTTGCAAATTGCAAGACCAGCTACGTGCACAGAGATAGGCCATTTCACAAATGCAGACGTCCCCATATTGCACAGCCTCAGAAATGGGTACATGGCTGTACCAGCAAGGGAATTTAAGAAGAGGGGGGGGGGAGGCGACTATTTTATGAGGCTTGCAGGTCCCAGCTAGCCATTTCTGATACTCAGATGTGAGGCAGCGAGCTTGTAATATGTTTGGAGTTGGTATTTAGGTGTGGGATCTTTCATCCAGGAAATATTAACCATGGCAATAAAAGCATATTATGTTCTTTCCCCTGAAAGAGTTACATCCAAGAAATGAGCTTTTTTCTTTTTTTACCTTATTCATGTTCAGGAGCAGGTATAGGCATGGACATCTCACCAACTAGACATGCCTGTTCTGAAATTGCACCGCGTTGTGCATCTCCCTTGTTCTGCCCCGGCCACATGCTACATTGATATTCTTACATTAAGAATGTCTATATACCGGCTTCTAAAATGGCTCCAGAGATGTCTCCATTTTCTGCACACTCCAGTACTAAAGCATGCCCACACTCACTCAAATGGTACCAGTCCAGAGCAAGGTGTTTCACAACAAAGACTTTTACTGCAGAAGATTATAGGGGCCACTACCTGACACAGCTGAGTTCCGGCACTGCCTTTTGTCAGGGGTTTTGGCCAATTTGTTCCCATTCAGTCTTGCTTGCCAATACCACGGGAACCTGCTGTATCCAGTTCACATGGCTGCAAAAACTGCCAGCCTGCTTGGTATTTCTGAGACAAAACTGCACCTATATTCATCATTTGTAAATAAGTTATGCCCCCGAGTGTTTCCTACATGTTACCCTCAACCTATGTTTTTTACATAAGTTCTCTGTAATTATTATGTTGAGTTATACTGTAAACCGCTTTGATTCTAAAGATAAAGCGGTATAAAAAATGCATTAAATAAATAAACAAGTGGGCTGGCAGTTTTTACAGTAGTGTGAACCAGATACAGTGGATTCCCCATGATATTGACAAGCAAACTGAACAGGAACCAATCGGACAAAAAAACTCTGACAACGCCAGTGCCGAAACATGGCCTTGTCGGGTAGTGGCCCCTATAATCTTCCGCAAGAAAAATCTTTGTTATATACCTCTCTCTGGACTGGTTCTATTTTTTGCACATCCAGGTGCCCATTTTCAGATGTCCAACTCATGAATAAGGCTTCTAAAATACCTCCCCCCCCCCATTTGTATATGAAATAAGGGTTCCAGGGGTGATCCAGGAAATTACAGACCGGTGAGCCTGATATCAGTACCAGACAAAACTGTAGAAACCATTATAGGAACAAAATTACTGAACATCTAGATAGTCATGGTTTAATGGGAGAAAGCCAACATTGATTTTGCCAAGGAAGGTCTTGTCTTTCTAATCTGTTATATTTTTTCTAAGGTATGAATAAACACGTAGACAAAGGTGAGCCGGTTGATATAGTATATCTGGATTTTCAGAAAGCCTTTGACAAGGTCCCTCATGAGAGACTCTTGGCAAAATTAAAAAGTCATGGGATAGGAGACAGTGAACTATTGTGGATCAGGAACTGGTTAAAAGAAAGCAGAGGGTAGGGCTAAATGGCCAATTTCCTCAATGGAGAAAGGTGAATGGTGGAACATGTGCTGGGTCCGCTGCTTTTTAACAAATTTGTAAATGACCTGGAAATGGGAACAACGAGTGTGGTAATCAAATTTACAGATGACACAAAATTCCAAATTGTTAAAACCCAAGAAATTGTGAAAAATTGCAAGAGGACCTTGATAAATTGGAAGACTGCCCTTTCAAATGACAGATGAATTTTAATGTGGACAAGTGCAAAGTTATGCACCTAGGAAAGAAGAACCCAAACTATGGTTAGTCGATGCAAGGTTCCACATTAGGAACCATCACCAGAAAAAAGATTTAGGCATCATTGTGGATAACACGTTGAAACCCTTTGCCAGTGTGCAGTAGCGGCCAAGAAAGCAAATAGAAATCATAAAGAATCATAAGGAAATAGGAATCATAAGGCAAGGAATGGAGAATAAGACAAAGGATATTATATTGCCTCTGTATTGTTCCATGGTGCGACGGCACTTTGACTATTTTGTGCAATTCTGGTCACTGTATCTTAAAAAGGATATAGCAGAATTAGAAAAAGTACAGAGAAGAACCAACAAAATGGTAAAGGGGATGGAACGATACCTCTATGAGGAGAGGTTTAAAAGGTAAAGAGCCAGATTCAGATAGGGGCACGTCAGGGCTGTATGGATGGCCCTAAGCAAGATGTGCTCATTTGGACCCGATTCTGGACCGCGGGAAAATAACATTCAGATGTCCAACTCCAAAATGTTGCTGTGGTAACTAGAATTGTGCCCAAGGACAGCCCAGCGTGCCCCTGATGCCTGCAGGGACATCCTCCCCAAAGGCGCCCCAGACTCCCGCATCCTCAGCCCCCCTTTTCCCCACCTCCCAACTGAAGGCTGGCCTGCCGTGACCTGGATCCGGCAGTGGGGACGCCCCCACACACGGCCCTGGGGGAGATCCCCAGGCCCGATCGCTGGTTTTTTGCTGCTTATTCCACCTTTGAGGTGGAATAAGCAGCACGTCCCCATGGGCCCGACAGGACATTCAGGGCCATGACCTGAATTGGCCCAGTACGTCTTGCTGGGCTAGCCTGCCCCCACTCTGCCCCAATCCTGCCCCTCACCGGCTTTCCCTGTCCTGATGCTCAGAATGTATGGGGAGAGCCAGAGGAGGAATTAGGCCTGGACAGTTTATAGGGCTGCAGTACCCGGTCCCAGAATCGGGCCCTAGGGCTCTTCAAAATGGAAAAGAGACACAAAGAGAAGATATGATAGAGGTTTATAAATTAATGAATGGAATGGAACAGAGAAACATAGAGGGATTGTTTACACCATCAAAAAGTAGAAAGACGGGGATATGCAATGAAGCTACAGTTTAACTCATTTAAGAATAATAAGAGAAAATATTTTTTCACTCAACGCATAATCAAACGCTCAAATTCATTAACGGAGGATGTACTAAAAGTTGTTAGTGTTGCTGGGTTTAAAAAAGATTTGGACAAGTCCCTGGAGGAAAGGTCCATAACCCATTATTAAAGAGGACCCAGAAAATCCACTGCTTGTCCCAATACAAGCATTGTGGAACATGTGTGTCTTTTTGGGAAACTGCCAGATACTTGTGACCTAGATTGGCCACTGTTGGAAACGGGATACTGGGCTTGATGGACCTTGGTCTGACCGAGTATGGCATATCCTATATTTTTATGTTCTTACATACTTTGCCATTGCTTTAGCTTTTTCAAAATTAAATTATAAAGTAGGAAGGCAAAAGCTCATCATTCTAAAATGCATCTATTTATTTTTATGTTTATTTTGATTTTCAATAGGATAAAATCAAAATAAACATAACTCTTACATTTCAGCAAATAGTGGCGACCTACACAGAGCGGTGGGTACACCTCTAAACAAAGGCATGGGGAAGGGCGACCTGCACGGAGCATCAGGTGCATGTGCTCTTGCCGCCTTAGTGGGCAGACTAGATGGACCATGCTGGTCTTTATCTGCCGTCGTATACTATGCTACTATATTTATAAACCACACTGTCAGACAAACCATTCTGTGCGGTGTACAAAGCAGAAACATAAAGTGGTATGGAACATCATCAGCAACCACTCCAAACTCAACCTACCTCCACCAAACCCACTGCTCCATTCAGGTCAGCTCTATTTGTTGAGATTTAAGAGATAGTTAAGTTTATTTTGATTTTATCCTGTTGCTATAAAGGGATCCACTGTGTCTGTCCATCCACCACCCTTTAAGTGAAAATTTGTTACCGGAGGATGTAGTAAAGGCTGTTAGTGTAGCTGGGTTTAAAAAAGGTTTGGACAAGTTCCCGGAGGAAAGGTCCATAAACCATTATTAAGAAGGGACCCAGGATATCAATGCTTGAACCAATACAAGCATTGTGGAACCTGTGTCTCTTGGGAAAACTGCTAGGTACGTATGACCTAGATTGGCCACTGTTGGAAACAGAATACTGGGCTTGATGGACCTTGGCCTGACTCAGTATGGCATATCTTATGTTCTTATGTTCTTAAGTATTTCCTGACATTGCCTTTCGGTTTGCCCTCTTGCAGCTTCATGTTATGCCCTCTAGTTTTACAGCTTCCCCATTTTTGAAAATGGTTTATTTGTTCATTAATACCCTTAAAGCATTTAAAGGTTTGTATCATATCTCCCCTGTCCCTCCTCTCCTCTAGTGTATGCATACTTAGGTCTTCAAGTCTCTTCTCATACGTCTTCTGACACTGGCTCCAAATGATTTTAGTTGCCTTCCTCTGAACTGTTTCCAGTCTTTTTAAATCGTTTGTGACATGTGGTCTCCAAAACTGAACACAATACTCCAAGTGAGGCCTCACCAGCGACTTGTACAGTGATGTTAATACCCCCTCTTATCTGAATGTATATTACTCATTTCCTAACTTAAGTAACTAGTTTGGTTATTTATTTAACATTTCTTTTATACCATTATTCATAATATCATACCGGTTTGCATAGAACTCAACTGTATAGTACATAGAACATTGTGTCAGTACCATGAAACTATGTACATTGTAAATAACAAGATTTAAATGTAATTTGTAACCATTAACAGAGATAACTATATAAATAGTATAAGCTTGGGTTTAATGGGAATGATTTGAATGATAGTTACTATGGATTTATGGGGAAACTTGAGTATGTAATTTACAGGGTGAAAGGAATAAGAGGTTATATCTTGAGATCAGACTCACCTGGGCCCACTGATAAAGACATACATAGATCCATACACACACACACACACACACCTCCAAACACTGACACATCCACAGACATTCTCACATGTACACCAACATACCTACTCCATTCCCTATGCAGCCAACCCCACTCATCTGCCAGACACACATGCACATACAAATAGACCCTATACCCAGGCTTCTCAAACCTATCCTGGGGACTCCATAAGTCAAGTTTTCAGGATTTCGAAAAGAGAATAAGGAATCTGAAGAGTAACTTCAATAAATTTACTGCAACCCAACATAGCTGTGTTTCGGCAATAACGTTCCTGCCTCAGGGGTCATACAGTTTCACAGAATCCTTATAATGCACTTAGAAAATCTGTGTGAATAAAATATCTAATGCCCCACAGAAGTAATTTGTCACAATCTTTATCAAAATTCCATGTCGGATCACAGTAAATAGAATTTATTGAAGTTGCTCTGTGGATTCCTGCTTTTCCCTGTTGTGCTATTCTATTTGGCATGGGGATTTCTCTCTTTGGTTTTATTTATCTACAATGAATATGCATGCAAAAACTATTCACATACCGAGAATCCAGTGTATGCAGATTTATCTCATGCTTATTTTGGATATCCTGAAAACCCTAGACAGTGTGGATTCCCCAGGATGGACTTAGAATACTCTATACAAACACATATACATTCCTACAACACAAACTCCATTCTTGACTTACTCTATTCCCCCTCACCCATATATTTGTACACCACTACCACACAGACCCACAACTCACATACTACCATACTCACATACCCACTATGCACATGACCCACACCCACACTCCACACATAGATATCACTCCATTCATATGCATTCCCTCAAACAACCCACTTAGACCGCACCATGCTCCAAAATAAATCTCCACCAAAAACCAACTCACACCACTCACCCCTTTTACAAATCTATGGGGCTTATTTACTAAACTGAGTAAGCTATTTATGATGGGAATTGCCACATGCAATGGATAGCGTACAAAGAGAGATAAGAGTAGCGCGTGCTTGTTCTGGGCACCAAGGCATAATTTTCTAATACCATGATGACCTGGTTCCCAGGATTTGTTGAGCCCTATAGTAGAAAATAGAAAGTGAGTATACTGCTTTCCAGGGCTCTGCCATCCTGCCACCCCTCCCCCACCCCCATTGCCACTACTGCCAACCCTCTCTGAGGCCTGCAGGGGTGGCAGTGGTTCAGAAACCGAGACTCGGAGCTTACCTTAACTCATTAGCACTGTATTGTGGTTTCTGAACTCTACTATCTGTCTCTTCCACCCCCTCTGACACAGGCTTCCAGTTTATATGAAAGTGTACTTCAGGGTAGTAAACTTTCCAGTGACGTCCACTTCACATGAATGTTTATATAAGTTCAACATTAAGGAGCTGCGGCCATGCAAGATCTGGCAAAGAAGCTCAATGCACACAAATATGAAAATGAGCCCTCAAAAAAATTGCTTCATGAACCCAGTTTTGCTGAGAAAGTGATTACAGCTCAAGAGCGGAGGTTCTTTTTCCAAAAGTTCTAACAAAAAGAGTAGTCTTTGAATGCCGGCATGAAAAAATTAAAGGGACCGCTGGGCTTAATTCCACGTCCTTGTGGTCACCCTACCCCAAGAGGACCTCAACTCCCTGCTGGCCCAGTTGGTCTGACATCTCCCTTCCCAGCCCAACATTGGGCTAAAAGCTTTCAATCTCCCTCATCCCTGAAGCCCTGCCCCTTAACAATGTAATAATGAGGGTCAGCAATTCCTGCCACCCCAGTATTCTTCATTCTCCCCCCCCCCCCCCACCAAGGGGTCTGGGGGATGATGGGGACAGGAGCAGTTTCCACTCTTTCCTGCTCTGTAGTTTATCAGCTTCAAAATGGCTTGAGCCAACCCTTAGCGGTAATCTTGTGGTACTCCTGCTAGGCGTATAATGGCACGTACCCTTATTGATTCTGACAGTGAAAAAACGATGATACTTTGAATATACCTTTTTAGAAAGTTTTACAGTAATGCTTCATATCCTAGAATTGCAGGATGTTTTAAAATGAATTAGGTATTTGAGGCACTTGATATTACAGATAAATTATACATCCTAATTTTAATGTGAACGTACAATGCCATAAATATGATGCTTCAAATTACCCTCTGATCAAAAGACTTTTTCATGGCAGAATTCAAAACTCAGTATTATTCTTTCAGGGGGTGTCAGACAGTTGTGCAGGCATTGTCCAATGTTGCAAGATTTGAGTCAAATCCTAAAACATTTAAGTGAGCAATAACTAAATATGTAATAAATCTGATTTTTAAAAAAGTGAACAGAGAAAATATAACCTGACAGTCAGAGAGTAATCTCATGTATGCAACCTGCAAATCTTATTTGACAAGTGTGGTTTCAGAACCAAAGTCCTATTGTAATGTTTACAGATGGGATATGTTATTGACCTTGGAACTGATGGTCTGCTCACATAACCTGGGCATGCTACACTGCCCTCGGTCTCCTGCCTCTTGCCCTTTGCCCCCCTCCCCCCTCCTATAAGAAAAATGCCTATGACTGTTTCTCGGTACAAAATACCTTTATTAGTGAGAATAAAAGGCCACAGCTTGTAGAACAGTGCCCCCAAATCTTTGCAACATAATAGGCAGTAACATCGTAAAACACCATACCAACAACAACAATCCCCACAGGCACCAGAGCCACCCTACAATATCGTTATCTGCTTCCACCTTAGCCTGCACCGTGGTCTAGCCATAGCTCTTCCCAGCTGCTGACCGCTCCATATCGGCGCCGGGTTATCTTATGCTCTTATTGTTCATTGGCATCAAACTCGGGCAACTGATCCTTGGTACCTGAACTCACATTACCGGACCCAGGCACCCCAGTCTGGTACCTGGGCCTCCCCCATGCTGTGGTACTCTCCCTTTTGTCGGTGAGGTCCCACCTGACTGTGACACACCTCCCTCCCCCCATTCTAAGTCTCATTGCCAAGGGTGTGGAGGGTGGGGCTTATTTCCTGGCCAAAGAAGATGCAGCGCCTTCGACCCTGCCTTATAATCCCGATTCCCCCCGCCCCTTCCCAGATCCCTCCCTCTTCATCAGCCCGGTTATGAGCCATCCCCACCAGGAGTGTCTGGCCTGGCAAATCCCAGGCAATAGGACTTCCCTCTGTCTCCCGTCCCTTGCTCTCCCCGCCTATAACAAAATGGTACGACTCTGTTTTTCGGTACAAAACAGCTTTATTAGTCGAAATAAAAGGCCCCAGCTTGCATAATAGTGCCCCCAAACCTTTGCAACATAATAGGCAGTAACAACATACAACACCATACCAACAACAACAACCCCCTCGGGCAGTGGAGTCACCCCTCCCGGGGGAGTACCACAATATTGTTATCTGCTTCTACCTAAGCCCGCACCGTTGCCTAGCCATAGCTGTCCCCGGCCGCCTGCCGCTCCGTGTCGATGACCAGGTTATCTTATGCTCTTATTGTTCATTGCCACCAAGTCCAGGCACCCCAATCCTTGGTAACTGATCTCCTGTTACCAGGCCCAGGCACCCAATCTGGTACCTGGGCTTCCCCCCCATGCTATGGTACGCCCACTTTTGTCTGTGAGGTCCCGCCACCAGGAGGGTTGTAGCCCAACTCAACCCATCATGAGAACCAAGTCAACCACCCTCCGCAGACCGGCATTGAAGACGTCCAACCCAATATCATTGAGGTGGACCGCATCTTATTTGTACACAGCTGCAGCCCCAGTCACAATGCCCTCGTATTTGATCACCCTCCCCACATGGGCCCTAATGAAGTTCCCTACCTCTGTGTTCAACTTTTTTCTGCACTTCTCAAATCCTTCATGATGAATCACCCCATTCCATTTTTACCGAAGAAGTATATGGGACCAGACGATGCCTGCCCCCAGCTTGGAGTGTATCCATGCTAAGTCCCTCTTGACCTTGATAATCAGGTTAATGCCCTTGGTTGTTACCCTCATTGCTGCTCAACTGCAACATGATGAAGTCTGGGGACTCACTCACTCCCAGCGTGGGCCTCAGCTGGTCCCACAGCATCCCCCACTTGCCTAGCCACTGGATGTTCATGGAATCCTTGGTAAAACAGCTGTTTACCGTAATGACTACTGTCACCAGCTCTCCTTGAACCCCCTATATAAGTGAGTAGAGGTTAAGTGAGTGGGTCTTCCCCACTGAAGCAGCTACTTTACAAATCCTGAAGCGGGGCTTTTTGGGAAATGTAGTCCCTTCACCGAATCAATGAGGAGCAGTTATGGAAAAGTGGTTTAAGCAACCAAAGGATTTTATTTCCCCTCCTGGGGTGGATTTCATCATGAACAAAGTAACACAAACCAGGTATTTACTGGCATAAGGACAAAACAAAGGTTCTTTAACAGAAAAGGCTTACTTCAGCAATAAACAGGTTGATATCTAGCATTCCAACATAACAATGCTGTTTCTTCACAGCTCTCTGCTTCCCAATGCTAGTAGTGCTGTACTTTCTCTTTCAAAACATGCCTTCAGCGTAATGAGATTATTTCATTAGCAAGCGATATCGTACAGTCCATGATATCTTCATCACTATTCACACACTCAGGTTCAAAGTCCATTAACTCTTCCTGGCTAGAAGGAAATGTTTGCAATAGCACTACTGATGCCACGCCCTTTCTAACTGCTTCAGGTTTCACCTGATTTTCCTGAGTTAAATACTGGCTTTTACAAACGTTATCAGCACAGGTATTCTCTTCCCAGCTCCAACCCTCTGGGTAAATACAGTTACTGTAACTATTTTTATACCAGCCTTTTGGCTTACCTTTTAGCCTAGCTGGTGGAGGTTTTCTTTGTGGCTTTGGACTGGCTGTAGGTTCCCAACCTAAGCCTTGCACAGAAGATTTCACTTGCCTTCCTGGCTTCCTTTCACTTCTGTGTTCCCCTGGATACTGCAGGTAATCCACTCTGCCCTTATTATATCTTTCCCTTGGGGTTTCTTTTCTTTTCCTGAAGAAAGACTCTGTCTCACCCTTCCACAGAGACTCTGGCTGTTTCCTGGCACTGCTGTCTTCACCGTAGCTCTCATTAGCTTCCTTATCCAGCACACATGCCTCAGCTCCTACTCCTTCTCCAAACCCTTCTTCTCCTTCTTCTTCCCCTTCTAACTCCATAAGCTCAACTGAACTCTCTTTATCAGGGTGAATTCTAGGGCAGTGCTCAACTCCACCCCCTAGCAGGTGTCCTGCATTAGCTCGTGACTCATTCCCTGAATGGTAGCACGGGCGTTTCTCTTGCTTCTGTGCTTGGTTTCTAAGGTAACCAGGAGCCATGTGCTTTTGTTTACAACTCAGCCCTACTCCTGTTCCTGGCTTTTTAGCCTCTTCTACCGGGCTGGAAGGACCCACTATGTCACACTACCTATTCTCTTCTCCTGGCTCAGAAGATGTAAGAATGGCCCACTATCCAAAACAAAAAGTGGAGGGGGTGGCATGTTAACTTATTGAGCTTCACTGCCTGATATATAGCCTGAACCTGTGGGGGACACCCATCTCCCAATTTCCTGGATCTGTATCCCCAAAACTCAACCCGTATGCCATGGTGGCCACACCTATCCTAAATGAATGGAGGTTCATGCCCACAATACCAAAACCAATGTTAAATAGTACCTGGTGCCACATTGCTTTAAATTGAAATTGTGACAGGCAAGAACCATCATGGTGCCGTAGCAGTGCCTCCCCGTCCCCACAGTTGGGCGCAGCCACAAATATTCCTTCATAGCCCTCACCGGGCACAGGTCGCCGATCCGGATGGCGTGCAGCCACACCATGTTGCCCTTATGGCCTTGGTCAGTTTATGACCCCCCCCCCCCATGCACAGCCCAATCTTTTCTTCTCCAACTGTGACATCTGCCACTAGGAGAGCCGTGCCCATCATGTCTGTTCTAGACCTCGGAATAGCCTTGCTTATCCTGAAGGCTCCAAAGAATGTAATCAGCAGGGTCAACCTGAAGAGGCTCTCCTCAAATCCATCCCTTGCCACCTCCGGTGCCCTCCGGATAACTTTTCTCATCATGTGCAGTGTGACAGGCCTGTGCCTATCCGGCCACGGTGTAGCTTCCCATGATCATCCCTCCATAACCTTTTTCACCATGAATTCCTTCATGGTATCCCTCCACCCCCCAAACTTCAAAAAGAAGGCCACACCGGCCAGCATGAGTTTGGCATGCCTCAGGGAGGTTCCTTCTTCCATCAAACATGTTATGAATTTGAGCAAATGCCCCATTGATACTCCCCATAATGGGCTGAAGCCCCATTGTCTAGTGAAAGTCTGGAGCCTGACCATGCTGGCCGATAAGCCTTCCAGGTGTTAGCAGACAAGGATGCCTTCAGCATTCTCCCAGTGCATCCAAAACTCCACATCTCCGTCAGCATGCAGCTCACAGTGAGGGATGCTGCTGGGGTGAAGAACCCGAAATGGTGAAGCTGAAAGTGAGAAAGAGAGAAGAGTGTGACCTTCCATGTTGATTTCAATGCCTAAAAATGATAAGCACTGAGCTGGGCTTTCTATCTTGTTCACTGCTAATGGGACCTCAGCTCCTCCCTTTACACTGGAAAACCCACAAGTTACTGCCTCAGGACCACTCATCGCTGGTCAGCGGCAGGAAATTGTCCAAGTAATGTATGATATTACCTGTTTCAATTTCTTTCTCCACTATCCATTATAGTGCTGAGCTGAACTCCTTAAAGATTGTGCAGGACAGGGAGCATCCCATAGGAAGGCACTTATCAAAGTAGTATTGGCCCCTAAACAAATGGAAGCCCGATGGGTGGATTGGTAGTAGCTGAAAAGTGGCCTCCACTTCTGTTTTGGCCAACCAAGTCCCACCCCCTGTGCACCCTCAGGAGGCTTAAGGTCTGGTCCAATGATGCATATTTTACTGAGCATGCTGCCTGCTCTAAGTAGTCATTAACTGAATTCCCATCTGGATATGATAAGTGATGTATGAGCCAGAACTCACCTGGTTCCTCTTTGGGACCAGGCTCAAAGGCGACACTATCAGGTCAGGCATTGGCCTGCCTGGGAGGGGGACGGCTACTCTTTCGAGGGCCCACTCCTTGTCACTCTTCTACTGGATTACCCCGCTATTCTCTAAGGCTGATCTCAAGTTACTTGCAGCCCAGGATCCTGTGGGGCCATTATAAGGAATAACAAAACTGTCTATAAACCCGTGAACTAACCAGTCCGCCTTGCGGCAGTCATAACCTACCAAGTTCTGTTGAAGCGTGCCCACTTTGACCGGTGTGGGCGCCCAGCCATATGTTCCTGGCTCAATGCCCACACTGGGACTCCCCTCCCATCTTCTTGCCGCACCTGGCTTGGAGGTGCCCTTTACCGCAGATTGCGCACATGTGCCTGTACTTGCATGTGTTGCCAAATCTACATGCCCCCCATTAAACAATCTGCAAATGCTCCTGCAGAGGCCCAGGGCTGGCAATGGGGGGGCTGTTATATTCCCAACTGCCAAGCTGTTTTCCCCCAAAAAGAACTGGTTCATCCCTGTGTTCTTCAAAGGCCTCTGCAACAGCAAGTTTGTGGCAACCCTGCCACCTTTTGCACCATGGGTCATCAGCCGGATCCAGAGGTCTATGTCCTTCATCTCCCAGCTGAGCCCTTTGTTTCCCATCATGTTCCTGCAGAATTGTTCATCATAATCTAACCACGTGTTGCTGCGATAGACTCTGTAGGCATCGCAAATGCAATCTTTATATTTAAATAAACTCCTGCACTTTTCCAGGTGTCTCTCACCTATCACACTGACTAGTATACGGAAGGCCGCACACCATTTTGCTATTGTCCACAGGATGTTATCCACAATCACAGTTAACATCATTCCGCCTGATCAGCAAGGTGAATAAAAAGTTATATATTGACCTTTCCATATCTTCTCTTTCTGAGCCAGTATTATGTGGCTGTCGAGCATACTAGTGAGACAGATGTACTCAGCCAGCCTTGCCTTGGACACCAGAACCCTGTCCCTTGATTCAGCCCCTGTGCTGGTAACAGTGCCCTGTGTCTCATGTTTGGTTGGGGCCACCTGTGAGCCACTGTCCAAGCCTTTGCTCTGATCCCCTACAGGGAGCATGGGCAGTGGCAGCGCCACCAAGGTTGCATGCTGTATCATGGTGGGCGCGGATGGAAGCAGCACCAGCAGGGCCACGTTCTGTGTCGTGCCCCCCAGGCCTACCTGCTCCGCATTGTGCGGGGAGTTGGCCTTGGCCACCATACAAACCAACTGCTGTAATAAACCCAGAATGCCTATCTTCTCCTCCCCTTCCCCTACCCAGACCGCGCTTCCCCCATACCATACCTGTGCTGCTGCCCTTCTCGCTTCACTATCTGTGCCAGGTACGGCAGGCGGCTGCCCTCCAACCATGTTGTCAGTCCAACCCTCCCTCTCCTGCTCCCCGACGTCTCTCCCTACTTCTGCACTCATCAGCTGTGTCACTCCTGAATCCCCGAAATTTTAGTGAGCAATAACTAAATATGTAGTAAATCTGATTTTTAAAAAGTAAACAGAGAAAACATAACTTGACAGTCAGAGAGTAATCTCATGTATGCAACCTGTAAATCGTATTTGACAAATGTGGTTTCAGGACCAAAGGCCTATTGTCATGCTTACAGTTGAGATGTTATTGACCTTGGCAAGAGAAAATAAACGTGTTACTGGAAACTGATGGCCTGCTCACATTACTGTAAATCACATTAAAACCAAAATCTTTTATCAGAGTTGAAAACATTTCTCGCAATGTTCAATATCTCACATTAGATCTCAATTGGGGCTGGTAGCAGAGATACAATATGCTCCAAAACTATTTATTAAATCTCGAAACCCTGATTCTTCTTGATCTTGGCCTTTTTATTAGGGATGTATATTTGTTAATGCGTATTTGGTTCATTAGCATTCCTTAAAAAATTTAGTGCATGCTTAATCAAGTTAGGAGGAATGGAGCAGGGAGAGCCGATGGGCTGACTCAAACCTACCCAGCACTCAATCCTTCCAGCGATGCCAAAACAGGCCTCCCTCCAGCCCACGTTAATTTGTAGGTATATGTTTGTACAAGCTATTTTTTATGCACTTTAAATTTTTTGGCACCTTAACACAGGGGGATTTTCAACCCAGTCCTCATGATACATTCAGTCAGAGCTCCACAATGAATATGCATGAGAGATGTCAGCATGCACGGCTGCTGCTGCAAGCAAATCTCTCTCATGCATATTCATTATGGATCTCTTGAACACCCAACTGGCTGGCTGTGTCCCAAATACTGGGTTGAGACCCCTGCCTTAATGAATTGAATATGTGCCCACAAATGCACATCCCTAATATAAATTTCCAAAGCGGGTGATGTTTTGCTTCCCTCTGGATCTGCAGAAAGAGAGCATTCCCAAGCATCAAGGCTGTCTCGTACATACCAACCTTACCTCAGCCAGAGCTGGAATAGTGACTGTTGGAACGATCTCAGATTCTTAGAAGGAATGTAAGGCTGGAACAAATCAGATGGCTAGCTGCCCAGCACCACAGTGATCTTTCATCCAACATACTTTGCAGATACAAAATATGCAGGGTAAATCTGCAAAAGGCTGGCACAGAAATTCCAAACTGAAACCACTGCCCCAGATGCATGCCCAGCTTCACCTCTTTCTCCTACAGGAGGTTTCAAAGGGCCTTTCACTGTGGGTAAACACCAGTTTACCTGTGAAGAATTGTTTTGAAAATTGTTCTCTTACTGACTCGGCTTCTTTGCACAGCTGAGGTTTTAAACGTATTCCTCTCACTATTATTACCTCACGTCTTTCCAGTAGCAGTTCAAAGCAAGTTATATTCAGTTACAGTAGAGGTTTCCCTGTTCCAAGAGGGCTGACAATCTAAGGGGTCCTATTACTAAATCCCGGTAAGGCTGTGCACCAAGCGTGCCTTTGTAATGCATGTTAAGTGCAGGGCCTCTGCGGTAACTTTTAGGAGCATGGTCCGCATGTTCCCAGGAGTTAACACGAAACTGCCGCACAGTTAACGTCGATGCATCTAACGATACCCACAGAGTCACTCACACTAATTGCCACATTAACGGTGATCGGACGCTAATGCGCTCTCCACGTCCACACTCTACCCCTAACTCGCCCACTCTCCAAATTAGCATGTGAGTGCCATTTAATGTTCATTTCGGCAGCCAGTAGCTGGCATGTCTGTATGTTAGCGTTCACTGTGGCCAAAAAGGAGCACCAGGGAAATCTGAATGCTGGCCTCACTGCTCCTAGGCTTCTGTTTGAACCACTGGGTTGCCAGCCCTTAATCCTCTCCATTCCCCAGTCCCCTGGCACTGTTAGCTAAGCATTCATGCTTTTTCGTGACAGTTTCTCTGTCGCTTCCTATGGTTTCCACACTATGAGGGAGAAGTGCAAAACTGGCAGCAAGTTTTACACAGAGAACAACAGCAATACAAATGCATACCGGGCTTGTGTGATTGATGGTATTTAATAACATGCCTGCTGATTTTTTACCCTTTTCCTTTGGAAAGCTCTTGGCAAATTAGAGGCACTGCAGTATCTGGAAATGTGACACATTAGAGTAATGCTGTACCATAAGGATATGCATTGCTCGCCACAGCAGCATGGTAGTTTGCATCACAATTAATGTGAAATCTTGCAGAGTGAACTAATGGTTGCAGGCAGCCTAAAGCCGAAGAGTTTCATGACGATCTTTAGGGTGATCCGTGACTCTGCTTTCACAACTAGAGCACAGAATAAAAAGGAACTCATGCTTATAGATATCAATCAAAGGAAATCAAGATCCAAGGTTCCTAGTTTTAGGTGGCAGATTAGGGAGGCGGCAAATTCTACAGTAGGTTTTCCAACATTTTGCAGCAATTACGGTAGATGATACATTTGCATATTATTTTCTAATTTTAACACTCACGGAGAGCAATTCTATAGCAGAGCATCAAGGTTGGGAGGCCAAGTAGATCCCATATTAAGCCTGTTTTATAAAGACACATAGATGCCTATCTGTCCTTACAAAATACCAGCCCAAAACTTGCAGAAATTGAAGGTAAAAAAGGACCCCTGTATTTAATACCTGATTGGAAGCAGGTGTAAATGTACACATGTATCTTAGAAAACAACATGTGTAAATCATGACTCCACCCATGCTGTACCCAAAATCTATCTAAGAACATGCCTATATCCAAGTCACAAAGTGCGCAGCTACTTATCATAAGCGGATAATTTCATAAAAGCCTTTTACACGGGAATATCAGCCCATATATGCAAAAGAGCTCTCATAAAATGACCTCCATTTTTCTTGAAAAAACAGTTCTTATGCACAATCATTCACACTGTGCTTAAACTCGATTTAAACTTTAATCAGACAGTACCAAATCTGGTATTATCCTCCTACTCATGACCTTACCTAGCTCTGTGCGAGCGGTGCGGCCGCACAGGGCGCAGAGGCTTAAGGGATGCATTTCAGCTGTCTGCCGTTGCCTGCCGCTGCCACTTTTTCTTCTCTCAGCGGCGGCAGGCAATGGCAGAAAACTGAAATGCACCCCTTAAGCCTTCTCACGGCACGCTAAGCAGATCCGGTCCCTCCGTCCTCTGACACGGCATCAGAGCAGGGAGGGACAGATCTGCTTAGCGCGCCGGCGACTTACACATCGGGTGTGCCTCTTCTCTCCTGCCCCCATCCAGAAAGTAGCTAGATGGAGGTGCGGGGGAGGGGAGCACGCCCGATGTGCAAGTCGCACAGGGCGTGATTCACCCTCGGTACGGCCCTGCTCCTACTATCCTCATAAAAGCTAATAATAAAGATCTGCAACTGAAGCATCACATGTATCAAGCATCACCTGCCCTCTGAAGACCCACCCTGAATGGTCCTGTCGATGTGTCTAACTAAGTAATGTCTATGTCCACGTACCTTGTATTTGTATGCCCTGGTTTGATTATTGTTAATTTCTTTTGATTTGTTATGATTTGTTGTACATCGTTAACATCTGATGTGTCAAATTTATTATGAATTATGGTTTAGTGTCTTGCTTTGGTCACTGTCTCTTTTCCTTTCCTTTCCTGTATTGAATTTGGCGTTCTTTTCCTGGACTGTAGTGTTAATCACATTTTATTGTACACCGCTCAATGCGCTGCTGTAGCGGTATATCAAATTTTAATAAAGATAAAGATGTATCTTGAATTAAAGTACAGCATGGGCACTGGAGGCAAGTCTGGTTGGCCCTAGAGCTTGTTCATTTTCTGTGTCTGCTCCCAATTTTTGGAATATGCTTCCAGAAGAAGCACATCTGTCCTTTGGGAAGGGTACAAGGACCTGGCATTTAAGCAGTATTATGGTAATTCATAGTCGGTGAAATGTATTATGGGATTTTATTATTATTTCAGACTGTGATGGTGATGGAATTTTATAATGTATTTTGTAAATTGCACTAGACACAAAGGATGATGCGATTCATAAATGTAATTAAATAAAAATAATTATTAGCAATGCATACTTTCTAAGGAAGGTTCTCATCTTCTTTCAAAGTGTATATGTTTATGCACGCTGAAGCTGCATTGAGCATCAGCAGATTCGGTTAAGCAACTAAAATTAATCTGTGAAATTAATTTAAGTTATGAATTAAATATGTCATGAATAGAATGATAAAAACCAAGGTCATCAGGAAAATAAAACAGATTGCACCAAAAATATACACGACATTGCAGATAGACATTTCGAACGGCAACACATTGTGAAATTATTTCATCTTTAAATAAATGCAAAAATTACCATGCAGAAGAGGGCTAGTTCTGTGACCCCAGCTATGACATTTTGGATCCCACAGTGTTCGGTATGCTTAAGGAGGAGCAATGGTTACCTCTACTGTCTGTCGCCACCAGCAGTATGGAGGGCTTTGCTTGAAAGGGCCATCCCTCCTGACCTTGGACTGTAGGACTTGTGCAAACCTCCTGGCCCATTATGATACACTGTCTATGGCAAAAACTGCTGAGGAGAAAAACAGGGGAAAAGACAAGAAATACAATAGACAGAAAATGTAGACTATCATAGCAGGTAAAGACAAAAGGCCTGTCTATAGGAATATGCACGTGGCAAAACGTTTCAGTTCATGTGGTCATTTTTCCCAATTTTTTGATCCTTTTTTTTCAATTCTTTTCCCAAAGTCATTTTAATAACATTTTTGAATGTGTCTTAGAAGTCTTTAATTCATGCAAATTAACTTAAAGAGCATTAATTCATTGATTAATGTCATTAAATCTATTTTGTGTATGTCTAAGGGGCCTGTTTACTAAAGTGCAGTAAACGTTTGCACTTCAAGTTTTGTGAAAAATTTAACATGCAGTAAGTGTAAAGCCTTGCAGTAACTATTAGAGGCATGCCTAGCCTCTGTCCTGCAGGTACTGTACAGGGAAGCTATTTGGCACAAGATACAGATAGCACAGATGCACGTACCAAACTCTCTGCCAATGCTCTTATCACAGCCCCATCTACATACTGCAGTCCTTAGCTTCATTCCCCATAAGCTACAGCATCCTGGCCCTTCCTCCATCAACCTGATCAGTAATAATACCAGCTGGACTTCCCACCCACCTGACCCCTCCCCCCAACACTTACCTGGGGATTGCCTTGTTGGGATAGTGGTGAGGAAGGAACAATTCCCAGGGAAGAGGTGCCTAGTGATTGGGGCAATTTGCCTCAGGCCGGAGGACAAGGGGGTTCAAATCCTGCTGAAGGATAGCAACCTCTGGCAGCAGGGCCTGGGGTTTCTAGTCCCACAGGCACACCTTGGGTAAGCCACTTAACCCTCCATTGCCTCATGTACTAAATTGTATATTGTGAGCATTTGGGGACAAGGGAAATAAATACCACTCCTCAATGTACACCACTTTGACCTGGAAAAAAGTAGTATATAAGCCTAGCTAAATAAATAAATGTCCCTGCCCCTTGCCAGCCCAAGTTTAAAATGTTGGCTCTGACCCCTTGCAGTAGCTTTGCAGTACTACTACCAGGAGTCACATATGCCATTTTGAACCTAGGCCACCAATGGGACAGGAGTGTTTAGGGGATCGCTCCTACCCCTTTCCCACCAAGGAAACCCCTGGTGAGTGCCAAGAGGAGTCAGCTAGATGGGAGGAGGTGATGGACATCTTTCAGAGACAGGAAGGTGGAGGAATCCTGCCAGTATTGCTACTGATTGGGTAGGTGGTAGGAGGGTGGAGTCATGCTGATACTGTTCTGGGTTGGTAAGGGGGAGAGACATCATGCTGGTACTGTTGGGAGGAAAGGATGGATAGGGATCATATATATGTTCAGGGCCATGCTAAGTACATGCCATTAGCATGGAGGCACAATATCTCCTCTCGAGGAGGCACTGTTCCTTTACGCTATCAGCAGCTGTAATAGCACACAGAAAACCTTAAAGCTATAAAGACATTTTTTTTCTCATGAAACTATAAAACTTGTCAAAGATGGCAGTATCCTATTGAGTACTAGTCATTAAAGAAATGTGGCTGACATAATCAAAAGGACTGTGCATCTGACCTGCATTTTGTGTTTGTACACTGTCCATGGATCAAAAGAATGCAAAAGTGGATCTACAAAACAGTGGAACAAACAGCATTTGCAAACTGTATGTGCAGACCATGCCTATTCTCTGTCCAACCACCCCAGTTCCCAACCCACAAGGCACTCGGCAATTAGTGCAGAATTTTTGCCACCCTGATTGCTTTTATACAGAGCAAATTGTCAGAGAAGTAGCACTAAATGAAGACAACTGAAGTGTGAAGATTGGTAGAAGACTCATCAACAACCTTCGTTATGCCGATGATACCATATTACTGCTGAAAATGAAGACAATCTGAAATATTTGCTTCTCAAGATCAAGGAACATAGTCTTAAAATGGGCCTGCACCTTAATGTTAATAAGGCAAAGATCCTGACAACTGGCAAAATCAATAAGTTCATCTAGATAATCAGTAATTGGCTGCAGAGGAGACGGGATCCCGCTGAAGGGAGCTATCCTAGCTGCGGACATTTTCATTGGTGCAGAAAGGCCTTCACAGGTCCTACCTAGATTCATTCCATATCTCATGAGCAATTCTCCACTAGATATGTTACCCCCTGCCTTTTGATTCATGTAGTTTATGTAATTATCTGCCCTTGCCTGAAGCTCTATGTGGGCATACTATTCGTCCTATCTGCAAATGTTTGAGTGAACATTATAGTAGGCTGTCTAATCAAATATTGATAGCCCCTAGGGTTGCTCACTTTGTGGCCAGTCAGCATCATGCAACTCAGTTTCAGTGATCAGGCAGTGTTGGATTGGCATGGGGGGGGATCAATTGAGATATTTAAATTATATTGGGCAGAAATGGATTTTCCAGTTGATATCATTGAAACCAGCTGGTTTGAATAATCAGATTGAGTGGACCTCTGTAGTTCATGATCTGTGATAGAGACTGATTGATGGTTAGTGGTTAGTATGTACACTTATAGGGGAGAAGTGTTGGGGTCTTTATACTCTGGTGCTATTTTTGAAGGAGGACGTCAGCTTAAGGGCTGAACTTTTGATGTGGCTGTTTATGGTGTGAAATAAATTCCCTGAAGCAAGATATGTGAGTCTGAAACATGATGTCATGTCAGATGCTGTGATGAATGTCTTATATATTTTTTTTTTTATAGCATATCTTTATTCAGAAAAAGAAAAAGGTTAAAATACAAAAAACTTACATGGAAAGTATAAGACATATTACAGCTCTCAACAAGCTTCTGTAAACATCCCATTATATGATATAACCCAACGAGATTATCATTAAAACAAAACATAACATACAAACAGAAGCAACGATGTAACAACATAAGCCATGACCAGTCCAGAACCAGTATACGACATCTCCTTTAAGATAGAAAAAGCCATAAAAGCGCTCTAACGCCCTGACCCGATATAACTATTCAAAGCGCTCCATTTCTTTCCCAATTTTCCTGCATAGGGGCATTTGATTGTGTAAAGTTCTTCGTAGCTCTGATGAAGGCATAATAAGTTCCACCACAACTCAAATTGAACCTTATCTAGGCTCTTCCAGTGTTTTAAAATGATTTTCAGAGCTAAGCTTATCATGAGATCCAATAGCTGACTGTCAGGTTTAGACAGCTTGGGACTAATTATCATGGATTTGAAAACAATAATCTGATATGTAAGTGGAACCTGTATGTCTAATATTTTAGACATGCGCTGCCAGACTCTCCTCCAGTACACTTATAACAGGTCACAGTAGAAGAGCATGTGAGATAAAGTTCCAATAGCTGCATTGCAGGACCAGCAACGGTTACCCTCTTGTTTCGCCCATTTCATCTTTCTTTGCGGGGTGAGGTAAGCATGGTGAGCCAAGAAGTATAGGGATTGTGTTAACGATGCAGCTCTAGTGACTCTTATTCGAGAGTCCCAAAAGGAGCTCCACTGTTCCGTATATAAGCAATCTCCTGTATCTTCCAGCCACTCCAATTGCACCTTCGAGCATTCCTTCTCCCCCCTCGAACGGAGCAGTGTTAAGCATTTGGATATGGCCCACGTGCCTTCTTGGATCTCACGCATTTTTAGCAACAGAGGCCACCCTGAAACCATCAGAGCTGGGGATACACCAGCTTTACTCAGACAATACCGAAGCTGACACCATTGGAAGAGGCATGTAGGTTGTAGCCCAAATTCAGCACGGAGTTCTCCAAATGTCTTGAATGTGGTCCCCAACAGTAATTGTCCAAGTGTAATTATGCCGTGATTTATCCAATTCTTCCATCTAATCGGTTTCCCATCTATACAAAATCTGGGATTCATCCACAGCGGCATTTCCATTGAAAAACGGAACCATCTTCAATGCATTTTTCTAAACTCCTACAAGCTTGCTGGGTTGCTCCAACAACCACATTTTGTAGCTTACCCGGCAATTGTGTCATCCCTATCATCATCCAGGTTCGCAGGGGAGCATGTAGAGCTTGTTCAACTTTCAACCATCTGGGTCCAATTTCTTCATCCTCTACTGAGGCCCATTGTGAGCCCTGCCGTAGGAGAGAAGCTTGATGTATCCACTCAACATCGGGGAAATGCACCCCACCTTTGGTTTTGGGCAGTTTAAGCTTCCAGGCGGCAATATGAGGAACTCTGTTTCCCCACAGAAAGGATATCAGCATACCATTGATTTGCTTATAGAAACATGGTGGAAAGAACACAGGTATCATACTAAGAATATAGCTGATCTTGGGGACCAGGACCATTTTTATGGTTTCTAGTCTCCCCCACCAAGTCAAGTGCAGCGGGGTCCATTTAGTAATACAATCACGGACTACTGCCTTACATGTGGTTATATTTTGATGCAGAGTCGCTTGCAGGGTAGAGCAATATACCACCCCCAGGTATTTAAAGGATAACGAGGCCACCTGAAAAGGATAGTCATGTAACTTCTTCTCGGAGATGAAATCGTTCAATGGGATCAGAGTGGTTTTTGAAAGATTTACTTTGTAACCAGATATGGCAGAATAGCTTTGTATAACTTGACAAGGTATCGGGCTGAATAAATAGGAGAAGATCATCGGCTAGCTCTACCCCAATGATATCCTCATGTTGTCTTATCGCTATTGCGAGCAATTCCAAAGCCAGATTAAAAAGAAGTGGAGACAATGGACATCCTTGTCTGGTTCCTCTCTGGAGCTCAAAGGAATCCGATATACCCGCATTGGCTGCAATGCGTGCCGTTGGTTTGCATACAGCAACATTATTCTTTGAAGATACGTCTCTCCGATCCCAAACCATCGCAACGCTCAAAAGAGGAAGGACCACTCTAATCTATCAAATGCCTTCTCGGCATCTAATGAAAGTCCTACAAGAGGATCCGACATCTTCTGCGCTGCTATTAAAACATGAGCCAGAAGTCGCTCATTATCCGTGGTAGATCTACCTTGAACGAAGCCACATTGATCGGCATGTATCAGGTCAGCAAGAAGTGGATTCAGTCGATTGGCAAGCACCTTCGCATAGAGTTTGTAGTCAACATTAAGCAGAGATATGGGTCTATAATTTTCTATTTTCTGTGGGTCTCTTCCTGGCTTCGGATGTATCACTACAGTGGCTTCTGCCAGAGCTCCAACCTCCGGCTTAGTCGCACAGAGTCCATTGTAGTAAATCTGCAACATCGGCGATAGTAAGTGCTGATATTTGTGATATAGCTCCAGTGGGAGACCATCAGGTCCCGAAGCCTTTCCTCGAGCCATCTGTCCAATCGCTCTACGTATCTCTGTTGTGGAGATATCTCTGTCTAATTCCTGAGCTTGATTTGCCAGGAGCTTAGGTCCGGTTATTTTGGAGACAAAATCATCAAAGGCCTCCGCATTACAGTCGACTTCTGACTGGTATAGGGTCTCATAGAAATCTTTACAGCGCCGCAGTATTTGCTCATCTCGAATAAGAATGTCTTCTCCCGCGTCCTGCAAGGCCGCTATCCGTGACATGTTTCTTCGTGCTTTGAGTAAGTTAGATAGCAGAGAACCAGCTCGATTGTTCTCGTGGTAGTAGGTACTTCGTTGAGTGTGTATTGAAGTGTGTGCTTCCTTATATAACATGGTATTATATCGGTATCTTAAACGTTGCAGACGGATCAGAATCATTGGGTCAGCTTTCTTAGCCAGAAGTCGCTCACCGGCTTTTATTTGCACCTCCAACTCTTCCCGCTCTATCTTCTTGTTCTTATTCCGTCGTATTGTATACGTTGTAATATGAGCTCGAAGCGTTGCTTTAAAACCTTCCCACCACCCCCATATGGAAGTGTCTGAAGGGTCATTATGTTGGAGAAAAGTGTCTATGACTGAAGTTATGTAGGAGCTAAAAGCCTCATCCTGTAGTAAGGATTTATCAAAAGTCCACCTATAAGGCAATTTCTGGGACTGTTCCGGCTGTAGAACCAGAGAAACTGCGGCATGATCTGACACTGTTCCAGCGTGAATAGTAGTTGCCGTCACTTGTTGCAGCAGACCAGCCGATATCAGGAAGTAATCAATTCTAGATTGGGTATTATGTGGCATAGAGTAAAACGTATATTCCCGCTCTGTAGGATGTAGGAGCCGCCATGGATCTACGAGGTGTAAGTCTTCTGTAATTCCCTGTAATACGGTATGTGAATTAGGTTTTGCAATTGCTTTATAGGGGGTCCTATCTACCAAGGGGTCTATTATCAAGTTGAAATCTCCTCCCAGGATTATACTTGAGCTGGCCACGTCAGCTAATTCCATAGCAATTCCTTTGTAAAAGCTGGGATCATCAGTTGTTGGTGCATAAATATTCATGAGCGTAATCAGAACCTGGTCTCGTTGCAGCGTAGCTCTAGCCCATCTACCCATGGGGTCTGCTCTTATATCCTTCAAGAGGGAATGTAGATTTTTCCGTATAAGTATTAGGACCCCTCCCTTGCGTCCCACAGCAGGAGATACCACTGCCACCCGATAAACAGGGGATGCTACTTTAAGAGATTCTTTCTCGGACAGATGAGTCTCTTGCAAATATATTATATCAGCTTTCTTCTGCTGGCAGTACGTTAATATTTTCTTTCGTTTTATAGGGTCAGTAATCCCCTTAACGTTCAGCGTGAGCAACTTCAAGTCAGATGCCATCTAGGGTACAAGGCATTATAGCATATAGAACTTTCTTTTCTTTTAGGGTTTTATTCCCCGTCCCTTGAGGTTTCTTCTTTTCAAACAACAGAAATTAATAGCCCACTTGGCTTCAAACAAAAGATAACTATGTAACAAAAGTAGCTTCCTTCAGCTGATAACTTTAAACCAAAGGTAAATAATAAACAGCCTAACTGACTGCTTGGCTTGGAGAGAGGGAGAGAGTTGCAGCTCTGCCACTTGTATACTGGAATTTAAGGTTACACAAATCACATTTACCTTAATGATATCTCTGGCTCTATCACAGAGAAAGAACAGTCCATCAATTCTGTATTTGTTAATACTTCAGAATTCTCATATTCCATTATTTCTTGCTCATTGGTATCTCCACTATCCACTTCCAATGTGGAATAAAAATATGGAAGGCTTGCCTCGTCAGTCAAGAAGTTTCTCTTCCTGTGAGCTGCACTGCCTCTCTGGGGAGTATCACCAAACTCTGAGTGATGTCTTTCAGAGCCCTGCCCCCGCTGGTGCCTCAATGCATAGCTCAGGTCCTGGTTTGACCTGCTAGCTGGGTGATTTTGATAGGGTCCCTGCCGGGTCTGCCCTAGCTTTCCAGGCCCAACTGTGCCTGATTGCAACCGGTGTAACGGTGTTTCCCTAGAAGCTGGGAACTCACCATGAGAAGGGATTTCTTCAGCTTTTCTAAGTAAGTGAAGCCCTCTTCTTTTAACACTTCTATAATCAGGAGACAAGCTATTATTAGCCTCTGAATATCTGGGCTTTATATGGCTATTTCTAAGCCTCCAGGGCCCTTCCCTTTCAAATGGCAAATAGCCCTTGTATCCACTCTTTGCCCCTGTACCTGCTGTTGCAGTCTTCCTGTATTCTTCTTGCTTTCCAAACACATTCACGCTGTCAGGGTGTTGCCTTCTCCCAGAACCACACAGGTCTCTGGACTCTTTCCAACATTCACACCGGCTCCCCTGCTGCCTTTCAGCTTGTGACCTCTGCTGCTTTAATTCCTCTCTCAGGGATTCTCTCCTCGGCTCATCTCTCCAGGATTCCCTCCTTGACTCCTCTCTCCAGGATTCCCTCCTTGGCTCCTCTCTCCAGGATTCCCTATCTCCAAATGTTTGGTAGTCTGTTTTATCTGTGTATTTCCTGACTCCACCTTCCCTCAGGTGCATTCTATTAGGTAAAGCAGACTCCCTTGCTTTGCTCTCTGGGTGTGTCTTTCTGGGCTCTGTGCATGTGTGCTTAGGTTGTCCCTGGCAACCAATAAACATTCTCCTGTTTATTCTGTCACTTTCACCGTGATCATTCACACTGCTCTGCACTTTCTCAGGCTGCCCTATGTCCACCTTGTGACAACATATACATTTCAAGGTGAAAACTACCTCCTGTGCCAAAACGTTACTTCTATAACCCTCCCTCAGCTACCTTTCATTAACATTATTGGTATACTCCGTGCAAAACAGCTTATCAGTTTTCAGAATCAGCATAAGTAGCATAATTTGCTCCCTGACAGTTCAAAAAACAAGATTATATTTCTGTTTCAAACCCATTAAACTACCCAGTAGTAAATGGAAACTGAATAGATTTACCAGACTCAGCCACATGTAAGGGACAGTAGAAAGAGTGCACATAAGATGGAATATGTCCATAAGGACCCAAGCCCTCATCCCCATATCACACTGAACTACGGTATTAAAAGAAAAAAAAAAAGGTCCTACACCCAAGGGTGTGAGTTCTTAGGATTCCATACCACTGTGCTCTTGCAGGAAGGAGCGTAGTTTGCCAGCATCCACAAAATTTCTCGTCGTATTGTGTAGTGTCACCCTCATGGTGCCGGGATAATACAGACCGTACCGTGCTTGTAAGCTCTGCAACATGGGTCTACACGCCAGCAGCTTCCTTCTGCGATCCATAGTTTGTTTACTTAGATCGGGATAGAACGAGACTTTTTGACCTTGGATCAGCAGAGATGGGTTCTTTCTGGCTGCTTGTAATATTTGCATGGCCTGAGCATGACGCAACACTTTCAACACCATAGGTCTAGGGTACCTGACGTTCTCGGCCTTGTGTGTGGGGATGCGGTGCGCTCGCTCCAGTTCAAAAGGTCGAACGAAGGAAAGCTGAAGCACTTCAGGTATAATTTTCTCTAAATAAGCAATCTGGTCGGAACCTTCGGCCCCCTCAGGGACGCCCACTATGCGGATGTTATTGCGGCGTGCACGATTGTTCCGATCTTCAATGGCGTCCTCCATGTGCTTGATGCGTTTAATCAGAGGGCCAACTTGTTTAAGCATTTCTTCATGCTTTTGTACTTGTCCTTCTACCGCAGTTAGGCGCGAGCTCATTTCTGTCATTTTCTCTTTCACTTCGCTCAGATCTTCTTGGATCGCCGACAACGAAGTCGCATTATTGCCTATCATTTCCTTAACATTCTTTAGTTCCATCAATATCTCTCGTAGGCCCTCCGTTGCAGTCTCTTTCTCCGTCGCGGCCATTTTGTGAGGGGATCCAGTTTCAGATTTGGAGCGTTTCGCCGAGGATCCAGTTCCTTGCTGGAATTCCAGCCGTGCTGGTTTGAGAGTCGCCATCCAAAATAATTTGTCTAGATGGGTACCACCAAAGGGATCTCAAAAAAAAATGCCAATTTCGCTACGGATTAATGCAGGATTATGCAGTAGCCTCAGGAGCACTAAATCACACGTCCATTCGGCACCGTGGCGAGCTCTGCCCCAGAATGTCTTATAATTTAATTTTTATGATGTAAATTGTTGGCACTCAGAGATGAGACCTGTGAATGATAAAGCCGGGACCTAAACCTTTGCAGGTATATCCTGATATTTGGTTCCTTCACAAACTTCTGATGGTTTCTCTGTTTGTTTTATTTGAAATAGTTACATAGTTGAAAATTGGTGTATAATAAGTTTATGGAAAGTTTCCTTAAAGAAAATTGGAGTGAGTTTTTTGAGAATTATTAATATTATTATTCTAACTCCTCTTGTAGTGAGATTCAGTGTTTGAAATAAACATTTCCTGGCAATGTCCCGGTTTTCATTCTATCTACTACTATTTCCTTTTTTAATTGATCTTATTTTATTTTATTATTTTATGTATCAAATGTGTATGTATATATAGTCCAAAGCCATTTCACTGGCCATTTCTTTTTTAGGAGGTTGAACTGCAAGGGTGCCAATGTTGACCACAACTGTATTTTGTTTAAAATGGGCAGAAGTGTCATCCCAATACTGTGGTGAGGGCAGAAGCCCGATTGTCAGGGATGAAATGCATTGTTAGCCTCACAAAATCTTGAGACTTGTTCCATATCAGTTGAACTCAAAAGGGGAGGTTTAATATCGGGCAATAGCTGCATGGCAAACTAGGGACGAGAATAGCCTGTTTTCTGCTGGGGGTGGACAATGGAAGGCCTCCAGGAAGAAGGAACCTCGCCACAGGACAGGCTGTAGTTGATCAGGTCAAAGTATAGTGGACCAAAGGTGTCCGAGCACTTTTTAATGAGATGGGGGGGGGGGGGGGAGGGATGCAGTATCAGCTAGAGAATTACATAGACATAAAAAATCCAGGAGCTTTGAGAGATGCAACAGTGAAAGAGGTACAAACTGAGTAAAAGTGCTGGCATGAATACCAGGAAATGCATCAGGAGGGTGCTCAGGATAGACCACCAGCAGGGGAGGGAAGTGGCTACTACCTACCATTGAGTTTCTTTGAAGATTCACCAGCTTAGAAGTTAGGTGAGAAGCATATTAGTCTGGGGAAATATGGGCAATATTGATAATCTGAGGTGATTTTGGGGCCACATAGTTAAGAACAGAGAAGTCTTGCTTTGGAAAATTCTCCTGGTTCCCAATCCTCATAGAGAGAAAAAGGTGAATGGCTTGCTGGATGTACGGGATATACTCAAGTTGAAGTTTTTGGCAAGCAGCTTTGATTTGGGCAGACGTGGATTGCCTCCTTTTCCGTTCAGCTCGATGGACTGGTCATTTTCAATTTCTCAATTTGGAGTTATATCAAACATTATGGGAGCTTCTCCCATAGACCCTTGTTTGGGGGGCATGCATGTCCAAGGCTGCAGTGAGTGCAGCATTCCAGGAGTGGGCCCGTTGGTTTAATCAAGAGGTGGAGAGGTCAGCAGGCCGATTCAGTGCATTGGCAATAAAAATATTCAAGTCAATACTCTTGATTCCCATGTGTCTAGATTCCCATGTGTCTTGATTCCCATGTGTCTAGATTCCCATGTGTCTTGTGTAAAGACACATGGGAATCTATTCAAAAGGGCTTAGCTTAGTTAGCAGGAAAGATGAACAGTTAAAACTGAGGTGGTCTATGGGTGGACCAGGGGGGTTGTCCCAGCAGCTATCTGGTTAGCAGTGATTTTTAGTCACTAACCAAATAGTTAAACTGCATAACGTGAGAACAGGACAATAGTTGTCGTAACTTTTTGTGGTTGTTTCTATCCTATTAATGGCTGAATATTGCTGCTTACCAGCTAGCAATTATGTGTCCGTTGAAACCAGATATGCAGCAATGGATGCCAGATAAGCTCTGACACTGACTATCAATTTTTATTTAAAACAGCGGAGCCTCATTGATGCCTATTCTAGAAAGCAGGTTGCAGGGTTGCATGTCCCACTGGGACGTCAGCCCCGCAATCCACCTAAACACTATTTCCCCACTGGCTCTCCCCATACATCCTGTACTTCAGGATGGGGAGAGCCAGTGGGGGCTGAGCAGGGGCAGGATGCCCAGCAGCACGTACAGGGCCAATTCAAGTCATGGCCCTATACATGCTGCTGGACCTGCCAGGCCATACTGCTTATACCATCTCAGAGGTGGTATAAGCAGTTTTTTGGGGGAAATCGGTGCAGGGACGCCACCCACGGGACCAGTGCTGAGTGCGGGGTGGGGGGCCCTGCCACCACTGTTCCCTCTAAGCTGTGCGCGTGTGCGCGCGCACACACCTCGCCGAGCGAGCGCACATACTTTACAACAGAGCGCACAAAAATTTCAGTTCTGATTCTGATAGAAAACACAGACGTCTTAAAATTTAAAAGTTGTTGTGTATTTACGGTTTTCACAAGTTCTACAATATTTTCTAGTGCAATCAATGTGGTGTACATACTGTATTCTGACGTGTAGTCAAATTTTAAAGTAGATAACTCCGAGTGTCATTATGTGGCGCACAAAACTTTAACCTTCCTTCAAAAGCTGCACAGCTGATATTTTATGCGCACACAGCCTACAGAAAATTAGAGGGAACATTGCCTGCCACCCGATCCAAACTACTGGAGGCCAGCCGTGAGTTGGGTGGCGGGGATATTGGGGGCTGGAGCCACGGCAGTCTGGGGTGCCTGTGGGGAGGACATCCCCACAGGCAGGAGGGGCATGCCGGGCTGTCCTCAGGCCCGAATCTGGCTTCCATGGGAACGTTTTGTTCCCATGGACCAGAATTGGGTCCTAATGGCCCCGTCTTCAGCGGGGACATCCGAATGGCCTGGATGTCCCCCTCCCAGAATGGGGCTATATGTATCTTTTTTTATATACTAACACAAGTCCTGCAGAAATTGGTATAAATCGTAACTCTGCCAGTGTTCCACCCTAAATCCTCCATTGAGCATGCCTACTTACAAGTACACAGCATCTTAGGGTGATGCCTACTTTTAGTCATGACCTGATTTCATAAGAGGCATTTAATACACATAAATCAGCATTTTCCATGAGGAAACGGTTTATAAAATTGACTCCAGAAAGTACGTGTACACACTTCAAACCAGGTAAAAGTTCATGAAAGAATGTTTGTGCTGTTAGGGATAGTTTTGAGGTCCTATTTGATAAAGGCACAATAGCACCTATGTTGCCTTTATAAAATGAGCATAAAATAGATGCTTTTTTGGAAGTTTTACATAGGTATCCTGTTAGGATTATACCATTACCACCAGTATTTTATGCCCACAAACTGGAGCTTATGAAATTGCTTGGGGATACAGATTCATAATCCTAGCACCTCCTTTTACATGGTACAGTGGTGTGCAAAAGTCTGGAATCACTTGTGAGTTTTTCGTTTTTCGTACTTTCTAACTTTTTTTCTTTTAATTTTGCATTAGCCCAGCATATTCATCTTTCTACCACGTTAAAAGGGATACATTTGGCTATTAGAGTTGACTTTTTTGCATTCCTTTCTTCCAATTTAAATACTTTACAGACACTGGGAGATAGCTACTGTGATTTTTGTGGATCCTGCGTCAAACCTGGATTGAGATTATCCAATATGCACACGTTATTTCCGACCAATCAGGAGGCTGGTTTCACTAACCAATCACAATGCAAATATCTAGCCAACAGTGCAGCTATAAAAACATGCGGAATTTTTGAACTTCATATGCTTTCTGGATCGACCATGAAGATGACTCGGACCCTGACGTTGGAGGAGCATGTTCGTGTGTCCTTTATGAGCAAGGAAGGATTTTCAAGCCGTCAGATAGCCAGGAAAGTTGGCTGCAGTCAGAGCGCTGTTGTTAAGATTGTATAGAAGAAAAAAGAAACGGGTTCAGTGGTGGACAAGCCTCGTTCAGGTCGTCCACAACATCATGCCACGACCGCGCACTACGACGCATTTCACTGACTAATCTCAAGTTGACCTCTCCACTTCGAGAGTGGTCAGACAAGAGTGAGGTCAGTGTCAACTCATCAACAGTTCATCGCCGGTGCCTGCAGTTTGGTCTCCGGGTCTGCAAAGCACGGAATAAGCCACTGATGACTGACATACAACGGCGCAACCGGATTGTGTGGGTGAGAAAGCACTCAACCTGGTTGACTGAAATGTGGGAAAAGGTACTATTCAGTGATGAAAGCACCTTCTGCCTGTTTGGTAACCAGGCCCACACCTATGTAAGGAGATTTCCTGGAGAGGAATTCAAGCCTGAGTGTCTCAACCTCACTGTGAAGCATCCTTTGAAGGTCATGGTCTGGGGCTGCATGGCTGCCAGTGGCGTTGGACGTCTTCACTTCATCGATGAAATGGTCAACGGGGCCAAGTACATCACCATACTGCAAAAGTGCATGGTGCCATCAGCACACCAGCTGTTTCCTGGCCAGTTCCTGTTCCAAGATAACAATGCACCCTGCCTTCGCTCCAGACAGGTAATCAGCTGGAAGCAGTGGAACAACATCAGGTCAATGGACTGGCCCGCTCAGGATCCAGATCTGAATCCAATCGAGAACCCATGGCACAAGGTGGCCTTGGAAATATCCAAGAGGCATCTGACATCAAAGCATGAGCTGATTGAGTCACTCATTGCAGCTTGGAACTGCATTGTCACCAATGATCACCTTGTCAGACTGGTTCATTCAATGCCGACAAGGTGCAATCAGGTGATCAAGAACAAAGGGTGGCCCATCAAATACTGAGCCATCAATGACACATAAAAATGGCCTTTTTCAAGGCCACATACATTAATTTGAAGGAAACCTGGCATGCGTCCATAATATTTTAAAGCATACTTACAATAATATATCGTTGGCCAACGATGTACATTACGCAATTTTCACAGAAAATCTATCAACAAGACAACTATGGGGAACAAACTCAGAAACTAAAGGCCAAACCAATACTAAAAGTTGTCCCTAATAGCCAAATCTATCACTTATCATGAGATACACAGAAAAAGCCACTGGGAGGAAAAAGAAATTAAGATATAAGGTCACAAAGTTGAAAAAATGTCAAATTTACAAGTGATTCCAGACTTTTGCACACCACTGTATATGCAGGGGCTTTCTGAGGGGCCACATATGCACCTATTCCTACCAACACATTGCTGTGCAAGCTTACTTTGTATCAGAGCTTTCAGGGATATTATATTACGAAGGCCCAATCATGCATATGTTGCCTTTTCTGCCTGGGTGGCCTTTTACAGAATTAGCTTGAACATTGCTAAAGTGACTCACTTTACTACAAAGTAATACCTAATCGCCACAATGGATCATTTTTTAATAGTCCCACAAATCACCTCCAGTCTCCCACAGTGCTTTAACATCACAGAATAAGATACAAGTTATCAATCAGCTGGCACTTCCTGTACTCTCATATGGCTTTGGGATTGTGGACTGGCCTCTTAAAGATCTTGAAAAACTGGACGAGCAAACAAGAAAACTCTTCCATGCCTATTAAGTAATTTATAAGAATCAGTGTATGCCAAGACTGTACAGACCTGATATTTAGCACGGGTGGCTAGGTGCGAGTACAGCGCCTAGAAATCAGCGCTGAACACTAAACCTGAATATTCAATGCCAGGGTCATATGTGGCCCCAGCATTGAATATCTGGGGTCACTGCATAGCCTCCACAGCTGCAGAAACTAACTGGCTAGTGGTGATATTGAGATGCTGCCGGTTAACTCCTATGGATAAAACTAGGACAGTTTTGCTGCGCCTAGCTTTATCCATGTGTCATGAGCCGAGTAATGGTGCAATATCACTGCTAGCCGGTTAGCAAATGTCACCCCCCACAACACACCCCAGAATGCCCACGACACGCCCCAATGATAAGCGGTTAGCATTGGGGCCAGGGCCGGCCTGTACATTGTGTGGGAATGTTGCCCACACATGCCCGGCACCTCCGGGGAGCCCTGTACCTGACTGGCTACAGAGGGATATGGGGAATCCCAAAGTTCCAGCTGACCTCTGAACAGCCAAGGGAGTAAAGAGCGGCATTTGCCTTCTCTCCCGAAGCTGTGATAAAAAGGAGCCCGCTGGCATGCTACATGCCGGGAGGTCAAATGGGAGCACATCCAAAGTGCCCTGATCTCCCGACACTCATGTTGGCAGGCTTCTTTTTATCACAGCCGTGGGAGAGAAAGCAAATGCTACTGTTTACTACCGTGGCTGTTCAGAAATCAGCTGGGGCTTCAGGCCTCCCTGGCTCCCTTTGCAGTTGGTCAGGCATGGGGCCCCTTCTGGTGTGTGGCAAGGGGAGGACTGAGGGCTATAAGGGAAAATGGGGTCTAGAATGGAATGTGGAGGACTAGGAGCTAGAACGGGAATATGGGGGGGGGCAGGACTGGAAATGGGCTGATGTTGGGGGATGGGGGACTGGGACTGGAAGGGAGTGGATGCTGAGAGGAGCTGGAACTAGAAAGGTTATGAGCTGATGCTGGGGGGAAGACCAGAAGGGGATGGGGCTGGGACTGGTGGGAGAAAAAAAGAAGCTGGGGGAGTGAGGATGGAGTGCGGAACAGATATTTTGTGTGGAAGGGAAGAAAAATCTATGATTGGCTGAATATTGGGAGAGTAAGTAGAGATTGAGGATAGAAGGGTGAAATTTGAGTGGATGAAAAAAGAATAAAGAGAGAAATGGAGGAAAGAGCAAAAGGGAAAAAGCAGATACAGAGAGAATGGAAAAAACTAGAAGAGAGAAAAAGGGACAAATGGACAACAGACAATGGAGAGTTAGCAGAAGACATGAAGAAAGCAGAAGAAAGTGACTAGGGCAATTGCAAATGAAAAATAAAATGCCCAAACTAATTTATTTTAAATTTATTAACTAGAATATGTCAGCTCTGGGAAATGCTCATTGCTAACATTTTGCGTTTTATTTAGTACAAGAGGAAATTAATTTATTGTTCTATTTCTCCAATGTTGTTGTACATTCCAAGTTTGTCTTTTGGGGTTCCTAGTTTAATTAGTGTATTCATATTCCTAATTTGTGATCCCTTGTTCAATGTTTGGTGATGGACTATGTTTTGCATGTGTAACTGAGCTGCATGTAGTTTCTATGTGACAGTCCAACTTGTTCTCTTTCCCCAGCGAGATGTATTGGTATTCTCTGAGATGTATTGGTTTAATATTTGCAGTGTTGGCTTTTTGATAGGTAGGGTTTGGTGCTTTGTGAGTCCTGGTAGTGCTGTTATAATACGCCAGGTTTGCTATGGGTTCTAAATGAGCAGGATGTATAGTATTTCTTAATGTGCCTGGCAGTTGACACTGGAGTATACTAATGTAGAAATGTGGCATTCTCTTTATCCTCATGCCCATGTAAAAGGTATTGGGACCCTCATTAAGAGGCATGTTTACTAAAAGTTAATGTGCATTATCAAATGTTAATGTGTGCTAACTGCAGCACATTAACATTTTATTTCTGTTGGTGCAGTGGCACTTAACGCATGTTAATATTTAGTAAATATGCCCCTAAGTCAAAAGAGGCTTGTGAAGGGCTCCTTTGAAAGCTGCCTAAAATTTTAGATGGGCAACATATACATTTTAAAATAAATTAAATTTATGCAAATGAGGTCCGGTGGTTACACAAATGAGGCCCTGCAAATCGGACAATGTAGCAGTATTAGTAGGAGATATTCAGCAGCACTAGCCATGTTAGCACCATTGAATATCCCATTCAGCGGCATTTACATGGTTTACAGGTCTGTAATAGAACACCACAAAGCTGTCTCAGGGAAGCAATAATCCAAAATCCAAATCAAACCCTGTACTATGCTTTACTCAAATAGTAACAACCAATATTAATCTTATTACAATAATTTCTTTTAGCAGGCAAAAATGACCTCAGGATGGCTAATATCCCTCATACAGTGACAAGTCACTATAGGGAAATAGCAGACGCTTCACATCACAGGTCAAATAGCCTATACCATCCAACCTAATAAATACAACCAATTTTACAAACTTAATACACCCCAAACAATTCACTCAGGAACCTATATCCAGTAATCTTCACAAACATTCACCACATAAATAACACACACCCATTAAAAGCGTCTAACTTGAATAATCATGGCAGTACATCTGGAGTCATCAGTGCAGTCCCAAAGCTGAAAAAACATAACACAGAATTACTCCCATGTAAATATAGGCTCACAAATAAGAGCACACTGTACTTATCTGAAGTAAGCAGCTTAGACAGCACACAGCCTCAACGGGACCAAAACCAACGGCTCTTCAGCACACTGCCCGAAGCCAGCTCAATGAACCAGCCAGAACTTGAGGAAAATCACTTCTCTTTCAGGCTCTAGACTTAAAACTTCAACTCTCCATGCTTGCCCTTGACGCAAGCTTCCGTTTCGCCAAACGGCTTTATCAAAAGGGCTTACAGCAATGGAACAAAAAGCCTAAGTCTAACAAACTTTTCCTCATGTTGAAAACCAGCTTTGGGACTGCACTGATGACTCCAGATGTACTGCCATGATTATTCAAGTTAGACGCTTTTAATGGGTGTGTGTTATTTATGTGGTGAATGTTTGTGAAGATTACTGGATATAGGTTCCTGAGTGAATTGTTTGGGGTGTATTGAGTTTGTAAAATTGGTTGTATTTATTAGGTTGGATGGTATAGGCTATTTGACCTGTGATGTGAAGCGTCTGCTATTTCCCTATAGTGACTTGTCACTGTATGAGGGATATTAGCCATCCTGAGGTCATTTTTGCCTGCTAAAAGAAATTATTGTAATAAGATTAATATTGGTTGTTACTATTTGAGTAAAGCATAGTACAGGGTTTGATTTGGATTTTGGATTACAGGTCTGTAAACTATGTAAATGCCTTTGAATATCGGGCCCTACATTCCTAGAGCTGAAGGAGGACTATGCCTCATTGAGATAGATTACACCTACAGAGCTACTATCATAGACCTCCAGGCCTACCTGACAGCATCATCACATCCAAATACGCAAAAAGTGCTGAAATATGAACGCAAACGTCCAGAATCTGTCTCCATCATCAAACTTGGTCAAGCATTCTGATGACTAGAACAGAACAGAAAAGGGAGCAATAGAATTTGCAAAATGAGAGAAAAACTCTTCAAAGAATTAGATCAGCAAATGAGGAAAAACAAGTGTCAAATGTTCAAATACAGTAGGAAATAAAAAGTGCTACTCCAGGAACCTTTTGTCAATCATGAATTGACACATGAATTGTTAAGGAGAGGTGAACTGAAATCAAAGGATGGGAGATTGATAGCTTCAGCCAAGGTAAGTGGATTATGGACAAGAAAGTTTACAGCGAGCACTGAAAAAATTGGCAAAGCAGACATATGTTGATTCTGTAAGAAAGAGCTGGAAACAGTGACTCACCTCATAATTGGATGTGAAGTTTTGATGGCAGAAAATATCTATGCAGAACAGTACAACAAAGTAGCATGCCTTTTCCATTGGAAACTCTGTAAACACTACAACATCACTGTTCCTGAAAAGCACTAGGATCATGACCCTAAGTGAATTACAGAAAATGAAGAGGTTATGATCACCTGGGATATTCCCATTCGACAGATAAGAAATTGGATGTGAAGAAACGTGACCTAGTGGTAAAGGAGAAAAACACCAGAACGGCATTGATAACAGAGCTGTCTGTTCCAAGTGAATATTTTGTGAATCTCGTGGAGAGGTAGAAGATCCCGAAATAGCAAAAAATGCAGTCAGAGACCAAGAAAAGGTGGCAGAAAGAGACAGAAATATTTCCCATTGTGTTGGGAGCCACAGGCTTGATAAAGAAGAATTTCCAAGCACATCTTGACAAATTACCCATACCTACTACATCTTATGAACTCCAAAAGGAAGCACTCTTTGGCTCGATGCAAGTACTATGCTGAGCATTAGTAGTAAATTTGAGAGACTGAGATCATACTTGGTGAGGTTCATAGCTGTCATGGTATGTGCAAAGCTAACCCATTTGGAGAAACTGCCCCAAGGGAAAATGATGTGTTATTACCACATTATCGCAGCTGATAATGGAGCCTTGGCAATAAAACCTGTACTAAAAATATATTAACATGCATCTCAAAAAAAATTTTACCTGCACATTAAAATGGGAATTAACATATCACAAAATACATTTTACTGACAGCACATTAATAATTATCCTCAGTAGAGTGGGTGCAGTGTTAACTTGGATGGTGGCCAAGCAACAATAGAATGCCCACACTAGCTTCCAGAGTGAAAGGGTCAATTTAGCATTGTAGATGTAATCCTATTCCACATCCTCTTTAAAAGTCATCCAGACACCCCTTCCCACTATAAACCACAAGCCCTCCAATTCAAACTGTTCATCCCTCTCTCCACTGCACAAACAAGAAGATCCTTCCAGCTCTACTCCATCTCACCTTCCATAGGTTAGCCTCTAGAGCAAGGGTGGCCAACTCATATATTTGCATTCACGGTATGCGAATATATCTTATGAATATTCACTAGGGACACCCTGAAAACCAGGCTGGATTGTGGCTCTCCAGGACTGGAGTTGGCAACCCCTGCTCTAGAGGCTGTCTACTTGGCTAGCAAAGGGCCACCGAACAGAATCATTCATAGCTCATCAGTCATGATGGCTAGAGCTCTCTACAATTCGCCCTGCTTGTAAAAAAAAAAAAAAGGAGGGGCTTCCAGAATAGTAGATTGCCATTCTAGAGGTATGACTGGAGGGTTCTGGATAGCCCTTGTAAAGGGCTTTCATATTTTTGAGGAGAAGGCTAGCTTTTGAGGAGAAGGGGGCTTCATCATTTTGTGGAGGCGATTGATGAAAGAGGATAGCCCTGACAATGGCTTGTTCATTTGTGCAGAGGATGTTGAGAGTGGCATTTTGAATTGGGGGGGGGGGGGGGGGCGGGAGGGCTTGAGATCTGCACAGGGAGGGATGCTGTAAGGTTGATGTTTATGGAGCAGCTGTAGAGAATGAAATCCCCTCTGCTAATAAGCCCTTTCATTTCTGACCAGTTAACATGGGAGTTTTCCTAAACAGTGAGCATAGTACAAATTTAACACCTGATGTGAGGAAGATGCTAAATTTTTGGAATTAATGATCTCATGGCAAAGAACAAACGTGGAAGAGCATATAAACTAATTTGCACATAGTGCTTCCGCATTTCCATGCATGCAAGTACTAATTTTAGCATGTTTCTGTTTTATAAGACCCTGATTGAATGTGCATATTAAGCCTGGGTAGGACAGTAAAGAGACTATTCAGGGAATTTGCTGTCCTCCTGTAGCATTTAATCTATGGAGCCGCAGGCTAATATTCAAAAGGAAAATCTGCAGCAAACTTCAGGAAAATGGATATTTCATACCCTGTATCTCTTTGGAAGCAGTTGCAAAAGTACCCACAGGACAGTACACACCGAATTCTCATGATGAAAGCCCTTTGAATACTTTGTTGCCTAGCTCCAAGCCCACTCCTGTTATCCAGCATGCACACTTTTAACCAAGGAACATGAGGGACAATTTTAAAACCCCATTTTCATGAAGGTGAAATGGATATGAATGAAATAAGTTTCCAAAAGTGAGATCTCTTTGGTGCTAATTTGCCCTGAATTTGGTTCAACTGAACTCCTGGCCCATATTTGGAGTATTATTGAACCCAAGTATAAAATCACTGAAAGCATTCATACAAACAGGTCCTCATGGAACCAGTTCACAAGGTCATTTGACAGCCAGTAGTGTCATCAGCTCCTGGCGTGTTCATCACAGGACTTTTATATGATAAACTCCAACAGCTTCCTTAACATGTCATTAACAACATTTATTATTTTGTGTTCTCATGGATCTCATTGGCAAACACTGTAGAAAGTCTTAAATAATTACATACAGATCAGAATCTCCCCCTCCCCTTGAATAGAATTCTGCTGATTTATTATGTGCAAATTGTAGGATTCATCGTTTTCTTATGCCTTGATGAGCTTTATTTATCTGTCCATATTTCTCCTTTTATTTTTTAGGTGTGTGTGCAACATTGACTGTTCTCACATCAGCTTCAATCCAGTCTGTGCTTCTGATGGGATATCCTATGATAATCCATGTCAAATCAAAGAAGCGTCATGCCAGAAACAGGAGAAAATTGAAGTAAAATATTTGGGCCGATGTCAAGGTAAGTCCTGTAGCTAAATTTAGTGCAGATGTTGTTCTACATTTTTTTCACAGAACTTGAGCCGGATTGTTGCTAAGCACCATTCAATTTATAGTAGACCCAATTAAATATGGCATAGAGGTAGGAAAAATTGGGGATGTTCTCTCTCCTATTGGTTCTTTAAATCTTCTCTGTTTTTACCAGTGTCTCACCCATATCTCCATCCATAATTTACTCTTTGCTCTTATTTCTATTTCTTTTTTTCATACATTTCAGTCTTTCATCATCACCACTTCTCCATCTTCTCTTTTCCCATTTGCTGTTTTCAACCTCATATCCTTCCTTCCTTTCTTCCTCATCTTCTCTTCTAACTCACTATCCCATACCCCATCTCTTCCACATGCCTCGTCTCTTGCCACCGTTTCTTTTTTTTACCCCTCCATTGCTCTCCACTCACCATTCCACCTCCATCAGGTATTAGTAGTCTAATAGCATGAGGACACAGTGAAAGTGTATGACCCCAACACTCATTATCCCCCCCCCCCTTTTCCATGTATTTCCTGTTTACAAAGGAAGTGCACAATAATGGGGGGTGTAATGTGAAACTGGGAGCACATTTTCACCTATCCCTTCCATATTTGAGAACCTCTGGGTTTGTTCATCCTAAGAAAAGTGAACGAGTTGGGGGAATTTGGGGAGAAAAGAAAGCACTGTGAATTTATTTAACACTTTGGAATAATAGTGCTCAAAATTGTCAGGAAGGTATTAATGCATCTTTCGTTCAGATAAGTGCCACTAACAATGTGAACAAAGGAAGATATCTACCTTAGTGACACCTATCTGCTTGAAAGGTGCATCGGTTCAGAAAATTCTGAGCAATGTCAGCCGTCTAGCTTCTTCTCCAAGATTTTTTCTACCCCTTCTTCTCTCCCTCCCTGGTCTCTCTTATTTAGCTCAGGTCTGCTTGCATTTTCTTTCTTTCTCCCTTGCACATGGTGCTAGCTTTGTTCCCCACAGTGATGCATATTCCCCACGAGATCAGCTCCATCCCCTCTTCCTCCCTCTTCACTCCCAACTCTTCCCCTCAACCTCTGTCACCCTTTCTTCCTTTTCTAAGATCTCTGAGGAGGAAATCACCAATCTCCTAAACTCCATCTTCTCCACTGCCATCCCTTCCATCTCTCATATTCTCAACCTACTGCAACTGTTCCTGCAGCCTTCAAGCATGCTGTGGTCACACCTCTCCTCAAGAAACCCTCACTAGACCCTGTCTGTCCTTTTAATTATCAACCCATCTCCCTCCTCTCCTTCATTTCTAAACTACTTGAGCATATGGTTTGCCACCATTCTCTTGCCTTTCTCTGCTCTCAAGCCCTTCTGGATCCATTACAATCTGGCTTTCATGCTTTACATTCTACTGAAACTGCTCTTGCCAAAGTTTCCAGTGACCTGTTCCTGGAAAAATCCAAGGGTTTTTATTTTTTGAGAGGTTTTATTAAGTGTCTTCAACTCAATGCTGACTCCTGGCACCTCAGCAGCCCCTGGAGTTTCTTGGTAAGGTATGACTGAAAGTAGATTGCCAGGCCTTTTCTTCTGAGGCAATGGAGTGTAAAGTGACTTGCCTGAGGTCACAAGGAATACCAGTGGGAATCAAACCCAGATCTTTTGGGTAGTAGGCTATTGCGCTAACCAGTAGGCTACTATTTCTCTGGGAAAGAGCTCTATAATATTGGTGCAAAAAAAGAAAATGCTCTATTACTCGTAGAACGGTTGGACTTTGAAAACTATGAGGGAATATGTAGTGTGTTCTGTGTGCATCCTCTTCTTAAGCGTTCATTTGACATTTTTTTAATAAGAGTGGTTAGGCAAGATGGAACTATGTTCCTCAGCAGCTTAAATGTGATTATCAGAGATTTATATTTAATTCTGCTTTGGATTGGCAACCAGTGCATATTGTACAATATAGTGATGATGTGAACAGTAATGTGAGCTTTCAGAGTTATACGTGCAGCCATGTGTTAAGCCATCTGTAGTTGACAATGCTTGTTTCAAAAATCCATGGAAAATGCTATTACGATAGTCAATGTAGGGGCAGATCATTGCCTGGAGTAAAGATCTGAAGTCATAGTTTGATAGCAGAGGTCTGAACAGTTGGATCATCCTCAATGTATTATAAATGACACTAGTGGTTAATTTTATGTGAGTAGCTAAACTAATAGTGATCTAGGGTAACACCTAGATATTTTGCTTTGTTTTTTACTTCTAGAATAGCGTCCGACATATATATTAGGAGCTGCAATAAAGTTTTGCTTCCTGATAACATATAGAACCTCTGTTTTTTTTATAATTAGTCTTTAGGTTATGGGAAATTAACCATTGTGAAACTTTGCTGAAGCATAATATAATCTGCTTGAGATTAGATTTTGTAATGTCGAAGGTTAGATATAACATTATGTTGTAATAACCAACTTTGAATTTTTGGATGATATTACATATTGGCTGTAGATAGATATTAAACAATAATGCAGAGAGGGCTGAACCTTCTGATATGCCTTGCTGTTGACTATATGGATTAGATGTCTGATTTTAACCTGTTAAGTGCGGTCAGATAGGTAAGATTGAAACCATCGAAGGGTGGTGCCATATATCCGTATTTGCTGAAGTCTTTCGAGCAGAATGCTATGATTAATGGTATCAAAGGCAGAAGCAATGTCCCAAAATATAAGGATGAATGCTTGTTATGAATTATCAATTCCTCTTTTATGAGCTTGTCAAAAAAGGGCTAATAACAGAGACTCAATGCCGTGGTTCAGTCTGAATCCATATTGATGCACATTTAATGGTGCATGTAGATCAATGTGGTCTTATAGTTGGGTATGGATGATTTTTTTCAATTATTTTTGCTAGGAAAGGAAGGCTGGAAATTGGCCTATATGAATTAGGACATGATTTATCCATAGTTATGTTTCAAAACTGGACGGATTATAGCTTGTTTATTTATTTACATTCTCTTATATACCATGCTGATATATATATATACCATAACACAAAAAAGGAAACTCTATCACACTGATATTTTAAAACGCTCCATCAACAAACCACATGCTTTATTCAATATAGTAAAGTCCATAACAGGAGAACCAATCTCAGTCCACCCCCCAATGCCTCAACCACAGGACTATGCAGACTATTTACAATCGAAGATGGTTAAGACCAACGCAAACATAGGCACTAATAATCCCTCCACACCATCCGAAACTTTTCAAGCAACGCCACTATGCAACTTCACCACAGTATCCACTAAAGAGGTCGCGGACATCGTTGCTTCTGTTAATCCCAGCACAGCACCTAATGACCCCTGCCCAGCCAGCTGGATCAAAGAGCTTCGTCATGACATAAGCAACATCCTGGCCAAAATTCTGAACCAGTCCTTCACCACAGGATCATTCCCGCAGAGCCTCAAAAACACCTCTATCAAACCATTACTAAAAAATAGCAAACTAGATCCAGCCAAAGTAGAATCCTTCAGACCAATATCGAGCATCCCCCACCTTGCCAAGATCATTGAGAAAGCCGCCCAACAACAAATCCAGCAACATATCGACACCGAAGCACCATTGGATCCAACCCAACACGGATTCAGAGTAGCACACGGAGTAGACACTGTCCTCACAACCCTGTTTAACGATCTGATCACAGGAATCAACAACATACAACAAGGCTTTGTCCTTATTTTCCTGGACATATCTGCTGCCTTCGACTCAGTGAGTCATGACATACTTCTACAACGCCTGAAAGAAAAGGGGATCCAAAATACAGCTCTAAAATGGTGTGAATCCTACCTATCCAATAGATGGCAGCAAGTCAAGGCTGGCCACTCATCCTCCGAACCATTTCTACAAACACAGGGAGTTCCCCAAGGATCGTCCTTATCTTCATTGATGTTTAACATTTATATGCAGCCGATATGCGACTTAATTCGATCCTTCAACGTAAAATGCCTTGCATACGCTGATGACATCCTCCTTTACATGCCATTCTTGATAGACCAACCAGTGCTCTCCCCAATAATTAATTGCTTCGAAGCAGTAACAGATTGGCTATTATCCCAAAATTTACGGATCAATCACAGCAAAACGGATGTCCTATTTGTCACGAGGAACCTCAAATTCACACCCCCTTCATCTCTACGAGTCAACAATGTAGAGTTGAAATCCAAATCCACAATTCGTTACCTCGGCATCACCCTGGACCAGCACCTGAACATGACAACGCATATAAAAAACATCACAAAGGCAATATACCATAAGATCAGAACTCTACGTCACCTCCGACACTTACTGGACTTCACAGACTACCGAACAACCTTTCAGGCTCTAGTCCTTCCACATGTTGATTTCGCGAATATTATTCTTCATGGCCTTCCACAGTCGACCTTAAACCCGCTCCACTTAGCCTTGAATGCAGCCGCAAGAGTCCTCTCCGGATCATCAAGATCCGACCACATAACACCCATCATGAAGGATTTACATTGGCTACCTCTTCACGCCAGGATCCAATACAAATCACTGGTTATTACCTTCAAAGCCCTAAATAACTACCCCCCTACGCCAATCAGCACGCTAATCCATGGCACCCTAGAAAATAGAAGCAGAAGATCTACTGCACGGAACACGTTAGCAGTCCCCAACCTAATGACTAAATGCACAAAAGCTACCTCCAACAGAGCCTTCTCCTTATTTGCCCCTTTAAACTGGAATGCACTCCCCCATGAAATCCGTGGAATAAAAAGCATCATTCTATTCAGAAAAGCTTTAAAACTCCACCTATTCACAAAATATTACTCAGAAACCTCCAGTGATAGAAGCACATCCAACAACCTGCAAACTTCCCCCATATACCTGCCGCCCCTGCACGTCATCTCCTCAGATAATGGTTAGCTTCACAAAACTAATGCAACACCCATTTACATTAAAGTATTGTACATAGTTTGAGTTAATATGTATTTAGTTCCCCTGGTTTCCTTCCCATGTTCAATTTCCTGTTCTTTGTAAACTCAATGTTTGTATACATTGTAGTATGCTTGTTTGATGTACACCGCGCTGATTTTAATAGCGCGGTATAGAAGCAAATGTTAAATAAATAAAAATAAAATAAATGCTATTCTGCATCAGTGTGGTTTACATTGAACAGGGCATTATAACTTGGAGATAACTATTTTACAGGGAACATGGGCTATGGAGGGTTAAGTGACTTGCTGAAGACCACAAGGAGCACCTGTGGGACTAGAAACCCCAGTCCTTCCGGCCCAAGGTTGCTGTCCTCTAGTGGGCTTTGAACCCCTGACCTTCCGGCCTGAAGTACCTTGCCCCAACCACTAGGCCACTCCTCCACTCCACTTGTTGTATAGCTTCTGATATGTAGCCTTGTGTCAATGACAAATTAACCATGTTAAGAATGACTGGTGTAAGTTCGTGTGGGCTACTTTTAACTAGCTTACTGGGCAAGGGTCAAGACTAGATTTTGTTGTATTGATATTAGATATTCTAGGTTGACCTTTACTCGATCCTTATCCTCCTTGACCTTTCTGATGCTTTTGATACTGTTGACCATCTCCTTCTCCTTGATACCTTGTTCTCGCCTGGTTTTAAGGGCTTTGTGCTATCCTGGTTCTCTTTTTATCTTTCCCACTTTCAATGTTTGTTCTGGTGGATCCTCCTCTACTGCTATCCTGCTCTGTGGTGTACTCCAAGGGTCTCCTTTTTTCCCTCTATACCCAGCCCCTTGGTGCACCCATATCTTCCCATGATTTTCAGTACCATCTTTACGCTGATTACTCTCAGATCTACCTCTCTACACCTGAAATCTCTCTGGCAATCCAGGCCCAAATCTCTGCATGCCTACCTGACATTACTGCCTGGATGTCTCACTGCTGAATGAAACTGAACATGGCCAAAATCGAGCTTCTTAGTTTCCCCCCTAAACCCACCTCCCCCTTCCATCTTTGAGGATAACGCTCTACTTCTCCCTGTTTCTTCGACTTGCAGTCTTGGGGTTGTCTTTGACTTCTCCCTTGCCTTCTCTACACACATCCAATTGATACCTAAAACCTGTAATTTCAGCTAAATTTGCCCCTCCCTTTCTGAACAGACTACTAAGACACTCATCCGCTCTTCAGTGACCTCCCGTCTAGACTATTGCAATCTCCTTCTTGCTGTTCTCCCTCTGAATCATCTCTCTCTCCTTCAATCTGCTCAAAACTCAGCTTTGCAACTAATTTTCCGCCAGCCTCAATATGCTCATATAACCCCTCTTCTCAAGTCACTTCACTGGCTCCCTGTTTCCATATCTAGTTCAAACGTCTCCTACTGATCTACAAGTGCACTCATTCTGTGGCTCCTCACTACCTTTCCTCTCTTACTCTCCCTACACCCCTCCTCAGGAACGCCGCTCTTCTGGCAGATTGCTTCTATCTGTGCCCTTCTCCTTTACTGCCAACTCCAGACTTTGATTCTTTCACCTTGCTACTCCTTATGCCTGGAACAAACTGCCTGAGTTTGTATGGTCGGGCTTCATCTCTGACCCTTTTCAAATCCAGGCTGAAAACCTATCTCTTCGAGGTAGTGTTTGGTTCTTGATCTGCTTAGTCTCCTTACCATTCCCCTAGATGTATCCTTGTTCTCAGCAGTTGTGTTGTCTCTCTTGACTAGATTGTAAGCTCTGAGCAGGGACCGTCTTTTACATGTGTCGTACAGTGCTGCATATACCTTCTATTGCTATACAAATGATCAGCAGCAGTAGTAGTATTATGACTCCTCCTTTCTGTAGTCTGCTGCTCCTCTCCAGTCCTTTCCTCTTTGCCCTCATCTGCTTAGTCCCTATCTTCTCTTGCTTATTCTTTCTAGTTCCTTCCCTGCTTTGATCTCCCCACCTAGCCTTTCCCTTCTTTCTTTTTCTCATCTTTTCTTGCCCTGTTGCATTTTCTCTCCTCCTCCTCTTTTTTTTCCCTCTTGCTGTCTCCTTCTATCTCTTCACCTTAATTATATTCTCACGCTCTTCCAAATTACTTATAGAAAAATAGAGTAATATTGAGTGCAAGCAGAAGGGAAAGATGTGCAGAAAGTGATTTCCTTCTCTTATACTGCTGGTTTCTCTTCAGATGTGCTACTCCAATATTGGAGATCAGGTAGGCTGTGGGCATTTCAGGGAACAAAAATGCAAGGAAGAGACACATTTCTTCCTGTGTCTGCTCCAGCCCTGCCGCAGCCAATCTAGTGGCGATTTGGGGCCTCAGTCTCAGAGTTGGAGCACCACCAACTTAAGTTACCTTTTTCCTCCTCATGCCAAGACCAATGAGGAACATACTGGTACTTCCAGCTTGTGCATAGGATAGGATACAGAATACATCTGAGAACCTTGTCCAGGAATTATTTGCCTCATAATTGTGCTTCTGACAGTTTGACACAAGTACAGGTTTGCCAAATACTTTTAATGTGACACAAATTCCTTTTGCAATCTCTGCAAGAGCATTTGGAACTCGTATTTCTATTAGGGTAGTGGTTCCTAAAGTATGAGCTAGTACCCCAAATATGGTCACATCATCAGTAGGGTGGGGGTCACAGAACAGGGCCGTTCCCCTTCCATGACCTATGTAGTAGCAGTTAGCATAGGGTCTATCAATCAGCCAATGTGCACAGCCCCTGCCCCCCTCCTCTGGGCCTCCCGTTGGACTGGAAGCCCATGCAGAGTAGTGGGATTTGTGACTGCTTACTGAAGCATGGTGTCCTTTGCTGACTGCTGCTGTTTTTGCCACCATTGCTGCTACATGTTTTCGATAGGAGGAGAAGGAGGAAATGGATGAGAGAGGGGATGGGAATAGAGGTCAGCTAGGGTTGTGCTGGATAAAGGTTTAGGAAACACTGTATCAGGCTTTCTCTAAAGAGAGTGTCCTGCAACCATTCTTCAATAGATTTTTCACGGTCTCAGTGGAATAAATTCTGCCCAAGTAACCCCTGTGATGCCCGCTTGCAGCTATTCCTGTATCTTCTGAAGTGACCTTCACCTTTTTAGACACCCTTTAAAAATTGTTGCCTGGGGGCCCATAATTTGAATTTCTGCCACTGCAGGGTCCCTACAGGGCAGCAGACTGAGTGGAACAACTTACTATATTTTTTGCCCTGGAAGCATCTTTGCTTACATTTTCTGTAAAAAAAAAAAAGAATAAAACCAGTCACACAATATAAATGTCTGTCATTCTCATTCAGCTGGCTTCCCGGGGATTTAAATTCACAACATGGCATGATTACATTTGTGCATCAGCCTTCTCCATGCTGATTCAAAACTGTGCCTGTGTGCACGTACAAAATAATAAAGCAGGGTAAACTCTTTAATAAAACCTGCCTCTGGAGAACATTTGTCTTGGCCTCCAATCCAGTATTTCTAAGCACAACTATTTCCCGAAACTACATGTCTTTGGACTGCTAATACAATGTACTCAGAAAACCTCCTTATGTTTGCAGCTGTTGAGAACCAGAATGTTAAAAATCCCTTAAATGTAGGCATGAAAAAATGATTTTAGCAGCTAGTTTAATTACAGATCTTCATATAGTGTACTGATGTCTCCAATCTCAGAATACTAAAACAGGGTTGGTATTCAAAAGACTGATCCACTTATCTCATTTTAACCACATATATGCAATCGGTTAAAATTCTTTCCCCATCTGATTCAAACCTGTACAAAATCATACAGATTTGCCTAACTTGTCTGGGTGAGGTTTTCAAATGTAGGGGCTTATTATAAAGCCACATTAAAACTTGTTAATGTGCTGTTTTGACATTAGTAATTTCTTGCTGGATTTACTCAACTATGACAACTGAGTAACACGATTTAGTAAATCCTGCATTAATACCAGGAACACTGAGAGGCAGATTCTGCATAGATTGTAAATGTCCCATGTGCATATGCAAATCAGGCATGGGTGCAATTGCAACCGCATTCCACGGACGTAGACCTACATGTTTCTGTAATCAGACCAGGGATGTTTTTGCTACGTCCTATCAAACATCCCGGGCACGTTTTCAGGGACAACTCTGCACTTACCGTATTCCGAAAACTTCCATGTCTCCAATTGGTCACGTCTTCACGCTATAAACGTGGATGCCTCTGGTGGCCACGCCTCTTTGGTTTCAATGTGCATCTCCTAAGCTCCTGTTCTCACTGGGAAATGGCTCCAAAGGTTCCCACAAGAAAGTACAATTTCACTGAGGGGGGACTAAACCTCACAGGAGATCCTTGCTGGATGTTCTGATAGGCAATGAGGGCACACAAGTGGGTGCCTACATGAAGTAGCAGCAATGCCTCGCCATGTGGAACTGAGTTCATCAGTAAGGTCCATGTACTGGCTTCTCAGCCTAGGTACCCTCTGATAGGGTAGCCTCCTTGCTGCTCTCCTCCTTTCTCAATCTGCCTCATGCAGCATGGCCATTGCGAACTAGGCATTCATTTCTTCTATGCTTTGCAGATCCCACCACCAGCTCCTTCCGTGCAACCCTCCAACCTTACTGTGCACGCACGCACTCTCACTTGCAGGGATGAATCCTAGAAGACAGCAGAAAATTGGATAAGTGCTGGCCTTGTTCCACTTATCTAGCAGGAATAACGGGCATGTCTAAGGCAAAGGCCAGAAACATGCATGGGGCTTTTTGGAATACAATTTACACGTTTCCGGGGCAGGGCATGCTCCTGTCCCGCCCCTTCCCAGGCACATGCACACATCCCTGTACAAGCAAGATAAATGTCTCTGGGTGTCATGAACTGGAATACGTTCGTAGGCTTTCTAGACACACAAATATCTCCCGTGCATGTGCAAACAGTCTATTGAACTTCTGGAATGACCTTAATAGTGAAAAAGGGGCACAATTAATTTGAGAAAATAAAAGTGCATATGGAAGTGCAAAGTATAGGTGTACTAATTTACCTGTGTTCCCTACATACCTCAGATTTGCAAAGGCAAACTCCATGGACACCTTCCAGGTATATGGGTCCAGTTAACTAGGAGCTTGCAAGCTTCACAGCCAGAATCAATCTTGCCCTCTGAAAAAAATTCCATTAAATTAAATATCTTCACTCTCTACTCCATGGCCTCCCCTTGGCTTTTTATTGCAAAAATTAAGTTATATTAGCTTCAAGCAGAGAGGTGCTTTAATTTTCTATTAAAATATAAAACAGCACAGAATCTTTTGAGAGGCCAAACATTTAAAAAAATGACAAATTTGGATAGCAGAAAGAAATTGTTTCTCCAAAAGCGAACATGTTGGCAACCAATATTATTTTAATTAAATATGATATATCCCTATAATAAAAGGTATAATAAAGGGCAAAATAAAATATATCACTCACATATTAATAGCAACAAGAGCATAGATTGAAAGAATCCCCACAGAAAAGTCTTTCTTTATTCAGGTCACAGCTGTCTTGGAGCACAGAAGTTATCTGACGATACACTGCTCACTGAGAAGTATTGCTTAAATATTTCCTCTCAAACACAACCCTTTTATTGTTCACTCTTTGCCATCAGAGAGTCATGGCACTTTTCAGGAGGGTGATATACTTTCCAAGGTCATTTTTAACATTGCACTATAAATCAAACAGGACAGAGCATTATCTAGAGAGTGTCTCCGTCAGCATCCTTCCTTCAGAACCCAGGAAATGGAAGAGTGATGTGAAAGTACAGTTCTACTGCCTATATCAGGGACAATGACTTATTACTTCAGTTGACTTGTGATTTCAACCATTCTTTCCCCTTCATAAAAGTAGCTAGTAAGTTTTAAGGTATGCATTTATCACAGACAGAATAAGTGTAATGTTAAAAGCTATTTATGAGGATAAAATAGAGGTTTATGTGTGAAAATGACTTGCTATAAAATTGCTAAGGTAAGAACGGAAAAAACTCTTATAGAGACTAATGTACTAAAATGTATTAACAATTTAGCACCCCATACAGGATATATACTGTTGCTTTACCACCCAGTGTATAAGCAAACTGTCAAAATCTTATAACGCACCACTCAATCAATCAATCTTAAGAATACATATAGGTAACAATCGATAGATAGATATGTGAATGACCTCAGTGCAGGGTGCATATGACAGCTATATCAATGCTGGGTTCTGTACAGGGAGAACTATTCCAGTAAACATAGAAACATAGAAAAAAGACAGCAGATAAAGACCATATCAACTACAATAGTCCCCTTTTTTCCTTCTGTTTCTACCATGCTTTTTTGAATTCAGACACTGTCCTCATTTCTACTACCTCCACTGGGAAACTATTCCATGTATCTACCACACTTTCCATAAAGAAATATTTCTGCATATTACTTATGAGTCTATCCCCTTTCACCCTCATCCTATGTCCTCTTAGTGAAGAGTTTGCTTTCAATCAAGAAGCTCTCCTCTTATGCATTTATGCAAGGGAGGTATTTAAACGTCTTTCATATCTCCTCTATCCTGCCTTTCCTCTAACTTATGCCTATTAAGATGTTTAAGTCTGTCCTCATATGCTTTATAATCAAGGCCACTAACCATTTTAGTAGCCACCCTCTGTACCAACTCCATTCTGTTTATATCCTTTTGAAGGTGTGGTCTCCAGAATTGCATACAATATTCCAAATGAGATTGCACCAGAGACTGTTACAGAGGCACCTCCTTTTTTTCTGCTGGCCATTCCTCTCCTTATGCACCCAAGCACCCTTCTGGCTTTTCGCCGTCACCTTTTCTACCTGCAGCTTTAAGATCATCAAAAACGATCACGTCCAGGTCTCACTCTTCTTTCACGGATAGAAGTACTTTGCCTCCTTCACTATGTCGCTCCCTTGGATTTTTGAAACCCAAGTGCATGACCCTGCATTTTTTAGCATTAAATCTCAGCTGCCAAATTCTTGACCATTCTTCAAGCTTAGCTAGATCTCTCCTCATGCTATTTACTCTTTCCTGGGTGTCTACTCTATTGCAGATGTTGGTATCATCCACAATGAGGCAAACCTTACCTGACAGCCCTTCAATAATATCACTAGCAAAGATGCTAAAAATAATTAGACCAAGGACAGATCCCTGCGGCACACCACTGGTAATCTCCTTCTACTCAGAGTGTGCACCATTTACCTGTACCCTTTGTCTCCTCCCACTCAACCAATTTCTAACCCATTCTGTCACTTTAAAGTCCATCCCTAAGGTGCTCAGCTTGTTTATAAGTCACCTGTGTGGAATGGTGTCAAAGGCTTTACTGAAATCTAAGTACAGCACATCTAGGGCTGTCCATCGGAACAACTCTCTGGTCACCCAGTCAAAGAAATCAATCAGATTTGTCTGACAAGACCTACCTCTGGTAAACCCATGCTGCCTTGGATCCTGCAATCCATTGAACCAGAAATCTCACAATTCTCTCTTTTAGCAGCATTTCCAATAATTTAATCACCACAGAGCTTAGACTAATTGGCCTGTAGTTTTCAACCTCATCCTTACTTTCACTTTAGCATAAAGGAAACATATGTGCCTTTCTCCAGTTCTCTGGAACCACTCCTGACTCCAAAGAAGCATTGAAAAGGTCAGTCAGTATATTTGCTACAACATCCCCCAGTTCCTTCAGTATTCTCAGATGTATCTCATCTGGTCCCATTGCTTTGTCTACTTTTGGTTTAGCTAGTTCCTCATGAACAGAGTCTTCTGAAAATCGTTCAAGATCCCCGTCACTTCTGTTCCTATTTGTGGGTGTGTTCTGAGGTTCTGTTCCTGGCCTTTCATCTGTGAACACAGAACAGAAGTATTTGCTAAGCAATTCCACTTTATCCTCATCAGCTTATACATATTCCTCCCTTTCACCCTTGAGTCTGACAGTACCACTTTTGCCCTTCCTCCTCTCACTAACATATCAAAAAAATGTATTTTCCACCCATTTTATTGCAGTGGCTATTTTTTCTTCTTTTTGTATCTTTGCTTTCCTGACTACTTTGCTAGCTTCTCTTATGTTTTTCCAAATATAGATGCCTGTCTTCCTCTCTCTGTGATCGCTTGTATTTTAACAGTAACAGAAATGACATGTGAGGGGGCCATACTGGACCTGGTGCTTACAAACGGGGAGAGTGTTTTTGATGTTATAGTAGATCATCTCGCATTCTGTGATCACTGGATGGTGTGGTTCAGTATTAGGACAAGGGCTGATGTAGTCCATTCAGAAGTGAGAGTCCTAGACATTAGGAAAACTAACTCTGCCAAGATGGGACAATACCTCAAGGAATCATTAGCAGGATTGGATCAGCTTGGGGGATCTAGAAAAACAGTGAGTGAAACTGAAAGGGAATATTTTAAGGGCAACAAATCTTTTTGTTAGGAAAGTAAATAAATGTAAAAGAAAAAGGAGGCCACTATGGTTCTTGAAAGAATTAGCTGAAAAGGCAAAGAAAAAGAGGGTGACCTTCATAAAATACAAGAGATCACAGGAAGAAGACAGTCATCAATATTTTTGAAAAGCTAACAGAAGTTAGTAAAGTAGTCAGGAAAGCAAAGATGCAAATGGAAGAAAAACTGGCCAATGCAGTAAAATGGGGGTAGGGGGGAGATAGGGGACAAAACATTTTTAGAGAGAGGAGGAAGTGTAATAGCAGTATTGTCAGACTGAAGGGTAAAGGGAAGGTATATGTACAATCAGGATAAAGCAGAATTGCTTAACAAATATTTCTGTTCTGTGTCACAGATGAAGGGCAGGAGCAGGACCTCAGAAAACACTAACAAACAGGAATAGAAGTGAGGTGAATCTTGAATGATTTTCAGACAACTGTGTTCGCAAGGAGCTAGCTAAACTAAAAGTAGACAAAGTGATGGGGCCAGAAGGGATGCATCCGAGAATATTGAAGAAACTCCACTGTCTGACCTTTTTAATGCTTCTTTAGATAGGGTGAGGTCCTAGAGGACTGCAGAAGAGTGCATGTGGTCCCTGTATACAACAGCTGAACTAAGAATGAGATTGAGAACTACAGGCCGGTTAGTCTGACCTGTGTGGTGAGTAAATTAATGGGAACTGCTGAAACAGAGGACAGTGGCAGTGTCTGAGGCAGCATTGGTTTACTAGAGGAAGGTCTTGTCAGACAAATCTCATTAATTTATTTGACTGGATGACCAGAGAGTTGGACCGAGGGAGAGTGCTAGATGTGGTATCCTTAGATTTCATTAAAATCTTTGACTATTCCACACAGGAGACTTATAAATAAATTGAATGCCCTATGGATGGACCTTAAAGTGACTGACTGGGTTAGAAATCATTTGAATGGGAGGCAACAAAGGTATAGATAACTGGAGCTCACTCTGAGAAGAAGGACAGATTCAAAGGTTTGCATGCCTCTTTGCAAATAATACCAAAATCTGCAATAGGGTAGACACCCAAGAAGGTGTAGGTGTACAAGACTTGAAGAATGGTCAAGAATATGGCAGCTTTGATTTAACTCAAAAAATGTAGGGTCATGCATATAGAATGCAAAAATCCAAGGGAGTGATATAGTATAGGAAGTGAAATACTTGTATCCACAAAAGAAGAGGGGATCTTGGGGTTATTGATTCGGATGATCTTTAAGGAGGCTAAACAGGTAACAAAGGTAATGGTGAAAGCCAGAAAGATGCTTGATGCATAGAAAGAGGAATAACCTGCAGGAAGAAGGAGGTGAAAGCGCCTCTAAGTTTTGGTGAGACTTCATTTGGAGTATTGTGCTCAATTCTGGAGACCACACCTTCAAAAAGATATAAACAGAATGGAGTCTGTCCAGAGGGAGCTACTAAAATAGTCAGTGATCTTTGCCATATGGCATATGGGGATAGGCTTAAAGATTTCAATGAGGGGACATAGGATGAAGGTGAAAGAAGTAATTTGTAGAAATATTTCTTTCTGGACAGAGCGGTGGATGCATGGAATAGTCTCCCAGTGCAGGTAATAGAGGCAAGGAAGGACTGTATCTGAATTCAAGAAAGCATGGGACAAACACAGAAGTCCTAAAGTAAAGAAAGTTTAGTAGTCAGACTGCATAGGCTGTAGGATCTTTATCTGCCATAATGCTTCTATATGTCTACGAATGCCACCCCATATGGTTCATTCATTGGTCTCCATTAGTTACATTTTTTTTTTTTCATGTGCAATTTTTGCAAAATAAAAACCTTTGAGGACTTCGATAAAACAAGCTGAAAAGTACTGCCAACTCCAGACTTTGTTCATTCCATCTTGCTGCTATGTATTCCTGGGACAAACTACCTGAGTTTGTGCATCAGGCTCCCTCTCTAACCCTATTCAAATCCAGGCTAAAAACCCACCTCTTTGAAGCTGCTTTTGGGTCCCGATATTCCTCATTCTTTTGTCCACTATTTATGTATATGTTTATGTTTATTATCCATTTGATATACTGCAATTCTATATACCATACTCTATTCCCCAGTTTTGCTATATGTTTTGTCTTGATTAGATTGTAAGCTCCAATGAGCAGAGACTGTGTCTTACATCTATATGCACAGCGCTGCGTATGCCTTGTATTTATTTATTTAAAAGCTTTTCTATACCGCGCTCTTTAATATCAGTGCGATTCACAAATAACAGTTTTTGTACAGGGCAGGGAAGATCTACCTTGCACTTACATTGAACAGGAACAGTAACTTGGAGCTGTAACTTGGGGGAACTATGTACATTTTAGACCATCGTAAGATGTAGCTAGGGTGACTATTTACATGTTAGAACATAACCGCACGGTTAAGTCAGGGTCTTATCAATTATTTACAGTACAGTGTTTTAGTATATATACATTCACATATGTCATTGGTTACAGTTTGCGGTGTTGGTAATTACTATCACATATTTGTTATATACACCTTTGATTGACCTTGTTGAATATATCATTGGTTGGGTATGATACTACTAATGATGACTACTAATCATTTGTAGTGCTATACAAATGATTAGTGGTAGTTTTGAAGGAAAGTCCTGAAAAGCGCAGACTGCACTACTATAAACAATGGCTGTGCTGATGTTTGAATTGCTTTACTAAGGTGCTTCAGGCTTGTTCAGGAGAACAGTACAGCTCAATTTCACCAAATCAATTTGCTACCAAAAGTCTCCATTTGTTGGCCTTCTTTAAGGAAGCAAAGAGTACTTATAGATTTAGAAACATAGAAACATGACATCAGAAAACAACCATATGGCCTATCTAGTCTGCTGTATTATAGTCCCTTTATTCCTTCAGAGATTTTCTGTGTTTGTCCTATGCGTTCTTGAATGCAGATACTGTCCTCACGTCTTCTACTTCCACTGGGAAACTATTCCACGCATCTGCCACTCTTTCCGTAAATGAACATTTCTGCATATTACTCCTGAGTCTTTCCCCTTTCACCCTCATCCTGTTAATGGAAAAGTCTGCCTTTTTGCAGATGACATGAAAATTTGCAACAGAGTAGACACTTCTGAGGGAGTGGACAACATGAGGAAAGATCTAAAAATGCTGGATGAATGGTCTACTGCATGGCAGTTAAGATTTAATGCGAAGAAGTGCAGAGTCCTGTACTTGGGATGCTGAAATCCAAAGGAATTGTATGCAATAGAGGGAGAGAGGTTGGTTTGCATGGATCAGGAGAGGGAACTTGGAGTGCTAGGGTCTGAGGATGTCAAGGTGGCGAAACAGTGCTACAAGGTGATAGCCAAAGCCAGAAGGATGCTGGGCTTCATACAGAGAGTAATAACCAGCACAAAGGAGGAGGTATTAATGCCCCTGTACAAGTCATGTGAGGCCTCACTTGGGGTATTGTGCTCAGTTTTGGAGAACATATCTCACAAAGGATATAAAAAAACTTAAAACGGTTCAGAGGAAGACGACCAAAATGATTTGGAGCCCATACCCGAAGACATATGAGAAGAGACTCAAAGACCTAAATATGTATACCCTAGAGGTGTTAAAGGCTTTACTGAAATCTAAGTACACCACATCGCAGTCCAACTCTCTGGTCACCCAGTAAAAGAAATCAATCAGATTTGTCTGACAAGAACTGCCTTTAGTAAATCTGCAAAGGAGCATTAAAAACTGTAATGATATCACTCACAGAATTGACATTCACTCAATTTCTTCATTAAGACCACTTGACTGTAAACAGCTTAACATAAAAATCCATCACCTTTCCAAACATGTTAGAGATAATTCCCTATTGCCAGTTAGCATAGCAGGTAGATGGTCAATGACAAACCATCCTATCTCATTCCAGTATGGCCCCGTAGCTACCAGTAATTTACTAGATGAGCCATAGAATTTCAGGTCGTAATCCTGGACTTAAGACCCAACTTGTTGAACACAACAGCCCAACATGCCTTGCCTACATAAATCTTGACGCATGTGCACACAATCATATAAATAGCCTATTTAGTAAACAATTGGTTACATGCTTCATCTTATAAGTTCTACCAGTGATAGGGCTGATTCACTGTGATAGGGTAAGTGCATATGTCATATCAAACACCTACCACAAGGTGAGTGGTGTCCATTAAAATCAATAATCCATGTTTCATGTTAAAAATATGAATGAATAACTTTATCATGGAGGTTTCTTCCTTAGGTATATAGACAATACATTGACCAGCTTGGAAAATCTCATGGAATGCCAATACATGCTCTTTGCAATAATTACTGCTTGATCCGAGTACTGTATCACACATACTTATTTCTCCATCATCTCACCCTATCATGGTGGACCAACCCTATCTCTAGTAGAACTTATAAGTTGAAGCACATGTTCAGCAGTTTACAGCCAAGAGGTTGTAATGAAGAAACTGAGTGGATGTCATTATGTTCTTTATGTTCCTTTTAAATGTTTCATTTAAATCCAGAAGTGTTGTGTGCTTCCATAAAGAATACCAACAGATGGAGACTTTTGGTAGCAAGTTGATTTGGTGAGGCTGAGCTATACCATTCTCCAGAAGCAGCCTCTGAAGCACCTTGGTGAAACTCGAGTCGAACATCTTACAGCAGTGGAGTCTAACTTTTTCAGGATTCTCCTTCAAAACTAAGTACTTTTCAGCTTGTGATATCAAAACTCTTAAAGGTTTTTATTTGCAAAAATCGCACATGAAAAGAAATAATAGAACTAATTGATATAGTTGTCAAATGTACCCTGCACTGAGGTCTCTCTCATATCTCTACATTGTTACCTGTATGACATTCTTGAGATTGATTAATTGAGTGTTGTGTTATATGATTTAAAACATTTTGCAAGCATTAATGTATGCTACACGCACGCACTGCTAGTCTGTGCAATCCAGCATTTCTAAAGGCAGGTTTTAGGTAGGATGTGGAGAGGGGAATTTAGAGGTCCAAGTCGAGAAGAGGAAAATTCCCATACTATTTTGCAAGAGGCTGTGCAAAACACATTGACTCCCCACATTCAGATGGAACATCTGTTTTTAGAAGCTGCACATGGGCAAAACATTTGTGTTTCTGTGGCCCACATGTGCATAGAAGCGGCTTTTTAAAATCGCTGCTCCATTGCTACATGCACATATGATTGTTGCAGTTATCAGTCCTCCCTCTCCCTCCATATCAACCTCAACCCTCATCCCCCCAACATTAACCCACCCCCAGCCCCCCAAGGAATCAGGAGTTTCCCATCCCCTCAAGGCATCCTATTCTCCCTAAAACTCCCAAGTCAACAGATCCCCCCCCCCTTACCATCCCATCCTCCCATGGCAAGAACCCCCCTCCCCAATTCCTCCCCCCTTGCAAGACACTATCCCACTCTCACAAACCATCCCCTGAGTGTTAGTGGGGTCCCCAGTGTTTAGGGGACCAGGAGCAATCCCCATTTGCTCCCGCTTCTTCAACTTCAGGTTCCTAAATGGCTGCAATGACCCCTAGCGGTAATCTTGCGGTATTTTGCATAACGTCCATGTTAACATGCTAACTTTAATGCTATAAAATGAATGCATTATATATTTAATTTATCATTAACATAGGCCATTATTATGAGCTAATTAACATGCATTGGTAGCCATGAGCTTTAGTACATTGGGCTCATAGACTGGGCTGTATAGAATTGAAAATACAATGTTCTTCCAGGAAAAAAGTACCTGCACCAAAATGAAGGTGCAAAAGTCCATGGAAGTTTAAAACGAATGTACAGATGTAACTTTCTTTTTGAAAATTAATGCAAAATTCATGGGGAAAAACTAGTGGGAGGGAAATCAGGGGAAGAGTGCAAGGGGGAAAAGAATGCAAGCTAGAAGAAGGGAAAAGGGAGAGTGCAAGGAAGGGTGAGGAAAAGGGGGGAGAGTGCAAGGGGAATGGGAGGAAGTGCAAGGGGTTGAAAACCTGGGAGAGAGGGCAGAGAAGTTGAGAGAGTTGGAGCAGCCTTGGGGATGACCTCCTTGAGAACCTGAGGGTTGTGTGCCCCCTGGTGTTTGAGGGAGTGAAGCCTATTGAGGGGGACGGATGTGATGAGAGAGGAGGGAATGAGATGGGGCTTGTCGGAGCTGAAGGTTCATGTGAAAAGCAAGTTCCTTGTGATAGCTTGTTCTTTCATTTCAGACTAGTTAAAACTAGGGATTTTCAGAGAAGGGAAGTTGTACATTATGTTTTTGTTTTGTTTTTTTAAAAATTAATGTACATGCCAATACCATGGAGGCAATTTGCTTAATATCTACAGGGTAACAGTTTTGCATAGCCTGTTATGTGTTATAGTGCATGCAGAAAGAGGACAATTTCCATAGGGTTTTTTACATGAGTACCCACAGGCCTGAAAACTCTGTGGGGAATACTGAAAATGGTTGTATAAACTTTTACTGCTGTGTACCAAAAGAATTTTAGCACAAGTTTTATTGTTCAGGTTGGACAGATTAGAAGATTTTTTGATCCAGTGGGATGCTCCCTTCTTGACTTTTATATTGTAGGTTAAAATATGTAATGGTTGTAACCCTTTCCATTGCTGCCCAACATCTGGGTATGGAGCATTCTAAAATATTGCATGTCAAGGGAGGAGAGGTGACTATCTGATTATTGCAAAGAAGAAATAAATTACCCATCTGCAGCTTTTCAAGGAAAGATACAAATTGCTTTCCTTACTGTCCATTTCTAAAGACATGCCTCATTTATAACTGTATAGAATCTAAGAATAACGCTATAAGAACTTCAGAGTTAGATATGTCACGTCAGAGATCTCAGAAGTGGCATGAAACACTTCCAGGCATCCGTAAAGTAAGAGCTACAAAGCCAATCCTCACTAAAAAGCTGCCACCATACGCACTTCAAAGTCAAGTGATCGCAAAGGCATCTTTCCTGTCTTGTGTGGATAAGCAAATCCTTGAAAGATATTGCTTCTTAGAAAGCCGCCTACTTTGTTTCTTAACAATACAATTTACAGAGCTTCTCTAAGTCACATAACCTCTGTTTCTTTCTACACAGACAACACAACTACAACGACAAAATCTGAAGATGGGCATTATGCAAGAACAGATTACACAGGTATACACTGACTGTCTTCTACCTAGCCCCAGTCGGAGAAAGACACATGAAAGTGAAATCAGAGCTCATTTGCCAGCACAGATTTCTGTACAGAGGGAATTTCTATGCAGGAAATGGTTAGTTTGTCCAATCAGATTTGTAAACTTTATGGACCCCATTTTTACCAAGATGTCTGGACATAAAATGAAATGCCTAAACAAGGAGTTGCAATTTATGCCAATATTTAGAGGTACTAAGCTGAATATAGGCGCCTGGGTTTGCGCAAAAATCTGGGTGCCAAAAATAGGCACCTATAAATTTAGAGGCACATTCAGAGATGTGTGTCCCGATGCACCTGATTCTGCTCCTGCGGGGGCTAGATGTCCCCGCGGGAGCAGGATCACATCAGTGGCTGGACATGTGGGAGGTGCCCCAATTCAGGCACCCCAAATGTCCAGCCACTTGCCCTGCTAACTCAGTCAGACTCCTTCATGAACCCGCAGTGCCATGGCATCCCGTCGCCATGGTTCTATGAGGGAGCTACGATTACCGGCCGCCGCCAACAAGATTCTTTCCTTGCCCTACTCCCGATCCAGCATTCCATGGCCAGGGTCAGGCTACTGGGAACCCCCTTCACCCCTCACCTTTCTGTCTCTGCTGGCCTCCACTGTCCACCCACATCCAGGGGGACTTATTCCATCTCCAAGGTAGAATAGGTCCCCTGTCTAACTGTGTGACCCCGGACATACAAGGCTGACCTCAGAATCAGCCTTGTACATCTGGGGTTGCAGCCGCACCTGCCGCACACCCTCATTCCTCCCCCGGCCTACTCCCTCCCTCCCACAAACAGAGCTGCCCACACAAGTGGCCTTTATGTGCGGGGAACTCTGACTGCCACTGCGATCATGTTTAGCGGCTTTGGATGTCCGAATCAGACGTCCATACCCACTAAATGAGGATCGGAATCTACCCCTTAGTCAATGCACTTGGCTGGACATGCCAAGTTATACCTGATTTTTTGTCATCTAAACCAATGACACCCTCTAGGCATCTAGATGCTGAAAACTGACACCTAGGTGCATAAACTATGGGGGTCATTCCAAAATGCAAATAGGCTGCTTGGACATGTGGGATAGAATTTTCCTTGTAAAAACATCTAGACCTGTATTCCTAAACCACGCAGCCGTACATGTACACGGTGCGAAAACAGGTATCTTAGAACATGGGCAGAAGGGGGCAGAATGGGGGTATGGCAAGCCATGGACATTTGGAAAGCATATTCAGGAAAGGCCTGTGTACAGCCTGTTTCCCGCGGATGCTTACATTACACCAGCAGCAACGTGGAATAAGACCAGCACCTAGAAAAATATCCGCTCTGAACTTCAACATGTCCCATATAGAGGAATGGCTGTGACATGTCTGTATTGAACCAGTGTGTCTGCTGTCTGGGAGGGCACAAGATACAGTTCCAAAGACAAGAATGCACAGGTGAGCGACGTTTGTAAAGTTAGGGAAAAACAAAAAAAACACCCTCACAGAAATATAAAGCACTGCAATGATGCTGGCTATGCTGACACTTGCTGTTTGTGCTAAAGGGCTATTCTAGACTTCCCAAATAATTACAGTATTCAAAAAGATGGGAATGTAGATGTAGGGATTGTATGTGAGGTAGATTCGTGTTTGGTGGAGAAATACAAAGCAGTTGTGTTGTCCTGAAACTCCATGCCATTATGTCTTACCGGCTGTTTATAGGTGCAGGGCATGGTTTTTGCCAGTGTATGTTATTTGTTACTGCAAGAAAGAGTGGATGTGTATGTGTGTGGTATGGGGGTGCAGGGGAGGCCCTGGTGTGCTGATCTACAACCTTGGGGGGACATATATGCCTCGCTAGAACCTGGACCATTGGGCTGGCCGCAGCATCACCAGGAGCCAGTGTGAATGGACAGTATATTCTGAAAAGCTGCTCTGCAGCAACATAGCAGGGTATATCCCTGTCAAAATGGCGGGGGGCCGTCGGAGTGGGGGCATGCTGCAGTGCAAACAGCACTGATACATATCTGACTGCACCATGCTATTTGTGACTGCAATTACTAAGGTGTTCTTCAAATGCCAGGTTTGTTTTGCTGCAGGGTCTATCTGGACAAACATTTCACTTTCCATTTGTTTATACAATAGCTCTGGTGCACGTACATAACCTTGTTGTTTATTTATTTATTTATTTAGCACACATTTATATACCGCTCTTTCCCAAGTATCAAGTGCGGTTTACAGAGAACAGAAAAAATTTAAGGTACATGGATAATCATGTCCTAGTTGTTTTACAGAGAACAGTTTTAACTTTTTACATTTAACAGTATAATTAAGGACATGCAATCAAAAGACATGCAAACAATGATTTCATCCAATTGTATTGAGTGGATGTAATCAAACTTTTTACATATTTACAACCTTTTTACATAAGAATAACCTTTTAATATCTAATTATGCGTTTAGTATGGTTGAGTGGGTGTGTGTTTTGTAAAGATTATTATCCTGTGTCAGCTTGTGTGTTTTGGCAATCCAGAGGTGTATAATGTGAGGTAAATAGATGTGTTTTCAGTTTTTTTCTAAATTCTTTAATTTCGGTTAGGAGGCGAATATTGTCAGGTAGGTTATTCCAGAGAGACGGTGTATAGTGTGAGAAGGCTCTGTTATTAGTTAGTTTTCTAGATTTTTTATAATCTTTAGGTAGTGATATTGTGTTTATATGTCTACTTCTTTGAGACCTTTTATTTGGTTCTGTGTTGATTAGTTTATTAAGAACGGATGGTGCAAATTTATTTATCAGCTTAAAGGTGGTGACTAGTATTTTGTAGTGTATTCTTTCATGAAAAGGTAACCAATGGAGTTTAGCAAGAATTGGTGTAATGTGCTCTTTTGGACTTACTTTCGTTATAATTCTTGCTGCAATGTTTTGTTGCGTTATGGGCATGCAACAGACTAATACATATATTCTGATTTGTTTGACCATATCTGTTTCATCCATATTAATGTGTTGCTTGCATGAGCACACCACTGTCAGTGTGAGCATCAGCTTAGGAGATGTACATTTTGCTAGTGGGGGTGTGGCCGCACGGAGTCGAGAGGCATCTGAGAGATCTATCTTGTCAGAATACAGTGGGCACAGGGACTTAGGCTGTGCCGGGGATGTATATCTCCCTGATTCTGGAACTGCGGATGCATCTATTATATGACCATTTTCACGTTAAATGTTTCTGCTGGCTGGACATGGCTGTTATAAAATCGCACTCCACGCATTTTGGTGGCTCCATCTCTGGAACGCCTCAAACCTACCCTTACCACAAAGTGCATATCATAATGCATAAGGTGGGATATTTACAGTTGTGGTCAACGTATTGGCACCCTTGTATTTTAGGTATGTTGTGTATAATATCATGAGAAATAATTGGAAATATTCCAACTGTATTTCATCATAATATTTTAATAGTATGTTCAAAGGTATACAATGAAAAAAAGATATCTGTGCAACTTAGATACAGTAATTTCTGAGAAAAAAACAAAATATGACCTGGACAGGATTAATGGCACCCTTCACTAATATTTGGTTGCACAACCCTTGGCAGTGATGACAGCCTCCAAATGTTTCTTGTGGCCATCTTTCAGTTTGTACATCTGCCTACTGCAAGTTTTTCCCACTCTTCAACTCTGATTTGTTCCAGGTCATGAATGTTTCCCGGATTCCTTTTACCAGTTGCAGATTTCAGCTCTTTCCAAAGCTTCTTGAGATCGGGATTCATTACTGGCCAGTTTAAAACAGTCCATTTGTTCCTTTTTAACCATTCTTTTGTACTTTTGGATGTATGTTTGGGTCATTGTCCTGTTGGAGAACCTATGACCTTCAACCTAGCTTTCTGACATTAGATAGCACATTTTGCTCCAGAATACCTTGGTAGTCTTCTGACTTCATGAATCTTTAATATGTTCCAGACTTCCAGTTCCTGAGGCAGCAAACAGCCCTACAGCATTATGGAACCTCCACCATATTTAACTGTAGGAAGGGTGTGTTTTTTTCCTTATAAGTTTAATTTCTTTGCCTGTACATGTATAGCTGGTCTGCATTGCCAAAGAGCTCAAGTTTGGGTTCATCTATCTACAGAACATTTTTGCAAAAGGACGTGGTCTCTCAGGGTGGATTTGGGCAAAGGCAAGGCATACCTTTTTATGTCTGTCTTTGAGCAGTTGTTTCCTCCTTGGCCTTTGCCTATGAAATCCCTCTTTATTTAGTGCATGGCATATGGTGCAGGTTGAAACCACCACTCCAGATTGCTCCAAGTCACTTAAGCTCTTTTGATATTGTATGTAGTTTTTCCAACAGTTTGCACTAACCTTTGAAGAATTCTGGGATTAATTTTCTCTTCTTGCCACATCCTGGGAGGTTCTTGACAGTTCCTTGAGCAGAAAACTTCTTAATAACATTTTCAACTGTAGACCTTTGGAGATGGTCTTGTACCCCTTTGAAGTTTGATGTTTGGTGATAATGACTTGTCTGATTGTCTCAGGCAGCTCTCTTGTGTTGGCCATTTTAAACATTAGAGCCGTCATTCATTGGTTAAATCATGTGAGTACTGACAAGGTGCATCTAAATTTACTGTAAAGAGAATGTGGGTTAAATTGTTTGTTTATAAGGATGCCAATAATCATGGCCTAAAAATTTGTTCAAAAAAGAAAAACCCAAATAATGTCACCACTATAATACTCTCACAAAAAAGGTGCACATTTACTAATCTCTTATACTACAAATCTAAACTCCCTACTTAGAACAAACAGAATTACCATGTTTTTATTTTTTGTCGGATCACCTATTATGAGGATGAGAAATCATTCTCTTGAGATAGGCGCTCCATTTTAATCGGTTTAAAAAAATAGCCAACTAGCCTGAATGCTTGGGACTACACGTTCCCAAGAACAAACCCCCGCAACATATAAATATATCAAAGCTGATTCGTTCAATGTCGTAATTTATTCATTCAATGTCGTAACTCAAGCTTATAAACGTGTATTGCACAATCATCCGGAATGCTGGGACACTCCTACAAATCAGCAGGATAGGAATAACAGCCGGTTTGTGGGTGTTCTCCCTTACATGCCCAATACCATGGCAATATCTAAAAATTTGAAATCCCATTGGCATATTTTAACATTACATAAATGTTTTCAGTTACCACTTATGCTGGCTTATCGTTGGAGTACCAACATAGCAGATTGTGTTATTAACACATGTTCTACCCCACGCTCTATTCCTCTGGAAGAAAGAGGCCATTATGCCTGTGGTTCCTGTGATTTTTGCTCGACAACAGTAGAAGGCACAATCAAAACAAATGTATGCATTGTATCATTCTACAAATTGTGACTCATCCTTTGTAGTTTATTTAATTATGTGTCCTTGTGCCAAAGTCTATGTGGGTATGACGACACGAATGGTGAAGAAACGTCTGAGAGAACACTGATCCCGAATTAACACCAAGGTCCTGGCGGCACCATTGGTACAACATTGTATACAACACGAGCATTCTTTTGATCAATTGAAGTGGCTTATATTGGATATGGTCCCTCCACTTACACGTGGAGGTGACCGGCAAAGTCAGCTACGCTATAAAGAGCAGAGATGCATTTACATGTTCCATTCTACCATGCCGGGAGGTTTGAACACCGAGGTAGAATGGTGGTCTCTGAATTAAGCTTTAAGTATTATGTGATTGGACGTCTATCATTTTAATAATGATCAGTTAATAGAATACAATTCCAGGTGATGTAATTACGTCGATATCGGAACAGGAAGTTGGGTTTACGGTGCTTGAAAAAGAGCCACAAAGAAAACAGGCTTGAAACACAACAGTTTGTGTCGCAGTACCCAACAGAATGAATGATTGAAACATCACAGTACTCAACTGATTGAGCGATCTTAGTACCCAGTGGATGCAGTACCTAATAACTTTGAAGGATTGCAGTAACCAGTGGACGTATTGCTCACAATCATATGCCTTAATCAGCACCAGATGAGTATTTATGTGATGTGGGGTGGCGAAGCACCATGTCTTTGGGCTATATGAATTTTTTGGATAAATTACGACATTGAACACATCAGCTTTGATATATTTATATGTTGCGGGGGTTTGTTCTTGGGAATGTGTAGTCCCACGCATTCGAGCCAGTTGGCTATTTTTTTAAACTGATTAAAATGGAGCGCCTATCTCAAGAGAATGATTTCTCATCCTCATAATAGGCGATCCAATAAAAAATAAAAAACATGGTAATTCTGTTCGTTCTAAGTAAGGAATTTACATTTATAGTATAAGAGATTAGTAAATGTGCACCTTTTTTGTGAGAATAATCATGTCCTGGCAATGTCCCAGTTCTTATACTATTTCCTACTATTTCCTTTTTAATTGGTCTTGTTTTAATTGATTCTTTTATGTGTCAAATATGTGTGCATATATAGTCCAAAGCCATTTCACTGGCCACATTTTTTTAGGAGATATTGGATATTAAGGGGTTGACCACAAACGTAAATCCTGCTCTGTATATAATACTGTCATATATCAAACAAAAAGGCATCTAGAGATTCAGCACAACACCCAGCATCTAGGTGCTTTTTAAAAATTGACTTATATCGATTTAGGTATGTTGTATCTTCTAATAGGGAAATGCAGCATTCATTGAGGTTTACCTCAGTCTACTTATTTTTAAAATGGTGTTGTTTCAGATCTTGTAAAAAGAAAGCTGTACTCTGTGCTGTGTCTACTGTTTCAGAAGTACAGTACACATAGGGCCCGATTCCTATCAGGGCACATTCGGCCCGTCCGGACATCCAAAACCTGGACGGGCTGGATTTGCACCAGATTCTGCACTCTCGGGAGCAGAATCAGGCATATGGGGCAAAGACAGGCAGCAGCTGCCCCTATTCTGATCCCCTTCATATCCGGCATGTTCTCCGTCCAACCCCCCCCCCCCATGCTCTTGCATGGAGCCTTGGTGCCGTGGCATCCTGATGCTGTGGCACTGGGATGCCTGTAGGTGCCCCAATTCCCTGCCAATCCACATGCCTCCTTTTCCCTGCTGCCTGACCCCCGGTGGGGCCTACCACAGCCCGGATCAGGTGGCAGGCCACCTCCTGCTGCACATCTAGACCTCGAGGGGGGGGGGGTCCACTGGTGCTGCTCCACATCCTTGGGAAGACTTATTCTACCTCTGAGGTGGAATGAGTTCCCATGCAGTCCAACAGCACCAGACATACAGGGCCATGACCGGAATTGGCCCTGTACCTCTGGGGTCAGTGTCCCATCTCCACCCCACCGATGCTCCTCTTCCGGCCCTCCCCCACCCAAACCCCCTCCCCATCCAGAGCTCCCTGCACATCTCTCCTTTACGTGCGGGGAGCTCTGGCATTTAGCACCGGGCATTTATTGGGATATACGTCCACACCAGACATACATCCCCATTAAGCACTGTATGGAATGACCCCCTTAACAAATAGTAATATTCATTATTTTAGAAATGTGCTAAACTCAAAGCAGCTATGTTCACACAGCATCAGAAACTACTTCTTATTTATTTATTTACATTCTCTTATATACCGCGCTATTCTGCATCAGTGCGGTTTACATTGAACAAACTGAAATTACATTGAACAGGGCATTATAACTTGGAGATAACTATTTTACCTGCACTGTTCCCACCTGCATTAGTTTCTGGTGCTACATGTTTCCTCATTGGGGAAATGTTGTCCACACCCCCAAAAGGCTCACCTTGGTTTTGTGCAGTAAAAGTGTGTTAGGTTTTGCAACTTAGGGCCTCTTTTACTAACGTGCACTGTGGTTTTCAACCTAACCATCTTGTGGTATGGGACAAAAACATAAGATATTTGCCAATTAGCCTGTACCATTTGCCTTTATTGCAACTTACATTTGTTGCTTTTGCAGCTTAGCAAAGGTGACTAAATTAGCAGATTTCAAAAGAAGTTTGGAGAAGTTTCAGGAGTAAAGTTTGTTAAAACTTATTAGCCAGGCAAATCTGGGAGAGCCGTTGTCTGTCCTTAGAAATGAATTTGAGAAACTGGATCTACTTTCTGAGACTTGCTGGGTACTTGAGTCCCAGAGTTGTTGCTGTTGGTACAGGATGCTGGGCTTGATGGACCTTGGTCTGACTGAGCTTGGCTTTTCATGTATAAAATCAGGCACAACATGAATGTAAAGTAATGAGCTGTGTTAGTGCAAATGCAAACAAAACAGTCCATTGCTATGGCAATGGAATAGCAGTTTGTGGAAAAAAAACAAAAACGCTTTGCATGCTGTATTACTCTGGGAAAGACAGCTAGATCTCTAGAAGGGTACCTAACATTCCCCATGATCATTGCCACGCTAATGTGCCTGGCAATGTTCCTGATGCAGTCAGCTTAAAAGAACTACAAGGCCCTGTAGCATGTCTCAGCCACATAGCAAAAATATCTGGTGGCCTGTGGGGTAGCAAGCATATAAATATTTTTTAAAAATGTAGAACCAATCCAGTCCTTTCTTATCCTCAACCCCAGACATGTCCCCACAGGCTTACCCACAAAGGCTGTGGGTCAAAGGGGGAAACTACCAATCCCCATTCATTCCTGTGTGGTGCAGTCTTTCAAAATTCTGCTGACTGATCCCCTGATTCTCTTTTACCCTCCGTTTTTGACACAAAGGGGAGTTACAGATCAGCTGGAACCATTTTGAAAGACAGCACCAGCAGCGCATGAGCAAGTGGAGATCAGTTCTGCATCTTTTCAGCCCACAGTCTGTGAGGATAAGCGGGGAGATCTAGCTGGTGGATTTGTCATAGGCGGAGCAAGTGCCTGAGGGGCAAGACTGCCTGAGATAATGGTCAGGGACATTTCCTTTGCCCCTGCAGGCAACCAGCGATTTTGACCAGAGTGTCAGGGCCAGTCCGTTCACCAGGAAAATGAGGCGTTGGCCTAGGATGGCAGACCATGGTGGGCGGCATGGCCATTCTTCTCTTCCTGAAAGCGGTGGCTCAACTGCCACAGCAGGTGTTAAACCACTGTTGCACGTGCATGAAATCACAGCCTGCCATTCCTACACCCCTCCGACAGGAAGCTGTACCGAAGGGGAGCAAGAGTGGCAGGATGTAAATGTGTGCATGGGTGCTTTAAGACCCACTGCGGTGCTCAAGCGGCAGCACACAGGAAAAGAGTGATTGCCATGCTGCCCTTCACCTCCCCCAGGTGAGAAGATAACAGGTGGCACGGGGGACCTGCCTGGGGTGGCAGAAACCATTGGGCCAGCCCTGCAGAGTATGAGGGGCATGGTACATGGCTTTGTGACCACCCTCACCTTTATGCAACACCATCTCCAGGATGAGGGCCCACCATTGTGTGTTCCTGATACTGGATACATGTGATTTCCAAGGCCTTAGCAACATCAGGAAAATTTCCACAGAATTTGCTTACCTTTGGTAACCTTTGGGGGTAAAACAGTGCAAGAGCATACCGTTTTTCCAAGCGATAATAAATGTGTTATAAAAATGTCTTTCCTCAGTTACATAGGAGGCTTTCTGCATTTCTTATTTGTGAATATTGTTCAGACTTACATTGGAAGAATCGTTTTCTAATCGTCATTCCCAGAAGTGTCTAGAGCTGACTTTTCTCTGGTTCTTCCCAGTTGCATCTTAAGCATGACTAGGCATTGCTTCCTTGCTGTTTAGGAGGGTGGTTACTAACATATGTTAAGGGAATAACACACAATATTTGCCCCTTAACACATGTTTAATGGTAATATCATGCATTATTTTACTGTAATTCATGCTAGCTTAAAACAGATCATTGCACAATAATGAGCTGCAAAGCAATAAAATGCATGTGAAGCACCTTGTTTCTATGCAAATCAAATAATATAGCTTGCATTGAACTTCACAAGCTGTGTTATTCCTAGGAAAAAATGCCAGTTCAAGCCCTTTGACCTCTAGTGGTAGTATCGAAGACTACTGCTAGGGGTCAATTGACACCTTTTATACCTAGGTGCCAGAAGGGACAGGAGCAACTGTGCTCCTGCCCTGTTACCCTAGAACCACAGATTCTTAAGATAGGCTATAGGTGGAGGGGTCTACAGGGGTTGGAGGGACTTCAGGGGATCGGGGGTCTTCTTAAGGGGGGTTGGAGGTGGGTGAAAGGATCCATGGGGCCCCTTCTGGGGAGGCGGGAAGTCTGGACTGGGAGTTTGATGGGATGGGAGGTCTTGACTGGGGAAAATTTAGACAGGAATTGGTCCCTTTAGTAAGGCTCTTCAGAAGCACTGGGCCACATGTTAATAGCACAATGCTCCTGAGGTTCAGGATAGTGCAGCTGGCAAGATTGATCACAAGTAGAATTCATTAATTACTGCAGGCTGGATCCAAGATGGCGTAGTGCAGAGTCTGCTGTACCAACGTGTTTCCCTATGCCACATAAGAGGAAAGTAAGGCTGGGAAAATCACCCCAGACTGCTCAGCTTTCTTCCTCTATGCTTTCCTCTAGTGGACCGCTTGATGCTTTCGTTCATTGGTTGCTTCAGTCGCAGTGTCTGGGGGTGAGTAGCCCGGCTGAGAGGTTGCAGGAGCAGGAGTGCTCAGCGTCTCCCTCGGGCAGTGATCTGACGCCCCCAGAATCGCAGAGGCCTCTGAAGCAGGTGTGTCCAGGGGTGTGTTCAGAGGTTGTGGAAGCAGTGGCAACATCCGAAGTTGGTGCTCCTGCTGCTTTGATGGGGCCGAATCTGAGCACGAACGCGGGTGCAGGAGTAGCTCCGCGAGGTTTTTTCCTGCTCTGATACGCAGATTGGAGGAGAGACACTGTCGGATGTGGCGAGAAGAGCCGCTTCTTGCCCCTCCTGGGATCCAACGATGGCAGCAGTCGAAACGGACATTGTAAAGGAGGTTTCAGCTGTTTCCTTTGACTTACAGCGACCAGAGCAGTTTACTTTGGAGGCAATTTGGTCCGCCATTAAACAACTTGGTGAGGCCATTATTCCTCAGGTACAACTTTTACAAACACAGCTGTTGCAGAATGAAAAAGCTTGCTCTACAAACACTGAGTCGATTGAGATATTCAGAGCCTCTGTGACTGATCTATTGTTAAAAACTGATTGTTTGGATTCTCAAGCTGAGGCACTAATGAAAGACTTTGGAAATATGAGGAGTCGGCTGGAATACTTATTCAAGATTGACTAATTTACATTTGATTAATTTCCCAAGGTTACCTAGTATATCTGCCAAAGAGATGTTAAAACGTATTTGTTGGAAGTATTGCAGGTTTCTTTTGATTTATGTCCTCCATTGGTGAAGATATATTATATTCCTAGTGGTCAGAAAGTTTTGACTAGTGCTGAGATACCTGGACCACAAGTGGCTGATGTATTAAATGTAACTGCTTTGTTAGAGAGCTCAGATGTGGAAATGGTTGTTCCTGCTACTTGTTTGGTTACATTTGCATTGGCTTCAGATAGGGAAAGGCTTCTTAAATTGTTTTTCAAGAAGAGGAATGTGCCTTTCAAGGGTTGCCTGGTACGCATATTTCCTGACCTTGCCAGGGAAACCCAATGACGCAGAAGAGAGTTTTTGCTTCTGCGCCCGAGGGTTTTGTAATTGGGTGGGGTATTTTTTCTAAAGTATCCCTGCAATTGCCTTGTGAAATTGGAGGGCATTTCCTATATTTTTTATTTTCCATCTCAGTTAATTTCTTTTCTGAATGCTCGGGGGTCCACGGGCGTTGGGACCGCCAGTTGCTCTACAACGCTTGTTATATCGGCTAATATTGTCTCTGCTAATTCCCTGTAAGAGTAGCTAATATGTTTAGTATTTTCCTTTTCATTTTTGGATCCTGTATTGGGGGCTAGAGCGGGATACCTATTTGATGTTTTCTTCTGATTTTTTTCTTTCCTTAAGCTTAATATCATTGGTTTTCCCCGGTTTCTTTGCAAGTGATTGTATCCTTGTAACATATACTATAAATATAAAATTAAAAAAAAATTACTGCAGGCTAGTGACTTCTGCAGTAAAAACAACAACATTTTACTCCAGCTTAGTAACTAGCTCCCTTAGTTACGCATTTGCACTGTAGCATGCAGGAGAGGCCTAAGCATAAATGGGAAAGAAAAAAATGTAGAGTGCTGACAAATTTCAATTGGATTATTTTTTCTAAGAAACTGTAAACACAGTTGCTTGCATAGAGAGGAAAGTTACTGTCTGCCATAGATCAAATATAGAAGTAATTAAGCAAGGTTCCTTAAGTCAGAAAATCCAATGTCACATGATGTCAAGCGTAAGACAAAGCCCATGCAACCTTATTTTCAGCGGTTTCTCCTTGTAGATATCTAATGGAACATGAAAACTCCTTTTATTAGACTTTGCATCCTGCTCATCAAAATATGAATTTTGCAAGAATCACTAAATATCACCTCATCCCTTGTTATATTTTTGTCGAAGCTATGCTGTAGGAGGGACAGTAATGTGGACTGTCCCACACCAAGCAGCTAGCTGCCTTTTTTTCTTTTATATGTGATCCTGTGTCACTTCTCAAAATATTTTATAACCATAACATTGTACTTAGCTGAAGCCTCTTAATTTTCATTCATCCTTCCGTTAATCCTGAAGAGGAAGATGGAACATGACGCGCGCGTTTCGAGCCCTAAGGCTCTGTATCAAATGTTGGACTCTTCTTCATTCAAAAAACGGAATCCCAACCAGACGCCGTCGTCGCGGCTGAGGCATACGTCTCTCCTCTATGGCTGCATCTTTAGACTATTCGATTTTTAAACAGGAGCACAACCTATCAGAGAAGGAACGCCCCACATGAAGGGGAATCCCAAATCAGATTGGTTCTCGTCAGATGACATCAGACTATCGAATACCATTCAACTTCCCGATTTAAACCTGCCGGTTCTACTGTATCCAAGGAAAATATCCATCTTTGTTCTAGTAGTTGAAGTTGGTAAAGACGATCCCCTCCCCTGGGATCAGCTGGAATGTGATCAATAATTGTCCATCGTAAATCAGTGAAGGAATGATTAAATTGCAAACAATGGGTTACCATTGGTGCTGTCAAGACGCTATTTCGCAATCGGGAAGCGTGTTCCATTAGACGTGTCTTCATAGCACGACTAGTCCTACCTATGTAGAGTAATGAACACGGGCATAGCAATAGGTAGACTACATAGCTAGAAAGGCAGTTCGTATCCCAGCGTCGTGTAAACAGTTGTTTTGTTTTTGGATGTGTCCATTGTAACCCAAGCATAGATAATGCACAAAATTGACATGATCCACACGCCAAATGTCCAGTCTGAGCAGGAAATCGATCAAGTCTATCAGATGGTAATGCTGTCTTCAGCAGCATATCGCCGAGATTCCGCCCCCGAGAAAATGCTATCTGAAGAGGTTTGTTGAAACAATCTACTAATTGTAACATTGGCCAATGTTGTTTTAAAATCTTTAAAACTGCAGAGCTACCCTCAGTAAATGGAAGAATACCCACTATGGAATCTTCTGAACTCTGCCCCGAATTGACATAATTAGGGTCAAGCAACCATTCCCGATGAACGAAACGTGCTCGTTTCATTGCTCTTTGAATAATGTGACTGGGATACCCACGATTAGTTAAACGATGGCTTAATTCAGAAGCATGGGTCATATATTCCTGAAGTGTGTTGCAATTCCGCCGTAGCCTAAGAAATTGGCCAAAAGGCAATCCACGTTTAAGTGGACCAGGGTGGTAGCTTCGAAAATGTAACAAGCTATTTCTTTGCACATTTTTTCGATAGAGTGGTATGTAAACTCCCATCCAATATTGTAATTTGCAAATCCAAAAATCATCCAAAAATCATCCAAAAACCATCTGATAGACTTGATCGATTTCCTGCTCAGACTGGACATTTGGCGTGTGGATCATGTCAATTTTGTGCATTATCTATGCTTGGGTTACAATGGACACATCCAAAAACAAAACAACTGTTTACACGACGCTGGGATACGAACTGCCTTTCTAGCTATGTAGTCTACCTATTGCTATGCCCGTGTTCATTACTCTACATAGGTAGGACTAGTCGTGCTATGAAGACACGTCTAATGGAACACGCTTCCCGATTGCGAAATAGCGTCTTGACAGCACCAATGGTAACCCATTGTTTGCAATTTAATCATTCCTTCACTGATTTACGATGGACAATTATTGATCACATTCCAGCTGATCCCAGGGGAGGGGATCGTCTTTACCAACTTCAACTACTAGAACAAAGATGGATATTTTCCTTGGATACAGTAGAACCGGCAGGTTTAAATCGGGAAGTTGAATGGTATTCGATAGTCTGATGTCATCTGACGAGAACCAATCTGATTTGGGATTCCCCTTCATGTGGGGCGTTCCTTCTCTGATAGGTTGTGCTCCTGTTTAAAAATCGAATAGTCTAAAGATGCAGCCATAGAGGAGAGACGTATGCCTCAGCCGCGACGACGGCGTCTGGTTGGGATTCCGTTTTTTGAATGAAGAAGAGTCCAACATTTGATACAGAGCCTTAGGGCTCGAAACGCGCGCGTCATGTTCCATCTTCCTCTTCAGGATTAACGGAAGGATGAATGAAAATTAAGAGGCTTCAGCTAAGTACAATGTTATGGTTATAAAATATTTTGAGAAGTGACACAGGATCACATATAAAAGAAAAAAAAGGCAGCTAGCTGCTTGGTGTGGGACAGTCCACATTACTGTCCCTCCTACAGCATAGCTTCGACAAAAATATAACAAGGGATGAGGTGATATTTAGTGATTCTTGCAAAATTCTGTTTTATGTGTTTCACTTTTTGGGGGTGGTGATTAATTCATCAAAATATGAAAACATTTTTAAGTCAAACATAAAATACTTTGAATGCTAATTGTATCAATGATTTGTTAATGTCATTAAAAGATTGCAGAGGTTGATAAAGCAGTTTGAGCATTGTACTTCGGGCTCATTTCATCTAGCTGTGGGCATTTGAAAAATGTACAGCAAAATATCTATCACCAATTTTGGCGCATTAAAGTAATGGTGTCTTATTTAAAAACAAACAAAAAAATGATTCACAGGCACTGTATATTCCAGGAAAACAAAAACAACTGTCATTATGTGGATGCCTCACATTAGCTCTTTTGGATATGCATGGAGCCTGATTCTGGAAATGGGACTTCCAGGCCTTCGGGATGTCCCCACTGAAGATGGGGCCATTAGGACCCAATACTGGTCAGTGGGAGCAAAATGTTTACACAGGAGCCAGAATCGGACCCAAGGACGGCACGGCGTGCCCCGCCGGTCTACGGGGATGTCCTCCCCACAGGCACCGCAGACTGCCATGGCTCCGGACCCCAAGATCCCTGCCGCCCATGGCTGGCCTTCCGCTGCCTGAATCGGGCAGCGGGGACCCCCCGCACCCAGCCCCAGCCCCGGTGGTGGCTGCCATGCTCCAATTTGCCAAAAAAAAGTGCTTATAGCAGCAGTACGGCCCAGAAGGCCTGGCAGCATGTACAGAGCATGACCTGAATCAGCCCTGTATATGCTGCCGGTGGCCCACCCCCGTGCCATCCTTGATCCCATTCCCTCCCACCCCCACCCCCCCACCGGCTCTGCCCGTCCTGAAGCACAGGACATATAGGGAGAGCCCCCAACCTGCATTATAGAATGAGAATCATAGTCACTTTTATGACATCATCTCACATGGGACTTCCAGCAGCTTGCTTCTCCCCTAGCTGCTCTGCTCTAGGTGTTTTTGAACTACACAGGGGCTAGAAGGTTATGAGGACCATGAGACCTCATGAGATTCAAACTATGCAATAGTTGGAGGAACAAGAGAAAGAAGAAAGGTTCCAGTGGTCTTCCACGTAGCTTGGAAGGAGCATTGCTCATCAACATTTGCAACAGGAATTCTCACATGATGTTGTCAGTTCAAACTAAAGGTATGAAACATTTATTCAGATTTCAGCCATCACACTCCCATTTAGATATTTATTTATTTATTTATTTATTACAATTTCTTATATACCGCACTATTGTCAGCGCGGTTTACATACAACCAAATGACCATAACAAACTGTTTGGCTTCACATAGAACAGGAGAAAACAACTTGGATAACATGTTTATGCTTTACATAGAACAGGAGTAATAACTTGGATAAACGGGGAATGCAAACTAAACTACTTACATATGTACAATGAGACCGAGTATTGGGAATTCAGTGTGAACATGTGTACAATGGAGTTGATATATTAACTTGAGGGGGTGAGGGAGAGGCACTTATGTAGTGGTAGGGTTAATCTGGTAGTATTGAGTAAATAAATGGGATTTGAGAGCCTTTCTGAATTTTGATAGGTCAGTAATTGCACGGATGCCTGGTGGTAATGCGTTCCAACATTTTGGGGCATAGATACTAAATGCCCTGTTAGATGTTGCGGTTGTGTACTTTGTTGAAGCCTTTGGAATTACTAGCACATTTGTAGATGGGGTTCTCCTTGTTCTGTTGGGAGGAGCTGGCTGGATGATGTTGGTTAAAGAGGGGGAGGTGATGCCATGGATAGATTTGAAGGTGAGTAACAAAGATTTGAATGTAAGCCTTCCTTGAACGGGGAGCCAATGAAGTTGTATTAGGATAGGCGTTATATGGTCGCATCTTGCTGCTCCTACTAAGATTCTGGCTGCGGCATTCATGGCAAGTTGCAACGGATTTAGAGATGATTGAGGGAGACCTTGGAGAATAGCGTTGGCAAAGTCAAAGTGTGGTAAGATAAGTGCTTGGTATATTGTCCGGAAGTCTTCAGTGCTTAGAAGGGATTGCAGGTGTCTGAGTGACCGGATTTTGAAGTATACGGCTCTGACTATGTTGGATATATGGGTTTTCATATCTAGTCGTTGGTCGAGGGTGACCCCTAAGTACCGAATTGCTGATTTGGTTTGGAGCTCAGCTTCTTTAACTTTTATATGAGTTGGGGGGCAGAATTTCTGGTCTTCTATAGCACAAATCCATAGGAAAATGATAAATCGAAATCTTAAAAATACAATAATAAATAGTTAGGTTTACAATAATGGCATAGTCAATTTTCTGCAGAAGTTAGAGAAGGCTTACACATATGTAAACAGAAAAAGGATAACAAAATCTCATCATTCCCACTGCATGATTTGCCTTGCTCTCAAATGCTTATGGGCAAAATTATACATCAAGGAAGATTATCCCACTTCTTATATTACCAACATGTCTGCAGTCAGTATTACCTGATAACCAAGCAGCTGTGTTAATCAGTATGGGTAGTTCATAACTTTTTATATAGTTATGGCATAAACGGGGTGATTAGTGAATCCAGCATGGTTTTATTGGTGTGAAGCATGTCAGAGGTTCTCTCCCTGTCCAGCTCAGAGATCAGCTACAGGATACGGTAGCACCTTTTAACCTAGAGACCTGGATGTTCTGTGCTCTGGGTGACTACATGCAGCATGTTAGCACTCTTCATGGATTTCTTCTGAAGTGCATGGATGCTTGTATGTATGTCGATGAACGTGGATGTAAAAAAAACAAAAGGCAGGGAGCCTAGATGCCTAAAATCCAGGGATTGGTACTGAATCAGAAGAAGATGCTGCTGCTCTTGCTGTCAGCTATACCCAGGACAAGATGCCATTGCCAGCTGTTTGGAGAAGATCTATTGCAGGTATCTATGCTCAGAAAGAGCTACAGCCGTTTAGGGCTGCCGCTTCTGTCACACCCGGTGATCGCTGCTGAGGCCATAGCTGCCCACTGCTGCCATGCTGCAGAGAAATCAAGAGACTAGAGGACCTGAAGAATACTTCGATAGAAAAAAGAGGAAGAGCGAGGCAGAGAAGAGGGGGAGAGCGCTAGAGGTAGTTAGGGAAGAAAACAATGGTGAAGGGAGAGGGAGGAGAGCACAGCTTAATCAGCAGACAAAAAGGAAGTAGAAGTGGAGCAGGGAGGGGCCAGCGGACCAGAGCAGGCAAGAGAAGGAGGACTGGATTAGGGAGCAGAGTGACTGCTCTCAGCTCTGGTCCAGGCTCACCCCTTCCCTACTCTTCTCTGCAGGTTGTCTGACAGGTAAGGGCTGGAGTTGAACACCCCTGCTACTCTGGAGTCTGAAAAGAAGTGGCAGAACTGTCTTCTAAGGTGTTCTTCCCGAAACTAAGTCCTTGAGGAGAATGTCTGGAGTAAAAGAAAGAAACTGGAATGGGGACTAGTGCAGTGGTGCACCAAGGGCAGGGTGGTGAGTACAGTACACCTCGAGAGCTGGCCAGGAGGAGGTGCCGAAATTCCAGGCCTACACAGCGGAGGCATGGGTGAAAAACATACCTTTACTTCTTCGCTGGCTTGCTGCATTGCCTCCACTCCAAGCCCAGCGATTGTTCTCTCCCGGCTGAAGTCTCACAATAACAGCGCACAGCAAGACGTCGACCCAGGAGGGAACAGCCCCCAGGCCTGGAGCAGAGGCAGCAGAGCAAGCCAGCAAAGAAGTAAAGGTATGTTTGCCTCATGCGCATCTGACATATGGGCCCAGCCGTGGAGACATCCACTCCAGATGTCAAATAGCCTTGGAATACTACTGGACAGGTGAGTGCCTCATGTAAGGGGGAGGGGTAGGAAGGAAGAGGAGAAGAAAGAAGGAAAAAAAAATCTCCCTGGCTTCTAAAGTTTTGGGCAATACCTAAACCGTGTAAATGCCTTTCGAATATCGGGCTCTGTGTTTCTAGACTTGACCGTGGAAATGCAGGAACACCATCATCATTCTATACAAAAGCCTCTTCTGCTTTTGTAACAAGTAACAACTGTTCTTTGTTGCGTATTCTATGGGAGTCTCATAAGTTCTGTTCTGTACTTAATTGGATTTTATGTCATCATGACATTTCATTTCACTTCTGGTGTAATCCATGGTGACTATTCTCACTCAATTTTTAGGAAGAACAGCAATTATCATTATGGCCTCTAGTAGGGCTCAGTATTCAAAGTGACAGTGTTAACAACAAATATTTTCCTATGCTTGTGATGTCACTGTAACTGGGATTTTCATCCCAGTCCTTGGAACACACCTAGCCACCCAGGCTTTCAGGATGACCACAATGAATGAGTATTAGATAGATTTGCATACAATGGAGGCAGTGCATGCAAATCCATCTCATGTATATTCATTGTGGTTACCCTGAAAGCCTGACTGGCAAGATGTGCCCCGAAGACTGGGTTGAGAACCCCTGCACTGTAAGGATGTTACTGTGTAATCACATTATATCTCTGTCATAAGAACATAAGAACATAAGATATGCCATACTGGGTCAGACCAAGGTCCATCAAGCCCAGTATTCTGTTTCCAACAGTGGCCAATCTAGGTCATACGTACCTAGCAGTTTCCCCAAGGGACACAGGTTCCACAATGCTTGTATTGGTTCAAGCATTGATATCCTGGGTCCCTTCTTAATAATGGCTTATGGACCTTTCCTCCAGGAACTTGTCCAAACCTTTTTTAAACCCAGCTACACTAACAGCCTTTACTACATCCTCCGGTAACAAATTCCAGAGTTTGATTACACGTTGAGTGAAAAAATATTTTCTTTTATTAGTCTTAAATAGTTTACCCTGTAGCTTCATTGCATGTCCCCTAGTCTTTCTATATTCTGATAAGGTAAACAATCGATCTACGTTTACCCGTTCACTTGCAGTATAGATTAAATGGGATTCTACTGGAACTGGATCGTTCCATTTTGGGTTTCAGAATGATGCTTGCACTGAACCGCAAGGAAGCAAGAGAAGGTCCGATACCCCCACACCATCAAGAAGCCGGTGAACAGGCAACATGCCAGTTTACCTGCTCTCCCACTGCAGAGCCACTGGAATAATGAAAGAATTTTGCTACACCTCCTTTAGTTGATGATTTTCTCTTCAGTTTGATAGAGCCCAGAATAATGCAGGGCATGGTAACTTATGACTGTCAGTGTGTGACAAGTGGTTGTTTCCATGAGACGTGATAGAGAAATATGGTTAAATTCATTTGCTTATGAGTTTAGCATGTATGGTATAGTACTGCCTGTGGCACTGTGCGTAATATGTACCTGCAAAAGGTCCATGTGTGTCTGATTTTTAGTTCATTTGATTGGTATTTGGTATACCGTCCTTTAGCCATGGACCAGAGCTGGTTTACAGCCCATAATAAATACAGTCATCACAATCCCCCCCCCCCCCCTAAAAACAATACATAAAAAATATTAAGACAATAATATTAACTAAAATACAATGGTTAGTCAAAAACAGTAATATGAAAACAGAGGTAGGTTAATTAATGAGAAGTTGCAGAAGGACCTTATCCCAACCTTCTAGTCAAACATTCTTTTAAAAGCCACTCAATAATTCCCATTTTGAAGTTTTTAACAGAGCTCTTCAGTCGTAGGTGGAGTGGAAGGTTATTTCATAGAATAGGGGCAAGAAAACTCAAGGCCGATTGTCTAGTGAGTTTATTTCCAGCCTGAATTTAGATGGAGGAGGAATTACCAGCAGTTCTGTTGAGATAAGCGCAGTTTTACAGTAATTATTAGTATTATGTGTAATGTTGCTTTGCTTATAGGTCCATATGCATGCAGAAAATATGCACAAGTGAGATACAACTGAGAGAAAATATGACTATAAGGAAGAGTAAGTTGAACCTAGGAACAAAGATGGTGCGCATGTTGTAGATGAGTTTCTTAGCATTCAGAGAGACCAAAAGAATTTTTAAAAGACAGTCACTAAAATTCCTAGCAAGAAAAGCAACACAGACCCTATTGTCATCCACTGTTTAAAATCAAGGCGAAAGAGCTAAACTGTATAAAGTTTTAAATGATAGCATGGGAAAGAATTTGATGCAGTTATTTTTCCGAAGAAATATATGTTTTTGGATTTGGCAATGGCTCCCATAGGAAGACGAGAAAGCTGAACGACAACAACCCAAAGTAGAACTAACTATAAGATGAAAATGTATTTGGATAACTGGGAAATGAATTTAATAATCTGTGGGATCTCTTTGAAATCTGATGTGCAAAAACATGTTTTCAGGCTGGTTTTCAACAAAAAAGATAACAACCTCAATAAGGTGTAGCTATCTTTTACTTTCCTGGGTCCCTGCAGCTAAATTTCACATGTAGTTTTTCTAAAGTGCTCATTTGCATCCACAGAAGGATTATTTGTAAGCAGGCAGCTAAGTACAGGTAACGAGAAATTCAATGGGCTGGTACATCAGCCTTCCTTAGAGGTGTAATTATCTTTTTTTGCAAAAAACAGTATAGTCATAATTAATGAGTTGCTTTGCATGCTTTTATATTGCAGAAGGTCATTAAATATGGGTAGCTGACCTGGGGGGTGGGGAAGAAGGGGCTCTATCTCCTTTTCTGGGACTTCTTGCTGGATGTTCAGACACCTCTTATTTGCCTGATTAGAATTACAGGAGGCTCCACCCCCCAATGACATCACAACTATAAAACACAACCTTGATGTTGGATGAAACAGGAAGTACTAGGTACCTTAACAGCAAGGTAGCACGTTATCTAAGGGGACTCCATCTTTATTTCCTTGGACTTTTTGCCAGGTCTTCGGGCTTTTCCTTGCTTCATCGGCACTGTAGGTGACTGCTCACCTAATGACATCACAGCCGGAACCACAGACATAAAGAAGGGAAACTGGATGCCTAGGATAAGAGGACAAGCAGTTGCCAATTTTAAGCCTACTTGATAAAGACAAATAGGTGCCTTTCAAAGTATTAAATACTAGCCTAAGTGGCAGATATTATGCTTTGAAAGCAGGTGCTTTATATCAGGTGTAAAGATCTCAGCATATATTTTTGAAGTCCATCTGTATTAAGGTATTTTAGAATCTATACACTTAATTCATGATCAAGCTATACTCTGTCCAGTTCATGCTCCGAGCTATGCCTATCAGCTAGTAGGTTACTACTACTACTACTTATCATTTGTATAGCACTACAAGGTGTACGCAGGTGTACGAATGACTAATAGAATTGATATTCATTTTTTCCAACTCATCCTGCTTGACCAGTCCAGACAATTGAGCTATATCCCTTTGACAGCAGATGATGAAGACAGACAAAAAAGCTTTGGGTGGCATTTTCGAAAGTACAGTCAAACCTCAGTTTTCGTATGCACTAGCTTTCGTACGATTTGGTTTTCGTTGACTTTTTTCATCAAGATTTTGTCCCAGTTTTTGTACATTGTCTCGGTTTTCGTACAGTTGAAAATGGAGCACCATCTTGTGGCCAAAAGTAGGATTTTCTTTATTTTGATTCTCTTGCTGATTGACTGTCTTCCATATGCCAACAAGAGTCTTCAATAAAGGTAAAAGTGATGTTAAATGTTCATTTTTCCATTTCATGAGTCATTTATATTTATTCCTCATTGTTTTCTGTATGTAAAAATATAGTTATTATCTATAAAATGTATTTTTTGTCAATATTTTTGAGTGTCTGGAACAGATTAATTGGATTTACATTATTTCTTATGGGAAATATTGCTTGTTTTCATACATTCGGTTTTAGTCAGACTTTTTCAAATGAATTAATCATGAAAACCGAGGTTCCACTGTATTTATATGGGTAACTTCCCTAGTTACCCGTGTAATGCCTTATTTGGGATTTTCCAAAGGGGTAGTGCCTTTGTAAAATCCCGGATAAGTCCCTAACGTGCCCTGATGATATGCGGTTAGCATCGGGGCGTGGTGGGGCCTTCCGGGGCAGAGTGGGGGTGAAGGAAAGGACTATGCCGGTAACAGCAATTTTTGATGCTACCTGCTTAGCCCCTGTGCATGAAAGATAGGCAAAGTTTTCCTCACCTATCTTTAAGGCGCAGAGGGCTAAGCAGGTAGCATTGAAAATCACTGCTACCCACTTAGCCTTGGTGGCTGCCAGCGCATCCAGTCAAACCCAGATTTTCACTTCTGTCGCCGCAGAAGTGAAAATTCGGGTTAAGGGGGTTGACAGGCAGGCTATGTGTTGACGCAGTACATAGCCTGTCTACATGAAAATTGGGCTCCTTGAGAATAAGCTCAGGACCCCTAGGGGTGAGCTTCAGTATTTCTCTTTCTCCAGCAAATGGTGGACTTCATTTCTACAACTCCTGATATTCATTTAAAGGGTATTTGTCAGACTGGCTCTCATTTCTCCTCTGACATCTCTAGGATGCACAGGAGGTGCTCCCCTGGAGTTTCCTAGTCCCCTTTTTGCTGAGGATTGCTCCTGATCAAGAGGATCAGAAGAACTCTTCCACAGATGACAGGCTTCTGCTCAAGAGGAGCAGTTCAGCTTTTTTGCCTTCCTGTGGTCCCTACTCTCAACACTACCAGGCAGAATTAGGTCGTCTATTTCTTTAAAAGAAAAAAAGAAAAACAGGTTTAGGGAAGGTATTATAGCATACTATATCAGTGACCAGCTCTGCAATCAAGCAACGTTGGCACAGGGTCTTCATCGGTACTGTGAGTACTGAAGCTGCCTCCTCTTCCTTCCAGTGCCTTCCTGTCTCCACCGCTCGGTTAAATGGCTCGTGGGGGTGGGGGAGTGAATGCCACCTCCAACTCCGGCCTCCATATAGCTATTTCTTCCCAGCAGGGCCTGTTGCACCATTTTCACTCATGCGGTTTGGCGTCATTCCTTCTGCTGTGTGACGATTGGCCTGCCAAGCACCATTTCTGCTTGCAGCCTATGGGTCTTTGACACCGTTATTTTTTAATCAGGATGGCTGTTTTCAATTTGTTTGCTATTTTTACGTTTTCTTGCGGTGGCGATTTGCCACTATTTTTGTCAGCACCATTTTGCAGAGCTCTGGCTGCAGACTTCATTTTACAAATCATTCTGGCTGCCATGGGAAACGCCAATTTGGGCATTACTTTTCTTATTTTAGACGGCGGTGCACTCGTCTTATCATGTCCACGGTCATGCAACGTTGTCTCGATTGCGGTAAAGTTCACCTGTGTGTGTCCTGCGCAGTAGATCACAGGGAGACCTCTGCTGCTTCAGTGGATAACACTGTGAGAGACAAAGGGGATAAGCCACGGGAGTCCCAGGGCCCTGGACAAGTTGAGGGGAAATCTCTCCCTCCTCCGATACTCCTGCCGGAACCTGGTGCTCAGTCTCAGCAGTCTCTTTCACCTGGCCAGCAGCCACACAAGGCCAGATTCTCAATTTTTGCACCTCTTCAGGCAAGCCTGGAAATTATGGTGCTCTGGATCAGCTCCTGATACTCTATCTTCTCCACGGCCACCTTCCAGGAAGTGTTCCAAATCGGCTCTGGTCCCTTTAGACAAGTCCCATCTGAAGGAGGTGTTTTTACAGTCGGGGACTGGACTCCAACAGCAATAGATGCGGATGCCATCTCATAAACATAGAAACATAGAAACATGATGACAGAAAAAGACCACAAGGCCCATCTAGTCTGTCCTTCCATAACAACTACAACAGTCCACTTTTTACCTTTAGATTGTAATGCCTTTACCTTTAGATTGTAATTTTACCATAAGATTGTAATGCCTCCAGGGGCTGCAAATGGAACCAGGAAGAAGATCAGGATGTTCACCTGTTCCGGAAGGATAAGCTTCTGGCCTTGATCGCTCAGGTTGTGGAGATGCTGCATCTTTCTGAGCCTCAACCACCAAAGGATGTGGTTCAGCCAACCTCTCAGGCAGATTCTATTGTGGGCATTCTAAGGCCTTTTCCTTTCCAGTTGCGCTTGGCATCTTGGTCCCCGGCTGACTTGGATCGCTGGCTCCGTTTTCCAAAGGTGGATTCGCTCGTGGCAGCGGTCACCAAGCACACAACCATCCAGTTGAAGATCCTCCAGGATCAAACGGACTGGAAGGCCAAATGTCTGGTGAAGACTGTTTTCTTCCTCTTCATCTCTTACCTTGCAAGCTTCTGAGTGGTGGCCTTGAGACACTTGCTTTGTTACAGTGGATTCAACTGTTACCAGAGGATCCCTCTCTGGGGCACTTAGAGTCAACTGTGGCCTTATTAGTGGATGCCTTCTATGATTTACTTTGGTTGACAGCACGTTCGGTGGCCGCAGTGACCATCACCCACCATTGACTGTGGCTCTGCTACTGGAATGCGGATGCGGCCTCCAAGACTCACCTGGCAAAGCTTCCCTTTAAGGGTCAGCTTCTTTTTGGGGAAGATCTGGCAAATTTGGTGAAAGACTTAGGGGACATCAAGCCGCAGCAACTCCCTGAGGATAGGCTCAAGGCTGACACGTGCCGGACCAGAACATCTGTTAAGTCTCGTTTTCATGAATCTCACAGGTATCAGCCCGGCAAGGCTTCCTACTCTGCCGCGGCCAAAGTTGGGACCTAACCACAGTCCTTTCAAGTCTTCCGGCATTCACAGGACAACAGTTCATCTTCCAACAAGTTTTCTAGAGCAGGCCAACCCTCCCATTGACAGGCACCAGGCCCATTCCGTTGTGCCACCGGTTGGGGTGCAGCTACATTTTTTTTTCCCATGAATGGCTCAGATCAACTCAGACAGCTGGGTGTCTCAAGGCTATGCCCTAGATTGTTCTGAATCTTTACAAGATGCCTTCCTCATATCCCCCTGTGGGTCCATCCCCAGTAGAGCTGCAGTCCGGGCAACTCTTCAATGACTCTTGCAGCTAAGAGCAATTTATCACATCCCTCCGTCCAAGAAAGGTTTTAGCTGTTAGTTCATCTATTTTGTTGTCCCCAAAATAGACGGATCCTTCCTGCCCATTCTGGAACTCAAGGATGTCAACCATTGCCTTTGCAACTGAAGGTTCTGAATGGAGACTCTAAAGTCTGTAATCCTGGCCATCCAGCTTGGAGAGTTCCTGGTATCCCTGGACCTGGCAGAGGCCTACCTCTACATTCTGATCAGGGAAGATCACCAGCGCTACCTGCAATTTGCAGTCCTCGATCATCACTATCTGTTCCGGGCTTTACTATATGGCCTAGCCATGGCACCCCATACCTTCTCCAATGTCATGGTGGCGGTGGCAGTGTCACTGTGTCACTAGGGAATTTGGGTGTACAACTGGTTGATCAGGGCCAATGCCTTCGCGGAGGTGCTTGCAGCTGTTTCCCGGGTGGTGCAGTTCCTCAAAAATCTTGGCTGGGTGGTCAATCATGCAAAAAGCGGGCTTCATCCCGCACAGTCCCTCGAGTTCTTTGGGGCACGGTTCAACACTCAGGTCGGATGAATCTTCCTCACTGACGAGCAGTTTTAAAAATTAGGCAAGCAAGTTCAAGTCTTCTAGCGTCTAGGAGCTCCCAGAGTGTGGCATTATCTGCAAGTCCTGGGTACCATGGCAGCTACCCTAGATGTTGCCCCCTGGGCCCAATCAAATATGCACCCACTGCAGCGCTCTCTGTTGTCCTGCTGCTCCCCTTGTACTCCAGAGTATGATGTCCGTCTCCCACTCCCTTTGGTGTGGTGGCTCTGTCAGGAACACCTGATGAAAGGAGCTCCTCTGGGCATTCCTCACTGGGTTCTGTGGACAACTGATGTCAGTCTCTCGGGCTGGGGAGCTCATTGCCAATTGGACCATCAACCGCCTGGAGACTCATACAGTGCAGCTGGCTCTACAGCATTTTCAACATCAGTTCTGCAATCATGCAGTCCGTATCCTATCTCAACAGACAAGGCAGCACCAAGTGTCCATGAGTAGCACTGGAAATGAGTCTGCTCTTCTCATGGGTGAAATTTCATCTGCAGACCCTGTCGGTGCAGCACATTGCAGGAGTGGACAACATGCAAGTGGATTTCCTCAGTTACCATGCATTAGACCCTGGCAAATGGGAACTCACTCCAGGGGCGTTCTAATGCATTGCCCAAAGGTGGGGACATCCGATGCTGGACATGATGGCCATGTCTGCCAATAGCAAAGACGGAAAGAGTTGGCCTCACAGGGTATAGGTGTCCTGGTGCAACCATGGCCTCCAGCACATCTTCTTTATATCTTCCCTCCATGGGTCATGATCAGCCGTGTTCTCCAACGCATAGAGAAACATTGGGGTCAGGTGATCCTGGTGACTCCAGACTGGCCATGTCGCCTGTGGTATGCCAACCTCGGGAGACTGATGTTGGTGGCACCACTTCTACTAGGGTCATGCAGGGGTCTGTGGAGACAAGACCTGATCATCATGGAGGACATTCCCTGGCTTCCCAAGTGGATGTCACTCGTTTCTTGTGGGATGTGTGGTCCTTGTGACCACCGCTTAGGCCAGTAGTCTCACCAAGGGACCTCTCCATTGTTCTCTGAGCTCTCTGTCATGCAACTTTTGAGCCTTTCTGAAAAGCCACATAAAAAGGCCATTACTTTGCTCATCATTTCTCATAGCTCCAGGCATTATCAGGCTGGGACCCCTTTCTGTTTTTCTCCTCAGAAGGAGTGTCCTTGCGGTCAATTCCATCCTTTTTGCCTAAGGTCCTCACTGAATTTCAGGTGAACCAGATGAGAAAGGCATGGGACATGATCCCGATGTTCACTTCTTAGATGTCAGCAGAGTGTTGCGGCGGTATCTTAAGGTTACTAATCCATTACACCTCTCTGATCATCTGTTTGTCTTGATTTCGGGGCCCAGTAAAGAGGGGGCTGCCTCAAAGTCTATGATTGCTCATTGGATTAAGCAGGTCATTGAATCGGCCTACATTCTATAGGGTAAGTCTGTCCCACAGGGGCTTCGGGCTCACTCCACTCTGGCACAGGTGGCCTCATGGGCAGAATTCTGTCATGTTTCACTGCTAGATATTTGCCATGCAGCGACCTGGTCATCTCTTTCGACTTTTGCCCATCCTTATCACCTGGATCTCCAAGCCAGGGAAGCAGCTCACTTTGGGGCCTCCATGTTGGCTGTAGCTGTTTCTTCTCACCCAAGGGTGGTGTAGTTTTGGAACTTCCCACTTGTCTGGACTGGTCTAGCAGGATGAGTTGGAAGGTGAAATTTCACTTACTGTTAATTTCCTTTCCTGGAATCCTGCTAGACCAGTCCAGGACCCACCCTTCTTGCTTTCTGCTGAAGCTGTTTTGTTTCGTTCATTTTGACCTGATCTGTTTGGTAGTGTCCTTTGGTTGCCCAGAGTTTTGAAGTCCTTTGGCTTTGCCAGTTGTATAAAGCTGACCCTCTAGGGTTTCTGAGCTTATTCCCAAGGTGGAAGTGGCTGAAGCTTCTGAGTTTTTTTTTCTTTGTCTCCATCATCTGCTTGCTGAGGCATATAACCCATTTGTCTGGACTAGTCTAGCAGGATTCCAGGAAAGTTAATTAATGGTAAGTGAAATTTCACCATATTGAATTGATATCTGAGTTAAATTTGTTTTGTTTCCTCGTAGGTGTTACTGGGCCTTTTTATAAGTTTTTTACCATCTCTGTAGTATTTGGTAGGGATCTTTGTTAACACTAAGCCTAGAATGGGGCATCATGTGTATCCAATACCACTGGAAGCAGGCTTTTAATTTAGCCCATCTTTCTACAGGCCTCATCAATACTAGGTAGCCATGCTCTCTGTAATGGCTGATCTCTTTAGGGAAGTGGCCTTGGATCTGTTCTGTGGGGTAGAAATGGAATTATACCCAGGAGATTGTGTGGAGTAATCACATCTTTGCCAGTCTGTATATAAATTATAGACCGGTTTGTGGTGTGCAGGCAAAGGAGGGGTGAGAACTTGATTACTGTGCACATTAATTTATCAATTGAAGAAAGGGCCATTGCTCAGCCACAAATGTCTGAATGCTTATTAATAGTAAATGGGGGGGGATGTACCACTGGCATTTTGTTGGTTTACCATTTCTCGCAGAACACCCGGTTACCTATTTCTTATCTTAGCCAGCTGCTTTCCACAATAGATTTAGAGTTCACACATTTGATGGTATAAGGAGAATTTAATATACACTTTGCAGAGGTGATAGCAGCCTGAAAACCCAGGACATTGTTCTATGTTATTGCAAGATTTCAAGCAAGTGGTTAAGCCCGCAGTACATAGTAAAGGTCACTTGCCTGATCTAATATTTATACAAGGAAAATCAACCTGGTATTTGACATAGATAATCAGTTGTGTGGTCTGATTTTTTTTCACTCACATTTACAGTAAAGGATTCCTCAATGGAAGGTTTTGATTATAAAACCTTGCAAAATACACCTTTTAGTTTTTAGATGCTATAGAAACCCAGAGTATTTTTAAGGTTTAGTGATATAAATTTTGTCACCGAGGAATAGAACAGTAAGATTAGCCAAGCAATTGATAAATTGCACCTTTGTCACAAAGAAATGTGTAAATTCTCTCCATGTTATAATGAGAGCTTGTGGAAGAAGAAAATAGAGCATCAACTGGTTAAATGTTGTGTTACTGCAAGATAAGATAAGAGACAGAAGAAGTTCCACAGGACTGGAGAAGGGCTGATGTGGTACCTCTTCACATACAGTAAGTGGCAATAGGGAAGAAATGGCAAACTACAGGCCTGTAAACCTTACCTCGGTAGCGGGAAAAGAAATGCATAAATTCACATTGGAGGCATGGAGGCACTCCTGAAAGAGCAAATAGTGGACTTTCTTGAAACCCACAGGCAACATGCTTTTACCAAAGGACGATCTTGCCAAACAAATCAGATTGAGTTTTTTGACTGGATGACCAGAGAACTAGATCAAGGGCATGTGATGGATGTGATCTACCTAGATTTCAGCCTTTAATACTGTTCCTCATAGGAGGCTTATCAATAAACTAAACAGCTTAGGGATGAACTGGATCAGAAATTGGTTGACTAACAGACAACAGAAGGTGATGGTAAACAGAACTCACTCGGATGAAAGGAAGACGATTAGTGGCGTACCCCAGGATTCATTCCTGGGAATGGTACTGTTCAATGTATTTGTGAGTGATATTGCTGAAGGACTGAATGGAAAGGTCTGTCTTTTTTGCAGATGACACAAAAATTTGCAACAAAATGGACTCCCCCGAGGGAATGGATAACATGAGGAAAGATCTACAAAAGCTGGAAGAATAGTCTAACGCTTAGCAGTTAAGATTTAATGTGAAGAAGTGCAGTGCCAAACACTTGGGAAGCAGAAATCCAAGGGAATTGTATGCGATAGGGGGCGAGAGATTGGTGTGCACGAACCAGGAGAAGGACCTCGGAGTGATTGTTTCAGAGGATCTCAAGGTGGCAAAATAGTGTGACAAGACGGTGACAAAAGCCAGAAGGATGTTGGGTTGCATACAGAGAGGAATTACCAGCATAAAAGAGGAGGTGCTAATGTCACTGTACCGGTCGCTGGTGAGGCCTCACTTGGAATATTGTGTTCAGTTTTGGAGACCATATCTCCCAAAGGATATAAAAAGACTGGGGAAACGGTTCAGAGGAAGGCAACCAAAATGATTTGGAATCTGCTCCAGAAGACGTATGAGAAGAGACTTGAAGACCTTAATATGTACACTCTAGAGAAGAGGAGGGACAGGGGAGATATGATTCAGACCTTTAAATCCTTAAAGAGTATTAATGAGCAAAAATACCTCTTCCAAAGATGGGGAAGCTGTAAAACTAGAGGACATAACATGAAGCTACAAGGGATTAAACTGAAAGGCAATGTCAGGAAATACTTTTTCACTGCAAAGGTGGTGGATGTTTGGACTGCCCTCCCGATGGAAGTGGTGGGGGCAAATACAGTGACAGAATTCAAAGTGGCATGGGACAGCAACAGGATAAAATCAAAATAAACATAACTATCTCTTATATCTCAACAACTATGGGTGACCTGCACGGAGCGGTGGGTACACCCCTAAACAAAGGCTTGGGATGGGGGTGACCTGCATGGAGCGGCGGGTGCACCTACTCTTGCCACCTTGCTGGGCAGACTAGATGAACCATCCTGGTCTTTATCTGGCGTCATTTACTATGGGCTCGATTTTTCAATTAGGCAGGCTATGTCCCGTGGCAGCACAAAGCCCGCCTGCCAAGCCCCTTAACCAGGATTTTCACTTCCACAACGACAGAAGTGAAAATTCAGATTTGTTTGGATGTGCCGGCAGCTGCTGAGGCTAAACGGGTAGCAGTGATTTTCTTTATGGCGCAGAGGGCTAAGCGAGTAGCAGCGAAAATTGCTGCTACCCGTTTAGCCCTTTCCTCCTCCCCCGTGCTGCTCTGGAGTGCCCCTAACATGCCCTGGTGCTACCCGCATAGCATCTGGCGCATTAAGGACTTATCCATGATTTTCGAAGGACACTACCCGTGTAGGTGCTCTTTGAAAATCCAGGATAAGTCGTTTACATAGGTAGCTAGGGAAGTTGCCCTTGTAAAGGCCTTTGAAAATCGAGCTCTATGTTACTTGGTTACTATGTGAAGGCACATTTTCCAAAGGATGTCCCAGTGCAAGTGAATCCCATAGACAGAATGTGAGAATATCAAAGTTCAGGAAGTAAAAAGGGAGTTTCTTGCTAATTTGATTGAAAGCTCAAAGGAATTTTGTTTGATAGTAAAATAGAGAGACACTGTCAGTTCTGAAATCATCCCCAATAGGCGCTATCACATAAATAAAATGTATCTACTGTCTCTGTATTTTCCTGCCCACCAGCCTTCATCTCCCCCTCTATGTCCCCCAAGTCCCTCAATACTTCGTTAGCTCAATTTCTTTGCCCATGCCACCATCTCTGTCTCTTCTATCCTCCTGTCCCCCACCTCCATATGTCTCTGTTTTCCCACCCCTAACTCTGATCCATGGTCCCTAGTCTATTCCTTCCACCTTTCCCCCCAATTGTGACTCCCTTACCCAGGCTCTGGCAGGAGAAGAAGTTTTTAGTTTGAGTGAAACAGTTGATTTCTGCACCATGCTTTCCTTTCTGCAGATCACGGGGCTGCTATGAAGGTTGCTTGTGGTGCTGGCTGAAAGCAGGAAGCAGATTCATGTTCTGTGGTGCCCCACAGATCTCTAGATACTCTTGAAGGATTTGCTTCATGTGTGCCCGATGTGGTTCGCAGCAGCTCTGCGATCTCCAATGGAACTGTAGGAAATGTACAAGTATTTTCTTGTCTTCTATTTTGGGGAAGGAACTCAGAGGGATGGGGCCACTAAAGCTTACTTAGAAGAGGTTGGGGTGGTGATTCGATCACAATCAGGAAGAAGACAGTCAAAGAAGATGGGGCTTGAGCCTGTGAAAATACAGGGTTAGAAGGCAAGGGGTTAAAAAGAAGAGCTGTGTTTCCTCAAATGAAAGACCTGTCTGTGAGATATAAAGGCATGGCAATAAAGGAAGTGCCAGTATTTCCTGATCATTGTACAAAAAGAAAAATGAATTGTGTCAACCTTAATGACTCATAACAGGCCCACAGTGGATTATGCTGATTTAGTGATGCAATTACCTTTGGTTTGTTCTCAAAGCCCAGCTCTCACTGTCCTTTTCCTAGTAGGCCTAAATGAATGACCTCCACTGCCTCTCTAACAGAGCTGATTTTGTACATGCTAACATGCTTGCTAAATCACCACTCCCCAGAGGTTTTCTTTCAAAACAAGATTGATCCTTCTTAATAGATGAATTTATTCTGTTTCTAAATCAGGAAGCTTGCTTACCCATACAAATTTGCAACAAGTTTATATTTTTTTTTTAAGGAAGTGACACGTATCAAAAACATGCTCTTTTATGAGCACAGGGAATGGTCGCATGATATTCAGAGAAAGAAATATAAATAAAGATCTGACTGCATAGTTTTCAGTCAAGCGTTCCTGTGCAAGATAGCAGTGTGCCGTTACTATCTTGCTGCAAGTGTGCAGTCATGAATTTCATTATTCTCACAGGTGCGCACACACGGCTTCCAAATGTTGAAGAATTTGCTGGATCATCAATGCCAGCTTTGCTTTCTCTCACTTTTTCATTTTAATGAGACACAAAGGCCCTTCTTCCATCAAGTGCACCAAGGGCCTTCCGTGTTTTATTTCCTCTTGCCAGCTTTGAAGCTTATTAGGGTTATTCCACGTTTCTTTTCTTCTTTCCCAAAACAGAACATCTCTTGCTCCTAGACGCTGTGTTGTGACAACACATAGGTGGCCGCAAGCTGTTTGGGCATTTTATGATATGTGATTTCTCTTTCATTTATCAAAGATTTTCCAATCCCCTTTGCAAAGACAGACAGACCGCAGTGTGTGGACTTACGACGTGGCATAAAAAGATGCAATAAAAAGTTTGTCCGCTGTCAAAGATACAAAACAATTTTTCAGTGATTAACTGCGTTTACTAGCATGAAATCATGGATACAATGCAGCCATACACATATGTACTAGCCTGAGAGCAGCTGTAGATGCATGTGGCTGAAGTAGGCACATGGGTACACCGTGATTCTGCCAGTGCCTGCTCAGACTCTTCTCCTGTAAATGCCTACATCCTGGGTCTCGTACAAATACATGCCTACTTGTCAGAGCGCGTACTTGAATGTGGGGGCAATTTTAAAAGAGGGATTTTTATTTATTTATTTATTGAACAGTTTTTCTATACCGCCTTTTCATTCAATCAAGGCGGTTTACAATGCAGGGCAGGTCACATAGCAGTTTTTAAAGCAGGCTCTCTCCCTCTCCTTTCACTTAGCTAGTACACACTTTTATCACCAGGGAGCAGGTTCTCCAAGGAAGGGAATTCTCTTCAAGGCCCTTGACGCATAAAGAGGCTTTAACTCTGAATTGGGTGCTCCAGTTCCTTTACTGTAACCAAAATGTCCAATTTAAACATAAATATATTCAGTGAACTTATATACAGCAATTACACCGTCTTTGGGCACACAGGCAGTGTCCTTCAGAAATATTTGTGTCGCTGAACCCAGTTTAATTATTTATCAGTTCTGCTGCTGATAGAAGGATCCTGGGTTAGGGCTCATTTACACTTAGCAGATTAAAATGTATTTTCTCTTTCCTCACTGGGGTCCTTTTCCTCTAATTCTTCCTGTACTATGTTCACAGAGAAACCCACTGTACTTCTTTCAGCAGGCACATCTTCTCCTTTGTTAGCCAAGCCTCAGTGTAGTAGGCCAACTCCTTCTCTTTGACTTCTGGGTTAGGCTTTGGGCAAGCCAGTTCTTCCTGTCTCTCTCTCTTTCACTCTATCAGAGGAGTAGTAAAACCTCTGACAGGCTCTCAAATCTTCACAGTGTATTTGTTTCCATCAATACGTGGATATTCAGCAGTGCTACCTAAATGGATAGCATCGCCGAATCTATGTATAGTGGGGGGCACAATATTCAAAGGCTTTTACACTGATTTTTAGCATTAGTCAGCTAACTTGGATGCCAAAACTTGGGAACAGGGAAATCTGGATTAAGTCTAGCCAGCTATGTCTGAGGGAAGGGGAAGGAGGAGGGTCAGAGTGCATCTTTATTTGGAGATCAAGTGGGCAGGAGAGGAGATTCACATTTTTTGGATTAATGTTCTACCAACCTACATTTTTGACTGAATTAATTGTTCTATGATATCTACAGCCGCAAAGCTCAACTCTACTCATGTGCAATACATTTAGATAACATAAGAATGAGGGGTACAAGAGAGGAGAAATCTGGGATGTATTTGTAAGGGATAATATATAAAAGAAGGATGCAGGGACCTTCTATACCATATGGACCAAGTCATTTCTTTATAAAATCATTTTAAATGCAAGGCTTAGAAGGGATTTAATAAACCTGACTGAGATCCTTCATTCTGTAGTGCATGATGCCAAATTAATCAAGCTTTCAGATGACAATCGTATTCTTTATTCTGTCATGTCTTACAGCTTTAATATTAACACTGTGAGAAGAGCACATCAGTATGGACCATTGAACTGTTCTTCTTTAGACATCTCAGGCTCTTCTCAATGGCACCCTCATTGTTTACAAAAAACAGACTCCTTTGCAGAGCCTCTCCCATACTCAGCACATAGGGCGGATAAACCTCAGAGGGGTTGGAGGCTGAATAGGGCCATTCATGATCAATGGTTTCAAAATGAAAATAATATTTTTAATTATAAAATACCCCAAAGTTAGGAAGCAATTTGATTGGTTAATGAGCCCCACAGTGCACCTGAGGCACCCATACATCATAATAAAACCTGGCCAGATGTTCCACCGTGCATTATTCTTTGCATTCTATTGCAGAATCCATTTCATGTGGATTGATTTTTACATTAGAAGCAATGTTCTGGTAGTGTGCTACTATAAGAAAGCAAACAAAGTATGCTGTAAACAGCTCTTTCTCATGATTACCCTGAAAAAGCCATATTTGAGATGTTCTTTCTTTGCCTTCGCTTATTGTCACGTCTTGGAAATCCAGTAAATGCAGGCAAGAAATGAGTTTATGCTTTCAGATTAATTTCTGGACGCAGTATTCCATATACAAATGAACTCATCATTATGTTCCTGCTAGGGAGTAGCTTTAATAGACTTTGCCTTTAAGGCGCACTTCTCACAGTGCTTATTAATGAGTTTGGACCTTAAGTAGCACAGACCTATTTTACGGTTCATTTACATAACGAATGGATTTAGCTCTGTGGCAGGCGAACAGTAAAAATGGAAGCTGCCTAATGTATCCAAAAACCTGAAAATGCTATCTGCCTGGGTTAATCACTTGATCTGTAAAGAATAAATAACCAGCAACTACAAGCAGGCAGCTTGTACAGCCGGGGCCATAATCAGAGGTAGAGTGTCACCAAAATGCCTGAAATATTTAACTACAGGAAATGTATTAAAATGTCAATTGCCTTAAACATATTTTCCAGGGGAGAGGGAGGAAGGGAGCAGTTCATAATTTTCGCAAGTCCATTCTCCTGTCCTCCAAGATTAGCAGTGGTGCTCTGCGGGTTTCATAGAGATGGCTGCAACGCTGGTTTTACTGCTTTATTTTTGGCATCAATTTCATTTTATTTCCCCAAATAATGTTAGGCGGCCCTATATAGCACTAAATTGTACTGCTCACCTTAGAGCAAGAAAAAGGCAACAGACTACATTTACTGTATAACCCCAAAACGAGTTAGATACTAAACCACCAGTGCTGGTTCATGATCGACAAGCACATCTGCAGACATCTCTGTATATGCTCCAGTTCGTACATGCATTATGCATTGTTTCATAGATTCCTTCTTATCAGAAAAGCAGGAACCTCTGCTTTTAAGCAAATTGCTGGATGTAAATACTTATTAGGCCCCCTTCCTCTGCATAGATGAGTGTCTAGCCTGAGCTCTTAAGAAATGCATCACCTCAGAACGTGGCTGGGTCCTTTTTAGTTCCATGTTAAGGATGGGGTACCATATTTTTATTTGGCTCATCAAATCCCCTTAGAACAGAGGTGAATTGGATTAATATGGTGCGTAAATGGTCCAGTGAAGGCAGATCACCTGAAGCATGAACCATGAATCAATAGCTCACTTTATTTATTTATTTTTATTAATGGCTGGCTGACAGAATGTGCCTGGAATGAGGATTTTCACGGTGTTTTGGCCTCCCAGCTTTTGACTCTTGTTCTGCCTTATTGCTTTCTTCATATCAGAGTACCTCTCTATGGCTCTGTGCGTCAGCAGGTTGTTTGGGCACCAAGGCACAGACATAGGAATATTCAAGCAAAAGTCCAAAAAGTCCAACAGGAAATATAAAGGCAAAAATACCGGAAGGAAGGCGCTAAGAGAGGCTGAAACAGCAGGGGGAAAGAGAGTGTGTGCATACAGTGAATGACTACAATTTAGGGAACGTGGGATTGTCTGTCAATAGAGAACTGTGGCAGCAGACAGTAACTGTTCATATAGCAACAAGAAAACAGGCAGGGGCACTAATATATGTCAGATAATTCCAGTGTGCCTGCCACGAGAGAGACTTCTTGTTCACCATCCTTAAAGGACAGCGGTGAAAGACATTCTTCTCACATTTGCATTCTAGAATCATTCTTGATTCTTACCCAATAAGCTTTTATTTTTGCTTCCAATCGATACAAACAGTAATAACATACAATACATAGATCTGTGGGTTTAGAACACAGAGTTTCAGCCAGCATAAGAGCACTCGGTGCAATACAGAACTACCAGCAAACACCCACAAAAGATTTGCTGTGGACCCCAGTATTCTCCACCCCTTACCCCTCTGACCCAACCCAGGCACTTGCTTTCTTCTCTTCTCCGCTCCTAGCTACTCTGTATCCCTTACCTTCCCCCCACACAAGGCAATATCCTTCCCCCCCCCCCCAAAGCCAGTTTCTCTTTCTCTTCTGTTCTACCCCAGCTTTGTCTCTTTCTTCCCCCCATGCCCATACTCTCTGTTTTCCCTCCATCCCAGCATTGTCTCTCTGTCACATCTTTCTCCTCCCCGGCTCCTGTGGTTCCCTGTGACTTACCTACTCATCATGGCCTGCTTAGCTGCTGCCATACAAGTTGCTCCAACAAGCTATTTTCCTCACCGGGGGTGAACGCACGCTAATGCATGCATGTGTATCTCGCCCAAAAGCATTTATGGTCCTCCTCAAATGCATTATAAATGGTACACAAGGTGACTTTTACATGCGGAAAGGGCCTTTACTAACAATGCATGCCCGTTTACATACATATATGTACACATGCCTACAAGAATGGGAGTGAAGGAGTAGCTTAATGGTTACAGCAGCGGATATTCTTTGTGGCCTTGTGCAAGTCACTTAACCCTTTATTATCTCTGTCTCAAAACTGGATTGCAAGTCTTCTGGGGACAGGGAAATACCAACTATAACTCACCGTGAAACACATGAGTGAACTAGAAGTCACATGGATGTATATGCATGCCATGCGCAGGCATTCCTGGGGCACAGAGCCAAAGCAGAGTTGCAATATACACACATATTTAATAAAATACATAGGTACACATGTGGAGGACATGCACACGTTTACACCAGCAAGGTGTAAATGTGGACATCGGTATTTTTGCATGCTATCGGGGCTGCTTCTGTGAGTCTCTTTTATAAAAACTTTGTTGCCTTTATAAAATAGGACTAACATAGGCAGCTTTGTGATACTTGGACAGAGATTTCTCTTACAAAATTCTACCCTCCCCCTCAGCGATTAAAAGTCAAATATAAATGGGAACAGCAAGAAGAAAATATATTCTATGCCAGGGAAAACTCCTGCTGGCTGCCACTCCTGTTAGTGACCACTGGAGATGCTGATCGTCCACTAATACGGAAAACATTCTTGAAACAGTGTCCACTTAGTGGCCTTTGCGCAAGCAGGTTACAATAATTGTTTAGATTTCTTGTATATTGAGAGTTTTCTAGATGTCAAAATAGGTAAAACCATTTCTGAATTTTAAACTGACACTTAGCAATCTATCTCAACCAAAACTCAGGTCCATGGTCCAACATTTCTATTTATATTCCGTTGGGTTTATTTGTTTTTTCCATACTACTTCTCCTGAAGGCTACAAAGTGATTTACAATAATTTAATCCATAGCAAAAATAAAATGAAAACACATGATAATACATTTAGATTACAGAGAAAGCCAAGTTGGCATTTAAAAGCAGTTATAAAGAGTCCACGTGACACATGAGCGGGTGAAGACGTGTCTTCGCTCGCTCCGGGGCCGCCTCGAGAAAATCTACTAATATTCTATCTGTCTGCCCCCGGAGAACGGTTGTCAGTGGGGGGAAAATCGCCTCAAGCCCCAGACTCCAAAAAATGGGTTGCGGAGTGTAGAACAATGCCGCCTCCGACCCGCAAAGAGAAGGAGAAGGAGAGGGGGCTCAGGCCTGGTGCCCCGGCCTTGCCGAGCACGCAACCCTCCTCGCCGAGCAAAGACAGTGTGGAATCGGCCACTGAGGATCTGGCAAGAGAGGTAGTGTGGCAGCTAGATCCTAAGTTCGACCAGATCTTATCCAAACTGGAGATCATGGGCACGTCGATGGCGGAGATGAGCCAGCGGATGGAGGAGTTAGAGGCTAGAGTGATGGCCATAGAAGAGGATGAGGGGCGGCAGACACGAGGGCTCGAGAGCACACGGGCTAAGCTGGAGGCCTTGCAAACTAAGATTGACGACCTCGAAAATCGATCCCGCCGCAATAACATCCGGCTGGTGGGGCTCCCGGAGACAACCACGGATCAACAGCTAGTGCCTCTGATAGAGCAATGGCTGCCGAAGGCTCTGGGACTTGACGCGCTGGTGGGAGAAATTAAAGTGGAGCGAGCCCACCGCGTCGGCGGGAAGATGGCGTCCAGACCTCAGCCCAGGGTGGTGATTGCCAGGATCCTCAATTTTGCACACAAAGAGCGACTGCTACGAGCTTTTCGCCAGCACCGGCAGCTCACCTTGGGACAATAACCAGCTCCTTTTGTTTCAGGATTACTCAGCCTTTGTTACCGCGAAGAGAAGGGAGTTTACACCGGTGTGTGCAGCTCTGTTCCAAAAGAAAGTCCGCTTCACATTGGCGTTCCCGGCCATTCTACGGGTGTACAGCATGGGTATGACTTTCGTCTTTGATTCGGTGAAGGCAGCCCAGGCGTTCCTGACGGACTTGGAGAAGAACCGGCCGACACAGGGTGAGGAGGGGAGCCAGGCCTCTGAACTGTAAGGGGATATGGACTCTGGTGATTTTGACTGTTGACTACTCTGGCTCTTTAGGTAACAGGGCCAATAGCGCTGCAGTACTGGCTACCTTTGGGTGCACCTAACCCCATGGATGTTCGAGCGGGTAACTACCTGCATACTGTTCATGTGTGCTTATAGTGTTACTGTTCATGTACGATTTTGCGTTGCTGTTACTTGCTATACTAGCTGGTTGTTTCCTGTTCCTCTGACCAGTTTTCTTTGTTTATTTTCCCTCTCTTATGTCTGCAGCTGTGGAATGTGTGGCTCTGGGTGAGAGACTGACTGTATGCAGACGAGGGAGGGCAATCTGCACCTCTTAGCTTGTATGTTTGCTTGTCTAAACTTGATTCAGAAAGCCACTTGGGAGGCCGGGTGGGAGGGGGTAGTATATCCCTGCAGGCCCCGGCTGAGGGGACTTGGGGCGGCCCCGGCTGAGGGGACTCGGGGCGGCCCCGGCTGAGGGGACTCGGGGCGGCCCCGCAGTGCATGGTAGGGACTCGGAGGTCAGCCATGATGGCTGATGGTGGGATAGGCAGTTTTTTACCTGGGGGTGGAAGGGGGAGGGGCGGAGGGGAGGGGTGGAGAGGGAGAGGGGGAGGGGAAGGGGGGGTAGTGGGGTGGGAGCCCTCATAGGGAGGGGGGGCGAGAAGAGCAGGGATGCCTTACCGGGTGGGGAGAGCCACTCTATATCACAGTTCGGTATTACACCTTAATCTTGGTAGCTTCTAGGCCGGGGGTTGGGGCTGGGCAACCCCGGGCTGTGCAAAGGGAGAGAACCTTGCTGTTGCCCTCCATACGTGCGAGTCCATGAGGCACCACATGAGATTTATCTCTTGGAATGTAGGCGGGATCAATTCTCCCGTTAAGAGAACGAAAATACTCCAGGCTCTGCGGAAGAGCAAAGTCCAGGTAGCGTTATTGCAGGAAACTCACCTTACTGCGAAAGAACATGCTAAATTACAGAAAGGTTGGGTGGGCCAGGTGCTGGCTGCTTCCTCGGGGGGTCGGAAACGAGGAGTAGCAATTTTAATAAGTAAGGAGATTCAAGTAGAGCTGTTGAGAGAGGACCTGGATCCCTCTGGTAGATATATGTTTGTGCACTTAAAGTTAAACGGAGAGGAATTTTTTCTAGGAAATGTTTATGCCCCAAACGTCTATGATCACTCTTTTTTTCAACGGCTGGGTCATAAAGTGAGTGCCGCTCCGAGGATCCCGCTGATTGTGGCGGGTGACTTCAATTGTCCTCATGATCCTGTACTGGATAAATCTGGCGGGCAGATGCAAGGGGGTTGGAGCAGAAAGGGGGTAGGCTACCTGTGTTTGACAGGCGGGTTGGTAGATACTTGGAGGACCTTGCATGGGGGGGAGAAAGATTTCACCCATCTGTCTAGGGCGCACCACACCTGGTCTAGGCTTGATTATATTCTTGTGACGGAGAGGGAATTTGACAGAGTGCTTAGCTCTGAGATTGAGCCTATTTTGGTGTCTGATCATGTCATGGTGCGGATGGATTGGAGGGGGCGGGAACGAGGGGAGTCTCGATGGGCCTTCCCTAGACAGATGTGGAAGAATGACAACTTTCAAAAATATTTAGTGCAAAAGTGGGAGGAATATTTGCACTTCAATGAACCAAGCGCTAGCTCTGCCACCTTATGCTGGGAGGCCGGGAAGGCCGTAATGAGGGGGCACATCATTGCGTATGTGGCACAGGAGAAGCGTAGAATCAATGGGGAGGTGTTGCTCTTAGTGCAAGAAATGCGGAGGTTGAAACGGCTGGCCGTAGGTGGTCGGGGAAAAGAGCATATCCCGGCTTATCTGGAGGTTCAGCGGAGGCTTAATAGCATTCTGCAGGAACGTGTGGTCTATAGCATGCAATTCTACCGCCACCAGTTCTTCCGATATGGCAACAAGACAGGTAGTCTTCTGGCTCGTTTGGTGAGGGAGGGGGGGTCTAAGGTGGTGGCCGCGGTTAGAGATAGTATCGGGGCAAGACTTTCCGACCCTCGATGTATAGTGGAGGTCTTCCGACAGTTCTATGAACAGTTATATACACCTGAGTCGGAAGATAGGGGTGGCGAGAAAGCATTTTTAGACGGGACGCCACTACCGCAGCTCTCGGAGGCCGAACGTGCAGAGTTAAATAGGCCAGTCGAAGGAGTGGAAATCCAGAGAGTGATTAGAAGGGGAAAACCGCATAAGGCTCCCAGACCTGATGGCTATGGCGCCGAATTTTACAAAATGTTGGAACTACAGGTGGTCCCCACTCTAGCCGCAGTATATGGCGATGTCTTAGATGGGGGAGGTTTTCCCCGGGATATGCGAACAGCCGCGATTACAGTGATCCACAAAGCTGGGAAGGACGTGGAAGATCCAGCTTCCTATAGGCCGATCTCTCTAGTCAATTATGATATGAAGGTACTGGCTGGGGTGTTAGCGCAACGACTACAGGGGATTCTGCCGCGGTTGATTAGTCCCTGTCAGACAGGTTTTGTCAAAGGGCGGGAGGCCTTTTCTAACATTAGTAAAGTTCTATTGGGGGTGGAATGGAGTGTGCTACGGGGGGACCCCTTATTGTTGGTAGGTCTGGATGTGGAAAAGGCCTTCGACAGAGTGTCTTGGGCGTACATGTTTGAAGTGCTCGGGAGGTTTGGCTTTGAGGGAGCTTTCTTAACCTGGTTACAGGCCTTATATATGGCACCCTTGGCTTTTATAACGGTTGGTGGAATTTGTTCGGAATCTTTTGAGCTGCGCAGAGGGACGAGACAGGGGTGCCCGCTATCCCCTCTGTTATTTATCTTACAGATGGAGCCCCTGTTGAGGTTGCTAGGGCGGACAGAGGAGATTCGCGGGATTAAATGGCCGGAAGGGGGAATAAAGCTTAGTGTATTTGCAGATGATCTGTTATTGTGTTTGACAAATCCACAGAGGTCGCTGGAGTGTGCCTTGTCTCAGATCGAGCAGTTTGGTGCTTTTTCAGGCATGCGGATAAACAGGGCAAAGTCGATGGGTTTAGATGTTGGCGGGGGGGGGGGGGCCCGGGGGCGATGGCAGGGTGAGTTCACGTTAGTCTGGGCGGAGGAATCTATCCACTATCTTGGTATCCAGATTCCGCGTGAGCTCCGACGTTTCTATGCAGCTAATGTGCAGCCCCTGTTGGGTAAAACACTCCAACGGCTGCAGAAATGGCGGGAGCTGCCGATCTCCTTGAAGGGGCGCATAGCTCTTTTCAAAATGATCGAACTGCCACAATGGATCTATCTCCTACGGCATGCCCCGCTTTGGCTCCTGAGGAAGGACCTAAAAACTTTGGAGAGCCACTTGTCTAAATTCTTTTGGAAGGGGAAGAGGGCGCGCATTGCTTTTGTGACTTTGCTGAAACCGGAGAGAGAGAGGGGGGGGCAGGCCTGACTTCGCTGCAGGAGTACAATCTGCTTAGTCTGCTGCGGCCGCTCCATGATTTAGTGGCAGGGACTGCTGAGATTGTTCCGATTGAGTTGGTTGACCATGTTTCGGCGCCGTACCACCGGATGTATTGGATACATCGTTTGGGTAAAGAGGTGCCCGAGTTTTGGGGGCATTCAAATTATTTTGGGGCGGTTCGACAGGCATGGAGACAGTTGTGTCACTACAGGGGGTGTGAGTGGAAATGTTCTGATTGTCTCTCCTTAGGAGGTAACGGGGATTTTGTCCCGGGGAGTCAGAGTGGGGTGGTCAAGCGCTGGGCACAGTGCGGAGTGGAATATGTGGGCCATTTGAGGATGGAGCATGTCGCGCAGCTAGATTCTTACCTGTCCCTGTGGGGATGCTATCATTTGCCAGCGCAGGATTTTTACTTTTATCTGCAAGTGAGGCATTACGTGCACAGTCTTCGGCGTGGGAGTGTAATGAGCCTATGGGGAGGGGAGCGGGGAATGGTGGATCTTTTTTGTGCCCTGGAGGGAAAGATCACAGTTCGGAGGCTGCGGGAAGAACTTGTTGTGGGGGAAGATTTGTCTGGGTTGGCGAGGTTAGCGCGCAGATGGCAGGATGATGGAATTTTGGAAGGAACGCCGGAGCACTTGCTTCACGCTTTTCAATGCATAGCCAAAGTCTCGGAATCGGTGCAGATGCAGGAAGTGCAGTACAAATTTTTGTGGCGTGGATATGTGCATGATGTTTGGGCGATGCGGTTGGGGGTCACTGACTCGGATAGGTGCCGCCTGTGTGGGGTGGAGAGGGGCACTCTGGCGCATAAGTTTTGGCTATGTGTTAGCATCCAAAGATTCTGGGAGGGTGTTGGAGTGAAGCTCGGTGGCTGGATTGGCCAACCAGTAAGCCTTGCGCCTGAGTGGTGTCTGTTTGGCTCTTATGAACATACGACTTACATGGGTGGTAGTCACCGTCAACTGTGCGAGAAGGGCTTTCTGGTGGCCAAGCAAACAATTTTGAGGCATTGGGTAGCGCCATCAGCGCCTAGTGTGCAGGACTGGGAGGGACGGATGCGAGTTTTGCTGAATATGGAGTACTGCATGGCAAAGCAACTTGGCCGGCGGCGGATGGATCAGTTCATGGAGATTTGGGCCCTGGTTATGGACAGTGGGCCACCAGTGGGAAAGAATGAATATTGAGTGATGATGATAAGAAGGGATGATGATGAGAGAGGCTGATCTGTCTTATGCAAGAGATTTTGGTGAGGACCGGTGCTCTGCTCGGGTGGGAGGTGGGGGGCTGCGGGGGAGGGGTGGGAGGTGGGGGGCTGGGGGGAAGGGGGTGGGCCATAGGATAGGAGAGGGGTTGGGCGAGTTCTGGACGGTTCATTGACTTTGTCTCACTGTCTAAATACATCTGTGAGTTATGGTCTACGTTGCGCTTGCAACACTTGATCCTGGGTCCTCTGTTCTATGCTCTATACTTTATGTTCCCTATGTTTTCTGTTCCCAGTTGCATGTACTGAGATACTGCGGCCAGCGTCTCTTGCTGGTCCAGCGGTGCACGGTTCGAAGCCCGTTGACGGGTGACCATGCTATCTGTTATATGGGATCGGGTGTAGGACCTGGGTGGTGGTGAACTTGTCTAGCTCATGTTAGATTGCTGTGAGTTTGTCTAGCTTATGTTAGACTTCAATTGTTGGTTTTGCCTGTAATGTTTGCTTGGATGTATTTTGGGTTGTTCTTATTTGTTTATCTGGAAATATCTAATAAAAATGATTTTCACTAAAAGCAGTTATAACTGCTTTTTAAAAAAATAAAATGTACCCTGGATGAGTGTACAACTGGCCCCTTCTATCTCCAGATGACCAAAATTATATGTTTTTAAAAGGAATGTGGTATGGGGCAGATCAAGGGTGAGGTTAAAAGTTATCCATTCAGTGGCAAAATTCATAACTTATGCATTCATCTTTAAATGCAGAAATACCAGGCATAATTTTAAATGGATAAGTAATGTGGTTCTGAATGGCAGTAGGTCTACATTTACTCTCTGGTAACAAGACCACCACCAACACTGAACTGAGATTTTAACATGTCATCCACAGTGACTCTAAGCAGCCCTTTTACTAAAGTGTGCTGGGGTTTTGCAACTGAACTTAATGTACAGCAGTTGTAACTGCTGTATGCTAACTGCCAGGGGTGAGACCAGCATGTTCCCAGCAAATTACCGTACAGAACACTATTCTAACGAGCCGCGGTAGTATGCACAGTTACTGTGGGTGCACTTTGTTCCACCTCTTGAGGTGGTGTAAATAAGCTCATGTTATTTGCAAGTGGCACAGTGATCCTCCACATCACAAGAGACCCAACCTTCAGACCACCAACAACGCTCAAAATGAACAACAACAGGCGGAGGCGGAGCCTGGCCAGGAGCGAGATGGCCGCTTGATCACTGCTCTCTCTGCAATCCTGTTCTGAATCCTGGTTGCCCCCTGTCTGGCTGGTGTGATTTTCCCCCCTTTACCTTGCTATTATCTGGCAATGGCAATGGGCAAGTCCGGTAAGCTGGATTTCGGTTCCGCGGCAAATACCGGTGTTAAACGACAGAAGCCGGACCCTCCCTCCCCGCAAAAGCTACCAGGCCCACGAGAGAGTGCCGATGCCATGCAGGAGATGCTCGCGGAAATCAGGGCCGTTAAAGAGCTGGTAGAGGCTATCGGGGAAACATTGTCGGGCGTACAGGCTGATATCCTGGAACTTAAGGAAATGAAGGAGCAGATACTGGGGCTGGCGGAAAAAGTGGCGGGAATCGAAAGCAAGGTCGAGTGCCACAAGGAGCGCCTGAAACTTACGCTGGTCAACAGTAAGCGCATTGTACAACTGGAGCGCAATCTGGAGGATCTTAACAACCGCACGCGCAGGAACAACGTGCATATCATCGGTATACCTGAGGGCGCGGAAGCTGGCGACATGATCACCTTCCTAGAAGCGCAGCTCCCGACACTCCTGCGCATCGTTTTTACGCCGCCGCTGGAGATTGAAAGAGCACATCGCGTGCCTACACAGGCCGGGCCCCAAACTCGGAGACCGCGGCCTATTATCATGAGGGTTCTGAGACATCAGCAGGTCTTAAAGATTATGGCAGCGGCGAAAGCCTTGGCACCGATCGTCCTAGAGGGCCATAACATCGCGTTTTTTCCAGACTTTAACAAGGCTACTGTTGAGAGATGGTGGCAGATGCTGGCTCTCCGTCCCCGGCTGCAACATCTTCAGGCCCGGTATGGCCTTTTTGCTCCGGCGAGGCTAAGAGTGACTTTGCATAACCAGACGCGTACCTTCGAAGACCCGCAAGCTCTCTTGAAGTTCGTGGAGGAGCAGGAAGCCACGTTGATGTGGTGAAGTACTACCTTCCTGTAATTGCTGCTTCTTCCAGCTCCTGGATTGCCTGAGCTACCGGGCCTGGCTGGTTGGACTCGGGAGGGACAGTTTTACCTATACATGGGGTATTCCCTCTGTAGTTGTTTTGAAATTCCCTTTTTGGAGGGGCAGGGGTGGGCGGTGGGAGGCGTGGGAGGCCTGGGGAGGCCTGGGGACATGACAATATGGCAGTTAGTTCATTTTTGGATGCTCTTGTCTCTTTCCTCCCTTTCTTTCCTTCCCTCCCTGTCTCTGGTGTATTTTGGGGTTAGTTGCTTGGTGGAGGGTTCTGATTCTGATTTTAATATGGGGGCTCAAGATAGTAACACATGAGATGGCGGGAGATTGTGGGGCACCTTGTTCAGGCTGGCTCACCCAAATTCGGGCTGGGGAGTTTGTTTGTGGTTTGGGTATGGGTTGTCTCCATGTGAGGGGGTTTATTGTATGCTAGAAGTTAAAATTATGTTAAGATATGTATCATGCCCTAGCCTGCTTAGTATGTTGCTGAAGATTAGTGCTGAGCACGCTTAGTGTCTTATCTTTGAACGTGAAGGGCATCAATAATCCTATGAAACGGAGAAAGATTCTCCTTTACTGCAGGAAGAAGGGTGCCGATGTTGTCCTGCTTCAGGAGACCCGGCTGAGCCTGGGAGAAGCACGGAAGATGGGCGGGGGACATTTTCTGTTAATAGGGGTTGCTGAGGCTTGCCATAAACGGAATGGGGTGATTATCCTGGCCCGGAAGGCATTGCAACCTGTCATTGAGATGACTCGGGCAGACCCGGGTGGGAGGTGGGTGAAAGTCCGCCTCCGAATTGGGAGCAGGACATTTGGTTTCATGAATATCTATGGCCCGAATGTGGACGATGTGTCCTTTTTCCATAGGCTTGCTGAGGAGGTGCAAGAGTTAGCACACTGCGACCTAGTGGTAGGTGGGGACTTCAACCTGGTGATGGACCCTTTAATAGATCGTCAGCCGTACCGATCCCTTCGCCCTAGCCGGGCTAGTCTGGCGCTGAAGGGGCTGGTTCAGGAGCTGAACCTGGTAGATATCTGGCGGCTCCTGTATCCCTCACAGAAAGAGTTTACTTTCTACTCCCCCCCACATGGGTCACACTCGAGGATCGATTTTTTCCTTATCTCACAGTCTCTGGTTTCTCAGGTGTTAGACGCACAGATTGGGGCATGCACTGTCTCGGACCATGCGGATATTTCTCTGTCCATAGGGCTACTCTCTGACTCCACGAGGAGTACTGGGTGGTCTTTTCAAAGGTCATTGTTAGCAGATGCGGGCTTTTGCGAGTATATGAGAGGGGCCATTAAGGAATATTTTTCGGTGAACCTCCCGGAGGCCACACCTGGGTGGGCGTGGTGGGAGGCTTTTAAGGCCTCCCTGCGGGCTAAAATCACTAGCTTTTCAATTAGGGCCGCACGGCAGAAGAAGTTAATACTGCGAGAGCTCGAGGCCCAGATCCAGGCAGGGGAGAGGCTCCTAAGAACGCGCTCGGAGCCCTGTATTTTATTGCGCCTGCAAAAATTAAGATTCCAATATAATAATATACTTAGTGAAGAAGCTGAGAAGCTCTCGCACGCCCTGAAGGCCAAATATTATAGGGAACAAAATAAAGCTGGCAGGTTGCTGGCCACGACCCTGAAACCTAAAGCTGAGCGTAACAAGATCGCTGCTATCTTATCTGACAGTCAGCAATTGCACATCAAGACCCCGGAGATAGCTGAGGAATTTCGGTCTTTCTATGCAGGATTGTACTCCTCCGAGGGTGGGGGCCAAGGGGAGGAGAGTGAGGTTTTTTTGGAACCTATAGAGCACCCGTCCCTCTCAGCGCAACAGGTGTCTGAGTTGGACTCCCCTTTGTCCTTGGGCGAACTCAGGGTGGCTTTAAAATCAGTAAAAAAAAAGGGAAAGCGGCGGGTCCTGATGGGATACCCATTGAGTTTTTTCAGGTGTTCCAAGAGGAGCTCCTCCCATTTGTGCTTAAATACTATCAGCTTCTACATGCTCAGGCTCCTAGAGTGGGTGGTTTTAATGAACTACTGTAGTGGTCTTAGAGAAGCCAGGGAGAGATCCTCTTAGAGTAGAAAATTATCGTCCGATCTCGTTGTTAAATGCCGACTATAAGCTCTTTGCCACGGTCCTGGCGAATCGACTGTCTAAGGTCTCGTCCGATCTGATTCACCCCGACCAATGTGGTTTCATGCCTGGTAGGGCGACATCCTCTCACTTGGTTTGCAGCTTGTCGTGCTGTGAGGGCTTGCGTACATCAGTGATGCTGAGAGCTAAACTATCGGTAGTTTAACTACTGGCAGGGTCTCCCAAGATGGACAGGTCTCAGCTGAGGTGCCAGACCAAGACAAACCACCCATCTGGGCAGCAGCAGAATGGGGTAGTGTTGACGGCGGAGGATCACATTTCTGTGACAACGGCAACAACACCAAACTTAAACTGCGCGGAAGGAAGGCCCGGCAATCTACTTCTGTATCTTGCCATGAAAACCCAATGGATAGTTACAACAAAACAAATTGTGCTATGGTGCTGGAAGATGAGACTCCCAGGTCGGAAGGCACTCAACTAGCTACTGGGGAAGAGCTGAAGACTTTTCAGAGTAAAGCCAGCATTTATGATGTAGTTGGATCAAAGCCCTCGGGAAGTCTGACTGCTGATGTAGCTGCGCATGAAATGAGAGTCAGAAGCTGTAAAGATGTCTTACACATTGGAACATGGAACGTACGAAGCATGAACCAAGGGAAGTTGGAGGTGGTCAAGAATGAAATGGAACGTGTACAACTTGATCTGTTGGGTGTCAGCGAACTGAAATGGACTGGCATCGGGCACTTTGCATCAGATGATCACATGGTCTACTATGCTGGAAATGAAAGACAAAGAAGAAATGGTGTTGCATTTATAATAAAGAAGGAACTTGCAAGAACTGTAATGAAATACAATGCAGTCAGCGAACGCTTAATCTCTATTCATCTACGAGGATTGCCTATCAACACAACTATAATTCAAGTATATGCCCCAACAACAGCTGCAGAAGAGAATGAAATTGAAGAGTTCTATGAACAAGTACAAGCTGAAATTGACAGAACATGCAAACAGGATATCCTGATAGTCATGGGTGACTGGAACGCAAAAGTTGGCAACAAAGAAGAAGGCAAAGTAGTTGGAAAATATGGACTTGGCAACAGAAATGAAGCTGGAGAAAGATTGATAGAATTCTGCAAGACCAATGATCTATTCATCTCAAACACCTTCTTCCAGCAACACAAGCGACGACTGTACACATGGACTTCACCCAATGGATTGTATAAAAATCAAATTGACTACATCTGTGGAAGTCAACGATGGAAAAGCTCTGTAACATCAACAAAGACAAAACCTGGAGCTGACTGTGGTACAGATCATCAACTACTAGTATGCAAACTCAAGCTAAAGTTGAAAAAGAGCAAACCACTCATGAATGCACCAAAATATGACCTTGAGAATATACCACTGGAATTTAAAGACTGCCTGCAAAATCGATTTGCTGCTTTAGATACAAATGACAGAGCTCCGGAAGAGTTATGGAATGACATCAAGAAGGTTGTGCTGGAAGAAAGCGAGAAGTCTCTACAAAAGGTGAAAAAGCAAAAACGGCCAAAATGGATGACGGTAGAAAATCTGAAAATTGCCCAGAAACGCAGAGAAGCTAAAGCCAAAGGAGAAAGAAAGACAATCGCAGAACTCAACAGAGATTTCCAACGTGCAGCAAGACAGGACAAGGAAAAGTACTACAATGACACTTGCAAGGAAATAGAAGCAGAAACTATTAGAGGAAGAACAAGATCGGCTTTCCTAAAGCTGCGAGAGTTAAAGAAAAAGTTCCAGCCCCGAATTGGAATGTTACAAGATGCTCAAGGTTCTATGTTGAATGATGCTGAGAAGATCAAGAAAAGGTGGAAGGAATATACAGAGTTTTTATATGATAAAGATCAAGTGGACCAACAGCCGTTTCAACCTATACCTTATGATCAGGAACCATTGGTGATGAAAGAAGAAGTTGAAGCAGCATTGAAAGCCTTATCAAAGAACAAAGCACCAGGCATTGATAGCATTCCCATAGAAGTATTGCAGCAATCTGATGCAGCTGTTACCGTACTTACAAGGCTCTGCCAAGAAATATGGAAGACAACATCATGGCCAACTGACTGGAAAAGATCTGTGTTTATACCAATACTAAAGAAAGGTGATCCAACTGACTGTGGAAATTATCGCACAATCGCTCTGATCCCACATGCCAGCAAGATTCTACTGAAGATTATTCAAAAGAGACTACAGCCATACCTAGAACAAGAACTACCTGAAGTGCAAGCAGGGTTCAGGAAAGGGCGAGGAACGAGAGACATCATTGCGGATGTGAGATGGATCCTTGAAAAGACTAAAGAATACCAAAAGGATATCTATTTGTGCTTTATCGACTATAGCAAGGCTTTTGACTGTGTAAACCATGAGAAACTCTGGGCCACATTAAGAAGCATGGGTATACCAGAACACCTGATCGTTCTCTTGCGTAATCTGTACATTGATCAAGAAGCAACAGTTCAAACGGAACAAGGAGAAACAGAATGGTTTAAAATAAGCAAAGGTGTAAGACAAGGCTGCATACTTTCCCCTACCTGTTTAATTTATATGCAGAACAAATCATCAGAGAAGCAGGACTGTATGAAGACAACAGAGGTGTGAAGATTGGTGGAAGACTCATCAACAACCTTCGCTATGCTGATGATACCACATTACTGGCTGAAAGCGAAGATGATCTGAAACATTTGCTTCTCACAATCAAAGAACATAGTCTCAAAATGGGCCTGCACCTTAATGTAAAGAAGACAAAGATCATGACAACTGGCATAATCAACAGGTTCATCGTTGAAGGAGAAGAAATTGAAATTGTGAACAACTTTAACCTACTTGGATCAACTATCAATAAAGAAGCAACAAGCAGTCAAGAAATCAGACGACGCATTGCTCTTGGCAGAATGGCTATGAAAGACCTAGATAAGATTCTCAAGAGCAGAGATGTGTCTCTCCATACAAAGATTCGACTTGTTCAAGCCATGGTATTTTCAATAACATCATATGGATGTGAAAGCTGGACAGTGAAAAAGACAGACAGGAAGAAAATTGATGCCTTTGAATTATGGTGCTGGCGGCGAATACTGTGTATACCATGGACTGCCCGAAGAACAAACCAGTCGGTACTAGAGGAGATCAAACCTAAGCTTTCTTTAGAAGCTCAGATGACAAGACTTCGGCTTTCATACTTCGGACACATCATGCGAAGAGAGAGATCATTAGAGAAAGACATCATGCTTGGCAAGATAGAAGGTCAACGCAAAAGAGGAAGGCCAGCATTGAGATGGATCGCTACAATAACAGCAGCTACGGGTACCAGTCTGTCGTCAATGAGCCGCCTGACTGAAGACCGAACACAATTTAGGATAGCTATCCAGAGGGTCGCCATGAGTCGACTCCGACTCGACGGCACTTAACAACAACAACAGGGCGACATCGGATAATGCGCGGTTGCTATTGAATCTCCTGGCTGTCTCGGAACATCTCTGTACTCCCATGGTCGGGATTTCGTTAGATGCTGAAAAGGCCTTTGACAGGCTTGAATGGGGGTTTTTGCTGAAGGTCCTGAGATGGTTCGGTTTCGGGGAGGGGTTTATTAGTTCGATCCAGGTCTTATATGCTGCACCTCAGGCGCGTATCTTGGTAAATGGTCAACTGTCCGCTCCTCTCTCTCTCTATCGCGGGACTAGACAAGGATGCCCACTATCACCCATTCTATTCAACTTAGCGATAGAACCTTTGGGACTTTTAATCAGGCAGTCGGACAGGATTAGTGGTATCAGGGTGGGGGACTTACAGATCAAATTGTCGGCTTATGCCGATGACCTGTTGCTTTTTTCACAACCGGATTCCCTGGAGGAGATACTTCAGGTTATTACTCGGTACTCACGGGTCTCTGGATATAAGATTAATTGGAATAAATCTGTGGCTTTCCCCATGAACAGGGCTACTTTTTCAAAGGACATCGGGCAGTTCCCCTTTGTCTGGGAAGGGAAGGCAATTAAGTACCTTGGGGTTTGATTCTGTGGCTCCCTTGAGGAGACTATTTTGCTCAACTGTAAGTATATAGGGGAGTTGATCCGATCCTTCACTACAAAATGGTCCCCTCTGCATCTATCTTGGTGGGGTCGCTTGGAGTCAATTAAGATGACACTAGCTCCAAAGATAAACTACATTCTGGAGATGTTGCCGCTCTCCTTCCCACAGCGCATTTACAAAGAGTGGGAGAGGTTAGTCATGACCTTTCTGTGGCAAGGTAAACCCGCCAGGATCACGGTTAGTAAACTCAAAGCGCCTAAGGACAAGGGCGGGGTGAATTTCCCCGACTTTCGTAGGTATCACCAGGCTTTCCTGCTCAAGCAGGGGGCGTTGTGGTGCCCCAGGGAATGTGGGGGCTCGGCACCGGTCTGGGTGGAGGTGGAGAGGCGCCTGGTCTCTCCAATCCCATTATATTTACTGATTGGTATGAAGTGCAAGGCCCCCTCCGCAGCCCTAGCTGTCGTTCAGGCTACGCAAGAGGCTTTCCATACTTTGGCAAGAGTTGTGAGTCCTGATAATCCTGTGTCCCTCTCGCTGCCAATTTGGCATAATCCTTTGTTTAAGATCGGGCATCATACTATCGGGTGGAGGCACTGGCAGAATCAAGGTGTTTGGACAGTCGGTCAATTAATCCAGGATGGGGCTTGGAAACCCTGGGCACGGCTGCGGCAGGAGTTTTCGTTGCCAGTAGCTAGCCACTTCCAGTGGCTTCAACTAATCAGTTGTCTTTCAAAAGCGGGAGTGTCACGTTTGACCGTCTCACAGGCCTGGGATATGCAGGAGTTGGCCCTTGCATATTCCTGCAAGCCTGGCGCGGCGTCTAAATTTTATGCCTACTTGGGGGAGGGGGTCACTGTCCCGAATGGAAGTCACAGGGGCTGGGAGGTTGATCTAGGTACTCCTATTTCCTCCCAGGACTGGACGCGCCTGTGCTCTAAGGTCAGCAGGGTCTCCAAAGCTGCGGGTATGACTCAAACCTTATTCTTCTTGCTTCATCGTGCATTCATTACGCCTGCCCGGCTTGTTAGGTGGCAGGCGGCAGTAGGTAATTTATGCTGGACCTGCAACCTTAGTCCTGGCACTTATAAACATATGTTCTTTGATTGCCTTCACGTTCAAACTTTCTGGATCTCAGTTTGGGAGAGGGTGCAAAAGATTTTGTGTTTCCGGGCTCCTCTCACTTGGCAGGTGGTGATCTTGCGTTCTTCTCTGAGTGCCCTTCCGGACATGAAAGGAAAGCATTTCTTGCTGGACTTTCTAGTTGCCATAGCTCTAAAGCTCATTTTGGTATGCTGGAAGGACTCTAGCAAGCTGGATGTCCATCAATGGTGGAGCATGGTATGTCTGTATGCCGGCTATGAGAAGGCGCAGGATCACTCTAGTAATCCCAAGAGGTGGGGGAGCGATACGGGGTGGCTTTCTCCCTTTGATAAGTGGTGGTGGTTGGACAGTTATACTGCGACTGCAAGACTGCGGGTATAATTGTCTGGGGGAGCCTATCAGAACTTTGTACCTTGTCTTTCTTTTGTTCTGTTCCCCTTTCTTTGTGCAGATCTGGGGCTTCTAGTATGTGTATGATTGTGGATGATCTCTTATTGAGGATTCACATGGAGACAGGGTGTCTGGGGTGGGGGGTGGGGGGGGGGTCTACACTTGTTGTACCTGTTATTTGGTTGTTCTTTTTGTGTATTAAAATTTAAATAAATAATTAAAAAAAAAAAATGAACAACAACAAAGAAATATCAGTCAGAACTGAGGTCAAATACCTCCGAATAATACTGGACTAGGGGCTAAACCTACAGGCACAAGTTAAAGAAGCCACCAAATCAGCATACCACAAGCTCAAAATTCTAAAGAACCTATGCCCTCAACTAAACCCATCAGATTCCCGCACAGCACTGTTCCCTCTAAGCTGTGCGCATGTGCGCGCGCACACACCTCTCCAAGCGAGCGCACATACTTTACAACAGAGCGCACAAAAATTACGGTTCTGATTCTGATAGAAAACAACACAGGCATCTTAAAATTTAAAAGTTTTGATTGTAATTACTAGAAATTTTCCGCTTCATTTAGTAATTGTCTATTTTCATTTAATTTGATTAAAATCAATGTGGTGTACATACTGTATTCTGACGTGTAGTCAAATTTTAAAGTATATAACTCTGAGTGTCATTATGTGGCGCACAAAAATTTAACCTTCCTTCAAAAACTGCACAGCTGATATTTTATGCGCACACAGCCTACAGAAATTAGAGGGAACATTGCCGCACAGTATCATCACACCCATACTGGACTATTGTAACTCAATTTACCAGGGCCTGCCAAAACATACCATATACCCTCTGGAAATAGTCCAAAATATGGCTGCAAAACTCATGCATGGAACTTCTCAGCAGACCCACACCACCCCAATCCTTAAACAGCTGCACTGGTTACCCATTGCCATAAGGATCAAATATAAAGTAATCATTAATACATACAAAATCATAACTAGCCAGTCTGCTGATTGTCTCCGACACCTACAGTATTTAAAAAAAACATAAGCAATAGACCAAGAAGACATAACACAGTCAACCTACTGGAACTACCTACTATCAAAATCACAATGAGCCAAAGGACATGCAACAGAGCTTTCTTTGTTTATGCACCGACCACATAGAACACTACAGCACCTCAACTAAGAGCAATTGAAACCATGGGAGAATTCCGTAAGAAGCTAAAAACTCTACTTTTCCTGGAATATTATGAGGCTGACCCTCACTAACCCTACCCCAGCTAATACACCAAACCCATTAACATCTCAATTGTACTGTATATTGTTAACCTATAACCTCCAGTTCTCCCTACCTCTCCATTCCCCCCCTACTGTTCAATGTAATGAGCACAGTTGTTACTATGCTTTGATGTTCTGTTGCACATTGTTATATGTAAACTGTCGTGACTTGTAGAAAGACAGTATAGAAATATCATTAAATAAAGTAAATAAATAATAAATAAAATAATAATAGTGAATCCTTATTTATCCTTTCAAATATAAGACGGAATGTTCCATGAAGCTAGCAGATAGCAGGCTTCAGACAAACCATAGGAAGCATTTTTTTCCACTCAGCACACCACCAAGTTGTAGAATTCACCAATTAGCAGAAGTCTGTGATGCCACTTCTTCTACTTTTCTTTACAAAGTGTGAATAGTAAAAGCATAATAACTTCCTTTATAATCCAATATGCTTTATAATGAAGCATATTTTCTCCTAGAAATCACATCAGGAGAAAGTACCTGTTTGGGATCCATAATTCGCTCCACAAAGCACAAGACTACCTTACACTGCTTCTTGGAATCCTTAGAAGATCAGAGGACAAAATGGCCAAGCTCTTCCTATTGTTTCTCCTTCCAAGAGAAGGGGCCACCTCAGCACTTTTGACATCTCCAGGCAGGACCATACCAAGCTCGAAATGCGCCCTGTGAAATTTGTGAACTTGGAGCCCCCTTGCCTCCCCAGCCATATGCAGGAGCTCACTTTTATTGGGCTTCCTGAAAGCCCAGTGATGATATCAGAGTCCCTTCAGTGCTTGCACCCTGTGCAACTGCATCGCTTGCACAGCCCTTGGTACGACCCTGTCTCCAGGCTCCAACTGCAAGACTGACAAATTCAAAGATTCTCTAGCATATGACACCATCAAGTAACTCAATCTGTGCTGGCAAGACCAGAGAGGAAATCTGTGGTGCCAGAGAGGTGTTTTAGTGGAAAGAAGGGACATGGATCCAAGCAGACATACCACAATCTCTTACATCAAGACAGGCCCCCATTGCAATTATTAGCTCTATAGTTGACCCAACTTCAGAAGTTTTTCACAGGACTCAACAGCTAATAACCACAGCTTTCTTATATACTGTATTTCATTATTAGTTAAATCCTGATAAAAAGAGTGGTTTTATCTAAGATAAAAAAAATTAAAAATCCCTGGATAGAAACAATTTTGGGCATAGCTCACTACACAGCAGCTTTCTTGCCTACTTTCAGATATCTGTTTTATGAATTCCAGATGGATCTAGCCAAGTTGAAACACAAATTCTAGAATCCTGGAAGACTCACATTTGGTAGATCATTTTAGCAAGGCAATTGAGGAATATCTTTATTTTAGTCATTCATGTGAGTCACCTAGTATTCTTAGCAAGTGAAGGTATAGCCTAGTGGTTAGAGCAACACCCAAGGGATCAGGGCTTGATTCTAAGTGGCACTCCTTGGGCAAGTCACTTTACCCTATATTGCCTCAGGGAAAAAAGGCCTGACAAAAAAAACGCAGGGACTGCTGGCTGGCTGCCAAGAGCCAGCATAGACTGAACTACACTTAAAAAAAATTCTTGGGAGAAATTTTGTAAACTTTAATGATGGAAACAGGCTAAGGAAACAAAAACTACTGTTAGGAATGAGAACCCAAATGTACAGAGGACTGACACAGCAACAAAAAAGGAGAACACTTTATTGTTACAACTTCTGAAGCTGAAATACAAACATGTCGTTTTAGTCAACAAGTAGAAAAATCAGTTTACTTATAGAAAACTAGATATTGAAAAGTAGTAAAAACTGTCATTCATTAGTGGAATATATAAAAGTGAGAGAGAATAAGGAGAAATTCAAGCTTTACAGTCATTGCATGACACATTAATTTATAAGGACTATAATAATGTCTAGCAATTTATGGCAAACCATTTTATGTTCATCTGTATTGATCAGAACTTGTATGTAATGTTCAGCATATTGATGCATTTCTTAATTGAAGTGGCCCCAGTTGAATCTGGAGGAAAAATATAAATTAGACTCTATAATTACAGAGAAGAAATTTCAGGAAGCCATTAAAGGGGAGGGGGGGTAGTTACTAAAGGTCATTAAGGAGTTTGTTTACTAAACTTTTCTAATTGTTAGCGCGAGCTTTAGCATGCAGCAAGTACGCCATGCTAAAATCCCCACACTAACTGGGTAGCGTGTGGTTGGGTGGGGGCTAGGCGCATTAGGGTGGAACATGAGCATTGTTGGCACTTCACAAATAACGCAACATTTTGGCCATGCACTAACTGTGAATGTTACCATTAGTGCAGGTATACTTAATGCCCTCTGAATGGGTGACATTAAGTGCACTTGTGTGATGGTTTATGCAGTGCCACACATTAGCAATACACCAATGGCAGGAGGATGGACACACATGCCACCTAAAGTTGGCACTGGCTTCCACGTTAGTTCCACAGCCCGATCACGTACTACTGGCATGCTCTTCAGTAACATGCCCCGAAGGGAATAATGCATATTTGCCCCTTAATGCAAATTTGAGGGCAATAATGTGTGTTTATTTACTTCTTCACACGCTGAATATTAATGATATGCAAAGCATATGAATATATGTAAAATACATTATAATTTAAATGGAATAACATAACTTGCATTGAACTCCACAAGTGGTGTTATTCTGGGAAAGATAATGTCAGCTGTAAGCTGGTGTTATTTTTCCTCCCAGCATTGGACCACCAAAACACTGCCTGATGCTTCTGGTCTCACTCAATGGGATGGTTTTTTTTTTTTTTTTTTAATTCATGGTCTAAAGATTCCATTCCACCAGCAGCAGAAAATGGTCAAAGACTGCCCTAAAGAGAGCTTGCCCTCCCCCAAGGCACAATTGATGCCCCCCCCCCAAAGCCCTCCACCTATATATCAAGAAGCGCACCCCGCACTAACCTCCAGAGGCCACCCAGGACTATCTTGAAAAGTCCCTACTGGTCTAGAGGGAGACCAGCAATAGCTACCCCGCCCCCCCCCCCCCACTCTTGCTCATGCTAACACCAACTCTGGGTTCAAAATAGCACCTGTGATCCCTAGCAAGAATATTGTGATACTACCACTGGGGATAAAACCTGTTATATTAGGATAAAATGCAGGTTAACGATTCCTGTGGTAAACTAAGCTGCAGTAAAATGGGCTGTTGTACCAATTTAGAAACTAGCCCCCCCCCCTCCCCTAAATCTCCATTTGGAGGAGTAGCATGGTACTGCAGCAGGCTGGGCACCAAGGACACAGAGATTCAAATCATATTTCTTCCCACTGATTCTCCTTGTGATGTTCGACAAATCACTTCACCCACCATTGCCTCAGGTACAACCTAAGAGCTGGATATATTAATCTGAATTAATGCTTTATTTAACACAAGCCCCGTTATTGTCAATAATACTTAACAGTATTTACTACATGCATCACGGTCTTTTAATCATCAGGAATTAAACATTGATACAGGAAAAATACTATACTTCAAAGATAGTGTGACTAACACACAATAACTCCATCCCACATGCATACAATTACTTATTTCAATGTTCCACACATGTAGATAGTTTTCCCTGGTTAGCCAAGTTGATGCTCCTGTTCTTTGTAATGACCTGACTCTTGTTTTTTGTCGGAAACTGTTAGTTCTATGTAAACCGCGCTGATCGCAAATAGTGCGGTATAGAAGAAATGTAAATAAATAAATAAAATAAATAAATAAATAAATAAGATGCAGGATTTTTTTAGAATTTAGATATGGTTTATGCTTTATGGTTTATTATTTCTTGATATACCAACTTTCTGTTAACAAGCAAAGCTGTTTACAAAATCAAACAAAATTATGAAAACAGAAAGGAACTCCAAAATTAAGAGGACAGGAAAGAAAGAAACTAGTAGAAGCAGAAACCATAGAGGACGGGGACTAGCAAGCACACCATAGGAAAATGGCAGCCAACTCTCCCTCACTCCCCCCCACCTCCAGACTATAGGGGCCAAATGCTTCATCATATAGGTGACACAGGTACACTACCAAAAAACTGCCTCCAGTTTTGCAACTGATTCCTATAGATTTTGGGGTGCTGAATCCAGGAAAAATAGCCAAAATGTTCCATCACGTCACGTTTTCTTGCAAAATTAGATTTCTTACACATATAAGGAATGTTCACATAATTTCTTTTTAGCCGACTGCAGTTTATTTTCTTGGCCCAAAATAGAGGTTGTAATGGTTAACTAACTAGAAACACTCCCTCATGATATTTTAGAGTGTTTTGTATTCATTTTATACATTAACAGGACAATTGGGAGGCGGGGGGCTAAATCCAGTACCCGCGCTGGCACATGTTCTTTCCTGTTCGCCTCACCTCGTTCGCTCGCTCAAACACGGTGGTTGCGACATGAACGTTCCTGTCAAATTTCAGTTTCTTGCAAGTTCATTACCACCTTTTGTTTGCTCAGTCGTAATCCAGCTTTATTCCGAAGTGGTTCACTACAGTTGTAGTTTGCAGTGCTGTGTATTTGTGATGGCTCACAGAGCCAGATGTTGCGTCAACTCTCCGGACAGTTTTTGTTTTATTTGTGGGGAATATACCGTGAAAAAAGCGGCAGAGGAACATTTCTGCATTTATTAAAAAAGTATATTTCGCCTATTTCGGTTTGAAGTTAGGCGATCAAGACAAACCGTGGGCTCCTCACAAAGTGTGCAAGAGATGTGAGGAAGATCTACGCTTATGGATGAAAGGTAAAAAACAAGCATTTCGTTTCGGAATACCTATGATGTGGCGTGAACAAAGAGACCACAGCAGTGACTGCTATTTTGCTCTTGCATTGTGAAGGGATACAACTTAAAAAATAAGAACGTAATAAGTTACCCCAACCTTCCCTCAGCAATTAGGCCTATGCCTCATAGCAATGAAGTACCTGTGCCTGAACCACCAAAATCTTTGGATCATATTTGTGTGGACGGTTCTGATCATGATGAGACTCATCAGATGGCTTTTCCCGATGAGTCCAGTACTTCCGAGTTTGAAAATGAACCAGATCCGAAACCTGAACTTTTCTCTCAAGCTGAATTGAATGATTTAGTCCGGGATTTAGGACTCCCAAAAGATGCTGCCCAACTGCTAGGTTCTCGGCTTAAACAGAAAAATCTATTGTCACCAGGAACAACTTTTTATTGGTACCGCAACCGCGAGACACAATTTTGAAGTATTTCAGCAAAGAGGAAGATTTGGTATTTTGCAACGATATATACGGAGTGATGGAAAAGTTTAAACTCAAGTATGATCCTGCTGAATGGCGGCTGTTCATTGATTCGTCAAAAGACAGCATAAAAGGTGTTCTTCTTCATAATGGCAACACATTCGCTTCAGTTCCTATTGCTCACTCTGTTATTCTCCAAGAAAAATATGAGAATTTGGCCCTGATTCTTCAGAAGATTCGTTATGATGAGCATAAGTGGATGATTTGTGGAGACTTTAAAATTCTATCCATGTTATTAGGCCAGCAATCCGGTTTCACCAAATATCCCTGCTTCCTTTGCTTGTGGGATAGCCGGGCCCGCGACCTACACTGGGGGAAAAAAGACTGGCCAATTCGGGAGTATTTGAGACCCGGTGAGAAAAATGTTCTTCATGAGAGCTTGGTACCTCGTGATAAAATTCTATTACCACCTCTCCACATTAAGTTGGGTCTCATTAAGCAATTCATCAAGTCCCTTCCAACAGATGGTGAGTGCTTTCGGTACCTTTGCTCAAAGTTCCCCCGACTTTCTGAAGCAAAGCTAAAGGAAGGAGTGTTTGTTGGCCCTGATATAAGGAAACTCATTTCAGATGGAGCATTCGCTGAAATGATGTCTGAGAAGGAAAAAGAAGCCTGGGATTCCTTCAAGGATGTTGTTCTCAAATTCTTGGGGAACAGGCGGGATGAGAACTATAAGGATATTGTTGCCAGGATGCTCAATGCCTTCAAAGAACAAGGCTGTAACATGAGCCTGAAAGTCCATTTCTTGCACTCCCATGTGAATTACTTTCCCGAAAACTTGGGGGCTTACAGTGAAGAACAAGGTGAAAGGTTTCACCAGGACATCAAGGACGCAGAGAGAAGGTACCAAGGAAGATGGAACACCACTATGATGGCTGATTTCTGCTGGTTGCTGCTGTGGGAAACCCCAGATGAAAAATACGCCAAGCAGCGCACCAAGAGAAGCATTCGGGGGAAGAAGAAACGGGCCCACCAGGAGATTGATTGACCCAAGAATGACTTTAAAATCTAAACTGTGTTGACAAATATCGTGTTTTTACTAAACTTTGAAATAAAAATTTGCTAGTTATTACCACAGTGTCGGATCTCATTTATTAGAATTTTATTTTCACACCATCGGGTGTTTGTCTTCATGTATTGCAATGGTGCGGTTTGCGTTTTCTATTCTTACATACATACCTGTACAACATTTTTTGCACATTTCTTTGCTTTGCTTTGTGTCTAACCTCGCTCTTATATGCTCAATGTTTGTGCATGTATGTGCTCTTATATGCTCTTATATGCTTCAAAAATTGCTTCAAATATATGCTTCAAAAATTGCTTCAAATATATGCTTCAAAAATTGTGCATGTATGTGACTGTTTTAAGTGCAGACAATTTTGCTACCATCACAGTGTGTTTTGTTGACATTACTCTATTCTTATGTGCTGCCTTGTTACAATTTTCTTTATTCTTATTTGAATAACTACTAAACAATTAGTATAAAGAATTCATCCAAGAAACTTTTATCTCGATCGCACTCAATCTGAAACGTTCACCTCAAACTGCTAACCCAATGTAGCAAAAAATCTGTACGTGATGGAGCAAATTGGTTACCAGATTTGGATTCAGCGCACCAAAAAACGTAAAAATCAATTGAAACATTAGAGGCAGTTTAAAAAAAAATTTTTTTAGTGTACCTGTGTGATTTTTGAGACAGACATGGAATTTTTGATGTGAGAGCTCTAATCGGAACTGTGGGGAAGACGGTTCAGGCTTCTTTCAGGTGTACAGCAAGAACACACCACAACGAGAGGTTCTGGTTTTTGGAGATTTAACTTTGGCAATCCATGCATCCTAAGTAAAACTCATTTCTGCAGCCAATGCCAGTACTTGCCATAACACGGTGTGGTTGTTGTCAAAAATGGCAGCGGCTTCAAGAGGTCAATACTGGTGCTCCTCTCAGGCTCCATACATTGCAGAAACTAGAAACCCCTCGTATATGGTAATAGATACTCATCACATTTGTCACCCCATCACATTTTTTTTCTTCCCCAACACACACATATGCTCTCTGCATCCACAGTTTGATCTCTCCGGTCTTCATTCCTAGTCAGCCTGCCTCTTTTCCCCAACCCTGATCAGTCAGTTAGCCATCCTCTCATATCTCCCCCTACAAGTCATCTATCTTCAAATCAGTCAGCCAGCTTGCCTCCTCTATCTCAAGGAGACAACCTATTTTTTTCTACCACCAAGCAGCCAGTCAGCCTGTCATTTCCCTTCACCTGAAAGCAGATAGTCAGTTCTCCCCCTTCCAACCACACGAGCAGACAACTATTTCCACAGCCAAAGCAGACAGCTGGTTACTTACATGTTGCTCTACTGCTGCAGCTTTCCTGAAACAGCTGGAAACCGCCAATACACTGAGAGCTATGCAGAGCCAGAATTTATTTGAACCATACGATGTAAGCATTGTAGCTCTGAGCACTCATTCTCACTCTTCCAAGAAGAGATAAAGCTCCGTAGACCCAAAACCACTAAGGCTGGCATTCTGTAACCCAAATAGCTGGGCTGGACGTCCAAGCCGCGCTGAGCCTTGGAGGGCTATTCTGGTCCCAGTGCTCCCTTCACGTACACTGTGTTTGTATGGGGAGCACTGGACAGGGGGTGGAGGTGGTGGAATGGAGACGGAATGGAGGTGGAGTGCGGGAGTGGCAAGGTGCCTTGACACACAGCTGCATGCCCGGCTTATTCCACCCCAAAGTCCTGGGTGCCTCCCACAATGCGCCCCACACTCCCCCGCAACATGGTCATTTAGTCACGTTGTGCCCCTGCAGCCACGCAGCCACAATCCAGGCCATAGGGGCCTCCAGTGATGGCTGGATCGCAGTCTGCAGGGGCAGACATGGGCCATGGCATTCAGAGCTGTCAGATAGATGGCTCGTTGCCATGGCAGCAGAATGTCATGGCTCCCGTGCCGCAGCCATGGCATTCTGGCATCAAGACGGGTGGCTCCCTCTATGCCAATCTTGTCGGCATACAGGGAGCGCCTGGATATCCTAGTTCCCGATTCTGCCATTGCAGGTACATCTAAGCACCGTGGTGGCAGATTCGGATCCATCTCCTGCACGCCCAGTTTTTGCATGGCCAAAGCGGCCGGACATGCGGGAACCAGAATGTGCCTCCACAGGTGCAATTTTATAAGGAGCCATATAAATTACCTCTTTTCAGTGATTTACATGCATGAATGCGCCTTTAAGTATGCATTTTAGCTGGTTGCTATTCTATAAGTTACGCACATCAGGCTGATGACATGTGCTTTCAATGTGGGTGCTCACATAGATGGAGCCTGGATGGGTAAAGCCCGGGTGGAGCACAAAATTACACGCACCTTATGAAATAATCTAATTTACTTGTGTTCTTCAAAAATATAGATGCAAACATTTACATCAGCCCTCGAGTTGGTGTAAGTGCTCGTACCTAGATCAGCCACGCATATCTTACCACGTATGCTCCTGTTTTATAAAATGCATGCACGCTTGATGTTATAAAATAGGCATGACTGGCGCACTCTAAACTTCTCTTTAACTAGGTGTAACTTGATAAAATTACCTTCCAGCAGCCAAGTGGTGCCAGAATGCACCATCAACCTTAGAGCACCAGAGGAGAATGAATAGCTGAGAAGCCGCACAACTTTTGCTTTCTTTAGTCTAGGCAGCCAGCCAAATTCAGTTGCACAGAGGTCCCCCAGGAGTAACTCATGCCTCTTTGTTAATTCTTTGGTGTCTGCTCATGCTGTGAACAGGCTTTTATACTGCATCTTCAGTCTGCTCCTATTTACCCCTATGTTGATAATGCAAAAAAGACAAAGCTTTTGAAGAGTAGCAGTACCACGGGGAAGTGGACTTACAGATCTGGCTGCTTTCCCGCCATTTAAACAGGTGCTTGGAAGAAAAGAAGATAATGTTTAGAATGTTACAGCTTACAGGAGCAGCAGCAGAATTGTGATGCTAAAATATTCTTTTAAATGTGACATAAGTTGGGAGGGAGAGAAAATTGTCCCTCTCGCTGTGAGCTAATGCTAGGATAAATTAGGAAAAGAGATGCATGATAAGTTCTAAAAATCATTCTGTCTACTCTGACTAGAGAAGGATATTTCTAACAACTACAGTTATTGTACCTCTATTTCTTTGCCTGGGGCTGCAAGTTCTGGCTCCTTCTAGAAACGTCTACACATGCATTATGACTGTAAACTAGAAAAAGGGGGGTGGCGGATGGGAAAGGACAAGTTCAGGACGTCACTCCCGGCAAAAGCAGAATATCAGAAACAGCCATACTTTTAAACCACACATCAAAGACAAGTGGGAAGAAGTGGGCAGAATGCAAAATACCTGCAAGCCAGTTAAATGCTGGAAAGCAATGAGCACAATTACTCGAAGCTTAGCCAACAAAGTTCTGGACCTGGAAGCTCTAATGGTGGAAATGGACTTGGACATTGTGGCCATTACAGAAACATGGCTTAATGAATCGCATGGTTAGGATATAACCATAGCTGGCTATAATCTAGTCAGAAAAGACAGAGAAAGTGGAAAAGGAGGAGGAGTAGCTTTGTATGTCAAAAGCAATATTAAAGCTACTGAAATGCATGGGGAAAAGAAGCAGCGCTCTGGAATGTGTTGGAAAGAGGAGATGGCATTGTCATCCATACTGCTGTAGTCTACAGGCCTCCAACTCAAATCGAAGAAATAGATAACAAATTGATTATAGATTTTGCCAAGATAGCCACAAAGGGGGAAGTGATAATATTGGGTGACTTTACTCTACCCGATGTGGATTGGATTACTCCTTCTGCAAATCTGGAAAGAAGCAAAAAAATTGTGGATGCTTTACAAGATGCGTTACTTAGACAAATTGTGATGGAACCAACCAGGTAAAACTCAATGCTGTATTTTGTGCTCACCAACGGTGATAGCTTGTTGAATGTCTGGGTGGGTGCCCCTGTGAGCAGCAACAATCATCACATGGTGTGGTTTGAGATAAAAGCCAAGGTGCAGTCCAATCATAGCAAGCTCAAAATCCTAAACTTCAAAAACACTGACTTCAGTAAAATGGCCAAGTACCTGAAGGAGGAGTTGGCAGGGTGGGAGGGGATAAGGGAAGTGGAATTGCAATGGGCTAAACTAAAGGTGGCAATAAAAGGGTCAACAGATAAATATGTAAGGAAAGTAAATAAAAACAAGAGGAGAAGAAAACCTATTTGGTTTTCCAAAGAAGTAGCTGCTCAAATAAAGGCAAAAACCACAGCTTTCACAAAATTCAAAAGCTTGCAAACAGAGGAACACAGAAAGGAATACAGAATCAGACTAAAAGAGACAAAAAGAGAAATAAGGAAAGCAAAATCAAAGGCAGATGAAAAGATGGCTAAAGATGTGAAGTGTGGCGACAAAACTTTCTTCAGGTATTTTCGGGAAAGGAGGAAAATCATAGGTGGAATTGCAGGACTCCGAAGTGCTGGGAACGGACTCGTGGAAAGTGACTGTGAAAAAGCGAATTTGCTCTTAAATACTTCTGCTCTGTTTTTGCTAAAGAAAATCCTGGAGAAGGACCACCTGTGACTCCCAAATATACAAATGGGAATGAAATAGATACCACACCATTCACAGAAGATGATGTGTTAGAATAACTTGCAAAACTGAAAGTGGACAAAGCCATGGGACCGGATGGGATACATCCCAGGATATTGAAGGAGCTCAGAGAGGTTCTTGCAGGGCCGTTAAAGGATGTTTTCAACAGATCCTTGGAAACAGGAGAAGTTCCTCAGGACTGGAGAATGACTGATGTGGGACCTATTCATAAAAGTGGCGACAGGGAAGAAGTGACAAACTACAGGCCTGTGAGCCTTACCTTGGTGGCGGGAAAAGTAATGAAGGCGCTCCTGAAAGAGCGAATAGTAGACTTTCTCAAAACCAACAGGTTGCATGATCCGAGGCAACATGCTTTTACCAAAGGACGATCTTGCCAAACAAATCTGATTGAGTTCTTTGACTGGTTGACCAGGGAACTAGACCAGGGGCATGCGATGGATATCATCTACCTGGATTTCAGCAAAGCCTTTGATACTGTTCCTCATAGGAGGCTTATCAATAAACTCAGTAGTTTGGGGATGGGTCCCAAAGTGGTGAACTGGATCAGAAATTGGTTGACTGACAGATGACAGAAGGTGATGGTAAATGGAGCTCACGCAGATGAAAGGAGGGTGATTAGTGGGGTGCCCCAGGGTTCGGTCCTGGGCCCGGCACTGTTCAATGTATTTGTGAGTGATATTGCTGAAGGACTGAATAGAAAAGTCTGTCTTTTTGCAGATGACACGAAAATTTGCAACAGAGTGGACTCCCCTGAGGGAGTGGATAACATGAGGAAAGATCTACAAAAGCTGGAAGAATGGTCTAATGCTTGGCAATTAAGATTTAATGCGAAGGAGTGCAGTGTCATGCATTTGGGAAGCAGAAATCCAAGGGAAATGTACGTGATAGGGGGCGAGAGGTTGGTGTGCACGGACCAGGAGAAGGACCTTGGTGTGATTATTTCTGAGAATCTCAAGGTGGCAAAACAGTGCAACAAGGCGGTGGCAAAAGCCAGGAGGATGTTGGGCTGCACACAAAGAGGAATTACCAGCAGAAAGGAAGAGGTACTAATGCCACTGTATAAGTCACTGGTGAAGCCTCACTTGGAATACTGTGTTCAGTTTTGGAGACCGTATCTTGCAAAGGATGTAAAAAGACTGGAAACTGTTCAGAGGAAGGCAACCAAAATGATGTGGAGCCTGCATCAGAAGCCTTATGAGAAGAGACTTGAAGACCTAAATATGTACACTCTGGAGGAGAGGAGGGAGAGGGGAGATATGATTCAGACCTTTAAATACTTAAAGAGAAATAATGAACAAACAAACCTCTTCCAAAGACAGGGAAGCTGTAAAACTAGAGGGCATAGCATAAAGCTGCAAGGGGGTAAACTGAAAGGCAGTGTCAGGGTGCTGGATGCTTGGAATGCCCTCCCGATGGAGGTGGTGGGGGCAAATACAGTGACAGAATTAAAAATGGCATGGGACGGACACAGTGGATCCCTTTACAGCAACAGGATAAAATCAAAATAAACTGAACCATCTAATTTCTCAACAAATAGGGGTGTCCTACATGGAGCGGTGGGTTCACCCCTAATCAAAGACATGGGGAGGAGTGGCCTGCAGAGAGCGGCAGGTGCACCTACTCTTGCCATCTTACTGGGCAGACTAGAAAGACTATACTGCTCTTTATCTGCCGTCATTTACTATGTTACTGTAGCCTGGTGCCTGAAGGTAGACAACTCCACTGCTTGAGTGCCACAAGCTAGTTGAGTTTTAAGGATATTCACACAATGAATATGTATGAGATTCATTTACATACACAGATTTCTAAGATATGCTGACATCAAGGGGGTAATAGTATCAGGAGATACCTATGTTTAGGCAGTATCAATGCATGCAAATATCAGTATGTTATTCATTTAGGTGCATATGTGGTGACATACAGTATATATGTAAATGGCCTAAAAGTACATGTATTGTTTGCATGGCATATACTTTGCTGGTGGGCAGAGCATGGGCAGAGCATGGGTGCAGCACAGTGTGGATGTAGATTATAAACTTTTGTAATTCATGTGTGTTCTTAAAAAATGTAGGGATGGGCGTTCACACCAGTTATATGTCAGCATGGCTTTACTAGAGGTAGGTTGTATCAGATAAAGCTGATTGATTTCGTTGACTGGCTGACCAGAGAATTGAATCTGGGGAGAGCACTAGATGAAGTTATACTTGCATTTCAGAAAGGCCTTTGACACTGTTCCACATTGGTGACTTATAAATAAACTGAGTTCCCTTCGGAAGGACACTAAAGTGATTGTTTGGGTAAGAAATTGCGTAAGTTGGAGGTAATACAAAGTAAAATTAAATGGAGTTCGCTCGGAAAATAGAGGTGTTAGCAGTAGCATGCCTCAGGGATCAGTCCTTGGTCTTGTTCTTTTTAACGTCTTTTGTAAGTGATATTGTGTAAGGTATTTTAGGAAAGGTATGCCTCTTTGTGGATAATACCAAAAGGCTAGATTCCCTGGAAGGTGGGGGCAGCATGGGGAGGGATCCAGCAAAACTTGGAGAATGGTTGAGAATTTGGCAGCTAAGATTTAATGCTAAAATTGAAAGGTAATGCATTTAGGTTGCTAAAAGCCAAGGGGTTCAGTGCCTGACATTGATTGTACCAGATGATCTTAAAGTGGCAAAACAGGTAAAAAAGACAATGGCAAAAGCCAGAAGGATGCTTGGGTGAATAGGAAAAGGAATGGCCAGCTGGAAAAAGGAGGTACTTTCGAGGGAGGCACCCAGTGAGTATAATGCTCAGACCGCTACGACTACATTAAGTTTTTTTTGCAGCCATCATCATTAAAGCAAGTAATGGAACTAAAGAGTTGTTCTCTACGATGGATTGGATATTGAGGAAAAATAGGTTTCAGAATACGGTATTATGTCTTCTGAAAGATGTGGAGTTGGCACAGTTTTTGGAGGAGGACATTGTAAGGTTATGAGATATTGAGGGTTATTTGAAGGGTAAGAATATGGGTGAAGTTGAGAGTAGGGAGAATGGACAGTTGCTGTTGGAGTAATTTGCTTACCGTCCAGATTCCAATTGGAGAAAATTTGGAGGGAGGGGGTTAAACCAACATTCTTCATATTGGATCCATGCCACTCAAGTCTGCTTAAGGGAATGTCCAGAAAAGCTTTAAAAGGAGTTGCTAAGCATTGGCAGTAAATTCGAGAGACTGAGATCAAACTCCACATATCTTGGCTGAGGAGTGAGGTTCATGACCGTCACGATATGCACAAACTAACCCATTTGGTGAAATTGCCCTGAGGAAATATTTCCAGAGAAAGTGTCCCGGGCAGTAATTACTCCACTACTTAAGAAGTCTGAGTTAGGACCTAGGGCTTATGTTAACTACAAACTAGACTGAAACCACTGATATCTTGTTCAATGTAAAAAATTAGTTAAGTTTAATGTAAACCGCTTTGATAACTTGAAAAGCAGTATAGAAGAAAAGTTAAATAAACAAATAGAATTTAACTTACCTATTTTAGCAATGGTGACTGAGCAGTGGTTATGATCTGGCTAAATGTCCAAAGAGGGTCCTTGGAGGGCTGTCTGAGGTACTGGCAGGGCTTCTTGCTGGATATAGTACTGAGACAGTGCTGATTGCAGTTCAGAATGAGATCCTACATCATTTTCAAAGGGGAAACAGGCCTTTCTACCTGGGGATCCAGAGTAGCTGTTAACAAGGTTTAAGGCTTTAGAGTCACTTATCAGGCATATCAGCTGTTCCAGTCATTTTTTTAAGGACAGGACTGCAAGTGTTATGGTTGGGGTTGGGTAGATTGATCACACAGTTGGGATTTCATGGGTTTTTGTACAGTGATGATATTGAGCTGTTTCTTTGGAAAAGAAGAAGGATCCATCAGCCTCTCTTAATGGTTAATAAGTTGACAATGAAAGCAGCTAAGACAGAGGCTTTGCTGGTAAGGTTAGAGGACATCATTAAGATAAATTTAAACTTTGAAAAGTTTTCTTGCATAAAGGAGGTTAAATATTTGGGGTATTATTTAAATCAGAAGTTAAATGAATTCGTGCAGGTATCTAGGGTGGTGAGACCAGCCTAGTATAATTTAAAACCATTGAGGAACCGACATCTATTTCACAGCATGATGCCTTTCATACTATGATTTATTCACTGGTGATGGCCCCCCCCCCCCCGCCCCATCTACATAATTGTAATGAGGCGCTTTCAGGTGGTTCAAACTGCAGGAGCATGGATGATAATGAGATGTCCCTAGTGGATGCCAGCTTATCCTTGGTTGAAGATTTTGCGCAGGTTGCCATTGAAAGGCAGGACCTGCTTTACACTGCTGACCTTGGCTTTTCAGGTTGTGAGGGTAAATGAGCCAAATTAATTATGCACCAGGCTAGAGTGTCTGGTTGAGTACTGAGATCTAGTCAGGTGATGAATTAGTGGTTAAAGATATGAGGTAGGTGAGATTTAGAGCATAGGCCTTTTTTGATGGTTGCTCCTGATTTGTGGCATCAACTTCCAGAGGAGTTAAAAGCAGAGCAGAATTATAGAAGATTTGTTATTTATTTATCTTTTATGTATTTTTTATTGGTGCTTGTATACTGCAGATCTTTTGCATGTTCTGCAGTCTACAATAAAACATGAAATAATTAACAAGAGCAAACAGAAAGCAAAAAACATTGATATAGCATAAAAAGCAAATACTGTACATAAAGCTCTGTTCATGAGTTGGACATCTGAAAGTGGGCACAAAGGTGTGCATATCATGGAGACGTCCCTGGAGCCATTTTAGAAGGCCAGGTATATAGATGTACCCATCGCAAGAATGTCGGGTAGTATGGGGGACATGGTAAAGGCATGTCTTGGGCAGAGCAAGGGATTTATATATCATGGTGTGATTTCAAAATGGCACATGTACATTAAGCCCAGGTTATTGAAGCATCTATGCCAACATCAGCTTCTGACCACGAATAAGGAGCAAAAAAGTGCTCATTTCATGGCTGCAATTCTTCCAGGGGGAAGAACAAAATGCACTTTCTTTGTAGTGGCTAATATTTCCTGGCTGAAAAAACCTGCCCATAAATACATACTCCAAACATATTAGTGGCCCACTGCTGCATGTCTGAGTATCTGAAATGATGTGATACAAACAGTCCTATACTCAAATGTAGGCTCCCTCAATATATTTTTTGTCGGACTAAACTTCAAGGTCACTATAAAAAGCTTCCTCCATTCAAATACATTTTATTCTTTTTTTAAGTGATCATGCATCTATATACTCAATAAAGTCTGCCATACAAGTGCCAACACGACTGTCGCGTTTCGAACTGCATAATAAACTGGTTCTGCTTCAGGGCATAAAGACAGTATTTATCTGAACATCCTCTCCAACATTCAAAGATCACAAGAAATTCTTCAGTCCATTTGGAGCTCTGCAGACATTTCAGAAAAGATGGCCTTAGAGAGGTTTTTATCTGAAATGGCAGGAGTGACCTGGAACCCAATTCTGCAGTAGTGCACTTCAGGGACGTCCACATTTGTAAGATGGCCTACACCCATGCACATGCTTGACCTTGCTATCTGCACTTGGCCCATCTCCAAAACTGGTTACTGGGACATTCATTTTTCAGGGTGGAGACAAAACAGATTCAGAAGGCACTAATGCCACTTCTCCGATTTTTAGACATTCTGCTCTGAACATCGAAGACTTCTCCTATACTCCTAAAATACCACTTAAAATTTTGAAGACTGCCTTACAAAATATATAAACAAGCATCCAGAAAGAAATCCAATCCTGATTAAAAATCATCTAAGTATAATTTGCCAGCAAGGCCCTGCCAATATCACTCTAAAAAGAAATCGCTAGTTTATCTAAAAGCATGATTTTAAAAGTAAGCTTTCAATTTCTTATGAAATTCCAATATGTAATCAATGAGTCAGATCTAAAAGTAAACCATTCTACTCTTGTGGGAAATTTAAAACTTGGCTCTTTTGCAAATCAGTTGCAGATGTGGGAAGACAATCGCTTTCTGTGTGCCAAACACAGCTTCAGACACAGAAATGTTTTTGAAATTTCCTCCACGAGAGCTTTGTTTCATTTCCAAGGATGATCTAACATAGTAACATAGTATATGATGGCAGATAAAGATTAGCATGGTCCATCTAGTCTGCCCAGCAAGGTGGCAAGAGTAGGTGCGCCTGCTGCACCATGCAGGTCACCCCTCCCCATGCCTTGGTTTAGGGGTGTACCCACCGCTCCGTGCAGGTCACCTCTACTTGTTGAGATATCAGACAGTTATTTTGATTTTATCCTGTTTCTATAAAGGGAGCCACTGTGTCTGTCATTTTGAATTCCGTCACTGTGTTTGCCCGCACCACTTCCATCGAGAGGGCATTCCAAGCATCCACCACCCTTTCAGTGAAAAAGTATTTCCTGATGTTGCCTTTCAGTTTACCCTCTTGCACCTTCGTGTTATGCCTTCTAGTATTACAGCATCCCCGTCTTTGGAAGAGGTTTGTTTGTTCATTAATACTCTTTAAGTATTTCAAGGTCTCTGTCATATCTCCCCTGTCCCTCCTCTCCTCTAGAGTGTACATATTTAGATCTTGGAGTCTCTTTTCATATATCTTCCAGCGCAGGCTCCAAATCATTTTGGTCGCCTACCTCTGAACCGTTTCCAGTCTTTTTATATCCTTTATGAGATATGGTCTCCAAAATTGAACATAATCCAAATTTCCAAGAGGGGGGGGGGGATATTCAATAGGATTAAGATGGTAAGCAGACTTGCTAACTCTGTTAATGCCCTTGCCCAAGATATTCAGTGGCAGTAATATGGTTAGTGCAACTAAATAATGGCTGGCACTGCTGGTGCACACCCCGCTGGTAACCAGTTAGCATCAGGGCATGCTGGGAATGTTTCAGAGGCTATACTGGTTGATAACCAGGCAGCAGCAGTAAAGGCTGGCCTAACTTTCGCCGCTGAATATGGCGGATGCCCAGCAATCCAGGCATCCGGATATTCAATGCTAGGGTCCAGATATGGCCCCAGTATTGCATATCCAGGTTTAAGGGTCAGTGCTGGTGGTTAGTGGTTTTAGCAGTACTAGCTGCTGCCACTCAATATTGGGCCCTAAGATTATAGGTGGGATTTATGGATTTGATTGTGAATGGTGATTTTGAAGCCCACCTCTGCTAAATGTGTCGTTCTATAACACGGACTAACGTAGAAATAGAATGCTACATGACCCATTGCATTATGCTGACAATCCTACCAGTATTTCACAGTAGTATACAAAATGGCACGTATTTCAAGCGGATAAAAGGAAATCTCTATGGTAATCTCCCCATTCTGCATTTCCTGAAAGCACTGGCGTAAATTCTGTCCAAGCAGCCCCTGAAATGTGGGGTGGCCCAGGCAAAAGGTGGCCCACACAGCAACGGCTGCAGCAGCGCAGCAAACTTACTTTAACATGTTTGCCACACTGCTCCGCTCTTTTAAGTGTGCTGCGGGGAACTTACAAGAGCGGAGCAGCGTGGCAAACAAAGTAGACTTGCCACACTGCTGCCATCACCACTGCTGCATGGGGGTGCCCACTGCACAAAGGGGGGCCCGCATAGGGGGGGTGCGCCACTACCATGACAATGGGTGGTCCTCAGCAAACGTTTGCTTGGGGACCCCTCAGTGTAACTTATGCCACTGCCTGAAAGTTTAAAGCTGTGTGTGCTATTTGTCAAAGCTCCTCTCAATCTCAGCCTAAAGATATCTAATTACACTGGTCAACAAATTTTTACAAAAGTCATGTTACGGAAATAATAATAGTCATTTCTTATCAATTTTTATATGCTGAACACGAATATGACAGTGAAATTGCAAAGTTGGCTCTAGTTTTTTTTAATCTGCAAGAATTAATGTTTACATCACGAAATGCATGCGGATGCTGCTGAACTCTAAGGGGGTCATTTTACTAATGAATATCATGTGCTGATACCATTATTTCCCTTAAGTGCTACAAGGCCCATATTATTCCTATAGACCTAGTGGCAGATAACACGCAATAACAACATGCATGTGCACTAGTCATTAGTAAATGACCTCCCCCCACTTCTCCATTACAGCAATAGTTTCAGCACAATTATAAAAAACTTTTCCTCAAGAAACTCGTGATGTATCCAAGTAAATTGAGCTGTCTAAAAACATGCGTGGGGATCCACAGTGTGCACATTTAGCCAAGTAAAATGAGGCAGTCCCAGGGGCTTTTTGAATGTGAATGAGAAAACAGCGTTGGTATATGCAGGGCCAGTGCAAGAATATAAAGCATCCTGGGCGAATCTTGATTTTTTTTTCCGCACTCGCTACTGCCCCTCTCATGGACCTGTAGCAGCGGCATGTTATTGGTGCCACACTTTGACCAGCCACTTCTGTCCCCTCTGATGCATACTTCATGTTTGCATGGGGGTGGAAGTGGATGATCAATGTGCACCACCAACAGCACACAGCATTGGAGACTTTGGGTCAGCACTGAGCTGCAGTTTTAATGCCATTGTGCCCACTGCAGGTCCCAGACAGTGGGAGGCAGTAATGAGTCACCCTTGAAAGGTTGGCATTCTAGGTCCATGCCTAGTTCACCTGGTAGATAGCGCTGGCTAGAGTATAAACTCACCTCCCCATTCCCTCTGATTGCTTGCACAAATAGGTGCAGAATTTATCTGAAAATTTGTGGCGTACTTTTAACTGCTTAAGCTATTTGAAAATCCCTCCTATATGTAGAGGTACACGTGGAGCCCAATCCTAGAAAGGGCATGTCCAGGCCATCTGGATGGCCCTGACCAGGATGAGCTCACTAGGACCCAGTTCTGCACCGCGGGTGCAGGATCGGGTCCTGGGAGATGGCCCAGCATGCCCCTGCCCACTGCCTTGGAGTGCCCCTTTTCTCTACCACCCAACCCTGACAGGGGCAGCCGGGGCCCAGATCGGGCAGCAGGGACCCACCCTGCTTGCCACTGTCATTGCTGAGGGGGCTGGCCAGCCAATCCAGAAGGGTAGCCAGCGCTTATTCCACCTCCGAGGTGGAATAAGCAGTGGCCATCTCCCCAGTGATCCCCGGATGTACAAGGCAGTGACCGGAATCAGCTCTGTATGTCCAGGAATCGGTCCCACCCACGTTTTGCCCACTCTCTACCCCCGTGCCACCCCATCCCCCGCAGCACGCACAATAGCTCTGTGCATGCAGGGGGGTTAGGAGGTAGCATACCGTGAAGGTAAAGGTGGACAGCGGGGCTGGACATCCCACTGGGACATCCAGCCCCACTATTTGCCTTCGTGTATCAGGCCCATAGAGGGTAGGAATCAGCAGCCCCAGTTATCTTTATATTCATTAGCACTTACAGGGCTGGTGTTGGGAGATGGTGGAAAACAGGGGAATTGCCTGAGCCCCGAGCTTCAATCTAAAGGAGGAATGGTCCCCCCCCCCCCCTCCAATCCAATTTCTGCTTTGGAACCCTGCATGTCTAACACCAGATCTGGGCATTTACCAGATCAAAAGTGTCACTGAATGAGTGGCTAGCTGGCCAACATTCACCTGGCTAGATTTACATTCACTCAGCTGTATTATGGAACTAATGCATGTTATTCATCAGTGAATGCATATTAACTGTCAATAACACAGCAAGTTAAATCATAACGAGATGTGACACATGCAAGTGCATGCAAAGCAGCTCATTATTATGCAAAATAAATAACAGCTTGTGTTAAACCTCACAAGATGTGTTATCCATTGAAAGATAACAATATCTCAGGAGGTGTTCTCTTTCCTCCTCGGGCGCATCAGTCTGCTAATGCATGGCCTGATGCTCTCAGAGAACAATTTGAAGGAGCCGGTAGTTTGTTAAAAATGCCCCAATTCCCTTTGTCTACAGACCCCCAAACCCTAATTCCTTTCCCATATACCTCCCATCCTCCAATCCCACTGATCCCCCTTTGCATATAGCTCTGCATCCGGCTGATTCCCTTTGCACATAACCCTCCTCCCATTTGACACCTACAGGGATCTCTCTGGTTCGCAGTGGGGGGGGGGGGGGGGGGGGAGGAGCAACCCCTGCATGCTCCTGTCCTGGAGATTCAAAATGGACTATCACTAGTTGTAGAAAATCAGTACTGCCACTAGGGGTCAGACTGCCAGATAGAAAAGTGAATTTGTGTGCAGTAAAATAGAGGAACAATGTATTATTTTAATGCAGGTTAGTAAACAACACTCTTTGCTGGTTAGCTCTGAAAATTGATGCTAACGGGTAAAATAAAAAGAAGAAAATAAAAACAATCCCCTTCTCCCCCTCCCAATATTAAACTAACAGAAGCTGGAGGTCTAAACCCTACATTCCTCCTGATCCCCTCCTGCTATTAAACTTTTTAAAAACACCAGTGGCATGAACCTCTCACACTCTCCTCCTTGAAACCACTAAAGAAAGTTGTCGCCTCAAAGTCCACCTTCCTATTCCTCACCCTTCTGTAAAAAAAATCCCAAGTGCCTCATCTTCCTGATCCCCACCTCCATCCAAAACCACCAAAGTCCTTCCCCAGGCCAAGCAGGAGCAAGACCGTGTCTTACCTTCTCCCACCTCAGCTGTAGATACTTAGGGCTATGTCTGCTAAGCTGGGCAAACGGTTAACCTGGGCTATCTGCAATTACAGCTGGTATCCTGGCTTAGTAGATATACTCCTTAGTATTCAATTATTTGGAGTGGAGGAGTAGCCTAGTGGTTAGAACAAGGCAAGTCACTTAACCCTCCACTGCCTCGGAAGAAAGGCCTGGCAATCTACTTCCGGTGACACTGCCAAGAAAACCCAGGAGCTTCTGGGTCGCCAGGAGTCAGGACTGACTCGAAGGCACACATTGCATTGCATTCAATTATTTATTGCACTGTCAGGAAGGAACCAGTCTCTGTTCAGAACCTACTTCTGCTATGTAACAATTTTCTTCACAAGAATCCTTTAATGAAATAAGAGCAAGCATTATCTCTTGGTGTTAATGTAACTAATATTTTGTGTAGGTCATGATGGATTTCATTTTTTTCTGATTCGGAAACTTCAGAAAAGCTGGTCAAAAAAAGACAGTATAAATTACAGAGTTTTAAGGGTGGCAGTCTCGCAGTCTTTTTGCCTTTCCTATAATAAGCAAACATCTTGTTTACCCTTTTTCTCAGAAGTTGTTATATTACCAAATAATATGGTAAGTGAGGCATGAATAACAGTTGCTAATTAGAGGTTGAGCATTAAATATCGCACATAATATCTATAGAGTGATATGAACACAGGCAATGCTTTAACAGCGAAAATTGGTAGCTACATCAATCTGCTGTTCTGTTTATATGTGTGCATGCATTTCTGTTTACAGAACTTTCTATTGCATTCACCTCTTGCTCTCTGTGGAAGAAGCAATACATTTTCTATTCTTCCAACTAAATGCATTCTGTTTTTTTAAGGAAATACATTTTAGAAACATAAATGCTTTCACAGAAGTAAATATGGAACCAAGCAACTCCGCATTTTTTGTTGAAAAGAAAGCTACTATTCTGGAAAACTTGTTTTCTTGTGGTATTTTGTCTGTAAAACTCTTGGGCCCTATTAAACCATGATGAAAGCTTCATTGCCACAATAGTATGCTCTGTCTGACCTCAGCTGATATTTTTAATCCCTTGAACCTATTTCAACTAACTCCTTTCTTGTTTTTTCATCACAAAACATCTGACTTTACATTAACATAAATTACCAATCACGAGTCTTATTTGCATTTGCAAAGCTTTGAATTGCAAAGTGGTTTGGCATTTATTATAAATACAGTGCTGCAAAAGAGTAGCTGAAAGATTAGTAGAGGTGCCCAAAAACACTGAAATTCAAAATATTCTCTTCAGCTTTTTTCGAAAAGATCATCAGATTGACGAGCCTTCAGCAATCTTTAAGGTTCATGAACCTACACTGACGTTTTTGCATCTCAACAAGTTAACTCTACAAATACCTGTACTGTACTGTTATACTCTTCCAAACACAGGTCCACAGTGAATCTTAGAAAATCAGTATGCTAAATTTAAAAAAGTATGAAATAAACTACATATGACAGTCTTAAGATTATTACAGCACAGAGTTCTAAATAGCCATTGTGATTCTGGAGAAAAACACATTCTTTACAGGTAGTGATAGCTTTAGATGGATCAACAAGAAATCTCCAAAGATGCCATCTGTGAGCTCCCGAAACTACCCAGGTTCCATCATCAGATCCGACCAATAGACAATAAGGCAAATTTTAGATAGCACGTTAAGATAAATTTGAGACACTGAAGTTGGGACACAGCCAATTTTATTTATTTATTTATTTAGACAGATTTGTATGCCACCTTATCCTTCAATCAAGGTGTTTTGTATTTAGCTCTTGCCAGCATTGGGAGCCAGTGCAGTTGTTGTAGGACGAGGGTGATGTGCTCGGTCCTTGGTGTGTCTGTAATGATGCGTGCTGTGGTGTTTTGTATCATCTGTAGTGGATGGAGTGTCTGCTGAGGAAGGCCTTGATATAGTGAGTTTCCGTAATCAAGCAGTGGTGTAATGAGTGCTTGCCACACTGTGCGGAAGTGGTCCTGACGGAGCATTGGTTTGATTTGTCTGATTGTTTTCAATCGTTGATAGGCCTTGTTTGCCAGTATTTTAGAAAAGACCCTGCCAGACATGTAACCTTTTCATAAATATGTACAAGGATGTGCAGGAGGGCATGTGGGTTTGCCAACACTTGTAGATTTGTAAAATGTCGCCACCAACTATATGTTGGAAAAATCAATGGAGGCATCCTGGCAAATTACATGTGTGCCAGAACTTATGGGGTCTATTCTGTCCTGCCATCCCAACTAAACCTCCCCGTATGAGCAAGGAGTTTATATGGGGAGGCTTAGATTGAGATGGGAGGGGGCAGTGCAGAGGCAGAGTTAGGGTGGGCAGTGGGTGGTCTGCAGCCCCAGAAGTACAGGGCCAATTCTGAAGTCGGCCCTATACGTCCGGGGGTGGCAGACTGGACTGGGGAATTATTCCACCCCGGAGATGGAATAAGTCCCCCTAGACATTGGGGGATGGGAGGCCTGACCAGCAACGAAAAGATGAGGAAGTGCAGGAGATTCCCCGCAGCCTGACTCTGACCATGGGAGGCCAGATCGGGGATGGGCTGCGGGGAAAGGAGAAAGTGGTTGGGGGCTGGGGATTGTGGCTCCTGAATGGAGACGTGGTGCCATGGTAACCAGACACCATGGCACCGCGGCTCCATTCAGGAGCCTGTCTGAGTTATCTGGACAGGGACCTGTACATGCAGGCCGATGGGAATCAGATCCCGGCCTGCACGTACAGGCCCAGATGCGATTCTGATTCCGTGTGAGCTAAATGTGCCCCACGGGATCAGAATCACATCTACCTCTGTGCATCTGGTTTCGACCGGACTCACAGAGGCCGGGATGCACCCAATGGAATGTGCTTCTATGTGTCTAAATTGGTATTTTGCAGCTTACAGCTGTGTCAGCTTTCAGGGCCAGCACTACTATTAGGCAAACCAGGCAGTCACCTACAGAGCTGACCCTCCGGGGGCACCAATTGTTGCCGCTGCCACCCCTCTCCGGGAGATGCAGAGGCAGCAATGGATCAGAAACTGCAGGACAGTGCTTATCTCAACTCACCAGCGCTGCTCTGCAGTTTCTGCCCTCTACTATTTGTATCTTCTGCCCCCCACCCCCCTCCAACTCAGACTTCATGCCAGAAGTCTGTGTCAGAGGGGGTGGAAGAAACATAGTAAAGGGCAGAAACCATGGGACGGTGCCGGCAATTTCAGATAAGTACTGCACTGTGCTTTCTGAGCCATTGCTACTGTTGCAGTCCCCAGAGAGGGGTGACAGTGAGGGTGGAGGGCAGCGGGGGGGGGGGGGGGAGCATGGTGGAGGTACCCACCTAGGATGCCTCCATTCCTTGCACCAGCCCTGTCAGCACTTACACATTTTTGTTATTTTGCAAACCTATGAGGGTCATTTTAAAAGCCAGTTGTGCGATTTGGACTCATACAGGACAAAAAGACTTTGGCATACTGCCACAGGAAAGCTGCAAAAAGCAACTGATGCAAATTTCAGATCCTTACAGATCAAAGTAAAGAAGTATGTGAGTGATAACACCTGAGACTAGTTGAGGGCTTCTGTAGAAAAAGAAATAGAGAAAGAATGAGGCAATCAAAGCAGAAGCACCATGGAAGGGTCAAAGGCAGAAAAGGAAATGAAGACCCCAGTAAGAGTCAATAGAAGAGGGGGGGTCTGGAAGGGGGTGCAAGAAGAAAGGTTGCTGCACAGGGAGAAATGGGGGATTCGGGATGGAGTAAAAGACGAACATTAGAAAGGAGCACCTGAAGAAAGGTTGAACAGGGGAAAGACAGAAGAGGTTTGGAACAGAGCACTAAAAGGAAGGTTGAGGTAGAGATGGAGATCAGAGGTCCCGGAAAGCAGGAGAGCAGAACAGATGAACAGGCCAAGAAATCAACTGAATAGGAGGAAGAAAGGTGAGAGAAGGGCCCAGAGGTGCAGGAATTAGCGAATAGGTTCCTGGCTAGTATTGAAAAAGATGAGTTTGCTGGGACATGATTGTTGGCACCCTTATAAACTTTTCAAACCAGTTAGTACTGGACCCACATTCCTATTGCAGTGGAACTGGACATACTTGTGATCAGTTGTCAATACTCACATGTCTTGTATCAGCCCATTACTGATGGCTCTAATGTTTAAATATGTTCATAGATTCATAGATTACATGTGATAAGGGGATGCTTGTTGCTTGTACTCGCTGTTATTAGATTGCTTCCTCTACTAAACAAATTTTTCTTATCTGATCATTCAGTGTCATTTTAAGACTTTTACTTATTTGTAGTTTTGTTGTTGTTAAGTGCCGTCAAGTCGGGGTCGACTCATGGCGACCCTCTGGATAGCTATCCTAAATTGTGTTCGGTCTTCAGTCAGGCGGCTCATTGTTGACAACTGGTACCCGTAGCTGCTGTTATTGTATCGATCCATCTCATTGCTGGCCTTCCTCTTTTGCGTTGACCTTCTATCTTGTCTAGCATGATGTCTTTCTCTAATGATCTCTCTCTTCGCATGATGTATCCAAAGTATGAAAGTCGAAGTCTTGTCATCTGAGCTTCTAAAGAAAGCTTAGGTTTGATCTCCTCTAGTACCGACTGGTTTGTTCTTCGGGCAGTCCATGGTATACACAATATTTGCCGCAAGCACCATAATTCAAAGGCATCAATTTTCTTCCTGTCTGTCTTTTTCACTGTCCAGCTTTCACATCCATATGATGTTATTAAAAATACCATGGCTTGAACAAGTCGAATCTTTGTATGGCGAGAGATATCTCTGCTCTTGAGAATCTTATCTAGGTCTTTCATAGCCATTCTGCCAAGAGCAATGCGTCGTTTGATTTCTTGACTGCTTGTTGCTTCTTTATTGATAGTTGATCCAAGTAGGTTAAAGTTGTTCACAATTTCAATTTCTTGTCCTTCAACGATGAACCTGTTGATTATGCCAGTTGTCATGATCTTTGTCTTCTTTCAGGCCCATTTTGAGACTACGTTCTTTGATTGTGAGAAGCAAATGTTTCAGATCATCTTCACTTTCAGCCAGTAATGTAGTATCATCAGCATAGCGAAGGTTGTTGATGAGTCTTCCACCAATCTTCACACCTCTGTTGTCTTCATACAATCCTGCTTCTCTGATGATTTGTTCTGCATATAAATTAAACAGGTAAGGGGAAAGTATGCAGCCTTTTCTTACACCTTTGCTTATTTTAAACCATTCTGTTTCTCCTTGTTCCGTTCGAACTGTTGCTTCTTGATCAATGTACAGATTGTGCAAGAGAACTATCAGGTGTTCTGGTATACCCATGCTTCTTAATGTGGCCCAGAGTTTCTCATGGTTTACACAGTCAAAGCCTTGCTATAGTCGATAAAGCACAAATAGATATCCTTTTGGTATTCTTTAGTCTTTTCAAGGATCCATCTCGCATCCGCAATGATGTCTCTCGTTCCTCGCCCTTTCCTGAACCCTGCTTGCACTTCAGGTAGTTCTTGCTCCAGGTATGGTTGTAGTCTTTTTTGAATAATCTTCAGTAGAATCTTGCTGGCATGTGGGATCAGAGCGATTGTTCGATAATTTCCACAGTCAGTTGGATCACCTTTCTTTAGTATTGGTATAAACACAGATCTTTTCCAGTCAGTTGGCCATGATGTTGTCTTCCATATTTCTTGGCAGAGCCTTGTAAGTATGGTAACAGCTGCATCAGATTGCTGCAATACTTCTATAGGAATGCTATCAATGCCTGGTGCTTTGTTCTTTGATAAGGCTTTCAATGCTGCTTCAACTTCTTCTTTCATCACCAATGGTTCCCGATCATAAGGTACAGGTTGAAATGGCTGTTGGTCCACTTGTTCTTTATCATATAAAAACTCTGTATATTCCTTCCACCTTTTCTTAATCTTCTCAGCATCATTCAAAATAGAACCTTGAGTATCTTGTAACATTCCAATTTGAGGTTGGAACTTTTTCTTTAGCTCTCGTAGCTTTAGGAAAGCCGATTTTGTTCTTCCTCTAATAGTTTCTGCTTCTATTTCCTTGCAAGTGTCATTGTAGTACTTTTCCTTGTCCTGTCTTGCTGCATGTTGGAAATCTCTGTTGAGTTCTGCGATTGTCTTTCTTTCTCCTCTGGCTTTAGCTTCTCTGTGTTTCTGGGCAATTTTCAGAGTTTCTTCCGTCATCCATTTTGGCCGTTTTTGCTTTTTCACCTTTTGTAGAGACTTCTCGCTTTCTTCCAACACAACCTTCTTGATGTCATTCCATAACTCTTCCAGAGCTCTGTCATTTGTATCTAAAGCAGCAAATCGATTTTGCAGGCAGTCTTTAAATTCCAGTGGTATATTCTCAAGGTCATATTTTGCTGCATTCATGAGTGGTTTGCTCTTTTTCAACTTTAGCTTGAGTTTGCATACTAGTAGATGATGATCTGTACCACAGTCAGCTCCAGGTTTTATCTTTGTTGATGTTATAGAACTTTTCCATTGTTGACTTCCACAGATGTAGTCAATTTGATTTTTATACAATCCATTGGGTGAAGTCCATGTGTACAGTCACCGCTTGTGTTGCTGGAAGAAGGTGTTTGAGATGAACATCTCATTGGTCTTGCAGAATTCTATCAGTCTTTCTCCAGCTTCATTTCTGTTGCCAAGTCCATATTTTCCAAGTACTTTGCCTTCTTCTTTGTTGCCAACCTTTGCGTTCCAGTCACCCATGACTATCAGGATATCCTGTTTGCATGTTCTGTCAATTTCAGCTTGTACTTGTTCATAGAACTCTTCAATTTCATTCTCTTCTGCAGCTGTTGTTGGGGCATATACTTGAATTATAGTTGTGTTGATAGGCAATCCTCGTAGACGAATAGAGATTAAGCGTTCGCTGACTGCATTGTATTTCATTATAGTTCTTGCAAGTTTCTTCTTTATTATAAATGCAACACCATTTCTTCTTTGTCTTTCATTTCCAGCATAGTAGACCATGTGATCATCTGATGCAAAGTGCCCGATGCCAGTCCATTTCAGTTCGCTGACACCCAACAGATCCAGTTGTACACATTCCATTTCATTCTTGACCACCTCCAACTTCCCTTGGTTCATGCTTCTTACGTTCCATGTTCCAGTGTGTAAGACATCTTTACAGCTTCTGACTCTCATTTCATGTGCAGCTACATCAGCAGTCAGACTTCCCGAGGGCTTTGATCCAACCACATCATAAATGCTGGCTTTACTCTGAAAAGTCTTCAGCTCTTCCCCAGTAGCTAGTTGAGTGCCTTCCGACCTGGGGGTCTCGTCTTCCAGCACCATAGCACAATTTGTTTTGTTGTAACTATCCATTGGGTTTTCATGGCAAGATACAGAAGTAGATTGCCGGGCCTTTCTTCTGCACAGTTTGAGTTTGGTGTTGTTGCCGTTGTCACAAAAATGTGATCCTCCACCGTCAACACTATCCCATTCTGCTGCTGCCCAGATGGGTGGTTTGTCTTGGTCTGGCACCTCAGCTGAGACCTGTCCATCTTGGGAGACCCTGCTAGTAGTTAAACTACCGATAGTTTAGCTCTCAGCATCACTGATGCACGCAAGCCCTCACAGCACGACAAGCTGCAAACCAAGTGAGAGTTTGGTAGTTTTACGTACTTTATTTTATTTCATTTTTATCCTTTTTCACTTACTAACTTGTTATCCCTCCTTTCTCCTAATTGTACTTTGCCCTCACTGCTATTTCTTAGGTTGACTTGCTTCTCTCTTCTTATGGCTCCATATCACTTTTTGCTCCTTTTTCTGATTCTCCCTAACCTTCTTCCCTCATTCCATCAACCTAAAACCCCTCCTTTTCACCCTCTCTCCACCTTTCCCATTCCCTCCCTCATTTTGTCCTTCACCCTCTCCTCAGCTCTTGAGCTTCACCTTTTTCTTCCTGTCATTCATCCCTCTCCTTCTCTAAAACAACCTCATCCTCGTTTCCACCGTGCCATCACCTCTCTCCCTCGCATTCTTCTTCTCCTTCCCCTTCCCCTTCTGTCTTCTGGTGATATTAATCCCAATCCCAGCCCATCTTCATTTTTCTCTCACTCCCGTATTAGTTCCTCTCTCTCTACCAGCCCAATCTCATCCATATCCTTCTCCTTTCCCCCTTCTCTCTCCCCTTCTCATGTGCCTTATGGAATGCTCATTCCATTTCTAATAAACTTTTCTTTACCTCTCATGTTTTCCATCTTCTAGCTCTTAATGAGACCTGGCTCCTCCCTGATGACACTGCTTCAGTCGCTGCCCTCTGTCATAGTGGCTACCAATTCTCCCACACTCCTCGTGCCACTGGCCATGGTGGTGGTGGCGTCAGCTTTCTGCTTTCTCCTTCTTACCAATTTCAACCCCTCCTTCTACCTCAGTCTCACTCCTTTTCCTCTTTTGAAGTCCACTCATTCCATATTTTTAATCCCCTACTTCTCCAGATTGCTGTTATCTATAGACCCCCTGACAAGTCCATTTCTGCTTTTCTCACTGACTTTCACTTAATGCCTTTCCTTATTTCTGGATTCTTCTTCCCCCTCCCTTATTCTTGGTGACTTTAATTTTTATATGCGTCTAAGCTCCTTTCCCTTATCTCCTCATATATCCTCCAGCTTTGCTCTTCTGCCCCCACTCATCACCATGGTCACTGTCTTGATCTTGTTTTCTTTTCTAATTGTTTACGCTCTAATTTCCATACCTTAGTTCTTCCCTTATTTGACCACCACGTGTTAAGCTTCACTCTTCATCATTCCCCACCTCAATCTCGCCCAGTCTCCTCCTACCTTTTTAGGAATCTTCATGCTATCGATCCACTGATTTTTTTTCCGTTATGTCTTATCACTCTTTCTTCCACTTTGTCCTCTAAATCTGTTGATGAGGTTATAAATTCCTATTATACTATTCTCTCCTCTGCTCTGAATACTCTTTCTCTGCCCATACCATGTCCTATGAGGTGCACAATAGCCATTCCCTGGTTAACTTCAATTACCCGCTACCTACCCTTCTGTGCCTGCTCAGCCTAGCGCATTTGGCTCAAATCCCGTTCCCTTTCTGACTTTCTTCACTTCAAAGTCATGCTTACTTCCTTCAAGTCTGTCATTGCTCTCGCCAAGCAAAACTATTTTATTCATTTGACAAGCTCTCTTGCCTCTGACCCCTACCACCTATTTTCAACTCTCAACTCTCTCTTTAAGGTGCCTCCACCTCCAAACCCTCCTTCTCTTTCTGCCCAAAATCTAGCCGACTATTTCCATGACAAAATCCATAGGATTACACTCCAATTTCCCACTAAATCTTCTTCACCCTCTCTTCCCCCTCTTCAATACAAACTTTTCCCCTCAACCTCTATCACCCTTTCATCCTTTTCTAAGACCTCTGATGAGGAAACCTCTCTTCTTTCCTCCTTTAAACTCACTACCTGTTCCTCTGATCCTATCCCCACCCATCTCCTTAACTCCATCTCCTCCTCCATCATCCCTTCCATCTCACATATTCTCAACCTTTCACTCTCCACTGCAGCTTTTCCTGCAGCCTTCAAGCATGCTGTGATTACACCTCTCCTCAAGAAACCTTCACTTGACCCTAGTTATCCTTCTAATTATCGACCCATCTCCCTTCATCCCTTCATTTCCAAACTTCTTGCATGTGCAGTTCTCCACTGCTGCCGTGAATTTCTGTCCTCTGAAGCCTTCCTAGATCCTCTTCAGCCTGGTTTTTGGCCCTTTAATTCTATTGAAACGGTTCTTGCTAAAGTCTTCAGTGACTTGTTCCTGGCTAAGTCCAAGGATCTTTACTCAGTTCTCATTCTTCTCGACCTTTCTGCTGCTTTTGATACTGCTGACCACCTCCTTTTCCTCAGCACTTTGTCCTCTTTTGGTTTCAGGGATGCTGTGCTGTCCTGGTTCTCTTCTTATCTTTTCCATTTCTCTTTCAGTTTTTGTTTTCTGGTGGATCCTCCTTTACCGCCATCCCTCTTTCATTTGGTGTACCCCAAGGGTTTGTGCTGGGCCCTCTCCTTTTCACTTTCTATACCCAGTCCCTTGGTGACCTCATCTCTTCCCATGGCTTTTAGTATCATTTTTATGCTGATGACTCTCAAATCTATCTATACCTGACATTTTTCTTACTCTCCAAGCCCATATCTCTGCCTGCTTATCTGACATCGCTGCCTGGATGTCTCACTGCCGCCTATAATTGAACATGGTCAAGACTGAATTTCTTCTTTTTCCCCTTTCTCCTTTTTCTATCTTTGTTGATAACACTCTTCTGCTTTCTGTTTCCTTAGCCTTGGGGTCATCTTGGAATCCTCCCTCTCCTTCTCCACACATATCCATCAGATAGCTAAAACATGTTGTTTCTTTTTCTATAACATTAACAAATTTGTCCCTTGCTCTCTAAACACACTACTAAAACTCTTACCACTCTTTGGTCACCTTCCGTCTTGACTATTGCAACCTCCTCCTTGTTCATCTCCCTCAGAGTCATCTTTCTCCTCTTCAATCTGTTCAGAACTCTGCTGTGTGGCTAATCTTCCACCAGCCCCGATCACTCATATAACTCCTCTTCTCAAATCACTTCATTTGCTCCCCTTCCATTTCCATATCCAATTCAAACTTCTCCTTCTGACCTATAAATACATTCACTCTACTGCCCCTCACTACCTTTCCTCTCTCCTCTCTGCCTACACCCTCCTTGTGAACTCCATTCTTCCTCTGGCTTTCTTCTCTCTATGCCCTTTTCTTCCACTGCGAACTCCAGACTTCGATCTTTTCACCTTGCTGCTCCTTATGCCTAGAACAAACTTCCTGAATCTATACGTCAGGTCTCATCTCATCCCCTTTTCAAATCTATGCTTAAAGCTGATCTCTTTGAGGCTGCTTTTGGATCCTAATTCCCTTGTTCTCCTTGTATCTCCTTTCCCTAGTTGAACCCTTGTTTCTCTTATATTGTACTGTCTGCCTGGATTAGATTGTAAGCTCTAATGAGCAGGGCCTGTCTTCTATATGTTTCTTGTACAATGCTTCATACGCCTTGTGTTGTTGTTGTTGTTAAGTGCCGTTGTGTCGGAGTCGACTCATGGCGACCCTCTGGATAGCTATCCTAAATTGTATTCGATCTTCAGTCAGGCGGCTCATTGTTGACAGACTGGTACCCGTAGCTGCTGTTATTGTATCGATCCATCTCATTGCTGGCCTTCCTCTTTTGCGTTGACCTTCTATCTTGCCAAGCATGATGTTGTTCTCTAATGATCTCTCTCTTCGCATGATGTGTCCAAAGTATGAAAGTCGAAGTCTTGTCATCTGAGCTTCTAAAGAAAGCTTAGGTTTGATCTCCTGTAGTACCGACTGGTTTGTTCTTTGGGCAGTCCATGGTATACACAGTATTCGCCGCCAGCACCATAATTCAAAGGCATCAATTTTCTTTCTGTCTGTCTTTTTCACTGTCCAGCTTTCACATCCATATGATGTTACTGAAAATATGCCTTGTAGCTCTATATAAATGATTAATAGTAGTAGTAGTAATAGGGTCCCAGGTGAGGGAAAGATTAGCTAAGCTAAACTTAACATCAGAAATATAATAAGAATCAAGGCCATAATCTAAATGAAGGGATCTTCTATTGACATCACTGAAATAAATCAAATACAATATTATGCAGCAAAAATGATTACTGCCAAGGAAAATTCAGGGTCAAAGGAAAAAGAGAATGGTTAACAAATCTTTCTTAGAAAAAGCATATTGAAGGGAAAATCATATTTGCGTGCAGAGATGCCCCTGTTGGGTGGGTATATAAAAGGATTAAGATCATCAAAGATAATAAGGAAGGTCTTTAACATCAAATTGACACATGCTGCAATAACAGAAGACCTTAAATTCATATGCTCCAATAATAAATTGAAAACAACAGCAGAGATATGAAGAAAACCGAAAAGATAGATATCAAAATAAATTAGAAAGAACCAGAAAAGATTCTACAGGACACGGGAAGAGTGTAAGTATGGTGAAAATACCACCGACGAAAGTTGAAGCAGAAATATTCTGGAGAGACATAGATTAAGACCCTGTAGAGCACAAGCCTGCATATGGGAGAAGATGGAAGAGTTAAACATCAAACCAATGGAATGGCCTGAAGTAGCAACTAGAGAGTTGGAAACCAGTTTAAAAGGAGCTTCATACTGGAAAAGGCTTGGCCCAGATGCTGTGCCTAATTTTTGGCTCAAGCAGTTAATATCACTCCACCAAGATCTGGTAAATTGTAAAAACCACTTTATCAAACTGGCCAGATTTATCATCACAATGGCTAATAACAGGAAGGACACTTCTACTTCCAAAGAGATCTCAAAATAATGTCCCTACAATCTATAAGCTGTTTACAGAATAGATGCTGACAGACTATACAAATATATTAATTCCGATAACATCACAGCAAGAGAGCAGAAGAGCAATATGAAAGGAGCTTATGGAATCAAAAACGTTAATGCTGAATAAAGCCATCATGGTGAGTGTTAGGAAGAGCAGAAACCTCAGTCTAGCATAGACTAGCTATAAAAAAGATTTTGATAGCATCCTGCACTTGTGGATTATAAGCTATCTTAACTGTACAAAATGAAACCAAACTGACTGAGTATAAGAACATAAGATTGGCCATACTGGGTCAGACCAAAGGGCCATCAAGCTCAGTATCCTGTTTCCAATCCAGGTCACAGGTACCTGTCAGGTTCCCCAAAGACAGACACATTTATACTGCTTATCCCAGGGGTAAGCAATAGATTTCCCCTGTACACTTTAATAATGGGTGATGAACTTTTCCTCCAGGAACTTATCAAAATCTCTTTTAAACCGAGCTATATTAACTTTGACATCATCTGGCAAAGAATTCCAGAGTTTGATTACGCATTGAGTGAAAATAAATATTTTCTCTGATTATTTTTAAATGTGCTATCTTGTTGCTTCATTGTGTGTCACCTAATCTTTCTAATTCTTGTAGGAGTAAACAGCTGACCCACGTTTACACGTTCCACTCCACTCATTATTTTATTGAACTTTTATCATATCTCCCCTCAGCTGTTTCTTCTCCATGCATCAAGTTTACCATGGAAATATGGCAAACCACCTGCACCAGATTTATAAAGATGGTCAGTTCATTGATAATAGAGGTGTCAGTTCCAAGCAATTATTCTGAGAATTGTGTGGAGAGGCAGAAGATCCTGAAATACCAATCAATGTAGTCAGAGACCAAGAAAATGTGGTAGAAAGATAGAAATATTTCCCATTGTATTGGGAGCCATGGGCCTGATTAAGAAGAAGTTCCAGTCACAGCTTGACAAGTTGCCTGTACATGTTACATCTTACGAATTCCAGAAAGAAACTCTCTTTGGTACGATGCAAGTATGATAACGCACATTAGCAATATTTGAGAGGCTGAGATCATACTCCACATACTCTGGCTTAGGAGCGGGGTTCATGATTGTCATGGTATGCGTAAAATTAACCCGTTTGAAGAAATTGCCCCCGAGAAAAAAACCCTACTTATGAAAAGGCAGCGCTACACTTATTATACTGGGCCCCAGAACAGCAGTACACCTCCTACTGGGAAAACAGAACAAGCAGAACTTCTACAGACTACTACACAGAAAGTTAACACAAGCAGAATATTGCATCTCTGTTTCATCTGGAAAATGCAGACTGCTTTTCACCAAATACAGAGAAAGGGAACACAAATTAGAAATAGGAATATGCAGACGACAATTTAACTTTGTATGCCGTGCAACACTGGCGAAACAGAAACGAATGCATTTTCCACCTCAGGACCATTGCTGTGACATTTAGTAGATGATGACGCAAACAGTGAAAATTTCTAGATGCTGCACATGAAGGCTTCTAGTAGGGCCATGCATGGCCAAAACAAACAAAAAAAATCAGCTTGTGCTCATTTTAAAGAAAGTTTTTCTGACTTTCTAGCATATTTTGTGTGTGTTTGACCTATTTGGTTTTTCTGGCGTACCTTGTATTCACTGCTAGAATTTTAAAAAGTGCACAGTCGATTCAAAGGTATGCATGTGTACAAGAGATTTGCACGCACTTTAAATTCTTAGGCGCCCAAATGACCCAATGTGCGTCACAAATGCGTACCCTTAGTTCCTGGTGTTCAAAAGGGCTACGGAAGCACAGTACTGAGCACCAGTGAAGCTGACAGGCACATGGAAGAAACAGAAAAATGGAAGAAAAGTATATACTTTATTAAATGTGTGATTTCAAATTTGATTTCTAATTCTTTAGCTTACTGTTGATGGAGGCTGCAGTGCAATCCCAGCACTGCCAGTAGGAGACACAGCGGAGTTCCTTGATAGCGAGCAATCACAAAGAAAATCCCCTCTCTAGAATATGGTTGGGGTTCTAAACCTCCTTTCAGTGTTTTAAAGAAATTCATTTAATTAGCATAAGCATTCAGTTTATAATGACTCTCAAGCTGTGGCGATGGTGTATGAAAGGAAAATAAAAGGCAACAATTTAATAAAGACGATAAGAGAATTTGTTTTAGAAAAGGGAAACAAGAAAGTAATTTTGCCAGACCTCATGCAGTATAGGAGCAGTCTGACATCCACATGCTGACAGGACTGCAGCAGTTTAGCCCAATAATTACTTTGCTATCAAACACTACCAAGTAACTGTTATCGGAAAACTTGTGACGCATTTACTGTATGTATATACTGTACATACAACATTTCAGTCACTTAAAGCAGCAATCTCTACAGCCAGACTGTGAATCCAAGCTCTAACTTTTTTCTTTTATGCCATTCAATAGGAAAAACCACATTTTGGAAATCACTATACACACAAAAGCTTGCAATAAGTTATATGATAACTGGTATTTAAATGTTTCTACTCCATGCATTCCGATGCGTCTTATAAACTGAGTTAATGTTGCAGCATTAGCATAAATATTGTCTTAGCTGATTCAAAGAGCATATGAAACAAAGAGCTTGATTTATCCAAACTCTTTTTGGCCTCTAGAGAATTAGTATACGAGAAAGATAGCACAAGTTAAAAAACAAAATGGTAATAATCTAGTCAAGCAGCCTGCCCAAAGAATCCAATGCAAAAATACATTTTAAAGCAACAGTACTGTATTTTCTGCTAGGGAACAGAGTGCTCAACTTCATGTTGGCATATCCCAGTGCCTAAAATCTTATTTATTATGAGGGTAATTTTATAATAGGTCACCTACTTTGAGGCTATTTTATGAAGATACATAAGCACCTATTTGTCCTTATCAAACAGCATCAGCAAAGGAAGAAGAGGAGAAGACCATACCACACAAAGAGGTCTTCTATTAACACACTTTATTGAAGACCCAACTTAGCCAAGTTTCAGCAACTATGATGGTCATCTTAAAAGGTTTAGTTGTGATCTGGATGTCTAAAGATGTGTACGTGGATGTCAAAATCATGGAGACGTCTCCATAGCCATTCCACAAATGACATTCACAGGCATCTCAGGTGCAGGGTTGTCCAAGTAGGCAAGTGATTGTAGCAGAGACATGTCTGGTTAAGAGCAATGGACTTACACATCCCTTACACCATGTCTGGTTAAGAGCAATGGACTTACACATCAACAAGCACATCCATGTTTATACCTGCTCCAGGAATGAATAGGCATCAAGAAAGTGCTTATTTTCACAATAAACATCCAAAAAGTAAAGAGAAGATGGAGAATTAAGTGACTAGCCTTAGATCACAAAGACCCACACTAGGATATGAACCCCAACCATCCTGCTCTTAAACCACTACTCTAACCATTATGCTATTAATTAATTAATTATTTATTTATTTATTCTTGAATACCACATTTCCGAGGATCAATGCGGTTTACAAAGAACAAAACTTCAACATTACATGGAGCAGATTTAACTTATAACATGAATGGAACTAGGGGTAACATAGAACAGTGTAAACTATATACAAAATAAAAAGTTTGCATGTAGCCCACTAGAGTTTATCTTATGCTAGGGGTGGGAGCAAGGATGGAGGGAAGGGGCAGAGTAAGGGGTTAAAAAGAAGAGGGCAGTGTCATGTAATCCAACTGAAGTATTCCATTAACTGATGGGTTTTTAGCAGCTTACTGAATGTTGCGAGGTCGTCAGTGTCGCTGATGTAGTAGGGCATTCCAGACGCGGGGACATGAAGGGAGAACACCCTAGCACAGGTCAACTGATTGCTTTTGGTCAATGCTTATGGCAAAGTAGGACTAGAAGGTTTGATGTATTACTCCTTCTTTGGCAGTTTTCTGGGGCCTTTGTTATGATGGATTGCAAATATTGGATTGCAAATATTAAATATTGTCCTTTATTTATTTATTTTTATTTATTTAGACAGTTTTTGTATACCGCCTTATCCTTCAATCATCCTTCATATCCTTTGGAAATGCTATCCTGGGGACGTCTATATAGACATCTGATAGATGTCCATATCAAGCATATCCATTAGGGTGGTCCATAAAAATGAATTCCTGAATTCCTTTGCTCCCTGGCCTGATTCTGGTTCCATTTAGGTAGAAAACACTGAGTACAAAGTTTGAAGCCAATCAAATAATATTTAGGGGTGGCTCAACAAGTCTTGAGATTTCCCCCTGGGAGCAGATGACGAAATGTTGCATCATCTTGTATCATCCACTCAGTTCCACGCTGATTACATTTGATTGCGTCATTTGAACTAATCTCGTCTCTGAGAGGTGGCAAAGACATTGTACTATTATCTTTGTATCTTTATTCTTTTCAGATGGCGAAAAAACGTGGTTTTTATCTCATTGAAGAAATCTCCACCACAATTCTGGGGGCCAAGCCCCCCAGCAAGGAGCAAGTGTTAAGTGTATTTTTACATCACCATATGACATTAAACAAAGGCGTTAGTGAAAGTGCATCTATTGTAACAAGTGAAGTAGAAGCTTACTGGGAAAAGGCCAAGCTTCCTGTTCAAAGAAATGACAAAATTCAAGAAAAAGTAAAGAAATTGTTCAATCAGTGGAAACTTTTGAAGAAAAATAAAGGGAGAGGAGGGAAACAAGAGGCAAATGACAAAGAGTTCTAGGTTGCAATGAAAAACCTATTTGATGTGGCGCATGCCAATGCAATGTCTTTAATTCATATTCAAGAAGACAAAGAATTCTTAATAGCGCAACGAGAACCAGAGCGCCGCGGCTCAATGTGCGCGATGGACAAGAAACTGGCCAACACGGAAGCAAGATCGCAACAGCGAGAAGAAGAACTGAAAAGGCACAGACAAAAACATGTTGCCGAAGCCGAGGCAACTACAAGCCAAGTTCAGCTGGAAGGATCTTCTTCCTCAGCAGAGTCAGGTGAAGACTCGTCGACATCTGCGGATTCAGATAATGGACAGAAGAAAGCAACTCCACAAACGAAGCAGTATCGACCTAACAATGTCTGGACCCCAGAGCTTACAGCAGCCCTGGATCGGACAGGGACAACGGATCGCAATGCTCTGTTTGTGGTAGCTGAAACCGCCAGAAGTCTGGGACATTATCCTGGGGAGCTCAATATCAGCCACTCCAGCGTCAAGCGCCATAGAGAAAAGCATCGTCAGCAACAATGGACGGACCTGCACAACGCATTCAAAGCCGAAGGCAAAACATGCATTGTGCATTGGGATAGCAAGTTATTGCCATCTCTCCTCTGTTCAACCACATCCGTTGACCGCCTTCCAGTTTTGATAATGGCTGTCTCCACTGGAGAAACACAACTTCTTGGTGTACCAAAACTGACATCAGGAACGGGCGAGAATCAAGCTGCAGCAGTTTATGAACTGTTACAGGAATGGTGTTTGGATGAAAAGGTTGCAGGCTTCTGCTTTGATACAACTGCATCGAACACGGGACGTCGATCAGGAGCGTGCATTCTTCTAGAACAGAGACTCTGTCGCACAGTCCTTCATTTGGCATGCCGCCATCACATTTACGAAATAATTCTTGGTGCAGTATTCTCTACATGCTCTGGAGCTTCATCGGGTCCCGATGTCCAACTCTTTCGCTGGTTCCAAAAGAATTGGGGCTCCCTTGACAAGTCCAACTATCAAACTGGAAAAGACTTGGAGGTGCTGCAACCTGACAGGGATCGCATCATGAAGTTTGCGGAATCCAAGTTGGCACAGGGCAATCACCGAGATGATTACCTGGAATTCTTGGAGTTAACGATTGTCTGCCTTGGAGGGAATCTATCTAGTTTCAATTTCAATAAACCCGGAGCTTTCTATCATGCCAGATGGATGGCAAAAGTCTTGTACTGTCTCAAGATTTGGATGTTCCGAGGACAATTCAAAGATCTTACCCAACGGGAGGAGTCCTGTGTTAGTGATGTGAGCATTTTCTCCATCCTGATTCATGTGGAAGCCTGGTTTTCTGCCCCTGATGCCGCAGTTGCTCCTCGAACAGATTTGGAGATGCTGAAGAAACTACACTCTTACCACAATGACCGTGTTGGAAGAGCGGCCAGAGACAAACTGCAACAGCATCTGTGGTATGTGTCAGAGGAGCTTGTGGCACTGTCACTGTTCGATGAAGCTGTTTCAGCACCGACAAAGCGGGCCATAGTGTCGGCCATGATCCCGGCAGAATCAGATGAAAGCGATGAGGATGATGACGAAGACGAAGATCCTCCAAAGCGAGTCGAATTGAAAAGATCCATGATTCCACCACTTGAATCTTTTGCAACTCGCAAGTCAATCCGTTTCCTGAAACACCTCGACATCAACAGTGATTTTCTTAATGCAGACCCAGAAGACTGGGAAGAGAATGCATCATTCAAAGACGGTCTGAAGAAAGTAAAAAATCTTCCAGTGATCAACGATGTGGCTGAGCGAGGGGTCAAACTCATTGAGGAGTTCAACAGCTGACACACCACAAAAGAAGAGCATCTCCAGTTCCTTCTGGGTGTTGTCTCGCAACACCGTAAGATGTTCCCCACATCGTCAAAGTCCTTACTAGCATCTGGACCACATTGAGTGCTTGGCAAGCATGATACCCCCGTCTATGAGCGGATAATACCCAGTGGTCTGACGAACCCTGGGGGGGATCCAGGGGCCTGATAGATAGGGACCTTGAGCCACCCCTAAATATTACTTGATTGGCTTCAAACTTTGCACACATTGTTTTCTACATAAATGGAACCAGAATCAGGCCAGGGAGCAAAGAAATTCCTACTTTTATTTTTTTCCCCTATGGCAGTGGACCACCCTAATATCCATGTTTCTGAAATCATGCCTGATTTGCATGTGCTTGCCTTTTTTTCAGGCGTTCTGACTTTGACATCCCAGATTTCGCTTGAACATCCCATTATGAAATGTACCTCTGTGCCTACATCAGAGGTCTAAAATAGTATAAGCATTAAGAATATCAGCCATAAAAGTGACATTTTACTTTCCAGATAATGTCCTTTCCTTGAGCCCTGCTAGGCCAGTCCAGACAAGTGGATTGTGTTCCACTACCAGCAGATTGGTGGAGACAAAGAACAAATGAAAAGCCTAGGTTTCAATGACATCAATCTTGGGTCTCTATCCACCTAAGTCTCTAGAGGTCCCTTCAGTATTCATCCCAAAAGCATATTGGAGATAGAGAGCAAGCTTCATACAACCTCAATGTGGGCAACAATGAGTAAAGAAGAGTAGAGAACTCTGTACAGGAATATAGAAAAAGAAGACAGTCAGTAGAAGATGAGCCTGCAGAGCCAAATATAAAATCATGGTGGACTCTATGGTACTGCAGCAGAAAAACAGAACAAAAACAGTTTTGGGGCAGGACCTGAACTGGTCTAGCAGGACTCAAGGAAAGGACATTATAGAGTAAGTAAAATGTCACCTTCAATATTGTCCTGCTAGACCAGTCCAGACAAATGGAATGTACCAAAGCTACAACACCACTGGGCGGGAAGAAAACACAGCAGCTCACAAAACTCTTGAGCCAAAAGCCATGTCCACCCATGCAATAATGCTTGACAAACATGGAAAGTGATGCCCATGTTGCTGTCCAACAAATGTCTGCAGGGGCTACTGAGCTCCATTCTGCCCATGAGGACGCTTGCCCTCGGGTAGAATGGGCACGCAGACCCTCCAAAATCAGCTGGGTTTCTTAGCCTCTTTAATCCAGTGCTTCAAAGTCAACTTGGCTGTCACTTCACCCTTGTGTGGGCCAGTAAACAGCACAAAAAGATGGTCCAATTTACAAAAAGAATTTGTAACTTCCAAGTATCAGAGAAGCACCCTCTGGACATCCACAAGGGGAAGATCCTTATCCTTCCCCCGACACTGCTCCTTAAAGAAGGAGGATAGGCAAATCACCTGATTCACATGAAAGGGAGACAGCACTTTAGGCAAGAAGAAAAGCACAGGCTGAATGGAAACAGCCTCAGTTGAAAAGGACAGATAAGGATCTTGACAAGACAAAGCCTGCAGCTGGGAGATGCGTCTTGCAGAACAAATTGTGACAGTTTTGAACAACAAATTCTTCAAGGTAACGTGCTTCAACAGCTCAAAGGGGACCACTGTCAGGGCCATGAGCACCAGAAACAGATCCCAGGAAGGGATCACAAACCAAAAGGGGAGGATGCAGACGTTGAATCCACTGGAGAAAATGGGAGACTTCCGAGTGCAAGGCCAAGGACTTGCCTACCAGTGGACTATGGAAACAGGCCAAGGCTGCCACCTGAACCTTCAGGGATCTAATTGAGAGGCCCTTCTCTAGGCCATTCTGCAGAAAAGCTAATGGGGAGGACACATTGGCCTGTTCAGGAGCCAAGTATCACATGCCACACCAGTGCTCAAAGACACACCATATCTGTACAAATGCTAGCTTGGTAAACCTCTTCTGGGCAATAAGTATAGTAGAGATTACAGCTGGAGAGTAGCCCTTACATGCTAGCTGTCTCCTTTCAAGAGCCATGCCATAAGCAAGAAGGAAGCCAGGCCCTCCAGGACGATGAGTCTCTGCCAGTAGCCCCCGAGATGGAGGTAGCCGAAGGTGAGGCGCTTGAAGAAGCCATATCAGGTCTCTGAACTATGCTTTCCATGGCCAATCTTGTGCCGCCAGAGCAATCCTGCTTGGGTGGTGCTCTGTACGCTGAATTATGCACCCCACCAAGGGCCACAGAGAAAACACATATAGCAACCGATAACCGGGCCAAGGCTGGGTCAGGGCATTGACAAACCTGGACCCTATCTCTATGCAGCAACTGAAGAAGTGGCACACTTTGGCAATGGGGTAGGTCACCATCAGATCCATTTTGGGGTGACCCCCAAGGGTACAGAATCAACTGAAATGCTTCCTCTCCCACTCACCAGAATTCAAAGACTGCTGACTGAAGAAGTCCTCTTCCATGTTGTCCACTCCAGCAATGCACCAAGTCAACAAGGCTAGGAGGTCCTTCTCTGCCCAAGCAAATAGGAGATCCATTTCCAGGGCCCTCCGGCACTTCTTGTGCCGCCCTGCCGATTGACATATGCCACCACAGTGGCATTGTCTGAAAACACTCGAATTGCATGGCTCTTGACCAAAAACACAGAAGAGCCAACCTTATGGCCCTCACATCAAAGTGGTTGATGGACCACACCACTTCCCTGCAGTTCCAACAGCTCTGGGCTGTACAGTCTTGGCAATGGGCTCCCCAGCCTGAGAGACTTGCATCTGTTGTCAGCAGGATCCAGGAGAAATAGTCCACTAGGACTACCCTTCCTCAGATGACAGGGCTGCTGCCACCACTGGAAGCTGGACTTCACCATCAATTGGAGCAGGAGACTGTATTTGAACAACTGAGAACACGGGAACCATCGAGCCAACAAGGACTGCTGTAGCGGTTGCATGTGAGCATTCCCCCATGGGGCCACCTCTATGGTCTCTGCCATCAATCCAAGGAGCTGAAGGTAATCCCATACTCTGGAAGCATGCTGCGCACAGAATATCACCATGTAATTCAACAGTCTTCAGACTTTCTCCTCTGGCAGGAAAACTCTGCCCACTTGAGTGTCAAAAAGTGCTCCCAGGAACTCCAAGGACTGGGAAGACAAAAGATGGCTCTTTTCCTGATTGATCACACAGCCGAGGCTTCCCAAAAAGGACACTTGGGCCATCACCTGAGATGCTTCTGATAGGGAGCAGGCTCAGATAAGCCAGTCATCTAGATAGGGATGGACACAGATCCCTTGGCACCACAGCCACCACTACCATGACCTAGAAGAACATCCTTGGGGTGTTGGAGAGCCCAAAAGGAAAGGCGGAAAACTGATAATGAGAGACAAGCATTGGTAAAAAGACATTTCTTCTGCTGGTCTGTCCAGATCGGGATAGGAAATTTGCCTTAGCCAGATCAAGAGAAACTAAGAATCCCCCCCCCCCCTCCCGGTGCACTGCTTGAATCACAGAATACAAGGTTTCTATTTGAAAGCGCAGGACATGCAAATGCTCATTGACCCCTCTGAGGTCCAGGATGGGCCAGAAGAAACCGTCCTTCTTTGGCACCACAAAAGTAAATGGAGTAACTGCCCTTGCCCTGCTCATCTAGGGGGATGGGTATCACTGCTTTTAGGCAAAGCAACTTGTCTACAGGGTTGGAATGAATTAGCAAAGCCTGCCACCCACTGGAGGCACCAGGGAATGGTCCCCCAAATCTTCATTGCATAGTCCAGGAGGGTCTTCCTTTGAAGGAGGCTGTGTCCCTGAGTCTACATGCTCCATGAAACAACTGAGGTCCTGAGGCAGAGGAGAAGAAAGGTTTTCCTGGTTAGTAGTGATGATAATCCCAAAACTGTTGAGAATCCAACCAGCATAACCTTGGTGGTCAGGCAGAACTGATGAGAAAGGGGCACTTGTCTGCTTCACAGGACCCCTAGATCTGCCTTCTGGAAGGTAGTAAGATTTCATTTCACTTAAGTCCTTTACCAGCTTCTCTAAATCTGATCCAAACAGGAGCTTGCCCTTAAAGGCCAGTTGAGCTTTGGAGGATGTGTCCACTGCCCAGTGATAGAGCCATATCCAATGCTGTGACACAGTAGTCAGAACACCGAACATGGCAGCCAAGCTTACCAGATCATATATGGCATCAGAAAGGAAGGTCGTAGCTGACTCCAAGAGAGAAGTAGTATATTCAGGCAGAAGAGACTGAATCTACTGGAGCAGGGCTCGAGAAGTCAAGCTGGTGCATACCCTCAGCTGTAGAATAGACGCCGCCACTGCAAACTGGCTCTTCAGCAAGGCATCAACCTTGTGGTCCAGAACATCCTTTAAGGCCGAGCCACCTTCCGTGGGAATGGTGGTCTGTCTGGTGTGATACCGCAAGCCCTCTGATGCAAGAAAGGAAACTTTTAAATCTTGAAAAAAACAGGATTTGCCTGCAATTACGAGAAGGGACACATAGAGGGAGCAGGAGAACAAACCTGAAGGTGGAAGAACCACACCTCTATGGGCAGGACTCAGAAGCAGCTGCTCTGGATTTAAGTAGGAACAGAGCACGGCAAGAGGGAGAGCCAAGAGAGAGAGAGCCGAGAGAGCCAAGAGAGGCAAAGGTGCCAGGAAGGCAGTCAAGAGAGCCAGAAAGGCAACAGAGAAACCCCGAAGGGAAGAACCCAGAGGAGAAGCACAGGAGGAGGCAAGGAGCTTGGCAGAGACCTTCATGTGGAGAACAGGAGGCAGTGCCAAGGGAAGCTCCAGAGGCCAGACTCAGAGACCGAGGTGAGGTCACTGACAAACCCAGCAGAGCTAAAGGAAAGGAAGCTACTGGGAGAGCAGGCCTAGAGAAAGGCCATACACAACTTCAAGGGGCAGTATCACGGACTGCAGCCAAGGAAGGAAGTGCTTATCACTCCGGTTGGAGAAGAAGCCTTCAAGAGAAAAAAGGTACTTTTAAAAGCTTTTACAAAAGTAACTTGAAAGATAAAGGAAAAGTTCATAGCCTTGAGAGAAAGGATATACCTGGAGCACAAAACTCTCAGACTAGGCCTCAAGCCTTTTTCAAGAAGCCTAGAGAGGAACAAAGGGCTAGTTTTTATCTGGACAATAAGGACTGTTTTAAACCAGATATAACTGATAAGTTTTACAGGAAAAAGTTTAATGTTGCCAGAGAATGGAAGGAGCAAACTTTTAGTCCTGAAACGACAGCAAGCCCAGGGAGATATACTAGACCTAAAAGCCGACGCCCCAAACTCCCAAGCCAGCACTGGGATACAGTATGGCATGCTTTTAGGAAACCAGGTTTTAATATCCAAGAGATCACAGAGACCTCAGTTTCAGATCCCATAGACATGGAATGGCTGCCAGGGGAATCTGAGAGCACTGAAGATATAGAACCAATGGAATGTGACTTTTGCACAAGAAGATATCTTTGAGTAAAAGGCAAACAAATCTAAAGTGTGCAAACTGTACTGGAAAGTTTATGCTTTAAGTTGGTGAAGGAACCATGTTATTTTGAGTGTTTTGCTGACTCACGTTTTGATGCAACTGAATTTTTGTTCTGTTACTCATTACCTCATATTTTGAATTTCTTCATGCGAAAAGGGGAAATAAAAGCCTTTTTGTACCCTACACTTGGCAAGAGTTACTTTTTTAGGTTGTTGACCCTGAGGCTGACAATGTGACCTGCTATCCCATTGACCCTCACAACAGATCAACCCTGAACCTTTTAATTCTTATGCGCTCCCCAGCCCCTGTGGAACCACTACGCCGCCACTAGAGGGGGCTGCGGGGGACATAAGTGGCGTAGTTGGCAGGATTTTTGGGGTACTCTTGAGTGTACAGAGCAACGTGGGCAACTACTCAAAAGAGAAATAGAAGCTCTTTTCTTTTTGAAAAAAAAAAAAAACTGCAAGTAAAACCCGGACTGACCTGTATTAGAATCCGGATCGGAAGAGGAAAACCAGGAGACCGGAGCAGTTGCTAGAAAGTGGACCGGAGTTAAAAACCAGGAGTGGAGTCCTAGGAATCCGGACCGGAGTAAAAAAAAGAAAAAAAAAAAAAAGGAGGAAAATCCTAAAGGTGAAAGATCATCTGGCGAATCCAGGAGCGGTGGAGCAACCCCTGGACGACCGCACTACATTCCCCAAAAGCTGATGCAACACTAAAGCAAGGTAAGGCGTAGATAACCCTACCTAGTGTTGGACACCTGGGGAAGTTGAAAGAAAAAATATAGAGGGTCTGAAAAATATATTTTGTGAAGAGCCGCACTTGGGTTTTTTTTTTTCTCTTTCTGTTTTTTCACAGGTACAATGGAGCCCAAGGAGCTGTGTGCCTGGATGGCACACCAATTCACCAAACAGGCTGAGCTGGCGCAACAGAGCCAGGAGCAGGCGCTAAAGGCGATGCAGGAGCAGCAGACGCCTGTCATAGAAACAATGAGCGCATGGCTGGCGCAACAGCGAGAGGAGCTGGCTCAAAGCAGGAAAGAAGGAACATCACTCGTCGGACGGGTAAACCCTGAACTTGGACATTGGTCTTGTTCGGACTTAATGATAGGGAAGCTCAGTCCAAGTGACGATATTGATGACTTTCTAGACACTTTCGCTAGGATTGCGAATTCGGCTAAGTGGCCTGAGGAGCAGTGGGCCATACGCCTAGCGGCATCACTTACAGGTGAAGCGCTGGCGGCCTACAGGTCCATGCCCCCAGAGCTCGCAAATTCATATCAGGATGTAGTAAACGCAATTAGAGATCGTGTTGGTCTTACGCCGGTGGCGTACAATAAAATGTTCAGAGCTGCTATGCTTAAGGTAGATGAAACACCTAAGGCATTAGGCCACAGGTTGCGTAGTCTTGCTTACAAGTGGCTACAACCTGAAAGGAGAAGTATAAATACGCTCATGGATGCGATAATTTTAGAGCAATATATGAATGCACTACCTAACAGGGTGCAGAATTTTCTGATGCTCCAAAATTGTAGCAATACCACTGAAGCTATTGTGCTTACTGAAAGATACTTAGAGGCTGAAAAGGTGACACAGCCTAGTGTAAGTCCACGAAGTGCCATGGGATTGGAGGCACAAGGGAAGGGAAGTCCCTCACGTCCTCCAGCTGGTAGGTGGCAGAGTTATAAACCCCTGGAGAAAGTGAATACAAAAAAATGTTTTGCGTGTGGAAAAAAAGGACATGTACAGTATGAATGTCATGCGAGAACAGCCTTGGTAGGAGAGTCACCAAGAATAGTGCATGATGGGTTTCTTGTCAATGTAAAAATACATGGCATAAGTGTACGAGCATTGTTAGATTCTGGAGCCGACCAGACTATGCTTTCAAAAAGGTTATGGTCGACCATCCAGGATCATGGACTGTCGGTCCCAGAATCACCCGAGGGGTATGTCAAGATTAAGTGTGTACATGGAGCAGCTACCCGCTACCCCATTTATAAGTTGTGGATAAAGGGGATGGGTATTGTGAAAGAGATGCCAATGGCAGTGGTGCCAAGATTACCGCAGGATTTAGTCCTGGGCCGAGATTGGCCTCAATTTAGAAAAACTTTGAAGAAAGAATGTTTACCTCAAGATAAACCCGATTCCACTGGCAGGCCACTCGACTTTATTAAAAACTCCACAGTACAGCGGAGCAGCCTGGCTGCTGCGATGGATATCACGATCCCTAGCCCGCTGTGGGAGAAACCCCCAAAGACCGTTGTAAAGGATCGGTCACAGCCGCTCAAAAAGTTTGTGCTTCGCTACTGCAAGACATCCGCAAGAGCGCGGACACCTCAAAGAGCATCAGCACAAGCGGCAGGCTATGACCTCCATAGCGCCGTGGATATGGTCATACCGAAGCGAGGGAGAACATTAGTGACCACGGACTTACAAATTGAACTGCCACCTGGATGTTATGGAAGAATAGCCCCGAGGTCCGGACTGGCCGCCAAACACAACATTGATGTAGCTGCAGGAGTCGTGGACCCTGATTATAGGGGTGTCCTAAAGGTCCTCTTATGCAATTGTTCAGAGAAGGACTACGAGGTTCAAGTCGGCGACAGAGTGGCACAGCTCATTTGTGAGCGGGTAGGATTTCCTGATCTGGAGGAAGTCCCGATGTTAAATCCCACAAGCCGAGGAGTGGGAGGTTTTGGCTCGACGGGGAGAGCAGAAGTAGAAAATTTAATGGCCATAGGCGCTGATCCACCCGAGGAAGAATTGGGCCCTCGTCTGGAGGATTGTAAAGAAGACCCTACCCCAAAGCTAGGAGAAGAACTCTCGATAAAACAAAAGGAAGATTTGACCCGATTGTTAAATAAATACAAAGATGTCTTAACGCCAATGCCTGGAGAGACCTCGTTGGTGGCGCACGAGATCCAGACTCCTCCCGGTAAAATTATCCGGCAGCGTCCATACCGACTGCCGGAGGCGAAAAAGCAGGAGGTCATTAATCAGGTGCAAGAAATGTTACAGATGGAGATAATAGAAGAGTCACACAGTCCCTGGTGCAGCCCGGTGGTGTTAGTACCAAAGCCAGATGGATCTATGCGTTTTTGCATAGACTTTCGGCAAGTCAACGCGATTTCAACTTTCGACGCGTACCCGATGCCGCGTATAGAGGAGCTATTAGATCGGCTCGGGCAAGCAAAATACCTGACGACATTGGACATGACCAAAGGATATTGGCAGGTCCCTTTAACGCGAGATGCCAAGCCGAAAACTGCCTTTAGTACACCCTTGGGGCTCTACCAGTTTAGGAGAATGCCTTTTGGCTTGCATGGGGCAGCCGCCACATGCCAACGCCTAATGGATGTGATTCTTCGACCGTATCAGAATTTTGCGACCGCATATATGGATGATGTGGTGATCCACAGCGCCACGTGGACAGAACACCTCCAGCAGATAGGCACCATATTAGAGGCTATGAGGAGAGCGGGCCTCACTCTTAATCCTAAGAAATGCACGTTCGCAGCGGAGGAGGTCAAGTACCTGGGTCATCTAGTAGGTCGGGGAACCGTACGGCCACTATTGGATAAAGTTGAATGTGTCAGGAACTTCCCGGTTCCTCAGAATAAGAAGCAGCTGAGAAGCTTCCTCGGACTCATAGGGTATTATCGTCGGTTCATACCGCATTTTGCCGAGGAGAGCAACATCTTTACAGAGATGCTTAGAAAAAATGCCCCGAATATAGTACGATGGACGCCCGAAGCAGAAGCTGCTTTCCAAAGATTGAAAGGGAAGTTGTGCCAGGCCCCCGTTCTACGCGGGGTAGATTTCCAGCAAACGTTCCTACTTCAAACTGATGCCTCAGAAACCGGGCTGGGTGCCGTTTTATCCCAGGTACAAGAAGGAGCAGAACATCCCATTCTGTTCCTTAGCAGAAAGCTCTCATTAGCGGAAAGAAAATATGCCACCATTGAACGCGAATGCCTCGCTATCAAGTGGGCCATTGAAGCATTAAAATTTTACCTTACCGGGAGGAAGTTTGTCCTCATTACAGACCATGCCCCCCTGAAATGGCTGCATACAATGAGGAACGAAAATGCCAGGTTAACCCGGTGGTATATGGCTTTACAACCTTATGACTTTCGTGTTGAGCATAGAGCTGGGAAGCTACATTGTAACGCAGACACCATGTCTCGGATTACGTGCTGCGGTGAAGAGCTTCCCCCAGCCCGTAATATTTTGAGAAGGGGGATATGTGATACCGCAAGCCCTCTGATGCAAGAAAGGAAACTTTTAAATCTTGAAAAAAACAGGATTTGCCTGCAATTATGAGAAGGGACACATAGAGGGAGCAGGAGAACAAACCTGAAGGTGGAAGAACCACACCTCTATGGGCAGGACTCAGAAGCAGCTGCTCTGGATTTAAGTAGGAACAGAGCACTGCAAGAGGGAGAGCCAAGAGAGAGAGAGCCGAGAGAGCCAAGAGAGGCAAAGGTGCCAGGAAGGCAGTCAAGAGAGCCAGAAAGGCAACAGAGAAACCCCGAAGGGAAGAACCCAGAGGAGAAGCACAGGAGGAGGCAAGGAGCTTGGCAGAGACCTTCATGTGGAGAACAGGAGGCAGTGCCAAGGGAAGCTCCAGAGGCCAGACTCAGAGACCGAGGTGAGGTCACTGACAAACCCAGCAGAGCTAAAGGAAAGGAAGCTACTGGGAGAGCAGGCCTAGAGAAAGGCCATACACAACTTCAAGGGGCAGTATCACGGACTGCAGCCAAGGAAGGAAGTGCTTATCCCTCCGGTTGGAGAAGAAGCCTTCAAGAGAAAAAAGGTACTTTTAAAAGCTTTTACAAAAGTAACTTGAAAGATAAAGGAAAAGTTCATAGCCTTGAGAGAAAGGATATACCTGGAGCACAAAACTCTCAGACTAGGCCTCAAGCCTTTTTCAAGAAGCCTAGAGAGGAACAAAGGGCTAGTTTTTATCTGGACAATAAGGACTGTTTTAAACCAGATATAACTGATAAGTTTTACAGGAAAAAGTTTAATGTTGCCAGAGAATGGAAGGAGCAAACTTTTAGTCCTGAAACGACAGCAAGCCCAGGGAGATATACTAGACCTAAAAGCCGACGCCCCAAACTCCCAAGCCAGCACTGGGATACAGTATGGCATGCTTTTAGGAAACCAGGTTTTAATATCCAAGAGATCACAGAGACCTCAGTTTCAGATCCCATAGACATGGAATGGCTGCCAGGGGAATCTGAGAGCACTGAAGATATAGAACCAATGGAATGTGACTTTTGCACAAGAAGATATCTTTGAGTAAAAGGCAAACAAATCTAAAGTGTGCAAACTGTACTGGAAAGTTTATGCTTTAAGTTGGTGAAGGAACCATGTTATTTTGAGTGTTTTGCTGACTCACGTTTTGATGCAACTGAATTTTTGTTCTGTTACTCATTACCTCATATTTTGAATTTCTTCATGCGAAAAGGGGAAATAAAAGCCTTTTTGTACCCTACACTTGGCAAGAGTTACTTTTTTAGGTTGTTGACCCTGAGGCTGACAATGTGACCTGCTATCCCATTGACCCTCACAACAGATCAACCCTGAACCTTTTAATTCTTATGCGCTCCCCAGCCCCTGTGGAACCACTACGCCGCCACTAGAGGGGGCTGCGGGGGACACTGGTAACCGCCATTACTTGTGCATCCACCTTGGGAATATCAAACCACTCACCATGCTCCTCCTCCAGGAGACCATATCTCTTCTTACAGACCCTTAACCCTTTAGGCAGGGAGTCAGGCAAGTCCCACTCAGACTGGATCATATCTTTGATCACCTCCAGCAACGGGAAGATGGTAGTAGATTTCCGTAGCCATTGAGGAAGCAGTTGTACTTTCAGCTCCTGCTCCATGCTGGAAGCATCTGTCAAGTTCAAGACAGATGAGAACCTGGAAATCAATGCCACCAGCTCTTCCTTCCAGAGCAGGCAGATCACACCGGCCTCTACATAGTCTTCTGAAGGTGACAGTAGGTCCTCTTCCACATCAGAGCCCATACCGATTCATCTGGGTCCAAGGCATGGAGCCCGATTCCAAAACGGGGATGTCCGGGTCATCCAGTGGGCCCCCTGCGGGACGGGCCTGTTAGGACCTGATTCTGGTACACAGAATTGGGCTTGAGGATGGTCCGGCGTGCCCCTCCCTGCCTGAAGGGACATCTTCCCTGCAGGCCCCCTTGGCTTGCAGCAGTTCAGCTCCCCCTCTTCACTACTGCCCTACCCACAGCTGGCCCCATTTGACCAGTATGTACAGGGCTGTGACCTGAATCAGCCTTGTATGTCCTGCCTGGCTGGCCCACCCCCACTCCGGTCAGATCCCATCCCCTGCCGGCTCTCCCCATTCTGCTGCTCAGGACATTTGGGGAGAGCTGGAGGGGGAATCAGGCCAGGATGGTCAAGCCTTAGTACTCATTCCCTGAGAGCCCCAGTCATAGGATCTGTGCCAGGCTCAGCTCTACTCCCCTGGAATTGCTTCACTGGCTGGGTTTATTTTAAACAGCACTGTGTGAAAGGAGGCTAGCAGGCAGATCCCTCTGAGAGCCTTCTGCAATCTTCGTGAGAGAGCAGGGGGGAAAGGAGGAGGAGGGAGGGGGTGCTGAGGTTGTGTGAGGATGCTTTTATTCTTCCAGATTCCTCCAAATTCTTCCAATTTATGGCTGCTCAACAGGTTCTTGTCATGATAAGGGCATAGAGCTGAACCAATAAGGGCATGGAGCTGACCCTCCTACTATGACTACAGTCTAGTGGAGCCTCCCAGACATTGTTCCCTCTAAGCTGTGCACATGTGCGCGCGCACACACCTCGCCGAGTGAGCGCACATACTTTACAACAGAACACACAAAAATTACGGTTCTGATTCTGATAGAAAACAACACAGACATTCTTAAAATTGAAAAGTTTTTGTGTATTTATGGTTTTCACAAGTTCTACAATATTTTCTAGGGCAATCAATGTGGTGTACATACTGTATTCTGACGTGTAGTCAAATTTTAAAGTATATAACTCCGAGTGTCGTTATGTGGCGCACAAAAATTTAACCTTCCTTCAAAAGCTGCACAGCTGATATTTTATGCGCATACAGCCTACAGAAAATTAGAGGGAACATTGCTCCCAGGTCACGCTCAAGTGAGAGAGTTTTCCTCTCAATCCTCAGATTTTCTACAGAGAGGAGAAACTTCATCCACCATCTGCTGGAGACAAAGAAATACTGAAAGAACCTCTGGTGGCTGAGGCGGATAGAGGCACAAGAGTGATATAATTGAAACCTGGGCTTTTCATTGGTTCTTTGTCTCCACCAATCTGCTGGTAGGGGAACACAACCCACTTGTCTGGACTGGTCTAGCAGAACGATATGGAAACAAATACAAAAAATGAAAAAATATTCATAGTAAATATTTCAAACTTGCAGTAATGCAAAAAAGAACTTTATAATGAGTGCAATAAAAGAATAAAAATTATATGCAGATAAATATAGACATGCGCACATAAAAGGCAATACATAATGAAAACTGCAACATGGGGGCGGAGCCTGATGTCCAGCGGGTTAGACGCTTCGTGCTGAAGCTCCCGAGAGGCCTACTCAGAATCCTGACTTAATACCTACCTAAACTTAATATTTTGCTCCGAACTTACCGGGGTACCTCGGGGGGGATGGCGGCCCACAAACCAGCGCGCTTAGACTTCGGGTCTCCCTCTTCTTCACACGGAAAACGCTCCAAAACAGAGTTCTCTTCCCCACAAAAGATAGTTCCACTTCGGGAAAACCCCGAAATGCAACAGGAGATCTTGGAGGAAATACGCGGTGTGAAGGAACTGGTACAGTCCAACGGAGAAGCGCTCCGAGCCATGCGAGAAGACTTCGGTATGCTTCAGGACCGGCTTGAAGGTCTTTCACTACGGCAGGACAACATGGCGGGGGTCCTCGACTCGCACGCGGTGCGCTTGGTGAAACTGGACAAGGCTGAACGTCAGATACAGAATCTTCAAAAAGAATTAGAGGATAGCAATAATCGAGCCCGTCGCAACAATGTAAGGCTCATTGGAGTACCGGAGGGGGCCGAAGCAGGAGATATAAGAGAATTCCTGGTCAAAACTCTTCCCTCCTTGCTGAAGATCTCTTTTCACAGAGATCTGGAAATTGACCGAGCACATCGTGTTCCTACCAACATGGCGCTCAATCGGACGACCCCCCGGCCTATCGTCTTTCGATTACTGAGATATCAGCAAGTTGAGCAAATTCTAAATGCTGCCCGGGCGAATCATCATCTGGAGTTTGAAAGTCATAAAGTCTCCTTCTTCCCTGACTTGGCAAAGCCCACAGTTGACCGTCGGAAGAGACTCCTTGCTTTTCGCCCTAGACTTCAACAGCTACAGGCTCGCTTTGGCCTATTGTATCCAGCGAAGCTCAGAGTGACTCTCCATAACCAAACTAGAACATTCGAAGATCCTGATCTACTAGCAACATTTTTAGATTCCAAAGAAGCAGACCAGATGCGCTAATCCAACAACTTGGATCTGTAATCCGCCGGATCTGCCCGCCATTTTGAATGGCCCGACGCGGTGATCACAGCCTGGAACAGAGACTGCCTGGACTTTTCTTTCTGTCTATATATAACTTTCTTGGTCTCCTATCCCTCCATGATGTGCACCTCGGTTGGATTCGGAACACGCACAGCTATACAGGTTATATGTTTCAATTTAGGCCTTCTCTGGGGTTTCTCCCCGCAGACATATGGTCGCCAGTAATTTCTGGGGTTTTGCTTCTTCTCTAATGCACTTCGGTGCTTATTTTTTCATAAGGGGCGCTTCATTGTTTTTCATTAGCTTATTTTCTATCATGTCATGTGTACAGCCATATACAGTTAATATGAGGGACATTGTGAAATTATGTGCGTTATCATGTTCTTTCTCAGAATTTTTAACTTTTCTAAATGGCCTTATGTAAGATCTTATCACTGAACGTAAAAGGCATCAATAGTCCAATCAAAAGAAAGAAAATCCTTAGCTATCTTAATCATGAGCATGCTGATTTAGTGTTTCTTCAGGAAACACATTTAAACTCCGCTGAAACACTGAAACTTAATGCTAAGCCTTACATGGTGGCTGCCTACTCTCCCGCCGTCTCCAAACGGTGTGGGGTAGCCATCTTGGTTAAGAAGTCTTTGCAAGCTACTGTAATGGATACTAGCTCTGATAAGGAGGGTAGATGGGCCCGTGCACACCTTAAGGTTGGAGATAGTGAATTCACGTGTATTTGTATTTATGCTCCGAATGTGGATAACCCTGCTTACTATGCAAGTATTGCGCAGTTGGCACAGGCCTCTGCCAATACACCATTAATACTTGGCGGCGATTTCAACCAAGTACTTGATCCTTTGATAGATAGACAGCCGCCTAGAACGAGTGGTCCACCCAAGAGTCTTGATACCCTTACAGCTCTGATGAAAGATCTTGCGTTAGTAGATATATGGAGGCTGCTTCACCCCTCCGACTTAGAGTTCACCTTTTACTCAGCCCCCCATCACTCACAATCTAGAATAGATTTTTTTCTTATCTCCAAAGCACTGATACCCCAAGTGGACACGGCTAGGATTCATCCTCTCCATATTTCAGATCATGCTGCCATATCTTTCTCATTACATGTCACTACGCAAGGTGAACATCCCCGTGCTTGGTATTTTGATAGATCCCTACTAGACCAAAAAGATTTTCAGGTTGACATAAAGGCCGCTATCCAAGACTACTTTCATTTTAATTCACCCCATGACACTGCGAGCTGGGCTTGGTGGGAGGGTTTCAAGGCGTCTATCCGTGCAACTATAACTAGCTATCAAATCCGACAGGGGAAACAAAGAAAGCAACATTTACTGATTCTAGAACAACAGATACAAGCTGGAGAGCATCTCCTCACGTCCCGTACTGACCCATGTATTTTACTTCGCTTACAACGCCTTCGTTTTCAATACAATCAGCTTTTATATACCGCTGCTGCTAAAAATATTGAATCACAACAAGGGATGTACTATCGGGAAAATAACCGTGCTGGCAAATTGTTAGCCAATGCCCTGAAAGGTCAAAAAGAAGCCAAGCGTGTTACCGCTCTCCGCAATCCGTCGGGGGGGAGATTGGTCACTAAAGATACAGAAATATTAGAACTCTTTCGTGATTTTTATACTCGGCTTTATCAATCTGAATGTGACTTCGAGCCAGAAGCATTTGAACGATTACTATCAGGGGTACAACGACCGACCCTATCTGACGAAGATAGAGAGGCCATGGACAAACCATTCACTTTATCAGAAATTCAATCGGCACTCAAGAGATGTGCCACAGGTCGAGCCGCAGGCCCGGACGGTCTCCCAGTCGAATTCTACAAAACTTTTAACGCTGACTTAGCTCCGTTTTTGAAACTTTATTTTTCTGCTCTGGCCGAGGGGGATCTCCTTCTGGATCCTTCTCAATGGCAAATGTAGTAGTTTTTGAGAAAGAGGGGAGAGATCCGCAACTAACAGCTAATTATCGTCCCATTTCCCTACTAAACGCAGACTATAAAATATTTGCCACCATTCTCTCCACCCGGCTTTCTGACAAGATGTCTACTTTAATACACCCAGATCAATGCGGTTTCATTCCCGGTAGATCAACTGCTGATAATGCTAGGACCCTATGTCATGTACTGACTGCCGCAGTTAATCTTGATCGACCATTGGTTGGCCTCTCACTTGATGCTGAGAAGGCCTTCGACCGCTTAGAATGGCCCTTCTTGTTTGCAACTCTCCGCTGGTACGGATTCGGAGAAGGCTTTCTCCGATGTCTCCAAACCATGTATGCACAGCCTACAGCTAGTATCTGTGCTAATGCTTTAAAGTCTCAGCCATTTCCCCTGCAACGCGGTACTCGCCAGGGATGCCCACTGTCTCCACTTCTTTTCGATCTCGCACTCGAACCCTTAGCTTTACTAATCCGGCAATCCAAGGATATTCATGGAGTCCCTTTCTCTCATAGGGAAATCAAAATTTCCGCATATGCTGATGACCTTATGCTCTTTGTCTCCCTAGACTCAGTGCCGGCTGTCCTAGAGCAAATTGGTCACTATTCACAACTCTCGGGCTATAAGATAAATTGGACCAAGTCGGTAGCCTTTCCACTAAATCCTCTGATCCATCAGGCAGATATGCAGTCCTTTCCCTTTTTATGGCAGCCTCGCATGGTCAAATACCTTGGGGTGCACTACTGCTCTCCTTTAGAAGACACCATCACCTCCAATGCTAAAGATTTAACCTCTAAGGTCCGGGCGCTTACTCAACGCTGGACCCCTTTAACACTTACTTGGTGGGGCCGCCTAGAAACCATTAAAATGATGATTGTTCCCAAAGTGAACTACATTTTAGAAATGTTGCCATGTCTCCTACCTCGACGTACATATAAAGATTTAGAGGGTCTTCTGACTAGATACTTATGGGAAAACAAGACACCTAGGATAGCGAAACAAAAGTTACAAGCAGATAAAGAAAATGGTGGTGTCAGATTCCCTGATTTCCTGAAATACCACCACTCTTTTCTTCTCAAACAAGGCGCTCGTTGGCTGGAAGACCTAACACCGAGTAGACCAGTGTGGCTAGATATAGAGGAGGACCTTTGCAAACCAATTCCTCTTATCTCCCTGGTATGACTCTCCCATCAGACTCCCACTATCCACCAATGCTCTTAGACACTTTAGGTGCCTTTAATACCCTTGCGCAATCTCTAGACTCCCGACTTTGTCCGCTAGATAGACTCCCGCTTTGGCACAATGCTCGATTTCAAATACAAAATAAACCGATGGCGTGGAGCCCCTGGTACACTAGGGGCATTTGGATCCCTAACCAGCTGTTCTCTGATGGTCGCTGGAAAACTTTTAGCGAATTACAAATTGAATTTGGTCTCCCTGCGAAACACTACTTTCAGTTGGTGCAACTTCAGCATTGTCTTCGGAGTGCTAAGGTGCTCCCGCCATCGGAAACCCATACCCAAGGATTGTCGGAGATTATCCGATCGATCGGGAGCTTATCGGGTGTAGCATCTAACTTTTACAAAACTTTATGTAATACTGTTAATAGAGGCACTCCTACAGCACAGAAATCCTGGGAGCGGGAAATGCATGTAACTTTGACCCCGGAGCAATGGAGCCTAGTCTGGAGCAAGGTGACACGGGTCTCTCGATCCGCCTCACTCACTCAGACACTTTTCTTTCTAGCCCACCGATGTTTTTATACTCCTGACAGGTTAGCCAAATGGAACGCCACCCAGAGCAATAGATGCTGGACATGCCATGCGGCCATTGGTTCACTCACTCATGTTATGTATGAATGCCCCGCATTACAGTATTACTGGAGTCGGGTCTGGGGTCGTATTCAATCTATTTTGCACTTTCAAGAGCCCCTCTCTTGGAAGATAGTGGGACTCCGCTCAGCTGCGGGGATCCCCTCTCTTTCCAAATCGGCTTACTTCCTTTTAGACTTTATGCTGGGCATAGCTATATCCCTAATTACGAAATACTGGAAAAATAGCTCCCATCTGAGCCCCAATGAATGGTGGAATCATGTCTGTCTTTACAGTAAATATGAGCAAATACCTCGTATGTTAGCTTCTTCCGCTCAGACCCCTCACCACTTGTCTAAATGGAAGATGCTCAACGACTATGTTCAAACTGCTAAATGCTCTCATCTGACTGTTTAAATCTGTGTAAATCTCTGTCACATGATCATTCTGTATCGCAGATACTATTTCTGTTTGTGTTGATGTACAATTACTGTTGTTTGTAAGCGCTTATATGATGATACTTATCAGTTTAGAGAAGAAGCATAGGGGTGGGGGGTAACTGGGGTTGCTTTTTCCTTATTGTATGTTTGTATTTGTTCCTTTGGTGTGATGTTTCTTTTTGCTTGTTGTAAAATGAAAATAAAAGTTTAAAAAAAAAAAAGAAAACTGCAACATTAAAAATAGATAAATAAATCATAACCATATTTACTAATACTGTATATGGTTCAGCTAATACAATACAAAAGGAATAGAACATAAAAATGAAAAACCTAAAAATGCAAGAATAAAATCAGTGAAGACATATAAGGTGTAACACAGGCCTATACCTAGCCTGTGCGAGCGGTGTGGCCACACAGGGCGCGAAGGCTTAAGGGGCGCATTTTAACTGTCTGCCGTTGCCTGCTGCTGCCACTTTTTCTTCTCCCAGCGGCGGCAGGCAACAGAACACATCTAAAATGCGCCCCTTAAGCCTTCTCGCTGGCATGCTAAGCAGATCTGTCCCTCCAAGGGACAGATCTGCTTAGCATGCCAGCGACTTGCACATCGGGAGTGCTTCTTCTCTCCCGCCGCGGGGAGGGGGGGCGCGCCCGATGTGCAAGTCACACAGGGTGCGATTTACTCTTGGTACAGCCCTGGTGTGACACATGCAAAATATCAATATAAATATAAAAACCCCCATAAAGACCACATTACCCATAGCATTGTAAATAGCGCACGCTGTAAATAGCACCACAAGAATCAACGTCCAGACACACTCACACGCATACACTACTCACTGCATGTGCACACTATACACTATATCTTATTGATAGTTTGCTGTTCAGACCGCCTTGATTGCAGGATAAGGCAATATAGAAATATGTTTAAATAAATAAATAAATTACCAGGAACAAACAAATGAAGAACACCATTCACTCGAATTCCTAAAAAGTATAAGATGAAAAGCGATATGAAATGATAAAAATGTTTGGATGTAACTACAACAATGATTTGCCCAGTCAAAATTTACTCAGAAGAGAAGGCAAATTTCAATCCCGGAGATTTGTCCATTTAACTCCCAAAGTTAGACAAGTATGTTGATTATCAACAAAAAAACCATTCACTCCAATTTGCCACTTGTTTGAGGAAAAAGGCCCTTTTACTAAGGTATGGTAAAGTTTTGCAATTAAGATGCAGTAAGTGCAAAGCCTCTGAGGCATCTTCCCATACAGTTCCTGCCAGTGCATTTTCTCTAGAAAAAAAGGTGCCGGTACCCATATGCACGGCTTTTTCATTAATACATGAGGACCGTGGGTCAACTTTAGCAGGCAATGAAAAGGGTGCCATATGTATCCCCTCCAAAAAAGCCCTGGTTACGGCAAACAAACGACCTTTAGCACGCAGTAAGTGCATCTGCGCTATCTGAAATCGGTGGCAGCATGCGGTAAGTTACTGTGTGCAACTGTTAGGTGCAGCCCGTGCCTTAACATGCTCATTTCCAGCCCCATTTCAAGATACACATCTGCTGTGTGCATCGGCACACACTGTCATGCCAGTGTTAGCATGGCCATTCACTAACAGTACCTGCTAATTCACATGGGAACTGCTTACCACACTTCAGTTAAAAAAAATAAAACCTTAATTCTCCTTGCAGATGTGCATTCTTGTATACGCCGTCATTCAGCATTTTTGCACAGGTGAAACTGTGGTATTCTCCCTCCTTTTCATCCTTCTCTGTGGCAGAGGAGTGCCAGAGGCAAGGAGAGACATCATTAATCATACAAACTGTCGCTTTCGAGTATGTCAACAAAATGATCTCTGTTCCCCCACATGTCAAAACTCTTGGCATCTGTCTGAAAACTTGGGTCATATATATCCATCTGCTATTAAAAAAGTGTCATTGCACAAACATCGTTTTGCTATTTTTAGGGTTATGTCAAAAATATTCATCTATTCACTGTCACTTTACTCAGTTCGTTACATGAATGCTACTTGAAACCACTATCTCGGGTCATCATTGTCTTGCATGTGTTGAGAAAATGAAGTACAGGGCACTCATGGAGTCTAACAAACGAAAGACAAGGTTATAGTGTGTAGCACTTTAACACATTATAGATTTGTACATGGCAAACAGAGGCTTGCTCATTCAGACATTTCTAACATACTTTACTGATGGTTTGAAATTGATTGTACAAAGAGAAAAGCCATACCAGCAACACGGAGTGGGGGGTCAAATGTGGGAGGTAGTTTTGTGGGTAGGGTAGTTTGCAGGGCAGTAGGGCAGATGTATGTAGTTAAGTAGTTTTGGAGGTGGGAGTAGTTTGCAGGGCAGTGTTGCAGTTAAAGGGAGATAGTTTTGGGGGTGGAGTAGTTTCTGTGGCAATGATATAGTTGTGGGGGTAGTTTTAGGGGAGTGGGGTAGCTTACAGGGCAGTGGGACAGTTGTGGAAAAGTTTTTGGGGTGGAGAGGCAGTTGCAGGAAATAGTTTTAGGTGGTAGGGGCAATTTCCAGTGTGGTGGGGCAGTTGTCGGGGTAGTTTTTGTGGATGGAGGTAGTTTGTGGGGTGGTGGAGAAAATGTGATGGGGTAGTTTTTTGGGACAGGGGTAGTTTGTGGGGCAGTTGGGATGGACGTTTTTGGGGGTGGTGCATTTTGTATGGTGACAGGACAGTTCCAGGGAGGTTGTTTTGGGGAATGGGGGTAGTTTGCAAGGTGGTAATACAGTTGTGAGTGGTGGTTCTTGGAGGTGGGTTCTTTGTAAGGTGGTGGGGCAGTTACAGAGGGTAGCTTTAGGGGATGGGGTAGTTTGTGAGTTGATAGGGCAGTTTCAAGGGGTAGTTTTTGGGGATGGGGGTAGTTTGCCAGGCAGTGGAGCAGTTCTGGAAAGGTACTTTTTGGAGATGGGGTAGCTTGCGGAATTTGGGGCAGAGTAGTTTTTGGGGGTGGTGCATTTTTTATTTTTATTTTTATTTATTTATTTAACTATTTCTTTTATACCGCCCCTTCCAGAGATCAAGGGCGGTTTACATATAACAGGTTAACAGTCTTGTACACAGTTTGTATACATTTTACATAGAACAATAGAATTCAACTATTTACATTGAACAGTAATATAAACTTTGTAGGTATTAAAACAAACACATCTAACTTTTTACAAATGTATATTTACAGTGTGTGGTGTGTGTGTTGTGTGGGTGAGATATTGGTGTAGGTGTTGGAATTTAGTTCCTTTTTATGTCGTCTTGGGGCGTGTGTGTGGAGGGGGGGCTTGTGTTTACATTGTTTGGATTAAGGGAGTTTGTGCATGTGTGACCACGTTTGTTGTGGAGCTAGCTTTGGGGTAGTAGGGGACTTCGAAGTGTTCAGTGAACAGGTAGGTCTTTAATTCTTTTCTGAATTGGAAGAGGTCTCTTATGGTACGAAGTTCAATGGGGAGGTCGTTCCAGAGTGTAGGAGCAGCGAATGAGAATGCTCTGGAGCTGGTGGTGTTCTTAGTTTTGCGGATGGTTTTTGGTATGATGAGAGAGTGGGCTGCGTTTTGTCTGAGGGTCCTTGTCGAGGTTGGAGATTGCAGTAATGTAGATAGGTGTGAGGGGGTTATGTCGTTTATGAGTTTATAGGTTGTTAGGATAATTTTATATTTAATTCGGCTGTTAATAGGGAGCCAGTGGAGGTCTAGCAGTATAGGGGTTACGTGATCTGTTAGGCGAGCTTTAGCAATCACTTTAGCACAGATGTTTTGTGCTCTTTGAAGAAGGTGTGTGCTTTATAGCGGGAGGCCTATTAGGAGACTATTGCAATAGTCGAAGTGAGGGGTGATCAGTGTACCTACTACGGATCTAAAGTCTGGTGTTTCTAGGAGTGGCCTTAGGTGTTGAATTGTTTTGAGTTTATAGAAAATGGTTTTTACTGTTTGTTTTATGTGTGGTAGCATGGTGAGAGTGTGGTCTATTATTACTCCTAAGTATTTTACCTGTTTTCTGACAGGTATGGAGGTTTTGTTGATAGTGATTGTTTCCGGGTAGGTGTTCTCAGTCATAGATGATCTTGTCACAAACATTGCCTCGGTTTTTTTGAAGTTTATGCTGAGGTGGTTAGTTTCCATCCAGGAGGAGGTCTCAGCCATGCATTTGGATAGCGGGTCATATGTAGGGTTTTTTATGGTTATGGGGATAGCTAGCATGATGTCATCGGCGTATATAAAGTGATTAATCTTGTGTTTTTTAAATATGTTAGTTATCGGTTGCAGGTACAGGTTAAATAGGAGGGCTGATAGGGCTGATCCTTGGGGTATTCCCTGTCCTTGGGGGAATGTTTCTGATGCTTGTTGGTCAATTTGGACGCGTATTAATCGGTGTGAAATGTAGGATTTGAACCAGTTAAGGACAATCCCGCCTATTCCTAGGTTTTCTAGTCTGTTGATCAGTGTCAGGTGATTAATGTTATCGAATGCGGCTGAGATATCTATAAATAGGAGTAGGTAGCCATGTTGTTTGTCATCTGTGCCCTTGATGAGGAAGTCCATAAGAGTGATTAGGAGGGTTTCTACTCCATGGAATGGGCGGAAACCAAATTGGTGTGAGTCAAGGGGTTTGTATTCATCAATGTGTTCCTGTAATTGAATTTGAATTGTTTTCTCTATAATTTTGGCTATGAACGGAATGCTGGCTATGGGTCTGTAGGAGTTCGGATCTTTTGAATCGAGCTTATTATTCTTTATTATTGGTCGGAGTGTAGTGAGTTTTAGGGCATCAGGCATAATGCCCTGTGAAAGGGATTGGTTAACTATGTGTTGTAGATTTATCGCCAGTTCCTCTTTCGCACACTTAATCCATGAAACGGGGCATGGGTCGAGTGGGGAGGTGGTGGTGTTTATCATTGTTATGATTTTGAGAAGTTGTTTTTGTTCTACCAACTGGAAACTTGTCCATTCATGCGTGGTTTTCGTGTTTGATAATAAAGGAGTTGAGGTAGTGGTCTTGTTTTTAGTTTTTCTGCAAAATGTTTTGCTAGTGTTTGTATGTTAATTGCTTGTTGTTTAGGTTCGCTGTTATTAGTTTTGGTTAATGTTTTTACTATCGCGAATAACTCCCTTGGGCGGTTGATGGATGAGTTTATTACTTTAGAGTGGTAGTCTCTTTTTGATTTGTTAATTGCGTTTTTGTATTCTATGAGTAGGAGCATGTATTGGGATTTGTTTTCATCAGATTTTAGTTTTCTCCATCTCTTTTCTTGTCTCCTCAGTTGTTTTTTTAGTTTTGTCAGCTCTTTCGTGAACCATTTTTTCTGTCTTTTTTGTTTGTTTGTGTAAGACTTGTGTGTGGACAGCAGCTTTTTGAATAGTTAGGTTCCAATTTGATATGGTTGAGTTGATGTCTGGTGTGGTTGTGTCTAGTTTGGGTAGTACTTTGTCGAGGAATGTGTCTTTGTCAAAGTGTTTGAAGCGTGATATATGCGGGGTGTGCTCCCATTATTTTTTGGGACTTGTGCCGATAGCTGGATTGTGATTAGATGGTGGTCTGACCAGGGTACTTCGGTTATACTCGGGGTGGTATGTAGTAGATGACTGTAGAGTGAGGCTGGGAGGAAAATTACGTCAAGTATGTTACCTTTTTTGTGTGTAGGAGCTTGTATTATCTGTGTGAACCCCATTTGTGACATGGCATCTATGAAGTTATCTGATTGGGAATGGTTCAGTGATGGAAGGTTCAAGTCACCAAGGAGTATAAATGGTTTGTTTTGTGACGCTGTGCATGCAAGTTCTAGGATAGGGGTGAGATTTTTTTGAGCAGATGAGGGGGGTCTGTAGATGAGGGTGAGAGCCATGGTTTTATTTTCTATGTTAACAATGTCCATTCCATCTATATTATTTAGGTTTGTAAGGGTGAATTTTAAGTCATTTTTGGTGAGGATCAGTACACCCCCTCCTCTTTTTATGTTCCGTTGGCAATTGAATATGTCATATTGATATGTGGTTAGTTGGTTTAGTAGTATTGTGTCTGTAGGTGAGAGCCATGTTTCAGTAATACAGATAATGTCAGGGGAGGTATCGTTAATTATGTCATTAATTATTGGTATTTTATTTCTTATTGATCGGATGTTTATTAGGATGAGTTGTATTTTGGTGTTTGTAGAGTCATTTTGGTCTATTTTATCGCTTATGGGTTGTTGCTTTATTTGGATGAGTCGGTGATGGCGTTTGTGTGAGGTGTGGCGTGAATGGTGATTGTGAGAGTTTGTGTATGTAGAACTGAATGTTGGATTCTGGTACTGATTGTAGGTGATTGGGAAATTATTATAAGGGTTCCGGTTATGATTGTGGATGATTGGGATGTTTTTGTATGGACCTTGGTTGGTTTTGTAAGTGTATATATGTTGAGTTAGGAGGGTTATTAAGAAGAGAGTGAAAAGGAGATTTATAATCCTAGTAGGAGACATTGTGTTCATTTTATGAGGTAATGGGAAGAGTGTTAGGGAAGTAAATGGAGGGATGGAGCTTATTACTGGTAACTGTGTCTCAGGCTGACAGTGCAGGGAGGATACTTACTACTGGCAACAGTATCTCACAATAACAGTTCAAGAAAAGGTAATTACCACTGGCAGGAGTATCTCACAGTAATTACTACTAGCAGTGATTACTACTGGTAATAGTATCTCACAATGGTTACTACTGACAATGATTACTACTGGTAACAGTATCTCACAATGATTACTACTGGCTATAGTATCTCACAATGATTATTACTGGCTACAGTATCTCACAATGATTACTACTGGCTACAGTATCTCACAATGATTACTACTGTTTTAGTTGTTGAATACGTGTTGTGGGATTACATTTCTTATATGTCTCCTCCAGGCCTCAACATGCAACCATTCGAGACGAACCTTAAACGTCTATGCAGGCAGCCTCGATTTTGCGAATGTTGCTGGTGCTGCTACCCTACTGCAGAGAGCTGCTGATGATGGCAAGGGTTCTTCTAGTGCCCCTTCTCACGGTCCCCTCAGGCGCAGGCCCGCCGGCGCGGGCACGCCTGACGGCGTGCAGCCTTTAAAGGCTTTGATCTCTGTCCCGATTGGGCCTCGTTGTGCTGCGGCTCCTCCTGGTGGTGTTAGCTCGATCCCCAGGGAAGGGGAGAGCTTATGCTGGTTTCGGTGCACAAAGGGCCGGTTGCTGACGGTGTGCAGCCTTTAAAGGCTTTGATCTCTGTCCCGATTGGGCCTCGTTGTGCTGCGGCTCCTCCTGGTGGTGTTAGCTCGATCCCCAGGGAAGGGGAGAGCTTATGCTGGTTTCGGTGCACAAAGGGCCGGTTGCTGACGGCGTGCAGCCTTTAAAGGCTTTGATCTCTGTCCCGATTGGGCCTCGTTGTGTTGCGGCTCCTCCTGGTGGTGTTAGCTCGATCCCCAGGGAAGGGGAGAGCTTATGCTGGTTTCGGTGCACAAAGGGCCGGTTGCTGACGGCGTGCAGCCTTTAAAGGCTTTGATCTCTGTCCCGATTGGGCCTCGTTGTGCTGCGGCTCCTCCTGGTGGTGTTAGCTCGATCCCCAGGGAAGGGGAGAGCTTATGCTGGTTTCGGTGCACAAAGGGCCGGTTGCTGACGGCGTGCAGCCTTTATGGTGGTTAGACTGTCATGGAGGGGTAATTTTTGGTGGTGGGGGTAGTTGGCAGGATAGTAGGGCAATTGCAGGAGTGGTTAGTTCTTCCCAGTTGGGCAGTTTGTGGGTGGGGAGCAGCTGTGGGGGTGTTTTTCCCCCAGTGGGGCAGTTTTTGGAGTGGTGGCAGTTGTGGAGAGTGTATTTTGGGATTGAACAGTTTGTGGAGTAATGAGACAGTTGTAGGGGGTTTATTTTTAGGGAACTGGGGCAGTAAATAGAGTGGTAAGGCAGTTGTAGTGACAGCAGTTAGGGGATTGTTAGGATAGTTGTGAGGGAGTATGTTTTGGTGGTGGGGGCAGGGTGCATGATGGTGGGGCAATTTTTGTGCAGGGCAGTTTTTAGTGGTGGGGCATTTTGGAGGTTTGGAAGAATAAGGAGAGAGTGTTTGAAAGGAACAATTCTCTAACTGCTGTTTCACTGTATGTAAGTTTCTATAGTATGGAAGCTGGAACTCTTCCCATGGAAAGAAACATAGGGCTGCTTTTTTTGGTGGGCTTATTTCTCTGGAACCCCAGGATCTGATATGGCTCATATTCAAACTCGTGTCTTTCTTCCTGTTTTTCCCACATGCAAAGGGTTTTTTTTTCCCCATTCTCTTAAATTTTCAGAGAATTTTTTACCCCAAGATAGACAGACGGACAGACATTCTCAACCCTTTTTATATAATTCTTTCTGACTTCTGTTCACATTTTTATGACTATGGAAAAAATGATCATTTTATCTGGACCATTGGTAGTTATAAAAGCCTTTAAGAAGGCAGTTTTGAAAACTATCAGTATTGGTGCAAAGTTCATGGATATTTTATTTTTTAACTTGCGGAAGGAAAAAATAACCGCAGAGATTTGCATCTGCTTTTATTCAATGAGCAATGTGCATTGGTTTGAAAATGCAAAACTATCGAGCACTTTTACTAAAGCGCTCTGTAATTTTGCACATAGCAGGTGAAAAACACAAAATTTCATGCACACTACTTGAAATGCCACAGTGTTAAATGTTAGGAGCATGGACAGCATTTTACTGCCAACACTGTACCCTAATGTGTGGCACTATTACCATGGGTGCACTTGAGGTGGTGGTAATTGCACTTGTGCTAAAAGCATGAGAGGCAACACTTGCTGTCTACCCCTGCGCTAACTCCACAGCACTCACCATGCCCGCTCTCCATTTTTAACCCACCCATTTAACACTCCAATGTGTGAGTTGCAATTAGCGTGAAAATTTGCCTGTGCTATCATGCTCCTGTGCTAACAGTTACTGTGGCCCACAGCACACAGTTACTGCACACCAAAACCAATACTAAGCGCTCTCTGTAAAAGGGCCCCTATGGGGGGGGGGGGGTATTGCCTCTCCTAGCCTAACTCTGGGAATGCCTCCACGAAATGTATGTGTTGTAGATCAACACGCATAATTTTGTTTTCGAAAGGCCCATTTACTCTTGCAAGTAGCAATTTACGCAGGTTAATGGCTCTTGAAAATTGCCATCTCCCTGATATTTACGTTTAAAATGTGTGAAACAAACCGAAAAAATGCCCAAAAATCAAGGAAAAAAGTCTGAAAATGAACCACAAGTTGAACAAAAAAATTGTCTGTGCATTTCCCAGTGAATAAGCATTCAAAAAGGTCAATGAACTAGTAGACTAATTTGAAACACATACCTTGTAGTGCTATGGGCCCGATTCAGAAACACTGGTTGCGGAGCTGCACGTCCCGGTGGGACGTGCAGCCCCACAAGCCCTTGGGATTCTATTCCTCCTCCTGCTCTCCCCACATGTCCTGAGCAGTAGGACAGGGAGAGCCAGTGGGGGGTGGGCAGAGCTGACACGACATACAGGGCCTATTCCGGTCACTGCCCTGTGCGTCCTGCTGTGTCAAAGGGGACGTGCTGCTTATTCCACCTCGAAGGTGGAATAAGCAGCACTAATCTGGCGATCAGACCTGAGGGACCCCCCGGAGTTGAGGCCAGGTGCAGGGGGTCCCCACCGCCAGATCCAGACCCCAGATGGCCAGCCGTGGATCGGACGGTGGGGAAGAGGGGGGGGCTGAGCCACTTCTGCCAGGGGAGCCTGGAGGGGAAGACGTCCCCGCAGGCAGGCAAGGGCATGCCAGGCTGTCCTAGGGCCTGATTCTGTGTACTGCAAGAACATTTGGTTCCCGCGGTCCAGAATCTGGTCCTAATGGGTCCATCTTCCTCTGGGACGTCAGGACAGCCCGGACGTCCCCCTTTCTGAATCAGGCTCTATACAAATTATAACGAGTTGTAATAGTAGAAAAGTTTCAGCAGAAAACATCGGCAAAGGGCAATGGAAAGTCAGTGAAAGCCTTTTTGCATGATGGAGCCAGCGGGAATACAGACATGCTAAATATACTCACCAGCATGCATGAACATTCATCCTACTTTAAAAGACTGTCTAGATGCTCTGTTACAGAATTAAGCCAGCTATTCTGTGCTAAGTATTTCTTTAAAAATTATATCATTTAACACAAACATGCCGATTTTCCATACTGCTTATACATTTACAGGAAGACACTTATACATATCATTTAACTTCCCATATGCTAAAATACATTTGCATAGCTCATCTTTTATGTGAGTTTTATATGCAGCAGACCCTCTGATTTTCACATAGAATATCTGTACCAAAAATCAACATAAATCACATTCTTTTTAATGAATCCTAGCTAGATTCTTTCTCAAAATGATAATTAAGTCGCATTATATGATTAATATTCCATATACTGCTTTGTGTGGAGGAGTAGCCTAGTGGTTAGAGCAACTGCCTAGTACCCATAAGATCAAGGGTTCACTTTCCACTGGCACTCCTTGTGACTTTGGGCAGGTTGCTTTACCCTCCATTGCCTTGGAAGAAAAGGCTGGCAATCTACTTCCAGTGATACATTGCCAAGAAAACCCAGAGGTAGCTGGGTCACTATGAGTCAACACTGACTTGATGGCACAAAAAAAAAAATACTGATTTGTGTTGCCAATTCTCCTTAAATGATTCATGTGGCATTTAGTCTTCCTGTCTACTGCTCCTTAATTCAGCAAAGGTTCAACTGTAAATTAGGAAACATGCATTGGGCTACCATTGACAGCCACACATCTTCTGTAAGGTAATAGATTGTAATTATTTCATTTAGAAAAGAACTTAGCAGGAAAAGATGATTTTGTTTGGAGCATTATTTTCGAAGTCATAGCAGACACTGTTTACTGAAAAGAAAGACCTTCGTATGCAAATGTATGGCATTTGAAAATGTCACAAGGCTGCATCTACATATAAATAAGGTGCTTTCTGGATTCTAGGGTAGAAAGGCTTCATATTACTAAGAAATGGAATAATACTATACAAAAGAAGAACCGGAGGCTTTTGCGTGGGTCAAGCATTCGAGAGGATGATTTCTTAAGTCTTTTATTGAATTCAGCTACTACTTGTGGCTTATTACTCTGAAAACCAATGAAGTGAGCCTAAGAACATTCACGTAGAATGGACTCCAATCCATTATTATTCTGAAAGTAGAACAGTCAAGGCAGATTTTAAAGGCATAATTCTACCAATACTGGAGTTTTTCCTTTTACAGCAGAACAAAAATATTCTGCTAGGCTGCATCTTATTATGGTGTTTACCAAGGCCCGGTTCTACACATACTGGGTAATATTTTAGAGGCATTATAGCATGTATGTGGTAATGGTATGGATATAAAATGGCCCTTATTAAGTTGCATGCCTAAAATGAGTGGAATTCCACCTGTTATTTATCAATGTCAATATCCACAAACTAAAAGGTAGACAAATTTTCTTTATTTTAATTTATAAAGAGTCAACAACTTATTTAATCATTAGGGAGGTATCATGTAACTAGAGCCATTACTTCAAGACTCCCAGACACCAAGGGGTCATTTTAGAAGACCTATTTGTGATCTTAAACGTATTTAAGGAGCTATACATAGAAACATGATGGCAGAAAAAGACCAAAGACCTATCCAGTCTGCCCTTCTTTTTTTTTTCCTTTAGAGATTTTCTGTATTTGTCTCTTGCTTTCTTGAATTCAACTACTGTCCTCGCCTCTACTTACTACCTCTACTGGGAGACTATTCCATGCATCGACTACTCTTTCCATAAAGAAATATTTCCGCATATTACTCCTGAATTTATCCTCTTTCACCTTCGTCCTCTGCCCCCTCGTTGAGAGCTTGCTTTCAATTGAAAGAGCCACTCCTCCTGTGCATTTATGCCACTGAGGCGTCATCTCTATCACATCTCCTCTGTTCCACATTTCCTCTAAAGTACAATATACATATTGAGATCGTTAAGTCTGTCCCTAATGTCTTAGAATGAAGACCAATGACCATTTTAGTAGCCGCCCTGTATACCGACTCCACCCTCTTTACATCCTTTTGAAGATGTGATCTCCACAATTGCACACAATGTTCCAAATGAGGTCTCATCAAAGACTTATACAGAGGCACTATCACCTCCTTTTTCTGCTGGCCATTCCTCTCCCTATGCACCCAAATATTGATTCTGGCTTTCACTGTCGCCTTTTCTACTTGTTTAGCCACTTTAAGATAATCAGAAACAATCACGCCCAGGTCCAGCTCTTCTTTTGTGGAAAGAAGCAATTCAGCCCCTGTGGAGCCTGATCCCTGAAGGAGCACATCCAAGCCATCTAGGCACCCCCGAGCAGGACAGGCCCATTAGGACCTGATTCTGCACCACGGGAGCCAGACGTTCCTGCAGCTGCAGGATCGTGCCTGAGACGGCCCGGCATGCCCCTGTATACTTGCGGGGACGTCCTCCCCACTGCTTGATCTGCCCACCATAGTGCCATACCCATCACCCCACCATCTGACCCCCAATGGGGGCTGCCAGGTCCCGGATCAGGTGGCAGGGACCCACCGTGTTAGCCTATTGCTCCGATGGGGGGTTGCCAGGCAGGATCGGAGGGATGCCTCACACTTATTCCACCTCAGAGATGGAATAAGCAGTGCATCCCCCCCCCCACGAGTGCTTCCCAGACATACAGGGCCATCACCAGAATCGGCCCTGTACATCCAGGAGTCAGGGCCACCGTCATGCTGCCCCCGTCATCCACAGCACGCACTGTGTCTCTGTACGTACAGTGAGGCAAGGAGGTGAAATAGGCTGAGGGCGGATAGCAGGGCTGGACATCCCATTGGGACATACAGCCTCGCTATTCACCTTCCTGAATTGGGCCCATACTGTACTGTTCCCTTGGATTTTTGCAGCCCAAATGCATGGCCCTGCACTTTTTAGCATTAAATCTCAGCTGCCAAATTCTTGACCATTCTTCAAGCTTTGTTAGATCCCTCCTCATGTTATCTATTCCTTCCTGAATGTCTACTCAATTACAAATTTTGGTATCATTTGTAAAGAGGTAAACCTTACCCGACAGCCCTTCTACAATATCACTAGCAAAAATGTTAAAAAGAATCTGACCAAGGACAGATCCCTGTGGCACACCACTGGTAACCTCCTTCTCCTCGGAGTGAGCTCCATTTACCAGAATGCTTTGTTGCCTCCCACTTAACCAGTTTCTAACCCAGTCAGTCACTTTAGGGTCCATCCCTAGGGTGTTCAATTTATTTGTAAGTCGCCTGTGTGGAACACTGTCAAAGGCTTTACTGAAATCTAAGTACACCACATCTAAGGCTTTGTCCTCTCTGGTTACCCAGTCAAAGAAATCAATCAGATTTGTCTGACAAGACCTGCCTCTGGTAAACCCATACTGCCTCAAATCCTGCAAACCATTGGACTTCAAAAACTTCACTAGCCTCTGTCTTAGCAGTATTTCCATTAATTTACTCACCACAAAGGTCAGACAAAATCATCTCCACAAATAAACGGTCATTTTAGAAAGGATGAAATTTATGCATAGATTACCATATCATGTCCAGAGTAGATGGGGATGGGTCGGTGGTACGGCATGGGCAGGGCAAAAATCTATACCTGTATCCCCAATTTCATATAGAGAATGCATGTATAAGCCCCAAATTGTCCACTCCAAATTTGCACCTGCTCTCTGGCACAAATAGGGATTTAAAAAGTGCTCCTTTTGGCCATCGCTCTACAGGAGGGATTAAGGAGGATATACTCATTAATCCCCCAATATTTACTTCCATCTCTAAATTGAAATGGGAGCAAGAGAGTATTCTCTGTAGTTAACTGAGAGCATCTTCATATTCTACATTTGCAGAGTGGCCCAGATACACGTTTACATACCAATATTTGCATGTGATCCAGGTAAAATGGTGGCACACATGTAGGTTGCCGGGTTTCCCCATACATTTTTCCCGCATGTATATTCTTGAAATCACTCCTCCTGCAATCCATGGATATGTATTTTCAAAACATCTCCACGTTTAGTACAGCCGTTTCTAAAATGCCAGCCTAGTTTTAAACGTGCTGACCTTAATGTCTCAATCAGATTCCCACATCCTATTTAAAATGTGCCTTCTCTTGGGGTTACAGTGCTCACATAATATAATCATGTATCTCTCTTGCAAATATACTTTTTCAAAATGTTTTTCCCACTTAGTTCTAATGACAATGACAATGATAAAATTGTCATCAATAATTCAACCATAATGAAAAATAAAAATCACATTTATCTTTGTGATTTAAAATACAATAAGTTCTTAACAATCTCTCCATTAAAGTGCTCCTGAGGCTAGTATTTTGGTAATAAATCTGCCTTTGTCAAGGGGTAACTCCTGTTGCTGTCACCACTTGTTCAGAGCCTGAAAAAAACACACAAAAAGGCATTTTTTGCAGCTTCTTTACAATATCATGCCAATTTTAATTACAAAAGTCCAATTTAATAGCACACTCTCTTGTCTCATCAAGGAGGATCATTTCCTTCTATAACATCAACAAAGACGCCCTACCATACACTATATAATGGAGTTCCTAACCAGTAAGATGATGATAATTAAATATTAAATTCTCGTTAAAATTGATGATATCCCAATTAGTCCTTTAAAACTCGGCTCTAAATAAGTATCAATATTTATCCAGAAAACTGAATGATCCAATTCATGTTCATGCCCAAAGGGGCAACTGGTTGTAAACAAAAAGTCCAGTGCTGCTCTTTTTGCAATAAAAGTTGATCAAGGCTAGCCAAGCAAACCAAAGGTGCCAGATCAATGGCCAAAAATTGTAAATCTTCAAAGGAATATCCATATTGCATGCAGAGTACCACAAGGGCTGCTTCTGTTTTTTGTGTCCTGATACAGCTGCGATGCTCAATCATGTGTGTTCTTAAAGAACATTTGGGGTCCCTTTTACTAAAGCCCACAATGGATTTGTCTTTAACATGACGATCTCAGACACATTAATGGCAAAGGCCACAGGTTAGCTGTTGGGATTCAGTATATCCTGAGCAGCTAACGTGAGAAGGCTTTCCCTAAAGTAGGCTCCACTAGGTTGGGTTTACTTAACGTCTCCTATAGAGGAGTCATTGGGTAAATCCATGTTAGGAGCCTCATTGCTGCTAAGTGTGCGGCAATTATCCTGACACTAGCGGGAACGAGGTCACTGTACCTCCTCTCCTCCCATTCCCCGCCCCAGCCCGCATTGACTGATTAACGTGTGTTTTAATACATAAATCATCACCTAAATCTTACAGACCCATATCAAGTATTCCGTTTATGGCTAAATTAATTGAAAAAGCAGTACAAATCCAAACCCAAGACTACATTGACAGCTCAGCCCCCCTTGATGATCAGCAGTATGGGTTTCGTCCCAGACACGGAGTTGAGTCTCTTCTAACAGTTCTAATTGATACACTTGTAAGAGGAATAGACAACTCAAAACAAGCATTCCTACTTATATTCATTGATGTCTCCGCAGCCTTTGACAGTGTTCACCACTCAACAATGATCAATAAACTTAGGCAAATAGGAATAAAATCTACAGTACTAGAATGGTTTACCTCCTACCTAACGGACAGAACTCAAACGGTACAAATCGGTAATCTTACTTCAAATACATATAACCATGAACTAGGCCTCCCCCAAGGTTCAGCACTGTCAGCGCTACTATTTAACATATACTTAAAACACATCTGTAAAATCTTCAAAAATTCAATGTCCACTACCACCTTTATGCGGACGACATTATGATGTATGTCCCTTTCAAAATACCAAATATCCCTTTACAACTTATAAACGATTGCCTCAATGAAATAAACACCTGGCTAAATGAGAACAACCTATACATCAATCACTCAAAAACAGAAGCCCTAATAGTAACAAAAAACACAACATTCATTCCCCCCTCACATATCACACTGCAGAATAACGATATCAAACTAAAAACTGAAGTACGTTATTTAGGCGTAATACTAGACAAACACCTCAGCATGGACACACATGTAAGAAACATAACAAAAAAGGTTTATTTCAAACTCAAAATATTAAAGCAACTCCGCCCACTAATGCACCTACAAGATTTTCAACGAATTATACAAGCGATAATAACCCCCCACTTCGATTTCGCAAATCAAATCCTACTAGGTGTAACAAAACAGACCTTGAAAAAGCTCCAATTGGCACAAAATGCGGCAGCTAAGACCATTACAAAGGCCCCACCTTTTCAACATATAACCCCGATTTTAGAATATCTACACTGGCTCCCGATTCAAAGTCGAATAGAATATAAAACTATTTTAACCACCTACAAAGCTCTAAATAAAACAGCACCCCTGTCTATAAATAACCTCATTAAAACTGAGCCTACTCATAACCTTCAAAGGAGAGACCAGCTAAACAAATTAACTACACCAAAAGAATTTATTAAGGCCAAAAAGACCACAAACAAGAAAGCCTTCTCCCATGCTGCCCCCATACTTTGGAACACTATCCCATCAGAATTAAGATCCTTACCCAAAATCATGGAGTTTAGGAAAAAACTCAAAACACACTTATTCACAATGTACTATGCACCCTTGGCGAACTTTCCTCCCACCCCACAGATAGATAAAGGATAGTCATATTTCAGCCAAATACAACTATTCCAAAAAAGGTCGAACCAATAAAGCCTGAAAACAATGTATTCAAAGACTAACGAATAATATTTAAGCCTGTATATAGTTTTTAACTCTGTTACTCTGTACATAGTTCACAAATTGTTAAATGTAAGTTACAACTTGTTATCTGTAAAAACAGTTCACTGTTTTATTGTTGTTCCATGTAAACCGCACCTGATCAATGGAAGGAGCGGTATATAAAAAATCTGTAAATTAAATTAAATTAAATTAATAAAGGCAGACACTATAGGAAGTTAATTTTCCTAACTCCCTGTAAGCACGCATTAAAATCCCTGTTAACCTGGCAATGGGCTATGCTAATACAGGTCCTTAGTTTTGCCTACATAATATAATTTGATTAAATAGTGTTCTGTCACTTGAGAATACAATACAAAACATCAAAACTCAAGTGTATTAGGTAAAGCCACTTTTTTCACAAAGTTATTCACCAAAAAGTTGTTAAAACTAAAAATTATAAGAGAAACCTTCTAATATAAGGATGGGTCCATTAAACTTCACAGACCATTTTTCCTTTCATTATCATTGGTTCCACTCTGTTTAAATAACTCATTTTATTTTTAATCACTAAAAACATCTGAATGTAATACGGTTGTCCCGATTGTCCATTGTCTGACATGAATTCATGTTTCGAGGAGTATATATTTTTTTAACACTCCCCTGCTTCAGGGAGAAACTTATTTCTGCAGCAGATTGCTTACTCATAACTGCGCTGTTATGATTAAGCTATCCGCTGCAGAAATATCATTTTTCAACACTTCTCTGCTTCAGTCAGCATGGTTTTGGTGCACATCAAGCATGCACTGAAGCCCGCGGTGACTGACTGCATGGAGCCTGGACAGTAAGTGCACGTGGTTTCTGCATTATCAGCGCATTGCGCATTGGGGTGGTGAAGGGAGGGATTAGGGGAAGAAAGCGGACATGGTGAGCCCAGTGCAGGTAGCACATGGGCACACATCACATGCTACCTGTGCCTCATACAATTAGCTCATGTGTACCAAAAGCTACCTCAATAGGTGATGTTCAGAGCACCCGTGGTAATAGTTCACATTGCCATGGCGCATTAGAGTACCATTCTGTATGATAAGTTCCATGAACATGCTGACCATGCCCACAGCAATTAGCACATAGCAGTTGCAACTAATATGCATTATTTTTAGCGCTAAACATACTTAAGTTGTCATATGCTAGCATTCTTTAGTAAAAGTGCCCCAATGTATTACTAATAATAATCATTTGTATAGTGTTACAAGGCATGTGCAGCACTGTACATATAGATGTAAGACGCAGTCCCTGCTCATCAGAGCTTACAATCTAATCAAAAGAAAAATCATAGCAAAACTGAGGAATAGAGTATGATAAGATATACATAAGTAGTAGACGAGAGAGTGAGGAGCGTCAGGATCGAAAAGAAGCCTCAAAGAGATGGGTTTTTAGCCTGAATTTGAATAGGGCTAGAGAAGGAGCCTGACGCACAGACTCAGGTAATTTGTTCAAGGGATATGGAGCAGCAAGGTAGGATGAATGAAGTCTGGAGTTAGTAGTGGCAGGGAAGGGCACAAATAAAAGGGATCTGCCAGAGGAGCGGAGTTTCTGAGTAGGGGTGTAGAGTGAGATAAGAGAGGAAAGGTAGTGAGGAGCTGCAGAATGAATGCACTTGTAGGTAAGTAGAGAAGTTAGAACTGGATATGGAAACAGATAGGAAACAAGTGAAGTGACTTGAAAAGAGGGATTGCATGAGCATAACGACACTGATGGATGATCATCCATGCAGCTGAGTTTTGAACAGATTGAAGGGGAGAGAGTGATTCAGAGGGAGACCAGAGAGGAGCAGGTTACAATTGTCAAGACAGGAGGTGACTACTGAGTAGATAAGGGTTTTAGTAATGTGTGTAGAAAGGAAGGCATACATACATTTTGCTGATGTTATAGAGAAAGAAGTGGCAGATTTTAGCTATCTGTTGGATGTGTGCAGAGAAAGAGAGAATTGAGTCAAAGATGACCTCAAGGTTGTGAGCTGAGGAAATAGGGAGGAGTGTAGTTTCATCCACAGAAATAGAGAAGGGAGGAAGTGGGGGAGTGGGTTTTAGGGGGACAGATAAGGAGCTCAGTTTTGGGCATGCTTAATTTTAGATGGCAGTGAGACATCCAGGCAGCAATGTTGGATAAGCAGGCAGAGATCTGGGCCTCGACTCCTGGAGAGATTTTAGGTGCAGAAAGGTAGATTTGAGAGTCATCAGCATAAAGATGGTACTGAAAACCATGGAAGGAAATAAGTGCACCAAGGACTGAGAGTAGAGAGAGAAAAGGAGAGGTTCCAAGACAGAGCCCTGAGGTATACCAACTGAAAGCGGGATGGCAGTAGAGAAGGATCCACTAGAAGATACACTAAAAGCGCAATAGGAGAGATAAGAAGAAAGCCAGAACAGGGTATTCGAGGAGAAGGTGGTGATCAACAGTGTCAAAGGCAGCAGAAAGGTCAAGAAGGATGAGGATCAAGTAATGACCCTTGGATATGGCAAGGAACAAGTCGCTGGAAACTTTGGCAAGAGCCATTTCTGTGGAATGTAGAGGAAAAAGCCAGAATACAATGGATCCAGAAGTGCTTGAGAGGAAAGAAAGTCAAGACAGTGGTGATGAACCACTCATTCAAGTAGTTTTGAAGTAAAAGGGAAGTGAGAGATACGTAGGCCAATAGCTGGAAGAACAGGTAGGGTCTAGTGAAGGTTTTTTGAGGCAAGGAGTGAACAGAGTTTGTTTGAAGGCTGCAGGAACAGATGCAGTGGAAAGCAATAGGTTAAGGATATGGCAGATGGAAGGGATGATGGCAGAAGAAATATAGCTGAGTAGATAAGTAGGAATGGGATCAGAGGTACAGGTAGTCAATTTGGAGGAAGAGAAGATTTGCAGTTTTCTCATCAGTGATTTCAGAAAAGGAAGAAAGGGTGACAGAAGATGAGGAAAGGATTTGGGATTGAAGAGGTGGAGGGGGAGGGGGAGGTGGGGGTGAACCTGTGGAGAAATCAAGGCTAATCCTCTGGACTTTGTCGTGAAATAGTCAGCAAGGTCTGGACAGAAAGTGAAAGATGGATTGGGGGAGGAGGGACCGTGAGGAGAGAGTTGAGCATAGAAAAGAGATGGCAATGGTCAGAGGTAAGAGTTAGTCAGATGGATATCGTACTCTTGCTTGGTAAGTGTTATAACTGACTGAAAATAGGAAGCATGAATTTGAAATATAGGTAGTCAGCAAGGGTACGTGATTTAAGCCAAAGGCATTAAGCTAAGAAGGCACAAGAATGTAGGTTTTTGAGAACTGCCAGGGTTTAGGTACGGTACACCTCACAGGGCGTGGAATGGGAAAAGCCATTACATCCAGAGCAAAGGAGAGTATAGAGTTATAGGAAGATACTGCCTCATCAATAGACTCAGATGACACAGTGGAGGAAAGAGGTGATAAGATAGCATTGGAGAGAGCTGAAGGGTCGATAGTGTGAAGATTCCAAAACATGTTGTGGGAAATCAGGCGAGAACAAGATGGGGGTCGGTTGGGGTGAAGGTCAGATAAGGGAAGAACTGAGGTGGAGAAGCAGTTGGAGAAGATGAATCAAGGCTGTGGCCAAGCTTGTGAGTAGGAGTGATAGAGCACAATTGGAGACTGAATGAGGAGGTTAGGGAAAGTTGCTTTAAGGCATAAGGGTCAGAAGGGTCATAAAAGCGAATGTTAAAATCCCTCAAGAATAAGGAAAGGCGAAGACGCATCCAGAAAGGAAGAGAGCCAGGAGCCAAAGTCTGTGAGAAAGGTAGAGGTGGACTTGTTGGGGGTTGATAAATGACAGCTATCCAGAGAGGTAGAGAAATAAATAGGTGGATGATGTGGATTTCAAAGGAATTTATTAAACAGCTTTTTTATATTGCTTTTTCATTCAGTCAAAGTGGTTTACATTGTAGCAAACTTGGTAATGTACATTAAACAGGGACATTGATAACTTGGATTTTTTTGAGGCAATGAAGAGTTAAGTGACTTGCTCAAGGCCACAAGGAGTGATAATCTCTTGGTTCCCAAGCCAGTGCTCTAACCATTAGGCTACTCCTTCAATTAGATGGAGGCAGAAGGAGGGACTAAAATTGGCAGGACTGAGAGAGTAGAAACCCAACACTGCCACCATGACCAATGGGCAGAGGTGTATGGGAAAATAGATTCCATGACAGTGACTAAAGCAGAGTCATCAGGTAGAAGCCAAGTTTCAGTAAGAGCCAGGAGTTGCAGAGTATTAGATAAAGAGGTCATGAATGAAGGCAAGTTTATTGGAGACAGAATGTGCATTCCACAAGGTGCATGAAAAAGGGAGAGAAGAGGGAGAAAGGAGAGGGATATGAACCAGATTTGAGAAGTTACGCATTGTTCTGCCTTGGGGAGTGTGAAAAAAGTCTAGGAGGGCCAAGGTTGGGGTTGGCATCTCCAGATGAGAGGAGAAAGAGCAAGAGAGAATGGGGGAGAAAGGAAGAGGCACGACAGAAGCAAGGGTGATGTTCCCTCAGTGAGAGTGGAGATGGCCAAATGAGAGGAAGAAAATAGTGAAGCTCAAGGGCAGATGATAACATAAAAGACAACATGGTAGGGGAGATGAGGACAGTAAGGAGTTGGTAATGAGAAGTAGGGCCATGGAATTGTCGGAGTGAGAGGAAAAGATTAGGGAGTGTTAACATCCAGGGGCGGCCCAAGGGGGGTGCGGGACCATGTGCGGAGACTCGGTGCGGGGCCTCATTTGCATAAGTGGTCTTATTTGCATAAATATTTGCATAATGTTACCATTCACTAACTTTTAGTAAACATGTCTCTTAATGAGTGTATGGATAAAGAAAGACTAAAAGATTTCTACATGACTATCATCCAGTGCCAACCGCCAGGCACATTAGGAACTACTACAAACGCTGCCCATTTAGAACCCATAGCAAACCCGCTGTATCCTGACAGCATTACCAGGACTCACAAAGCACCAGACCCTACCTATCAAAAGGAAACACTGCAAATATTAAACCAGTACATTTCAGAGAATACTGGGGAAAGAGAACAAGTGGCAATGTCAAATAGGAATTACATAAACAGAATACCTCAGCTCAGTTACACATGCAGAACATAGACCATCACCAAACAAGGAATCGCAATTTAGAAACAGGAAGTCAATAATTAAACTGGGAACCCCAAAAGCCAAACTTGGAATGTACAACAACACTGTAGAAATAAAACTATAAATCAATTTCCTCTTGTACCAAACAAAGCGCAGACGTTAATGATGCACATTTCCCAGAGCTTTCATATTCCAGTTAATAAATTCAAAATAAAGAGATATCTTTCTACCTTTTGTGCATTTTTTTTCAGTTGCAATTGCTCCAGCCACTTTCTTCTGGTTTCTTCATGTTTTCTGCTAACTCTCCATCGTCTGCTGTCCATTTGTCCTTTCTTCTCTCTTCTAGTTTTCTTTCCATCCTCTCTCTCTACATCTGCTTTAACATACTAATCTTTCTCCTTTTGCTCTTTCCTCATTCTTATTTCATCCACACAAATTTTACCCCTCCATCCTCAATCCCCACTTACTCTCCCAATACCCGGCCAATTGTAGATTTTTCATCCCTCCCACACAAAATATTTTTCCCCTCTCCATTTTACTCTCCCAGCCCCATCCCATTCTAATCCTCCCCCAACATCAGCTCCCTTCTAGTTCCAGTCTCACCCAGCATCCATTCCCTTCTAGTCCCTGCATCAGCCCATTTCCAGTCCTAGCCCCCCATCAACCCATTTCCAGTCCTAGCTCCCCCATCCATTTTCAGTCTGAGTCCCTTCATCAGCTCATTTCCAATCCTAGCCCCCCATCAGCCCATTTCTAGTCATTTCCTAGCCCCACCATCAGCCCATGTCAAATCCTAGCTCCCCTCCACTCAGCCCAATTCCAGTCCAAGCCCCCCATGAGCCTACTTCCAGTTCTAGCTCCTCCATGAGTCCATTTCAATTCAAGCCCCCACCACAGCCCATTTCCAATCTTAGCTCCCCCCCAACAGCCCATTTCCAGTCCTATCCTAGCTGCTCCATCAGCCCATTTTCAGTCCTAGCTCCCTTCCCTCACAGCCCATTTCCATTCCAAGCTCCCTCCCCATCAGCTATTTGCAGTTCAAGCCTCCCCGTCCACTCAGTCCATTTCCAGTCATAGCAATCCCCCAACCCATTACCAGTCCTAGCCCCCATCAACCCATTTTCAGTTTAAGCCCCCCCTATAACCCATTACCAGTCCTAACCCCCCCCCTAGCCCATTTCCAGTCCTAACCCCCCCCCCACCCCATTTCCAGTCAGCCTCCATCAGCCCCAGCCCATTAGCAGTGCTAACCCCCCCCAGCCCATTTCCAGTCCTAACCGCCCCCCAGCCAGCACATTTCCTGTCATAACCCCCCCAGAACATTTCAAGTCCTAACCCCCCCCCTAGCCCATTTCCAGTCCTAACCCCCCCAGCACATTTCCAGTCCTAACCCCCCTCACCCCATTTCCAGTCAGCCTCCATCAGCCCCAGCCCATTAGCAGTCCTAACCCCCCCCCCAGCACATTTCCTGTCCTAACCCCCCCAGCAAATTTCCAGTCCTAACCCCCCCCCCGCACATTTCCAGACAGCCTCCATCAGCCCCCCAGCCCATTACCAGTCTTAACCCCCCCCCCTTCCCTTCCCTTCCCTTCTGGCAAATTTAAAAAAAAAAACAAAACACCTGGCTCTAGCTGCTGCCGCTGCCGCGTCCGTCGCAGCAGCGGCAGAATGGAGTGTCCTGCGGGGCCCCCTCTCCTCGTTGAGCCCTCTGCAAGGGCTTTCAGATTCGCGAAGGGAGAGTGCTCCCTCGCGTCTCTGTAAAGCCCGCAGGGGCTAATGGGAAATTTCCCATCTGCCCCTTTAGACGCGAGGGGCTGATGGGAAATTTCCCATTAGCCCCTGCGGGCTTTACAGAGACGCGAGGGAGCACTCTCCCTTCGCGAATCTGAAAGCCCTTGCAGAGGGCTCAACGAGGAGAGGAGGCCCCGCGGGACACTCCATTCTGCCGCTGCTGCGACGGACGCGGCAGCGGCAGCAGCCAGAGACAGGGTTTTTTTTAAAATGTAATTTTAAAAAAAAAAAAGCAGAATGTTCTTTGCACGGGGCCCCCTGAAACGCGGGGCCCTGTGCAAAAAACATTCTTGCTCAATGGACGGGCCGGCCCTGTTAACATCAAGAACACAAAGTGATGTGGAGCCATAGGAGAGGGAGAAGAGGAGAGAATTGAAATCAGAGGAGATACAGGCGGAGAGAGGTCCTGGTGGGTTCAGGAGCACCTGAGTAATTGTGTCAATAAGCAGAAGAAGGTTGTGAATGTTAAGCCAGAGATGGGTGGGTATTAAAGTAAAGTGTTTAGAAGGGAGACACAGCACTGCAGAGAGCAGGAGCTGGCTAAAGGAGAGAAAGGTAGGACACATATTGAAAATATAGAAAGAAAAATAAATACATAAATAACAAGCTAAATTCTAAATGGGCACAAGAAAATGCCTGAATAGAGCATAAATGTTTGCAGTGGTTTGCAATGAGTCTTCTCACCAAGCAAGAACCTCCAAATGGAGGGTCAGAAGTTCATGTGGTCAGACAAGAAAGCTTCTGAACAATGCCCAGCAGGAGGGAGGGGGGGAGGGCTGAGCAAGTGCTGAAGGCAGGTAAGTAGAAACAGGTAGATTCCACAGGAAGTGCCTTTGTAAAATTCAGGCAAGGTAATTATCCTAAAACAGCAGGAAAGCAATCTAAATGTTGATTTTTTCCCCCCATGGCAATAATGAACGCTATTGCTTGATAGTGCATGCTATTGCCCAATAGCATGCCCTGTGCTCAATAATGCACACTATTAATGGCATTGTTTCTCAAAACAAAACATAATCACCCAAACAAAATGAAAACTCCCATAAATAAGACGGGAAACTAAACAAAATGAGAACTTCTGGCCTGTACACGTCTAGTTAAGATGGACAAGACAAGACACACAGACATAATGAGGGTTATTCTGTGCTAAGAAATAGCGGGGATGGACAGCCTGATGGGACATCCACCCCCACTATTTGTGCCGGCTCCTGCCCCCAACTAACTTCCCTGCCAGTTGTGCGGGAAGGTTAGACGGGGTCACGGAATGGGCGACCCGGGGGCGGAGTCTGGGCAGGCAGTGGACAGTCACTGGCACTGGACATACAGGGCCGATTCTAATATTGGCCCTGTACGTCCAGGGCCAGTGACATGTGCAGGGAAATTATTCCACCTCCAAGGTGGAATAACTTCCCTGGACGTGTCTTAATTTTAATGCCGGTATGCGGATAGGGCAGGGGGGGCCAGGGGACATTCCCTGCAGCTCTACCCCGGCCTTAGGAGGCCATATCAGGGGTTGGGCTGCGGGGAATAAACCCCTTTTTCAGGTGGCCGGCATCGCGGTTCTTCAGTGGAGCCACGGTGCCATGGCAACATGACACCATGACGCCGCGGCTCCATTGAGGAGCCTTGACTGAGTTAGCCAGGGGCAGTCCTGCACGTGCAGTCTGGACTGAATCGCAGTCCTGGCCTGCATGTACAGAACTGTTTATGATTCTGATCCCGCAGGGCTAGATGTGCCCCACGGGATCAGAATCGTGATCCCCTCTGTGCGTCCGGTTCAGACCGGATGCACAGAGGGGATCTATGTGCGGGTTGGAATCGGGCCCAAAGCCTCTGAGTTAACAGGCGCCTATGATTATGAAAAAAATAGCTCTCGACATTCTAGTGTAGGAAAACTATATTAATAAAGAAATGTTGACTTCATGGATAAAGTTAAAGTCACTAAAAGGTTTTACCAATTTTCAGTGTAATTTTTAGTGACTAATTGTATCCATGAAGTCAACATTTCTCTATTAATATAAAGTCTTCCTAACCTAGAATGTCAAGAGCTACTTTTGGTGGGGCCCAAGGTTGACATGGATGGGCAATAATCGAACAAAAAAGCCCCCAAATTAGTGATATCCAAATGATCTCTCCAAAAGAAATTATATCACCAAACCCCCTATGAAACTCACTCAACTTTTTTTGTTGGATAATACCGGAAAGGGACATGGACTGAAAACCATGCTCTCCACACGGTTATATCCTATTTAATCATTTTTTTAAAAAAGAGAACTCAATGAACATTCTCAAAAATAGTCGTTTGTTACTTAGCTGATTCGAATCAGCTAAGTAACAAATGACTATTTTTGAGAATGTTCATTGAGTTCTCTTTTTTAAAAAAAATGATTAAATAGGATATAACCGTGTGGAGAGCATGGTTTTCAGTCCATGTCCCTTTCCGGTATTATCCAACAAAAAAAGTTGAGTGAGTTTCATAGGGGGTTTGGTGATATAATTTCTTTTGGATGGATGGGCAATAGGCATACATGTCCGAAACCCTCCCCCCCCCCCCCAACAGCAAACATCTCTCATCCATAGCATCTATTAATAGTAGTGTTGGAAACCTTTCATTCCACTCCTCCTATCTCTGCCTTCCTTCTCCTATGTGCAGCCAGAATCGCGTTTTAAGATGGCACCCAGAAATAACCAGGCAGTAGCAATGTTCAGTTGCTGCCCAGTTTATCCCACATCAGTGAAAATTAAGCACATTAAAGGCTGTCCTAACTTTTTTTTGCTGAAGCTATCCAGGCAGTGGCTGAACATCAATACTACACAGTTACCTTCTCCACTATCCGGCCATCCTGGATATTCAATACCAGTGATGGGCATGGACCTGGCAATAAATATCCTGCTTTAAAGTTCAGTGGCTAAGGCTAGGCACTGTAATTGCATCAGATGTCACCGCTAAATATCCCCCATAGAAAATAATAGCAGAAAAAGACCATACAGCCTATCTATTCTGCCCATCCAAACTAACTACCCAGTCATTTTTCCCTCAGACATCCTCAGTGCGTGTCCAATGTTTTTTAAAATTCTAATACTATCTTCATCTCCATCACTTCCACTAGGAGGCTGTTCCACATGTCCACTACTCTTTCTTTAAAGAAATATTTTCTTAGATAACTTCAGATTCTGCCCCTTCTACCCTCATTCTATTACCCCTCTTTCCATTGCCTCCTTCCCATTGAAAAGGCCTGACTCCTATGTTTTTATAGCTTAGAAGTATTTATTATCCCTCTCATATCTCTCTTATTCTGCTTCATCTCCAGTGTATACATGTTGAGTTCTTTAAAACTATCCCTATATACTTTATAATGAAGACCATTGACCATTTAAGCGGTTGGCCTCTAGGCCAACTCTGTCCAATTTACCATATTTTTTCTGTTGTAGTTCACGGTGAGTTACATTTTTGAAAGTGTGGTATTCCAAATGATGTCTCACCAGTATCACACAGTATCATCAGTGGCACAAATTCCACCTAAGCAGCCCTTGCAGTGTGGAGGGCTCAGACAAGAAGGGGACCCACCCTGATAGGCATTACATACTGTAACAGCAAAAGCAGAGCATGGCAAATGCCATTTTAGTTCTGGCTGTTGTAATTTCCTGTAGTTAACTTTTGGAGGATGGATCCCCTTTCCTTCCCTACCTCCCACCACCACTCCATGGAGAGCCATCAGCAAAATTGTGCTTGGGGGACTCTTATTTGTATTTTTTTTTAAGTGCCTTCAAGTCAATGCTGATCCTGGCAACCGAACAACTCCTTGGTTTTCTTGTTAAGGTATTTATTTATTTATTTTATTTATTTGCGATTCTTCTATACCGCACTATTTATCATCAGCGCGGTTTACATGTAACCAAATTTGTACAATGTATAACAGTCTAACATTGACATTTACAGAGAACAGGGAACTTAAACATGGAGAATGGGGTGAACTATATACATTATGCACAAATTGGGGTAATAGTCAGTTAGAATGTCTTTGGACAGGTTAACGTGGGGATAGTTAAACGCACTAATTATGGCAAGTGGTTCGTTACTCTGAAGGTGTTGAGATGGCACAGGATAGGAGGGTTAGGTGATGTTATCAGTAATGGAGAAGTATTGTAAGAATAGATAGTGTTTAATTGCCTTCCTGAACTGGGGGAGGTTGGTTATGGCACGGATATCTGCAGGGAGGGAGTTCCAGTAGGACGGTGCATAGAGAGCAAAAGCACACTTACTTGTTGTCTTTGAGCATTTGGTGATAGCTTTTGGTATCAATAAGGTATTGCACGCTGTTGATCTTCTCGCTCTGTTAGGGGGGGTAGGGTGTACAAGGTCCGAGAGGGAGGATGAAGTGCATCTGCACGGGATAGAGCAGCCCCGTCCGACCATCCACATCGCTCTGCCCAATCAGGGCAGCAACGTGCATCTGAAAAAGGAGGCGCCATTCGGGCGCAAAAGACAGACTGCCACGCTCCCGCTGAGGCTGCTCTCCCTGCACGGGATAGAGCAGCCCCGTCCGACCGCCCACATCGCTCTGCCCAATCGGGGCAGCAACGTGCATCTGTAAAAGGAGGCGCCATTCAGGCGCGCCCGCGCCTGGCGGGCCCGTGCCTGAGGGCCTTGCCAGAGGGCCCTTTGGCGTGGCCCATAGGCGGTGGCCCTAAGGCAAGAGTCTAAGAGCGTTACTAAGCAGTACCCTCACCACAGACGGCGAAGACAACACAGATCCTTTCCAACAAGTTTCATACTCCCTACCAGCAAAAACCACGACTGAACCTCGCGGGCTGAGTTCCACATGAGAAGTTAAGCCCGCCAACAAAGCCCGTAAACATCAAACAATGGTCAGAGGTAATACACACTCTTAAATGACCCTTTGTTAACCCTTTGCTGGCACAAAGGAAGCAAAAAAAGCGATTACAACAGAGACTCTGCTATTCAGGAAACTGTATAACTAGACACTGCATAGAGAAAGATATCCTGTTTACTAAGCCAGTGTTATTTTGTGCAAAGGCAGTGATCGGAGTAGATAGCCCATTATTTTAACTGATGTAAAATATGAAAGCTATGAAATTGCATGTAGGTAATCTCGTAATACTATAAGTTTTTACCCTGTATGTGAGTAAACAAACTGCATATACTAGGCCACTGTCTGATATACTGATCCATTGTACTAAGACAGCGAGTAGAGTTTCAACCTAATAACAATTTATGTAACAGGCCTCTGAGCAAACAAAAAATGGAGCTCTTCAACATTTTGCTAATATTATCTATGTGCATATTTATACCGACACACACCTACAACCCAAATTTGCACTACTTTCTGCCCTACACCTGGAGACCAATCTATATCTACCACCCCCTTATAATACCATCACTGTCACAACACACTCAATACACCCAATACACGCAATACCACCCTACCCTCCACAATCTCACACCACTACTGAATCTAAAACCTCTCATCGTTAGCCAGAGAACGTCACGGAAATCTCGCAACTCTAAACCTCAAAGAACACGCAGCACTAAACCCATGGCAAGACAAAGCAAACACCAACAAGCAGACCAGCCGGCGCAGGACACATACACCATCATCCTAATCAACGCCAGATCCATAAGGAACAAAACACACATCATCCACAATATCATCACAGATCAACAGCCTGACATCCTCTGCATCACTGAAACATGGATCACTGACGCTGACTCCTCAATAATAAACCAAATAAACAAACCCGGATACAAAATATACAACTGCCCTCAGGCCAACAAAAGGGGAGGAGGAGTCCTAATCATTGCTAAATCCACCTTATCTCTAACTGATACCTCCCAGAGCCCAACTGAGGACATCGACATACTCAAAGTAGAAAACAATGCAATAACCATCTGTCTAATCTACAGACCCCTGTCATCACATCACGAAACTCTGGCTACAGCACTAGAAAACATCTCAACCACCGCAATCAGAAAATATCAAATCATCCTGGGAGACCTAAATTTAGCATCAATTCCACATTGTCAGGCGAATACCTTCCTAGAAGCCATGGAACAGCTTGGCTACAAACAATAAGTGATGCTACCCATAACAAAGGAAACATCCTGGACATGGTATTCATACCCACCGAACAGCAACACGACAGAGAAAAAAGACCTGTAACAAAAATAACTCAAGTACCATGGTCCGACCATCACCAAATAGAACTCAAGATACATCTGCCCTCGCTACCTAAGCACCCAAAAACTGAATGATCAACACACACTTAAAGGAGATTCAACAAATTCAACAGAGAAGCTCTCATAAGCTCTATCGCATCACACATAGATCTGGAAAACACTGACCTCGACGATCTAATAAACAATTGGAACTCAGGAATTCAAGCGACATCAGAACCGAAATGGAAAGCTGCAACTAACACAACTAAATCCAAAACAGAACCATGGTACACCGAAACTCTGACCAGATTGAAGAGAGAACTACGAAAACTGGAGAGAAAATGGCGGCAAAGCAAAACCGTTGAACATAAAACGGAATACCTGACTCTTCTTTCAAAATACAAAAACGAGGTCAACCTGTCAAAAAGAACACATCACACTAACTTACTAAACAAGGCCATAAATAAGCCCAGAGAATTGTTCGCACTGGTTAAATCACTCACCAAGACCGCCCAAGATGATCACTATAACAACAAAATTAAGGCCCAAACCCTAGCAGATCACTACACAAGCAAACTAAACCCACATGTGGCCACAAAACCCACACAATGCCTGGGCGCAACCCCCCCCCCCCCCGCGCCACAACTCAACATGGCATTGAGCGAAACCCGCGTCAGTAACTGGAACACTTTCCGTAAAATCGGAGACAAGCACATTATGAACATAATCACTAACATTAACACCACAACCTCTCCACTGGATCCCTGCCCTGCTGCATGGGTCAAGGCAGCGAAAATAGAGACTGCCAAACACGTCTCGCATATAGTAAACCAGTCACTCCAACAAGGAACCATGCCCGCGCAACTTAAGAAATCCATCATAAGACCGATACTAAAAAACAAAACACTCAATGAGGACGACCCAGCATCTTATCGCCCAATATCCAGTATAGCCCTCCTAGCAAAGATTATTGAAAAGGCAGTCCTACAACAACTGCAAGACCACCTGGACGACAACGAAACCCTAGATGATCACCAATACGGCTTCAGGCAACATCATGGGGTTGAAACCCTGCTTATTGCACTACTGGACAACCTATTCAACGGCATAGAAGACAAAAATAAAATGTTCATTCTCATATTTATTGACATTTCAGCGGCATTTGATACAGTACACCATCGAACCCTCCTGAACAGAATTGAAACAATAGGAATATCGGGAACCCCCCTAAAATGGTTCTCATCATATATAACAAACAGAATGCAACAGGTCCAGTTCAACGATGAAAAAGCAGAGGCGTTCCCCCAAACACAGGGCATACCACAAGGGTCAGCACTTTCCTCACTTCTCTTCAACGTATACATGCAGCCAATCTGCGAAATTTTCAAAAAGCACAAAATCAACTACCACATATACGCAAATGATATTATGCTGTATACACAAATTGACGCAAATAATCCAAATTACACCCAACTTGAAGAATGCATAAGCGAGATGCAAACATGGCTACAACGAAACAACATGGCTATAAACCATAAAAAAACTGAAGTGATGTACATCTCAAGAAAACCGGAGTTCAACCCGCCTGCAACAGTCACCCTGTGCAATAATACCTACCACACGAAGAAAGAAATAAAATATCTAGGGGTAACGCTTGATAGTGACCTAAAAATGGAAAAACACCTCCGCATAGTAAACAGGGCTATTTTCCACAAACTTAGAGTCCTGAAACCACTACGGAGCATCATTGAAGCTAATGATTTCAGGACAGTAGCTCAAGCTCTCATCACACCTCATTTCGACTACTGCAACGCCATTTTACAGGGCCTTCCAAAGAAAACCCTAAACATACTCCAAATGGTGCAAAACGTCGCGGCTAGAATCATCATGAAAAAAGGTTTTGCTGAACACATCATGCCAGTGTTAATCGAACTACACTGGCTCCCCATTGTAGCTCACATAAAATACAAAACCCTAATAACCACTTTCAAACTTATCCATAACACAGCACCATCTTTCCTCTCCAACCTAATCAACACACAACCTCTTAACAGAAGCAGAAGAACCACCAATTTAAATACCCTATGCGTACCAAAAAGTATTAGATCTGTCAAAACCGCTACAAGTAACAGAGCATACTCCTACACAGCACCCACACTCTGGAACCAACTCCCGCCTGAGCTACGCACTAACAGCGACCTGATAGACTTTAGGAAAAAACTCAAGACTTACCTAGTTCAGATTTACTAAAACATGATCTAGACAGTAAGAATTAACTCTTGCCATCCACAGAAATAAAGATGTACATATGTGTAAAAAAATGTATATATATAATTAATCTCCTCCCATCTTATGGAGGGAAGATCAAGTTACCTAACTACTGTGTGTCGTGCTTATCCTGTAAATCACCTTGTATATATTGAAATTTGTTCTGTCCTGATCTGACAGCTCCATCATGTAATCATATCCGCTCCTGATCGCTGGAAGTAGCAGTATACAAATGTATGCTAAATAAATAAATAAATAAATCATTAGTGCCTTGAAGGTGATCCTGCAGTGGACAGGAAGCCAGTGCAGATCCTTCAAGATGGGGGTAATATGGTCTCCTCTTGAAGCTCCGTAGAGGGTTCTGGCTGCAGTATTCATCGCGAGCTGTAAGGGTTTGAGAGAGCTTTTTGGGAGGCCGGTAAGGGTGGAGTTTGCGTAATCAAAATGGGGTAGTATTAAGGCTTGAAATACAGTTCTAAAGTCGTTTGGTTCAAGAATCCGTTTCATCTGTTGTAGGATCCGGACTTTGTGGTAGATGGATTTGATGGTATTGCTTATCTGGGCGTGCATGTCAAGGCGCTGGTCGAGTATTATACCCAGGTATCGAATTGTCGTCTTGGAGGTGAGTTCAGCATTGCGGACTTTGATTGAAGAGGGTGGGGAGAACTTCTGGTCTCTGCTGATAAAGAGAACCTCTGTCTTCTTAAAATTTATTTTAAGTTCTTGAGATTGTAACCAGTCTGTGACAGTGTCGAAACATACTGAGAGTTGGGAGAGGTCTGGTTGGTCTGTGGATATTGGGGTGAACATTAGGACATCATCGGCATATACTAGGCAATCGATATTGAAAGACCGGATGAGATTGCAGATCGGTTGCATGTAGATATTAAATAATAGGGCTGAAAGGGATGATCCTTGTGGAACTCCTTTCTCTTGTGGGAAAGGGGTGGATATGGATGGACCAGAGCGTACATATTGCTGTCTATTGTTGAGATACGAGGCACACCAGGTGAGTGCATTTCCATGGATGCCCTTATCTTCAAGGCGGGATAGTAGTAGCTTGTGGCTGACCAAGTCAAAGGCAGCCGCTATGTCAAGAAAGATGAGCACAAAGCCTTGCCTGATGTTGTCGAGTCCTGTGGTTAGCGTGTTGAATAGAGTTGTCAGCAATGTTTCCACTCCGTATGACTCTCTGAAACCATGCTGGCAATAGTCAAGGGGAGCGTTTGTCTCTATATGATGAGTTAACTGCTGTTGGACTATTTTTTCCATGATTTTAGCGAGAAGAAGGATACTCGAGATAGGCCTGTAGGATTCCATCTTTGTGGGGTCAAGCTTGTTGTTCTTCAGCAGCGTTCTTATTGATGTTTGTTTTAGCTTCTGTGGGAATGTGCCAGAGAGGAATGACGTACCTATTAGTTTGGCCAAAAAAGGACTAAGTTCAGTCCGAAGAGATTTTATCCAATGCGCAGGGCATGGGTCATCTGGTGCCGTGGTGGTGTTTATGTTCATGATGGTGTTTAGGATATCCTTCGCAGTTGGGGGAGAAAAGGAAGAAATGATATGTTGATTATCTGCTGAGCTTGATGGGGGGGATGGTGTTGAAGTGTAATGTGTATCTAGGGTATACAGTGAAGAGGATGGGGGTAAGATTGATGGGGAGGTGGATGAAAGAGGGCATGGAAATGATTGGCCCAGGGGCAAGTGTGTTGCAGGATTGGTTGAAAGACTTGTTTTGGTTTGTAGATAATCTGCATATTCCTTTGGGTGTGGAAGGTTAGGATGGCAGGGTGAAGGTTCTTTGGATAAGGTTTTGACAATATTGAAGAGCTCATGTGGTTTGTTTATTGAACGTTGTAGGATCCCTGCGTAGTATTGCTTCATTTTTGTGGATACCGCAGTTCTGTGGGTATCCAGATGAGTGGTGTATGCGTCATAGGTTTCCGTTGTTCGGGAGCAACGCCAGCATTTTTCAAGCTGTCGAAGTCGGCGAAGGGATGCCGTTAGATCAGGTGAATACCAGGGAGCATTCTTTCTTTTGCTGGAGGATTTGTTGCTAGATGAAGTGTCAATTAAAGCATTAAGACATTGGTTCCACAAGGATAGCATGTCATTCAGGTTTTGTTTGGGTGGTTCCAGGAGAGGCTGTGCTCTTTCAAGGATCTCTTCTCTGATGAAAGGAAGGTAGTGCTTAGAAGTAGTAGCGAGTGGTTCGTCTGATGTGATGGGGTTATTGGTTGTAGAGTGAGAAGGTAGTGAAAATCTAATTAGACTATGATCGGACTATGGCACCGAGTTTATGGAAAGCTTTGATGTGTGAAGTGGGTGACTACTTGTGGTGCAAGTATAAGATCAAGCATGTTTCCCTTGATATGAGTGGGTAAGTTGACCATTTGGGTATAGCCTAGTGCTTTAAGGGTGTTGAGAAAGGCATCAGATTGGGCAACTTGAAGGGCAGGGAGATTGAAATCCCCCAACAACCAGTTTGTAGTACGTGGATTGCTTGGGTTGCATGCAAGGTCAATGATTAGGGAGAGATCATCTGGTGCAGGGGAAGGAGCTCTGTATATCAGATTAATGGTATAGTATTTGTTAGTTATGGAGATGTAATCCAGGTGGAGGGTGCTGTTGGAGGTAACTAGTTGAAATCGCATGTTGTCTTTGGTCAGGATAAGTGCTCCTCCACCTCTTCGGTCGGATCTGTAACATGAGTGGATAGAATAGTTAGGGGGCACGTGTTGATGGAAGAGGACAGCATCTGAGGTTGACATCCAAGTCTCTGTAATGCATAGGATGTCAAGATCATGAGTAGATAGCATTTCTGTTATGGCAGGCCATTTCTTTCGAATGGATCGGGTGTTTATGAGTGCACATTTGACGTTGGAAGGTGGGGTAGGTGTCTCCTGCTGGGGGAAGGATTGCTGGAGGGTGACATAAATGAGGTGAGAGTATAGCTTATGTTGTGGTCTATCTGTCTGGTGGTGAGGGGGTGCATGATATCTTCTCCATGAGCCTTGTAGAATTGGGATGGAGTTATAGGAGGGGGTAAGTGCTTGAGCACTGTGGATCAGCGTAAGTATTATGCAGCAGAAAGCAAGGGTGTAAGAGAGTATGGTTGCAGTGGGAGGGAGCATTTTGGCTAAGTGTTGCTTGTGCTCTGTTACTGTTGAGTGGGGCTGGTCAGGTTAGGTCAATGCTGTATGTTGAAGTTGTTTATATGATGTAGAAGCTGGTCTTTCAAAAGTATCAGCTAAGTATCATAAAAGTGGTCAATCAGCACATAAGGAGATACAAAATACTATGTATCAGTGGTAAAGCAGAAACAACCATCTGTAACAGTGTTGCAGTACACATATGACAAAATAGGTAGCAATGATATTGAAAGGATCTTATCAGAGCTGTGTGGCAATTCAGCAATGGGTGACTAAACAATGTAGTAATAAGGTGGTGAAAACTACAGTAAATTACATACACTAGTGATTGCATATAGAGCTTGAGATAAATTATATTATAGAATCTAGAACCCGAGCTGTTAGCATTTGCTCTGTCAATATGGCGTGAGTCAATACTTAGTCTATGGACTTGCTGCTTCGTTCTCTGGCAGCTCCTGTGGTAGATGCTTGGATGTGGCCTCCGATGCTTGTATGTAGCCTCCGGTTGGGCCTCCGCCTAAGGGCCATGCCAAAGGGCCCTCTGGCGAGGCCCTCAGGCATGGGCCCGCCAGGCGCAGGCGCGCCCGATCGGCGCTGGATTTTAAAAGTGCCTGCAGGTATGACTGGAAGTAAATTGCTAGGCCTTTTCTTCCCAGACATTGAAGAGTAAAGTGACTTGCCCAAAGTCACAAAAATTGGCAGTGGGAATTGAAACCTGTTCTCTTGGCTATTAGGCTGTTGCTTTAGCCACTAGGCTACTCCTCCATTTGGCTGCAAAGTCACCTCTTTTTCCTGATGGTTTATTCTTTCCTATTTCACCCAAGCATCTTATTGGTTTTTGGCCTTGCTTTATCTACCCATTTGTCCACTTTAAGATCAGCAGATGCGATTACTCCCAGATTCCACTCTTCTTTCGTGCACAGAAGAACTTCACTCTCAATACCACTGCTCTTCAAATGTTTCCCCATATGCCCCATTTTAACAACTAAAACTTCAAGTGACCCCAAATGATGATGAAATCAAATTGGTGGATCTCAACCTCCTTCCTCTCCGTCCACTTATTTAAATCAGGAAGGCAGCAACAACCACAGCAGCAGTCAGCACAGGGTCTTTTGTGTCAGTGTGCAGTGTGTGCTTACAGACCCCAGTACTCAGCATATGTTACCAGTCCAACAGGAAGCTTACCCAGGTGGGGGCAAGGGCCTATGAATGTTCACTGTCTCACAGACCACATGCTGACTGGTGATTGCCACTACTTGGTATAAGTCACAGTGAAATCCCAGAGAGAAGGGGAAATGGCCATGTTTCTTTGACCCTATCGGCAAAAGGTACAGGTAAGTGAAGAAAAAGATGTTACCAGGGATCTGTCCTTGGTCCAATTCTTTTTAACATCTTTGTTAGTGATATTGCGGAAGGGCTGTCAGGTAAGGTTTGCTGCTTTGTGGATGATACCAAAATTTGCAATAGAATAGACATCCAGGAAGGATTAGCTTGAAGAATGGTCTAGAATTTTGGCAGTTGAGATTTAATGCTAAAAAATGTAGGGTCATGCATTTGGGCTGCAAAAATCCAAGGGAGAGGTACAATGTAGGGGGTAAAGTACTTCTGACCACAAAAGAAGAGTGGGACCTGGGCGTGATTGTGTCTGATGATCTTAAAGTAGCTAAACAGGTAGAAAAGGCAATGGCAAAAGCCAGAAGGATGCTTGGGTGCATAGGAAGAGGAATGGCCAGCAGAAGAAAGGAGGTGATAGTGCCTCTGTATAAGTCTCTGGAGAAACCTCATTTGGAGTATTGTGTGCAATTCTGGGGACCACACTTTCAAAAGGATATAAACAGGTTGGAGTCAGTGCAGAGGGTGGCTACTAAAATGGTTAGTGGTCTTCGTTATAAAGTATATGACAGATTTAAAGATCTTAATATGTATACTTTAGAGGAAAGGCGGGATAGAGGAGATATGATAGAGATGTTTAAATACCTCCATGGCATAAATGCACAGGAGGAGAACCTCTTTCAATTGAAAGCAAGCTCTTCTACGAGGGGACATAGGATGAGGGTGAAAGGGGATAGACTCATAAGTAATATGCGGAAATAGTTCTTTACGGAAAGAGTGGTAGATGCGTGGAATAGTCTCCCAGTGGAGGTGGTAGAGATGAGGATAGTATCTGAATTCAAAAAAGCATGGGACAAACACAGAGGATCTCTAAAGGAAAAGAGGGGACTAATGTAGTTGATATGGAAGGGCAGACTAGATAGGCCATGTGGTTCTTTTTCTGCAGTCATATTTCTATGTTTCTACTGATGATGTGACCCCATTTAGGGTCCCGACCCCAAGTTAGGAAGCACTACTGTATACCATGCTGCTCTTTCAGTTTTTACAGCCCAAATGTATGACTCAACATTTTTATAGCATTTAATCTTAGCATCTAAATTCTACTTTATTCACTAGAGTCCTCCTCATGTTTGGCAGGGTGTCTACCCTCTTGCAAATTCTGGCAAACATTTCCCTATAGCACCTCTGCCATATCACTTAGAAAAATATTGCAAAGAAGCAGCCCAGAAATGGATCCTTATTGCACACCATTGGTAACACCCTGCAATTTAGAGGATGCATTCCCAGGTATTGTGTTTAGGTCAGAGAGGAAAAGTATGCTTACAAATTGTCTGTCCACAGTGTTTTAAAGTGAAATCAAATATTCAGCATCAGAATCCGGATATCCACCAGCACTGAATATCCAGTTTCAAAGGGAATGTCATCCCGTACTTTTCCCTTGAAAACTGATGCAAAGACCATGGATTAAAAGTACATTCTGACTTTGCACGAATGTAAGCAACTTGAAAATTGTCCCCTTGACACAAAACCATCACCATATAGCCAGAACCAATATTGATGAAAATGGACTTATGCTGGCATGTGATTGGGTCTTTAGATAAGTGTTTCTCAGGCCAGTCCTGGTGTATGTTTATGTTTATGTTTATGTTTAATAAAACTTGATTGACCGCCCTTCACAATAAAAGCAGAGCGGTTTACAATGCATAAAATCCATTAAAAATAGGGCACAAAGCCAGTAAAGGAAAAGGAAGTTACATATTTAAAAAAAAAGAGAGACAGAAAGGGCAAGAGAGGGTAGGGGGAGAGGAGTAAGGCTATAGAGAGGGGGGAGAAGTGGGGAGGTTAAAGGCTAGGGAAAAGAGGTGGGTTTTTAGCTGCTGTTTAAATGCTGAATGGGAAGACTCTAATCGGATAGCAGAGGGGAGGGAATTCCATAGTGCGGGACCTATAAAGAAGAAAGCTGAAGAACGAGTAGATTGTAAGTGGGCAGCAGAAGGAGGGGGAAGGATGAGCCGGTTTAAGTGGAATGAGCGGGGGGTATATCTGGGAGTGTGAAAGTGGATTAAGTCAGCTAGATATTGTGGGGAGTTGGTGTGGAGGGTCTTGTGAACCAAAGTAAGTAATTTGTATTGAGAGCCAGTCTGGTTTTTAAGATAGCCACAATGAATATGCATGAAACAGATTTGAATTCAATGAAAGCAGTGCATGCAAATCTATCTCATCCATATTCATTGTGGGTATCCTGAAAACCAGACTGACCATGGGGTATACCAGGATTGGCTTAAGAATATGAATGAAAACTATTTTCTTTTTCAACACATTTGTTTTAATGTAATCCTACAGCATGCTGCTGAGAAGCAAACTTACCTTAATGGGCCTCACTATTACTTGTTATTCAGAATTATACATGAATTTCTTCATGCACAGAATTCATTCTTAATGTCCTCCTATTTTCCTGTACATTTAGTAGCTTACACTGCCGTACTTAACCTGCTTTTATATTCTTCCTAGAGACATTTATTGTTTTGGAAACAATAGCATTTTAGTTTTTTCCTGCAGAATCAATAACTGCTAAGAATCAAAGTTCAATGCATTAGAGAGCGCTGCTGTCTTTGCAAATGGGATGAACCTTAGCAGTACAGGCATGATTTCCTTAATAGAGTTATAAAGCTCTTGCCAAGAAGTGAGAACCAAGTCTTGAAGTATACAATCTTGTGCTGGGCTAGGCTGGTATTTTATTTTATATCGAGGAAAGGATAAGAGTCATAGGAGGGCATATTCAAGAGGGTAGCAATTTAGCAGGACCTGCTAACTACCTAAACTATAGCAAACCCAATATTCAGTGACAATAGCCAGATATTGTTGGTGACTATCCCCACAGACCGCAGAAAAGATGCTCAATTAAAATGGTGCAGTCTGTGGGCAGATCAGAGGCAGCCTGGCAGCTATCCAGTCTGCGGTGATATTCAGTGGCTAACTAGATAAAGTTAGGACAGGTCAACTTTATCCTGTTTGTGCTCTCCAGGTAACAGCTGAATATCGTCATTAACCAGAGAGCAACAGCAAAATAAAAATATTCTGCACCAGACGCCAGCAGTATGTACAGGTGCTTTAAATGTGCTGGCTGCCATCGCTAAATACACTCAATCCTCAGTATTCACGTGTTCTGTATTCGTGGATTCACATTTAAGAAATAGTGACCCACTTTTCGGTATTCACGGCTCCTCCCAGCTATTCACAGGCTGTGAATTCCAAAAAGTGGATCAATCTTGTTCCTCCCAGCCAAAAAAACTTTAAGATCATGCTTGCCAAAGGTAGCACACCAAGAGGGAGGAGGCCATGAGTACCAAAAAGCGGGTCACGGCACTCAATCCTCGGTATTAGCATTTACAGTATTCACAGCATTGTTGGAGAACCTATCCCACATCAATAATCTTATCACTACCTATAAAAATGTAGTTGCAGCTGACCTGACCACTAGGGCTTCTAGAATTTTACACTACTAAAAACAACCACACATTTCTTGTTATGGAGTAAAAAATACAGGGCCGTAAAACTCAGTCCTCGAATACCAAGGATTGAGTGTATTGGCCCTGTATTTTTTACTCCTTCACAAGAAATTTTTTGGTTTGATTTTTGTGCAGGGTAAAATTCTAGAAGCCCTAGTGGTCAGGTTAGCTGAAAATTCCTTTTTTGTAGGTAGTGATAAGATTTATAGATGCCGGCTCTGTGTATGTTTTGGGTGCCTCAGCCCTCCTGATATTGATCAAACTCTTTTACTGTGTTCAACTATGGGTAGCTTGTTGAATTTAGCATCCCCAGTCATTCTGAAAAGTTGTTTCTCATGGAAGACATTGAAGAAGGGTTAAATGTGGTTTCAAAAGCACATCTTTTGTCCAATAAAAGATAGAACTACCTACAAAGATTTTTGGCTTTAATGTAAAATCTTTATTAAACCCACAGATACTAATGCAATGTCAAAGTGCAACACTAAAAGCTATAGGGCTGATATAATTAAGGACAATTACACATTCATCAGCTGTTTGTGGATATATAATTGCCTATATTTTTGAAAGTTATATGGATAGTAAATTGCTAAGCCACTCGATATCATCCATATAAAAGTGGGCAGGTACTGAGGCAGGGGGAGGGCGGGTCAAAATGTTATCCAGATAACAACAATAATCTGATGCTAAATAGGAGTCATTTTATAAACCTTTTTCACCACGTAAAATCACCCCACGGGTTACGTATGATAAGTGACCTTCCTGTAGTTGTGTTCTGGAACATTCTGGGCAAAGCACTGACCAAGTCATGATCTGCAGACACAGTTTATAATATACAGCCACACATTGTACTTTGCATGTGAACATTGTAACCTTGCTCCTGTGTAGGCTTCAATCTAGCCATGATTTCTGCCGGTTTATCCCTAGAGCTGCCTATGTATCTTTCTAAAATAGGCAACTTTTTGACTTCTGAATCTTGGCAGCCTGTTATAAAATCTCCCTCCACGTACTAGCATGGTCACTGCACTATTCATATATTCAGCTATCCATATGGATAATGCCGCTGACGGTACAAATTAAGTTAAGGATTGGCAGGAGCGGCGGAGGCATAGCCTTTCTTTTTAGATCTCAATTATCTTGTCAATCTTTAGTCCTCCATTATCATATTCACCCTTCTCCTTTTTACTCTTAATGTTCTACATCCCCCCCCCCCCCCCTCTCCATTTTCTCATCTTCAAGGCTTTCAAGAGCTGGCCTCCGCCTTCTTGGATTTCTCAAGTTGCTTTTCTTCCTTACTCAATGTAGTTGACTTCAGTGTTCACACTGAGAATCCTGCTAAACCTCAGGATAAGGATTTTGTATTGCATTTAGACTCCCACGGGATTTCCCAATTTGTCTCTACCCCTACTCATTCAAATAGTCATATTCGATCTCATCTTCTTTCTTTCTCACTTAACCTCATTCCTAGATATTCTATCCTGCTTACCTCTACCATGGTCAGCCATACTTTTATCTCTTTTTCTCTTCCCTTACCCTGTATACTGTACCTCCTACTAAGAAATTTATTAAAACCATAAGGAACAATGAAGCAGAAACCTGGCTAAATGCAAACAACCTCAACATTAACTTTAAAAAAACCTGACGTTCTGTTCATAGCTCAAAATCAAAGCTTTACCCCCGCCCCCCCCAAAAAAAAATCCACATACATAACACCACCCTCCCAGTAAAACAAGAGGTGAAATACTTAGGAATCATTCTAGATAAATCCCTCAGTATGTCTTCCCACATAAAACAAACGGCCAGAACCATATTCTATAAATTAAGAACTATTCAGCACCTCAGACCCCTCTTAGACCCTCATGATTTCAGAACTGTAGTCCTAGCACTAATAATGCCCCATTTTGACTTCAGTAATAGTTCGTTACAGGGAACACCTAAAAAGAACCTAAATATTCTTCAAAGGGCTCAAAATATCACTGCAAGAATCATATTCAAAGCACGCCTATCCGACCACATCACTCCTATCTTACATAATCTCCACTAGCTCCCGATTGCAAGTAGAATTAAATATCAAACAATAGCAATCACATTCAAGTTATTCAATAACATTGCCCCCTCCTTTCTTGCATCCCTATTACACACTCAAACTGACACCAGGAGCAGAAGAAAGGACAGCCAGAACCTCCTCTCAGTACCAACATCCATCCGCAAAACTAAACAAACAACTAATAGCAGAGCGTTCACATACTACATAGTCCCACTATTATGGAACTCTCTGCCAGACCCCCTCAGATCAATCAAAGACCTCCAAACCTTTAGAAAAGAACTAAAGACCCTGCTCTTCACCGAATACTATAATAGCCCAAATTGAAACTATACTAGTACATAACTAACCCCCCTTCACTCCCCTCTCCCCCCTCCTCCCCAAAACAGCTGCTCCCCACTTCAATCAGCAACATTGCTACTACTCAGACTAATATTCCCAACTATAAATGTATATATAAAGTTTCAATAATCCCCATGTAAATAGTTTATTGTTTAAACATCTCTTACAACATTTCATGTTAATAGTTACTATGTAAATAGTCAAATGTTTTCCTACACTGTTCTATGTAATTTGTTAATTTGATGTAAACTGCCCCTGATCTCTGGAAGTGGCAGTACAGAAAAATTGTTCAAATAAATAAATAAATACATCTCAACAATTACTGCCGATGACTTGGCTACAGGTCCCTCTTTTTTTCCTTCTGATTTCCCCTCTCTGGATCTTGATATCCTGATTATTTCTTGGAATTCTAGTCTTACAACTGTTCTGAATAAAATAGCTCCATTGAAAACTCCAGCGTAAGCCAGTACGTGATGTTCGATATCATCACCCTGGCCTTTGCCTTTTAAAACAGTTCAGTTGGGCAGAAAGACATTGGCAGAAGCATAAAACTCCAAATCTTCTCCTCCTCTGCAGAACTAAACATAAAGGGCCCAGTATTCAAAGGCATTTCCACGGCTTGCAGAGCTGCACCGTTTTCACTGGGCTTCTTTTCTTTTCTTTTTTTTAAATTCTTTATTTTCGTTTTATAACAACAAAGGAAAAGGAAGACATACAGCTAAAAGACAGATACATAAAGTGTAATACATACACCAAAGTAAACCCCTGCCACCCCCCTCCCCCCTGCTTCCTCTCTAGAAAACTAATCATTCCCGAAGCGGGCGTGTACTTACATTATTGTGTTACAAAACCTAACGGTGATCTGAAACATGATGAGTGCATTATACAGGCATGTTGGAACAATGAGCCGATTGTACATAATCATTAAGCATCTGCCAATTAGACAAGCGAGAGTAAATTTGGGCATGGGGAATAGCTCTCCGAGGTATCTGCTCATATTTACTATATAAGCAGACGAGGTTCCACCATTCATTGACAGTAAGTCGAGAGCTATCCTTCCAATTCCTCGTGATTAAGCAGATGGCTATACCCAGCATGAAATCAAGGAGAAAGCGACCCTTCCTAGGAAGAGAGGGGACCTCCGCCACAGAGCGGAGTCCCACGATCTTCCAAGAGAGAGGCTCGTGAAGGTGTAAGATAAATTGAATACAACCCCAGACCCGCCCCCAATAAACCTGTAGTTGAGGACATTCATAAATAACATGAGCGAAGGTTCCCACAGCAGTATGGCAAGACCAACACTGGTCCCTAGCATTTGTGTCCCATTTGGCTATTTTTCTGGGGTATCAGCATGATCTGAAAGATGTTGGGAGTGAATCTTTGCAGTGTCCACCTGAGGAACTAACAGTTTTGACAATAGAAAGAAGTCTATGTGAGACTGGGATTTATGAGGGGAAGAGAAGAAGGTGAAGTCAAGCTCATTGGGGTGTAGTAACCTCCATAGATCAACTAAAGCAAGATCTTTGATCAGGGAGGTAAGCGTGGTGTGACTCTTGGGGGGACCACTTGTCCTAGGCGGCTGTTTGTCAATCAGGGGATCAAGGACTAGATTGAAATCCCCCCCAATTATCAATGAAATATTAGCAGAGGCCTGCGCAACCTGAGCAATGGTAGCAAAAAAGGCAGGGTCATCCACATTAGGAGCGTAAAGGCATATACATGTAACTTCAAGGCTACCTATCTTGAGGTGAACTCTGGACCATCTACCTTCTGTATCTGAGCTAGTCGCAATAATAGTAGCATGCAAAGATTTCCCAACCAGTATGGCAACCCCACATTTCTTAGAAACGGCTGGGGAATAGGCGGCCACCATGTAAGGTTTAATATTGAGTTTAAGAGTTTCCTTCGAGTTTAAATGCGTTTCTTGGAGAAAAATCAGATCCGCAACTTCCTGACTTAGGTAGCTTAGGATTTTCTTCCGTCTTATCGGATTGTTGATTCCTTTTACGTTTAATGAGAAAATCTTACATGGTGCCGTCAATCGGTAATAGACATTTTAGGGAAGGGCGCTTGAAAACATACAACATAATCAGAATCTGTGCAACAATGACATAATCACCGAATATTCTGGCTAATACACCCCATATTGAAAGTATGTACCAAAGTATCTTAGAGAAGAAGCAAAACCCCCAAAGAATATGGCGACCAGATGTCTGCGGGAGGAGGCCCTAGAGAGGAAAGAGAAAGACATGAAAAAAAATGAAAGAAACACCGGAGTCCATAATTAACACTGTCTCTGATACTCATCGAGGCTACTGTGGGTAGATGGAGTCGGGTCACAGATATCATCAAAAGTAAGGCAACAAACTGCCCACGCCAGACTCTTTGCTGGGCTGTGGCAGATCAATATGGCAGGTACAGCGGATATGAGAATACTTGCGGGAATATTCTGGAAGTCAGCGCATCAAGTCGGCTTCCTTGGAATCCAAAAACTCCGCTAGTAGATCAGGGTCCTCAAATGTTCTTGTCTGATTGTGAAGCGTGACTCGGCGCTTGGCCGGGTACATCAGGCCATAGCGTGCTTGTAGTTGTTGAAGCCTCGGCCGGAATTCCAGAAAGCGCTTTCGGCGGTCGACCGTGGGTTTAGCCAAGTCGGGATAGAAGGAGATCTTGTGGCTCTCAAACTCCATATGGCCCTTTGCCCGAGAGGCACTTAGAATTTGCTCCACGTGTTGATATCTCAAAAGTCGAAAAATGATAGGCCGCGGGGTCTTCCTGTTGAGCGTTATGCTTGTGGGTACACGATGAGCGCGATCGATCTCCAAATCTTTGGTAAAGGTGATTTGTAGCAGGGAAGGGAGGATTTTGCATAAAAACTCTTTCATGCCTCCCGATTCCGCTCCCTCCGGTATGCCCACGAGTCGTATGTTGTTGCGGCGCGCTCTATTATTGCCATCTTCCACTTCTTTCTGCAAGGCCCGCACCTGACGTTCAACTTTGTCGAGTTTGGACAACCGGGCCGCATGGGAGTCCAATATGCTCTCCATTTTGTCCTGACACGAAGAAAGCCCTTCTAACTTGCTTTGCAGCACACCAAAATCTTCCCGCAGCGCTCGGAGTGCTTCACCGTTTGACTGCACGAGGTTTTTGACCCCTCTAATCTCTGCGAGGATTTCCTGCTGCATTTCGGGGCCCTCGCGCAAGGCCAGCCCCTTCTGCGGTGATGGAGGTTCAGTTTTGGAACGTTTGCCGTGAGAAGCCGCTGGAGATCCAAATTCCAGGCGCGTGGGTTTGGTCCCCGCCATCTCACCAATGTGCCCCGGCAAGATCAGAGTAGAAATTCCAAGTATGTACGGTGTTAATTCAGGATTCTGAGTAGGCCTCTCGGGAGCCTCAGCGTTATGCGACCATCCCGCTGGACATCAGGCTCCGCCCCCCCACTGGGCTTCTTTTCTGTGCTCTGTGGGGATATTCAGTGGCACTATCTGGATAGTGCCGCTGAATGTCCATGGCTGCCGCCGCTACATGCCCTGCTGCTAGCCGGTTAGCATTGGAGAGTCCCAGGGGCGTTCCGCCGGCTGCACCCGGCCATATCCGCTGTCCGGTTAACTTCTAGGATCCGCAGGCAACCCGGATATTCAATGCAGATATGGCCCCAGCATTAAAATATTCGGGTCTAAGGTCCAGCACCAGCAGCTAGCCAGTGTCACTGAATATTGGGCCCAAAGAATATTCTAAAGCCATTATTAAAGCCACAGTATCTTATTATTCTTCCCTTACTGCTTCTAATATTTCTCAACCTCAAGAACTCTTTCAGATTTTCGCATCCATCACTAAAGAGCCAGGTCCCCTTCTGCTCCTATTCTCTCCTCTGAACTTCTAGCAACAGCCTTTGTAACCAAGGTTTGTAACTTCAGAGTCTCTCATTCAGAAAATCCCCTTTTCTCTCCTTCACCTCTAATGCTCTGCACCCAATGTCCTTGACACACACCCGGACATCCTCTTTTCCTGCTTCTAATTTTTCTTTACTACAAACTTCCATGAAATCTTCAGATTCTTCTGCTGACTTATTCCCACCATGTTTTCTCAAAGAACACAAATCTGGGCTTTTATCATTCCTCTTAAGCATAAATTAATAATCTTTGTACAGGGGTCTTCCCTAATTATTGGAAACATGCTATAATTTCTTCATGGCAGAAACAAAACTTTGCATTTCCACTTAGCTGAAAACTACTAACTCATTTCTCACCTCCCTTCCCTTTTAAATACTGGAAAACGATGTGCATACACAGTTTGTATCCTTTCTAGAAAAGACAAATGCCTTTCATCTGTACCAATCAGGTTTTCGCTCTGGCCACTTGACGGAAACTCTTCTCCTCTGTCTTCATAATGGTATTAAATGCAGAAATGATCACCACCAGGCCTTGATCTTGCAGACCGTGCACTACTCTCACAATGAATGGCAGATGTTGGAATAGCTGGCTCTGTGTTATTATGGTTCACCTCCTACCATCAAAATTGCTCTTTTTCAGTTTCCTGTGCATGATTCCCATTCCAACTCACTCTCACACTCTTGCAGTGTCCCCTAAGGCACTTTTCATAGAAACATAAAACATGGACGGCAGAAAAAGACTATGGGGTATGTTTACTAAACCGGGCTAACGGTTAACCCGGGCTATCTGCCACTAAATCCCATATTATTCAATGGGACCTAGTTGCAGAAAGCCCGGGTTAACCGTTAGCCCGGTTTAGTAAACATACCCCTATATGGCCCATCCAGTCTGCCCTTCTATACTAACTACTCTAGTCCCTTTTTTCCTTTAGAGATCTTCTGGGTTTATCCCATGTTTTCTTGAATTCAGATACTGTCCTTGTCTCTACTACTTCCACTGGGAGACTCTTGCTTGAATCTACCACTCTTTCTGTAAAGAAATATTTCTGCATATTACTCCTGAGTCTATCCCCTTTTACTTCCATCTTCCATCCTATGCCCCCTCATTGCAGAGCTTTCTTTCTTTGAAAGAGGTTCTCCTCCTCTGCATTTATGTCATGGAGATTTACGTCATGGAGGGCCCAACTAGGGCACCACCCCTACATGGAGCCTATAACCTTTAAGAATCAAGGGCTAACTTAGTGGAAGGCATCATACATAAGAAATAGGGCGACCCTGAGCTTAAAACATGTTCTTCAGTAGATTTGAGAGGTTCCAGTTAAAAAGATAGAACTGAGTTTGTGGCTACTTGATTCACTTTGGCCCTCATTCTGATCCAGACGTCCAGACCCACTAAATGCCTGGATCACGCTGGTGGATGCGAGTTGTGTGGGGTCCTGCATTCATGGGCAGGAGAGGGCGGGTTGAGGGAGGAGAGAGGGCGTGCAGTGGGAGACGCCATGACCCCAAACGTACAGGGCTGATTCTGAGGTCAGCCTTGTATGTCTGGGTTCAGCCATCTAAACAGGGGACTTATTCCACCTTGGAGGTGGAATAAGTCCCCCGGACATCGGGGGAAGCCAGAGCCCAGGCCAGCCGTGGAGGTGAAGGGTGCAAGGGGTTCCCTGCAGCCCGAACCCAATCATGGCAGGCCCAATCGGGGGTCAGGTTACAGGGAACAGGGTGATTGCCACTGCTGCCGAGGATCGTGGCTCCTGCATGGAGCTGCGGTGCCATGGTACTGTGGCTCCATGCAGGAGCCTGGCTGAGCTAGCCGGGGAAGTGACTGGACATCCAGGGTGCCTGGATTGGGGAATGTCCTGGACATCCAGCCACTATGCTGTGATTCTGTTCCTGTGGAGACATCTAGTGGAGGAGTATCCTAGTGGTTAGAGCAGCTGCCTAGTATCCAGACGATCAAGGGTTTGATTCCCACTGGCATGCCTTGTGACCTTGGGTAAATCACTTTACTCTTCATTGCCTTAGAAGAAAAGGCCTTGTAATCTACCTCTGGTGATACATTGCCAAAAACTCCCAGAGGCAGCTGGGTCACTAAGGGATGGCACTAAAAAAGGACATCTAGCCCTCACAAGAGCAGAATTGGGTGCATGTCTGGACAGCCCAGAGACACACAACTCAGAATGGGCCTCCACCTGAATAAAATAATAGGGCAAAGATAGAAATATTTATCTAAAACATGGCAAACAAAAACCTTATCTAATTCCCTGATTACACATGCAGTTAAGAAGTAGAACATTGAAATGAAAATTAACCCCCAAAATTACTTTCCCATGAACTTCAACTCCAATTACTTGTAATTCTCATATATGCAAATTTCCTGCTGAAGAGATTGCTTACTGCATCTAACTATAGTATGAATGGGTAATAGAACACAAGTATTTCAGCTAAGGGACAGTCTGTACAATTTTCTCTACCAATCTCTCTCCTAATCTGCCATTTCAAAAACATCTACATATAAAACTAATCCATTAAGGTCTTTCTTCTCTTTCGGCTTTCTTCTTGCAAGTTCAACAGCCAGTATAAATTCACAGCTTGAAACCATATTTTAATTTGTCCTATGGTGATCTCAAGCACTTTCATTGCAGAATTGGCAGATAATCCCTCTTCAACATCTGAAGATTCTGTTGAGAGTTCAAAAACTGCAGATGCTTACAAAAAAACCCTTTGAATCAAGAGCAGAATGTTGTGTATAGTAACGTTTTAAAAAGGATAATAGATGAGAAACACCACGATGGAATGTACACCAACTAAAGAACACACCTCAAATAGGAACAGAGCACTGCATCATCCTTAGCAGCTCGATGAAGGCGGCGGCACACCGGAATGTTAAGAGCCCGATTCAGCTTCACTTCACACAGTGCAGCTTTGCGTGTAACCTCCAAATTGAGGTTTTAACATTTCCAAATATTATTTAAATTAAAAGGCATATTCATACACTAATGAGCTTCCCTGTTTAGAGAGAATTTGACTCCAAAGTTTTCCATAGCAATAGCACAGTCACAACCATCTAAGAAGAAATGTGTTATTGTCGGATTAAAATTGAAGTAAAAGTGACAAGGTGATTAACTTTTACATCTTCCTCTCTTCTTTTTACTGTAGCTCTGTCACTGCACCTCTGTCCACTTTAGTGTTTCTCTATCCATTCTTTTTTTCTGCGTGAGCTCTTGCATTCACGTCCTCTCCCATCTGCATACGTATTTCTTCCTTTTGTCTCCTTTTATATCCCTCTTGTGTTTCTTCCTTGTATTTCTGTGTTCTCCCTTTTAGTTCTTTCACACCATATGGATGTTCTGCACTTTCTCTCTGTCTTATTCTCACTTTTTCCCAGTCCAGGCTGCTATTTAGCTGAAGCAGATGATCTTGGACTGAGAATGCATCAATTGTAGGAATCTCTTCTGAGACCCAAATAGCTTCTATAGCTCTCGGCGGTAGTAGTACGATTAGTAGTAGTTGTTGTCGCTGTCATTGTCGTAGAGCTATTGGAAATCAATTCTTCCATCTTTTCTGTATCATCTTCTTTTTCTCCTTGTTATCTGCTAGCAGGACATCTACAGTACCCTAAAATGTGAAATTTTATGTGCAACTTGACTTCAGTATATTTGAAGAGAAGTTCAATAGCATCTAGTTTGATGCAGACCTGCTGCATTGTAAAAAAAAAAGAAAACAAAAGAAAAAAGACATGACTTTCGACCAGTTCTTCTGATATACAGTAATGCTCAATAAATTTCTCCCTGATCCTGACACTCTCTCATCACCCAAATGACTGTTCCCTCTGAAAGAAAATCAAGCAATTACAATACCCATTGGTCGGCTTTGTGTGAAATAAACAAGACTTTTGATTGCTAGTATAGTCAAGGTAAGAAACGTACATAAGTTTCATTATCGATCAAAAATGTTGTAAACTGTGTAACTCCATCTTTAAAATTTTAGTGCACACGTAATTGAATTAGCACACATTAAGTTGATAGTACATTTGGATTCTATACATTTGGAGTGAAGGAGTAGCCTAGTGGCTAGGGAAACAGCATTGGACTAGAAAGACCAGTCTTCAAACCCCATTGGTATTTCTTGTAGCCTTGAGCAAGTCACTCAGGTACAAACTTAGATTGTAAGCTCTCTGGGGTCAAGGATATGCCTACTGTACCTGAACGTAATGTGCCTTGAACTACTGCTGGAAAGATATGGGCTAAATGCTACTAAATAAATGAATACAAATCATGATAAAATTGTTTGGAAAATACTGTTTTCTGTTTATTTATTTTAAAACATTTATTAACCACCACATGCATCAGCATTCGAGGCGGTGTATATCACAGCATAATACACAAGTAACCCAACCCCCCTCAGGCTCCACAGTACCGAGCGGACCCCCCACCCCACCAACCCCTACAAAATGCTATCACCTGTCTTATTGCCTACAAGCACCACTGTCACCTAAGAGGGAAAGAGAAAGGTCTTCAGAGCCTTCCGAAATACCAACGGGTCAGTTTCCTTATGCAGTGCTTCAGGCAGGGCATTCCAGAGAGTTGGGCCTATGCTGCATCTCTAATTTCTCTGGGTCATCTAAACCAGATATGTCTCTTTGATTGAGCAAATATTTTCAAAAGAAGAAATGGAAAACTTATCATTCCTTAACCCCAGTGGTTCCCAAATTTGGGGTCGGGATGCCAAATGGGGTCACATCATCAGTGGATGGGGATCACAAAAACATGGCCATTTCCCTATCTTTCTGTCAGCATGTGGCCTGTGAGCCAGTGAACATTCATAGGCCCTTGCCCCCTCCTGGGTAAGCTTCCTGTTAGACTGGAAACCCATGCTGAGTACTGGGGTCTGTAAGCCCACACTGCACACTGACACAAGGGACTCTGTGCTGACTGCTGCAGCTGTTGCAACTGCTGTTGCTGCTACCTTCCTGCTTTAGATGAGTAGAGGGAGGGGAAGGAGACTGAAGATCTGCCAGTTTGATGTCATCATCATTTGGAGTCACGTCAATTTTCAGTTGTCAAAATGGGGTCATACGGGATAAAAGTTTGGAAAGCACTGCCTTAACCTAAGGATGGGTTTTGAATAACCCAGTCCAAAATTTTCATATATGTATTTTAATTCTTCTTGCCAGTTTTTTCTTCTGTGATGTATTGACGTATTGATCAATATAAAAAGAAATCTTTTTTAAGGTGGATACCTTTTTGGTCTCGTTTTTTTTTTTCTTCTTCTTTTTTTCCCCATAAGTGGAATTTCCTGTGTATTGGTTGATGTCTGCTGAGCTGTGTGATCCACATTTATATGGATCAGTCATTGCAGAACCTTGTGGGAAAGATAATGAACTTTCAACTCAAGAACTATTGTTAAATCAATCTTTAGCATACAATATTTGAGATATGTGTTTTGGCATCTTGCCTTCTGCCATATTGGCCAGGTACTTAATATAGTTATGTACTTTGTGCCTATGAAAGGATGTTTCTATTAAACTGGTGGATGCTCTGTGCATCATACAGCCAAATTCTTCAACCCTGTCATGGCAATCTGGTACCTCCCTATAACATCATTACTGTTAAGAATAACAAGGAACATTTCTTCCTGTTTCATAACCAGCTGTGACATGTGCATTGCTTCATTTACGGCTATGAACACAATCGCATACAACCTACACATGACTGCCACTCATTTCTCTCCCTTCTCTGACCAATCAAGATATAGGGGCATGTTTACTAAACTGCGTTAACATAGCAGCAGCTATGTTAAGGCGTGTTATGTGCCGTTAAGGCGCCTTAACGTTAACGCTAAGGTGCCTTAATGGCACATAACGCCCCTTAACGTTCCCGGCTGCGTTAAGGCCAGAAAAGGGTGGAGAGAGGGCGGAGAGAAGGGGTCAATGGGCGGGGAGTGGGCGGGGAGAGGCCCCTTCACACTAACGCGGAGAAATTAAGGGCTGAATCCTAACGCAACTGAAAACCTGGCGTTAGCACACATTTGCAAGAGAGAGAAACCATTTAAGTGTCAGCAATGTACAGCATAGGTAGGGAGCCCAAGAAAGGTGATAGTAGTGCTTCATTTGCAGCAACAGCATAGTTCCCTGGTATGAAAGGCCACTATGGCGATGGCACAAATGGTGCATGGGGGCTGCAGGCAGGACCTGCAGTGGGGGCTACTGGGGCATAGGGTGGACTAGGCGGTTGCCGAGGTGGCACATAGGAATGCAGAAAATGGAAATCAGCAAGACAGCAACTGGCCAGGGTCAGACATGCCCATGAGTCTGTGTCCCATCCAGGGGACATCACCCAGCAGGCACCCCAAGGGGTGCATAACATTGACAGGCGGTGTCCAATCTATGTAGGCACCCCTACCCCAGATACCACACCTTAGGCAGCCGCCTACCTGCCCCCTGGATGGCATGGGATGGCGCACCACCAGCACCAACAGCATATGGTCATGGCGGCATGGCAGAGGGGGTGGGTGATTGTGCTGGAGGGAGCAGTGGCACTCGGCCATGCCCTGTACCAGTACATGTTGTGCAGTGCAACAGAAGAGGTCTGGCCAAGGAACATAAGGGTAGCCCCAGGGACCACTGTGCTGCTGTGGTAACAGTGTGGTTCAGTACACTCAGCCAGCATATCCAAGAGCAGAGGGTCAGAGGTTCAGGTCCCATCTGTGGATCCTGCAGAGCATCTCCCATAGTTTTAGCCCGCAATGCAGGCACAACAACAACATGGGCAAACCCCAATGCAGTGGTGTACAGGGGTACGGACACTCACTCACAAGGGCTCCACTATCCACAGCTTCATGGAGTTTCAGGCTGTTGGCCCCAGCAAAGAGCTGAAGATATCACCAGAGTACTACTACTACCCCCTGCACAGATTAGCAATGTCGGCACTGTGATCAGGACCAGTGCAGGGGGTAGGGTTGGCAACCACCACCATCTCTGCACAATGCTGAGATAGGTGTGAGAGTGTGCATATGTCTCTCCATTGTTTTGTGTCTACCAACACCTCATAGAGCCCACATTGCTCACACGGCTTCCAGCGTTAGCCTGAAAATGTGCATAATGAGCAGCAAGGTATTGTGGGTATGGCCAAGACAGGGCGGACTGGCCAGGATGCATCTGCACAGGGTGGAGGGCAATGGCTGGGACACTGTTGTGGCCGACCACCACCTGCATGGACAGGGTGGCCACAGCATGTCACGCGGGGGGGGGGGGGGTCACTCTCACTCTGTCCAAGCAGTGACCATGGCATGTCTAGGTTCCCACATAGTGCCATGTATTTTTTTGTTGTTGTTTCTAGTGATGCCTGTGTGTTCCTGGTTTTAGGGCCCCATCACAGGGATACCTTCTTGGTGTCTGTGCTGTGCATCCCACTTCTGGGTGCACAGGGTTCCCCTGTGAGCTTGCACTATGGACTGGTTAGTGGGCTGTCTATAGTTTGCCTGTGCATGGTGGGAGCACCTTGTAGGATACTGCAGGTGCATTCTGACTGTGCTGTCTGCTGATGAATGGCAGACTGTGGCGTGGGGCAGTTGAGCCTACTCGAAGCATCATTGCTGGTCTGCTATGGTCACAGGTATGGCACTGGCCCAGCAGCCCTGGAGGGCTGTCATCTGCCAGCAGGACTGTGGTTGCTAGTACTACAGCCGTTCTGCAGAGTGCAGCCACCTGTCCCACCCCACCCTCATCTACAAACATGGTGATTGAGGCCCCTTGGGGTGTACAGGGCATTTGACTTAGACCCATAGTGGCAGTGCTACATAGCCCTCATGCGAGTCTAGACTCTAGACTCCCCACTCCCCTGATAACAGGTACCCATGGCAACCAGACCTTAACACCAGCTACGCACTAATCTGGGTAGTGTCTGGTCCCACATGGCCACGTATGACTGCAGCACACAGCTGGAACAGATGTACCTTTGACTGCACTGCTGGGAACACCTGTCACACACTGGCACTGCTGGGGATGTGCAGCAAAACCTATCTCTAGCACCACATGTACTGTGGACCTAGTGCTGGGCACCCATCTTATCCCTTAGGGTGAACACGGAACCTGCACAATGGCATGGTCTGTAGCTACTCTGTGCCAGTATCATGTACTGTCAGTGCATCTTACCATGCTGCAGTCCCGGAGAGGTGCAGACCCCATTTGGTGGTCAGCTGTAGGCCGCTGTTCTGCATTTGCAATGCATCATGGGTGCTGGTGGTGTTACCCTATCCTGGCGCACAGAGCAGACGGTTTGTGCCGTGACCTGCAGTCCTTCCATACCCAGCCATTGCTATGCAGTAAGCCATAGAGGTATAGCCTACTGGTTAGTATGCTGATGTTCTAGGCAGAGGTTATGGGTTCAACTCCTTGTTGTTCCCTCCTGTCCAAGGCATATATTTTGCTTGCCTGTGACAGTCATATCTTTGCAGATCTGTACTGCCAGCCCATAGTACCATCACCACAGTTGGCAACAATCCTTATAAGGCGTTACAAGACTCCTAATTAGGCAGAGTAGAAGGCCTAATAAGGTGCCTTCTAACGTGCCTTGTACTGCGCCTCATAAGGTGCCTTCTAATGTGCCTTATAACGCGCCTTATCTGACATAGCTTTAATGCTGCCCCACCCACTCCTTTATATGGGCATCTGTATCATCAACGTGGAACCTAATGGCATTACCGCAGTTTAGTAAACATACCCCATAGTGTAAACCACTTTGATTGAAGGAAAAGGTGGTATATAAAATTGGTTAAATAAATAAATAAATTAAATTAAATTTAGTTCCTGCACCCTGCATCAGTTAAAGAAGATGACACCTGCTCATCCAGAACAGCAGTCTTCTACTGGATGCAAACCTTTGGTCATAGCCACTGCTTCTTCAAACTTTATCCCTCTCCTACCTGTAGGAAGTTGAGTTCACGTTTACCAATGCCACTAGGAACAATGGGCCCGATATTTTAAAAAACCTGTAAACCATGTAAATGCTGCTATAGAGGGATATTTATCGGCACTAACAAAGTTAGTGCTGATGAATATCCACCGGTTCTGCCACTACATGCCTGGATGCTATCTGGGTAGAAACAGGGTGTGTCATGGGCATTCTGGGGTGGAATGGATTTGGCAGCTTTTGCTAACTGGGCAGTAGACATATTCAACTAGTGCCCGGTTAGCGACCTGGGGGAAAAGACAGGTATGGGAAATCCTCAACTATCCTTACCTGTGGGAGCTAACCGGTCAGTAGCTCAATATTGCCGCTGCCTGGTTAGCTTCTGCACTGTGGGGTGCATTGCAGCAGACCCAGATATTCAATACCGATGGCTGGATATTGCCCCGGATTGAACATCCAGGGTTAATGTTCAGTGACAATGGCTATGGCAACTCAATATTTCCATCTAAGCTCCTAAAATTATGGCAGGTGACCTACCGACTGATTTTTTTACATGCCTTCCAATCATCCTTTAAAATGGTCTCATCGCCTTAAAGCTACAGACCAATCTTTTCCAGAAAGAATTAGTCATTTACAGTATTTTACACTGAAATGCTTTACAAAGTTTCTCCCTCTAAGAGTTCTAAGCCTTCTTCTCTAGCTATTTCTAGTACCCAACCTACCGCAGCTTACTTGAACTGCACCAGATATCCAAAATGAACACATTATTGTCCCCAGAGTACTGTAGGAGCTCTGACTGTATGCACATGACCTCAATTATGCTTATGTGTCTGTTCCAATGCAATTTTATTACAGAAAATATTTTAGCTTCCTACTTTACTGTAGATGACCTACTATCAATACAAGGTCCTTTCTTTTCACCTGTCTTGAGCACACACTTGCCTTTTAGTGGTAGCTAGCCACCTCCTCAAGTTATCTATTGTCCTTATACTTCAATTGGCTTCCAGTCATTTCACCAAAATACCTTGCTCTAGCTGTCAGGAATGGGACAGGGCACCTACTCCAGAGTATGGGTTATTCACCATCATCAACTTTCAGAATCTACCTTCATTCCAGCAGTTTTTCTTTCTTACATGGGTACTATTTTAGACACAATTCAGGCAAACGTTTTTCTGACAGACAGCAGATTATAGTTTTGGATGTCACATGTCTGCAAAATTAAAAACTCACCTGCATTTATGGTCAAAGTATATTAGCAAAGATCGGGCTACAATTATCCATGCAATTCACTTTTGCTTGACTGGCAATAAGACAAGCAAACCTCTATGGATTGGATTACCAAGCAGAGAGAGTGCATAGAGTGTTGAGCAAAAGGATTTGAGTCTCAAACTATATCACCACCAAAGCTATTGCAATGAAAGCCAAGTTTCAATGGAATTAGTGTACACACCTCTTTTTTTATCATCATTTGTCTGCTGTAATGCTGGCCATTCATGGCCAATCTTGCAACAAGTGTTCCCTTGTCTCCATTGTGACATCAATTTCTTTTATCTGCAGATTCATCAAGCTTTGCATAGGGAGCTCATATGCATGCTCTCAACATACAAGGAACATGGTCAAAGTTCAGGAAGTTTTTTTCCACAGTAGTTACCTGGAGCTCCAAGTTATTCCCTTCATCTGCTCCAGGGAATGTCAGTTCTAATTTAAGAGGGTGGCTGTATGTATTTCAGCAAACAAAAGGAACCAAAACCACCACACTGACTTTGCCAAAGAGGCCTATTGCGTATAAGTATATGCTGTTTTTATTACCGGAGTTTGCAACCATATATTTGATAATGCCAACAGAAACTTGTAGCCTCACAACTGCTCCCTGGATGCAGCAATCTTGCAACACAGTTCATAAAATTGAGGACCCTCTCAAGTTGACTTCTATGCCAGTAGCAAAAATATGGAGCTTCCTCTCTATGGTTCAGTCTTCCATCTTCCAACCACCTAGACTCAGATGCACCAGCAATTCCATGGACTTCATGTCTTCTTTTGGTGTATTCCCCCCCCCCCGTTCTGATCATAGCATCCCACTTAAACACCCTGCCCAGAAAGTGTTTTTAGTAATAGCTGTTGCCTCTGCTACAAGACTAAGAAATGCAAGTACTAGTAACCTACAAATTACATACAATTTCATTATAACAAAGGATTCTTCATACTCCTCACAATCAATAAGGAAAAGTACTTCCTACATTCTGTTCAGAACCTCATAATCCACACAAGAAAGCACTCCACATTCTACACTGTAAATTATCCCTTGCATGTTAACTCAAAATAACTGAATTAGCAGAAAGTATATGCAGTTTTTCCTTTGACCACGAAATAATTAAAATACTAGTCGCAGAAAAAAGCTGTACCAAATTGGCTGGCATCCTGCCTTCAATTCTGTTATGAATACATGGGTACTCCTACTGAACAGTGAAATAAAGGGGTATGTTTACTAAACTGCGGTAATCGTGAATAACGCGTGCTGTATAACGTTAACGCTCGTTAGCACGTGATAGCGCATGCTATCACGCGCTAACGAGCGTTAACGTTATACAGCACGCGTTATCACGCGCTAACGAGCGTAATGCTCCGCGGCGCGGTAAAACACCGCAGAAGGTGGAGAGAGGGCAGAGAGAAGGGGTCAATGGGCGGGGAGAGGCTCCCTTCACACCAACGCGCTGAATTTCAGAGCTGAATGCCAACGCGAATGAAAACCTACCGGTAAAAGCACTTCAAAGGGGAGAGAAACCATTTTTGTGTCAGCAATGTACAGCCTAGGCAGGGAAACCAAAAAAGGGTGATAAGTGTGATACATGTGCACAGAACAAAAGGGCACAGAAACACTGAAAATGACCCCAACAAACTGGAAAAAAACAACAACCAAGCTTTCCAATAGTGGTATCAATGAGAAACATCAAACCCCCCCCCCCTCAGAGTAAGCTCCATAGAACAGATAACATTTGTGGAAGGGTCCATACTCCGTCCCCATACAAGGTGCATGGGCCCACAGTGAAATAGCGCTGCTCAGGGATTTCCCCACCATCGGACAGGGTTCCTATGGCGTGCACATGTCCCGCAACATCAGGGCGGGCATGTCGGAACGGGCAACCGGGCAGATGCTGGAAAAGGGGATACAGAGGGCTGCAGGCGGCACATGCTGTGGTGCAGCTGGGCCACAGTGGGGACTAGGGTGATGCCTAGCTGGCCCATAGGAATGCTGAAACAGTGGATCAGCCAGACAGCAACTGCTGAGGGCCCAACATGGGCAAGAGTGTGCTTCCCACAGTGTCACAGGGAATAGTACCCAGCAGGTACCCCCAATGGCACAGAACATTGGCAGGTGGTGCTGGGGGAAAGCGTGGACAGCTATGCAGGCACCCCTACCCCAGAACCCGCACCATAGGCAGCTACCTACCTGAACACTGGATGGCCTGGGATAGCGCACCACCAGCTCCACCAGCAGAAGAGCATGTCAGCATGGTGGCTGAGGGATACTGGTGGTGGAGGGGGCAGTGGCAGCTGCCCACAGCAGACCGTGGCCTAGCCCTGTGTAGGTGGGTGCCGTGCACTGCAGCAGACAGGCCCTGTCTGACCAACAGTCATTGTAGCACCAGGGAATGCACCTTCTCTGTGAGAACATGGTGGTGCAGTGCACAGAACCAGTGTATTCAGAAGCAGAAGGTCACAGGTTCAAGTCCCAGCTGTGGTTTCCGCCAACCCAGTCCTCATATTTTACCCACTACTATAACGTGCTAATACAGACAGAACCGTTCTTGCAGATGACGTAAACATGCCCAAAACACCCACATTTTACCCTACAGAGCACAGACACCATAAATATGCACATTACCTAGAGCAGAGCCTCCCAAATGCAGTCCTGGAGGGCCAAACACCATTCCAGTTCCATGCTACCTCTGATGAAGATGCCTGTGCTGCATTTCTATGCACCACCCCCATGGTATGCAGATGTATCTCATGCATATTCATGAGGGACAGCATGAAAACCTGAACAGTGTTTGGCACACCAGGACTGGAGTTGGGAACCTCTGCCGTAAAGCAGCAGCCAACAGGGGCAGACACACCCGCACCCACAGGCCCCATTATCCACAGCCTCCTGGAGAGGCAGGACTTTGGGCTCTGCGTGCATCTCCCAATACTAGCACATGCATACCGTAGTAATGCCACCCTAAACCTGGGAATATGGTACACATCTATCAAAAGGTTGCTATGATTACTGGCAGATAGCAATTCCTAGGTTAAGTACAATTTCCTAAGTGAGCTGCATCATAGCAACCTTTCTGATGTCTGTGGAGTGTGCTACAGGTCTTGTGTCTGACAGTGTTTACCAACCTGGGGAGTGACTCCTATAGTATTGCGTACTACAGCCATGCCTGCACTGTGCCCAGGACTGGTGTGGTGGCCTGGGCTGCCCAACACCTCTATAGTTGCACAATGCTGGCATAGGTGTGGGGAGTGTGTGTCTGTCTATCCAGTGTGTGGTGGCTTCCAACACCCTCCACAGCCCACACTGCTAGCACTGTTCCCAGTATTGGCCTGCCAATGTGCATAATGAGGAGCAAGGTACCATGGGAATAGCCTGGATAGGGTGGCCTTGCCTTGCCGCATCTGCGCAGGGCATAGGGCAATAGCTCGGACATTGTAGTGGCCGGTACCACCTGCACGGACAGAGTGGCCATAGCATGTCCTGCTGGGAGGTCACTCTCACCCTGACTGAGCAGTGACCACGGCATGGCTAGGTTCCCCCATAGTGCTTCTCTCATGTGATATATGTGGGTTTTCTTTTGGGGCCCAATCACTGACTTATCTGCTTGGTATGTATGCTGACATCCCTGTTCTGGGTACATGCATCTTCTCTGGGACCATGCACTATGGATTAGCTGGCGGACTGTCTGCAGCTAGTATGTGTCTTGCTGGAACACCTTGCAGGGTGCAGCGGCTGGAGGCTTGCTGCTGGAGAATGTCAGATAATGGTGGGGGGTAGCTGAGCGTTTCCAGGCCTTCTGTCTGCTATTGCGTTATGGATGTGTGCTGCTCTGTCTGTTCCCTAGCAGGACTGCTGTTGCCGGTCCCCTCTAACGCTGCCATTGCAGGGAGGTAGACTGTGGATCTATTGGTGGGTGATCCTGTTTCCTACCCTGAGCCCCAGAGGGTGGGTTGTGTGGTGGTACATAATCTGCCTATGGGTCCATACACTCCCCTCCCCCCTCTCCCCCCTCCCCCTCCCCCTCCTCTCCTCTCCCCCCCTCCCCCTCTCCCCCTCCCCCCTCCCCCCTCCCCCTCCCCCTCTCCCTCCCCCTCCCCCCCCCCTCCCCCCCTCCCCCTCCCTCCCCCTCCCCTCCCCCTCCCCCTCCCCCCTCCCCCCCCCTCCCCCCCCCTCCCAGTGGAGTTGTTTCATAATGGGTGAGATATGGTCTTTCCTGGATGCTCCGTGTAGAACTCTTGCTGCGGTGTTCATTGCCATTTGCAGTGGGTTTAGAGTGGTTTGAGGGAGTCCCTGTAGTATTGCATTCGCAAAATCAAAATGCGGAATGATTAGGATACTCTTTGCAGTTTATCTCTTGCTATGAATATACTTCTTTATTTAAGAACTTCCACCTTTTGACAGGTTTAAGTTCTCTTATTATACAGAGTACTCTGTATCTATTTCAATTGGTATGAGCTCAGAAATGTAGTTTTTTTTTTGTCTTTCAGGATGTTTGTGTATTGGTACCTTTCTTCCCAAAAACGTTCTTGCGAAGGTGCCCTTTCTCTTATCCAGACATCCCGCGTATGTTCTTCCAGGAGATCTGATGTCACAAGAACTCAGGATTCCTCGAGTCCAGAGATGATCTGGACTGTACCTACTCCCTAACTTTATAAATCAATAAATAAAACGAATTTAAATTGAGGCTGCATCCGCAGTCATTTGAGGGTTAGTATGTTGACTGGGATCTGATGTAGAATACTATCCCAACTCCTATCCAAAAATAAAAAACATTTGAATGTCCCTATCTAAGCCCACACAAACACTGTCTAATCACACCTTTCATAGTCCAAAAAAGTTATTCCTTTAAGAACTCAGGAATTTTCCAGTTTAAACCTTAATTAGGCAGTGTCCTTCTGCCAGAAGTCTAAAACCAGTGCCTCTATCTTTCCCTCTTCACTGCTTCCAATAGCATGCAGCAGTGTCGCTATTCTTAGGATTCTAAACTGTCCAGACTCAGCAGAGCTATATGGATTCCTTCACAGGATGAAACATATATATTTTCCAAAAAACGTATCTATAGTTATAGCTTCCAGTAATCTTAGGTTCCTTAGGGGAGCCCAATACAGTTTCTTTTCCAATTTCTCAAGCTGTTTTCAAAGGAAGGCAGTTTCCCCTTTCCCCCTTGCCCAGAGGACTCCAAACTGCCATGCCCAGCAGAACTACCAACTCCTCTGCACAGGGTTTAAAATATTTCTTTCCTCTAGGAAGTTTTACTATAGTCTTAGCTTTCAGAACATTTAGTTCCTTGAAGGAGCTTAATCTAGTATTCCTTATGCTCAGAAGCTTTACACTACTTCAAAAAAAATTATTAAAGGAGCTCCCTTCTGTTCCTTCCTTATACACTCTCTCTTAGTTCTGTCCAAAACCAGAACTTTTAAATTGAAAACTTATAGTCAGAAAATTCTGCTCTGAGCTGTTTGAGTAAAACCTTTCCCTCCAGTACAGCTTGTACCCAGCAAATATGTGCTTCAAACACAGGGCACAATCAATACAACTCAGTCTGTTAACTCTTTGTCTTCAATTCACTCTCTAAGCGGGCATCAAACAATAAGCAGAAACTCAATTTCCTGTTACCTTCAACTTCCACAGCACACACAGACCTCCTTCCCTCTTCTTTTCCAGCCTCCAACTGTTTCTTTCAGTTTCACTTCAGTCCACCAAAGATCAACTGTTTAGCAGTCTTCTGCTGCTAAAACTGCAAATAGTACCCTGGAACTGCTCTGGAAAAGGACAAAAAAAACCAAATCTCCAGATGCAAGTATTTTTCCACAATACATCAGAATATATCCTAAGGTTCTGTGCTGTTCTTGTAAGCCTCTAAAATAGCAAATTTAAATACTGCCTCCCTGCTTCAGTCTCTGTAGTTTTTCTCCTGAAAGACTGCTCACTAAAGAAATCCCTTCACTTCCCCCAGCCCCTGCACTTCTCCCAGCACACTCAATGCTTTTCTATGGGGCCATGCTTTGTTTTTAATTTAAACTTCATTTTTAGCATTAAAATAGTCTTTTTAAAGCCTGCAAATCCAGGATTACACTTATTTTAATTTATCTGAGGTTCCAGTGCTCTCTCTGTGTCCTGAGAGTAAAGCCCTGCTCCCCTCCCGGGGCACCAATCAGGTAATCTGTTTTTTAACCTACTGGTTACAATACCATTACTTTGCATTACTGTTGGATCAAAGCATAATGAAGGACTGTGCCTTTGATCAGGCTGCACTGGCCATTCTGCCTTTGTGATGTGGAAGCTTGCAGTGTTTTGTTTTTTTGTGTGGACTGCTTCTTGGGACAATAAGGGGAGTTATTTTAGAAGCTTTTTTTGTGATTTGCATGTGTGAAAAGGCCCATTCACATATGCAAATCACGTCCACATCCAAACAACCATTTTAGAAAGGACCAAATTTACACATGCCTGCCCCAATCATGTCCAAGTCACATGGGGACATGGCAGAAGCATGTCCAGGGCAGCACAAATAGATCCACGTACACCCAAAATTTCACAACAATACTACATATATAAATCCTCCAGCAGTCACATCCATATTTAGACCTGCTAGGCATCTCAAAAGTGCTCATTTCATCCAGCTCTCAACAGCAGAGATGGCAGAGGCATGCCCTTCAATCCTCAATGATTGTTTCCTGCTCAAAAATGTAGAGCAGATAAATAGCAAGACCTCTTTGTTTACTGTTACACTGCTGCAGGTCTAAATTTGCAAAATGGCTGGGCCATGCATGGATGTGGAGACATATCCATGTGCAGATTCCAAAATACCAGCACTGACACATCTATATTGCCAGGTCCTCCCATATCAAAATTTTAGACATGTACATTTCTGCAATTGACCTTCTCCCTGCATATGTCCGGGCCTTTACTCTGTATGTCCCCATTTTCTGTGACATTATCAGGAATGCTTATCTTTCAGGGCGGGGATATTTCAATTTCAGAATGCATGTAAATGTAGCCACCTCCTCTACTGCTTCTCCTATGGAATTTCAGATGTTTTGATTGTACATTCCAGAGGACGTTTAGGCTTGGGAGGTATCTACTTGTGTGCCTGACTCAGTCCTGCTTGCCAATAGAAAAAGCATTGTTGCTCAGTTGTAACAGGTGTTTTCCAAAGACAGCAGGCTTGATCAGGCACAGTCCACCACAGACTTGATTAAATGCAATTTTCAGCACACCTTGATAAGTTGCCTATACATATTACATACTACAAACTCCAGAAGGAAGCTCTCATTATCACAATGCAAGTACTATGGGGAGTATTAGCAGTACATTTGAGAGACTGAGATCATACTCCACATACTCTGGCTTAGAAGTGAGGTTCATTACTATCAAGGTATACACAAAACTAACCCATTTAGAGACATTTCCCCCGAGAGCTGTATTCATCTTTAACCTCCGAAACCAACTGAGGAGCTATGGAGATCGCTGCTCACAGGAAGGGCCACATATTCTCAGAACTTCTGAGTTCAGGGAGAGGTGTTCCTTCCTGGAGACCTGCGATGGCATCGCCTACTTGAATGTCTGATCAATTGTACTGTCTATGGAAACATCTGTTGGAGATGAGCAACAGTGCTTTATTTACAAGACTTTTCAGCTCTGTGAGAAAAGCACCAGTATTTTCCTTCCTATTTCTTCTCCATTTCTGTCTTTTCCTGGTTAAGGGAAGACCGTGAAGTATATTAAATGACTTTAGAGGAAGATTGAATAGAGACACTTATCAATGTATAAACTTGGTTAAATGATTCTGGAGATTAAATTCTTATGCATCTTTAGGTGCATATGTATTGTTGAATGGGCAACATCTGTATAGTTCCTTGATTAGCTCTAGATAGAAGGGCTCATGCTTAATTATTTTTAAATGGCGTTGTGTGTATGTTTCTCAAGTTTTACATAAGCAATCTCCCACAAAATTACTGTTTATAGCCTCATCATTACTGCAATATGCAGGGCACTGTAGTTACATATTCAGTATGCATTATATTTACCACCACTGCTGACACTTATTTGAAAAATGATTGCATTTGTTTAGCAGTTACAACCAATAAAATCATATGAGTCACAAAATACCTCTTCACATATAAATACTAAAAAGATTGAAGCTTTGGAAACTCGAGGCTTATGTTGGATATTAAAAACATCATGCAATGCCCTGGTAAGAATCCATAAGGCTGGCAGAAATGAATGGAAGAGCACCTTTGCTTGCAGAAGCTGCACGGCTTTGGAAATCTAGCAGGACAAGTCAGAGGGGCAATGAGGTTTCTTAGAGAAATTCTCTTATTCTGCCTATTCTGTTCAGAAAAGGCCTTGGCCTGAGCATACACTCTTCGCTTTTGTTCCTAGTTCCCATGCAGCAGTCAAGATCATACAAAGTGAAACAAGGTTGGCCCTACTGCAAAGCTAGTTACTACCTGATTTCCTGCCAAATGTCTGTTGCCCTGTTTTTCAGATTTTTGCATTGACACCTCGATTATAAAAGGAAACATTAGCCTTTGGAATGTCATAAACCATGAATTCAGAAGCCTTAGTATTATTGTAAAGATAAATAAAAGACAAATATTAAAAATGAATTCAAGACATAATCAAGAGGTTGATTGGGTAAAAGTTCATTGAAGCTAATTCAAGCATTAGTGTGCATTAAATATATTCTATTGCTTGAATTATTTAAAACCCATTAGCATATTAATTTGAATTAATGTTAACGCTGGCTTATTGTAGGATAACTCAAACAATTTTTGAGTTATGTCATATGGAAATGTACACAGTGTTTCATTAATATTACATTAGATTAGCATAAGTTATGAAGTTGTAAAATTTATGTTAATCCACCAGTTAACAATAAAACTTAACTATATCTCAGTAAGGGGTATGTTTACTAAACTGCGGTAATGTCATTCGCGTTAGGTTCCGCGGTAAAGGTAGAGATGCCTATATAAAGGCATGGGTGTTGCATCGTTACAGCAAGCTGTAGCAGGTAACGCGCATTACAAGGTGCCTTAGACTAGCGAGCGTTATAAGGCGCCTTGTAAGGCACCTTGCAAGGCACTTTGTACGGCGCCTTATAAGGTGCCCAGTAAGGTGCCATGTAAGATGCCTCATAAGGCGCCCTATAGGGCCTCCTAGGCTAAGCACCATATTAGGCACCCTTGGACAAGGCACCCTGGGCTATGGAACCATAGGTAAGGTGGCCTAACAAGGTTATGGTGTCCTAGGTTAGTGTGCCCTAGGGACTGCAAGGTGCCTCAGGATGACATGCATGACCTGTGTGGAACAGAGACAGATGTAGCCCTAACACTAGATAGAGCACTCAGGAAAGGCAATGAACAGGTGAGTGAAGGAGGGAGAGCTGGGAGCCGCTGGACCTGCCATATCTGCGGGCATCCCATGTGCCTGCCAGTACTGATGACAAACATGATGGGGCAGCTGTACCACAGCACAGGGTGTTGGCAATGTAAAGTACCGGAAAAACAGTTGGTGGCAGACGATGGGAATACATATCCCCCAGTGGAGGCAGAGGGGGCAGGATAGTTACAATGATGGGTAGACAGAGGAGTGGTGGTGCCATGCAGATCAGGCACAGGCGAGGCAAGCATGAAGAGACGCAATGCAGGAAAGGGTAGCAGTGCATGACATGGGGTGGCAGCCTGCACTGGCAGACAGGACTCTACACAGCTGACAGATGCAGATAGACGGACCGAGGGAATGTTGGCAATTGTGGCGAGGGTATTATGGGCTGGAAGCACAGATCTGCAAAAATATGACCTCTACAGGCATGCACACTATTTGAGTAGGACAGGCATGAGAGGAGAGAACAATGAGGAACTGAACCCATGAACACTGCCAAGAATGGCATTGTATTAACCAGTAGGCTATACCTCCATGGTGTATGTCACAGCAATGTCTGGGTACTGAAGGACTGCAGGTCACCGCACAAACTGTCTGCTCTGAGTGCCAGGATAGGGTAACCCCACCAGTACCCATGATGCAATGCACATGCTGAATAGCAGTCTACAGCTGATCACCAAATGGGATCTGCACCTCTCCGGTACCTCAGCTTGGAAAGATGAACTCACAGTGTGTGATACTGGCACAGAGTAGCTACAGACCATGCCATTGTGCAAGTTCTGTGTTCACCCTGAGGGATAGGATGGGTGCCCAGCACTAGGTCCACAGTACATGTGGTACTAGAGATAGGTCCCGCTGTACATCCCCATCACTACCAGTGTGTGACAGGTGTTCCTTGCAGTACAGCTGAAGGTAATTTGGTATCCATCTGTATCCTGCAGTCACATGTGGCCCTGTGGGACCAGGCACTAGCCAGAGTGGTGTGTACCCTGTGTTAGGGTCTGGCTGACATGGGCAGCTGTTATCAGGGCAGAGGGCTTCCTAGAATTGCATGAGGTGTGTGTAGCAGTGCCTTTAGAGATCACAGTGGTATACACTACATTCCCCAGAGGGTCCACATCACTCCTTTTTGTAGGTAAAGAACAGGTGCTCCCACCCCCGGGGAAGCAACCTCCATCCTGAACATGAGACAGCCCTCCAGGGTTGGTGGGCCAGAGCCATACATATGACTGGGGCAGTGGCAGACCAGCAGCAAACCCCAACTGCCTCCCACCACTGTCTACCAGTCACCAGCAAACAGCACAGTCAGACTGTACCTTATCGGTGTTCTGCCCATGTACAGTCTAACGACAGACGGTCCACCAGCCATTCCATAGTGTATGCTCACAGAAGAACTATGTGCAGCAAGCAAGCATTTCAGTGATTGGAACCCCAGCACTAAAGAACACAAACATATCACTGTAGGCAGATAGTGTAGACCGCTATGTGGGAACCTAGACCTACCATGGTCACTGCTCAGTCAGAGTGAGTGCCCTCCCAGTATGCCATGCTGTGGCCACCCTGTCCATGCAGGTGGTGGTCAGGCACTACAGTGTCCCAGCCATTGCCCCACACTCTGTGAAGATGCATCCTGGCCAATCTGCCCTGTCCGGGCCATACCCAAAATACCTTGCTCCTCATTATGCACCTATTCAGGCTAACGCTGGTAACAGTGGGACATTTTGGGCCAAGTGAAGGGTGGGCAGCCAAAGAACAATGAATAGACATACACACACACTCAATCCTCTTGCAGCATTGTACAAAGATAGGGGTGGTTGGCAACCCTGCCCACCACACTGGTCCTGATCACAGTGCCGACATTGTTAAACTGTGCAGGGGGTAGTAGTAGTGCTCTGGTGATAACTTCAGCTCAATGCTGGGGCCAGCAGCCTGACTCTCCATGCATCTTTGGATTGTGGAGCCTGTGTGGGTGGTTGTTTGTACCCCTTTTCGCCGCTGCTTTGGGCTTTGCACATGTTGCTGTTGTATCTGCATTGTAGGGTAAAACATAGGTCCGATAAGTCCGATTTTTGAGAATTACAACGTTTGGTATACAACACCTTTAAGAACCTGAGTTAACATGGTCGTTGATGCTATTGTGGCACGTAGCTCATGAGAGATTCATCCGGAGCAGTGCAAGTTGTAGTCTGAGACCATTGGTTCTTATTCTAAGAGTATTTCTATGCATAAACAGAAAAATGTGATATATGTTTGTGAGTACACCATCATATTATAGAACATTGGACTGAAGCTTATTTGATTGGAGGGACATTCCTAGATACCTTTTAGTTTGGGTAAAATATAGGGACATGCTCTGCAGGAACCACAGCTGGGGCTTGAACCTGTGACCCTCTGCTTCTGGACACACCGGCTGGGTGTACTGCACCACACTGTTGCCACAGATGCACAATAGTCCCTGGGGCTACCTGTACTTTCCCTCAGCCAGACTTTGTATGTTGCACTGCACACCACGTACTGATGCAGGGCATGGCCTAGGTCCACTGCAGGGAGGTGGCACTGCCCCCTCCAGCACGGGAACACACCCCCCCTGCCAAGCTGACATGGTCATTTGCTATCGGTGCTGGTAGTGCGCAGTCCCAGGCCATCCACTTTGTAGGTAGGCACCCGCCTAGGGAGCGGATCCCGGGGTGGGTGGCATACATGGACATCCTCACATCCCCCCCCATTACTGCCTACCAGTATTATGTCCCTTCCACATGGGGGTGGGATGGCTGGGGGGATGTCAGTTCAGTGCCCTAGCAGCTATTGGCTAGGGTGAACAAGGTAGATATAAGAGGATTGTGTTTGGCCTTGGTCAGCTGCTGTCTTCCGGTTTCTATGTTCCTATGTGCCACCTAGGCACCCTGTTCCCCAGCTGCCCATGCTACATGTCCCACCTGCGTCCCCCTATGCCCCATTTGCACCATCGCCATAGTGGCCATTCATACTTTGGCACTATGATGTTGCTGAAAATGGAGCACTACTATCACATTTCTTGGGCTCCCTACCTAGACTGTACATTGCTGACACTTAAATGGTTTCTCTCTCCTGCAAATGTGCATCTAACGGTAGGTTTTCATTTGCGGTAGGATTCAGCCCTTCAGTTCAGCACGTTAGTGTGAAAGGGGCCTCTTCCCGCCCACTCTCTGCCCACTGACCCCTTCTCTCCGCCCTCTCTCCACCTTCTGCGGTGTTTACCGCAGCTGGGGACGTTAACGATTGTTAAATAACTTTAACGCGCATTAACGTTACATACCGCGCGCTAACGTTACCTAACAATCGTTAACATTACATAACACGCGGTATGTAACGTTACCGCAGTTTAGTAAACATACCCCTAAGTGTAGTTATGTTCTTATGTTAGCCTCCTACAGTTAATAAAGTGCACTGATGGTCATTATCGGCCCTCAACGATTCTGAGCCAACTTTGGATCCAGTGGCCTTAAGTTAGTCAACTCCCCCGCTCATTATGAGACTTCTAAAAGAGCTTTGATATCCCATACTAAATTTCCCCCTAAACACTCCCGAAAATCACCGTGACTGAGATGCAAAATGGTTTTCAACAATCTTGCATGCTCTTTTGCCCTGGTTTATACCACCATTTTATCAAAGTATTTGAGGTTGAAAGGAGACTTGGGTCACCAATTTATTCAAGATATCATTGGGGATGATGTTTTTGCCAAGCTATGTGGGAGTTCTTTGCCCATGTTGCAGCTGGTAGGGGAAAGTGAAAGTCGATTGTGGCAGGCCTTGGTAGACGGAATTACAGTAGTCAAGGTGTGGGAGTGTTATGGCCTGGAGCGCAGATCAGAATTCCGGTGGTTCAGAGAGTGGGCGCAGACATTGCAAGGTTCTGGCCTTGTGATAGATTGCTCTAATGGTCTTGTTTACTTGTGGTTTGAAGGAGAGGTGTTGATCCAGGGTGATTCCAAGGTATTTCATTTCAGATTGGACTTTTACTTGTGCGTTGTTTAGTGTAATGGAACTTGAGGGTTGTCTTTGGTAATAAATAGAGCTTCTGTCTTCTTGTAATTAATTGGCAGGTTGTTTGTCGTTAGCAATTGGGAGACTTCCGAGAAGCATTGTAGGAGTTTTGTGAATGTAGGTTGTTTTGCGTTGAATGGTGCATAGAACATTATGTCATCGGTGTAGATGTGGAAGTGGATGTTGTGTGATTTAATGATTGGGCAGAGAGGTTGTAGCTATATGTTGAAGAAGAGAGAGGACAGGGTGGAGCCTTGTGATACACCTTACGTTTGGAGGTAGATAGTGGATATGGTAGTTCCCAGTTTTATTTGCCAGGCTATGTGGGATTTCTTTGCCCATGCTGCAGCTGGTAGGAGAAAGTGTTGCAATATCACAATTTTAGTCATGAGGAGCAGGAACTATCTGTTCCTCTGGACTAAATTTTCAGTATTGTAGCAGTTCTCCTTTCCAGCAGCAGCATGGGCAAGGGACTCCGCAGTTTGGCAAGAATAGTTTTTGGGGACAGGGAAGGGGTTAGGGCCACCACTTTATCTTTGTCCTCAATAGGGTGAGGGATGGGAACATCAGGCCCCTGGATTTCTCAGGGGTCGAGTAGTGAGATCAGATCCTAATTTCACTGCTGCTTTGAAGTTTCAGGATTTGGGGTGGAAGGATTGGGATTTCAGAAACTTTCTTTGAAATCTCTAGAGTGAAAAGGAGGAGCCATAGCCCCTCTGGTTCACCTCCATAGTCTCCCCTTGCCAAGTACCTGTGCATTCTCTCACTGAGCTAGCTGATAAAAGCCCCACTTGCCCAAAAGTGGGCAGGTCCACAGGAACCATACAGTCACGTTTTGAGGAGGGTGTTTCTGACTGCCACTATTGCTTAAGATTTTGTATTTCAAACGGTGGACCTGTCATTAGGTTTGCCATTGCAAAAGTCTATATAAGACCTTGCATTGTCATCATTATTAATACATTAATACTCAGGTTTGATATTCTGAACAAATACACACCGGTAACCAAAGGCAGATTACAAAATATGCAAACATCATGTAAAAATACAGTAACAATTTTAGATCACATACTGTATACAGTGCGTAGAGGAAGGGTCAGTCCAAACATTAGGAAAGACTAGGCAGTGGCCAAAGGAAGCAGCTGCTGAGGGGCAACAAAAAACAGCAGCAGTCAAAGCAGAACCATAGATCCCGACAGTCCCACAAACTCAGAGAGCCATCAGCATGTTCTTTTATCTGTACATACAAAGCAAGGTTTAATATTTACAAATATGATTCCAATTATACATTTTTACAGGACCGCTGTGGAAGAGGTGGTGTTGAGATGATCATGATTGTTGAGTTTAATTATCAAAATCTTTGTGGGCATCTAAGACTGAAGGTTCACCTAGGGTGCCCAATATCCTTGCTCTGGCCTTTACACTGTTGTACATCGTCTTGGGTGAATCTCTTCATAAAACAGCTTCATAAATCCTAATAAATAAATAAAAACCAAATAGAAACAGAAAACAATGGCAGATAAAGACCATTCAGCCTATCCAGTCTGCCTATCCATAAGAACTATAAAGTTCTACAAGCCTTCCTCTCCCTCAGTGATCCTCTATATTTATCCCGTATCTTTATAAATTCAGATGCAATCCTCATCACTTCCACTGGGAGGCTGTTCAATGCATCTACCAGACAGAGGATCACTGAGAGAGAGGAAGGCTTGTAGAACTTAATAGTTCTAATGGATAGGCAGACTGGATAGGCTGAATGGTCTTTATCTGCCATTGTTTTCTTCAGCTTACTCCTGAGTTTATCTCCTTTCACTTTCATCTATGACCCCTCATTCCAGAGTATCCTTTGAACTAGAAAAGGGCCACCTCCTGTGCATTTATTCCACGGAGGTATTTAAATGTCTTTATGATATCAATAGATGGAACACCATCCTGACCTCAGTTGCACAAGTAACTCCTAAAGCTTATTCCCCAAAACCCCGCAAAAGAGCACCATGGTATTCTACTTCCTTACATAACCTAAAAACAGAACTCCGACGGCATGAACGCCGCTGGCACCACCAACGCGACCCATCTGATCTCTCCTCCTACTTAAATAAGCTCCACAACTACTGTAATGAAACCCTCAAGCAAAAAAGAGAATTTAATGAAAACATAATCCTAAGATCCTTAAACAAACCTAAGGAGCTTTTCTCTATTGCTAAAGCCCTCCTAAACGATCCACCACACCAAGAATAGGGAGATAAAATCTCCCCACAAACTATAGCAGACCATCTCCGGTCCAAATACACCTCAACTCTGCCTAAAGCCAGCACACATACTGACGAACAAACCTCCAAATCAACCCCCACAATAACCTGGAACCAATTTGACCTCCCATCCACTAAAAGCATAATAGACATCATCAACAACTTAAAACTGATGCAGAATAGCGCGGTATATAAGAGAATATAATAAAAATAAATAATAAAAATAAATAAACACCACCACTTCTACTCTAGATCCATGCCCATTCACATGGATTAAAAATACAAAAGAAACACTAAGCCCCTTCATTCAATCCATGGTTTCTAGCTCACTTAGATCTGGTATTACGCCAGCTTCAATGAAAAAGAACTCCATCCGCCCCATCCTAAAAGGTACTAAGTTTGACCCTACTTCACCAGCTTCTTATAGACCAATATCTAGTATCCCCCATTAACAAAAATAACTGAAAAAAAACATTAAAAACCAGCTCCAAAATTTAATTGAGTATCACTCCCCCCTCGACTCCTTCCAACATGGATTTAAAAGGAATCATGGTGTGGAAACCCTGATTACATCCCTCCTTGACTCAATAATCATGTACACCCAATCTCCAGACCAAGGATGTACACTAATCTTCCTCGACATATCTTCAGCCTATGACTCCCTCCTCCACACACAGCTCATCAACAGACTCTATGATATAGGACTCAGAGACACAATTCTAAACTGGTTCTCATCTTACATAGAAAATAGAACGCAACATGTAAGAATTGGCAATAAATCCTCCCAACCATTTACCCTCCCCCAAGGAGTCCCCCAATGCTCCATCCTCTCAGCTCTCCTTTTCAATATTTTCCTCCAACCCATATGCAAAATATTTCAAAAATACCGCATTCAGTATCAACTGTATGCAGACGACATAATGTTCTTTGCCTCCTTTAACATATCCAAACCAACCCTCACCAACATCAGCAACTGCTTCCTTAAAATAAAACAATGGCTCTTCCACTACAACCTTATAATTAACTAATCCAAAACTGAAGCTATCCAAATCACCTCTAATTCTTCCTATATTTCCCCTACATCCATCATCCTTAGAGACCTCAAAATCACAGTAAAGTCTCAGGTCAAATACCTAGGCATAATAATAGACCAAAAACTTACATTTCAAGGAACAGATAAAAAGGACCACCAACTCCATCTACTTTAAAATACGAACACTAAGGAATCTCCGTCCATTAATAAACCCAGACTCCTTCCGAACCATCTGCCAGGCTCTTACAACTTCAACCTTAGACTACTGTAATCTTATATATCATGGACTCCCAAAACACACTCTCCACCCCCTCCAGATGGCCCAAAATACCCTGGCCCTTTCTAATCAACCCTACTTCTAAATCTTTTAATATAATTAACAACTCTTATCCACAGTATATATAACAGGTTTTCAAAGGCCTCAGTTACCGCTCATACCTGCCATCGATGCACAGTGTCACCGTTGGATTGAGCTGACGATTTCTACATCATAGGCCAAGCCCTACCTACCCATGCCTGATCTTTAATTTTAAATTTAATTTCTACAAATTGAAATTTTAAAAAATGTATCCCAAAAAAGTACTTTTTAAAGGATCCCTTCAATCAATCTCATATAAACTCATAATTAATTTGCAAAAAAATTTTTTTGTTGACAATATACAAAAAATAAAGTGTCTCTATCCCGTAGAGGAACCACTTCGCTGAACAGCTTACAAGCAATTTACAGGATCAAATCGCAATGTTCTCTCATACGGAGACTGACAACATCTGAAAATGAAAAACAGAGGAGTACACTGTATGAAAAATAATGAGTACTTAATGTAAAGCAACCGTTCCACTTATCTTAATGCTTTACTCCTGACGCTTCACAGTTTGTTGCCTACGGTCTTACAACTCCTGATCGCACAAAACCATGAGCACACACGGGCAGCAACTACGTTCCGGATCCAACAAAAGCTTCTGTTTCACCCTGCCGGGCTTCCTCAGGGATCGAACGTCTTGCCCAAAATCAATATGACGCCATTCCACGCGGGCGATCAAAGCGCCTCAACTGCTAGCAGTTCGATCCCTGAGGAAGCCCGGCAGGGTGAAACAGAAGCTTTTGTTGGATCCGGAACGTAGTTGCTGCCCGTGTGTGCTCATGGTTTTGTGTGATCAGGAGTTGTAAGACCGTAGGCAACAAACTGTGAAGCGTCAGGAGTAAAGCATTAAGATAAGTGGAACGGTTGCTTTACATTAAGTACTCATTATTTTTCATACAGTGTACTCCTCTGTTTTTCATTTTCAGATGTTGTCAGTCTCCGTATGAGAGAACATTGCGATTTGATCCTGTAAATTGCTTGTAAACTGTTCAGCGAAGTGGTGCCTCTACGGGATAGAGACACTTTATTTTTTGTATATTGTCAACAAAAAAATTTTTTTGCAAATTAATTATGAGTTTATATGAGATTGATTGAAGGGATCCTTTAAAAAGTACTTTTTTGGGATACATTTTTTAAAATTTCAATTTGTAGAAATTACATTTAAAATTAAAGATAAGGTATGGGTAGGTAGGGCTTGGCCTATGATGTAGAAATCGTCAGCTCAATCCAACGGTGACACTGTGCATCGATGGCAGGTATGAGCGGTAACTGAGGCCTTTGAAAACCTGTTATATATACTGTGGATAAGAGTTGTTAATTATATTAAAAGGTTTAGACGTAGGGTTGATTAGAAAGGGTCTTGTATTTTAGGATTGATTTACCGTTACCCTTTTGGCGGTTTTTGTTGTGAGATTGACCAAAATACCCTGGCCCATCTAATAACACACTCACCACAACAGACACACATCACTCCCATCCTAAGGGACCTCCACTGGCTCCCTATACAAGCCAAGATAAAATTAAAAATCTTCACACTGATCCACAAAGTCTTACATAATGAATCTGCAACATGCCTACATTCACTCCTCCCAAAATTAACCTCAACTAGACCGCGAAGATCAAACACAGTAAATATCCTACGCATCCCAGCACAAAAAAAAGTTTTCAATCAACATGCAACCGTGCCTTCTCCATCTATGCCCCCTCTATATGGAAGAATGCAATGAATGCAATGAATACTCAGATTTCTGAAAATTATTAAAAACCCTCCTCTTTTCGGAAGCCTATCCACCCCCCCCCCCCAAACACCACATCCACTTACCCCTTTCCCCACCTCCCCCTACCATTTGCCCCTACCACATCCTTGGTTCTACCCCTATAACCTAATGTATATAGTTTTGCTAAATTTGTAAATGTTCAACAAATATTCAACTACTGTTCTTGTTCCATGTAAAACAGCTGTTTCACACTGTTACTTTTGTTCTCTGTAAACCGTTTTGAATTGAAAAGAAACGGTATATAAAAAATGTTAAATAAATAAATATCACCACTCTCCCACCATTCCTCTAAAGTATACTATACATGTTGAGATCTTTAAGCCTAGCCTTATATGCCTTATGATGAAAACCACTAACGATTTTAGTAGCTACCTCTGGAACCAACTCCATTCCCTTTATATTCTTATGAAGGCATCATCTACAGAACAGTACACAGTACTCCAAATGAGGTCTCACTAAAGACCTGTACAACAGCACTATTATCTCCTTTTTATTGCTGACCATTCCTCTCCCTAGGCACTCAAGCATCCTTTTGAATTTTGCCATCACTTTTTCTACCTGTTTTGCCACTTTAACATCATCTGATATGATCATCCCCAGGTCCTGCTCATCTCTCTTGCACTGAAATACTTCACTCGCTATACCATACCACTCCCTTGGGGTTTTTGCAGTCCAAATGCATTTTTTGCATTTTTGCATTTTTTTATCATTAAATCTTGGCTGCCAAATTCTCTACCATTCTTCAAGCTTCGCTAGATCCCTCCTCATATTATCTATACTTTCCTGGGTGTCTACTCTGTGGCAGTTTTATCTGCAAAGAGGTATATCTTTCCCGACAGATCTTCTACAATATCACTTATAAAAATGCTAAAAAGAGCAGAAGAAAAGTCCAGTCTCTGAAGCACTCCACTAGTAATGCTCCTATTTTCAGAGTGAACTTCATTTTCTAGTACCCTAACAATGTGGCACCATGTGAACTGTGAACAGATGCAAACAGCCACATTAAATGTCTAACATGAAAATTCTTATTTGAGAGTGCGGTACTGGAGGGGGATGGGCAGGAAGTTACTGCATAGGACTTTACGCACGCTAACTGCTAATGTGGCAGATAACACGGTGCGGCATTCTGCATTGTCAGCTATGTCTTTCCCAAAATTCAGGGAATGTGTCCAACAGTGCACAATGTTTGCAGTTACTGCAGATTAACTTTTGCAGTTGACACAAGTTAGGTGCAAAACCTTAGTGTGTTAGTAAATAGGCTTCATAATAAATTAATGAAAATTTTAAAAAGTTTGCTGACAGAGATAAAACTCACTATTAAATACTGTAGCTGTACTGTAGCTGTAGCTGTCTTTAATGCCAACTGTATTAAAGTCTTTACACCATTTAGTAAATTGTTTGTTCAAATTAAGGCTAAAAATCCATAGTCAGAATGGCTGTAAAATGGATTAATGTGATGTTATTTCAGCTTAATATACAGGGTGACCCAAAACAAGTGAGAACATCTCCTAAATTAAAAACTTAAATAGTTTACTTATTTACCTTTTTTAGCTATATAACTAACATCTTTATTTCAACAATTTCCAGTCGCCATCTTTTTTTTAAATTTGTCAATCGTTTACATCTGTCTTTTTGAATTTTTAAATAACTTATATGCTACGAGATGTTCTCACTTTTTTTGGGCCACCCTGTATACAGTGGATCATAAGTATGAACAAATAATACTGATAAAACAAGATTCATTGGTTTTAGATATTGAAATTCCTATTTTACCAACTCTGACTTGGTCCTTTTTAAATTAATCTGGTAGGCTGTGATTTTGCCCATTCTCTTATGTTTACATGCCATTCATTCTTCATATTTCTGTTGAGCCAATATTTTTGCAAGCTCCAATTTACAAAGGGACATGTTGACTAAAATGTGCTAACTTAGCATGTAGTAAGCCCAAAATTAAGTGCAGAAGGTGGCATAGACTACTCATTGTTGGGGGGGGGGGGGTGCTTGGCATGTCCCCCTGCAGTTACCACAGTTACCATGGGGAGATGCACCCATTGAGGAGGCCGCAATTAGCATGCATCAACGATGGTCATGCTAACCTCAATGTGCCATCACAACCACTCTCTGCTCCTAACACACCCAGTCACCTCCCATTTCTTCACGAAGAGATGGCGTGCATGTGCATCTTTTGGATGAGAAAGCCATAATGATTTTTAGTATTTCAGCTGGGAGAAAAATGCTGAGCGTGGCACCATTAGTAGAAAATCCATGTTTGGATCCTGAGACCAACCCCCAGATCACTAGCAGAGGAATGAGAAATAGTCAAGAATCCCTGAAGGTCTATGGGGTCGGCCCATCCCAAGCCCATTGGCCCTAGCAGGGCCCCAGTCATGTAAACCTCCTATTCGGAGCAAACAGTGGCCGATCATACAAACTCCAAGAGATGTATGCTGCTAAAGTGTGAAGTCTGCCACAGGGGGTTATAGTGCCACCCATTGCCCTTAAGCGTGTGCATTCATGAGCGTGTATTTGGTTTGTGTGCCTAAAAATTTAAAGTGCACACAAATCACTTATACATGCATATACCTATTACTTAATATGTGTAAATCAATTTGCATGCTTAAAAAAGTTTGTGTGTGCATGCGATGAACATACAAAGAACAAATAGGTGAAACAAACACCCCAAAATGCCTGAAGATTGGTAAAAATCTTGGTTTAAAATGAGCATGAAAAACATTTTTTGGCAGTGCACATCCCTAGATGCCATTATGGGCTGGGAGGATAGAGGCCTGGGGACAGAAATCTTGAGTGAGAGAGAAAGGGATTGAGACTTTTGGCACAATATTGCTTGTGTCCCAATTAAGAAGCATTTGTGATTTTGAAAGGTAATATTAATTTATGAACTATATACCCTTAAGTTGATGATGTTATATTTGATCCCTCATACAGGCAATATTGTGCCAAAACATGACTGCTTCGGGTCATCAAATACATTTTATTGTGAATTCCTTAGAGTCCTAGTTGCACCTGCTATGTTTCTCCTGCCACATGTTAACAAGAGCCTACCTACTTTTAAGTGGTCTATGAGTCAGCATTCCTGAGGATCACATTCGGGCACAGCTGGGATGGAGTTGCGAGGCACATGCATATTTTTTAAAATTTTCATGTGTCTGCAAGTGTAATTGCGTGAGAGCATTTGTATGCTACTGTGCATAGTTCTGGGAGACTATTTTATGAAAACACACACACATGTATATGTTGCCTTATAAAGCGGGCATAAAATAGGCACATTTTTTGAAAATGTTATAAGCGCCCTATTCTAAAATTTCCCCCAAGTGTCTGTTCACTAACTTTGTACATATGTAGGACCCCCATCTGAACATGTAAAATGTTTTTTTTTCTACACAGGCAAGTCAATTATCAAAATACCCTCACTATGAACAGCAGGGGTCAGAGAGCATTCCAGACCACTCAGATTAAAATTGGCCAAAAGAATGAATTGTTTTAAATTTAAATTTTTTTCTTGTCCTAGAGCAGCCAATCTACCTAGTTACAGGAGGGAGATGTTTTGGCCACTCTTGGCTTTCAATATACATCCCAAAGCATTGTGGTATTTGTAGTCCCTGATTTTGCCCATTGAAATTAGTACTAGTATGAATCCCATAATGCATCATGATGGACTTATCAGAAATCCAGGACTGACTTAAAATTGTTTTTCTGAAACTGGGTAACTTGGAATATGCAGAACTGGATACTGATGCTACACAAATTGGTCATCTTGCAGGTCCGCTATTGCATTTTAAGATGCTACTTTAGAGCAGCAAAGTAAGGCTGCTGTGACCTTGCAGAAAATCTCCTGATTTCCTCTCTTGGAACTTATACAATGGAACACTTACTTTTGTGGTAGAGTGTCTGTATTATGCTCTATTGTTCTACTCAAACACCTTGAGCACTGCATGCAGCCTACCCTTAATTTCCTTAAAGGGTTTCTTTCTCTTCACAGAGAATGCAAATAAATTAGAAGAAAGTGCCAGTGGGCTCTACATTCCTTGTCCTGAAAACTATGATGGCTACTGTATGCACGGAAAGTGTGAACATTTGATTAATATGCAGAAACCATCTTGCAGGTAACAACAGCCCCCCTGCTGATGTCTGTAACCCCGGAGCTCTAAGGAAAATAATAATTTTTAATGGGAAATGAGAACGTGGCTAGTAAGGTTTAACAGAACAGAAACTTAGATCTGATGACTCGTAGTATGTCATAGCATTGTAATAATGCATAATCAGAGCTGCCAACAGCCAAAGCTTCATTTCATGTTAATTTATATTTTTTACTGTATTTCCATCAGAGTACTCCATGTTTCACTTTCCTGGTATGCCCAAGAGCCTTCTGCTTTTAAATACAGCAGCAGTCAAATGCCATCCCTATTAAATTTCTACTCAGGGAAAGGCATTTTGTGAGGGGGGGGGAGGAATAGATTAATTTTCCTCTTTGAATCCTAATATTTTACATTCTCTGCATTTTTAACTTTGCACTGCACTGGCTTTTGGGGACTCTTGCAGCATGGAGGCTTAGATCTCTGGCTGTCCCTTTACCACAGATGCATCTTACGGGCATGTTTACTAAGCTGGGCTAACAGCATGTGCTATTTGCACCTAGGTCCCATTGAGTAATTTGAAACCTTGTTACAAATGATGCATGCTAACCATTAGTTCAGCTTAGTAAACTTGCCCCTTATTGTTTAAAGTCCAAAATTCAAACTACATGTTAAGTCTGTCTATAGGACAGGGGGAACTTCCAAAGGTAAAACACATAGGGGTATGTTTACTAAGCTGCGTTAGTGCAATTCGCGTTAGGAGCCGCGTTAGTGGAAGGAAAGCCAAAAAAGGACATGGGCGGGACATCGTATCTGATAACGCGCCGTTGTGCGCGGTATTACGCGCAGCGCAGCAACGATCGTTACAGTGCGCGCAAGCGTAAGACAGCGTGCGGACACCCAAAACCAGAAACAAAGCTGTAGCACAATGGTTACCACACAGACTGATGGTACAAGAGTCATGGGTTCAAATCCCCAGTGTGCCTAATGAGCAAGGCTGGCTGAGACATCCTGTGTAACCCTTTGAAAGCCAACTATAATATTTTAATCCGCAGTCTGCAGGCGGGTTACAGTTTGCATATGTCAGGAAAAGTGTACCCTTCCTATGAAATATGTGCCAACAGTGACGTTCGCTCTGACATGGTAATATATATTATGTAGTATATATTATATATTATATACCTGTCGACAGGAATATGTAGGCTCGCCCTATAGGAAGCGCCTAAATATTCCTTTCAAATGGCATATAATGCATATAATATAGGGTGAAGTGTAATGTGTGCCCCATAGGGCGCGGTGTAAGGCACGCCCTATTGGGCGCCACGTAAATCGCGCCCTATAGGGCGCCATATAAGGCGCTCAATAGGACGCCTAATAAGGCGCCCTATAGGGCGCCCCTTGAGCTACCCTAAGGTGACAGTACCCTGAGAGTGGTTCTGCTGGCAGCACTAATATACAGTAAACATAGACAATGCCTAAGACAGCCCTATCAATGAACCCCACTGTGGGTTGTGAACCTATCACCACTGGCTCCGTGGGCAGTGAAGTAATCAGTGGACCAGAGCTGCTAATAAACACATGGCTGGCTACAGGAGGACTGCACGGCCCCACACCCACATTCAGCTGTGGTTACCAGGGAGATTACATACCACCACTCAATGCACCCTCTAGGGCTCAGGGTGGGGGACAGGATCTCTCGCCCACAGATCCACCTTCAACCCCCTGCAATGGTGGAAGTAGAGGAGACCATCACCCCAGTCCCACTCGGGATCAAACACCCTACAGAGCAGGCAATGCAGAGCAGTACACACCCATACAGCATGCTCAGCTGCCCCCCACCATTTTCAGACATTCTCCAACAGAAAGCCTCCAGCCGCTGCATGGTGTTCCAGCAAGACACATACCAGCTGCAGACAGTCTGCCAGCTAGTCCATAGTGCATGGTCCTGGAGGAGATGCATGTACCTAGAACAGGGATATCAGCATACACCCCAAGCAGATAAGTCAGTGAGTGGACCCCAAAGGGAAACCCATAGATATCACATAAGAAACATGCTATATAGCACTATGGTGGAAGCTAGCCATGCCATGGTCACTGCTTAGTCAGGGTGAGCGTGACCTCCCAGCAGGACATGCTATGGCCACCCTGTCCGTGCAGGTGGTACCGGGCACTACAATGTCCGGCCATTGCCCTATGCCCTGTGCAGATGCGGACGGGCCAGGTCACCCTATCCACGCTATTCCCACAGTACCTTGCTCCTCATTATGCACATCGGCAGGCCAATACTGGCAACAGTGCTAGCAGTGTGGGCTGTGGAGGGTGTTGGAAGCCACCACACACTGGATGGACAGACACACACTCCCCACACCTATGCCAGCATTGTGCAACTATAGAGGTGTTGGGCAGCCCAGGCCACCACACCAGTCCTGGGCACAGTGCAGGCATGGCTATGGTATGCAATACTGTAGGAGTCACTCCCCAGATTGGTAAACACTGTCAGACACAAGACCTGTAGCACACTCCACAGACATCAGAAAGGTTGCTATGATGCAGCTCACTCCGAAAATTGTACGTAACCTAGGAATTGCTATCTGCCAGTAATCATAGCAATCTTTTGATAGATGTGTACCATATTCCCAGGTTTAGGGTGGCATTACTAAGGTATGCAAGTGCTAGTATTGGGAGATGCATGCAGAGCCCAAGGTCCTGCCTCTCTAGGAGGCTTTGGATAATGGGGCCTGTGGGTGCGGGTGTGTCTGCCCCTGTTGGCTGCTGCTTTACGGCAGAGGTTCCCAACTCCATTCCTGCGGTGCAAAACACTGTTCGGGTTTTCATGCTGTCCCTCATGACTATGCATGAGATATATCTGCATACCATGGGGGTGGCGCATAGGAATGCAGCACAGGCATCTTTATCAGAGCCAGCATGGAACCTGAATGGTGTTTGGCCCTCCAGGACTGCATTTGGGAGGCTCTGCTCTAGGTAATGTGCATGTTTATGGTGTCTGTGCCCTGTAGGGTAAAATGTAGGTGTTTTGAGCATGTTTACATCATCTGCAAGACCGGTTCTGTCTGTATTAGCCCGTTATAGTAGTGGGTAAAATATGAGGACTGGTTTGGCGAACACCACAGCTAGGCCTTGAACCTGTGACCCTCTGCTTTTGAATATACTGGTTCTGTGCACTGCACCACCATGTTCTCACAGAGATGGTGTGTTCCCTGGTAGTACCATGACTGTTGGTCAGCCAGGGCCTGACTGTTGGTCAGCCAGGGCCTGTCTGTTGGAGCGCACTGCACCCACGTGAGGGGGGCTAGGCCACAGTCTGCTCTGGGCAGCTGCCACTGCCCCCTCCACCACCAGTATCCCTCAGCCACCATGTTGACATGCCCTTCTGCTGGTGGAGCTGGTGGTGTGCAGTCTCAGGCCATCCAGTGTGCAGGTAGGCGGCTGCCTACGGTGCGTGTTCTGGGGTGGGGTTGCCCGCATAGCTGCCCACGCTTTCCCCCAGCACCTCCTGCCACTGTTCCGTGCCATTGGGAGTACCTGCTGGGTACTATTCCCTGTGACACTGTGGGAAGCACACCTTGCACATGTTGGGACCTCAGCAGTTGCTGTCTGGCTGCTCTACTGTTTTGGCATTCCTATGAGCCAGCTAGGCATCACCCTAGTCCCCACTGTGGCCCAGCTGCAGCCCTCTGTATCCCCTTCTCCAGTATCTGACCGGTTGCCCGTTCCGACATGCCCGCCCTGATGTTGCGGGACATGTGCACGCCATAGGAACTCTGTCCGATGGTGGGGAGGTCCCTGGGCAGTGCTATTTCACTGTGGGTGCATGCACCTTGTATGGGGACGGGGTATGGACCCTTCCACGGTTTATACATACATAACTAAAATAGGGGAATACATAAATATCGGTTCAATGGAGTTTACTTGGGGGGGGGGGGTTGATGTTTCTCATTGATACCACTATTGGCCAGCTTGGTTGCTGTTTTTTTCCAGTTTGTTGGGGTCATTTTCAGTGTTTCTGTGCCCTTTTGTTCTGTGCACATGTATCACACTTATCACCTTTTTTTGGTTTCCCTGCCTAGGCTGTACATTGCTGACATTTAAATCGTTTCTCTCCCCTTTAATATGCCTTTAACGGCAGGTTTTCATTCGCGTTGGAATTCAGCTCTGATAATCAGCGCGTTAGCCTCTCCCCGCCCACTCTCCGCCCATTGACCCCTTCTCTCCGTCCTCTCTCCGCCTTCTGCATTATTTTACCGCGCCGCAGAGCATCACGCGCGTTAGCGAGTGATACCGCGCGCTGTAGCACGTTTACGATCGTTAATGCGCTACAGCGCACGGTATCACGCGCTAACGATCGTTAACATCGTACAACGCGCGTTATTCCCGTTTACCGCGGTTTAGTAAACATACCCCATAGCTTATATAAGTCCAATTAAAAACATTGCCTTGTAGTGTGAACCTGAGGCCTCCGTGATATACCAATCAGCCAATGGGAGAGGTGCTGCTTGGCACAATAAAAAAAAAGTAGCAAAAACAAGGGCGCTTGTCCGCATATAAACAATAAAATGTAGACAATTTATATGAAAAGAAGGATAAATCCAGTGGCATAAATTCTGCCCCAAGTGGCCCCTGAAGTGCAGGAGGATCCCAAGATAGAAAGAGGCACTTTTTCAGCAGCTCCTACATTGTAGTGGACATCCACCACTCTGGGAGTTCTTTAAAAGCTGTTGCTTGGGGGCCTATAATTTGAACTTCTGCCACTGGATAAATCCTAAAAGGATAACACAGGTACACTACCAAAAAACTGCCTCCAGTTTTGCAACTGATTCCTATAGATTTTGGGGTGCTGAATCCAGGAAAAATAGCCGAAATGTTCCATCATGTCACGTTTTCTTGCAAAATTAGATTTCTTACCCATAAAAGGAATGTTCACATAATTTCTTTTTAGCAGACTGCAGTTTATTTTCTTGGCCCAAAATAGAGGTTGTAATGGTTAACTAACTAGAAACACTCCCTCATGATATTTTAGAGTGTTTTGTATTCATTTTATACATTAATAGGACAATTGGGAGGCGGGGGGCTAAATCCAGTACTCGCGCTGGCGCATGTTCTTTCCTGTTCGCCTCGCCTCGTTCGCTCGCTCAAACACGGTGGTTGCGACATGAACGTTCCTGTCAAATTTCAGTTTCTTGCAAGTTCATTATTACCTTTTGTTTGCTCAGTCGTAATCCAGCTTTATTCCGAAGTGGTTCACTACAGTTGTAGTTTGCAGTGCTGTGTATTTGTGATGGCTCACAGAGCCAGAGGTTGCGTCAACTCTCCGGACAGTTTTTGTTTTATTTGTGGGGAATATACCGTGAAAAAGCGGCAGAGGAACATTTCTGCATTTATTTAAAAAGTATATTTCGCCTATTTCGGTTTGAAGTTAGGCGATCAAGACAAACCGTGGGCTCCTCACAAAGTGTGCAAGACATGTGAGGAAGATCTACGCTTATGGATGAAAGGTAAAAAACAAGCATTTCGTTTCGGAATACCTATGATGTGGCGTGAACAAAGAGACCACAGCAGTGACTGCTATTTTTGCTCTTGCATTGTGAAGGGATGCAACTTAAAAAATAAGAACGTAATAAGTTACCCCAACCTTCCCTCAGCAATTAGGCCTATGCCTCATAGCAACGAAGTACCTGTGCCTGAACCACCAAAATCTTTGGATCATATTTGTGTGGACGGTTCTGATCATGATGAGACTCATCAGATGGTTTTTCCCGATGAGTCCAGTACTTCCGAGTTTGAAACTGAACCAGATCCGAAACCTGAACTTTTCTCTCAAGCTGAATTGAATGATTTAGTCCGGGATTTAGGACTCCCAAAAGATGCTGCCCAACTGCTAGGTTCTCGGCTTAAACAGAAAAATCTATTGTCACCAGGAGCAACTTTTTATTGGTACCGCAACCGCGAGACACAATTTTTGAAGTATTTCAGCAAAGAGGAAGATTTGGTATTTTGCAACAATATATACGGAGTGATGGAAAAGTTTAAACTCAAGTATGATCCTGCTGAATGGCGGCTGTTCATTGATTCGTCAAAAGACAGCATAAAAGGTGTTCTTCTTCATAATGACAACACATTCGCTTCAGTTCCTATTGCTCACTCTGTTATTCTCCAAGAAAAATACGAGAATTTGGCCCTGATTCTTCAGAAGATTCGTTATGATGAGCATAAGTGGATGATTTGTGGAGAGTTTAAAATTCTATCCATGCTATTAGGGCAGCAATCCGGTTTCACCAAATATCCCTGCTTCCTTTGCTTGTGGGATAGCCGGGCCCGCGACCTACACTGGGGGAAAAAAGACTGGCCAATTCGGGAGTATTTGAGACCTGGTGAGAAAAATGTTCTTCATGAGAGCTTGGTACCTCGTGATAAAATTCTATTACCACCTCTCCACATTAAGTTGGGTCTCATTAAGCAATTCATCAAGTCCCTTCCAAAAGATGGTGAGTGCTTTCGGTACCTTTGCTCAAAGTTCCCCCGACTTTCTGAAGCAAAGCTAAAGGAAGGAGTGTTTGTTGGCCCTGATATAAGGAAACTCATTTCAGATGGAGCATTCGCTGAAACGATGTCTGAGAAGGAAAAAGAAGCCTGGGATTCCTTCAAGGATGTTGTTCTCAAATTCTTGGGGAACAGGCGGGATGAGAACTATAAGGATATTGTTGCCAGGATGCTCAATGCCTTCAAAGAACAAGGCTGTAACATGAGCCTGAAAGTCCATTTCTTGCACTCCCATGTGAACTACTTTCCCGAAAACTTGGGGGCGTACAGTGAAGAACAAGGTGAAAGGTTTCACCAGGACATCAAGGACGCAGAGAGAAGGTACCAAGGAAGATGGAACACCACTATGATGGCTGATTTCTGCTGGTTGCTGCTGCGGGAAACCCCAGATGAAAAATACGCCAAGCAGCGCACCAAGAGAAGCATTCGGGGGAAGAAGAAACGGGCCCACCAGGAGATTGATTGACCCAAGAATGACTTTAAAATCTAAACTGTGTTGACAAATATCGTGTTTTTACTAAACTTTGAAATAAAAATTTGCTAGTTATTACCACAGTGTCGGATCTCATTTATTAGAATTTTATTTTCACACCATCGGGTGTTTGTCTTCATGTATTGCAAAGGTGCGGTTTGCGTTTTCTATTCTTACATACATACCTGTACATCATTTTTTGCACATTTCTTTGCTTTGCTTTGTGTCTAACCTCGCTCTTATATGCTCAATGTTTGTGAACATGTATGTGGCTGTTTTAAGTGCAGACAATTTTGCTACCATCACAGTGTGTTTTGTTGACATTACTCTATTCTTATGTGCTGCCTTGTTACAATTTTCTTTATTCTTATTTGAATAACTACTAAACAATTAGTATAAAGAATTAATCCAAGAAACTTTTATCTCGATCGCACTCAATCTGAAACGTTCACCTCAAACTGCTAACCCAATGTAGCAAAAAATCTGTACGTGATGGAGCAAATTGGTTACCAGATTTGGATTCAGCGCACCAAAAAACGTAAAAATCAATCGAAACATTAGAGGCAGTTTAAAAAAAAAATTTTTTAGTGTACCTGTGTAATTTATTAGAAACAAAGGAGATCGCATTAACAAAAGTTAATCTATTTTTCTGTACTTAGGGGGGCAGTTTTCAAACAGCCTACCTAGGATCAAAGTCCACGAGTCCTTTGCATCCATGAACTTTGGAAGCTGTCCACGGGTATAACTCACCCACTGAGTTTGCACTAGCATTTTTTTGTAGGCTAAATTTGACTTAGGAGCAGAGTGAACATTTGAAAATTTTATTTATTTTATTTATTTAACAGTATTTCTATACCGCCTTATCCTACAATCAAGGCGGTGTCACAGCAATACAATCAAAAGTAGTGGAAGGGTATTTCATGCAGTGAAAAAATGGCATGAGTTGCGTGTAAGAGGTTTAGTGTATTAGATTAGGTTGAACTATGTACATTGTGAGCTATGGTACAGCATGAGCTATAATACATTGTTCTATACAATTGGGGTTTAAGATATATCATGTGCCGTTGTACAGTTTATGGTCAGGGTTTGTAGAGGTAAGTTGGTGGTTCCCGTTGGTACGATTAAGTGACATGTCCATAGTGTTCAATGAACAGCGTTGTCTTCAGCTGTTTGCGGAAGTCTTTGAGATCCATTGTCGATCGCAGTTCGTCTGGGAGGGAGTTCCATATTGTTGGGGCAGCCAGGGAGAGGTTTCTCTCTGTGGTGTCCTTGCATGTTTTTCTGTAGTCATTCGGGGTATTGACTCTGTTGGAGATTCCTTTTCTTCTTGGGCGAGTGCTGGTGTCTGGTTGGATGAGGGTGTGCAGGCTGTTGGCTGATGTGTGGTATTTGATCTTGAATATGTTTATGATTGTTTTGTATTTGATGCGTGAACTGTGGGAGCCAGTGTAGGTCTTTCAGTACTGGAGTAATGTGTTCATGTCTTGTTGAACCAGATATTATGCGGGCTGCAGTGTTTTGTGCTAGTTGTAGTGGTCTGAGTGTTTGTTTTGCTAGCCCAAGGTAAATGGGGTTGCAGAAGTCCAGTAGGGGAGTAATTAGAGCTTGGCATACGGTACGGAAGTGTTCAGTGGTGAGGAGGGGTTTAAGTCTTCTGATGATTCTCATCCTGTGGTAGGCATTTTTGATTGTTTTGCTTACGTGTGTCTTGAGATTCAGTTCGTTGTCCAGGGTCACTCCGAGGTATTTGACTTCCGATTTCATTGGTATGGTTGTGTTTTGTACTCTGATGTCCGGTGGGTGGATGAAGTCTGGGTTGCGAGTGATTATTAGTGCCTCCGTCTTGCTGTAGTTGATTGCGAGGTTGTTGTCTTTACACCATCTTGTCATTTGTGTTAGGCAGTCTGTTATTTTAGAGTAGTCTGGGTTGTCAATTGAGATAGGCGTGTATATCATAATGTCGTCTGCATAGATTGTGTATTGGATGCTGTTTGCTTTCAGGATGTCGCATATTGGCTGGATGTATATGTTGAACAGAAGCGCCGAGAGGGCGGACCCTTGAGGCACTCCTTGGAGGACTTTTATGGGTTGAGAGGTGTTGTGGCCTACCTTGACCTCTATCTGCCTGTCGGTTAGGTATGAATTGAACCATTTTAATGTGGTACCGTGAAGCCCAATTTTCTTTAGTCTTTCCAGGAGAGTTTGGTGGTCTACTGTGTCGAATGCTGAAGAGATGTCAATGAAGATCATTAGGATACCTTTTTTGGTGTTGTCTATGGTTCGTAGGATGTTGTCGAAGAGGTAGATCAGTAGTGTTTCGACTCCATGGTTGGGGCGAAAGCCGTGTTGGTTGTCATGTGTGTATCTGCCGTGTGTATATGCTATTTCCTAATCCTGCCCAAAACACGCTCCTAGATTACCTTCACCAAGCTAAAATCAACGATAGAAAGTAACTTGATAAAGCTTTTCACATATGGGAAGCATGTTCTACATGTGTAAAAGGACTTTAATACATTTTTGTATGGCTGTACATGCATAAAGAGTAAGCACAGAGAAAGAGTGTGCCTACTTTAACATAGCCCATGTGAAAGCATTCCTGGGGGTATAACTGGGCAATGCTGGGATGGAGCAGTTGGAGAGCTTATAAAGGCATAGAAGCTTTATGTTACCTTTAGAAAATAGGCCTTTTTTGACATTCCACATGTGCGCCTGTTATAAAATCATGCCTGCACTGTGGAACCTGGGGTTAAGGATGGACTGTTTTCAGATAGCTCTGTTACCTGGGTAAATAGCTTTGTAAAATTGTTTTCCTAGTAAATTATTATTTTTGTGTGTACCTCTTTCATTTTATGGTGATATTTCATTGTTTAGACATTGTCACTAGCCCCTTTTTGTTGATGCGAGTACAACTCAGGAATGATCACCATTTTTTAAAATTGCTTTCATCTCAAGTCTTTATTTTTAATATTTTGTCATTCCATTGAAAGCTCACAGCAGATTGCAACAAAATATAAATATAGAATCATTAAACACAGCCACATGCAATAAAAACACAGAAACATGATGGCAGAAAAAGACTATAAGGCTTATCCCATCTGCCCTTCCATATCAACTACAATAGTTCACTTTTTTTCCTTCAGAGATCTTCTGTGCTTGACCCAAGCTTTCTTGAATTCAGATACTATCCTCATCTCTACTACCTCCACTGGGAGACTATTCCATGCATCCACCACTCTTTCCATAAAGAAATATTTCCACGTATTACTCCTGAGTCTATTTCCTTTCACTCTCATCCTATGTCCCTTCATTGCAAAGCTTTCTTTCAATTGAAAGAGGCTCTCCTCCTGTACATTTATGCCATTGAGGTATTTAAATGTCTCTATCATATCTCCCCTCTCCCGCTTTTCCTCCAAAGTACATTTATTGAGATCTTTTAGTCTGTCCCCATATGCTTTATGACGAAACCCGCTGATCATTTTGGTAGCCACCTTCTGCACCAATTCCATCCTATTTCTTTCCTTTGGAAGGTATGGCCTCCAGAATTGCACACAATACTCCAAATGAGGTCTCACCAGAGACTTATACAGAGACACTATCACCCCTTCTTCCTGTTGGCCATTCCTCTCCCTATGAACCCAAGCATCCTTCTGGCTTTCATCATCACCTTTTCTACCTGTTTAGCTACTTTAAGATCATCAGACACAATCACGCCCAGGTCCTGCTCATCCTTCATGGACAGAATTATTTCACCCCCTATATTGTATCACACCCCGCAATTCTTAGGGGTCTGTTTACTAAATCGCGTTAATGCAGTTCGCGGTAGGAGCCGCGGTAGTGAAAGAAACCCCAAATAAGGACATGGGCGGTACATCGTTACCACTACCGCGCGTTAGCAAAATTAACGAGCGTTACCGGGTGCCGTGCCACGTTACTGCGCGTTAATCATAAGAAGACGTACAGACACAAAGCACTGAAACAGAGCTGTAGCACAATGGTTACGGTACTGACCGCTGTTACAGGCAGCATGGGTTCGAGCCCCCAGTGTGCCTAACACAGAAGGCTGTCTCAGGCATCACCCTGTACATTACAGAAGGAAAGAGGAGGCATGCTTTTCGTTACGCTGAGTATTGGTGTCAGAAAAACACCCTCGGAATGTGCCTAGCCACGTACGTTGGTACGTGCGTAGCTACGCGCGTACATTCGTGCGTAGGTACGTGTTTGTTTACGTGCGTGGGTACGTGTGTTTTTACCAGTGTGGGCATCCTATATTACAGACTTTGTAGGGTGTCCTGCACCTATGCATTATGCTAACAGATGTACGTGTGATGGCCTATGGTTTATCAGAGCCTGTGAGCAGGTGCTGGTGTTTCACAGGGTTGGATTGGGGCCAGTCACACCCATGATGCACTGCACATGCAAAGCAGCTGTCCACAGATACACACCATGGGGAATGCACCCCCACAGCACCTCGGCCTGGTAGGGGTACCGACTGTGTGTTGTACTGGCACAGAGCAGCTACACACCGTCACATTGTGCGGGTACTGTGCTCACCCTGAGGGTGCAGTGAGGCGCCCAGCACTAGGTCCACAACACCGGCCATGGCGCAGGTCCAAAGCAGTGTTACTGTGTGAGATAGGTAGTTTCTGCAGGAACACTTGGACATCTCTGTCTGTTTCAGTCAGGTACAGCCCCCATGCACCACCACCACCCCTCCCCCAGGGCTGAGGGAGGCAAACAGGGTCTATCAAAAGATCCACAGTCTACCGTGCTGCAACGGTGGCAGTAGAGGGGAACATGAACCTAGTCCTGCTGGGGAACAGACACCCCACAGGGCAGTCAATGCAGCTCTGTACACAGCCATACCACAATAGCAGACAGACATTAGGCCTGGATATGGTATGCTGCACCCCACCACTATCTGATATTCCCCTGGTGCAAGCCATCAGCCACTGCACCCTGCAAGCCACTCCATCACAACACCTACCAGCTGCAAACAGTCTGCTAGTGCCCAGTGGAGATGCCTGCACCCAGAACTGGGATGTCAGCATACACAGCAAGCAGATACATCAGTGACTGGGCCCCAGAAGGAAACCCATATGTATCACATGAGAGAAATACTAGATAGCACTATGGGAGTGCCTAGCCATGCTGTGGTCACTGCACAGTCAGGGTGAGAGTGATCTCTCAGCAGGATATACTGAGGTCACCCTGTCTGTGTAGTTGGTGGCCGGGCACTACAATGTGCCTGTCACTGCCCTATGCCCTGTGCAGATGCACCCTGGCCAGGCCACCCTGTCCGGCCTATACCCATGGTACCTTGCTCCTCATTATGCACATTGGCAGCCCAATACTGGCAACAGTGCTGGCAGTGTGGGCTGTTGAAGGTGTTTGCAGCCACCACACACTGGATAGACAGACAGCCACCCCCACACCTATGCCAGCATTGTGCTACTATAGAGGTGGTCAGCAGCCATACCCACCACACCAGTCCTGGGCATAATACAGGCATGGATATGGTACACAAGACTGTTGGGGGGTCACTCCCCAGGGTGGTGAACACTGTCAGAGACCAGACCTGCAGCACACACCGCAGACATCAGAATGATTGTTATGGTGGAGCTCAATGAGCAAAATGTGCTTAACGTAGGAATTGATATCTGCCAGTTATCATAGGAAAGGTTTGATAGCTGTGTACCATATACCCAGGTGTAGGGTGCATTGCTAAGGTATGCAACTGCTAGTATTGGGAGATACAGGCAGGGCCCAATGTCTTGCCTCTCCAGGAGGCATTGGCCAATGGGGCCTGTGGGTGGGTGTGTGGCCCTGTTGGCTGCTGCTTTACGGCAGAGTTCCCCAACTCCAGTCCTGGTGTTCCACACTGTTCGGGTTTTCATGCTGTCTCTCATAAATATGCATGAGCTACATCTGCATACCATGGGGGTGGTGCATAGCTATGCAGCACAGGCATCTTTATTAGAGGCAGCATGACACCGGAATGTTGTGGGGCCCTCCAGGACTGCATTTGCGGGACTCTGCTATAGGTAATGTGCCTGTTTCTGGTGTCTGTGTTTGGTGTGGTAAAATATAGGCCATGCGTATGTTCTCTGCACTACAGGAGTGTCTTTACTATCACTGTTTAGTGGTGGGTAAAACTATGGGGACTGGGTTTGGCAGGAGCCCCAACTGGGATTTGAACCTGTGACCCTCTGGTCTTACAGGCACTGGCTGTGTCTGTTGCACCACACTGTGGCCACAGAGACAGTGCAGTCCCTGGAGTTAGTTAAACGGCCTGACGAGTCAGAAACCCTGCTCTGCAACAGGTTTACTGTGGCCTCATTTACCTTGTATGCAGACAAAGGTGCATAAACCGCAGAAATGACCTCACAATAGGGGCACACACCCATAACCAAGCTGGGCAACAATGATATCATTGGGAAACATTACACCACACACCCAGGACAGCTCCTTTACAATGTAATGCTCTTTGCAAGGGTCTGCGGAGCGTAGACCCTTCCACACATCATTTCCTTTTTTTGGTGCTTTCCAGGGAGTGTTGTTCCTTGTTGCCCATTGCTATCACTGTTGCCCAGCTGAATTCTGCTTTTTAAAATGTTTCTTGTGGTCATTTTTAACGTTTTATGTGATATTTGTTCTGTGCACATGTATCACACTGCTCACGTTTTGTGGGTTTCCCCGGTTTTCTGTACATTGCTGACGTAAATGGTTTCTCTTCCCTTTAATGCCTTTAACGACAGGTTTTCATTTGCGTTGGAAGTGAGCTCTGACACTCCGCGCGTTAGTATGAGGGAGCCTCTCTCCGCCCACTCTCCGCCCATTGACCCTTCTCTCCGCCCACTCTCCACCTTCTGCGCTGTTTTAACGCGCCGCGGAGCTTTACGATCGTTAACTACGGTTAACGCGCGTAGTATGACGTTAACGGTCGTTAGCGCATCGGTACGCGCGTTATACGGCACTTACGGTCGTTAACGTCATACTACGCGCGTTATTCACGTTTAGTAAACATAGCCCTTAGTATTAAATCTCAGCAGACACATTTTTGACCATTCTTCAAGCTTCACTAGATCCCTCTTCATGTTATCTACTTCTTTCTGGGTGTCCACTCTATTGCAGATTTTGGTATCATCTACAAAGAGGAAGGAGGAGAAGAGAATCTTCCGCAGGAATATCAGGGGATCAAAGCGGAAGCTAAAGACCACGGCCAACACAATGATGATGGTATAAAAAAGCCTTTATTAACAGACCCAACTCAAACGGTTTCGGCCGGAGGCCTTCCTCAGGGGTCTAAAAACAGACAAACGTAGACATCAATATTAAATAATAATAATAATAATAATATCATTATAATAATATTGTAAATTAAAAACAAAATAGAGAAATGGACAGAATTATTTCACCCCCTATATTGTATCACACCCCGCAATTCTTAGTATTAAATCTCAGCAGACACATTTTTGACCATTCTTCAAGCTTCACTAGATCCCTCTTCATGTTATCTACTTCTTTCTGGGTGTCCACTCTATTGCAGATTTTGGTATCATCTACAAAGAGGCAAACCTTACGTCACAGCCCTTCCACAAATCACTAACAAAAATGTTAAAAAGAATTGGACCAAGGAGAGATCCCTATGGCACACCACTGGTAACATCCTTCTCCTCAGAGGTGGGCTCCATTTACCTGTACCTTTTTTAGCCTCCCATTCAACCAATTTCTAACCCAGTCAGTCACTTTAGGGTCCATTCTTAGGGTGCTCAATTTATTTATAAGTCACTTGTGTGAAATGATGTGAAAGGCTTTACTGAAATCTAAGTATGCCACATCTAGGGCTCTCCCTCATCAAAATCCCTGGTCACTCAGTCAAAAAACTTAATTAGATTTGTCTGATAGGACCTGTCTCTAATAAAACCATGCTGCCTCACATCCTGCAATTCATTGGACTCCAGAAACCTCTCAATCCTATGTTTTAGTAGCACTTCCATTCATTTCCACCGAGGTCAGACAAACCAGCCTATAGTTTCCAACCTCATCCTTCTGCTTTTGTGTAAAGGAACCATATGTGCCCTTCTCCAGTTCTCTGGGACCACTTCCTTCTTTAAAGAAGCATTGAAAGGTAAGACTGCTAGAACTTCCCTAAGTTCCTTCAATATTCTTGGATGTATCTTATGGACCCCATTGCTTAGTTCAAGATGTCCTTCACTTCTGATCCTATTAGTGGGTGTTTTCTGAGGACTTGCTCCTGGCCCTTCATCTGTGAATATGAAGCAAAAATATTTCTTAAGCTGTTCCGCTTTATCCTCATCAGCATCTACACATTCCTCCCCTTCACCCTTGAGTCTGACAATACCACTTCCTCCTCTCACTAACATATCTGAAAAATGTCTTGTCCTCCCATTTTACTACATTGGCTTTTTTCCTTCCATTTGTATGTGCTTTCCTGACTACTTTCCTAGCTTCTCTTAGCTTTTCAAAATATCGATGCTTGTCTTCCTCTTTCTTTAATCTCTTGTATTTTATAAGGCTACCTTCTTTTTTCAGCAATTTAAATATATATAAACAACCATATTCATTTGCAAATAGCAGCAATGTATAAATGGCCATTTCGGAAAGGGTGAAATTTACATGTGAATGACCATACCATGTCCAAAGTAGACAAGGCTGTGTCCGAAGTGTGCCCCGGTCAGGAGAAAAATCTACACATGCATCCCTCATTTCATTTAGGATATGCATGTGTGAGCCCAAAATCGTCCACATTCAAGTTTATACCTGCTCCCTGGCAGTCCCTTACAGAAGAGACTAAAAGATGGCTGAAAACATATCCCTCTCCATACCTCTGTTATTACTTAAGAGCATCGGTATGCCGGTGTTTGCAAAATGGTTCAAATGTGCATGTAATCGCCAACATTTACACATGCTGTTTGTAAAACCCTGGCACTTACACATGTAGATTGCCAGGTTTCCCCTGCCAATTTTTCCCACTTTAATCTTTCTGAAATCCCTCCTCCTACAGCCCGTGGATGTGTATTTTAGAAATGTCTCTACATATGGTAGAGCCTTCTAAAATACTGGCACAATTGTAAATGTGGTGACCTAGATGTCTCAATTCTGATCTCCACGTCTTATCTAAAATGTGCCTTCACACAAGCATGAATATTAAATATAGTCATAAACATAAAGGATGAAAGTCTTTTCAGGGTCTACCAGTGTATAAAACTATCCAACTGTAGCATCTCAGGCAATAAATGGAACAGAGACCAAGCACAATAAATCTAATAGTTTACAACTGTATCTTTGATACAGATGTTTTTAATAGTATGCTACATTCATAAAATAAAAATAGAGAGGCCACGCTCACCTAGACGCCTCCAGTTAAAATCATACATAGCAATGCTGACAGGCTGTAGCATGATTTAAATGTCTTAATTGAATTTGGCATTTTATCCTTTGACCAACAGAAAGGGCAAATATCCTCAGGCATGCATCAGCTTATCATTGCTATAACATTAAGAGCATAGAAATACCAATGCATCTCCTGGTCCCGGAAATCTAATCTGTGTAAGCAGAGCTCACACGAGCGCAGAATATTGAGTTTAAACTAACTTCACACAAAACCATTCACAATACTATTTTTGCTGTGTTGGACTCTGCTTTTCCTGTCTTCTGTAGTCCCCAAATGCAATCCATTTCCCTAATTAACAAGGGCAAATGTTTTCTCTTTCCAGATGCGATACAGGCTATAGCGGGCCAAACTGTGAAAAAAAAGACTTCAATGTTTTATACGTGGTGCCTGGTCCTGTGAGATTTCAGTACGTCTTAATAGCAGCTGTGATTGGAACCATTCAGATTGCTATTATCTGCATTGTGGTCCTGTGTATTACAAGGTCAGTAGCTGCATTCCTATGCTGAAAATGTCATGCTTACGAACTATAAATTTCACTGGCATAGCTACAAAGTCTTGGACCATCGTCAAACAGTCAGCAAAACACCTGAAAAGAGGGGAGTCACAGTATGCATCAGAAAAAGTAAATAAGAAATCTGTTTGCTCTAAATATAGAGCAGATGTCTGCTTTGGCACTGGAGGTAGCTCTACAGCTGCTTCTGCATGACACCATCACTCTATTAGGATGGTCGACTGATGCATCAGTGGAGGATCTAGCCTCAAGCCAACCATATTTAGAGCAAGTAGGTTTTCTTTTTTTACCAATTTCTGATAAATATAATTGTTGATGCCCTTTTCTATGGGTGTTTTATATTTTTATAGTCCATTAACCACATACCTACTTTCCCTGGGAATTTATCACTGAAGGGTGTCAGAGAATATAAAAAGAATGGAATACAGTTTAACGTTCATAGAAGTGAAACAGAAACATTGAGCACAAGGCAATAGCTTTTAGGCTATGCGCAATACGAAAGTAGACAATGGAAAATATTGGCACAGGTTACAAGAAGGAAGGATAGTAGCTGATCGCAAATATTTTATTTATTTTATTTTATTTATTTAAACTGTTTTTATATACCACCCCTTCCATCGATCGGTGGCAGTTGGCAGTGAAACATAAACTGAGTTACAGAGAACATATCAAACTATAATACGATGAGCTATTTACATGCTAGTTAATCACATATACCAAGGTACAGTGGAAGCTGGTCTCATAACTATTTACAAGGTGTAAGAAAAATAATAATGTGTTACATTGGAATACCTTGAATGAGGGGTGAGTGGGGGGACTAGAGGGACTTAGGGCTAGGTGGGGGGAGAGCAGTTGGTGGTAGGGGTGCTTGGGGTGGAAGCATTATAATATCATTGGTCAACAAATTTTTACAAAAGTCATGTTACTGAAATAAAAATAGTCATTTCTTATCAATTTTTATATGCTAAACACGAATATGACAGTGAAATTGCAAAGATGGCTCTAGTTTTTTTTTGTAATCTACAAGAATTAATGTTTACATCACGAAATGCATGTCAATAGTAAATATAATAGGCCTTTGGTTAATACCTGTAAAAAAACAAGTCATAGACTACTTCTTAGATTTTTTTGCCTGTCTCTTGTACAGCTGTTCAGGAGCTTCTCTGGGGAGTGTCCAGCAGTAGTCAGCCAGCATTGTAGTGGACCATTTTCCCTGGTATCTTTGCTTCATCGTTGCGATATCCTGGTGAAAACGTTTGCCCTGTTCATCACTAACCATACCACAGTTGTCAGGAAAGAAATCGAGATGGGGAATCAAGGAAATGGATCTTTAGAGACATATTGCAGCCAGGTTTCTGATACTGCATCAGCATGTCTTCTACTAGTTCCTTGTAGTTTTCTGCCCTAACATTCCTGAGAAAGTTTGTTGACACTAGGCGAAAAGCATTCCATGCTTGTTTCGCATCACCCTGCAGCAAGTTGTTGAACCGGTCATCTTTGAAGAGCTCTCGAATCTGAGGACCCACAAAAACTCCCTCTTTAATCTTTGCTTCGCTGAGTCGAGGGAATTTTTCATGCAGGTATCGGAAAGCTGGCGAAGTGCGGTCCATGGCTTTCACAAAGTTTTTCATCAAACCTAGTTTGATGTGAAGGGGTGGTAGCAGGATTTTGTGAGCCTCAACTAGAGCTGGGTGCTAGATATTCTTCTCTCCAACACATGTATTTTATATATTCCTGCTGCAGTCCCATTAAAAGGGCAACGGCCTTCAAGTCATCACAAAGGTGCCAGCTGTACTTGTTATAGTTAATGGAAGTCATAGAAACAGAGAAATATGATGACAGAAAAAGACCACATGGCCTATCTAGTCTGTCCTTCCATATCAACAACTACAACAGTCCCCTTTTTACCTTTAGAGATCCTCTGTGTTTGTCCCATGCTTTTTTGAATTCAGTTACTGTCCTCATCTCTACCACCTCCACTGGGAGACTATTCCACGGATCCACTACTCTTTCTGTAAAGAAATATTTCTGCATATCACTCCTGAATCTATCTCCCTTCACCCTCATCCCATGTCCCCTCGTAGCAGAACTTGCTTTCAATTGAAAGAGGCTCTCTCCCTGAACATTTATGCCATGGAGGTATTTAAACATCTCAATCATATCACCTCTATCCCGCCTTTCCTCTAAGGTGTACATATTAAGATCCTTCAGTCTGTCCTCATATGCTTTATAATGAAGACCACTAATCATTTTAGTAGCCACCCTCTGCACCAACTCTATCCTGTTCACATCCTTTTGAAGATGCGGTCTCCAGAATTGCACACTATATTCCAAATGAGGTCGCACCAAAGACTTATAGAGAGGCATTATCACCTCCTTTTTTCTGCTAGCCATTCCTCTCCGTATGCACCCAAGCATCCTTTTAGCTTTTGCCGTCGCATTTTCTACCTGTTTAGCTACTTTAAGATCATCAGACACAACCACGCCTAGGTCCCGCTCTTCTTTAGTGGACAAAAGTACTTCACCCCCTATACTACATTGCTCCCTTGGATTGCTGCAGCCAAAATGCATGACCTTACATTTTTAAACATTAAATTCCAGCTGCCAAATTCTAGACCATTCTTCAAGCTTAGCTAGATCCCTCCTCATGTTATCTACACCTTCCTGCTTTAAGTTATCGTATGTCTCTTTCATGTGGACGTCATGCGCTACTGGAATAGATGGAAGATGGTTTCCATTGTTCAAAAGCACAGCCTTCAGATTCAGTTTTGAAGAGTCTATAAATAGTCTCCAGTCTTGTGGGTCATGAGTGATTTTTATGGCATTCATGAGGCTTTCAATATCAGAACAGAATACCAGATTACTTTCCTTTCTGACTGCGTATAGTACACTGCTGATGTCAGATGGCTTCAGCAGCCGTCTGGCAGTAGTATTGCATTGCATCAGAAAATGATGCAATCAACTCTGGATGATGTGTGCATGCTGGTATTATGCAATGTGATGCAATATTACATCATTCAAGGTTTATTTGGGATGTTGTTTATGTCCTACTGGATAAATTTACACGATGAAACGTCAAAAATGAACTACATGCAATATCTTCAAAACGAGAGCCAATTGGGGAGGCGGAGCCAGTGGAGAACAAGATGGACGCATAGAGCGGTGTCTCCTGCAAGCCCTGAGCAGATTCTTGGAAAATTTGCCTTAATCGGAGGTGGTTGCAGCGCTTTTTGGTAGCAAGAATTGTAGTAAGGAGAAGTGATGACTTCGGTCAAACAAACAAAGTTGGAGTTCCCATCGGGGGGTAATACAGGGTCTAAACGTGCGAAACAGGATCCCCCTTCACCTCTTAAGATGGCGCCTGACCGAGGCCCCGCTGAGGGAATGAAAGAAATATTAGGAGAAATTTGGTCACTGCGATCATTAATATCGGCGAATGGAGAGACTTTGGCCCTGATGCAAGGCGATATGCAGGAGCTCAAGGAGCAAATGCGGGGCATTACAGCTCGATTGCAAAGGGTTGACGCCACAGTCACTGCACACGAGGAACGCCTACAGAATCACTCTAAGGCCCTTAAAAAGGTAGACACACTAGAAGCGAACCTGGAGGATCTCAGTAACAGGTCGCACAGAAACAATATAAGAATTGTCGGTATTCCAGAAGGAGCGGAGTGTACTGACTCAATCGGTTTTATTGAAGCGCTCCTGCCCAAGCTGCTTAGAATTAGCTTTACCAAGCCTTTTGAGGTGGAATGGGCCCATAGAATACCGGCCCACAGGGGAGGGCACAGCCCGAGGCCAAGACCCTTTATTCTGTGCGTTTTTCGGCACCAACAGGCCATGCAAATAATGGCCGCGGCGAGGGCGTCGACTTCAGTCATGTATGAAGGGCACAAGCTCTCATTTTTCCCAGATCTCAGCAAGGCCACGATGGATAAGAGGAAGAAGTTCCTAGAGTTGAGGCCCCGTGTTCAACATCTACAGGCAAAGTATGGCTTATTTTATCCTGCAAGATTTAAGGTGACTTTGGACAACCGCACTAAAACATTCGAGGATCCCAACGGCCTGGTGCGATTCCTAGAGGACCAAGAGGCGTTAAGAATGCAGGTGGAAAGGGACCCCTAACGTATGGACTTTATGGACTTTATATTTCTCTTAATAGTTTCTGAGAATGTCTGTAGATGCACTAGGCTATGTATGTCGTATGGGTAATGCATGGAGAATGTTCTGAGCTGGAAAGTAGAGACTGTTAAGCGCAGAGTTGCAGTATGCCTGCTTAAATAAGGTCTGCATGATAGCGCTACACATGTTTGTATCTATAATATTTACTAATCATAGGCAATATTAAGTTTTGTGATAATGGGATTCTCAGGGCTTGGGGTTTGCAGTTGCTCTGTGTAGCCATTTTCCCTTCTGCTGTCTCACCCAATGGTGTGGCTCCGATTGTGGAGGGGTAGGTTGTGGTGCCACAGACTGCCTTGGGATGATCAGGAAGCTTGGGAGGTGGTTCAGTGTTGCATGCTAGACTTGGTTATGGAGAGCTTGGCCCTTAATTTCAAATGTCTCCCTGACAAGGCGCCCCCTTAGAATCTTGTCGCTGAATGTGAAGGGCATTATACATCCTGTGAAAAGGAAAAAGATCTTGGCGTATGCCCAAAAGCAAAATGCAGACTTAATTTTGCTGCAAGAAACGCATTTGTCCTCTAAAGAGTCCCTGAAACTAGTATCGAAGCATTTCAAAGTGATTGCCCACTCACCTGCTATGGGAAAAAAAATGGGGTAGCCATTCTGTTACATAACAAGGTGCAGCTGCAAGTTTTGTCCACTCGGGTGGATTGTGAGGGGCGGTGGACTAAAGTACACTTGGCTGCTGGCAACCAACAGGTGGTTGTAATCAACGCTTACGCCCCTAATTGTCAACCTGCATTTTTTCATACTCTTGCAGAAGTAGCAAAAGAGAGTGCCCCTATCCCAGTGATTATCGGGGGAGATTTCAACAGAATCCTAGATCCACTGCTCGACTGCAGCCCAATTAGGCCTCGTGGTGGCAGCGCCTCACAGGTATTAATCTCACTAATACAAGAAATAGGTCTTGTGGATATATGGAGAGTATTGCATCCTGTGGAGAAGGATTATACCTTTTTTTCAGTGCCTCACGGCTCCTACTCCCGGATATTTATTTATTTATTTACTTCTCTTATATACCGTGCTATTAAAATCAGTGCGGTTTACAATTGAACAAAAAACATACTGCAATGTCACACGACAATTGAGTTTTTACATTGAACATGGACGAGATAACCTGGAGGTAACAGGGGTAACTAATTACAGAGTAATTATTCATGGAGTATGGTGAGAAATTATACATATAGTATGGTGAGAAATTATACATATAGTATAGCTTGGTTTCAACATATTTATAAGAGGTTTAATCAATAAGATGTGTGATCAGTACCAATAATAAATAAGAGAGGGGATATGGTGGTAGAGCTAGTCATTTTCTTTATGGTGTTGGATTTTGGGTGGGGTGGAGTAGGGTGTAGGATGTGAGGATGGGTGGTTGTTTCTTGGATTGGATTCTGGGTAATGGATGAGGAAAAGGTGTTGTTTGAGGGCTTTTCTAAATGACAATAGGTCTGGGGTGGAACCGAGCTCAGTGGGGAGGGCATTCCAGGTCATGGGTGCAAATAGGGAGAAGGCTCTATTGGCAGTAGCCTTTTTGCACTTAGTTAGAATGTTGGGGATCTCTAGAGTGTTTGCTTGATTAGATCTCCTGATCCTGTTGAACGGCCGTCTTTGAATGAGTTTGCTGATGGGTGAGGTGATCTGGTTCCTTAGGGCTTTGAATGTTAGTACTAGGGACTTATACTGGATTCTAGCCTGATTTTTTAAAAATCTCCAGACCCTTAGTGCAAGCGGTGGATGATGCGCGTATTCTCAGCACTCATATTTCAGATCATGCGGCCGTTGTTCTTGATCTAACCCTAGAGGGAAGTATATCCAGCCAGCAAGTGTGGTCGTTCAACTCGAGCACTGCTGCCGATCATTAGGGAGAGGAACCCTCCTTCATGGCTGCTCCCAATTTGGTTTAATCCGGCTTTTAAAATTGCCAAAGAAACGTGTACCCAGCCGCGGTGGCAGAAGCTGGGAATTTGGTCAATTGGTCAGCTAATGGATGGACCCCGGTGGAAGACTTTTTGTAGAGTACAGCAAGATTACAACCTCCCATCCGCCTGCTACTTTCAATGGCTGCAGCTGCGTCATTGCCTTGGGGCGGTTTTCCCGTCCTTGGAAGAGCTGTCTGAGTCCTGGGGACTCCTGAAAGTTATTGAAGAAATAAACTCCAGAAGAGGTACAGTTTCTCGTTTTTACGCTTTATTCATGGAGCACTATGCACCTCCGAACAGTGGGTTGCGATGCATCTGGGAAGAAGAGACTGGGACTGTGTTGTCACAGGAGGAATGGAGGAAATTTTGGGTATCCTTGATTCGTGCATCGAGATCTGCAGCTCTCACTCAGTCTATGTTTTTTTTGGCGCATAGAGCCTTTTTTACCCCAAATAGGTTAAGTAAATGCAATAGAAATGAGAATAATCTCTGCTGGTCCTGTAACAGTGATGTGGGCACATTGCGGCATATGCTGAAGGAATGCCCTCACATTCAGAATTTTTGGATCAGAGTCTGGGATAAAATTCAGAAAGTCCTCAATTTTTCAGAGGCCTTATCATGGCAGATAATATCATTCCGAAATGCAGCAAAAATCCCAGGCATAGACAAGCATAATCGTTTTCTTCTAAACTTTATGATCATGGTGGCGATAAAACTTATACTTTCGCGCTGGAAAAACCCATGTAAACCCTCATATGTTGAATGGTGGAACCAGATCTGTCTTTTCGCCAAATATGAACAAGCTTCTGATAGAGCACAACAGGCTAAGGGGATTGGGGCCAAGCTCTCTAATTGGGTCGCACTAGATAATTATGCGACTTAGTTTGCTCCGGTCTACACTTGTGGTACACTCTCAGGCTTCCCCTTGGGATTAGATGTTCGTTTGTTTGGATGACCTAGGGGTCTGCGGCACACTGGGGGGAAGTGGTGGGGTATTTCCCCCTTTTTTGATGTTCTCCTGCTTCCTCGAGGGTGTTACCTCGGGAGGTCTGTGTTTGGGGTGGGAAGGGGGGTTTTCTGAGTTTTTGGGGTTTTTGAGTTTTTTTGCTTTTCATTTTCTTCATTATTTTCATTTCCTTTCATTATTTCTTCTTTTTTTTTTTTCCTTTCTTTTCTTGTTGTTCTGTAATGTAGCTTGTTTCATATATGATACATAATGATAGGTTCAGATCATGTTCTGGGAGCTAGTGGGCCGGTCGGCTCTATTTATGTATCTTTTAAGTATCATTGGAAATATGTTTGTTTCTGTTGTAATATTTTGGTGGAAAATTCGTAATAAACATATATATACAAAAAAACCCGAGAGCCAATTAAATTTTTTTAATGTTATATTTGTGTTCAGCTCACCAAGATACTACAGATTAGGGCCTTTTAAAGTCAGTAACGATTTCAATGTTGGCTAGTGTATTCAGAGAAAAGAAGTGTTTTTAATTCTTTGCGGAAGGTTAGGAGGTGCATAATAGATTGGATAGACTCGTGGAGGAAATTCCAAAGGGTGGGAGCTGCATATCTGAAGGCTCTATTGCTGGTAATTTGTTTGGTTTTTTGTATAGTGGTGGGTATGGATAGGAGGTTCCTGGTACTTTTTCTCTTGATTCAGGCGTCTGTTTGTGCATGCATCAAGGTGGATAGGTAGGAGGATATGAAGAGAGAGCTCCTTGGCATACAGCCCCGCTATCTCCTTCCTGAATCAGGGCCATAATGATACATTTATCTTTGTGAAATTCTTCCAATCGGTACCTGATCTGATTAGCCACAACTCCATTTCTTTGGTTGGGAGGGTCCCAGCTCAAAGGGATTTAAAATAAAATGGTATAGTTGCCAACATTCTTCCTGTTTCAGCTTACTAGAGTAGAGGAGTAGCCTAGTGGTTAAAAGCAGCAGCTTGGTAACTAAAGAGACCAGTGTTTGAATTCCACTGATGTTCCTTATGCAAATCAGGTAACTCTATATTGTCTGAGGTATATTCTTAGAGTGCAAGCTCTCCAAGGACAGGGAAATACCCACCATACCTGATTGTAACTCACCTTGAACTAGTATTAGAAATGTCTACTGTAGTTGATTATAACTTGCTATGCGGTACCACTGAAAAGACATGAACTAAAAAAAAAATTAAAATAGATTTGGGGAGAAATTACAAAGTCAGTTCCCAAAAGATGCTGTGCATTCCCATAAGAACATAAGAACATAAGATATGCCATACAGGGTCAGACCAAGGTCCATCAAGCCCAGTATTCTGTTTCCAACAGTGGCCAATCTAGGTCATACGTACCTAGCAGTTTCCCCAAGGGACACAGGTTCCACAATGCTTGTATTGGTTCAAGCATTGATATCCTGGGTCCCTTCTTAATAATGGTTTATGGACCTTTCCTCCAGGAACTTGTCCAAACCTTTTTTAAACCCAGCTACACTAACAGCCTTTACTACATCCTCCGGTAACAAATTCCAGAGTTTGATTACACGTTGAGTGAAAAAATATTTTCTTTTATTAGTCTTAAATAGTTTACCCTGTAGCTTCATTGCATGTCCCCTAGTCTTTCTATATTCTGATAAGGTAAACAATCGATCTACGTTTACCCGTTCCACTCCGTTCATTAATTTATAGACTTCTATCATATCTCCCCTCAGCCGTCTCTTTTCCAGGTTAAAGAGCCCCAACCTTTTTAGCCTTTCTTCATAGGAGAAGCCTTCCATCCCCTTTACCATTTTGGTGGCTCTTCTCTGAACCTTTTCTAAAATCGCTATATCCTTTTTAAGATACGGCGACCAGAATTGCACACAATATTCAAGGTGCGGTCTCACCATGGAACGATATAGAGGCATTATAATATCTTTTGTTTTATTTTCCATTCCTTTCCTTATCATACCTAGCATTCTATTTGCTCTCTTGGCCGCCGCTGCACACTGGGCCGAGGGTTTTAACATGGTATCCACAAGGACGCCTACATCTTTTTCTTGGGTGGTGGTTCCTAATGTGGAACCTTGCATCGTGTAACCATAGTTTGGGTTGTTCTTCCCTAGGTGCATAACCTTGCACTTCTCCACTTATTAAAAAAGGGCTGCTACACAGTACCTTGTCCTGTGCTGCTGAGGAAAATTATATTCTGATTTGATTTAAATTATAGCTCTTTGCTGCTACTAGGCTCTAACCTATTATGAAATTTAAACTACAAGCTCTCTGCTGGATTCTAAATTTAACCAGAAAGCTCTCTTCTGTGTTTTAATTTGAAACTAAAAGTACTTTGCTGATGCTAGGCCCTGAGTGACTATGAAATTTAAACTACAGCTGTCTACTGGGTATGAAAGGTAACCAGAAAGTTCTCTTCTGTGTTTTTAAATTGAATCTTAAACTGTTGCTACTAGGCCCTGACTGATTTAACAAAAAAAAAATAGTGGGTTCACAGATTAATTAGCTTTAAAAGAAAAAAAATTCCTTTCAGAAAAATTCCCAGAAGTATATACTCACAATTTCAGATTTCTCTCCAGAAGTAACAGCCCCCCTTTCCAGTCCCTTTTTTATTTGGTGTAATGTGGTGTGCTTTTTTAACTTCCTTCCTCAATTACAATACAATACCACCACAGGGAACAGGATGAGCTTATAAGTCATTTTCAAGAAGATAGAAAAGAGTCAAGCTTATTAAGAGCATTGAAACCTATCTTAGATTCAAGAGTGCTCAAATCTCTGATTCAGGCCTTAGTAATTAATCCTATTGATTACTGCAATTCTCTACTTGCATGCTACAAATGGAACTGGTCCTTCAACTGGCAATGGGATCTCTGTCTGGACAAAGGCAAAAGTTGTAATGGGGGCAATAGCTTTAGCAATACGATTTTTCCCAGCCATTGTTTAGTTGGTGGAGCTTTGGAATCTGTTGGAGTAAAAGAGAGAGACCTACCAAAGTCCCTACCTGTTCCTCAGCTCTTTGGAGAAAGGAGTGGTGCCAGAGGACTGGATAAAGGCACATATGGTCCCTTTACACAAAAGTGGATGTAAGGATACCTTATTTTGATGGGCCTGATGTCATCTGTCTGTATAACCAATGAGAATGGGGGTTCCCTCTTTCAGTGAGGATAACATCACTCTATTGGTTTAAAGTGTTTGTTGGCCCTTTGATTGGTTGGCCCAGCCCTTCAGTAATGACGTCAGAGGCCATTTTTAAGTGTTGCATTGGCAGCTCTGTTCTTTAGCTAAATTGATGTTGAAGAGGACGCACATATGCTGTTTGCTATGGATGGAAAAATTTGCGGAGCAGTGTATACTTCACCTGAAGCAAGGTTTGAATTGTTCAACCCAAAAGGTGACACGTTGTGATGTTTTCAGATAAATAATTTGGTATTTCTCGTTTTCAACATTTTATAAATGTGAGTAAAAGGAGCGATCACAGCGAGGAGGTGGCAATTTCCCCATCCCCTTTTGTGAGTTTTTTTCTCCGACAAAAAAAGATTATTTTGATTGCTGTCTTATTGCCGGGACTTTTTTCATTGGATTTTGTAAATGGCCTTTGGTTTGATAGGGATACTTTTTTGGAGTACTTTAAAGGAAAGGCAGAATAGGGGTGATACAATAGTTATGCACATACCAACTGTGGCCTATCTTCTGGTCAACACATAATGCATGTACATCCTGGCTTGTGTCAAACGGCATGGACACCCAACATTTGGCACAATGATTGGGCTTCGTGGACAGGGAGGGCATTCACATCACTGGAGCCAGACAGTATATAGCACTATGTGGATACATATCCGCACTATAGTCATTGCTCAGTCAGAGTGCATGAACTGCTATGGCCACCCAGGCCATGCACGTGGCAGATAGGCACTACAGTGTCCCATCCATTGAACCTACCTCCGATGCAGACACATCCTGGGCAAACTGCTCTGTTTCAGGCCATACCTACAATCCTCTGCTCCTCATCATGCACATATGCAGACTGACACTGGGAACAACCTAGGCTATGCGAGGCACAGTGCAGTAAAAAGGCTACAGAACAGTGGAGAGACACTCACCTACTGCCATGCTGAACAAAAGTGAGGATGGTTGGCATTCCTACCTGTTACTTCGGTCTCTATATCAAGCCAAGCATTGTGTGCTCATTGTGCAGGCGCTAGTAGTGTGCTCTGACATTCACACCTGTTGTTAATGCCCGCTTAGTGTGCTGGGGCTATCAACCGGCCTTTCCATCCAGCTGTTGATAGTGAAGTCTGTCTGTACCCTTGCTGGCAGATACACTGGGGCTAGACATGCTGGTGCTGTAGACTAAAGTTTACCCACAGAGACATGCAATGCATGATCCATAGCCTGGTCTTGAACTGGTGACGCTCCACTCAGATACATACTGGTTTTGTGTGTTGAGCCACAGTGCTGCCATATGGCTACAGTAATCCCTGAAGATGGCATGTCTCCCATCAGACAGACCTTGGCAAATGTTGCAATGCACACAACACACAGGACCCAGGACATGGCTTTTGTCTACTGCAGGTGGGTGCCACTGCACCCACCGCCAATATCCTCACACCATGCTGACATGCCAGCATGCTGTCAGTGGGAGTGGTGCGTAGTCCTGGCCCGTGCAACATGCGGGTTTGGTGGTCGCCTAGGCCGCCAAGTCTAGATGGGGGGGCAGAGGCACACATGGATGGCCATGCCGACCCCCCAAACATCTGCCACTGTTGGGACCCCATCCCTGCCTGCCACTGATACATCTTGAGGAGAGGAGGTCAGCTGCAGCTCTGGTATTTCCCCGGGCAGCTGCATTTTGCAGCTATCTGTAGAGTTACAGCTGCTGGAGCTACTGGCCTCTTCCACCAGAGAAGGCTTCAGCTGCAGGGAGGGACCATTTGGAATCTCTGCCTAGGATTCCAGGAACCCTTCAGTCGCCCCATGTTGTGCATCACTTTTCTGCAGCAGCAGCATGTCTGTCTGCCACCACTGTCTATGTGTAATCATGATGGACATCACAGATGTGCCAACTGGGCAGCTGCCTAGACTGCCTTGTGCACCAGCAACCCCCACAGCATGACTGAAGTGCCACCTCCTTTGCCCCATTTACTCCATCAACATGGTGCCCTTTCATACTTGGGCACTATGCTGTTGCTGCTACTAGAGCACTACTATCACTATCTTGGGATCCTTTGTTTGTGCATCACATTGCAGGCATTTAAATAGGCTCTCTCCTCTCAAAATGCACCCTTTTCATGAGGTTTTACTTGCAGTTAAAGTTCCCAGCTTTAGAGGGGTTTAACACACATTGCGCAACAGGCATTACGGGAACCCCTGTTGCCAACATCCACTCTCTGCCCTGTTAATGCCCACTCTCTACCTACTGATCCCTTAACCTTGCAGGAGCCTTTAACGCACGTTAATGCAGCTTGTTCACAGTGTTAAGGACACAAGGGTGCTGATAACAGGCATTAATGGTGCACTTGCTCCTTTAACGCTCTTTAGTAAACATTCCCCCAAGATGTGTTCTCCAAAACTGAGGCAATAGGATTCACTGATATTATATAACATACTATCAACACTGGAGGGACTGAGATGATTAAGCAGAAGTATAGACAGGTATTGCCACACATTTATGAGGAATTAGAAAAAAAAAACAACACACAGACAAGACTTGATAGATCAGAAAATAGTGCAGAAGAGCTATGGTCCATCGGCATCTCCAGTAGTCATAAGTCAGAAGAAAGATGAAGGTGTAAGGTTTTGTGTAGATTATCAGAAGCATAGCTCTGCAAAAGCCAAAAATCCATTTCCCTTGCCCTGAATAAATGAGTCTCTTGACGTACGTGGCCAAGCAAAATTCTCAACATTGGACTTGATCTCAGAATATTTTGAGGTGGCAATGATGGCCAAAGATAAGAAGAAAACTGCAGTGACCACTTTTGGCCTTTATGAATGGAACAGAATACCTTTTGGGTTGAGCAGCATCCCTGCCACAATTGCCTGATTCATGGAGCTGGTCATGAAATAATATTTTAATATATTTAGATAATATTTTAATCTTCTCCTCCAGTGTTGATGAGCACATCCGACAGCTAACTAAAGTCTTTCAGAGGTTAAATGACTATAGACTAAACAGTTTAGATGTTAACATCTTAATGTTACCAGCGTTAGTTGCAGTCTTACTGTGACGAATGCCATATAAGGTAGTGGGCGTTCCAGTCTTAAGATAGCATTTCGGGTTATTGCGCGATAAAGTCCATTATCGCACGATAGAGGGAGCCATGGCACGTTAACACACGTTAGCCTTAATTAGGCACGCTGACCAGCAGTCATAGCAGCAGAGGTGTAGCACACTGGTTAATGCATTGACTGCTGATTCAGTGGTCATGAGGTTGATCCCCCAGTGGGCTCAGTCAAAAGACTGTCTGAAGCAATCCCTTTTCCTGCCTGTATCAGTCAGACACATCCCAGCAATTTGCACTGCCAGCCAAAAAAGCCTCACCCCAGTGCCACAACCTAATGCACCTTTTAGGGCGCACCATAAGGCACATCATAAAGCACCACATCATCCAAGGCAAGTCATAATGTGCCCCAGAAGGCAGCAGGAAAGGTTAGCACCCTCCAAGGCAGCATATAAGGCGCCCCATAAGCTGGCCAAACCTAAGGTGCCGTGAAAGATGCCCCAGGGATGCCAAGGTGACACAGGAGATGGTGCCCAGGGGCACAAAGGTGCCCCAAAGTCACAAGCATGAAATGTATGGCTCAAACACAGATGTAACCATAACACTGCACAGAGCACCAAGGAAAGGCAATGAACAAGTGATGGAAGGAAGTAGATGACGGAGATTCATGGACCAGCCAAATCTGCGTGCAGCCCATGTGGCAGCAGGTAAAGTGGACAAACATATCGGGGGCAGCTGTATCGATGTACAGGGTGATGGTAATGTACAGTGCAACGACAGTGTGTGGCAGAGGATGGGGATACGTGTCCACCAGAGGAGGTAGAGGTGGCAGGATGTGCAATGACAGGAGGACAGAGGAGAGCAGTACCATGCAGAGCAGACACAGGAGAGGCAACCATGAAGAGCCGCAATGCAGAAAGTTGTGCCAGTGCAGGACATGGGGTAGCAGCCTGCACATTAGGGCAGGATGCCACACAGCTGGCACACACACATAGATGGACAGAAGGATGGATGGCAACAGTGATGAGGGTATAATGTGGCGGCAGCACAGATCTGCACAGATATGACTGTTACACGAATGAAAAGTAGTTGTGTAGGACAGCCATAAAAATAGAAGGGGAATAGAACCCATGACCTCTGCTATTGAAGTCATTGCATTAACCATTGTGCTACATCACTATGGGGATTATCATACCAATGGCTGGCTACAGAAAGAGTGCATATCACCATAAAACTGTCTGCTGTGGCTACCAGGATAGGATAGAACCAGCAGAACCCATAATGCAATTCACATGCAGAACAGCAGTCTACATCTGCTCACCAGATGGGATATGCACCTCTACAGCACGTCAGCTTCATAGGGGGGAATGACTGTGTATGTTACTGGCACAGAGTACCCACAGGCCATGCCAATGTGCGTGTTCTGTGCTCACCCTGAGGGTAAGGTGGAGTGGCCAGCACCAGGTCCGCAGTACCCGGATTAGTTGAGATGGGCTGTGCTGCAGGTCTTCATCAGTGCCAGTGTGTGACAGGTATTTGTTGCAGACACCTTTAGGAAGTCTCTGTGTCCATTTGTAATTGCCAGTCATGTCTGGCCCTTGTGGACCATGATGCACACAACATACTGCACATCCACTGTGCTTGCTACGGTCACCTGTTTAGGGAGCAAGGGTGTGTTAGGACTCCCATGGCAACAATGTACTTAGCAAGCCACCCTCTCTGGGTCAGGGTGGGGGACATGATCTGCCCCCACCAGACCCACACTCTCACCCCTTTGCGAGGGGGCAGTGGAGGTGCATGAGGACAGGCTGTGGGAGCAGCAACCCCAGTCCTAGTGTCAAACAGACAACTGCTGAAGATCTGCACTTGGGACAGGACCACTGGCAGATACGTAGTGGGCTCACTCAGCTCAGCTGCCCCCCACTACAATCTGACATTCACCAGCAGAGGGCAGTCAGTGTACATCTGCTGTACCCTGCAAGGTGGTGCAACCATACAGATACTAACTGCAGACAGTCTGCTATCTAGCACATAGTGCATGTTCCTGGAAAAACTGTGTGCACCCAAAACTGGGTTATCAGCAGACACACCACAAGGTATGTCAGAGATTGGGCCCCAGAAAAGAGAACCCATAAATATCACTTGAATGAAAAACTATATAGCACTATGGGGGAACCTAGCCATGCCGTGGTCACTGCTCACTCATGGTGAGAGCGACCTCCTAGCATGACATGCTGTGGCCACCCTGTCCATGCAGGTGGTGGTTGGGGACTGCAATGTCCCAGCCATTGCCCTATACCCTGTGCAAATGCATCCTGTCCGGGCCATATCCACAGTACCTTGCTCCTCATTATGCACATTGGCAGGCTAACACTGGAAACAGTGCAAGCAATCTGGGCTCAGTAGGGTGTAGGAAGCCACAACACACTGGATAGACAGACACACACTCCCACACCTATGCCAGCATTGTGCAAATATAGAGGTTTGTGGCAGCCCTGGCTGACACACCAGTCCTGGGCACAGTGCGGGCATTGCTATGGTACTCAATACTGTTAGGGTCACTCCCTGGGTTGGTAAACACTGTCATAAGAACATAAGAACATAAGATATGCCATAATGGGTCAGACCAAGGTCCATCAAGCCCAGTATTCTGTTTCCAACAGTGGCCAATCTAGGTCATACGTACCTAGCAGTTTCCCCAAGGGACACAGGTTCCACAATGCTTGTATTGGTTCAAGCATTGATATCCTGGGTCCCTTCTTAATAATGGTTTATGGACCTTTCCTCCAGGAACTTGTCCTAACCTTTTTTAAACCCAGCTACACTAACAGCCTTTACTACATCCTCCGGTAACAAATTCCAGAGTTTGATTACACGTTGAGTGAAAAAATATTTTCTTTTATTAGTCTTAAATAGTTTACCCTGTAGCTTCATTGCATCTCCCCTAGTCTTTCTATATTCTGATAAGGTAAACAATCGATCAACGTTTACCCGTTCCACTCCGTTCATTAATTTATAGACTTCTATCATATCTCCCCTCAGCCATCTCTTTTCCAGGTTAAAGAGCCCCAACCTTTTTAGCCTTTCTTCATAGGAGTATCCTTCCATCCCCTTTACCATTTTGGTGGCTCTTCTCTGAACCTTTTCTAAAATCGCTATATCCTTTTTAAGATACGGCGACCAGAATTGCACACAATATTCAAGGTGCGGTCTCACCATGGAACGATATAGAGGCATTATAATATCTTTTGTTTTATTTTCCATTCCTTTCCTTATCATACCTAGCATTCTATTTGCTCTCTTGGCCGCCGCTGCACACTGGACAGAGGGTTTTAACATGGTATCCACAATGATGCCTAAATCTTTTTCCTGGTGGTGGTTCCTAATGTGGAACCTTGCATCGTGTAACCATAGTTTGGGTTGTTCTTCCCTAGGTGCATAACCTTGCACTTGTCCACATTAAATTTCATCTGCCGTTTTGATGCCCAGTCTTCCAATTTATCAAGATCCTCTTGCAATTTTCCACAATCCTCTTGGGTTTTAACAACTTTAAATAGTTTTGTGTCATCTGCAAATTTGATAACCTCACTCGTTATTCCACTTTCCAGGTCATTTATGAATATGTCAAAAAGCAGCGGACCCAGCACAGATCCCTGGGGTACACCACTATTCACCTTTCTCCATTGGGAAAATTGGCTAGTTAGCCCTACCCTCTGCTTTCTATCTTTTAACCAGTTCCTGATCCACAGTAGTACACTGCCTCCTATCCCATGACTCTTTAGTTTTGCCAAAAGTCTCTGATGAGGGACCTTGTCAAAGGCTTTCTGAAAGTTCAGATACACAATATCAACCGACTCACCTTTGTCCACCTGATTATTCACTCCTTCAAAGAAACATAACAGATTAGTAAGACAAGATCTTCCTTGTCTAAAGCCATGTTGGCTGTCTCCCATTAGGTCATGACTATTTACATGCTGAGTAATTTTATTCTTTATGATGGTTTCTACCATTTTTCCTGGTACTGATGTCAGGCTCACCGGTCTGTAGTTTCCTGGATCACCCCTGGAACCCTTTTTAAAAATTGGTGTTACATTGGCGATCCTCCAATCTTCAGGTATTAGAGATGATTTTAATGATAGTTCACAGATTACTAATAGCAGGTCTGCAATCTCGTATTTCAGTTCTTTCAACACCCTTGGATGTATACCATCCGGCCCAGGTGATTTTCTACTCTTCAGTTTATCTAATAGTTGTAATACATCTTCCAGATGTATCGATATTTCCTTCAATTCTTCCGCACCTTTAAATACCACTTCAGTCATGGGTAACATCCCTACATCTTCCTCAGTAAAGACTGAAGCAAAGAATTCATTCAATCTCTCCGCTATCGCCTTGTCGCCTCTTAGTGCTCCTTTAACCTCTTTATCATCTAATGGACCAACTGACTCTCTCACAGGTTTTTTTGCTACAAATGTACTTGAAAAGGTCTTTACTTCGCGTTTTTGCTTCCGCAGCAAGCTTCTTCTCAAATTCTCCCTTTGCCTGCCTTATCAATGCCTTGCATTTGACTTGCCAGTGCTTGTGCTGTTTCCAGGTTTCGTCGTTTGGCTCTTTTTTCCATTTCCTGAAAGATGCTTTTTTGGCAACAACAGCCTCTCTGACCTCACCTTTAAACCATGCTGGCAGTTTTTTGGACTTCCTTCCACTTTTCTTAAAGTATGGAATACAGCTGGTCTGGGCTTCCAAGATAGTATTTTTCAACAACAGCCAAGCCTGATGTACGTCTTTAACCTTTGCAACTGCTCCTTTTAGTTTTTTCTTAACTGTTTTCCTCATTTTATCATAGTCACCCTTTCGAAAGTTAAATGGTAGTACTGTGGATTTCCTTACTATCCCTCCTCCACTAATTAAATCAAAGGCGATCATGCTATGATCACTATTGCCAAGTGTCAGAATCAATAACTGAAACACACTCCACAGATATCAGAAAGGTTGCTATGATGAATCTCTATCAACAAATTTTGTTTAACTTAGGATTTGTTAGCTGACATTAATCATAGCAACCTTTTGATATATGTGGAACGTGTTCCCAAGTTTAGGACGGCATTGCTAAGGTATGCAGGTGCCAGTATTGGGAGATGCTGCTCTGTGCAGGACCCAACAGCCTGCCTCTCCAGGAGGCTTTAGATAGTGGAGCCTGTAGATGTGGGTGTTTATGCCCCTGTTGGCCGCTGCTCTAGTGCAGAGGTTCCCAACTCCAGTTCTGGTGGGCCAAACACTGTTCAGGTTTTCATGCTGTCCCTAATGAATATGCATGAGATACATTTGCATACAGTGGGGGCCACGCATACAAATGCAGCAAATGCAGCACATGTTATTTCAGAACAAGGCATGCTACCATGGCACCCCATGGGGGTGCCAGGGGGAGGGGAGGGGGGAAGGGTGTATGGGCCCATAGGCAGATTATGTACCACCACACAACCCACCCTCTGGGGCTCAGGGTGGGAAACAGGATCACCCACCAATAGATCCACAGTCTACCTCCCACCTCCCTGCAATGGCAGCAGTAGAGGGGACCAGCAACCCCAGTCCTGCTGGGGAACAGACAGAGCGGTACACATCCATAACGCAGTAGCAGACAGACGGCAGGCCTGGAAATGCTCAGCTGCCCCCCACCATTATCTGACATTCTTCAGCAGCAAGCCTCCAGCCGCTGCACCCTGCAAGATGTTCCAGCAAGACACATACTAGCTGCAGACAGTCCGCCAGCTAGTCCATAGTGCATGGTCCTGGAGGAGATGCATGTACCCAGAACGGGGATGTCAGCATACACACCAACTCACCAAGCAGATAAATCAGTGATTGGGCCCCGAAAGGAAACCCATAAATATCACATGAAAGAGATGCTATATAGCACTATCAGGGAACCTAGCCATGCCATGGTCACTGCTCAGTCAGGGTGAGAGTGACCTCCCAGCAGGACATGCATTACCAGGCCTACTGTCTTTCTGTCACTGCCCTATGTATGGAGGCATACAGATCTGCATAAACTTCCCTGTAGGGGTGTCGAGTCCCCAGCAGGACTGGGGTGGATGGTCCCCTCTACTATTACCAGTGCAGGGGGGTAAAATGTCGATCTGTTGGTTGGAAATCCTGTTTCCCACCCTGAGTCACAGAGGGTGGGTTGGGTGTTGGTACGTAAATCACCCATGGGCCCCAAACCCCCCCCGCCGACCATAAAGAATGTGACCATGGCACCCATACAGTGTATGCACTATTCCTGGTGCATCATAGTCCACACAGGCATGACGTGATATACATATGGACACAGGCATATGCTAAGGGTGTCTGCAGGGACCACCTATCACACAGTGGCACCGATGGGGACCTGTAGCATAGCCCATCTCTGCAAAGCCCGGTGCTGCAGAAATGGTGCTGGGCACCCCAATTTAAATTGGTTCTGGCAGCAAAGACACCCTCACAGTGCTATCTCCTTACGGTGCCTCATCAGGCGCCCTATAGAGCGTCCTGTAAAGCGCCCTCTACGGCGCCCTGTAAAGCGCCCTACAAGGCATCTTATGCGGCGCTCCATAGGCAACATTATAGATTGCCTTGGTGGACAGTGCACTTCATAATGTGCCCTCTGAAGTACCTTATCGGGCGCCTTATGCGGCACCTTAGGTTACGGCCCTGTGAGGGTGTGTTTGCTGGCAGCACTAATTAACTTTACACACCAATATGCTTCAGACAGCACTGATATAAAATAAAAGCTAATGTCTCAACTGGCTTTACTCATTGGACCCATGGGGGGATTGATCTCACATCCCCTGCACCATTGGTCAGTGTATTAACCATTGTGCTACAGCGCTTGACACCTTGCTACACAGCTTATCAAATGCCTTATGGGCGCCGTACAGGGTGCCTTGCGTGGCGCTTTACACAGCACTTTGTAACGCTTGTTAATTTATGACGCCTTGTAACGCGCGTTATCGGTAACGATGTACCGCCCATGTCCTTATTTGGGATTTCTGTCTCTACCGCGGATCCTAACGCGAATGGCATTACCGCACTTTAGTAAACATGCCCCTTAATGTATGAGGTGTTGGGAGTGGACTTTTGGTGTTTTGTTTTGTTTTTTACTTGGTCACTTTAAGAGATTGTGGGATCAGCTTAGGGCTCACTTTCTCACTGTTGCTGCGGCCAGGAATGTATAATATTCCTGACAGCAGCAATGCAAACTGAAATTTATTGCAGAAGCAGATTAGTGACTCCTGAGGTAAATTGCACTGTTGTAAATTACTGCTGCTTCCCGTGAGAGTCAGTAACCCGTAGTATCAAGTTACTACAGGTTGGTTATTCCTATTGGAAATTTCACTGCGATAATGTACTGCAGCTTAGTAGATCTCCCTCCATCATGTACATTTTATGTGGGTAAATAGTTGTGCTCACAAAATTTACACACGTAAAAGAGGCAGGGCTGAAGGCTTTCCCAGGGTCAAGTAAAACTTTATGCTCACAATGCTGATATTCAGCACTAGCCTGATAGTTATACACAGGGTAGAAGATTGTCTTAAAGTTAGGCAGATAAAGTTATGTGCCTGACTTTATCTGAAGATATTCAGAAGCTTATCTGGACAATTCCTGCTGAATATTCAGGCAGCAATTTGTGCATAACTATCCAGATAATATTTGCACTCATTAGCTTACCTCTAACATTTTTAAGCTAAGGGGTAACACCTTTCTTCCTTTTTATTCAAATACTAATGTAAAGAATTAAAATGATTCAAAATTATGGACTTTTCTTTTGCACAAAGAAACCTCAAAACTCTTTAAGGTCTCTCCTGATCAGTTTAGCATAAACATTAACTCATAGGGCATGCAGAACAGTCATAATTACCTTAATAAGATGCAAAATTATATTGTCTTCTATGAAAGAATCAGTGACTGAAAACATTAGTTCACTTAAAATGCCAGCTAGAAAGATAGTAGGGACAATTTAAAATGATTATTTGCTTATAATATATATTCACCGTGAGTACTGAAGTTCTGATGCTCCATAAATACAGACAGGTCGAGGCAATCTGCTTTCATGAAGATTCATTTGTAGTACGAAAACATATTTTGAATGGATTGAATATTTTTTTCTGTTTTTCTTTATTTAATTTCCAATAAATTCACAAATAAGTAAATCCAATATGAAAATGCAAATAGATTAAATGCAAGCAGTAGAAATAAATAAACCATGTAAACACAGACATCACACCTCTGCAACCATGGAAGAGGACATAAACAGACAACTAGACATTAAAAAAGGAAAATCATACATAACTCATTTATATAATTATAGATCTAAAATATCCCCATATATGCTACTGCAAAGTGGATCAAGAAGAAATAGTTATACTAGGCAACATAGGGGTATGTTTACTAAACCGTCTTTATCTGCGCTCTGTGACATTATCGTGCGATAATGGCGCTTTATCAGGTGCACAGGTACCTTAGCGTGCGATAACGCGCGCAGCGGCGCAAACGAGCGCTGAAGGCGGGGAAAGGCTCCCGGAAGGCGGAGGAAGGCTCCCCAGGGGCGGAGAGAAGGGGTCAATGGGCGGAGAGTGGGAGGGGAGAGGCTCTCTGCACACTAACGCTGTGAAATCCGAGGCTGAAAACTAACGCCAGTGAAACCCTGGCGTTAGAGCTGATTAAAAGGGAAGAGAAACCATTTCTGTCAGCAATGTACAGCAAAATCAGGGAAACCAACAAAAAAATGATAAGTGTGATACATTGTGCACGGAACAAAAGTGCAAATAAACATTGAAAATGACCCCAACAAAATATAAAAAAAACATAACCAAGCTTGGCAATGGTGATATTAATGGGAAAGTCAAAAAACACTCCCAAGAAAGCTCCAAAAAAATGATATGAATTTTGGAAGGGTCTACGCTATGTCCCCATACAAGGTGAATGATCCCACAGTGAAAGAGCGCTGATCAGGGTTTCCCTCTCCATTGGACAGGTTTACTATGGCGTGCACATGTTCCACAACAGCAGGGCGGGCATGTCAGAATGGGCAACTGGACAGATACTGGGAAAGGGGACACAGAGGGCTGCAGATGGCACATGCTGTGCTGCAGCTGGGCCACAGTGTGGACTAGGGTGATGCCTAGGTGGCCCATAGGAATGCTGAAACAGTAGAGAAGCCAGACAGCAACTGATGAGGGCCCAGCATGGGCACAAGTGTGCTTCCCACAGTGTCACAGGGGATAGTACCCAGCAGGTACTGTAGGGCCTGGCACTGCAGTACCCCCAAGGGCAAAGAACATTGGCAGGCGGTGATGGTGGGAAGCGTGGACATCTATGCAGGCATCCCTACCCCAGAACCTGCACCATAGGCAGCTGCCTACCCGCACAATGGATGGCCTGAGACTGCGCTCCACCAGCACCACCAGCAGATGGGCATGTCAGCAGGGTGGCAGAGGGGTACTGGTGATGGAGGGGGCAGTGGCAGCTGCCCAGAGCAGACCGTGGCCTAGCCCTGTGTAGGTGGGTGCCATGCACTGCAACAGACAGGCCCTGTCTGACGAACAGTCATGGTATCCCCAGGGAATGCACTGTCTCTGTGGCAACATGGTGGTGCAGTGCACACAGCCAGTGTGTTCAGGAGCAGAAGGTCACAAGCTCAAGTCTCAGCTGTGGTTCCTGCCAACCCAGCCCCCATATTTTACCCACTACTACAACATGCTAATACAGACAGAACCTGTAGTGCAGATGACGTAGACATGCCCAAAACACCTACATTTTACCCTACAGAGCACAGACACCATAAACATGTGCATTACCTAGAGCAGAGTCTCCCAAATGCAGTCCTGGAGGGACAAAAACCATTCAGGTTCCATGCTGCCTCTAATAAATGTGGCTGTGCTGCATTGCTATGCACCACCCCCATGGTATGCAGATGTATCTCATGCATATTCATTAGGGACCCAAAACATAAAGAATGTGTAACTCAAACAAATTTTTGTCGGAACTATTGCCGTGAAGGTAAATACCCTCTCGAAGCAATAATGTTCCTTTTTTTTTTTTTTTTTTTAAATTTTATAAAAAGGGGAGTACGACCCCTATACCAACCCTAAAGAGATATTAAAATCATCATAGGGTACAAAATGGCCCCAAATCAAGTTTGTCCAAAAATGACGATAAATTCAAGCCAAACAAGAGAACACTTAGCTTTCTCCAAATGGTTGACACCAACTATCCTGGTGTGTCTCATCCATTATTTGTTGTTCATCTGCTCACGCAGAGGCTGAAAATCACCATATTCTCTTCATCAATATGCAACTCATCACTCAGTGTAATAACCCAACGTTGCGTTTCGGGCTCCCGATCCTCACAGCCCTTTTTCAAATTCCAATGCAATTGTGAAGACATCCGCCCCTCACAGCTGAACTTATTAAGGCTCATAAACATGACATCACCAACGAATAGGCCAATCACAATCACGGTCCATTCCTTTATGGATCAACCCAAAGTTTAAAGAAGTGTCCACCAGTCCACAGAAGAATTTAACCCATGCGGTACTGTTGAATTCAGATAATAAATCCAAAACTGTTCTCTATACAGGAGACGGGCCCTTCGATCACCACCCCGAAGCATCGCTGGGACATGGTCTAAAATTCTCCAGTGGAAATCCTGAAAAGTGTGATGAAACTCACAGCAATGTTGAACCACAGGTGCCGTCAAAACATGTGTGTTGATCCTAGAGCGATGTTCCTGCAAACGCTGTTTCATACTACGTATAGTTTTTCCAATGTAAAACTTATTGCAAGGGCAAATCAAAATATAGACTACAAAAGTGGTCTGGCAGGTGGTATTAGTACTACTATAGATTTTTTTGTGCGTTAAGGGATTTTCCCAATAGACCCCCTCCAATGTAGTAGAACAGAACTCACATTGTTGACACCGAAGATGACCAGTAGTCAAAACTGATGGGGGCTCAAAGATGGTACGAACAACCCAATCAGCTACATTTTGACCTCTTTTGAACGCCATCATGAGAGGTTTTTCAAAATTTTGATGTAAAGACAGGATGTGCCAATGCTTCTTCAAAATGGATACAACCTCTGTGGCATGGGGCATGAATGGTAGCACCCCAACAAAGCAATCAGGCTCCTTGGGCCCCACTTCTCTTTGTTCAACTATCCCAGATGAATCCCACCATTCAGTATGTATATGCGTGTACCCAAAACTGGGATGACAGCATACACACCAAGCAGATAAATCAGTGACTGGGCTCTAAAAGGAACCCATAAACATCACATAAAAGAAATACTACATAGCACTATGGGGGAACCTAGCCATGCCATGGTCACTGCTCAGTCAGAGTGAGAGTGACCTCCCAGCAGGACATGCTGTGGCCACGCTGTCCGTGCAGGTGGTGGCCGGGCACTACAATGTCCGAGCCATTGTTCTATGCCCTGTGCAGATGCAGCCAGGCCAGGCCACCCTATCCAGGCTATTCCCACAGTACCTTGCTCCTCATTATGCACATTGGCAGGCCAATACTGGCAACAGTGCTAGCAGTGTGGTCTGTGGAGGGTGTTGGCAGCCACCACACACTGGATAGACAGACACACACTCCCCACACCTATGCCAGCATTGTGCAACTATAGAGGTGTTTGGCAGCCCTGGCCACCACACCAGTCCTGGGCACAGTGCAGGCATGGCTATGGTACGCAGTACTGTTGGGGTCACTCTGTCAGACACTAGACCTGAGGCACACTCCACAGACATCAGAAAGGTTGCTATGATGCAGCTCAATCAGCCAATTGTGCTTAACGTAGGAATTGCTATCTGCCAGTTATCATAGCAACCGTTTGATAGCTGTGTACAGTTTTCCCATGTTTAGGGTGGCATTGCTAAGGTATGCAAGTGCTAGTATGGAGAGATGCACGCAGGGCCCAACATCCTGCCTCTCCAGGAGGCTTGGGATAATGGAGCCTGTGGGTGCAGGTGTGTCTGCCCCTGTTGGCCGCTGCTCTAGGGCAGAGGTTCCCAACTCCAGTCCTGGAGGGCCAAACACTGTTCGGGTTTTCATGCTGTCCCTAATGAATATCTAGCTACTTAAATACTCAAACCCCAAAACACTCACATCCAACCTAGCTAAGCCCAAAACATAAAGAATGTGTAACTCAAACAAATTTTTGTCGGAACTATTGCCGTGAAGGTAAATACCCTCTCGAAGCAATAATGTTCTTTTTTTTTTTTTTTTTTAATTTTATAAAAAGGTGAGTACGACCCCTATACCAACCCTAAAGAAATATTAAAATCATCATAGGGTACAAAATGGCCCCAAATCAAGTTTGTCCAAAAATGACGATAAATTCAAGCCAAACAAGAGAACACTTAGCTTTCTCCAAATGGTACACGCATCTCCTCCAGGCCCATGCACTATGGACTAGCTAGCAGACTGTCTGCAGCTAGTATGTGTCTTGCTGGAATACTGTGCAGGGGCTGGAGGCTTGCTGCTGGAGACTGTCAGAGAGTGGTGGGGGACACCTGAGCATTTCCAGGCCTACTGTCTGTCTGCTATTGCTTTATGGATGTGTACAGCTCTGCATTGCCTCCCCTATAGGGTGTCTGCTTCCCCAGCAGGACTGGGGTTGATGGTCCCCTCTACTGCTACCATTGCAGGGAGGTAGAATGTGGATCTATTGGTGGATGATCCAATTTCCCACCCTGTTGCCCAGAGGGTGGGTTGTGTGGTGGTACATAATCTGCCTATGTGTTCAAACACCACACACCCCCCTTCACCTACATCATGTAACCATGGCACCAACCCAGGATATGCACTATTCTGGGTGCATCATAGCCCATAAGGGCTAGACATGACTGAGAAATACAAAAGGACACAGATGTAACATAGGTGTGTTTGCAGGAACTACCTATCACACATAGTAGCACTGATGGGGACCTGCAGCATGGCATATTACAGCCATGAAAGGTGCTGTGGACCTGGTGCTGGGCACCCCACCTCACCCTCAGGGTAAGCATAGTACCCACACAATGTGACGGTCTGTGGCTACTCTGTGCCAGTACCACACACGGTCAGTTCCCCCTACCAGGCCGAGGAGCTGTGGGGGTGCATACCCCATCTTGTGTTCATCTGTAGACGGCTGATTTGCATGTGCAGTGCATCATGGGTACGGGTGGGCTAACCCTATCCTGGTGACCACAGCAGACTGTTTGTGTGGTGACGTGCAGTCCTTCTGCAGCCAGTCAGGAGCTTGCTAGCTGCTATAGAGCTGTAGCCCACTGGTTACTTCACTGCCTGTGAAACCAGAGGTCATGGGTTCCTACCCACGGTGGGGTTATTTGATAGGGCTGTCTGAGGCAAAAATACCCTCAGAGTACTGTAACCTTAAGGTGCCTCATAGGGCGCCCCATAAGGTGCCCTATAAGGCGTCCTATCAAGCGCCTTATAAGGTGCCTTATAAGGTGTCCTATAGGGGACATTATAGGGTGCCTTGTCGGACAGTGCACTTTATAATGTGCCCTATGGAGTGCGTTATAGGGTGCCTTATGCGGCACCTTAGGTTACGCCACCGTGAGGGTGTGTTTGCTGGCAGCACTACTTAAAATAAAAGTAAAATGCCTCAAAAATCAGTACTTAAACATAAAGGGTGATGCCTCAGCCAGCCTTATGCATTAGGCACACTGGGGGATCAAACTCATGACCCCTGTACCATCAGGCAGTGTATTAACCATTGTGCTGCACCTCTGCTTCTATGTTTGTATGTCTGCACGCCTACTTAAGATTATCTCGCGTTAACATGCTTAGCGGCATTTCGCCCAATAATGTGCACCGCGCTCGTTATCGCGCAATAATCCCGTTTTGCTACGTTAAGACCGAAACGCCCACTCCTTTAATGGCATCCTGCACACTATCACCGGGCGCACGTTAAGACTGCTTAGTAAACTTACCCTATAATCCTTCAAGAAATGTTCCAGTTGAGTTGGGCCAACAAAGACAAATCTGTTTTCCTTGTGGCTCACAAAAACACTTATATGAGAACTTAGAAAAAATGAAGCTCCCATAGCAAAAACTTGAGATCTCAACTGTGCGAAAATCTTCCTTCATCACTGGGTTGAGCGGGCCACATCAGCAAACATTACAAGCCTTGCATCCTTATATTTAAAATAGCATTTAATAAAAATGGTTGCTTGTGTGATAGACCATCTAGAGCAGAGTCTTGTTTCCTGTCACCATCTTTCAAGTATGTTCTCACTAGATTTTAATGACTCAAACTGACTCCCAGCAACTTCAGCAGGAAGAGGAACCACCGCTGGCATTCAGCTTCCACTGATTAAGGAAAGTGAATTAATAGCCTGCAGAAGAAAACTCAAAAAAATTCACAAAGGATCACAAAGCAAGGGAGAGAATCCCACACACCAACGCAGTGGGGGAGACTGGGACTCCGAAAGATGTATCAAAAGGGATTTATTCACCACAACCTGAGATGGCTGTGCTTTAATAAATAAATGCCTGCATCAGAGGTATTATAAAAAGCATCAACATTAAAAATAAATCATAAAAAATACAATTAAAACAAATAAAAAACATAACAAAATAATAAAATGCTTACATACAATTAAAATGACAACCAAATTATTTAAATTATTTATTTTATTTTATTTGCACATATTTATATACTGCCCCTTCCAGAGATCAGGGGTTCTTTACATCATAACAGTTTAAACGTTTACAAGGAACAGTATTTGTGAACTTTATACAAAGAACTGAGTAAATACATAGAGTGATATTTTGAGATACAACTTCTATTTACAGAGCTATGTACAGGTGTCAGTCATAATAGTATGAACATCAAATGATTTCAAGGAATTAAATCAACAGGTTCAGATCAGAGGCTATTGGGAGGGAGAGAGGGAGGGGAGGGGGGACGGGGGGAGAGTGGCTGAGAGGTGGAACACCTTATGTGTTGCTGGTCTTGGCGTTGGTAAAATGTTCTATAAATAGGTGTGGTTTTAATTGTTTATGGAATGAGTTGAGGTCTCTGATCCCTCTTAGCGCTTCGGGGAGGACGTTCCAGTGCAATGGTGCTATGTATGTATATGCCCTATTGCTGGTAGATTGTTTAGTGTTGCGGATCGTATGGGGCACTATTAGACTGTTTTGTTTGGGGGTTCTTCTGTGTCTGTTAAATGGTTGTGTTTGGATGAGTGTTGAGAGGTGTGAGGGTGCTATGTTATGAACCAATTTGAATGTGGTCATTAGAATTTTATATCTTACTCTTGATGCGATTGGAAGCCAGTGGAGCTCAAAAAGAATAGGTGTAATGTGTTCAGAAAGTCTTGTTTTCATTATGATTCTGGCTGTGAAGTTTTGGGCCATTTGCAATATGTTTAATGTTTTTGGGGTATTCCTTGCAGGAGGCTATTACAGTAGTCGAAGTGAGGTGTTATTAGAGCTTGTACTACTGTTCTGAAGTCAGACAGCTCAATGAAGCTTCGCAGGGGTTGTATTATCCTTAACTTATAGAATATGGTTTTGTTTAGGAGTTCTAGGTGAGGTTCCATGGTAAGAGTTTTATCCAGTGTGACTCCGAGATATTTGACTTCATGTTTAACTGGGAATTGATTGTTATTTAAATGAATTGTTGATGGGGGGGTTGAATTCTGTTTTCTTTTTATGTGAACATCACTTCTGTTTTTTTTAAATTGATACTCATATTGTTCTCATTTAGCCATGTTTGAGCTTCTCTCAGACATTCTTCTATTATATCATAAGTTGGATTATTTATGTCCAATTGGGTGTACAACATAATTCCGTCAGCATATATGTGATACTCTGTTTTATGTTTTTTGAATATTGAATATTGAATAGATTGGTTTTATGTACAGGTTAAACAGGATGGCAGACAGTGCTGATCCTTGGGATATTCCATGGGTTTTAAGGGAACGTGGCTGACACATCGTTTTCTATTTGGACATATTGTACGTGGTCCGTTATGTATGAAGTGAACCATTTGAGAATGTGTCCTTTAATGCCTATGGAGTCAAGTCTAGTGATAAGGGTTTTGTGATTCACATTGTCAAACGCTGCAGTTATATCCAAGAAAATGAGGATGAACGCTTTTTTGGCATTCTCCATTCCCTGAATGATTTTGTCAAACAGGACTAGAAGGAGTGTTTCATCTCCATGGAATGGGCAGAATCCATATTGTTGTTCATCTAGGGCGTCCGTTGGGTCTATGAAATCCTGGAGCTGGCATTGAACAGCTTTCTCGATGGTTTTAGCTACAAAGAGGATGCTTGAAATTGGTCTATATGCGGCAGGATCTTCTTTGTTTAGGTTTTTCTTTTTTAATATGGGACGGATTACTGATCTTTTGAGATCAGTCTGCATAATTCCCTGCTGGAGAGATCAGTTTACTATATGTAAAAGGTAGGGGGCAATTTTAGATTTTGTCGCTTTGATCCATGGAACTGGACATGGATCCAGAGGGGATGTAGTTGTGTTAACGTTTGTAATTATATCCAGGTTTTGTCTCTTGTCAATGGTGTAAAATACATGCCAGCTGTTTGTATTAACTGGGTTATCAAGAGTTAACGGGAGAACTGTGGTACCTTCGTGGATTAGCTTGCTAGCATAGAAATCAGCTAGATTTTGGGGTTGGATTGGAGTTTTGAGAGATGTTTCTTGAGGGGGCCCAATAGTCAGCGCCGGCAAGTAGCACTGCTAAAGAGGCTAGCCACCGGCACTGAATTTTAAACCCAGATAGTCAATGCTGGAGCCATATCCAGCTCTGGCACTGAATATCTATGCTGTCCAGATTGCCGTGAGTCTAACTGGGCTGCAGCAATATTCAGCCGCCGTTTCGTTAGCTTCTGCGGAGAAAGTTCGCATTTAATAAAATCAGGGCCTGACTTTCGACGCTTATCCCTAATCGGGCAGCAGCTCAATATTGTTGCTTTCCAGTTAGCAATGGGTGTCACCTTTAACAACCCCCATCATGTCCTGAAGCTAATCAGTTAGCATCAGGGCATATACCGGTGGCAGATGCAGATAACAGCCTCACCACAAGACTTCAGCATGGCGGGAAACAGCTGCTGGGCATGCGGTAAACTTACAAGAGCAGAGGCCTCATGGAATCCTTATACAGTATTGAACCTTGGGAGTCTGTATAAGCTAAGACTGAGTGAAAGCAAAAAAAACCCATCAGAAATAGCTACGTCAAGGCACAAACAAATTAAAGAGAAACACTAGCCAAGAAATATAGCCCTTAAAGACATAAAATACCCCAAGTAATTAAATGGATTCAACAATGAAAATAAAAAAATATTAAATATTAATAATGACAGGGAGCAGAAATCAGTGCATGAAACTGCAAACCATAAAACTAGAGCATCTAAAAAAGGAATGTGGGAAAACCAGAACAAAATCATGCAATTTAATGGACATGAAAGGCATTGCTCAGTACATCATACACACACAGAAAATCACAGCAAGTAAGAAAACAAACAAGAGACAAGGAACATTAATATGTCAGAAAAGGTTCTGGTGCTGAATAATAGACACAATTCAATAAGGTGCTGTCTCTTCAAGGCCAACAACCTCCCAAGCAATACTCTGACCTACACAAGCAAGAGAGGGAAGAGGCAAGTGAATGCATCGTCTGCTCTGCATCCCAACTAGAGCAAATGCTCTCTGCTAGGTTTCCCAGTAACAGGATGATGAGGTTGCGGCCACCTTAACATACTACCAATACAACACCCAATCACCATTCTGGGCCCTATGTAAGCTCCTATCCTTTGAGCGAAGACTAGTAAGAAAAGATTTCCATCTGTGATGGAGTGTGAGGTGTCCTTCAGAAAAAAATAGGCACTTGTCAAAAATGTAATTGAGTCTTATCTGCTGCCTCCATAGGCACATCAATAGCAGTGCCCAGATGCCTGGTGAGGTCCTATATGTCCTTTAGTCTATTGAAGGTCATGAGATACACTTGAGCTCATGTAGGCTGCATGAGACAGGGTCTACGTATGCCAGTCTTCCTCTGATGTGTCCTTATCCCTGACATCTTGAACTGAAATTAGTACCGTGTGTCCTTGGTATGACATTTTACATGTTTTAACTGTTGATAGGCACCTAAACTGTAATCTATTTTACCAGGTGCTTAAGTTAAACACTTGCAAATGGTGCAAAATATAGCAGTCAAGCTTATCATGGGTGCTAAAAAGTTTGACCACATCACCCGCTCCGCTATCTTTATCTTTATTGTCATTTGATATACCGCCCTAGGCAGCAAGGCATCAGAGCGGTTTACAAAAATCTGAAAATAAAATAATGAAAAGGAAAGGAATGCCAAATCTTAGATAGGACAGGACAGGAAAGAAAGAAAACAGATAAGCAAGTACAAGATTGTTACCCAACATCAACTTGAATTATTTTCAACATTTTAAGCTTGACCCACTGGGATTTTACTATGCTGACATAACTCTTGATCCAATGAGTTAACGCTTGAAACCAATCATACAAACTTCATATCTAGTTTGAAGACTTACTTATTCAGGTTAGTATACTTAAATAGACTTTAGCCATGGACTAGCAGACAGGGGTCATCTACTACAAACTGGGCCTGGGACTAGCAGAGGATCTAGCTGTACTTGCCAGCCTGTATCTTTATCACTGTACTGTTTTCATCATGAATTGGCGTGTGAGTTTGTTGCCAATGTTTTTCCACTCTTGCTTTATATATCCTCTGAATGCAGTTGTGCATTGTTACGGTTGATCATAAACAAATGTTTCATGTTTTGTTTTAATTGTAAACTTCAAAGTTAATTTTATTGCTATGTGATATACCGAATAAACTTGACCTTGATCTTATGATTTCTGACCAGTGCATCTCTAAATTATTTTGCTGGACTGAGCTGTAGACTGTTCACCAGCAGGAAGGGCTCATTCCCCTTTGCTACCTGCTTTTGTCACTTCCTTTTCCTCTTCTATCCCTTTCCATTTCCCGTTTGTCCTCCCTGCTCCTTGATGTCTCTCTTTTTCCTCTCTCACTCAGAATAGAGGCAAAGACTGTGCTGTTCATCTGGCCAAGTGAAAGGTCTTCTCTGACCTTAGCCTGATGCTGTGTTTGCTGATTTGATGCTGTTGTTCTCTCCAGTCTGCTACGGCTTAATGGAGCTGATGCCATCATCAAGCACGCCGCTTAGACTTTAAACATGAGCTTGAAAGCAGTTTCTTGCTTTCTCAGGTCCTGTCTAAGGGACACGTACAAGGGGCATGCCTCTTGTACGCATTGAATGGGTTTTTTTCGTTAATTTATTTTTGTTCAACTTTAATAAACTCAGAGTTATCATGATAATCAATCCATATACTGTGCAATATGTCAATATATCATCAGGAATGATCAGTTTTTGAGATAAGTACTCCTCCATTGGAGTCCACATATCAGAAAAGAATTTATGAGTCCCTTGCTTTTCCGCTGCCACCCTTTCATATCAGTGACTAAACAAACATAATCCCACCAGTGAATCATAGTTAAAGATTAATTATCTTTCCAATTACAAAAGATTAATTTCACAGCCAAACTGAGCAATATGCCTAATAACTTGGCATGTGGCTTAGAGAGATCTGATCAGCAAGGGGTTTGAATATTACAATCTTATAACTTAGGGACATATCGACTTTCAGTATGTAACAGATACACTGCCATACTGCTTCCCAATATGCTTTCAAATTCCCACAAAGGAAAACTATATGTGAAAGCATACCTTTCTCTGTCCCACAAAACCAAAACTGAAGACTAGTATCCCCCTCAGTCTTGACTGCCTCGACCAGCATCCACACTGCCTGGTGAGCGAGGAAACACATGAACTGAATGATGGCAGAAGACTGTGATACCCCTACAACAGAGCCCCAGTACTGTTCCCAGGGGAGAACATCATCCTGATAACCAGCCTCTTCTTGTCCTTGTCTTGTCAGACAAATCTGATTGATTTCTTTGACTGGGTGACCAGGGAGTTGGACCGAGGGAGAGCTCTAGATGTGGTGTATTTAGATTTCAGTAAAGCCTTTGACACTGTTCCTCACAGGCGACTTATAAACAAACTGAGCACCCTAGGGATGGACCCTAAAGTTACTGCTTGGGTTAGAAATTGGTTGGGTGGGAGGCGACAAAGAGTACAAGTAAATGGAGCTCACTCTGAGGAGAAGGATGTTACCAGTGGTGTGCCCCAGGGATCTGTCCTTGGTCCGATTCTTTTTAACATCTTTGTTAGTGATATAGCGGAAGGGCTGTCGGGTAAGGTTTGCCTCTTTGCGGATGATACCAAAATCTGCAATAGAGTAGACACCCAGGAAGGTGTAGATAACATGAGGAGGGATCTAGCTAAGCTTGAAGAATGGTCTAGAATTTGGCAGCTGGGATTTAATGTTAAAAAATGTAAGGTCATGCATTTGGGCTGCACCAATCCAAGGGAGCAATACAGTATAGGAGGTGAAGTACTTTTGTCCACTAAAGAAGAGTGGGACCTAGGCGTGGTTGTGTCTGATGATCTTAAAGTAGCTAAACAGGTAGAAAAGGCGACGGCAAAAGCTAGAAGGATGCTTGGGTGCATACGGAGAGGAATGGCTAGCAGAAAAAAGGAGGTGATAATGCCTCTGTATAAGTCTTTGGTGCGACCTCATTTGGAGTATGGTGTGCAATTCAGGAGACCGCACCTTCAAAAGGATGTGAACAGGATGGAGTCGGTGCAGAGGGTTGCTACTAAAATGATTAATGGGCTTCATTATAAAGCATATGAGGACAGACTTAAGGATCTTAATATGTACACCTTAGAGGAAAGGCGGGATAGAGGTGATATGATTGAGATGTTTAAATACCTCCGTGGCATAAATGTTCAGGGAGAGAGCCTCTTTCAATTGAAAACAAGTTCTGCTACGAGGGGACATGGGATGAGAGTGAAGGGAGATAGATTCAGGAGTGATATGCGGAAATATTTCTTTACAGAAAGAGTAGTGGATCCATGGAACAGTCTCCCAGTGGAGGTGGTAGAGATGAGGACAGTAACTGAATTCAAAAAAGCATGGGACCAACACAGAGGATCTCTAAAGGTAAAAAGTGGACTGTTGTAGTTGTTGTTATGGAAGGACAGACTAGATAAGCCATGTGGTCTTTTTCTGTCATCATGTTTCTATGTTTCTTCCCAAACATTCCACAGCCCCATAAATAGCGCTCGCCTGAAAAAGTAGATGTTCAATAAAAACATAAGACGTTTTTTGTGCTAGCCTGAAAACTTCAGGATCCCAAACTTTTATAAGGTTCTTAGGACAAATATTTTTGGTCTTGAGGCAGTACCTCAGCTGTAGATATTGTAAAGAACATTGTAGAGGCAAATCATATTCTCTGTGCAACTCGCCAAATGTCTTAAGGTGATCACTGCAAACCATCAGGCCTAGGGTCCAAATAATTTTATCCTGATAGCACTATAATACCAAATTGGCATGTTTATCAAAAACAAGGCATTGGATTGTAGCATGGCCTGTAAAATAGAAAATGCTTCTAATGTGAAGCCAATCATTGAGGCCTCTAAATCTACCATGGAACCTATCATGACTGGGGAACAGATAAGGGAATAGGGCGCAAAAGCACCTGCTCCAATGGCCATTCCTCAAGGTTTATTTATATTCTCTTATATACCACACTATTCTGCATCAGTGCAGTTTATGTTGAACAAACTGAAATTACATTGAACAGGGCATTATAACTTGGAGATAACTGTTTTACAGGGAACATGGGCTATGGAGGGTTAAGTGGCTTGCCCATGACCACAAGGAGCACCTGTGGGACTAGAAACCCCAGTCCTTCTGGCCCAAGGTTGATGTCCTCTAGTGGGATTTGAACCCCTGACCTTCCAGCCTGAAGTACCTTACCCCCAACCACTAGGCCACTCCTCCACTCCACTCTGCAAAATCTAAAAAGTATCTGTTCTAAGTCAAATGATACTGGCAGAGGTCTGGATAGTTGATTCCCCTTCAGTTTTGATAACATTAACTTCCACAGGGCAATTCTAGTTTTCTTATTCCATAAAAACTTGACCAAGATCTTTTCTATATCTTCATAAAATTTGATCAGATAAAGCAAGGGAACTGCATTTAGAATATATGTGAGTTTAGGAGGGAGCATCATTTTAATGGCCACCAGTAGACCATACAAAGTCAAAAAGAGTGGGGACCACTTTGACATTTGTCCTTTGGCCAAATTAGATATTTCTCTCACAGTTTTAACTCTGGTTTCTTCTACAGAAGTGCAAAACCACACACCAAAATACTTCACCACCTCATTAGTCCATCTGAATGGAAAGAAACCAAACATAGATCTCATAGTTTTTGTGAAATAATATACTTATTTAATGGGAGGGCTATCAATTTGTCCCAATTCGCTCTGTACACAAAAAGTGTCAAGAAGTTCTCAATTACTTGCTTTAGTTTGGTAACATATGCTATGAGGTCATCTGCATAGATGGAAATCTTGCAGTGAATGTGGGAGAGATAGACGGCCTCTATCTGCTTGTCTCCACAGATCACTATTGCTAGAAACTCCAGTGGGACCAGGACTCCTCCCAGGAGACCTATCACACTCGCTCTCAGGAAACAAACTCACTCAGCTCAGACTACAACAGAACAGTCTTCGAGACAAAGTACAGTATACTTCTGAATCCCTTGTGGCTTTACTTCTTAGTTCCAGCAAACAGTTAAGAGTTTAGTTTCAGTAATTTGATTCTTTCACAGCACTGAAATGGAATACTTTTTCTCCTTTGTCTAAAACTTGAGGATTCTGAAGTACTGTCAGCGTCCTTATTCAATCTCGTCCCTCAGGAGAGGACCGTTTTGTACTCAGTTCAGGACAACCTCTGTGCTTGTATGTCCCCTTATGCAATATAGCCCTCTCTGCCTCTGGAAGCACTAGTCTGTGCAGTCTGTAGTTGTATGGAGCACCAGGTGCCAAACTCTCCTCAGTCCCTTTTAGAGTGGGTTATAATCTTATTTAACTTCAGGCACTCTCCACGCCAACAGTTAGATTCCTCAGGTTAACTTTCTCTCTCTTTCACACTGATGAGTTAATATGTACAGTTGAACATTATTTACACGTCTGCTCTCTCTCTCATCAGGCCTTTTCCCATCCCAGAATGCTTCTCCTCACTCCATACATGCGTGGTACCTTGCATGGATTCTTGTGTGAACCAGCCTCTTCCTGGCTCTTTTCCACTCGAGACTGATTCTGGCCAATGCCCCTCCTTAACGTCTCCCACCCAAGGTGAAGTGGCTGCCTTTTTTGGTAGCTGGGCACCCTCTGGGCCTAGCTGTCCCTTCTCACTGCTTACATCATGCTGCTTCCAGTAGTAGACCAATAATCCCTTATTAGCTTATCTCCTGGAGTCTTATACTCCAGCTTGCCTCTCACTTCACCACCTCCTCCCCCTTCCAGGAGGAGTCATCTCCTGGGCCCTTCCCATCTGCTCCACCTTCCAACAAGCTCAAAGAAGCCCCCCCACCTTTTCCTTTCTATAACCTTAAGCACCTTAAGGGGGTTTCAGCAGGACCGGTGTAAGGGTATGCGGTTCTCTAGGCGAACCTCATTTCCAGCACCCTCCTGGTCCACCCCTGTATACATTGCTGATGCTGCTGTCCCTCTCTTGGACATGGAGTGGCAGCAATACATTTAAAAAGGCACAGCAGCACCAGAGTTACCATCTATTCTGGTGCCCCCATCTGATGCCACTTCCTTTAAAGGAAACAGAAAATATCCTGATGACAAAGGTAAATTTCTGCTTTTGAGTTTGTGATAATTTATTCTCTACCTGGTAAAGGTCTACCTATGTTCCGTAGCATGTAGGGATCTGTAATAATTAGGCTTGCTCAGTTTTCCCAATACGATGCTGCTCTTTTCTGGGTATTATTTATTGTGTTAGTTTTAGAAGCTGATGTTATGTTATGGTAGATTTGTTTTATAGGTCTTTAGTGACTTTTATAGGGTATGAGGATTGTGGAAAATTGCAAGAGGATCTTGATAAATTGGAAGCCTGGGCATCCAAATGGCAGATGAAATTTAATGTGGACAAGTGCAAAGTTATGCACCTAGGGAAGAACAACCCAAACTATGATTACACGATGCAAGGTTCCACATTAGGAACCACCACCCAGGAAAAAGATTAAGGCGTTATTGTGGATAACATGTTAAAACCCTCGGCCCAGTGTGCAGCGGTGGCCAAGAGAGCAAATAGAATGCTAGGTATCATAAGGAAAGGAATGGAAAATAAAACAAAGGATATTATAATGCATCTGTATCGTTCCATAGTGTGACCGCACCTTGAATATTGTGTGCAATTCTGGTCACCGTATCTTAAAAAGGATATAGCATTATTAGAAAAGGTTCAGAGAAGAGCCACCAAAATGGTAAAGGGGATGGAAGGATACCCCAATGAAGAAAGGCTAAAAAGGTTAGGGCTCTTTAACCTGGAAAAGAGACGGCTGAGGGGAGATATGATAGAAGTCTATAAATTAATGAACGGAGTGGAACAAGTAAACGTAGATCGATTGTTTACATTATCAGAATATAGAAAGACTAGAGGACATGAAATGAAGCTACAGAGTAAACTATTTGACTAATAAGAGAAAATATTTTTTCACTCAACATGTAATCAAACTCTGGAATTTGTTACCGGAGGATGTAGTAAAGGCTGTTAGTGTAGCTGGGCTTATAAAAGGTTTGGACAAGTTCCTGGAGGAAAGGTCCATAAGCCATTATTAAAAAGGGACCCAGGATATCAATGCTTGACCCAATACAAGCATTGTGGATCCTGTGTCTTTTGGGGAAACTGCTAGGTATGTATGACCTAGATTGGCCACTTTTGGAAACAGGATACTGGGCTTGATGGACCTTGGTCTGACCCAGTATGGTATATCTTATGTTCTTATGTTGTATTAGTTCACAATCTGCCTGCTACTGTAGAGGCTGTTAATGACACTGGATGCTATGGTGACATGTCCTAGTTCTGCTCTGCACCTACTGTTGATGGAGAGGTTTCATAGGATGCAAAATAGAAAAAAAAAATAAAGAGAACCATAGAATAGTTTCCAAAATCAAATTAGTTAGGATTTATTTTTGTGTTAGAAACTGCGCTGTGGTTTCTTTTTGTCCCTTGATGTGTAAGCACTTTACATTTCCTCTGTTTTTTGTAGAATATATATTTACATTTAACACCATACTGGTCCAGAGTATAGTTTCAGTTGTTAGTATTTTTTATTTTAGAGTGTTACTACTACTATTGTTCATTTGTATAGCACTACAAGGCATACACAGCACTGTACAGACACCTGTAAAAGACAGTCCCTGCTCATCAGAGCTTACAATCTAGTCAAGACAGACAAGGATATATCTAGGGGAAGGTAAGGAAACACATAGGAGACTAAGGGGCATGTTTACTAAAATCCGCAAAATAGCGTGCCGTAAAATAGCGCACGGCAACGCGGCACTGAAACGCGCAGAAACGCGTTTAAACGCCCCGCACACGTGCGTGTCACCCCCGCACAGGTACGCGGCTCACTAACGGGCCCCGTACAAGTGCGGGCCCGCAAATGTCCGATAGAGGCGTGGAACGGCGAAAGGAGGGCGGAGGAAGGCTCCGGAGGGGCGGAGGGACGGGGTCAATGGGTGGAGAGTGGGAGGGGAGAGGCTCCCCGCACAGTATCGGGCCCGAATTTGCATTTACAAACTACCGCGAGTGAAACACTCGCGGTAGAAAGCATTTAAAGGGAAGAGAAACCATTTCCGTCAGCAATGTACAGGAAAACCGGGGAAACCAGCAAAACGTGAGCAGTGTGATATATGTGCACAGCACAAAAGTGAAAATAAAAATAGAAAATGACCACAACAGAACTATTAAAAATAGTAATTCAGCTGGGGAACAGTTATAGTGATGGGCAAATACAGAAAGCACACCCAGCAAAGCTCCAGAAAAAAGAAATGAAGTTTGGAAGGGTCTACTGAGAGGAGACTCTTCCAAAAAACATTTCCACGTTTTGGAGCTTTCCTGGGAGTGTTTGCTATGGTTGCCCATTAATATCACTGTTGCCCAGCGTGGTGATATTTTGTCCCACATTTCCCGTGGTCATTTCCTGGGTTTATGTGCACGTTTGTCACCAGACAGGGTGCATATGCCCACAGTAGAATTGCGTAGAGCAGGGTTTGTGACTCCATCCTGCCAGGCTTACTGCCTCCAGGGGCTGCACTGTCTCTGTGGCCAAAGTGTGGTACAGCGGACAGAGTCATTACCTCTAGGACCAGAAGGCAGAGGTTCAAAACCCAGCTGGGGCACCTGCCAGCCCAGTCCCTATATTTTACCCACCACTAAATAAAGATAGCGCAGACACCCCTGTATGCATGGGGAAAACACCCATATTTTACCCAACACCGCACACACACCACAACAATGGGCATTACCTACAGCCAAGTCCCCCAAATGCAGTCCCGTACTGCCACATTGCAATCAGGTCAACTGCTTTTTCTGAGAGAAGTCCATGCCAGCATGTTGGCGGACAAGTACATGTGGTGCAGGGGGCAGTGGCTGCTAACCACAGAAGACAGAGGCCTAGCCATGTGCAGGCTGGCACAGTCCACTGCAACAGACAGGTCCTGCCAGATCCACAGTCATGGACAGTCCAGGGAATCCAACCAATCTGTGGCTACACAGTGGTGCAGTGCACACAGACAGTGCATACAAGAACAGAAGGTCACAGGTTCAAAGCCCAGCTGGGGTTACTGCCAATCCTGCCCACATATTTTTCCCACAACTAAACAGTGATAGTAAGGACACACCTTTCATGGCGGGGACATATGCAATGGTAAGACATCTATCTTTTACCCCACTGAGCACAGACACCATGAACAGGGGCAGTACCTAGAGCAGAATCACCCAAATGCAGTCCTGGTGGGCCACACACCAGTCAGGTTCCATGCTGACACTCATACAAATGCCTGTGCTGTATATCTATGCACCACCCCCATGGCATGTAGATGTAGCCCATGCATATTCATGAGGGATAGCAGGAAAACCCGAACAGTGTGATGCAAACCTGGACTGGAGTTGGGAATCTGTGCCGTAAAGCAGCAACCATCAAGGGCAGACACACCCACACCCACAGGCCCCATTGGCCAATGTCTCCTGGAAAGGCAGAACATTGGACCGTGCATGCAGCACCCAAAACAAGCACTTGCATAACTTACCAATGTCACCCTACACCTGAGGTATACGGTACACAGCTCGGAGACGTTTGCTAGGAGCACAGGCAGGCAGTTATCCATACGTTACGTACATACTGCTAGTTGACCCCATCCAAACAATCTGTTAGGTGTTTGCGGGGCATGCTCCAGGCCTGGCCTCTAACGGTGCTTACCACCCTGGGGAGTGACCACCAGCTGTAATGCGTACCATATCCATGCCTTGCCGTGCTCAGGACCGGTTTGGTGGGCAAGGCTACTTACCCCCTCAATCGTAGCACCATGATGGCAGAGGTGTGGAAGTGTGTGTCTGTCTATACAGTGGGTGTTGGCTGCAAGCCCCTTCAACAGCCCACACTGCCAGCACTGTTGCCAGTATTGGCCAGTCAATGTGCATAATGAGGTGCAAGGTACCATGGGTATAGCCAGGGCAGGGTGGCGTGGCCAGGATGCATCTGCACTGGGCATAGGGCCCTGGCAGGGACATTGGCTGGGATATTGTAGTGTCCGGCCACCACCTACACAGACAGGGTGGCCAAAGCATGTCCTTCTGGGGGATCACGCTCACCCTGACTGTGCAGTGACCACAGCATGGCTAGGCCCCCCCATAGTGCTGTATAGTAGTTCTCTCTTGTGATAGATATGGGTTTCTCTTTGGGGCCCAGTCACTGATCTATCTGCTTGCTGTGTATGCAGACAGCCCAGTTCTGGGTGCATGCATCTCCATTGGGAACATGCACTATGGACTAACCAGCAGACTGTTTGTAGCTGGTAAATGTCTTGCTATAATGGCTTGCAGGGTGAAGTGGCTGTTGGCTTGCTGCAGGGGAATATCTGGTGGTGGAGTGCAGCTTACCATACCCTGGGCTTATGTCTGTCTGCTATTGTGTTATGGCTGTGTATGGAGCTGCCTGCCTGGGGGGGGGGGGGGTGGTTTTACTAAGCAGGACTGGGGTTGATGTTGCCCTCTACTGCCACCTTTGCAGGGAGGTAGAGTGTGGATCCCTTGATGGGGGCCATGTTTGCCACGGTGGGGGGGGGGGTGCCTGATGGTGGCAGACAGGGATATCCATGGTGTTTGTGCAGAAACTAGCTATCTTACACATTAACACTGCTTTGGAATGCCCGCTTGGCCTCCATCAGCCATGGCAGGTGTTGTTGACCTGGTCCTGGCCACCTCATTGCACACTCAGGGTGAGCACAGTACCCGCACGATGTAACGGTGTGTGGCTACTCTGTGCCAGTAAAACACCCGGTCAGTGCCCCCTACTAGGCCAAGGTGCTGTGTGGGTGCACCCGGTCACTTCCCCCAACAGGGCCGAGGTGCTGTGGGGGTGCATTCCCCATCTTGTGTCCATCTGCGGACAGCTAATTTGCATGTGCAGTGCATCATGGGTACGGGTGGCCAAACCCTATCCTGTTGACACCAGCACACTGTCTGTGAGGTGACGTGTAGGCTATCTGCAGCCAGCCAGGGGCCTGCTTACAGCTATGGAGCTGTAGCGCAATGGTTATATCACTGCCTGTGCAGCCAGAGGTCATGGGTTCAAACCCACAGTGGGGCCCTTTGGTAGGGCTGTCCACAGCTTTATTTTTATTTACTGTACATATGTCTATGCCGGCAAGACCACCCTCAGCTTACTATACCCATTAGGTGCCTCTGAGGGTGCTTCATAGGGCGCCCTGTAGGCCACCTTATGGTTGCCATCCCTATAGGGTGCACTATACATTATCCTGTGTCGCAACATACATGCTGCCCTATAGGGGTCATTCAAGGGTGCCTTGGCGAACAGTGCACTGTAACATGTGCCTTATGGGCCGCCGTATGTTAACATGCTGGGAGAGTGCGTTTGCTAGTAGTGATAACAAAATAAAATTATACAGCCTCCTACAGCACTCCACAACATAATACATACTGCCTCAGCAGGCATTTTTCACTGGGCATTGTGAGGAGTTGAACCCCTGATCCCTGCACCATTGGTCAGTGTTTTAACCATTGTGCTGTGGCTCTGTTCTTGGGCATCAGTGCGCCGCCTTGTGCCTATCAGCGCGCCGCCTTCTGCCGCCCAAGGGGACCAGTGCGCCGCCTTCTGCTGCCCAAAAATAACTGTGCGCCGCCTTATGCCGCCCAAAAAGCACTGTGCGCCGCCTTCTGCCGCCCAAAAATAACTGTGCGCCGCCTTATGCCGTTCCAAATTAATTTGCCTCCTAAAACAATTTTAATCATTACAGTTACTGCCTCAGCTGACCTTTGTCGTTGCGCACACTGGGGGATTGAACCCAAGGCCCCTGCACCATTGGTCAGTGTCTTCACCGTTGTACCACGGCTCTGTTGTTGTGTATACTCAGCAGCGCGCCACTTTGCCTTTCGACGCGCTAATGTCGCCCCCGCACATTAGCGCGACGCGCACACGTCCGGTTGCTTACTACCGTTTTTTTTCTATTTTCTGCCTGAACCGCCCACTCCTTATATGGCACAGGCACACTAGCGCGGCCCCGCACGTTAGGAATGTTTAGTAAACATGCCCCTAAGTGAATCAGGATCCAAAAGCAGTCTTGAAGTGAGTTTTCAGTGTGGATTTGAAAAGGACCAGAGATGAAGCCTGACATACAGACTGGTGGTTTGTTCCAGGCATAAGGAGCAGCAAGGTGGAAGGATCAAAGTCTAAAGTTGGCAGTAGAAGAGAAGGGCACAGATAGCAGTGATCTGCCTGAACAGCAGAGCTCCTGGGGAGGGGTGTAGGGAGAAATAGAGGAAAGGAGTGAGGAGCAGCAGAATGATGTACTTATAGGTCAGTAAGAGAAGTTTGAACTGGATACAGAAATGGAGAGGGAACCAATGAAGCACCTTGAGAGGAGGGGTTATATGAGCATATTGAGGCTGGTGGAAGATTAGCCATGCAGCTGAGTTTTGAACAGATTGAAGGAGCGAGAGATGATTCAGAGGGAGACCAGCAAGGAGGAGGTTGAAATAGTCTAGATGGAAGGTGACTAAAGAGTGGATGAGTGTCTTAGAAGTGTGTTCAGAAAGGAAAGGACAATTTTTGCTGATGCTGTAGAAAGAGAAATGACAGCTTTTAGCTATCAGTTGGATGTGTATGGAGAAAGAGAGGCAGGAGTCAAAGACGATCCCAAGATTGCAAGCCGAGGAAACAGGGAGGAGTAGTGCATTATCCACAGAGATTGAGAAAGGAGGAAGGAGGGAGGTGGTTTAAGAGAAAAATAAGAAGCTCGGTTTTGGCCATGTTCAATTTCAAATGGCGGTGAGACATCCAGGTAGTAATCAGATAGGCAGGCAGACATCTGGGCCTGGATTGTCAGAAATATTTCAGGCGTAGGGAGGTAGATTTGAGAGTCATCAGCATAAAGATGGTACTGAAAACCATGAGAGGAGATGAATGCACCAAGGGACTGGGTATAGAGAGAGAAAAGGAATGGACCCAAGACAGACCTTTGGAGTACACCAACTGAGAGTGAAATAGCAGTGCAGGAGGATTCACAAGAACAAACACTGAAGGTGTGGTGGGAGAGATAAGAAGAGAACAAGGATAGCCCAGAGCCCTTAAAACCAAGTGAGGACAAGGTTTTGAGGAGAAGGTGGTGGTCAACAGTGTCAAAAGCAGCAGAAAGGTCTAAAAGGATGGGGATCGAGTAAAGGCCTTGGATTTTTCCAGGAACAGATCACTGGAGACTTTGGCAAGAGCTGTTTCAGTAGAATGTAAAGGACGAAAGCCAGAGTTTAATGGATCCAGAAGAGTTTGAGAGGAGAGAAGGTCAAGGCAACGGCAATGAACCACACGTTCAAGTAGTTTAGGAAGGAAGGGGAGGAGGGAGATAGATCGATAATTAGAAGGACAGGTAGGATCTACTGAGGGTTTCTTGAGGAGAGGTGTAACCACAGCATGCTTGAAAGCTGCAGGAACAGTTACAATGGAAAGCAATAGTTTGAGAATATGAGAGATGGAAGGAATAGCAGTGGAAGAGATGATGTTTAGAAGACAGGTGGGAGCAAGTAGTGATTTTGGAGAAGGAAAGAAGATCTGTGATTTTCTCCTCAGAGATCTTAGAAAAGGAATAAAGAGTGGCAGATGTTGAGGAGAAGATTTGGGAGTGAAGACCTTGTGGGGAATTTGAGTGTGAACTTGTGGACTTTGTCATGGAAATAGTCAGCCAAAGTTTGGGCAGACCAGGGAAGGAAGGGCCAGAGGTGGAGGCACGAGGAGAAAGTTGAGAGTTGTAAAGAGATGGCGAGGGTCGGAGGCAAGAGAGTTAGTCAGGTGGACATAATAGTCTTGTTTGGCAAGTGCTATGACTGACTAGAAAGAGGCAAGCATGTATCTGAAGTGTAGAAAGTCCACAAGGGTTCAGGATTTGAGCCAAATGCACTCAACAGTGCAGGCACAGGAACGTAGGTAGTGGGTAGTTGAAGGCAGCCAGGACTGAGGTACAGTATGCCTCACAGGATGTGGCATGGGAGGAGCAAGAGTCTCCAGAGCAGAGGAGAGTGCAGCATTCTAGGAAGCTACTGCGTCATCAACAGTCTCAGATGCCATAGTGGAGGAAAGAGGTGATGAAACAGTAGTGAGCCAATGGGTCGATAGCCGATGGGTGATGAGACAGTAGTGGAGGAGACTGGGCAAGACTGAGGCAGGAGGTGATGAAGAGGGAAGCTTAGCAGGTGATGGTCAGGTAAGGGAAAAATAGTACAGAAATTTGAGGGCAAGCAATTAGAAAAGATGATAAGTTTGAGGCAATGGCTGTGTTGGTAAGTGGGGGCAGTAAAGCAAAACTGGAGGTTGAATGATAAGGTAAGGGAAAGAGGCTCTTAAAGCATAAGAGTCAGAGGGGTTATCAACATGAATGTTAAAATCCCCGAGAAAAAGGGAGGGGGAAGATGAATCCAGAAAGAAGGAAAGCCCATGCGTCAAAGTCAGTGAGAAAGACAGAGGTGGACTCGTGAATGCCAAGCTAAATGGCTACAATTTTCCTGCATTTAAATTACATGTTGCTTTCCTTTTTTTATAGTAAAACATTTGAGCATGCCAAAAAATTCTCTTCAGTGCACCCCTCATCAAACATCAACCACTTATCTGCAGTCCGTTAGAAGAGAGTCCAGTTTCCAATGTTTCTGAAATCAAATCGATGCAGTGCTATATTTCAAACCATCTAAATTCTCTTTGGTTCTGTGTCAGGATCCAGTTTCCAGTACAACTCACTCTCCAATTCATCCTGCATGAAAATACTGCTCAAAACATTCTGCATTAGAATGCTGATTAAAACACGGCATTCTTCCTGGAGTGTGGTGGGCAGAGTGCGCAAGTAAACCCAGAAATTATAAAATGCTATCATTTAAATGCTTACATGAAAAATATAGGTGCAGACTTTTACAGCAGCTCTAGGGCTGTGTACAATTTAGGCATGTGTTAGAACGCTTACGCTAACATGTAGATGCCCACTTGTCTTTATAAAATAAGCTTCACCTAGGTGCCGTAAAACATGCTGTGATCAGGCACCCCCTTATAAAATGACCCTGTGAACATGTACTGTCATTTGTGGTACTTACATTATAAACAGTTGATATGACCACATCTATGTGTACTGGCCACTATTTACACACACAAATGCCAGATTTTAAAATCACTACATACTCAGGTAGAGCCATTTAAACCTGTAAACCTGCTAGTTAGACATGCAAAAGTCATGTAACCCTTCTAAAATGACCTCCTTATTTTGGACGATGTAAATGTTCATTTTAAGGAAGAAAGGTTGGGTGGTTTTCCAAATATTTTGGTCTTAATGTGAGATGTGGTTCTCTCCTAGAATATAAATGAAGCTGGGCATATTCATGATGGTATTTTTGCTCCCTAGTCAGATCACATTATGATGGGGGGATGATGAAGGAAATTATGAGCAAGAAATTCCGTTCTATTGCAAACTTGTCTCCTAAAAATGTATCAAACAACAAAAGAAGAGGAATAACTCCCCAAGTCCAATGCAGAAACACACAGAGCGGAGATAAACCAGGACGCACATGGCCGTGTCTGGTCATTAATAAATTGTTTGACTTCACGGCTTGACATATGTGACCAGGTTTGTCTCCATTCTGTATTCTAACCTGAAAATTTATGTCATGAGTCAAGGGAGTTACCAAAAATTCTACTAGAATCCTCTGTTTCTGATATGGCTAATATTTGGCATAGTGCAGTAATTAAAGCAGTAGACAAGATTGCTTCAGTTAAATATTGTCATATGGCCATTAGAAATGGGACCCTGTGGCATGCATCTTAATAGATGGCTTCAAAATGTCTGGTTAAGAAGGAGTATAGGCATGGAAAAGGAGTGGGTCACACGGACCCTGGTCCACCAAAAATCATGGCATAGCAGGCAGCAGGTTGCCCACAGGGATCCCATCCTCATGAGCAGAAGAAGAGAAGCCGTGATTGTGGCAAAGACCCTTCCTGTCTGCCCACAGAAAATCGGATCCCCGTGGGCAGAACAGGAAGGGTCTGCCATGATCATGGCTTCTCTACTTCCGGCTGTGGGGGACAGGGTCCACGGGCAGCCTGTTGCCTACCAGCTTAATCATGGCAAATTCCCTTCCTCTTCTGCCCATGGGGGAGATCAGATCCCCGTGGGCAGAGCAGGAAGAGTCTTTGCCTATAGGGTGGAGCTTGGGACAGGGTTAGTGCAGAGCTTGGGGCAGTGCTTGCCCCCCCCCCCCCAAAGAAAAAGACTTTCTGCCGCCTTTGAGAAGGGGGAATGAAAAAGGAAGAGATCTTTATTCTATGAGGATAAAGCAAAAAGACAATTGGCCCCAATATTCAAATGAAGCTATATATTCACTACCAGCCAGTAAACTATAACTTCAAGATCCATGTATTTTTAAAAGTTACATGGATGGTGTTCGGCCAATAATCTGACTGGCTGGCCCAATACTAATGATATAGTATGTTGCCAGATTTTGGATGGAGTAAGATCAAGCTTTAAGATTATTTGGATAACAACAATATTTAGCAGTTATATGGGTAAGAACATAAGATATGTCATACCGGGTGAGACCAAGATCCATCAAACCCATTATCCTGTTTCCAACAACTGCTAATCCAGGTCACAAGTACCTGTCAGGTTCCTAAAACGGTACATAGATTCCATGTTGCTTATCCTTGGGTAAGCAGTGGATTTCACCAGTCTTCTTTAATAATGGTTTATTAAAGAGGACTAGGAACTTGTCCAAACCTTTTTAAGCCCAGCTTCACTAACAGCTTTTACTACTTCCAACGGTAATGAATTCCAGAGTTTGATTTGCGTTGAGTGAAAAAATATTTTCTCCTATGTAAATAGGCTACATTGTAACTTCATTATGTGTCCCCCTAGTCTTTCTACTTTTTGAAGGAGTAAGAAAACAATCTATGTTAACTGTTGCACTCCATTCATTATTTTATAGACTTCTATCATATCTCCCCTCAGCCATCTTTTTTCCAAGTTGAAGAGCCCTAACCTTTTAAATCTTTCCTCATAGGGGCATTCTTCCACCCCCTTTACCATTTAAGTGGCTCTTCTCTGTACCTTTTCTAATTCAGCTATATCCTTTTTAAGATACGGCAACTAGAACTGCACACAATACGCATAGTCAAGGTGCAGTTGCACCATGGAATGATACATGATGTTTAAAAGAGGAAGAACTGGAGTTACTTTAGAAAAGAACCGGCTACAAACATTCAACTTTTGATAAGAAATACATTGCCAACGTATCAGAAGAGGGCATGTCAGGTTTGGGTTGTTTTAATCTGAACTTTCCAGCATAGCGATAAATCAAAACCCCTTTTTTCCATTATTAGGGCTATCTTGGGACAATTTCTCCAAATGGGTTAGTTTTGTGTATACTATGATGGCAATGAACCTTACTACTAAGCCAGGGTATGTAGAGTAGGATCTCAGTCTATCAAATGTATGACTAACACTCACCATAGTAGTTGCATTGTGCCAAAGAACTTCCTTCTGGAACTCATAAGATTGAACATTTATAGACAATTTGTCAAGCCATCTACAATGAGAAGTATTTCTATATTGTTCTGCCACATTTTTCCATCTCTAACTGCATTTCTTGGTACTTCAGGATATTCTCCCTCTGCACATGATACACAGAATGATCACTTATAATCTCTATTATCAATGCCATTCTGGTGTTTTCTCCTTTACTACAATGTCAGGTTTCCTCACATATAGTTTCTTATCCATTGGAATGGGAATGTCCCAAGTGATCATAACTTCTTCATTCTCTGTAATTCTCTTAAGGTCTTGATCCCAGTGCTTTTCTGGTATAGTGATGCTGTAGCACTTTTAAAGTTTCCAGTGGATGGCATGTACCACCTTGTTTAGCTTTCTGTATAGAATTTTTCTGCCATCAGAACTTATCAACCAGCTAAGAGATGAGCAACATTTCCAGCTCTCTTACAGAATATGCACGAGTCTGTTTTACCAGTTTTGTTTAAGCTCACTGTGAATCACCTCATCTGTAATCCATTATCCTGGGCCACAACTTTCAAGCTCTCAACTGTAGGTTTCAGGGCGCCTCTCCTTAACTTCTCATGTGTCCTGCTTTTATCGACAAATGACTTCTGCTTTGTATTTCCTACTGTATTTACGTATTTCCCGCATACTTCCTCATTTGCTGAACTAATTCTTTGGAGATTTTTTTTTTAAGATATTCAAAAGTGCTTACAAGGAAAAAGGGAAAAAAAATCATAAATCCATTTACAAATTTCAGGTCTTATCTCCAAATAAGACTCCCATAAAAAGAAGACATTCTCTAACAAGCCCACATACATGGAGAACAAGAGAACATTTTAAAACAGGAAAAACACATAAGGAAACAAGGCACAAAGCCACAATAGGTACCAATTATATATTAAAAACTCCCTAATAAACTACTGGCAGGGTCTCCCAAGATGGGCAGTTCTCAGCTGAGGTGCCAGACCAAGACAAACCACCCATCTGGGCAGCAGCAGAATGGGACAGTGTTGACGGCGGAGGATCACATGTCTGTGACAACGGCAACAACGCTAAACTTAAACTGCACGGAGGAAAGGCCCAGCAATCTACTTCTGTAACTTGCCATGAAAACCCAATGGATAGTCGCAACAAAAACTATCCAGAGGGTTGCCATGAGTCGACACCAACTCGACGGCACTTAACAACAATAAACCTCAGAAATAGCACTCAAAATAAGAATTATTCACCAGAATTATTCCTTTAAATCAATAAATGCTCTAACTGTAAAGGATCCACAAAAACATATGTCTGACCTTGAAATCCAATAATGCACTTGCAGGGATACTTCAATAGAAAGTAGCTCCCAAACCCAAAACACCAGGTTTATGCTCCAGGAATTTTTTTCCTTCTAAGCTGTTTTAACCTTGATAAATCAGGAAAAATGTGTGCTTTGCCTCCACAAAATAGTAAATCTTTCTTCTTAAAATAATATTTTAAAATAACATTATGATCCATTTCAGAAACTAACATGATTAATAAAATACTTCAAGTAGAACTGTCATCCTATGAGGTTTCCAAAAACATGGATAAATCTATTTCAGATGCAACCAATTTATCAAACACACCTTCAACCTGATCGTGTAGAACCTTCTTAGCAAGCAAATACAGTAATAAGAATTAATCAGGGGAATATCATCAGCCCTAGGATGCAGCAAAATCTCTTTTAAATATTTACTAAACTAAAATTTCACAATTGCTGATTTTTTAGACCTAGAGCTGTTCTTCACAGCTTCTACCTTAGAGTGCAATACCAAACTATTCTTAACTGCAGAGGATCTAGCAGACTGCGAAGTAAAAACACAGTTATCTAAGCTCTGTACATTATCAGCTAGATTTTTCAAAGCCAAATCAGTACCTTGCATCTACTGAGCTACCTGAGAGGGACACTAACAAAACTGCACAATGATACCCTTCAATGTATTTTCAATTTGAGTAGCAATTTTCAAAATTTCCATTAAAGAAATAGGGGTATGTTTACTAAGCAGTCTTAACGTGCAGCCGGCATTAGTGTGCAGGATGCCATATAAGGTAGTGGGGGTTCCGGTCTTAAGGTAGCATTTAGGGTTATCCTATGATAAGGTACTTTTCGTGCGATAGAGGGAGCCGTGGCACGTTAATACGCATTAGCCTTAATTAGGTGCGCTGACCTATAAGCACAGCAACAGAGGTGTAGCACAATGGTTAATACGTTGACTGATGACACAGGGTCATGAGTTTAATCCCCCAGTGGGCTTGCTGTCTGAAGCATTGCCCTTTACTTTAAATCAGTGCTGTCGGAGGCATTTTCTTTTTCAATTTAAATTAGTGCTGAGAGCAAACACACCCTCACAGTGCCGTAACCTAAGGTGCCGCATAGGGCGCCCTATAAGGCACTCCAGAGGGCACATTATAAGGTGCACTGTCCGCCAAGGCACCTTTTAATGTTCCCTATAGGGCACCTTATAAGGCGCCTTATAGGGCGCTTTATAGGGTACCTTATAGAGCGCTTGAGAGGGCGCCTTATGAGGCACCTTAAGGCTACAGCACTGTGAGGGTGTTTTTGCTGGCAGCACTAATTTAAATTAAAAAATAAAATGCCTCAGACAGCCCTATCAAATAACCCCACTGTAGGATCAAACCCACGATCTCTGGCTCCACAGGCAGTGAAGTAACCAGTGGGCTACAGCTCTATAGCTACTAACAAACCCCTGGCTGGCTACAGAAGGACTGCAGGTCACCACACAAACTGTCTGCTGTGGTTACCAGGATAGGGTTAACCCACCCGTACCCATGATGCACTGCACATGCAAATCAGCAGTCTAGAGATGATCACAAGATGGGGTATGCACCCCCACAGCACCTCAGCCTGGTAAGGGGTACTGACCATGTGTGTTACTGGCACAGAGTAGCTACAGACCGTCACATTGTGTAGGTACTGTGCTCACCCTGAAGGTGAGGTGGGGCGCCCAGCACCAGGTCCACAGCACCTTTCATGGCTGAAATATGCCATGCTGCAGTTCCCCATCAGTGCTAGTGTGTGTGTGATAGGTAGTTCCTGCAGACACACCTATGATGCACCCAGAATACTGCATATCCTGTGTTGGTGCCATTGTCACATGATGTAGGTGAAATGAAGGGAAGGGGGGTGTTTGGACCAATAAGCAGATTATGTACCACCACCCAACCCACTCTCTGTGGCTCAGGGTGGGAAAACAGGATCTCCCACCAACAGATCCACATTCTACCTCCCTGCAATGGTAGCAGTAGAGGGGACCATCAACCCCACTCCTGCTCAGGAACAGACACCCTACAGGGCAGGCAATGCAGATCTATACACATCCATAAAGCAATAGCTGACAGACAGTAGGCCTGGAAACACTCAGCTGCCCCCCACCACTATCTGACATTCTCCAGCAGCAAGCCTCCAGCCACTGCACCCTGCAAGGTGTTCCAGCCAGATACATACTAGCTGCAGACAGTCTGCTAGCTAGTCCATAGTGCATGTTCCTAGAGGAGATGCATATACCCAGAACTGGGATGTCAGCATACACACCAAGCAGATAAGTCAGTGATGGGGCCCCCAAAAGAGAACCCATAAATATCACATAAGAGAAATACTATATAGCACTATGGGGGAACCTAGCCATGCCGTGGTCACTGCTCAGTCAGGGTGAGAGTGACCTCCCAGCAGGACATGCAGTGGCCACCCTGTCCGTGCAGGTGGTGGCCGGGAATTACAATGTCCGAGCCATTGCCCTATGCCCTGTGCAGATGCATCCTGGCCAGACCACCCTGTCCGGGCTATACTCATGGTACCTTGCTCCTCATTATGCACATTGGCAGGCTGACACTGGCAACAGTGCAAGCAGTGTGGGCTGAGGAAGGTGTTGGCAGCCACCACACACTGGGTAGACAGACACACATTCCCACACCTATGCCAGCATTGTGCAACTACAGAGGCTTTTGGCAGCCCTGGCCACCGCACCAGTCGTGGGCACAGTACAGGCATGGCTATGGTACGCAATACTGTTGGGGTCACTCCCCAGGGTGGTAAACACTGTCAGACATCAGACCTGAAACACACTCCACAGACATCAGAGAGGTTGCTATGATACAGCTCAATGAGCAGATTATGCTTAACCTAGGGATTGCTATCTGCCAGTAATCATAGCAACCTTTTGATATATGTGTACCGTATTCCTAGGTTTAGGGTGGCAGTGCTATGGTATGCAAGTGCTAGTATTGGGAGATGGTGCTGCACGCAGGGCCAAACATCCTGCCTCTCCAGGAGGCTTTGGATAATGGCGCCTGTGTGTGCGGGTGTTTCTGCCCCTGTTGGCTGCTGCTCTAGGGCAGAGGTTCCCAACTCCAGTCCTGGTATGCCAAACACTGTTCGGGTTTTCATGCTGTCCCTAATGAATATGCATGGATACATCTGCATACCATGGGGGCGGCGCATAGAAATGCAGCACAGGCATCTTTATTAGGGACAGCATGACGCCTGAATGGAATTTGTCCCTCTAGGACTGCATTTGGGAAACTCTGCTCTAGGTATTGCACATGTCTATGGTGTCTATGCACTGTAGGGTAAAATATAGGCATTTCAGGCATGTTTATGTTATCTGCAATAAAGGTACCCTCATTATTACCACAGTTTAGTACTGGGTAAAGTATGGGGACTGGGAGCCGCAGCTGGGACTTGAACCTGTGACCTTCTGCTCCTAAATACACTGGCTGTGCATACTGTACCACACTGTTGCCGCAGGGACAATTCATTCCCTGGGGATACCATGACTGTTCGTCAGACAGGGTCTGTCTGTTGCAGTGCATGGCACCCACCTAAACATGGCTAGGCCATGGTCTGCTGTGGGCAGCTGCCACTGCCACCTCCACCACCAGTACCCCTCTGTCGCCATGCTGACATGCCCTCCTGCTGGTGGTGCTGGTGGAGCGCAGTCTCAGGTCATCCAGTGTGCTGGTAGGTGGCTGCCTATGGTGTGGGTTCTGGGGTAGGGGTGCCTGCATAGACGTCCATGCTTCCCCCCAGCACCGCCTGCCAATGTTCTGTGCCCTTGGGAGTACCTGCTGGGTACTATCCCCTGTGACACTGTGGGAAACACACTCGTGCCCATGTTGGGCCCTCATCAGTTGCTGTCTGGTGGCTCTACTGTTTCAGCATTCCTTTGGGCCACTTAGGCATCACCCTAGTCTGCACTGTGACCCAGCTGCACCACAGCATGTGCCGCCTGCAGCCCTCTGTATCCCCTTTTCCAGCATCTGTCCAGTTGCCCGTTCTGACATGCCCACCCTGCTGTTGCGGGGCATGTGCACGCCATAGGAAACCTGTCCAATAGAAAGGGAAAACCCTGATCAGCGCTATTTCACTGTGGGATCATTCACCTTGTATGCGGACAAAGCATAGCCCCTTCCAAAATTGATATCCTTTTTATGGAGCTTTCCCGGTAGTGTTTTTTGATGTTTCCCATTAATATCACTATTGCCCAGCTTGGTTATGTTTTTTTTCCAGTTTGTTCAGGTAATTTTCAATGTTTATTTGCCCTTTTGTTCCGTTCACATGTATCACACTTATCACTTTTGTAGGTTCCCCTGGCTTTGCTATACATTGCTGACGGAAATGGTTTCTCTTCCCTTTAAATCTGCTCTAACGCGAGGGTTTCACTCGCGTTAGTTTTCAGCCCAGGAATCCACAGCGTCAGTGTGCAGGGAGCCTCTCCCCTCCCACTCTCCACCCATTGACCCTCTCTCTCCGCCCCTGGGGAGCCTTCCTCCGCCCTCCGGGAGCCTTTCTCCGCCTTCAGTGCTTGTTTGCGCCGCTGCACGCGTTAACGCGCAATAAGGCGCCTTATCACCCGGTAAAGCACCATTATCGTGCGATAAGGCGCCTTATCGTGCGATAACATGACAGCAGCGCAAATAGCGCCCTCTAGTAAACATACCCCATAGTTTCTGAAGGAGAAAGTTCCATTGAAACATTTCCCAAGTCTGGTGGAGAAACTGGATTAGAAATAGGTATCCCTACAAGGTTGACCGTATTCATAGGGGCAGAGTCCAATCCTGGTGCCCCTATCAACCTAGTAGATGTGGAGGAGGAAGTAGGCCCATTCCCAACCAAGGAAGGACTCAGTTTACCTGGGGGGGGAGGGAGATATAGGGCCCCCTGAGCTTAAACATGCTCCAGAAGAGGGGAGGTTCAACATGCTTGGAGTTGGACCAGCCCCCAGATGAGACAGGGGAATTACATATTTATCCATCAGTCATTTAGCTGAGTAAGGAGCTTTAATACTTTTCCCCTTCCTCTTCTTAAAGACCATGAAGACAAAAGAAACACAACAGCAAAAAATGAACAACTCACCCCGCCTCAAGAAACAAGTACAATTACAAAAAAGCATGCTCCAAAAGGCCCTGGGGCATATGCTCTACAGGTCCTGCGCTGATGATGTCAGCAGGACCAGGAGTACACACTCTAGGAGCTCACAAACCATTTGACGATCTTCCTCTTGCCCTCGGAGGAGAACCATGATCTTCCACTGCCCACAATTACTGCAGGCAGGCCTTGGGACTTATACTCTACTGGTTCCACGCTGATAGCTTATCCATTTAGTTTAAGTTTGCTGAATAACAGGCCCTAACAAAATGGATAGTGCCGACACAGTGACCATATTATGGGGGTTATTTTGGAAGCCTTATTCGCATTTTACATGTGGATGTGGTGTCAGAAAAACATGCAAACCACATCCATGTGTAAAATGTGATTTTAGAAAGACTGTGATTTACACGTATCTGTCATGGCCACCTCTAAATTACATGGGGGCATGCCGAGGACGTGATCTGGGAGGAATAAAAATCAATGCGTAAATCCCCCTTATCATATAGTGGTTGCATATGGAAGACAGAAATCGCCCATATCTGGATTTACACCTGCTCCAAGTACTTGTTTCAGCCAGCCCTTTACAGGAGGGATTAAGGGTGAAATACCACATAATCCCTAAGGGCCCGATATTCAATCGGGATGGCTATGCGCCACTACGGTGCACAGCTGTCACCGCTGACCTCTAACACCAAATATTCTATTCCGGGATCATATGCAGCCCCAGCATTGAATATCCGGGGTCACCGCACAGCCTCCGTCACTGGATAGCGGCGATATTGCACCACTACCCAGTTAGCTCCCATGGGTAAAACTAGGCCTAGTCTGCAGCGCTGCAGTGCCTAGTTTTACCTGCAGATCGCTAACTAGATAGCAGTGCAATATCGCTGCTACCCGGTTATCAACTGTCACCACTCACAACATGCGCTGGAACACCCACGACACGCCCCGATGCTAAGTGGTTAGCATTAGGGCATATAGTGGCCTTAGTTGGGGATATTCAGCAGCACTAACTATATTAGTGCTCTTGAATATCCTATTCAGCGGCATTTACGCAAATTTCAGGTCTGTAAACCATATAAATGCTTTTTAATATTGGGCCTTTCATGTTTATTTCCCTCTCCAATTTGAAATGAGGTAAAAGCTAGTTGTCTCTGATGGGTTAAGAGCAGCTCCAAGTCTAGGTTTGCAAAATGGCCAGGATACATGTGTAAGTGCCGACATTTATATGTGTCTGTTCTGAAATCCTGGCACATATGTGTCCATGCCAATTTTTCTCACCTGTATTTTTGTGAAATAGCATCTCCTGATGCCATCCCTGTTGGGGCCAATGCAAGGAATTTAGGTGCCTTAGGCAAATCTTTAATCTTGCACTCCTCCCCCACCCCCTCTCACAATCCAGCATCTTACTGCTTCTTCTCTTCCCTCCATAGTTGAACATCCCTACCCAGCCTAGTCCAGCATCTTCCTGTCCACCCCCTTCCCCCACTGTAGACCAGCAATCTCTCCTTTTCCCCCCCTCCCGGTAGTCCTGCATACTCCACCCTCCACCTCGTTATCCAGCATCTCTGCATTCACTTTCTTCTGTGTCTCTATTTTCAAGCAGGTTCCTCCTGCTGCATCAGTGCTACAGCAGGCACCACATAATCTTAGTGGACTAGGCAACTGCCTAGTGTGGCAGTTGGGGGCCATGGGGCAGGAGCATAGAGGATTGTTCCTGTCCTGTTGGACCACTAGACGACCAGGAATCAGGCCAAGTGTGGAAGTCCGGGGTGGGGGTGCCATGGGGCCCCCGCTTTGCCAGCAAAGTAGTAAACTAAAGTAGCTGGGATTGTGGTTCTGCCCCTCTGTAGATAAGACAATTCCTTAGAACACAGAAAATCTTAGAAACTGTGTTCAGGAGTATACATCAAGGTGGTCGCTTCTAAATATTTTGTGATGGGGTTGATCTTATATGTTGTTGTTAAGTGCTGTTGAGTCAGTGCTGACTCATGGTGACTCTTCAGATAGTTCTCCTAAGCTGTGTTCATTCTTAAGTCAAGTGGCTAATTGTTGATAGAGTGGCATCCATTACTGCTGTTATTGTATCGATCCATCTCATTGCTGGACTTCCTCTTTTGCTTTGATCTTTGACCTTACCAAGCATGATGTCTTTCTCTAATGATTTCTCTCTTTGCATGATGTGTCCAAAGTACGAAAGTCAAAGTTTTGTCATCTGAACTTCTAAAAAAAAGCTTAGGTTTGATCTCCTCTAGTACAGACTGGTTTGTTCTTTGGGTCGTTCATGGTATACACATATACCATATGCCAGCAGTTAAATTATTTGATTTTCTGCTTTTGGTAGCATTAAAGATTGTGTTAAGTAACTGGAAAAATAATTCAGATCTCCATGTTATAGAAATGGTGGTACTCTATTTGTTTATCTGGTAACTACGAAAAAGCTATTGCAAAGATGAAAGGCTATCTTAAAAAATGTCTTGAAGTTTGGCAGCCGCTTAATGAGTTTATTAAGGAGGGGGGGGGGGGGCAATTTCCTGATGCTGTCTGTAATTATACATAGCGATTGTTTTATTTCTATAAAATGTGTGCTTATCTTTTTGATGAAACTTAATAAAAAGCATTTGAACTAAAAAAAATAATTGATGACATATACACAGGTCCAGCTTTACCATTAGGCAAACTAGGTGGTCATCTAGAGCTCTAACCTTTAGTGGGTGGCCCATTCCAGACATTGTTGCCACTTCTACCCCTCTCTGGAACTGCAGTGGTAGCAATGACAATAAAACAGTAAAACGGCACTTAGCCAGAGCATCCACTTAGGCCACTATCTCCACCAAGACCAAAATTTGCCTCTTCTGAACACTGATCCTGCCAATTCTCCTGTATGGATCGGAAACATGGACTCTGCTCAAACCTGACATGAACAAGCTCAAGGTCTTATAAATGCAATGCCTGAGAAAGATCTTGGTGTCTCTCTTCATGATCGCCATTGAAACGAGATAATTCAGACAAGGTGTGACCATCAACCTTCAGTGGAAGTACAAATCCAAAAACGCAGACTGCGATGGTTTGGCCATGTTTGCAGAATGAACTCCAGTTGGCTGCCATAAAAACTCCTCTGACGAGAGCGACCTGTCCACTGGAGGGTTCAACGAGCAGCACCAAAGAAAACGTGGCTCAGACACATTGAGGAAGACTTAAGGAACCAGTGACTGACCATCAACGAGGCCAGAAATATCGCCACTGATCGCCAAGGTTGGAAGCGTATTGTGAACAACACATGGAATCCAGCGGCATCTACAGCAGCATACTGGTTGAGTGAGAGGACAACCTGCTCCCCAAAAGCATTAGCCAAATAGTGTGATCATGTTATTTGCCCAGGGAAATCTCAATAGCATCATCACATTAAGGGGTATGTTTACTAAACCAGGCTAAAGATTAACCCGGGCTATCTGCACCTAGATCCCATGTTAGAAAAAACATAAATAAGAACATAAAAAATGCTGTACTGGGTCAGACCAAGGTCCTTCAAGCCCAGTATCTTGTTTCCAACAGTGACCAATCTAGGTCACAAGTACCTGGCAGGTTCCCAAAAAGGTACACAGATTCCACAATGCTTGTCCCAGGGTAAGCAGTGGAAATCCCAGGTCCTCTTTAATAATGATTCATGGACCTTTCTTCCAGGAACTTGTCCAAATCTTTTTTAAACTCAGCTACACTAACAGCTTTTACTACATCCTCCAGTAATGAATTCCAGAGTTTGATTGCACGTAAGTGAAAAAAATATTTTCTCTTATAAGTCTTAAATGGGTTACATTGTAGCTTCATTGCGTGTCCCCTAGTCTTTCTACTTTTTGATGGAGTAAACAACCGATCTACATTTACCCATTCTACTCCATTCATTAATTTATAGACTTCTATCATATCTCCCCTTAGCCGTCTCTTTTCCAAGTTGAAGAGCCCTAACCTTTTAAGCCTTTCCTCATAGGGGTATGAGGTTATTCAATAGGACCTAATTGCAGACAGCCCAGGTTAACCGATAGCCTGGTTTAGTGAACATACAGTACCCCTAAGCTAATCATGTTCAATTCTCTTTTGCTCTTGACTCCATCTGCTGACTTCCAAAGAATATGCAAGTAATCCTGACACATGACGGTGGTTTGTCAGTACTGAGGGAAGAAGTAGAAGAGATATGCTCCAAGAGAAGATGTAAACAGAGAGATCCAGGAGATCAAAAGAAACAATTCATATGCATGTTTGTAACAATCTGTGTCCATAAAAACCTTGAAGTGTGGTATGAAAAGGGATTGAAGAGAGCTCGGAAGGGGGCAGTCTTGACTCAGCAGGGCACCTGCATATGACCATTCCCTTCTCTATGACCACTTTCTATTGTAGGGACTACACAGTTTTCTAGTGGCTCAAAGCATATAGAAAGATCTCTGTTTAATGTCTTTTTGGCCCACCTGCTGCTTCTCATCCAGCAGCACAGAATCTCCTCTTACTCATATGCTGATGCTATAATTCTTCTGTACCACACTACATCTTACTCCCCTTAATTTTTGTCTTGCCGCTGTCAGCTCTTGCTTATCTTCCAACTTCTTGCATCTCAATCCATCTAAATCTGTAGCTATTTGGCTCACATTCAGGGCCCCCTGTCCATCTGTGTCCCCTATACTCACTGATACCCTAATCCATCCATTATCTAGGTGTTACCCTCGATTCCTCCATTTCTTTCCAGGCTTACCTCTCCACATTTATCTGCTATTCCTTCGCTATTTTACATCAAATCCGAGCTGTGTGACCATTTTTGTCCGCTTCCTCTCTCATCACTCTAGTTCATTCTCTCATCACATCCTGGCTCAATTACTGCAAAGTTGCCCTAGCCTGTATCAAACCCACTGTCTTCAGCTTCTTCAAAATACTGCCACCCGTACATCGAGAAACACATATTTAATGCCTTCCAACACCAAAATACATTTACAAGGGTATTTCAGGAAGAAGGAAGCCCCAATGGCAAGAGTCCGCTCTTTTAAAGTCAAAAACGCTTTCCTCCGGACCTGAGTAACCCTACTCACGTCCGGGAATATTTGTATAGAATCCCCACAAAACACCTGATTTTTCTTTTTAAAATACAAATTCAAAATCAAATTTTTATCCTGTATAGAAAGAAAAGAAACAATCAAAATAGCACGCTGAGAAATTAAATCTATAGAAGATTCCAAAAACTGAGAGACATCTAAAGACTCTGCGCCAGTGGGACGCCCTTCCTGGTCTAAAACTGGAGAGGAAGCCTTAACCGCTGAAATCAACTTGGGGCTTTTTTGATCAGTAAGGAATCACTGTGAGTTGATAGTTACTTCTTTTTCTCCTCATGTAAATTGGGCTCAATTATTTTGGATCCTTTTGCCTTATTTTGTTTGTTTTAGGTGACTGTCTCCTTGATGTGGACTTGATTGTATGCTTCCTTTATTTCAATAAAGATTGATTAAAACTTAAAAAAAAAAAAATACTGCCACCCGTATAGTTACTCAAACATCCTGTAAAGATCACATAACACCCACATTTATTCACCTTCACTGGCTTCCCATCTGATTTCATGTTCAGTAAAAGATTCTCACATTGATCCACAGTCATTCACACCAGTTTCCCTCAGTACCTCTCCGACCTCATCCGTCTCCACTGTTCTCACCGTGTCCTCTGTTCAATATATGTCAACACGTTATACCTTTCCTCTGCCTCACAAGTGTGTTTGCAATCCACTCATTCCTCTGCTTTTTTTTCTTGGGTCCTACCCTTTGGAATGTTCTCCTCCCAGACCTTCATCTTGAGCTATCCCACAAGAGGTTCAAGGCCCTGCTAAAGACCCATTTGTTTTCCCTTGCATTTGACCTTCCAACTCCCACTATATAATCCCTCCCTCCTGTTTAGCACGTCTATCACTTATCTGTTCTGTATATTCCCTCTTATGTCCTGTCTTACAATTGGTGTTCTTTTCTTCCTTCCTGGTTGTAGTAACCAAATCTTTTTTTTTTGTAATCCGCCCTCTTGCCAGAATAATGGGCAGTATATCAAATTTTAAAATAAAGATAAAGATAAGCAACTGTAATAATAATAATAATAATAATAATAATAATAAAGAAAGATTTTATTGAAGCTTTTGAGACTCATACTGTTGTTCAATCTCAAGCTCTGAATGGCTACTCTAACAACGTCAATGACAGCAAAGACCTTTGAGCTATTGCTTGAAATACATTTGCCATACATAAATAAAGGTGGATTCATTTAAGTACCTAAGTGTTTGCTGGCGTGCCTCCTCTTATCTCCTGTTCCATAATTGTTATTCTATCTTTCTCTTCCATCTTTCCCCCATGCTGACAGTAGCCTGTGATGTCTTTTTTTATATATATTGGTAAGAGAGTCCTCTAGCTAGTCACTTGTCCAGAGGAAGCTCCCCACAAAAATTAGCTGTTAAATGTTTACAGTGCTCACTGGCCAGACTAACTAACCACATCAAGGACAGTGTTGATCCTGATAATAAGGCCAATACACATGCATACACATATTAAGGTTACCAGAGGTCCCTAATGTCCCTCCAAGCAATACTTTGCTGAAGGCTCCCCATTGTCGCCATAGCACAACCCCCTCCCCCCATACATGGCAAACTAACTTTAACTTGTTTGCTAGGCCCGGCAACTGTTATCGCGTGGTGCGTTTGTTATTGCAAAAGTTCAGCCCAGGAGGTAACAGCCACTGGCCAGGCCTGGAGTGGAGACAGTGCAGCAAACAAGCTAAAGTAAGTTCACCTCGTGAGGAAACACATCGCCACCATTATCATTGGCTTCATGTGGGTCCCCTCACATTGCAGGAGCTGCTTAGGCTTAATTTACCCCACTGCATAGATGGATATAATCCCAGGCCTTGCCCCCTCTTTTTTCAAAGTGCAAGAGAATATGCAGAAAAGAAACAGCCTACACAAGAGGTGGAGGGTATCTCCCCAGGGAGCAACCGTAGTGTGTTGCTACCCTGTAGTCACCATCTTTAATTCCTGCTTTATCCCATCCACACTTTTCATTTCTAATGTGAATTATATTTCTTTGATGATCCCTAAGGTTTGAGAAAGATGCAGTAAGCTTAAAAATTGCAGAATTATTATTATTGCTGTGGCTGAAATAGTTGACAGCATGAAATGACTTCAGCCCCTCAAGGCTTTTCTCAACACTCATGAGCCAGAACCACTCAGACCCTCATCAAGTTCTGCATCTCCTTCCCTTCTTCTCCTCCACCCCCCCTCAAAACACACACACACACACACACACACACACACACACACACACACACACACACAAAAATCAGACAGTATGGGAAAAAATGCCACTGGAATGACAACAAAATAGAAGGCAATCTATCAGCATACCTCCATGCCTATGTCAGGTCTGAAGGCAAATGCAGAATTTGTTTCTGGAGAGCTAGTTCATAAATTTTGCGCACCGGCATGGAAGCTTAAAGCGATGCCCGCTGTTTTGGTGCTCAGCTTCTCTTTCATGTTGAGTTTATCTCTTTGACCTTTACTTGTTAATGTCACAAGTCTGTGGGTGAGATGCAAGTAGGTTTGAAAAGGTCGAGAGAGTACACATGAAAAAAGAAACATAAAAGATAGAAAGAAAACCTGGCATACAATACATTAAAAAATACTACAGTGCACATAGGTGGAGTGGTACAATGCTAATAAAGGGTATGTTTTTCTCCCATCCTTGTCTATATTGCTGGCCATTTCACTAATGAATATCACTTAAGGGCTTACGTAACACTTCCTGAAGATCAGGGCCTTAATTTATGCCTCAGTGCGTTCGATATTAGAGCAGAAAATACCATATATTAGTTAAAAGGAATTCATACACATGCTGAATGAATAATCCAAAATGCACACTTTAATAACAGATGAAGAAAGACAAGCCATACATTTCAGACATAATCAAGATTACAGACGGGTGTGAATTTTTAAAAAATGATTTCTTTCCCCTGTCTTCCTGTGGATTTTAGACAGATGTTAATTGTGTGCAGTTTAATAGACAAGGCTTCTGATACTGTAAAAAGAATCCAGAAATAATTTTTAATCCTGCTTTTCTTAGGAAAATCTGAATAAGTCCATACTGACTGGTCCTTAGGCATCAGCTCTAGGGTTGGAATAAAAGAAAAACAAACTGTTGTGTTCTTATCAAAAGGCAGCCGGCCAGTCTCTGAGCAAAGTGCAGTTTTCAGTTTCTCAGTAAAACAAGTACATTTATTCTGTATGGTCCCCATCAACGCAGTGACAATGGAGCACTTTCCTAGCAAATCAAATATAACTTCATACTCTGATGGTCGGCCTGGTGGGAACTTAAAAGGGCAGAGGCAGCACGTCAAACCTATTAAAGAAAGTTTGCTGCCGTGACAATGGGAGGGGGGGGGGCTGTGCCATGGCAGAGTGCGCTGCTATGACAACGAGGGGCTGTACAGGGGTGCTTCACCACCACCGCAACAATGAGGGGCCTCCAGCAAAATTTGCATAGGGGCCTCTCATTAGAACTTACACCACTGTCTCTCATACCTCTCTTCACTTCCTTTCCACATCCCATCATGTTGCACTCTTTTCTGCATTTCAATTCTTGGCTTTTTTCCTCTTTCTCCATCTTATTTGTATTTTACCTCTCAGTCCTCAAACTCACAGGCTGATGTAATAAGCTATGCATTTGACTTAGTGGACCACAGTGGCAGAAATTCAAATTCAGGGCCCCCAAGCAAAATATCAGAAAGGGTCACCAGAGCAGGGGGAATCCAACTCAGAAGATGTGTGAATGGCTATAAATGGGCCCCTTCTTTCTCTGCTCACCCCCCCCCCCCCACACACACACACACACACACTGCAGAGGTGGCTTGGGTAAAATTTACTCCACTGGTGGACTGTCATCTGTTGTTAGCATATCTAAGGAATATTGGCCTTAGGAATTCTGTCCTGCATTGGTTCTCTTCCTTCTTCTCCAGCCAGATCTGTACTGTCTCTTTTAATTCTACTGTCTCGTCCACTCACCCTTTATCTTGTGGAGATCCCCAAGGTTTGATGCTTTCTCCCTTACTCTTCAATATCTTTCTTAGTTCTCTAGCAACCCTTATTCAGGAGTTAGGCATCAGCACATCCATAGTACTACGTGGATGATATCTTTCTTCTTTTCCATACCTTCACAATACCCCTGGATTTGACTCCTGTCAATACCCATTTCACTTATTTCATGACATGGTTTGCTGTCAATAAACTCAAGCTTAATGTCTCAAAGACTGTAGCTATATGGCTGACTGGTTCAGAATCCACCCCATCAATCTCACTGACCATGTTAGACAGCCCCATCACTCTCCTGTCCTTAAGTATCTTGTAGTCTATTTGGACTCCTAGTTATCTTTCCAGAAACAGATGAGTTCTGTGATCAAACGCTCCTTCTTTGCTTTCCACCAATTCCATGCAGTTCACTCCTGTTTAAATGTCATTGCTCAAACCACTTAAATTATCTCCTTCGTCTTTCACAGCTGGATTACTGTAATGCCATTTACATTGGTCGTTATAATCACAACCTAAAGTGGCTTCAAACAGTCCAAAACACAGCCATCAGACTTCTGTCCCATACCTGCTGTTTCCACAATGTCGCCCCCCTCCTCCTAAAGTTTGCCCATTAGCTTCTGGTTGCCTACTGCTTCCAGTTAAAGATTCTTAAACTAGTCCATTAAGCCTTCTACACTGGGAATTCTTCCTATCTTTCTACATGCATAACATGCCACACTCCCTCCCACTTACTTCATCCTATACACTCCAACCGATTCATCCTCCAACCTGTCTCACAGGCTAAATATGAGTCAAGCAGACAAAGTGCCTTTTTCTTGAAGGCCCCCCACCTCTGGAATGACCTAAGGCAAGAACTTTCTTACAAGAAATTTAAGTATGGACATATTTTTGAAAGGGCCTTTGGGGTCTTGGAGAGTTAATTATAGCCTGTTGTGCAGGTCTTCCTCATCTATCTGCCTGTTCTAATGTTAAGAACATAAGATATGCCATACTGGGTCAGACCAAGGTCCATCAAGCCCAGTATTCTGTTTCCAACAGTGGCCAATCTAGGTCATATGTACCTAGCAGTTTCCGCAAGAGACACAAGTTCCACAGTGCTTGTACTGGGTCAAGCATTGATATCTTCGGTCACTTCTTAATAATGGTTTATGGACCTTTCCTCCAGGAACTTGTCCAAACCTTTTTTAAACCCAGCTACACTAACAGCCTTTACTACATCCTCCGGTAACAAATTCCAGAGTTTGATTACACGTTGAGTGAAAAAATATTTTCTTTTATTAGGCTTAATAGTTTACCCTGTAGCTTCATTGCATGTCCCCTAGTCTTTCTATATTCTGATAAGGTAAACAATCGATCTACGTTTACCCGTTCCACTCCGTTCATTAATTTATAGACTTCTATCATATCTCCCCTCAGCCGTCTCTTTTCCAGGTTAAAGAGCCCTAACTTTTTTAGCCTTTCTTCATAGGAGTATCCTTCCATCCCCTTTACCATTTTGGTGGCTCTTCTCTGAACCTTTTCTAAAATCGCTATATCCTTTTTAAGATACGGCGACCAGAATTGCACACAATATTCAAGGTGCGGTCTCACCATGGAACGATACAGAGGCATTATAATATCTTTTGTTTTATTTTCCATTCCTTTCCTTATCATACCTAGCATTCTATTTGCTCTCTTGGCCGCCGCTGCACACTGGGCCGAGGGTTTTAACATGGTATCCACAATGACGCCTAAATCTTTTTCCTGGGTGGTGGTTCCTAATGTGGAACCTTGCATCATGTAACCATAGTTTGGGTTGTTCTTCCCTAGGTGCATAACCTTGCACTTGTCCACATTAAATTTCATCTGCCATTTTGATGCCCAGTCTTCCAATTTATCAAGATCCTCTTGCAATTTTTCACAATCCTCTTGGGTTTTAACAACTTTAAATAGTTTTGTGTCATCTGCAAATTTTATAACCTCACTCGTTATTCCACTTTCCAGGTCACTTATGAATATGTCAAAAAGCAGCGGACCCAGCACAGATCCCTGGGGTACACCACTATTCACCTTTCTCCATTGGGAAAATTGGCCATTTAGCCCTACCCTCTGCTTTCTATCTTTTAACCAGTTCCTGATCCACAATAGTACACTGCCTCCTATCCCATGACTCTTTAGTTTTGCCAAAATTCTCTGATGAGGGACCTTGTCAAAGGCTTTCTGAAAGTCCAGATACACAATATCAACCGACTCACCTTTGTCCACCTGTTTATTCACTCCTTCAAAAAAACATAACAGATTAGTAAGACAAGATCTTCCTTGTCTAAAGCCATGTTGTCTGTCTCCCATTAGGTCGTGACTATCTACATGCTGAGTAATTTTATTCTTTATGATGGTTTCTACCATTTTTCCCGGTACTGACATCAGGCTCACCAGTCTGTAGTTTCCCGGATCACCCCTGGAATCCTTTTTAAAAATTGGTGTTACATTGGCGATCCTCCAATCTTCAGGTATTAGAGATGATTTTAATGATAGTTCACAGATTACTGATAGCAGGTCTGCAATCTCATATTTCAGTTCTTTCAACACCCTTGGATGTATACCATCTGGCCCAGGTGATTTGCTACTCTTCAGTTTATCTAATAGTTGTAAGACATCTTCCCGATGTATCGATATTTCCTTCAATTCTTCCGCACCTTTAAATACCACTTCAGTCATGGGTAACATCCCTATATCTTCCTCAGTAAAGACCAAAGCAAAGAATTCATTCAGTCTCTCCGCTATCGCCTTGTCGCCTCTTAGTGCTCCTTTAACCCCTTTATCATCTAATGGACCAACTGACTCTCTCACAGGTTTTTTGCTACGAATGTACTTGAAAAGGTCTTTATTTCGCGTTTTTGCTTCCGCAGCAAGCTTCTTCTCAAATTCTCTCTTTGCCTGCCTTATCAATGCCTTGCATTTGACTTGCCAGTGCTTGTGCTGTTTCCAGGTTTCGTCGTTTGGCTTTTTTTTCCATTTCCTGAAAGATGCTTTTTTGGCAACAACAGCCTCTCTGACCTCACCTTTAAACCATGCTGGCAGTTTTTTGGACTTCCTTCCACTTTTCTTAAAGCGTGGAATACAGCTGTTCTGGGCTTCCAAGAGAGTATTTTTCAACACCACCCAAGCTTGATGTACGTCTTTAACCTTTGCAACTGCTCCTTTTAGTTTTTTCTTAACTGTTTTCCTCATTTTATCATAGTCTCCCTTTCAAAAGTTAAAAGGTAGTACTGTGGATTTCCTTACTATCCCTCCTCCACTAATTAAATCAAAGGCGATCATGCTATGATCACTATTGCCAAGTGGCCCCAACACCCTTATCTCTTGCACTAGATCTGGTGTTCCAGTAAGGACTAGGTCTAATATGGCTTCCCCTCTGGTCGGTTCATGAACCAGCTGCTCCAAGAAGCAGTCATTTATTTCATCTAGGAACTTTATCTCCCTAGCATGTCCTGACATGACACTGACCCAGTCGATACCGGGGTAATTGAAATCACCCATTATTATTACTGTGCTGTAACTTTTGTTAGCTTCCTTGATTTCTTTGAGCATTTCATCATCCATTTGGTCATTCTGGCCAGGCACTCGATAGTACACCACCACTGCCATTGCCTTCCCCCTTTTATATGGAATTTCAATCCATATAGATTCAACAGCAGATATTGTTTCCTGCAAAACTTTAATCCTTTCTGAGTCAATGCCCTCTCTAACATAGAGTGCAACCCCTCCACCAATTTGATCAGCTCTATCATTACGATATAGTTTGTACCCAGGTATCACAGTGTCCCACTGGTTGTCCTCCTTCCACCATGTCTCTGATATTCCAATCATATGTAACCTTTCATTTAGTGCTATATATTCTAACTCTCCCATCTTATTCTTTAGACTTCTAGCATTTGCATACAAGCATTTTAGAGAATGTATTTTATTCATGTTAATTTGGCTATTGTTAGACATGGGTAAATTGGGATCTTTAAGCTCTGTCTGCTCCATACTTGAGGGCATTTGGGCTACTTTACTCTTTTGTGGAACCTCTCTGCTTTTGGTAGTATCCTTCAAGGATACATTCTTTCGAACCATCCGCTCTTGGGCGACTGTCGGCTTTCCCCTAATATCTAGTTTAAAAGCTGCTCTATCTCCTTTTTAAAGGTTAATGCCAGCAGCCTGGTTCCATCCCGGTTAAGGTGAAGCCCATCCCTTCGGAAGAGCCCCTCCTTTCCCCAGAATGTTCCCCAGTTCCTAACAAATCCAAAACCCTCATCTCTGCACCATTGTCTCATCCACACATTGAGACTCCGGAGCTCTGCCTGCCTTTTGGGTCCTGCGCGTGGAACAGGAAGCATTTCGGAGAATGCTACCCTGGAAGTTCTGGATTTCAACTTCCTACCTAAAAGCCTAAATTTTTGCCTCCAGAACCTCCCTACCACATTTTCCTATGTCATTGGTACCGACATGTACCAAGACAGCAGACTCCTCCCCAGCATTATCTAAGACCTTATCTAGGTGGCTCGTGAGGTCCGCTACCTTCGCATCCGGCAGGCATGTTACCAGGCGATCCTCACATCCACCAGCCACCCAGCTACCTACATGCCTAATGATCGAATCACCAACTATAACGGCTGTCCTAACCCTTCCCTCATGGGCACATGGCCCTGGAGAAACTTCCTCGGTGCGAGAGGGTTTTTTCATCACCTGGAGGACAGGTCCTAGTTACAGGATCACTTCCTGCCACACCAGGGTGATGCTCTCCTGTCACGTGACCTCTCTCCTCCATGGCACAGGGGTGCTGCCAGACTGGAGGTGGGACTTCAGGACTATATCCCTGTTGGTCTCGTCTATGTACCTCTCTGTCTGCCTTATGTTTTCCAAGTCTGCTACTTTAGCCTCTAGAGAACGGACTTGTTCCCTGAGAGCAAAGAGCTCCTTGCACCTAGTGCACACGTAAGACCTCTCACCAACTGGGAGAAAATCATACATGTGACACTCAATGCAAAAGACTGGAAAGCCCACATCCCGCTACTGGACTGCTGTCTGCATCTTAGTTTTAAGTTTGTGTTTAGATCTTTAAGTTCTTACTTACTAGGGGTTGCTATGGGTATTTATACCAATAAAACTGTACCTAATACGTTTAATATACCTTGTTCACCTGAAGCTTAATTAATCTCAGGTCCTTAGTGTATGACTGATTTGGGTAATGAGCTTCACCTGAAAGCACATTCTGTCTTTTAAGATGTGTAAGTACCTATAAAGCTACGATTATCCCAGGGGAGGGAGGGAAATAACACTTATTAAAAGAGGGCTGCTACACAGTACCCTGTCTTGTGCTGCTGAGGTAAGCTAAATTCTGATTTGATTTAAATTATAGCTCTTAGCTGCTGCTAGGCTCTAACTTCTTATGAAATTTAAACTACAAGCTCTCTGCTGTATTCTAAATTTAACCAGAAAGCTCTCTTCTGTGTGTTAAATTTAACTAAAAGTACTTTGCTGTTACTTGGCCCTGAGTGACTATTAAATTTAAACTACAAGCTCTCTGCTGGGTATGAAATGTAACCAGAAAGTTCTCCTCTGTGTTTTAAATTCAAACTTTAATTGCTGCTACTAGGCCCTAACTGATCCAACAAAAAACAGTGGGTTTACAGATTAAGTAGCTTTAATACAAAGAATTCTTTTTAGAAAATTACCAGAAGTATATACTCACAGTTGCAGATTTCTCTCCAGAAGTAACAGTCCCCCTTTCTAGTCCTTCAAGTCTTTCTAGTCCATGTTATTTTATTATTATTTTTTCAGTTCAAATTCTTTATTAGATTTTATCAACAAAAGGAAGCAGAAAAAAAGATACAGAACATGTGAAGTTCCCGGGATAATTACATGTACAAGATCAATAAACAATGAGCATACTGAGAATCCCTGAGAATAAATAAAAGTGAGAATAAAGGAGGAATGAAAACTAAAGAAGAGGTGAACCATAAGCCCTAGGGTACTCTCTCTGATCTGGCATAACTCACTTGTTAGGATATGATGCTAAAGCCAACCTATTCAGTTTCTCAGCTATAATTTTTCCATTTTGTAGTACATTAATAATGAGTTCCACCAAAAGTGGACATTAGCAAACTTGGCATCCTTTCAATGCCTGAGAATTGCTTGAAGGGCAGTTGCCAAACAGATATCGTATAGCAAAAGCTCTCCTTTAGTTAAGATCTGGGAAGCCACTGCAGAACGTAGCACTACAGATTTATAGGTCAAGGAAACTATACAAGTAAACATCTCTGGCAAGAGATGACCTACTTCTTGTCAGAACTGGTATACCAAAGGATGTTCAAAGATAATATGAGCTAGTGTTCCAAACTGGCTATGACAGTGTCAGCATAAGTCAGGGTCCAGGAAACTTGATCTATGTAACAGGAGTCCACACTTCATGATGCATCAGGAAAAAGACTGTCGAAAGCTGGCAGCATTCAGCGGATTAGAAGCAATCTTCCAGAAAGTGTGCCAGTCCACATCATCCAGTGTCAAAAGAAGTTCCCGTTCCCATGTATGTTGTAGATCTTGTAATTCCAAATAGGTTAAGTTGCAGAGAAGATGGTAGTTTAACGAGCCTATATGGCCCAAAGCACAAAATTGCAGTTTGTAGAATATCAGCCACATTGGTCCTCTGAGTGGAAGGTCTGGACATAGCTTGCAGACAACGTTTAAGTTGAAACCATCTAAAATAATTTGTCGACAGAAGGCCAAATTTAGGAGCTAGCTCTTCCAAAGAGAGCATTTTACCATCTTTCTACATATGTTCAAGTCTCCATACACCTTTAGACCATCAGCTTGACCAAACAATTGAATGCTTCCCAATCTTAAAGCATGGATTTTCCCAACAAAGGTACAAAAATACCATGCATCCAGAGATTAGTTAACTGACTACTTAAATATAGTAGAGCCATCTTGGTACTTGGATAATGTGGGTGCTAAAAACATGGTATAAGCAGATGATAACTCCATTATTAAAAATTTGGTGAATGGTGTGGCCAAATGCCTTTCCACCTGTAACCATCATAGCTCTGTTATATCTATTGTGTCTTCTAGCACCCAAAATAAACCAAAGAGCATAATAAGCCTTCTGATACAGAGAAACGTTAGGGACACCTAGGAGTTCTCAGTTTTTTCAGAGAGATCATGGGTGGCTTGCAGTTCCATAGATATTGAGAAAGGATTTTATCCAGTTTACAAAAAAAACTAGATGGGCATAAAGATGGAAGAAGTGACAAAATGTAATTTACTTGTGGTGCAATTGTCATTTTAATAGCTTAAGAATGTCCCCACTAGGACACTCATAAAGGGCTCTGCTAGGAAGTGTGAGATTCAACCGACTCCAGAAACATTTCCATATTTGCCTTCATAACTACTTCCAAATCTCTATGTACATGAATCTCAAGATATTTAAAGTCCATGGGGGCCCACTTAAGATCCAAGTCTCCAAGCAGTACTTCAGAACATGGTGTACTAAGTGGAATAGGGCCCAATTCCGAGACATGGGTTGCAGGGCTGCACGTCCTGGCAGGATATGCAGCCCTGCAACCCATCCAAGCCCAATTCCCCATCTGGCTCTCCCCATATGTCCTGATGCTCAGGACGGGGAGAGTCAGTGGGGAGTGGGAGGTGTCAGTACAGGTGCGGGCCAGCCTGGTAGGATGCACAGAGCCAATTCAGGTCATGGCCCTGTACGTCCTGCCAGGCCCATGGGGCCGTGTTGCTTATTCCACCTCAAAGATGGAAAAAACAACAAAAACCTGGCAATTGGGCCCGGGGATCCCCCCCCCCCCGGGTTCGGGGCTGGGGTGGGGGGCCCCCATCATCTGATCCAGCCACGACAGGCCAGCCTTGTGTTGGGCTGCAGGATAAAAAGGGGCCGGAGCCGTGGGAGTCAGGTGTGCCTGCAGGGAGGATGTCCATACAGGCAGCAGGGGCATACCGGGCCATCCTCAGGCCTGATTCTGGCCACCACAGGAACGTTTTGTTCCCATGGTCCAGAACCGGGTCCAAATGGGCTCATGTTGCTTGAGGCCGTCTGAGTGGCCCAGACGTGCCCCTAGCAGAATCAGGCTCATAATCTCAGATTTGGTTAGGTTAATCTTATAACTGGAAAGGTTAGCATATTAAGATGCAAGGGCCAAGAATGCAAGGAGAAATATTTCTGGGGAAGATAGGATGATCAAGACATCATCTACATAAGCTTTTAGATTCAGATGCACCAATCTTAAATCCATGATTATTTAAGCAGTGACGAATAGCCAATAAAAAGGGCTCTAACACTATACTGAAGAGACGAGGAGATAAAGGGCAGTCTTGCCTAGTCCCTCTCGATAAGGAGAAAGGTACTGATAAAGTACTATTCACCGTCACTCATGATGAAGGGGAGGTATACAAAGCTTGAGTAGACATGGACAGGGCCGGATTTACCTTGAGTGAGGCCCTACGCCAACAAAAATTGTGGGCCCCCAGCAGGGGCGGCCCAAGGGGGGTGCGGGGCCTCATTTGCATAAGGGGCATCATTTGCATAAATATTTGCATAATGTTACCATATACTAACTTTTAGTAAACGTGCCTCTTAATGAGTGTATGGATAAAGAAAGACTAAAAGATTTCTACATTACTATAATCCAGTGCCAACTGCCAGACACATTAGGAACTACTACAAACACTGCCCATTTAGAACCCATAGCAAACCCGCCGTATCCTAACAGCACTACCAGGACTCACAAAGCACCATACTCTACCAATCAAAAGGCAACACTGCAAATATTAAACCAATACATTTCAGAGAACAACAATACATGACCTACTGGGGAAAGAGAACAAGTGGCAATGTCAAATAGGAATTATATAAACAGAACACCTCAGCTCAGTTACACATGCAGAACATAGACCATCACCAAACAAGTAATCACAATTTAGAAACAGGAAGACAATAATTAAACTGGGAATCCCAAAAGCCAAACTTGGAATGTACAACACTGTAGAAATAAAACTATACATTAATTTGCTCTTGTACTAAACAAAGCGCAGACGTTAATGATGCACATTTACCAGAGCTGACATATTCCAATTAATAAATTCAAAATAAAGAGATATTTTTCTACCTTTTGTGCATTTTTTTCAGCTGCAATTGCTCCAGCCACTTTCTTCTGGTTTCTTCGTGTCTTCTGCTAACTCTCCATCGTCTGCTGTCCATTTGTCCTTTCTTCTCTCTTCTAGTTTTTTTCCATTCTCTCTCTACATCTGCTTTAACATACTAATCTTTCTCCTTTTGCTCTTTCCTCATTCCTATTTCATCCACTCAAATTTTACCCCTCCATCCTCAATCCCCACTTACTCTCCCAATACCCGGCCAATTGTAGATTTTTTATCCCTCCCACACAAAATATTTTTCCCTTCTCCATTTTACTCTTCCAGCCCCATCCCATTCTAATCCTCCCCCAACATCAGCTCCCTTCTAGTTCCAGCCTCACCCAGCATCCATTCCCTTCTAGTCCCTGCATCAGCCCATTTCCAGTCCTAGCCACCCATCAGCCCATTTCCAGTCCTAGCAACCCCCCAACCCAATACCAGTCCTAGCCCCCCATCAACCCACTTACAGTCCTAACCCCCCATCACCCCATTTTCAGTTTAAGCCCCCCCTATAACCCATTACCAGTCCTAACCCCCCATCAGCCCACTTCCAGTCCTAACCCCATCAACCCATTTCCAGTCAGCCCCCCATAGCCCATTGCCAGTCCTAACCCCCCCATCAGCCCACAGCCCATTACCAGTCCTAACCCCATCAGCCCACCTCCAGTCCTAACCCCCCCAGCCCATTTCCAGTCCTAGCCCCCCCATAGCCCATTACCAGACAGCTCCCATCAGCCCACAGCCCATTACCAGTCTTAACCCCCCCAAAGCCCATTACCACTTCTAAACCCCCCAAAAGCCCATTACCAGTCCTAACCCCATCAGCCCACCTCCAGTCTTAACCCCCCAGCCCCTTTCCAGTCCTAGCCCCCCCATAGCCCATTACCAGACAGCCCCCCAGCCCACATCCCATTCCCATTCTTAACCCCCCAAACCCCCTTAACATGTTCTACCCCCCCCAAAAGCCCATTACCAGTCCTAACCCCATCAGCCCACCTCCACTCTTAACCCCCCCAGCCCATTTCCAGTCCTAGCCCCCCCATAGCCCATTACCAGACAGCCCCCATCAGCTCACAGCCCATTACCAGTCTTAACCCCCCCCAAAGCCCATTACCAGTTCTAACCCCCCCAACAGCCCACAGCCCATTACCAGTCCTAACCTCATCAGCCCACCTCCAGCCTTAAACCCCCCAGCCCATTTCCAGTCCCAGCCCCAGCCCCCCCAATAGCCCATTACCAGTCCTACCCCCCCCCCCCCTGTCGGCCTAAAGTAAAATTTAATTTAAAAAAAAAATCTGCTGGCTGCCGTCGCGGGGCCCCCTCTGCTGCCGCAGCAGCATGGACTGAACCGCGGGGGCCCCCTCAGCAAGCTCGATCCATCGGTCGGTCCGTCCGTCCGTCCCTCCCTCCCTCCGTGCAGGCTGTGAGAGGCGCGAAGGGAGACTGTCTCCCTCGCGTCTCTGTTAAGCCCATAGGGGCTGATGGGAAATTTCATTAGGGCTATCCCAAAAACCTGCCAGTATTGTGGCCCTCCAGGACAGGGTTGGACACCCCTGCACTAGAAGATCCATTAACAAGCGAACACTGTCTCCAAGATATCTATTTTTCATAAAACCTACTTGATCTATTTAACCTAAAACTTCATGTAACCTTCCAGTCAGGATTTTAGCATATAATTTACAGTCAGCATTTAGCAATGATATGGGGCAATAATTCTCAACTTTAATATCATCCCAACCCGGTTTGGCAATAACCATGATGGAAGCTACTCCAAATCCCATGTCAGTTGCACCACTGGTTCTGTAGAACTCAAATAAATCCAGTAGAAAGGGGCCAAACTCTGATGGGAATTGGCAATAAATTTCCACCAGATAGCCAACAGAGCCAGGGGTCTTTTTCACAGACTTCAGTTTCAATGCCAATTCCAATTCGGAGTAAGAGAGAGGCTTAGCCAGGAAGGCCCTATCTTCTTCAGAGAGTTGCTGATGTGGAAGACAAGATAAATGTCCTCATATTGAAAATCTGTAGGCTAACATTCTGATATATAGAGTTTTTGAAAAAATCTTTGAATTTATTAGCAATAGAGAATTTGGGTCTCTAACTATCCACCATTTAACTTTATCCAGTTGCAATTTTTGAGCTAAGAGCTTACCAGATTTATCACCACTCATAGAATATGACGTTTTGGTCATAAAAAGGCTCATGCACTGTTATCTGGCTAGAGGCTTTTTGATAATCTAGTTTTTCTTTTGTTGGGGGGGGGGAGGTTCCCATTTGCAAAAATATACATGCAATAAATGCAATAATGAAAGTGCAAGGAAATACTAAACATAACAACAGAATACAATAAAGTAAAATACTGTGCACATAATAGTTCCAAATAGAGGCAAGGGAGAGCAAGAATCAAAACACCAGAAGTAACTAAAATGGAAAAACAAAAATCAGGGAAAGAGGGAAGGACCGTTTTCCACATCTTATATTGGAGGCCTTAGGTCACAGGGGTAGAAATATGGTTAAGAAGGTGCCTAGAACCAACGATGACACTTTCTCTGGGGGGTCACAGGATTCATTTTGTGCCATGTCACGCCTGACTTTATGGTGAACTATTGATCAGTCTTGGAAATTTTTGAGCTTGTCATGGTGCCTGCTTGTTACGGACAATATTATGCAGAGGAAGAGAACTGAAGTGATCTTAAGTGACATGGATTGAGATAGATACAAGCTTGAGTTGCAGGGCTCCCTGATTATGCTGTCATCTTGTTGCCGGGCTAAGCCACACCCCCAACATTACTTTATTATTGTGTGTCTTTTCCTGTCTCTCTCTTTCTCCCCTGTCATGGATAATAACTTCTATTTCCTTCTGATTTTATTTTTATTTGATATATTTTTTGAAAGGCAGTATAAAAAATACAATAAACTATAAACCATTAGAGCCATGCACTGAAACTTAGTGCAGTTTCCTAATGCATACATGATGCTGTAAACAAATTGTATGCAAATAGTGTGCATGCAAAGAATATGCACACACTCAAGGGAATATGTTTTATTTTATTTATTTACATTCTCTTATATACCGTGCTATTTGGCATCAGTGCGGTTTACATTGAACAAACTGAAATTACATTGAACAGGGCATTATAACTTGGAGATAACTATTTTACAGGGAACATGGGCTATGGAGGGTTAAGTGGCTTGCCCAAGACCACAAGGAGCACCTGTGGGACTAGAAACCCCAGTCCTTCCGGCCCAAGGTTGCTGTCCTCTAGTGGGATTTGAACCCCTGACCTTCTGGCCTGAAGTACCTTGCCCCAACCACTAGGCCACTCCTCCACTCATGTTGGTCACCATAGAATCATTCAGCAGAGCAGTATAATAGTAGCAGAATTAGTAGTGCAGAGATTGTGTATTACACCTGGAGAAGTGTTAACTGTGCATTCATTATGGGCCTGATCCAGCAAGGTGACTAGCAGGGCTGTACATTCTGGTGGGATGTCCAGCCTCGCTAGCTGCTGAACCGTATGCCGCCTTATGCACAGAGCCACTGTGTGTGCTGCGGGGGATGGTGGCAGCACAAGGGCAGAGAGTGGGTGGAGCATGGGCAGGACCGACCCCTGGACATACAAAGCCGATTCCGGTCACGACCCTGTACATCTGGGGATTGCCGGGGTGGCCAGCGGTGAACAGCCAGATTAAGCACTGGCTACCCCTTCGAATTGGCCAGCTAGCCCCCCAGCAGCAACAGCGGCAAGCATGCTGAGTCCCCGCTGGTTGATCCGGGTCCCAGCTGCCCCTGTTGGGGTTGGGTGGCGGGGAAATGGGGCTGCAAGGCAGCAGGCAGGTCGTACCATGGGGAGTGTGTTCCTGCAGTTATGCAAAGACACAGCGGGCCATCTTCCAGGCCCTGATCCTGCACCCACGGGGCCATCTTGCTCCTGCAGAGCAGAATCGGGCACTGATTAGCCTGTCCTGTTCTGGGCCACCAGATGACCCAGCTGTGTTCCAACTGGGATCAGGCTCCACGTGCATTAGATATGTGTGTCTGGATTGAAAAATGTATATTCTACACATAAATATTGCTGGTAATTCATCACAGTGCCCATTATTCCACAATTGCAGCATTCCCCCCCCCCCCCTTTAACTCTCTTTTGGTTACATGATCATGTAACTTCTCATCTCCCTGCCATTGTCCACCCATCCCCTTCAATAAAAAAAAAAAGAACAGAAAGAAGGAAAAAGTTACAGGTACTTCCTGGAGTCCCCATACGCTCTCCCCCCTATCCCACACAGTCTCTTTCCACTTTTTAGAAACATTATGGTGGACATTCTGATCACCAAATAGCAGGGTTGGACGTCCAGCTTGGGCATCCAACCCACGCTTAGGCTTGGGACGCTATTCCAGTCCCAGCACTCCCTGCACATACAGAGCATTTGTGAGGGTAGTGCTGGACAGGGGCAGGAGGGGGTGGGATGGAGGCAGAGAGGGGCAGAGTAGGGGCAGGGCAACACACCAGGATATATAGAGGTCATTCAGGTCTGGCCTCTGTACATACCCTGGCACAGAGATGGAGGCCCAGCTTATTCCACCCTGATGGTGGAAGAAACCTCAGGGGTCCCCACTGCATGGCGACATACACTCCCACATGCCATTCCACCAGCTGCACTGTGCCCCTGCAGCCATGATCTGGCTCATGGGGGACTGGTGCTAGCAAAATCTCGGTCTGCAGGGGCGGACCTGGGTAAGGGCATTCTGAGCCGTTAGATAGCTCATTGCCATGGTCCCAGTACGCCATGGCTTCCACGCCCAAGCCATGGCATTCTGGCCTCTGAACAGGCAGCTCCCCATACGCCAGTCTCATTGGCATATGGGAAGCGCCCAGACATCCAAGTCCCCAATTCTGCTGTCGTGGGTATGTCCAGGCCCCGCGGTGACAGAATTGGGTCCATTTCCCGCACATCTGGTTTTTACATGGCCAATGTGGCTAGACGCACAGGAACCAGAATGTGCTTCTATCATGAGTTGTGATGATGGTGGCAGCAACAAAAACAGAGGTGCACACTGAAGAAACAGAGCAGCTGCCCTGAATTATCTTCATGGAATGCTTCCTTTTTAAAACCAGAAGCACACACCACAGAAAGACTGGATCGGGCCCATGCATGCTCTTTACAGTTGCCTTGCAGCATAGCCCATGGATGTTCTTGCAATATCGGCCCAATGGAGGGAGAGAAAAGATGGACAGTAGAAATGTGCATTTGTTAGTGCACATTCAGTTAGTGTATCTTAAAAAATTTAGTGCATGTAAAATCATTTTAATGCACATAAAATCAATTTGTTAAAAAGTTCTAACATGCATTAAGTTTTTCATTAAAATGAATGCTGGAAGCAAACCAAACCTCCTCTTCCTAAAACAAAATCAGGAAAAAATATGACAGCAAACAAAATATGTTTTACTTGTGCTTATTCCTAATGGGCAGCCACATGTTGCTGTTCATCTAGGGTTAACAGAAGACCCAGCAGCCCACCCCACCCCACCCCACCCCCACCACCACCACCCCCACCACCACCATCAATAATATCCCAAAATTATTGCTAGGAGGCTGAGGTTACCCTTTTGGTGCCAGGTGCCATGAGGTAGTAGTATCCAGGGATCGCTCCTGTTTCCCCCCACTACTTACCAGGGCAATCCCTAGTAGGTGTCAGAGGTGAAGGGAGCGGGAGGGTACTTGAGAAAGAGGCCTTGGGGGAGGGGTCTAATCTTTTAAATCACTAGCTCTTTTAAGTTGCTCTCTGGGAGCAACAGGCCACATGTTAGCAGTCCAATGCTTCCAGGGAGGAAAGATAACGACACCTCTCTGAGTAGTGTTAAATTTCAATGAATAACACAGCTTGCAAGGTTTCATCATTTTGCATTATAATGAGCTTCTTTGCATACTTGCATGATTTGCATCTCATAATTAATTTGCATGTGTTGTGGTGAAACCATGTGGTAAGGGTAAATAGCGCAGGCTTTTGACAATTAACATGCATCATTCCATACACCTTAGCAGTGGCATACCAAAGGCAGAGCAGTGTGTGCAGCCCGCCCCAGGTGCCAGCCAGGCCCACGGAGGCAATGCAGCAAACTTACCATTAGGTGGCTTGCCACGCTGTCTCCGTGGGCTTGTCCATTCTTCTGTCTGAAGCCTCATGATTGCCGTGGGGGGGGGGGGGCTGCCAATTGCATGGGGGGCACCTGCCTTGGGTGCCGAGGGGGCTAGGAATGCCACTGCACCTTAGTAGCTTTCCCTGTAGTTTTTCTGGCAAGTGCTGTGCACCGGGATAGATGTCTTAAATCTAGCTATGTATGACTAGGCCTCCAGATCCTGTTAACCTCCCCTTTTTCCTTTCCTCCTCCCACTGACAATGATCAACTCAAATCCCATTCATACACCTCCTTCTGCCCTCTTCCATAGCCTCTTCCTTCACTGTCTTGAAGGCAGAAAGTAATGTACCTACCTATCTTCTTCCTACTCCAGCACCAAGAGTTAAGAACACTTAAGCCGAAAGGTGGTATGCACACCTCCCTCTATGTCAAGGATGGGGGGTAGCCAAATGGACTTTAGGATCACCAGAAGTGGTTATCTTCAGCCTCAGGGTAAGGAATTAGATGATCGGGGTAGTTATCTTTATTTACACTTGATATACTGCCCACGTCGAAACATTAGGGCAGTTTACAATAAAGAAAATATAAAACAATTCCATGCTGCGGGAAAAAGAAAGGCACGCCACATTTAATAGGAAAGGAGAAAAAGAACAGCAAACAGACAAGAATAAATAATACAGAGGACACAGTCTATAGGGAATCAGTAGAAGGGAAATTAAAAGCCTGCTGAAATAGGTGTGTTTTAAGTAATGCTTTAAATTTTTGGTAGGTGGGTTCTAAATGGAGTGCGGAAGGCAGGGAGTTCCATAGTGCTGGGCTGAGGAAAAAGCAGCGTGTCGTGTTTGTTCAAGGTGAGCTTGAGACGGAGAAGGGAGGGAAAGCCGGTTAGCATGGAGAGAGCGGAGTTGGCGATAAGGTGTATGTAGAGAGATATGGTCAGCAAGATACTGTGGCATTGAAGTATGGAGTGCCCAGTGAGTCATAATCAGGATTGTTTATCACTGGGGTTTTGTTTGCATTGGGGATTGTCAGGGTCCATGATGATTATTGTCAACATCAGAGCTTTAGCGGAAAGGAGGGTCTTTTTGTCAAATATCCACCCACCTAACTTGAGGAGCTAAACAGTTAGATCCTATGTAGGCTTTACTATTAGCCAGCTACTGTACAGTATAGCCAGCTAAGTTTTGAATCATTTTCAGCCACAGCCCAGCTGGCTAGATTGTGGATGAAATGAAACCTAAAGATAGCTGGTTCAATATAGCATCTCTTTGAATATCAACCCCTATGGCTCCATTTATTATTTCAGACAAGTTCTGATATTGGGGTGAACAACTTGCAGTATGCACTAATAGCTGTTGTTAAATAAAATATGAGTCCTTTTCACTAAAGTATGGTAAACTTTATCATGTTTGTTGCAAACATTAATGTGTGGGAACTACAAAGCTTGTGTAGTAATGTTGGGGGGGGGGTGTTCAGTATCTTCTCAAAGTTACTGTTCAGAAAAGACCTTTAAAGTGTGTTTGCATCAAATACACTTACCACCCCCTTTTTAGAAGGCAGTAATCTGTATTATCTGCATTGGTGACAGACTGCAAAACTCATTCTACACCCATTTTTTACCATCACATGCCCTTTTCCCATCCCGTAAAATATGCAGTTACAGCATAAATTAGCACACGCTGTCATAATTCATGTGATAACTGCCTACCACACATAGGGGTATGTTTATTAAACCATCTTAATGTGCGCTCTGCCACGTTATCGCGCGATAAGGTACCTTATCGCACAATAATGGCGCTTTATCGGGCGCAGAGGTACCTTAGGGGTATGTTTACTAAACTGTCTTAAAGTGCGCTCTGCGACGTTATCGCGTGTTAAGGTACCTTAGCGTGCGATTATGGCGCTTTACCAGGCGCAAAGGTACCTTAGCGTGCGCTAACGCGTGCAGTGGCGCAAACAAGGGCTGAAGGCGGGGAAAGGCTCCCGGAGGGCAGAGGAAGGCTCCCCAGGGGCGGAGAGAAGGGGTCAATGGGTGGAGAGTGGAAGGGGAGAGGCTCCCCGCACATTAACGATGTGAAATTTGAGGCTCAAAACTAACGCCAGTGAAAACCTGGCGTTAAAGCTGATTTAAAGGGCAGAAAAACCATTTCTGTCAGCAGTGTACAGCAAAACCAGGGAAACCTACAAAAAAGTGATGTGTGATACATGTGCAAGGAACAAAAGTGCAAAGAAACATTGAAAATGACCCCAACAAAATATAAAAAAAACATAACCAAGCTGGGCAATAGTGATATTAATGGGAAACATCAAAAAGAACTCCCGAGAAAGCTCCAAAAAAAAGATATGAATTTTGGAAGGGTCTACGCTCCGTCCCCATACAAGGTGAATGATCCCACAGTGCAATTGCGCTCATCAGGGTTTCCCTCTCCATTGGACAGATTTCCTATGGGGTGCACATGTTCCACAACAGCAGGGCGGGCATGTCGGAATGGGCAACTGGACAGATGCTGGGAAAGGGGACACAGAGGGCTGCAGACGGCACCATAGGCAGCCGCCTACCTGCACAGTGGATTGCCTGAGACTGCGCTCCACCAGCACCACCAGCAGAAGGGCATGTCAGCAGGGTGGCAGAGGGGCACTGGTGGTGGAGGGGGCAGTGGCAGCTGCCCAGAGCAGACCATGGCCTAGCCCTGTGTAGGTGGGTGCCATGCACTGCAACAGACAGGCCCCGTCTGATGAACAGTCATGGTATCCCCAGGGAATGTACTATTTCTGTGGCAAAATGGTGGTGCAGTGCACACAGCCAGTGTGTTCAGGAGCAGAAAGTCACAGATTCAAGTCCCAGCTGTGGTTCCTGCCAACCCAGCCCCCATTTTTTACAAAAGATATTATAATGCCTCTATATCGTCCATGGTGAGACCGCACCTTGAATATTGTGTGCAATTCTGGTCGCCGTATCTTAAAAAGGATATAGCGATTTTAGAAAAGGTTCAGAGAAGAGCCACCAAAATGGTAAAGGGGATGGAAGGTTACTCCTATGAGGAAAGGCTAAAAAGGTTAGGGCTCTTTAACCTGGAAAAGAGACGGCTGAGGGGAGATATGATAGAAGTCTATAAATTAATGAACGGAGTGGAACAGGTAAACGTAGATCGATTGTTTACATTATCAGAATATAGAAAGACTAGGGGACATGCAATGAAGCTACAGGGTAAACTATTTAAGACTAATAAAAGAAAATATTTTTTCACTCAACGTGTAATCAAACTCTGGAATTTGTTACCGGAGGATGTAGTAAAGGCTGTTAGTGTAGCTGGGTTTAAAAAAGGTTTGGACAAGTTCCTGGAGGAAAGGTCCATAAACCATTATTAAGAAGTGACCCAAGATATCAATGCTTGACCCAGTACAAGCATTGTGGAACTTGTGTCTCTTGGGGAAATTGCTAGGTACATATGACCTAGATTGGCCACTGTTGGAAACAGAATACTGGGCTTGATGGACCTTGGTCTGACCCAGTATGGCATATCTTATGTTCTTATGTATCCACTACTAAAACGTGCTAATACAGACAGAACCTTTATTGCAGATGATGTAAACATGCCCAAAACACCTATATTTTACCCTACAGAGCACAGACACCATAAACAGGTGCATTACCTAGAGCAGAGTCTCCCAAATGAGGTCCTGGAGGGCCAGACACCATTCAGGTTCCATGCTGCCTCTAATAAAGATGCCTGTGCTGCATATCTATGCACCGCCCCCATGGTATGCAGATGTATCTCATGCATATTCATGAGGGACAGCATGAAAACCCGAACAGTGTTTGGTACACCAGGACTGGAGTTGAGAACCTCTGCCGTAAAGCAGCAGCCAACAGGGGCAGACACACCCACACCCACAGGCTCCATTAGCCAATGCCTCCTTGAGAGGCAGGACATTGGGCCCTGTGTGCATCTCCCAATACTAGCACTTGCATACCGTAGCAATGCCACCCTAAACCTGGGAATACGGCAGTGGTTCTGAACCAGTCCTCCTTGAACCCCTAGGCCAGTCGGGAGTTCAGGATAGCCCTAATGAATATGCATGAGATATATATGCATTAGAGATATCCTGCCAACCTGACTGGTTTGTGGCCCTCTAAGGCTGGATTTGGAGACCCCTTCCTTACACCTCTGTCATTTAAGATTGTGAGTAGGCAAGGTGCAGACGTCCTAGACATCAAAAGGGTAGATAGAATGTGTCACATGCCTCCTCAATTCTCACCACCACCAAAAAGCTGTCTAATAGACAATATTTTGGTGGTGGTGAAAAGCAAAGAGGCATGTGATAAATTCTATCTAACCTTTTCGATGTCTTGGAGATCTGCACCTTGCCCACTCACATTCTTAAATGACAGAGGTGTAAGGCAGGGGTCTCCGAATCCAGTCCTAGAGGGCAACAAACCAGTCAGGTTGGCAGGATATCTCTAATGCATATATATCTCATGCATATTCATTAGGGCTATCCTGAACACCCGACTGGCCTAGGGGTTCAAGGAGGACTGGTTCACAACCACTGGAATACGGTACACAGCTATCAAAAGGAAGCTATGATTACTGACAGCTAGCAATTCCTACGTTAAGCACAGTTTGCTGATTGAGCTCCATCATAGTAACCTTTCTGACATCTGTGGAGTGTACTTCAGGTCTGGTGTCTGACAGTGTTTACCACCCTGGGGAGTGACCCCCAACAGTATTGCATACCATATCCATGCCTGCACTGTGCCCAGGACTGGTGTGGTGGCCAGGGCTGCCAAACACCTCTATAGTAGCACAATGCTGGCATAGGTGTGGGAGTGTGTGTTTGTCTATCCCAGGGGTGGGCACCTCCGGTCCTGGAGGGCCGAAGACCAGTCAGGTTTTCGGGATATCCCTAATGAACATGCATGAGATATATATGCATTAGAGATATCCTGCCAACCTGACTGGTTTTTGGCACTCCAGGGCTGGATTTGGAGACCCCTGCCTTACACCTCTGTCATTTAAGATCGTGAGTGGGCAAGGTACAGATGTCCTAGACATCGAAAGGGTATATAGAATGTGTCACATTCCTCCTCGATTCTCACCACCACCAAAAAGTTGTCTAATAGACAATTTTTTGGTGGTGGTGAGAAGTGAGGAGAACTTGACAAATTCTATCTAACCTTTTTGATGTCTTGGACATCTGCACCTTGTCCACTCACAATCTTAATGACAGAGGTGTAAGGCAGGGGTCTCCAGATCCAGCCCTGGAGGGCCACAAACCAGTCAGGTTGGCAGGATATCTCTAATGCATATATATCTCATGCATATTCATTAGAGATATCCCGAAAACCTGACTGGCCTGCGGCCCTCCAGGACCAGGTTTGCCCACCCCTGGTCTATCCAGTGTATGGTGGCTGCAAACACTCTCCACAGCCCACACTGCCAGCACTGTTGCCAGTACTGGCCTGCCAATGTGCATAATGAGGAGCAAGGTACCATGGGTATAGCCCGGACAGGTGGCCTGGCCTGGATGCATCTGCACAGGGCATAGGGCAATGGCTGGGACATTGTAGTGCCCGGCCACCACCTGCACAGACAGGGTGGCCACAGCATGTTCTGCTGGGAGATCACTCTCACCCTGACTGAGCAGTGACCACGGCATGGCTAGGTTCCCCCATAGTGCTTTTTAGAATTTCTTTCATGTGATATTTATGGGTTTTCTTTTTAGGGCCCAGTCACTGATGTATCTGCTTGGTGTGTATGCTGGCATCCCAGTTCTGGGTGCATGCGCTTCCACCAGGAACATGCACTATGGACTAGCTAGCAGACTGTCTGCAGCTGGTATGTGTTTTGCTGGAACACCTTGCAGGGTGCAGTGGCTGAAGGCTTGCTGCAGGAGAATATCAGATAGTGGTGGGGTGCAGTTTAGCATATCCAGGCCTAATATCTGTTTGCTATTGCTTTATGGATGTGTACAGAGCTGCATTGACTGCCCAGTAGGGTGTCTGTTCCCCAGCAGGACTGGGGTTGATGGTCCCCTCTACTGCCACCATTGCAAGGAGGTAGAATGTGGATCTGTTGGTGGGAGACCCTGTTTACCACTTTCAGTCCTGGAGGGGGTGGTGGGGGTACATAATCCTCCTATGGGTCCATAAGGGCTACACCTTCACTGAGAAATACAGATGTATCCAAGGCATGTCTGCAGACACTACCTGTCTCACACATTAGCACTGCTGGGGTCCTGCAGCATGGCCTTTTTCTGCTGTGGACCTGGTGCTGGGCGCCCCACCTCACCCTCCGGGTGAGTACAGTACCTGCACAATGTGACGGTGTGTAGCTACTCTGTGCCAGTATCACACACGGTCACACACGGTCAGTCCCCCTACCAGGCCGAGGTGCTGTGGGGGTGCATACCCCATCTTGTGATCATCTGTAGACTGCTGATTTGCATGTGCAGTGCATTATGGGTATGGGTGGGTTAACCCTATCCTGGTGACCACAGCAGATTGTTTGTGTGGTGACGTGCAGTCCTTCTGCAGCCAGCCAGGGGTTTGCTAGCAGCTATGGAGCTGTAGCCCACTGGTTACTTCACTGCTTGTGGAGCCAGAAGTCATGGGTTCAAACCCACAGTGGGGTTATTTGATAGGGCTGTCTGAAGCATTGTCTATTTTTAATGTACATTAGTGCTGCCAGCAAAACACTCTCAGGGTACTGTAACCATAAGGTGTCTCAGAAGGCGCCCTGTAAAGCACCTTATAGGGCACCCTATAAAGCGCCTTCTGAGGCACCTTATGGTTACAGTCCGTATAAGGTGTCCTATGGAGCGCCTTATAGGGTGCCGTGGAGAACAGTGCACTTTATAATGTGCCCTATGGGGTGCCTTATAGGGTGCCTTATGCGGCACCTTAGGTTATGGCACGTGAGGGTATGTTTGCTGGCAGCAATAATTAAAATACAAATAAAATGCCTCAGGAAACAATACTTACATGTCAAAGCTGATACCTCAGCCAGCCTTATGCATTAGGCACACTGGAGGATCAAACTCATGACCCCTGTATCATTAGTCAGTGTATTAACCATTGTGCTACACTTCTGTTTTGGTTTGGATGTCTGTGCACCTACTTAAGATTACTGCGTGGTAACGCGCTTAGCGGCGTTTTGCCCGTAGCAGCGCGAATTATCGCACGCTAATCCCATTTTGCTACTTTAGACTGAAACACCCACTCCTTATATGGCATCCTGCACACTAACGCCGGGCACACATTAAGAGGGTTTAGTAAACATACCCCTTAGTGCGTGATAACGCGCACAGCGGCGCAAATGAGCGCTGAGGGTGGAGAAAGGCTCCCGGAGGGCGGAGGAAGGCTCCCCAGGGGCAGAGAGAGAGGGTCAATGGGCGGAGAGTGGGAGGGGAGAGGCTCCCTGCACACTAACGCTGTGAAATTCGAGGCTGAAAACCAACGCCAGTGAAACCCTGGCGTTAGAGCTTATTTAAAGGGAAAAGAAACCATTTCCGTCGGCAATGTACAGCAAAACCAGGGAAACCTACAAAAAGTGCTAAGTGTGACACATGAGCACGGAACAAAAGGGCAAATAAACAGTGAAAATGACCAGAAGAAAATGTAAGAAAAATATAACCACGCTGGCCAATAGTGACATTAATAGGAAACATCAAAAAACACTCCCAAGAAAGCTCCAAAAAAAAAAGATATGAATTTTGGAAGGGTCTATGCTCCGTCCCCATACAAGGTGAATGAGCCCACAGTGAAATTGCGCTGAGCAGGGTTTTCCCTCTCCATTGGGCAGGTTTCCTATGGCATGCACATGTTCCGCAACAGCAGGGTGGGCATGTCGGAATGGGCAACTGGACAGATGCTTGAAAAGGGGACACAGAGGGCTGCAGGCGGCACATGCTGTAGTGCAGCTGGGCCACAGTGCAGACTAGGGTGATGCCTAGGTGGCCCATAGGAATGCTGAAACAGTAGTGCAGCCAGACAGCAACTGATGAGGGCCCAACATGGGCACGAGTGTACTTCCCACAGTGTCACAGGGGATAGTAACCAGCAGGTACCCCCAAGGGCACAGAACATTGGCAGGCGGTGCTGGGGGGAAGCGTGGACAGCTATGCAGGCACCCCTACCCCAGAACCCACACCATAGGCAGCCACCTGCCCATACGCTGGATGGCCTGAGACTGCACGCCACCAGCACCACCAGCAGAAGGGCATGTCAGCAGGGTGGCAGAGGGGTACTGGTGGTGGAGGGGGCAGTAGCAGCTGCCCAGAGCAGACCGTGGCCTAGCCCTGTGTAGGTGGGTGCCATGCACTGCAACAGACAGGCCCTGTCTGACGAACAGTCATGGTATCCCCAGGGAATGCCCTGTCTCTGTGGCAACACAGTGGTGCAGTGCACACAGCCAGTGTGTTCAGGAGCAGAAGGTCACAGGTTCAAGTCCCAGCTGTGGTTCCTGACAACCCAACCCCCATGTTTTACCCACTACTAAAACATGCTAATACAGACAGAACCTTTATTGCAGATGAGGTAGACATGCCCAAAACACCTACATTTTACCCTACAGAGCACAGACACCATAAACATGCGCATTGCCTAGAGCAGAGTCTCCCAAATGCAGTCCTGGAGGTCCAAACACCATTCAGGTTCCATGCTGCCTCTAATAAATATGGCTGTGCTGCATTTCCATGCACCACCCCCATGGTATGCAGATGTATCTCATGCATATTCATTAGGGACAGCATGAAAACCCGAACAGTGTTTGGCCCTCCAGGACTGGAGTTGGGAACCTCTGCCCTAAAGCAGCGGCCAACAGGGGCAGGCACACCCGCACCCACAGGCTCCATTATCCGAAGCCTCCTGGAGAGGCAGGATGTTGGGCCCTGCGTGCATCTCCCAATACTAGCACTTGCATACCTTAGCAATGCCACCCTAAACCTGGGAAAACTGTACACAGCTATCAAAAGGTTGCTATGATAACTGGCAGATAGCAATTCTTACGTTAAGCACAATTGGCTGATTGAGCTGCATCATAGCAACCTTTCTGATCTGTGGAGTGTGCCTCAGGTCTGGTGTCTGATAGAGTGACCCCAACAGTATTGTGTACCATAGCCATGCTTGCACTGTGGCCAGAGCTGCCAAACACCTCTATAGTTGCACAATGCTGGCATAGGTGTGTGTGGGGGGGTGAGGGGGGTGTATGTCTATCCAGTGTGTGGTGGCTGCTAACACCTTCCTCCGCCCACACTGCTAACACTGTTGCCAGTATTGATCTGCCAATGTGCATAATGAGGAGCAAGGTACTGTGGGTATAGCCTGGACAGGGTGGCCTGGCCTGGATGCATCAGCACAGGGCGTAGGGCAATGCCTCGGACATTGTAGTGCCCAACCACAAACCTGCATCGACAGGGTGGCCACAGCATGTCCTGCTGGGAGGTCACTCTCACCCTGACTGTGCAGTGACCACGGCATGGCTAGGCTCCACCATAGTGCTATGCTATAATTTTTTCTAGTGAAATATATGGGTTCTCTTCTCTGGGGCCTAATCACTGACTTATCTACTTGGTGGGTGTGCTCACATCTCTTCCAGGGTCATGCACTGTGGACTAGCTAGCAGACTGTCTGCAGTTATATGTGTATTGCTGGAACACCTTGTAGGGTGTAGCAGCTGGTGACTCACTGTGCTTGCTGCTGGAGAATGTCAGTTGGTGTTGGGGGGCAGCTGAGCATTTCCATGCCTACTGTCTTCCTGCCATTGCCTTAGGAAGTGTACAGCTGGGGTTGATGGCCCCCCTCTACTGCCACTGTTGCAGGGAGGTAGAATGTGGATCTGTTGGTGGGGGAATCCTGTCTCCCACCCTGAGCCACAGAGGGTGGATTGGGTGGTGGTACATAATCTTCCTATGGGTCCAAATGCCCCCTGTCACATACATCATGTTACCATGGCACCAAGACAGAACATGCACTATTCTGGGTGCATCATAGCCCATAAGGGCCAGACCTGATTGACAACTTCAGATAGACACTAATGTATCCTAGGTGTGTTTGCAGGAATTACTTATCACACACACTGGCACTGATGGGTACCTGCAACATGGCCTATTGCAGTCATTGAAGGTGCTGCAGACCTTGTGCTGGCCACCCCACCTCACCCTCATGGTGAGCACAATACCCACACAATGTGACGGTCTGTAGCTACTCTGTGCCACTAACACACACCGTCGACACCCCCTACCAGGCTGAGGTGCTGTGGGGTGCATACCCCATCTTGTGATCATCTGTAGACTGCTGATATGTATGTGTTGTGCATCATGAGTACGGGCGGGTTGCCCCTATCCTGGTACCCACAGCAGACTGTTTGTGTGGTGACATTCAGTCCTTCTGTAGCCAGCCAGGGGTTTGCTAGCAGCAGTAGCCCACTGGTTACTTCACTGCCTGTGGAGCCAGAAGTCATGGGTTCTATCCCACAGTGGGGATATTTGATAGGGCTGTCCAAGGCATTGTCTATTTTTAATGTACATTAGTGCTGCCAGCAAAAACACCCTCAGAGTACTGTAACCTTAAGGTGCCTCATAGGGCATCCTATAAGGTGCCTTATAGGGTGCCCTATAAGGTGCCTAATAGAGCGCCTTATAAGGCGCCCTATAAAGCGCCTTATCAGATGCCTTATAAGGTGTCCTATAGGGCAGTGTTTCCCAACCCAGTCCTATGGGGCACACCGGCCAGTCAGGTTTTCGGGATATCCCTAATGACTATGCATGAGATATATATGCATTAGAGATATCCTGCCAACCTGACTGGTTTGTGGTCCTCCAGGGCTGGATTTGGAGACCCCTGCCTAACACCTCTGTCATCTAAGATTATGAGTGGGCAAGGTGCAGATGTCCTAGACATCGAAAGGGTATATAGAATGTGACACATTCCTCCTCGATTCTCACCACCACCAAAAAGTTGTCTAATAGACAATATTTTGGTGGTGGTGAGAAGTGAGGAGGAATGTGACACATTCTATATACCTTTTTGATGTCTTGGACATCTGCACCTTGCCCACTCACAATCTTAGATGACAGAGGTGTTAGGCAGGGGTCTCCAAATCCAGCCCTGGAGGGCCACAAACCAGTCAGGTTGGCAGGATATCTCTAATGCATATATATCTCATGCATAGTCATTAGGGATATCCCGAAAACCTGACTGGCCGGTGTGCCCCATAGGACTGGGTTGGGAAACACTGCTATAGGGGACATTGTAGAGTGCCTTGGCGGACAGTGCACTTTATAATGTGCCCTCTGGAGTGCCTTATAGGGTGCCTTATGAGCACCTTAGGTAACACCACTGTGAGGGTGTGTTTGCTGGCAGCACTAATTAAAATAAAACTACAATGCCTCAAAAAGCACTACTTAAATATACAGTGAGATGCCTCAGCCAGCCTTGTTCATTAGGCACACTGGGGGATTGAATTCATGTCCCCTGTACCATCAGTCAGTGTATTAACCATTGTGCTACACCTCTGTTTCTGTGTTTACATGTCTGTGCGCCTACTTAAGATTACCGCGCGTTAACGTGCTTAGCGGCGATAATGTACGCAGCGCGCGTTATCGCACGATAATCCCAGTTTGCTATGTTTAGACCGGAATGCCCACTCCTTTTATGGCATCCTGCACACTATCGCCGGGCGCACGTTAAGACTGCTTAGTAAACCCATAGTAAATCTCCTTCAGTCAGATACCAGTAAAACAAAAAATGATTTTCTATCTTATCAATGGCTTGGTCTTTGAATAGTCAAAATTTGCTTCTCTGAAAATATATTGCTAAAAGAAGCCATTGTACTCACATTTCTGAACTTTATATCTGTATTTATTTTCTTTGACAGGAAATGTCCCAGAAGCAACAGAATCCATAGACAAAAGCAGAACACAGGACACTACAGTTCAGACAACACAACAAGAGCTTCAACCAGGTTAATTTAATGAACGCATGTTTCCACAACGGCAAATCTGACGGCAGAGAGCTTGGACTAATAAAATCATATAGACAAATGATTAAGACAAGAGATCAACACATGTTGCCTTGCATTTGTGGTAATCTACACCAATGAAAACATGTACTGCAGCTATATTTGATTAAGTATGGATATATTTGAAATAGTATACATTGTCTTGATGTTTTTTTCTGTAATGTAAATAAACTATTTATATCACACAATATAGTTTTTTCTTTTTCATGTATTTGTTATATATAATAAATACTCAGTGATGAGAAAACAATGTGGCAGTCTTAAGTTTGCTGTATCAAATAATTGTGTGTAAATATGGGACGCATTGCTCGATAATGTACTATACTGTATTCTGAGCTACACCAGGGTATCACCGTCTCTTCCAGATTTATTGGAGACTTGGAGTACTGCCCAGATGCGGAGAGGTAATGCTTCTGGGAAGAAGAATCTATATCAAATTATGGTATTTCAGACATGCTCCTCTCTCAATTTCATTAGCATCACATTGTTCTGTTTCTGGTTTAATTTCTTCTACACATTTAGCTTGTTCTCCTTCCCCTCCACGGCTATAGCCCTGCAAAACACAGCTACACTTTTGATCTGTAGATTCAATCTATGGCTACCTTTTTCAGTGAGATAAAAAATGAAGTAGCTGTGTCAAGGTGAACTTCAAATACACATTGTGCACAGCAATCTTTGTATTTTGGTTGATGGTCTGGATAAAAATGGACTCTTTCTGCTGAACGAAAATTACTAACTATAAAAGAGCCATGAGAGCTGAAATAATATAGCTGCAAGTTGATATATTTTTATTTTTAACTCGGTGAGAGATGGGACTGCAAACAAAATATCTTATGAATAACTTGCAAGGATGGTCTAATCCCCTTAAAAATAATGGCACCGAGGCTATGCCGATACCGTAGGAAAATAGGGAGCAGGGTTCTGGACTGATTCCCATGACTGATATGAGATGAGATGAGGTCTGGGTCTCATGGGATTTTCAAATTACATATTCAATTATGAACAAACAAGCATGGCCAGGAAACAATGATATTAAAGCCAACATAATAAGCAAAAACTTAAAAGTCTACATCTTGGATGGAGAACAAGGAAATGAAAGATATTTAATAATAAGAAATAATCAGGGACGACCCCTTAATATATGAGCCTTATTTCACGAAGGCCAGAGCTGTCCAAACCACCGAAGATATTTTCATTAGACTTCCTAGCAGCCAAAACATTTCCTAATTGTGTAGAATCCAAAAAAGATATTTTTCCCCTGAAAAGTCACCAGGCACCGACAAGGGTACCATAAGAAAAACGTGCACTCAAGTACAATGTCTGGGTTTTAAAGGCCAAAAACTCTTTCTTCCGGGCCTGTATGACCCAGGCATCATCATGAAAGAGCTAGATCTTTTGTTCGCAAAAGCCCAAATGTCTACATTTAAAATAAGATTTACGAACAAATAATATGGCCCTTTCTGAGGCGAAAACTGCTACTAAAGTATCCTGAGATATTATAACATCCTGGGAATCCTCCAGAAAAGCTGCAAGATCAAATTCCCCAGTAGGCGGACCGGAAGACTCAGTCTCTGGAAGCTTCTCCTGAGAGGGGATAGGGACATAATAATATTTACTGATAGAAATAGTATCACAATAAGGAAGGTTAAAAATCTCCTTGAAACATCTGCAGAGGAAGTACAGAGATCTTAGGAAGTTTTAAAAATCTAAGCTTAGAATCTTTGGATAATATTATAAAAAAATATAGCTTCAAGTGAAGGGAGAGGGCGTCCTTAATAGAGGATTCTCCAAAAGCCTGCAGGATCTGCATGTGAGACTCGTGTGCCTAAGCAATTCCTCATATCTCAAAATTTAGCAAGTCTACTCTATAAAGGCACACAACTGAGAAATTATTCCTCATAGGAAAGTCTCTGTCTGTAGTGCAACCTTCTAGACATCAGCTAAGGAAACTTCATGAAATGAAGAATCTTGTGCAGGTACAGTTGGTTCAACAGGCAGAGAAACTACCAATGGCAAGATATGAGAGCCCACAGGACTAAAAGATGACTTGGGAAGGTCCTCAGAGGTCTGACTTCAGGCAGACTGGCCTGCATTTTGGGTAAAGACAGAAAATTAGTTTCAAGGAGCAGTAACGGTGATGCAGGAAGAGTTCTACCTACTGAGATGCAAGAAACATCCTCAATGGAAGAGGACAAGGATGGCAAGATTCCTCCAGGTATAATTGAGAAAAAATGCTTATTGATAGGGCATCTCATCACTGGATTAAACACAACTGGAGCCACCTTCTTAATTTTCCTTTTCCTCATTAGGATTTCACTAGGGAATCAAGGGTTGTAACCAAAAACTCACTTAGGACAAAGAAATATCTGGTCCTGATTCATTCCAATAGACATTTATATTGGGTCTATGAAGTATATTATTCAAAGAAAAAAAGTGAAGCTTGACTATTAGCAGCATTCATAAAGGATAAGACATTACTTTGGCGGTATCCACAGAAAACATTTTACACAGCAACACTGACATACTTTAAATGTGAGTGCCAAAGTGGTGTTTATTTCCAGACATATAAAATTGGCATTATTACCGGAACCCTTGTTTTCTTCTTCTGGTATCAGTGGCTTGCAAATATGGGCAGAATGGACAAGATGATAACAGAATTTGACAAATAATTCATCATGTTTATACAATGAACCATATCACAAAGATCTGAATAATTTTTTTATTTCTTTTTACAAGGGATTCTGCTGCTAATAAAAACTGCAAGTAGGTAAGACCTTTCAGGCAATTTGCGTATAATAATTGACAGATGCTTTCATTATACTTGTGAAAAGCTAAAATACAAGAGCTCAGAAGTCTTTTTCCTTCACTCATAGTGGGTCTTTTACTAAAGGGCGCTAAAGCGTTGCACCCCTTGTGACAAAAATGCCCAAACTATGGCATGATAGATGCAACACTACTACGTTAACTGTAGGGGGTTTTGAAAGCATTTCCCTGTCCTCTAATGTGGGTCACTTTAGCATGGGTGCGCTTAACTCCACCTACTGAGGTAGCATTAGGTGAATCCACACTAATGCAATTAGCACATGATTTGAATCATCACTAACTGCTCTGAGCTCACCACAACCACTCTCCACCCCTAACCCGCCCACTCACAACCCTAGCGTGCATTGCACAGGTAGTGCGGGAATTGTCATGGTCCCCTGCTAGCTGGCAACGCATGTCCCATCGTGTCTTCAGCATGCACCAGAACACATGCTACCAGCTCACGCCCTTTAGTAAAAAACACTCATAGTCTTGTAAATTATTATTTTACTCTTGGAATGAGTTTGACTAAAATCTATGAAGAAATAACACGAAACACAATCCTCCTGTCTTCCTTCATTTCTCACATAATCTCGTCTTCAAGATAACTCTTGAATAGTTTTTATACCATACGTTTATGCCCTCCACATGTCCCCCCAAAAATGGCCCACACCTTGTTCTTCATTTAGAATAATATGCAACATACCATTGAGAACTTTTACAAGTATGCTTGGAATCTTTTGTCCAGAAATAAATGCCTAGTTATCAACTCATATATATTTGTAAAGAAAATCTAAATAACGAAACATGTCATCTCCCAGAGGATAGCAACCTCCAGCACATGCACCACAAAGAGGCACATGAACACCCTCCTCCGTGTATATTATCCTCTTTGCAGTACCGGCTCCAAGATGTGAAAATTCAAAGATCAGCTGTGTTAATTTCATACTGCATGAGATTAGTACAGTCCACTCATAGGTTTAAAAACTGCTCACGGAGTCGGCAATAGACAGTGAGCTTTGTGATGGGTACCTGGAAGGCTGAGCATGCTGGGTAAATGAATCAGAATTTCAGATTTTTTTAGTGCCTTTCGGATTAGAAATGAAATTTCCTTCTCACTATTTCCCATGTCATTTCAAACAAATGCACATCCCTAAGGATCATGCCCATGGCCTAAACACAGACCTCGGGTTGTGTGGTCACTCTGTAGAGGGTAGACTAATGCGTCACAGAATAAAATAAAGCCCTCAAAGGAAACGTGGGCTATGATGCTATAACATTATGTAACTCAAAATATTTAAAGTGAAAGAACTTCAGGTCTCAGATTCCAGATGGGCACTATCTTGTGGACTTAACCTTTGACATGTGCCTCTTTCACATCAACGACCTTAGTACTTTCTTTTGTTTATATAGACTAATGTTGTTTGACTTCCATCTATAGCTTTGTATCATGAAATATAATAAATAGTAGTTTGTCTTATCTTGTAAACTCCCCAACACAGACCTGACAGCACACAGAAAGCTCTGCAGAAAGTATCAGTGGAGAGGAGCATGGAACACTCTGCATTTATATCCCATGTGCAATGCACAGGAAAATGAGGAAAGATAACCATTTATATTTTTTAAGAATGTTCATCTTGACTAGACTGTGAGCTCTGTGGAATAAGAACTTTCTCTTCTATGTGTGCGTTCAGCACTGTGCATGACCTCTAGTACAGTATAAATAATGTTAGCAGTAGTAGTAGCTGAAAGTCAAGAAAAGCATCACTGATTAGACAGTTCAGAGACTGCACATATCAGGCATAGAAAGTGATGTTGAAATGAAAACAAGAAAAACTAAGGAGCAGTCATGAAGAAAAACAGATTGGCATGGGCCCAGACTGAACCATGATGCATCTCCCTTGCCAACTAACACACTCACCGGGAACTGGTTTTGAGAACACAAATGCAATTTTTTGACATAATTTTTACAGCTGAACCATTTGAACATGGAAGATGTGAGCTGTATGTTTTACAGGACGTCAATAGTCCTAGTTTCTTAACTGATGCAGATGAGTTTTGGAAGATCATTGGCATTTTGCTGCTCTCCACTGTCTACCAGTGGGGCACGATTACAGGAGAGCAGCTGAAGCTCTATCACATGCATAGTGCTAAAGCAAAGATTTTTTTTAAACTAATAAAGTATTGTCATGATGCAAATTACAGTTTGATGAGTGAGGCAAAGTTAGTAAAGACAGCATTTACTTATGATCACTTAGCTGGTCACTTAGGCTATCTCCCCAGTCTGACAAGAGCAAAGAGAAGTCTATGTTTCCCTTCCATGATATGATGGGGAAAACATTTATGTATGGAAAGTCAAAAATTCAAAAGTCTTGGAGAATATGTTGCTGTTTATTTAATTTACTCACTTTATAGTCTCTTAGGCGTATGTTTACTAAAGTGTGCTAATGGTTAGCATGGTGCTTACCACACAATACGTACACTGTAACAAATGTTACCATAGGCTAAAACCTCCAGTGCAGTAAAATTCTTATGCTAACCACTTACCACATGATGGTGCAGACTGGGTGGGTTGGGGCAGATAGTGGGTGTTGAAGGACTATCAAAAGGGACTCCTACTGCTGGAAAGAAATCTGCACTTGTATTTACCTGCTGGGAAATTCTCTAAATCTTGGGGAAAAGGACATTCTTCGGGTTAAAGCTGATAAATCTATTTTAGAATTGAGTGTTTTTATTAAGTCCGTCAGGGCTTATTACCACAAGAGAGCTTTCATTAAAATTTAGTCAGTCAGGGCTTAGTACCACCAGAGAACTGTCATTTAATTTTAAAATCAGCCAGGGCTTAATACCACCAAATAGCTTTTCAAAATCAGAGTATAGCTTAGCATAGAAGGTAGAATAGGGTAAATATTCTTTGAGCAGACAAAAATTGTATCTAGAGAACTTTACAAAGAGGCCTTCCAGTAAGGAGGCAAGAGACCTGCGAAATTGTTTAAAATGGGTGTTAAAGCCAAGTGACAGATCAAATGGGGAAATTTGAAAGCCTCCCTCTATCAAACCAAAGGTCGGGTGAATCACCCAGGAAATTGTTAAGAGATTACCTTAGAAGCACAGATCAGGACACTATGAAGGAAGCCAATTTACTAAGGGGTATGTTTACTAAACCGTCTTAATGTTACCGGCGCTAGTTGCAGCGATAATGTGAAGAATGCCATATAAGGAGTGGGCGTTCCGGTCCTAAGCTAGCAAGAATCTGTATCGCGCGATAGTGGGCACCATGGCACGTTAACACGCATTGACCCTAAGTACATGCCAGCACAGTGTTAGAAGCTATAAAGATGTAGCCCACTGGTTACTGCAATGACAGTGGAGGCAGAGGGTCATGGGTTTGATCCCGCAGTGGTGTAATCTAAAAAGGCTATCTGAGGCATTTTCTTTTAATTTAAATCAGTGCTGCCATCAAAAACACCCTCACAGTGCCGTAACCTAAGGTGCCTCATAAGGCGCCCTATAAGGCACCCCATAGGTCACATTATAAAGTGCCCTGTCCACCAAGGCACCCTATAATATGCCCTATAGGGTGCCTTACAGGGTGCCTATGAGGCACCTTAGGCTACAGCACTGTGAGGGTGTTTCTGCTGGCAGCACTGATTGAAATGAAAAGGAAAAACCTCAGACAGCATTCTTAAATAACACCACTGTGGGATCAAAACCATGAACTCTGCCTCTACAGTCATTGAAGTAACCAGTGGGCTGCATCTCTATAACGTCTAGCATACCACTGGCTGGCTATAGAATGACTGCAGGTCACCACACAAACTGTCTGCTGTGGTTACCAGGATAAGGTAAACTCACCCGTACCCATGATGCACTGCACATGCAGATCAGCAGCCTACATCTGATCACAAGATGGGGTATGCGCCTCTATAGCACCCCAGCCTGGTAGGGGGAACTAACCGTGTATGTTACTGGCACAGAGTAGCTACAGACCGTGACATTGTGTGGTTCCTGTGCTCCCCTGAGGATGAAGTGGGGGGCCCAGCACCAGGTTCGCAGCACATGTCATGACTGAGATAGGCTGTGCTGCAGGTACCCATCAGTGCCAGTGTGTGATGTGTAGTCCCTGCAGACACACCTAGGATACACCTGTGTCCATCTGTGTTTCCCAGTCATGTTTAGGTCTTGTGGACTATGATGCACCCCGAATAGTGCATATCCTGTGTGGGTGCTATTGTCAAATGTTATAAGTGAAGGGAGGTGTTTGGACCCCAAAGTGGGTTACGTAGCACCACCCAACCCACCCCTGTGGGTCAGGGTGGGGGACAGGATCTCCCACCAACAGATCCACATCTCTGCAATGGTGGCAGTAGAGGGGAATGGGCACCCTACAGGAAGGTCAATGCAGAACTGTACGCATCACATAGGGCAGTAGGCCTGGAAAAGCTCAGCTGCCACCCCCACCTGACATTTACCAGCAGAGGGCGCAATCAGTCTCCACCCACTGCAAGGTTTTCCAGTCATACACATGCTAACTGAGGACAATCCACTAGCTAGTACATAGTACATGTTCCTGGAAAAACCATGTGCACCCAAAAATGGGATGTAAGCACACACACAAAGCAGGTATGTCAGTGATTGGGCACCAGAAACATCACATGACAGAAGGGCTATATAGCACTATGGGGTAACCTAGCCATGCCGTGGTCACTGCTCAGTCAGGGTGAGAGTGACCTCCCAGCATGACATGCTGTGGCCACCCTGTCCGTGCAAGTGGTGACCAGGCACTACAATGTCCCAGCCATTGCCCTATGCCCTGTGCAGATGCTACCTACCCAGGCCGCCCTGCCCGGCCCATACCCACAGTACCTTACTCCTCATTATGCACATTGGCAGGCTAACACTGGAAACAGTGCAAGCATTGTGGGCTGAGTAAGGTGTGTAGGCAGCCACATAATACTGGATAGAGATATGCACTGTGGTAAGGAAGCCTATCCTGACTTAGGGGAAAGGGAAAAAGGAAAAGAGTTCACCCTATTAAAAGGGCCCCTTTTGCAAGGTCAGGGGAACAAAGCCACAGCCTCACCTAGGAACCAGAAAACCCCCAGCTGGAACAGGTTTCATGTTTCCCCTAGTGAAATAAGGGAGAGTGAATACAGACCTAATGTCCAAGACCCTTACGTCAGTAAGCTCCCTGATTACTCAGGTGCCAGAAGGCAAAGTGATCTCCATCACCTGGGAAGAGAGGAGGTGGGGCTAGAACCCTGGAGATATAAGCCTATGCTAGATTATAGTAGAGGAGAAGGAGAAGGAGGAGAAGGAGAGAGGGTGGAAGAAATGCCAGAAGCAAGGACTGAGGCAAAGGCAAGAAGAGGAGAAAGAGAGAGAGAAGCTGATACAAGCCGAGGCACAGGTACGAGCCTAAGAAGCCTGATTAATGCTGAGCAGAGCAGGAGAAGCCTGACTAATGCTGGGCAGTGCAGAGGTGCAGGAGACACTCTCAGCTCTAACGAGAGGCTGCCAGCTGAGCCCGGTGAGCCAGAAGGAGAGACAGAGTCTATGCAGTTAGGAGAGCCTGATGCTGAGCTGAATGAGGAAGACACCCTCATGGATTGCTCTTTGTGCCAAGCCTCAGCCACAGAAGGGTTGAAGGAAAGCCAGCCCTGAGAGAAAACCCTCCAGAGAAAGGTAACCATATGAAGCAGGTAGATGGATTGTAAATTCCCACATGGTAAAGAGGAGAAGTTTTACCAAGACGTAAGAACAAAATGGAGTTGTGAATTGTGCTTGTTAACTACCTGCTTGCTACCTGTGAGGTGAGACGGCAAGAAGCCAAATTAACTGTGAGGAAAAATCTTTCTTTTTGCTCTTGAATTTTCCTGAGAAACCTGAATAGAACTTTGCTTACACATTGAAAGTTTGTTCCTGTTTGGAGTGTTTGTTTTTGCTTGTAAATTGGAAAACAGCCTGGAAAGGTTTGAGACTGGAAAAGAAGGCAAACTGCCACAGAAGAAAGCCTGTTTCTGTGTTTTATGCTTTAACCAGCAAGGCTAAAGGAAGCTGGTAGCCTTGCTGTTAAAAGGCTATGTTTTTCTGAGCTGAAGAATACTTTAAGCTGCACTTTGGTTTGGGGTTTTGTTTTGCTTATAACCTGTTGTACTTTGAAGAAGCCTTGAGAAGTATGCCTGAATGTGGTATTTATGAAGCTTTTTTGTGCTCAATAAATTTCTGTCATTGCCTTACCCAAGGAGCCCGACTACAGCTTTCTACCTGAAGCCCATATATATCGCAATTAAACTACATTTCCCAAAAGGTATTGTGGGGATCTAGTCAGTTAAGGCTGAAAGGGGAAAGTTCCTTATACAACCACACCCCTCTAAGCTGGAGGCGAGTGGTGAGGACATGACAGTGGCGTAGTTGTACGGATTTTTACCCTTCAGGATATACCAGGATTTTACATATCAGGATATACAGCTGCAATGATTTACAGCCTGAAGGTTGGTGGAAGTGGCAGCAGGACTTCGCTGGCAGAGTCGGCCAAATGAGGGAGCGGTCCAGGTTGGAGCACCAGGAAAAGGACACCCTTTTGAAGCAAGAGTCAACGCCTGAATAAGGTAAAGGGTACCAAGGTGTGGGCTGGACTGGATTGAAGAAAAAAAAAGTGAATGTTTTTGAATAAAAGGGAGCATAAAAGACTGTTGTGTGGTGCCGCCCTTGGTGTTTTTCTTTTCTCTTACAGGTATCCCAAGACATGGATCCAAAAGAGCTGGTACAATTGATGGCCACTCAATTTCAATGCCAGCAGGAGTTGGCACAGCTGGCGCAGGAGAGTGCGATTGCAGCCATGAAGGAGCAGCAAAAGCCTGTCCTGGACTTAGTGGAAGCCCTTATTACACTCCAGAGACAAGGAAGCGGAGGAGTACCGGCACCAGCGGGACCATCTGTGCCTCAAATGGACAGTCTGGTAGACTCACCCAACAGTGGGGCATTTAATTTTGGGAAGCTTTCCCCTGAGGATGACATAGATGACTTTTTGGAGTCATTCGAGAGGGTGGCTCAAGCTGTAAGATGGCCAGCTAGCCAGTGGGCAGTGCGATTAGCAACCTCCTTAACAGGAGAAGCACTAGCCGCGTATAGAGCTATGCCAGCAGTGCAGGCTATGGACTATAATGCAGTGAAAAATGCAATTAGAGACCGCTTAGGGTTAACAAAAAAATTGTATCACCGCATGTTTAGAGCCACGGCCCTGAAGGCCGGAGAAACACCTAAGGCCTTAAGCCAGAGAATTCGTGGTTTAGCCCTAAAGTGGCTGGCTCTGGAGGGGAAAACTATAGATATGGTGGTGGATATGGTAATATTAGAGCAGTTTATGGCTGCAGTACCAAAAGAAATACAATCCTTTCTGATTCAACAAAACTGCCAGAGCCCGGGAGAGGCAACCCTTTTGACTGAACGCTTCATGGAAGCTGAGTTAGCTCGTCAGCAAAAGGGCGGCGCTCCAAGAGCAGGGGCAGAGGTCGGTTTTGGTTCATCAGAAAAGAAACAGGGAAATAATGCAGAGTTTGGAAAAACTTGTGTACCTGCTCAAGAAGGAAAGTGGGCCGGAAAGAGATGTTTTCGTTGTGGGAAGTTGGGACACTTGCAGAGGGGATGCAAAGCCCGCACTGGCCTAATGGGTACAAGTGTGAAACAGCTAGGAGAGGGTTTTCTCTTAACAATTAGCATACAGGGGGTCACTACCAATGCTCTGCTTGACTCTGGGGCTGACCAAAGCATGGTATCATGGAGGCTTTGGCGGGCAATTGAGACCCAGAATGAGTCTGAACAGAGGAGGCCAGAAGGTAGTGTTCAAATTAGATGCATTCATGGTGCTGCTTCTTTTTACCCCGTGTACAAAGTAGTGATAAAAGGGTTAGGGGTGGAGAAAGAAATTCTGGTGGCAGTGGTTCCAAAACTCCCCCACGACCTGGTATTGGGAAGAGACTGGCTGCAGTTTAGGAGGGGACTGGGGAAAGGCCTATGGTAAAAGGCCGGGCTTGTATCTACCCGGTCCCAGACTATGGCCAAAGACCAAAAGGACGTATCCCCAGAGGATTCCATAGGAGTTTTGCCCTCACACGATGACCTGGTGGCTTCCCCATCTTCTAGAATTAAGAAGGGGAAAGCTCTGAAACGCCGCAAGAGGCTGTGTAGGGCACAGGGGAGGGCTGGGATGGAAGTTAGCCAAGGGTTACCCTGGGTGCCAGCGGAATTGGTCGAAAGGTTCCCAACCTTTCCCTATGAACAACGAGCAGACCCTGCACTCACCCAAGCATTTGAGTATGCCTGGGTTGTATGAGATACCCTCCCGAGATTCCTTTTAGACAAAGAGATATTATACAGGGAAAGTCAAGATCCCCGGACAGGGACGATCAGGGAACAGCTGGTGGGGTTGGTCTTTCAAGGGGTTGGTCTTAAGGCTTGCCTATGACCATCCCGTGGGTGGCCACAAAGGGGTACAGGGGACCCTAGATCAGATCCTTATACGTTTCTACTGGCCTGGGGTCTTTAAAAAAACCGCCCGGTTTTGTGCCGCGTGCCCTTCATGTCAGCGGGTCATGGCTGCCCGGCCTCCAGTAGTACCCATGATTCCGACACCCATAATATCTGACCCTATCGGACGAATCGCCATGGACATAGTTGGACCCCTGGTAAAAACACCCCAAGGTTTCCAATATATTTTAGTCACGGTGGATCAGGCCAATAGGTTTCCTTGGGCAGTCCCTTTGCGCAATATCTCGGCCAAAACAGTAGCGTTAGAAGTAGTAAACAGTTTTGCGAAGTGGGTTTTCCCCGGGAAGTATTAACAGATCATGGGACCAATTTGTGTCAAAATATCTGGCCCAGGTTTAGGACGCTTTTGGGGTGCATCATGTGAAAACGGCCGCCTATCACCCCCAGTCCAATGGCCTGGTGGAAAGGCTGAATCAAACATTGAAACAAATGTTAAAACGGGGTTTAGATGGGAATGTGACAGAATGGGATGTGTTGCTTCCTTTCGTTCTTTACGCCTGCCGGGAACGGATACAGGTTTCTCTAGGCATATCTCCCTATGAGTTAATGTATGGTCGAGCCCCTTGGGGTCTCCTAGACATATTAAGGGAGCAATGGTTAGAGCCGGAGAAGGAGTCCCTCACTTTCTCCGCGATTTAAGAGGGCGGTTGAGTAGGACCTCCCAGGTTGCCGAAAATAATTTACACCAAATACTGGTCTATTACTGAACGATGCAGACAGCAATATTAACAAAAGAATCGTTCATGTATTAATTAATGTGAATGAGAATTTTTCTCTCCTTTATTTAATCCAAAAAAATTCATAATAAATTTTGAACTAAAGAGGTCTCAGACTAATACGTCTCTGCCACAGAAACTTTCGTCTTTTTCAAAGCAGATTGCCCATTCGCATCAACGACCTCCGCACAGCGTTCTGAGGTTAACCGGCAAGTGAAGTAATAATCACCGGTGGAATGTGGGCAGCTAACTGACTACGTAGGGGTATGTTTACTAAACCCTCTTAACGTGCGTGCCGCGTTAGTCTGCAGGATGCCATAAAAGGAGTGGGCGGTCTGGTCAAAAGTAGCAAAACGGGATTAGCGCGCGCGCTCTTGTGCACTGCGTGCTCTTGTGCACCGCGCACATTAGCGCATGAGAAACGCGCGCGGGAAGCATAAGCAGGTGCGCTGATGTGCAAACAGAGGAACAAGGCTTCAGTACAATGGTGAAGACACTGACAACGGGTGCGGGGGTCATGGGTTCAATCCCCCACTGTGCCCAATGAATAAGGCTGGCTGAGGCACTACCATTTATGTGTAATATTGCATTATGAGGCATTTTAATTTTATTTTAATTACTGCTGCTAGCAAACGCACTCTCAAAGCGCTGTAACATAAGGTGCTGCATAAGGCACCCCATAAGGTACCCCAGAGGGCACATTTTAAAGTGCACTGTCCGCCAAGGCACCCTACAATGTTGCTTAAAGGGTGGCCTATAGGGCGCCATATAGGGTGGCCTATAGGGCGCCATATAGGGTGCCCTATGAGGCACGGCATTTAAACGCATGAAAATCTTAAGTAGGTGCGCTGACATGCAAGGAGAAATAGCAGTGCAGCACAATGGTTAAGGCACTGATTGATGATACAGGGGTCATAAGTTCGATCCCCAGTGTGCCTAATACTGATGACTGGCTGAGGCATCAGCTTTGACATGTAAGTATTGTTTCCTGCCGCACTTTATTTGTATTTTATTAATTGCTGCCAGCAAACACACCCTCATGTGCCATAACCTAAGGTGCCGCATAAGGCACCCTATAAAGCACTCCATAGGGCACATTATAAAGTGCACTGTCCGCCACGGCACCCTATAATGTCCCCTATAGGGCACCCTATAAGTCGCTCCATAGGATACTGTATAGTGCACCTTATATGGACGGTAACCATAAGGTGCCCTATAGGACGCCCTATAAAGTGCCCTCTGAGGCACCTTATGGGTACAGTACGCTGAGGGTGTTTTTGATGGCAGCACTAATGTACATTAAAAATAGATAATGCTTTGGACAGCCCTATCAAATAACCCCACTGTGGGTTTGAACCCATGACCTCTGGCTCCACTGGCAGTGAAGTAACCAGTGGGCTACAGCTCTATAGCTGCTAGCTAGCCCCTGGCTGGCTGCAGAAGGACTGCATGTCACCACACAAACAGTCTGCTGTGGTCACCAGGATAGGGTTAGCCCACACGTACCCATGATGCACTGCACATGCAAATCAGCCGTCTACAGATGAACATAAGATGGGGTATGCACCCCCACAGCACCTCAGCCTGGTAGGGGGAACTGACCATATGTGTTATTGGCACAGAGTAGCTACACACCGTCACATTGTGCGGGTACTGTGCTCACCCTGAGGGTGCGATGGGGCTCCCAGCACCAGGTCCACAGCACCTTCCATGGCAGAAATAGGCCATGCTGTAGGTCCCCAGCAGTCCTAGTGTATGAGATAGATAGTTCCTGCAGACACACTTTGGATACATCTGTATTTCTCAGTCAAGTTTGACCCTTACGGGCCCATAGACAGATTATCTACCACCACCCCACCCTCTGGGGCAGAGGGTGGGAAACAGGGTCTCCTACCCTCTGGGGCAGAGGGTGGGAAACAGGGTCTCCCACTGACAGATCCACATTTTGCATCACTGCAATGGTAGCAGTAGAGGGGGCCACCAACCTCAGTCCTGATGGGGAACAGACACCCTACAGGGCAGTCAATGCAGCTCTGTACATATCGATAAAACAATAGCAGACAGACATTAGGCCCAGAAACACTCAGCTGCACCCCACCACAATCTGATATTCTCCTGCAGCAAGCCTGCAGCCACTGCACCCTGCAAGGTGTTCCAGCAAGACACATACTAGCTGCAGACAGTCTGATAGCTAGTCCATAGGGCATGTTCCTGCAGGAGATGCATGCACCCAGAACTGGGATGTCAGCATACACACCAAGCAGATAAGTCAGTGATTGGTCCCCAAAAGGGAACCCAGAAATATCACATGAAAAAAATATTATAGGGCACTATGGGGGAACCTAGCCATGCCGTGGTCACTGCTCAGTCAGGGTGAGAGTGAACTCCCAGAAGGACATACCGTGGCCACCCTGTCTGTGCAGGTGGTGGCCGGGCACTACAATGTCCCAGCCAGTGCCCTACGCCCTCTGCAGATGCATCCTGGCCAAGCCACCCTGTCCGGGCTATACCCATGGTACCTTGCTCATCATTATGCACATTGGCAGGCCAATACTGGCAACAGTGCTGGCAGTGTGGGCTGTGGAGGGTGTTTGCAGCCACCTCACACTGGATAGTGTCACACCTCATCCGCCCCAGCCGTGACTGCTGGTATTGTTGGGCTATTATGAGGGTGGTAGATGGTAGTGACGCTACTTCCTCCACCGCCGGGAACCCTACCCGCTCACAGATTAACTGTGCAACTCTGTCTCCTTTTCTTACCTCAAAATCCTTATCCCCGAAATTGAATAATAAAATTCTTACGGGACCTCTGTAATCGGGGTCAATAACCCCTGCGCCGACATCTATGGAATGTTGCACTGCTAGCCCTGACCTCGGCGCTATTCGTCCATAGCATCCCTCTGGTACTTTTATTCGGATGCCGGTGTCTACCAGTGCCTTTCCTCCTCTTTTTCCATAACATCCTCTACGCTAAAGAGGTCATATCCCGCAGCCATTATAGAAGCCCTTTTTGGACCTTTTGCTTGGGGTGTACTCTTGCAAAACTGCAGGGTAAATTTTTGTTTCCCTGTTAAGGGTGCTTCCTGAGACGAAGACCCCTTTTTTGATGGTTTCCCAAATAAGGGACTAGGGATAGCAGTTGCTATGGCTTCAGTTTTTACTTCGTCTGCTATCACTGGGGGTTGTACAGGTGGCGGGACCAGTATCCCTTGGAGGCCTTTCTCCATCTCCTGACAGAAAGGGATCCAATCACATCCCAAAACAATGGCATATGGCAGCTTCGGTACTACCGCAACTAATATTTTTCATAGGGCTCCTAGACCCTGTATGGCTACTTCATGTAGCGGGTAGTGAGAAGCTTCCCCGTGCACACATCTAATGCGGACCTGGCCCTCTACTGGATTCGAGGGAGATGACCGACATTGTTCTATGGTTTCCCACAAGTCCTGAGAGACCATATTCTGATCGGCCCCCGAATCCAGTAGAGCTAAGGCTTGTACTCCCTCAACCTGTACTGCTTGCACAAACCCCTCCGGTATCATCTTCTCTGATCCTGTTATGAGGGCAGTCTTAACTCTACACTCTTTTATCACGTGGCCTGATCTGCCACACTTATAGCACCTCCTAGTGTTCCATTCTACATTACTCTTATCAGGGTTATACTCATTCACTCTCCTGGGTGTATACTTTTTTCTTTCATCCATCCCAGTCATACCTGTACCTTTTAAAAGGTTTATATTAGATACAGTGGCATGCTTTGCCTCCTTAAACACCTCTGCCATTACAGCTGCTTCTTCAGAGTTTGAGCAATTTTGTAACGTTAGGAACATTTTCATTTCTTGTGGCACAGTTAACAAGAATTGCTCTAAAACAAGCTCATCTAATACAGACTCTAGTGTCCTATTCTCAGGGTCCAACCATTTATAAAGCAAGCTCTTAAGCCTCTGGCACAAAGCCTTTGGAGTCTCACTCTCCAACATTATTGCTTCTCTAAACAGCCTTTTATAATGCCTCGGGGTCAAACCAAGGCGATCCTTTACTGCCTTTTTTATTTCGGCATAATTATTTGCTAGGCTAGCTGGCATGGCCTTAAAGGCAGATAAAGCCTCTCCGCTTAAAGTTAGAGCGAATCTCATCGCCCATTGTTCTATAGGCCACTTTAAATTTCCTGCTATGCGTTCAAACGCTTCAATAAAGTCATCGGGGTTATCTTCATGCCCCAAATGTCTCATAGCAAGACCTGTATGAGTGTCTACTTGCGATATGGTTGATTCTTTCTCTGCAGACTTCCTCAGCAGTGCAGTCATCGCTTCCAATAGCGGCCTTTGCTGCTCCGGTATCGCTGCCATGTACTGTTCCTGCAAGTGCTGTAACATTTTGGCCTGCTTTTCTTGCTGTTCGCCCATCCAGGCCAGCATGTCTTGTGGATCCATCCTTTTTTCTTTTACACTGCACCTAGAAATAAAGAGAAAAAAAACCCACCAAGTGCGGTATCACACAGACAAGGTTTCTTTTTTCTCCCCTTTTTTATATCCCTCTTTTCTCACTGTATCCTTCCCGTCCACCCAGGTTACCAATACCTCGGTTTCCTGGTAGACTCCAGCATGTGAGAAAAGGTCTTTTCACCGCTGACCAGTCTGCCAGCCGAATCCTCTCCAATACCTCACCACTGGCCGGTCTGCCAGCCGAATCCTCTCCAAATTCTCCTGGAGCAAACTTTTCCTGCTTTTTAGCACTGTCCTTTCTTTTTTTTTTTTCAGGCACTTCTTATGCCCCCCGAAAAAATATCCTCAGATTCTACGCCATTTATATGTCACACCTCATCCGCCCCAGCCGTGACTGCTGGTATTGTTGGGCTATTATGAGGGTGGTAGATGTGCCTTGCTTCTATATATAAATCACACAGAAGAACTTTCTTTTCTTTTAGGGTTTTATTCCCCGTCCCTTGAGGTTTCTTCTTTTCAAACAACAGAAATTAACAGCTCACTTGGCTTCAAACAAAAGATAACTATGTAACAAAAGTAGCTTCCTTCAGCTGATAACTTTAAACCAAAAGTAAATAATAAACAGCCTAACTGACTGCTTGGCTTGGAGAGAGGGAGAGAGTTGCAGCTCTGCCACTTGTATACTGGAATTTAAGGTTACACAAATCACATTTACCTTAATGATATCTCTGGCTCTATCACAGAGAAAGAACAGTCCATCAATTCTGTATTTGTTAATACTTCAGAATTCTCATATTCCATTATTTCTTGCTCATTGGTATCTCCACTATCCACTTCCCACGTGGAATAAAAATATGGAAGGCTTGCCTCGTCAGTCAAGAAGTTTCTCTTCCTGTGAGCTGCACTGCCTCTCTGGGGAGTATCACCAAACTCTGAGTGATGTCTTTCAGAGCCCTGCCCCCGCTGGTGCCTCAATGCATAGCTCAGGTCCTTGTTTGACCTGCTAGCTGGGTAATTTTGATAGGGTCCCTGCCGGGTCTGCCCTAGCTTTCCAGGCCCAACTGTACCTGATTGCAACCGGTGTAACGGTGTTTCCCTAGAAGCTGGGAACTCACCGTGAGAAGGGATTTCTTCAGCTTTTCTAAGTAAGTGAAGCCCTCTTCTTTTAACACTTCTATAATCAGGAGAAAAGCTATTATTAGCCTCTGAATATCTGGGCTTTATATGGCTATTTCTAAGCCTCCAGGGCTCTTCCCTTTCAAATGGCAAATAGCCCTTGTATCTACTCTTTGCCCCTGTACCTGCTGTTGCAGTCTTCCTGTATTCGTCTTGCTTTCCAAACACATTCATGCTGTCAGGGTGTTGCCTTCTCCCAGAACCACACAGGTCTCTGGACTCTTTCCAACATTCACACCGGCTCCCCTGTTGCCTTTCAGCTTGTGACCTCTGCTGCTTTAATTCCTCTCTCAGGGATTCTCTCCTCAGCTCATCTCTCCAGGATTCCCTCCTTGACTCCTCTCTCCAGGATTCCCTATCTCCAAATGTTTGGTAGTCTGTTTTATCTGCGTATTTCCTGACTCCACCTTCCCTCAGGTGCATTCTATTAGGTAAAGCAGACTCCCTTGCTTTGCTCTCTGGGTGTGTCTTTCTGGGCTCTGTGCACGTGTGCTTAGGTTGTCCCTGGCAACCAATAAACATTCTCCTGTTTATTCTGTCACTTTCACCGTGATCATTCACACTGCTCTGCACCTTCTCAGGCTGCCCTATGTCCACCCTGTGACAATAGACAGACACACACTCCCACACTTATGCCAGCATTGTGCTACTATAGAGGTGTTTAGCAGCCCTGGTCACCACACCAGTCCTGGGCACAGTGCAGGCATGGATATGGTACGCAAAACTGTTGGGGGTCACTCCCCAGGGTGGTAAACAATGTCAGAGACCAGACCTGAAGCACACCCCACAGACATCAGAAAGGTTGCTATGATGGAGCTCAATCAGCAAACTGTGCTTAACGTAAGAATTGCTATCTGCCAGTAATCATAGCAACCTTTTGATAGCTGTGTACCGTATTCCCAGGTGTAGTGTGGCATTGCTAAGGTATGCAAGAGCTAGTATTAGGAGATGCACACAGGGCCCAATGTCCTGCCCCTCCAGGGGGCATTAGCTAATGGAGCCTGTGGGTGTGGGTGTGTCTGCCCCTGTTGGCTGCTGCTTTACGACAGAGGTTCCCAACTCCAGTCCTGGTGTGCCAAACACTGTTCGGGTTTTCATGCTGTCCCTCATGAATATGCATGAGATACATCTGCATACCATGGGGGTGGTGCATAGATATGCAGCACAGGCATCTTTATTAGAGGCAGCATGGAACCTGAATGGTGTTTGGCCCTCCAGGACTGCATTTGGGAGACTCTGCTGTAGGTAATGCACCTGTTCATGGATTCTGTGCTCTGTAGGGTAAAATGTAGGTGTTTTGGGCATGCTTACGTCATCTGCAATAAAGGTTCTGTCTGTATTAGCACGTTGTAGTAGTGGGTAAAATATGGGGACTGGGTTGGCAGGCACCATAGCTGGGACTTGAACCTGTGACCTTCTACCTCCAAACACACTGGTTGTGTGCACTGCACCACCGTGTTGCCACAGAGACAGTGCATTCCCTGGTGATACCATGACTGTTTGTCCGGCAGGGCCTGTCTGTTGCAGTACATGGCACCCACCTACACAGGGCTAGGCCATGGTCTGCTCTGGGCAGCTGCCACTGCCCCCTCCACCAACAGTACCCCTCTGCCACCATGCTGACATGCCCTTCTGATGGTGGTGCTGGTGGTGTGCAGTCTCAAGCCATCCAGTGTGCAGGTAGGCGGCTGCCTATGGTGCATGTTCTGAGGTAGGGGTGCCTGCATAGGCATCCATGCTTCCCCCCAACACTGCCTGCCAATGTTCTGTGCCCTTGGGGGTACCTGCTGGGTACTATCCCCTGTGACACTGTGATAAACACTCTCGTGCCCATGTTGGGCCCTCATCAGTTTCTGTCTGGCTGCTGTTCAGTTTCAGCATTTCTAAGTGCCACCTAGGCATCTGCCTAGTCTGCACTGTGCCCCAGCTGCACCACAGCATGTGCCGCCTGCAACCCTCTGTATCCCCTTTCCCAGCATCTGTCCAGTTGCCCATTCCGACATGCCCGCCCTGCTATTGTGGAACATGTGCATGCCATAGGTAACCTGTCTAATGGAGAGGGAAACCCTGATCAGTGCTATTTCACTGTGGGATCATTCACCTTGTATGGGGACGGAGCGTAGACCCTTCCAAAATTCATATTTATTTTTTGGGGCTTTCTTGGGAGTGTTTTTTGATGTTTCCCATTACTATCACTATTGCCCAGCTTGATTATGATTTTTTTTTATTTTGTTGGGGTCATTTTCAATGTTTATTTGCACTTTTGTTCCATGCACATGTATCACACTTATCACTTTTTTGTTGGTTTCCCTGGTTTTGCTGTACATTGCTGACAGAAATGATTTATTTTCCCTTTAAATCAGCTCTAACGCGAGGTTTTCACTTGCGTTAGTTTTGGCCTTGGATTTCACATCGTTAGTGTGCGGGGAGTCTCTCCCCTCCCACTCTCCACCCATTGACCCCTTCTCTCCGCCCCTGGGGAGCCTTCCTCCGCCCTCCGGGAGCCTTTCCCTCCTTCAGCGCTCATTTGCGCCGCTGCGCGTGTGAGCGGGCACTAAGGCACATTTGTGCCCCGTAAAGTGTCATTAGCACGCGCTAAGGTACCTTAGCGCGTGCTAATTGCACAGCGCGCACGTTAAGAAGGTTTAGTAAACATACCCCTTAGAGTAAGAAAAATAAAAGAATGTTGGACGTGAAAGATCGAGTGATCCCCTGAAGAAATCATTGCGGTGAAACGCATGAATGGTACCTGGGACAGGCGTCGGGATCCTATAACAGTCCATACCAGTTCATACCAGTGGGTTATTTTAGGCAGACAAGATAAGTAAAGTCTGAAGTACTTTTAAGAACAATTGAAACTTAAGTATTATAACTGGAGCATTATAACCGCACTGGGTTTCTGGAGGTCGTTGATGCGAACGGGCAATCTGCTTTGAAAAAGACGAAAGTCTCTGTGGCAGAGCCGTATTAGTCTGAGACCTCTTTAGTTCAAAATTTATTATGAATTTTTTGGATTAAAGGAGAGAAAAATTCTCATTCACATTAATTAATACATGAACGATTCTTTTGTTAATATTGAAGAGAATTTACAGGCTAGTCAAGCTCGCCAGAAGGAGCGATATGACCAGAGGGCAAAGCCCCGCCAGTTAGCCCTAGGAGAGAAAGTCCTAATACAGGTGGCAGGCGCCACTCCCAAATTTGAGATTCAATGGAAAGGACCATGGAAAGTGGCCAAACAAGTAGGCCTGGTATCTTATGAGGTAGAGAGTAGTACGGGTCGCAGGCAAATATATCATATAAATGTGCTTAGGCTCTAGCAGGAAAGATCTGCAGTGAACAGTCTATCCAGGGTAGAACATTGGGCAGGAAAACTACATCAAAGTGCGGACGCCTTATCAAGGATTACGGACTGTTCGGAGGAACGCCAACAACCTCCGCCAGCCTGTAATATCTTGGGTAGGGGGGTATGTGGTAAGGAAGCCTATCCTGACTTAGGGGAAAGGGAAAAAGGAAAAGCGTTCACCCTAGTTAAAGGGCCCCTTTTGAAAGGTCAGGGGAACAAAGCCACAACCTCACCTAGGAACCAGAAAACCCCCAGCTGGAACAGGTTTCATGTTTCCCCTAGTGAAATAAGGAAGAGTGAATACAGACCTAAGGTCCAAGACCCTTACGTCAGTAAGCTCCCTGATTACTCAGGTGCCAGAAGGCAGAGTGATCTCCGTCACCTGGGAAGAGAGGAGGTGGGGCTAGAACCCTGGAGATATAAGCCTATGCTAGATTATAGTAGAGGAGAAGGAGAAGGAGAAGAGGGAGAGAGGGTGGAAGAAACGCCAGAAGCAAGGGCTGAGGCAAAGGCAAGAAGAGGAGAAAGAGAGAGAGAAGCTGATATGAGCCGAGGCACAGGTACGAGCCTAAGAAGCCTGATTAATGCTGAGCAGAGCAGGAGAAGCCTGACTAATGCTGGGCAGTGCAGAGGTGCAGGAGACACTCTCAGCTCCAACGAGAGGCTGTCAGCTGAGCCCAGTAAACCAGAAGGAGAGTCAGAGTCTATGCAGCTAGGAGAGCCTGATGCTGAGCTGAATGAGGAAAACACCCTCATGGATTGCTCTTTGTGCCAAGCCTTAGCCACAGAAGGGTTGAAGGAAAGCCAGCCCTGAGAGAAAACCCTCCAGAGAAAGGTAACCATAAGAAGCAGGTAGATGGATTGTAAATTCCCACAAGGTAAAGAGGGGAAGTTTTACTAAGACATAAGAACAAGCTGGAGTTGTGAATTGTGCTTGTTAACCACCTGCTTGCTACCTGTGAGGTGAGATGGCAAGAAGCCAAATTAACTGTGAGGAAAAATCTTTCTTTTTGCTCTTGAATTTTCCTGAGAAACCTGAATAGAACTTTGCTTGCACATTGAAAGTTTGTTCCTGTTTGGAGTGTTTGTTTTTGCTTGTAAATTGGAAAACAGCTTGGAAAGGTTTGAGACTGGAAAAGAAGGCAAACTGCCACAGAAGAAAGCCTGTTTTTGTGTTTTATGCTTTAACCAGCAAGGCTAAAGGAAGCTGGTAGCCTTGCTGTTAAAAGGCTATGTTTTTCTGAGCTGAAGAATTCTTTAAGCTGCACTTTGGTTTTGGGTTTTGTTTTGCTTATAACCTGTTGTACTTTGAAGAAGCCTGGAGACGTATGCCTGAATGTGGTATTTATGAACCTTTTTTGTTCTCAATAAATTTCTGTCATTGCCTTACCCAATGAGCCCAACTACAGCTTTCTACCTGAAGCCCATATATATCACAATTAAACTACATTTCCCAGAAAGCATTGTGGGGAACTAGTCAGTTAAGGCTGAAAGGGGAAAGTTCCTTATACAACCACACCCCTCTAAGCTGGAGGCGAGTGGTGAGGGCGTGACAGCACACTACCACACCTATTTCAGCACTGTGAAAATATGGAGGTGGTTGGCAGCCCTGGCCGCCACCCCAGTCCTGGGCACAGTGCAGGCATTGCTATGGTACTCAATACTGTTAGGTTCACTCCCCCGGGGGAGTTAAACACTGTCAGAAACAAAACCTGAAACACACTCCACAGATATCAGAAAAGTTGATATGATGAATCCCTGTCAACAAATTGTGTTCAACTTAGGATTTGTTATCTGACATTATTCATAGCAATCTTTTGATATATGTGGAACGTGTTTCCAGGTTTAAGACGGCATTACTAAGGTATGCAGGTGCTAGTATTGGTAGATGCTGCTGTGTGCAGGGCCCAACAGTCTGACTCTCCATGAGCCGCTGCATACTGGGACCTGTGGTTGTGGGTGTTTGTGCCCCTGTCGGCCGCTGCTCTAGGGCAGAGGTTCCCAACTCCAGTCCTGGTGGGCCAAACACGGTTCAGGTTTTCATGCTGTCCCTAATGAATATGCATGATGCATTTGCATACAATTGGGGCGGTGCATGTAAATGCATCTCATGCATATTTATTAGGGACATCATGACAACCTGAATGGTGTTTGGCCCTCCAGGACTGGAGTTGGGAAACTCTGCTCTAGGGATTGCACATGTTTATGGTGTATGTGCCCTGTAGGGTACAATATAGGCGTTTATGGCGTGTTACTTTTATCTGCAATAAAGATTCTGCCTTTATTACCATGGTTTAGTAAGGGTAAAATGAGGGGACTTGGTCTGCAGGAGCCACAGCTGGGACTTGAACCTGTGACCTTCTGCCCCTGAATATATTGGCTGTGTGTACTGCACCAAACTGTTGCCACAGAAGCAGGTTATTCCCTGGGCACAACATTCTGTTCATCAGACAGCCCTTGTCTGTTGCACTGCATGCCACCCACCTGAACAGGTCTTGGCCTTGGTGTGCTGTGGGCAGATGCCACTGCCCCCTCCACCACCAGTACCCCTCTGCCACCATGCTGACATGCACTTATGCCAGTGGTGCTGGTGGCGCGCAGTCCCAGGCCATCCAGTGTGCCAGTAGGCGGCTGCCTATGGTGTGGGGTCTGGGGTGCTTACATTGACATCCGCGCTTCCCCCTGGCACCACCTGTCAATGTTCTGTGCCCTTGGGGGTACCTGCTGAGTGCTATCCCCTGGGACACTGTGGGACGCACACTCATGGCCATATTGGACCCTGGTCAGTTGCTGTCTTGCTGCTTTTCAGTTTCTGCATTCCTATGTGCCGCCTGCAGCCTCCTGTACCCCAGTTAAACCATCAGCATAGTGCCCTTTCCCACGTGCCCACTCTGCTGTTGCTGCGCATGTGTAAGCCACAAAGGCAAGCTACCCCATACACACCACAGAAAACCCCATCAGCACTATTTCTATGTTGGCACATTCACTTTGTGGGGGGACTGTAATTTGACCCTTCCAAATGTGAGCTCGTCCTTTTTCCTATTTATAGGTTGTGTTCATTAACGCTTTTCATTATTTGTTCTATTGGCCAGCTCGATGTTTTGGATTTCAATTTTTGTTCTGGTCATTATTTATGGTTTTTGCCTTTTTGGTTGCTGCACATGTATCACTACTATCAATTTTCAGGGTCTCTCTGCCTTTGCTGTACATTGCTGACTGAAATGGTTTCTGTGTCCTGCAAATGTGCCTAGCACGAGGTTTTCACTGGCACTAATTTTCAGAGCTTCATTTCACGGTGTTAGTGTGCATGGAGCCTCTCCCGCCCACTCTACGCCCATTGACCCCTTTTCTCCGCCCCTGGGGAGCCTTACTCCGCCCTCTGGAAGCCTTACTCCACCCTCTGCGCACCTTAATGCCGCCAGAGACATTATCGTGCGATACATGACGTTCTCGCATGATAATGTGCCATTATCACGCGATAACATCACGTATCACGCGATAACGTCGCATCTGCGACGTTAGAGCCATTTAGTAAACATACCCCTAAATGTTTCTCTCCCACCCACCCCACTAGAGGACAGCAACTTTGGGCCGGAAGGACTGGGATTTCTAGTCACACAGGTTCTCCGTGTGGCCTTGGAAAAGCCACTTAACCCTCCATTGACTCAGGTACAAAAACATAGATTGTGAGCCCTTCGAGGACAAGGGAAAAATATATATTCAGTACCTGAATGTTCACCACTTTAAATGGTAGAAAAGTGATATATAAGCCTAGTTAAATAAATAAATAATCTTAAATGTATAGGCTCTTAAACCTATTAAAAGGAAAGAGTTGTTAAAATTGACTTTCAGGTTAAGCTGGCTATCCTCATCACGAATAGATTAATTAAGGCCCTGAAATAAATTAATCTTGAGATGAACAAAGTCCCTTAAATTTAGTAGGTATAGTTGTAGTGGTACAAGTATCCCTCGCAAATTTAATTAAGTAAACAGCTTAAATATCTAAACAAATCCTTAAAACTAAGGGGTATGTTTATTAAACCGTCTTAACGTCGCATTGGTGGTATTACCGCGCGATAAGTAAAGTTATTGCACGAAAACGTCACTTATCGCGCGATAACACAGCGATGGCGTTAAGGCACACTAACGCTGTGAAATCCGGGTCTGAAGGGTGGAGTAAGGCTTCCCAGAGGGCGGAGAGAAGGGGTCAATGGGCGGAGAGTGGGTGGGGAGAGGCTCCATGCACACTAACGCCGTGAAATGAAGGTCTGAAAATTAGCACCAGTGAAAACCTTGCACTAGAGGCACATTTGCAGGAGAGAGAAACCATTTCAGTCAGCAATGCACAGCAAAGGCATGGAAACCCAGAAAAGTGATAATAGTGATACATGTGCAGGAACCAAAAAGGCAAATAAACATAGAAAATGACCAAAACCACATTTGAAATCCCAGTAACCAAGCTGGCCAATAGTGATATTAATGATAAACATAAAGGAACACCACTGACAAAGCACAGAAAAGAAGATATCATGTTTGGAAGGGTCTATTCTCTGTCCCCCTACAAAGTGAATGATCCCACATTGAAATAGCGCTGATCAGGGTTTTTTCTCGTTTATATTGGGCAGGTTTGTTATGGCGTGCACATGTGCAGCAACAGCAGAGTGGGCACGTAGGAAAAGGCAACTGTACTTGATGCTGTAAATGGCTTACAGAGGGCTGCAGGCTGCACATGCTGTGGTCCAGCTCGGGCACAGTGTGGACTAGGTAGATGCCTAGGTGGCACATAGGAATGCTGAAACTGTAAAGCAGCAAGACATTAACTGACGAGGGTCCAACATGAGCACGAGTGTGAGTCCCACAATGTCACAGGGGATATTACCCTGCAGGTACCCCCAAAGGCACATAACACCCCTACCCGAGAACCCACATCATAGGCAGCTGCCTACCGGCACACTGGATGGCCTGGGACTGCGCACCACCAGCACCACCAGCATAAGGGCATGTCAGCATGGTGGCAGAGGGGTGCCGGTGGTGGAGGGGGCAGTGGCATCTGCCCAAAGCAGACTACGGCCAAGCCCCTTTTAGGTGGGTGCCGTGCACTGCAACAGACAAGGTCTGTCTGACGAACAGTCATTGTATCCCCAGGGAATGATATGCCCCTGTGGCAACAGTTTGGTGCAGTACACTCAGCCAGTGTGTTCAGGAGCAGAGGTTTACAAGTTCAAGTCCCAGCTGTGGCTCCTGCCAACCCTGTCCCCATATTTTACCCAGTACTAAACCGTGGTAATAAAGACGGAACCTTTATTGCAGATAAAATAAACATGCCTGAAACGCCTATATGTTACCCTACAGAGCACAGACACCATAAACATGTGCAATCCCTAGAGCAGAGTTTCCCAACTGCAGTCCTGGAGGGCCAAACACCATTCAGGTTTCATGCTGTTCCTAATAAATATGCCTGTGCTGCATTTGTATGTGCCGCCCCCATTGTTTGCAAATGTATCTCATGCATATTCATTAGGGACAGCATGAAAACCTGAACAGTGTTCGGCCCACCAGGACCGGAGTTGGAAAACTCAGAGCTAGAGCAGAGGCCAACAGGGGTACAAACACCCACACCCACAGGCTCCACTATCCAACGCCTCATGGAGAGTCAGGCTGTTGGGCCTTGCGCAGAGCAGCATCTCCCTATACTGATACCTGTATACCTTAGCAATGCCGTCCTAAACATGGGAACACATTCCACATATATCAAAAGGTTGCTGTGATTAATGTCAGATAAAGTCTAATTTAAACACGATTTGTTGAGTGGAGTGTGTTACAGTTATTGATTCTGACAGTGTTTACCACCCTGGGGAGTGACCTCAACAGTTTTGCGTACCATAGCAATGCCTGCACTGTGCCCAGGACTGGTGTGGTGGCCAGGGCTGCCACAATCCTCTCTATTTGCACAATGCTGGCATAGGTGTGGGAGTGTGTGTCTGTCTATCCAGTGTGTTGTGGCTGCCTCCACCTTACTGAGCCCACACTGCTTGCACTGTTTCCAGTGTTAGCCTGCCAATGTGCATAATGAGGAGCAAGGTACTGTGGGTATGGCACGGACAGGATGCATCTGCACAGGGAATAGGTCAATGTCTGGGACATTGTAGTGCCCGACCACCACCTGCACAGACAGGGTGGCCACAGCATGTCATGCTGGGAGGTCACTCTCACCCTGACTGAGCAGTGACTACGGCATGGCTAGGTTTCCCCCATAGTGCTATGCAGTATTTTTCTCAAGTGATATTTATGGGTTCCCTTTTCTGGGGTCTAATCACTGACATACCTGCTTGGTGTGTGTTTGTGCTCACATCCCATTTTTGGGTGCACACAGTTTCTCCAGGAACATGCACTATGTATTAGCTAGCAGACTGTCTGCAGTTAGTATGTGTATGGCTGGGATACCTTGCAGGGTGCAGTGGGTGGAGACTGACTGTGCTCTCTGCTGGTGAATGTCAGATAGTGGTGGGGGGGCAGCTGAACCTTTCTGGCATTCTGCCTGTGTGCCATTGCCTTATTGATGCGTACAGATCTGCATTGACTGTAATTTAGGGTGCCTGTTCCCCAGCAGGACTGGGGTTGATGGTCCTCTCTACTGCCACCGTTGCAGAGAGGTAGAATATGGATCTGTTGGTGGGAGATCCTGTCCCCCATCCTGACCCATAGAGGGTGGTTTGGGTGGCTCTACATAATCAGCTTCTGGGTCCAAACACCCCCCCCCCTTCACTTATTACATGTGATCATGGCACCCACACAGGACATGCACTATTCTGGGTGCATCATAGTCCACAAGGGCTAGACGTGACTGAGAAATACAGATGGACACAGGTGTATCCTAGGTGCGTCTACAAGGACTATCTATCACACACTGGCATTGATGGTAATCTGCAGCACAACTTATCTCAGCCAAGCCAGGTGCTGCGGACATGGTGCTGGGCGCCCCACCTCACCCTCAGGGTGAGCACAGGACCCGCACAATGTCACGGTCTGTAGCTACTCTGTGCCAGTAACACACACGGTCAGTTCTGCCTACCAGGCTGAGGTGCTGTGGGGGTACGTACTCCATCTTGTGATCAGCTGTAGACTGCTGATCTGCATGTGCAATGCATCATGGGTACGGGTGGGTTTACCCTATCCTGGTGACCACAGCAGACAGTTTGTGTGGTGACCTGAAGTCTTTTTGTCGCCGGCCAGGGATGTATTAGCAGCTGTAGAGATGTAGCCCACTGGTTATTTCAATGACTGTGGAGGCAGCAGTCATGGGTTTGATCCCACAGTAGTGTTATTTAATAAGGCTGTCTGAGGCTTTTCCTTTTCATTTAAATCAGTGCTGCCAGCAAAATGCACCCTCACAGTGCTGTAACCTTAAGATGCCTCATAAGGCGTCTTATACAACACCCTATAAGGCGCCCCATAAAGCGCCCTATAGGGCACATTATAAGGTGCCTTGGCAGACAGTGCACTTTATAATGTGCCCTATGGAGTGCCTTATAGGGCGCCTTATGTGGCACCTTAGGTAACGGCACTGTGAGGGTGTTTTTGCTGGCAGCACTAATTAAAATTAAAAAAGGAAATGCCTCAGACGGCACTGATTTAAATTAAAGGGTAATGCCTCAGACAGCCTTCTTACATAACACCACTGTGGGATCAAACCCATGGTCTCTGCCTCCACAGTCATTTCCCTATGGTAACATGGCCTGGAAACTGCCTTAGCTGTGGGTCTCCCCTATCCCAGTAAGCACAGCAGAATGTATGTGCGTTGACATGCAGTTGTGGAGTAGTCAGTCCTAGCTATGACAATGGCCATAGAGGCATAGCACACTGGTTAGTGCAGTGACTATACAGCCAGCTCTTCTAGGTTTGAATCCCCAGTGCAACAACATCAGGAAGAGTGTCTGAAGTGGCACCTTTTTGCTGTAACAGTTAGACACATCTCTGTAGTGTGCAGGTAACGCCAACATACCCACTCACCCTAGTCCTGTAGACTACGGTGGCGCTGAGCATGGGCCGTAGAAGGCGCATTACAGGGTACCACAAGTTAAGGCACCCTATAATGCGCCCACTGGCCAACGCCGTGGAGCCTCATTGCCGTAACGTAAACACTAATTATATTAATAAATGGTGGCGTGGTGGCGAGATCAGGTGTATGGGGACTGGAGAAACGGCCCATACCATTCGCGGCGCGTTTCACTGTTCCATTAAAAATACTATGACGTGATCTGGCCGTCAAAATCCCACGTGTGCTGTGTGCCGTAATTGTGCCACGTAGAGTGTAGTACCGTGAGATAGCACGTGTACATGCGTGACACGGCGCATGCGCCATGTGCGTCATCACGCACGTACATGCGCTATCTCGAGAATTAAAAAATGGACAGGCATTCACGGAAGCCCGCATTCACAAGGAGGGAGCTTAGGATCCTGTGTGAATTGAAATGTACAAGACAGCGCCGTTTGTTCCCAGGCACAGCAAAGAGGCAGGACCTTGGATGGGTGAGGATAGCATGGGTGCGCCTCACCAGGCAGTACAACAGATCTGCCGACTACCCCCGTGAGGTAAGTGTATGGGGACAGGTCACACAATGATGGTTGTGCAACACAAATACAGAAAGCATCACATATCATACATGCAAAACATGGTGGACATACCAGTCTGTGGGCCAAGCTGTTGCCACTGTAGATGCATATGTTGTGGATTGAAAACCTGCTCTATCCCCAGAATGGCCACAGACCTGATTACACAGGTCTATTACACATTCTTGTGTTATGTTATCTGCGTGTGATGTGGTCCCAAATGTTTGCTGCATCCCCAGGAGGCATCACACATGGCTACAGAGGTCTAGCATAGATCCTGGTGTTAGGTTAACTACATCTGTGTCAGTCTCAGAGCTCTGCCCTAACCCCAGGTGGCCCTTGACCTGATTAAAGTGGTCCATTAGAGATCCTGGTGTCAGGGTACCTGCATCTGTTTCATTCTCACAGCTCTGCCCTAACTTCAGGAGTCCCTGGACCTGATTACAGAGGTCTATTAGAGATCCTGGTGTCAGGGTAACTGCATCAGTTGGGGTTTCACAGCTCTGCCCTAACCCCAGGAGTCCCTGGTCCTCATTGCAGTGGTCCATTAGAGATCCTGGTATCAGGGTAACTGCATCAGTTGGGGTTTCACAGCTCTGCCCTAACTCCAGGAGGCCCTGGACCTAATTACAGAGGTCTTTTATAAATCCTGGTGTCAGGGTAACTGCATCAGTTGGCGTTTCACAGCTCATTACAGTGGTCCATTAGAGATCCTGGTGTCAGGGTAACTACATCAGTTGGGGTTTCACAGCTCTGCCCTAATCCCAGGAGTCCCTGGTCCTCATTACAGTGGTCTATTAGAGATCCTGGTGTCAGGGTACCTGCATCTGTTTCATTCTCACAGCTCTGCCCTAACTCCAAGAGGCCCTGGACCTGATTACAGAGGTCTATATCCCAGCTAGGTGTGTTAGTGCATGCTCCTTTTGCAGTAGGCCACAAATGCCCTATTCACAGGAGGTCCTAGTTGTGTCCACACAGGTAGAGTACACATCCTGGTGTTCTGGTAGTGGTTCCTGGTGATGTGTTCAGGGCCACCCAATCACCGTGCGATGCCAGAACACATCACACATGTTCCAATACAGATATCATGGTGGCATGGCGTGTGTGTCTGCGGATGTGTGTAGGTGATGCAAACACACAGGTGTGTGCCGGACCCCACAGGAGCCAAGAAAACCTCCCCTGTAGATCAGCATACCTACCCCACACATGGCATGGTGCTGCCATGTAATGCAAGGAGAGCATAGGATCTGTGTAAGGTTGGCCTGTGGGGTTGGCCAAACGACATGTAGGTGGCACCCCACACATGCCTGGAACCACAGCCACACATGCAGGCGGTGCTGACAAAAGGTAGTATAGGACCCACTGGCATGAGCAGCAGCAGCAGCAACCTGCTGTATGCAGTGATGTGTGATATGCATTGGGCACCCACTAGAGATATCTAGCCCTTAATGTTCGCACCCATTGCATTTCCACCCAGGTGGAGGATCTACGGAAAAAGGGACGTGAGTTGCGGCTGCACTGAACCGATGTCCTTGAGCGGCTACAAAGGAGGGCGCTGCAGGAACGTGGCGGTGAGTGTTGCGGCCCCTGCAGTGCAGTACAGCATGTCACAGTGGGCCAACGGCCTATGGGAGGCCACACTATGTTTATATGGTGTTGTAATTGCATGATGATGTGCTAATGACTGTCTTCCCCCACAGAAGCTGCTGCTGCTGGTAAGGGGACATCAGCCCCAGGGTCACCCACAACACGCCTCACAGCTGCAGTCCAGCCGGTGGAGGAGGAGGAGGAGTAAGCAGAGGAGGAGGCAGCAGAAGAGGAGGAGGAGGCGGCAGAGGAGGAGGAGGCGGAAGAGGATGATGGGGACATGGAGGGGGTGGAGGGTGGGGTGTGGCAGGAGGGAGGGGAGGGTGAGAGTGTGTGTGATGTTTTCGGGGGTGAGGAGGAGGAGGAGAGCGTGGAGGGTGGGGAGGGTGGGTGGGAGGTGCCAGGGGGGGAGGGGAGGGGTGTGGAGGAGGGGAGGGAGGGGACACAGGACAGCACAGGGCACTGTGGGTCCCTGCCAGCTGCGACATGTGTGTGGCGATGGTGCCCATCTGGGTGTAGCTACACCACCCATTGCCACAGACAGGGCCCATGCACATGCCATCACACAGACACCTGGCACATTGTGTGTATGTGGTGGCAGGTGCGTCCAGGACCTGTATGTGGCAATGGAAGGCGTGCTGCAATGCCGGCGGGCCCAGGACCACACCATCCGGTGGCTGGCAGGCTCCATTCAGTGGATGGCTGCCGAGATGCAGCGTGTGGCTGGTATGGACGGCACATCTCGACAGCCATCCCCTGATGGGCGTCCCAGGAGCATGTAATGGTCCCTGTGGCACCCACACACATGCCCTGTGCTGTCCTGTCTCCCGGGACCCAACATGTGGGCTTTGGTATATAGTACCTGTTGTACATATGTTTTAAAATACAGTTGTTTTAATACCTCACAATGGTCATGTGTCTCCCTTACAGATAGACTGTGGACGTGAGCATGGGATATGTGTGTAGATCCCTATGTGTATGCATGGTAGACATAGGTAACATACATAGACTGTCTCCACACACAGTTGTGGGGGCTGCCCATGTGCGTAGGCGTCTGTGTCCCATGGTGCCCCTGTGATGTGTCAATGTGCAGTGTGTCCCAACATCTCTGGTCACATGCATGCTGCCTGAGATGTGTGCGCACCATATCTGATGCACCATGCCTGTGGGGCAATAGGGGGAAAAGGCTAGCAGCAGGTATGTGGCCGGAAGGGTAAGAGGGGATGCTGTACCCAGGGGCTTTAGAGGGGAATAGCTGGTAATGTTGAGGCAGGTCAATGCAGGTCCCGAAGATGAGCGGTGGGGGACTACAAGCACTGGTGAACAGTGATCAGCTGACTGAAGCGAGCTACCTTTGTCTGCCTGTGCCGCATGCAAGCCTATGTGGGTAGACAACCACGTAGGCCCTGGTGTGGGCAGGGAGGATGGTCACACATATGTGTCCAATGATGGAAAGTATATGGGGTGGGAGAGGGTGACAGATCCTTACAACAGACATGTACCACTGTGAACATCTTGCTGGGCAACGGTTGAGGTTGGGTATACCCCCATGCATAGGTAGGAGGGTGACCACCTGCCACAGTCCATGGCACACAGGGCATGGTATAACTTATGTGTGATGATTGGTGGCAGTACAGACACCCCACCCCTAAGAGATATGGGTAGGCACATGTGGGCAGGGTGACAACATGGGTTGCAGGGTACATAGGGGATCACAGTGCCACACATTGGAAACGAACACATAGGTTGTAATAGGTTGTGATATCTTTATTTTTAATGTTCACATCCTCTGTGGCCGGCCACGGCGACCACAGCCCAACCCACCCCTCTGTCCCGGGACTGCTGGTGCCACCTTTGGTGCCGGTGCTGGCTGCTGGGTATGGGCAGCTATGGCCTCCTGGGCATCCGCAATACGGAGGAGCACCCCTGCCATTGTGTCTGCTGTGGCACGCAGCTGGTGGATCTCCTGGAGAATGGCAAACAGAGCCTGACAAGTGCCTGTGGGTGGGACACAAGGTGATGTTTGAGATACATGTTACAACCCCAGCTGTGACACATGCACATGTCAGGCATATCCCACCAGATCAGTCTGCAGAAGAATCATGCACGCAACAACTAGGATCGCATGACCATGTTTACATCTGTGTGTCCCATGAGCCATTCTCATGTCAGGAAAGGGTCCTGATGAGGGCTCGTGTGAATCACAGATCTCACACATGGTACAGTGTCACAGTCCAATATGTCAATGCTTGATCTGTACACTGGTCATATGAGATAAACTAGATGGCGTGAGGAGTCATAGCACACACATACATATATCTGGGGGGCCCTATTTTCTCTAACGCTGGCCCACAGTACAGATGACGCTGACAAACTATGCTAGTTAACAATACCCATGGGGAGGGGTCAGTCATGTAAGCTGTCTAGGTGACCTGGGATAGGTGTTTTCTGCTGTGCGCGTCCTTGGGGTATATGGCCGTGAACAGTGTGTGTGTGTTTGAGCTCCTCACACATGCTGACACCTGACAAGTGTGGTGGCGAGATAGGTTTAGAGCCCAAAGAAAATGTGGAAAAACAGCCTTTTACCTCTGGGCAGAAGAAAGGTTCAGGGGGTTTAAGGGTTAAAACTCAAACCAAAGGAAAAAACTCTCTACACAGAGATGGGGAGAGTGAGCCATGCCCTAGATCCATGGAGACCAGGGGAAGTGACGAGGGAAGCCTGGGGGTGGAGTCTGAGGCTATAGGGCAGCCCCAGTCACATAAGCAGAGAGAGTCTTCCAGAGAGGGAGGAGAAGGAGGAAGGTCTTCAGGAGAAGGAGGAGAGTCTTACAGAGACAGAGGAGACACAGGAACAGCAGGGAGACGAACGTGAAGGAAAGCAAGAGGAGATCGTGTCCGTGGGTGGAGTCCAGGAGGGAAATTCTCTGAGGAGGAAGCATCCCCTAGTAGGCTGGACACTAGCAGAGAATCTCTTGAAGCTACAGAAAGTAAAGAGATTAGGAGGACACGTGCAAAGGAAAAGTGCTCCAGCAGAAGCTTCAAACAAGATCCCTATTGCAGGCAACAGGCAGACAACTCGAGCCCTGATGGCAGCCTAGCTGGTAAGAAGTGCACAGCTAGTTGGGAACACAGGAGAGTTGGTTCTGGGGAAAATGTTGCTGGGAAGCATGGTAAAGGAATCTTGGTAATGTTGCTGGGAAGCATGGTAAATAAAAATCCTGTTACCTGTGGAGAAGTTTTCACCTGAGGCACAGCCTGAGAGAAGACAGGGTGCTGGGAACAAGGTGAGCCCTTTGCAAGCTTTGAAACGTTTATTGAAAAAGAGAGATCTCCTAGGTCCTGCCCCTGCAACTCAGCGTAGTGAGGATTCCCAGTGGGGACAGGTTTTGAAATTGCTAGAGCAATTAAAACCTGCTGTTAGAAATGCTGAGGCCAGCCAGGTGCTAATTGAACCAGATGAAGAGAGCATGGACGTAGAGGAATACCTTTCAGAAAATGAGAGTTCTGACTTTGAAATGGATTGCTCTTACTGTGTAAGTCATAAGTAGCAAAGCTGAATGGTTTTAAAAGTATTGAAAAAGCCATAAGCTTTTAAAGAGTTTTATGACCGGCTGGAAGTGGTTAATTGAAGCACCAATGTGAGCTAGCCAGATAAGCTCAGATAAAAGTGTTGATGATATTTTAGACAGCATTGTACTTGAGCAGCTTGTTAATGCTGTTCCTAAAGAACTGCAGTCTTTCCTGACTCTCCAGGATTGCCGAAGCACCGAAGATGCAACTTCATTGGTGGAGCGCTTCCTTGAAGCCAGAGTGGTCAGCCAAATGAAGCTGGGTGCTTTGAATCAAGCAGACGCAGGCGTGTCAGAAAAGAAGAGCAGGACAATGTTGGGAGAGGTCACACAGGTGAAACTGAGGGAGAAAACTGGGCATGAGCAGAGGAAATGTTTTTCTTGTGGGGATAGAGGCCATCTAAGAAGGGATTGTCGGGCCAGGACAGCATTAGTGACCACCCAATCCAAGGAGACTGGCGAGGGGTTCTTGTTAGCTGTGGAGGTTGAGAACATCCCTGTAGAAGCCCTACTAGACTCTGGAGCTGACCAGTCAATGGTGTCACAAAAGCTTTGGAGGGAAATACAAGCCTTAGGGAGCCCAGCCTCAAAACACTCTGAAGGCAGTATAAAAATAAGATGCGTGCACAGCGCAACGTCATCTTATCCCCTGCATACGGTGAGAGTGAAAGGCCTAGGGTTAAGGAGAAACATTTCTGTGGCAGTAGTCCCTAAGCTTCCTCATGCACTTGTTTTAGGCCGAGATTGGCCTCACTTTAAGCGAGGTCTAGTTAAGGGCATAGAATCCAGGACAGGCCTGGTATACACTAGGGCCCTCGCCAAGGTCATGGCAGAGGGACAGGATCCACTGGATCATCCTATGTGCAATTTTCCCGCGCATGATGGATTGATAACTCCTCCCACAAATAGTGGCAGACGGAGGAAGGCAGATAGGCGTCGCGAGAAACAGACTAGGGCATGGAACAGGGCGGAATTAGCGGCTGGGCAGGAACTACCCTGGGCTCCTGCTGATTTGGTGGAAAAGTTTCCGTCCTTTCCCAAAGAACAGAGGGAAGATCCTGCCCTAGCACGAGCTTTTGACCATGCCAATGTGGGATCGGGAACATTACCCCAATTTGTGCTAGACAGGGATATATTATATCGGGAGAGCTTGGAACCTCGTTCAGGGGACATTAGGAAGCAATTAGTAGTACCCACTACTTTTAAAAATGTGGTCTTAAGGTTGGCGCATGACCACCCTATAAGGGGCCATAAAGGAGTCCACGGTACTTTAGATCAAATTTTAACTCGTTTCTATTGGCCTGGCGTCTTCAAAGAGACAGCAAAATTTTGTGAAGCATGTCCCTGTCAGAAGGTTACTACCTTTCATCCGAAAAAGGTACCTCTGATTCCCATGCCATTCATATCAAAGCCAGTAGACAGGTTAGCTATGGACATGGTAGGTCCTCTAACCCGGACACCAAGGGGGTTCCAATATATTCTGGTCATTGTTGACCTAGCTACCCGGTTTCCCTGGGCGATTCCCCTACGCAATATGTCAGCACGGACTATTGCAGCCGAAATTGTGAAGCTCTTTTGTGAGATGGGTTTTCCCCGAGAGGTTTTAACTGATAGGGGAAGTAATTTCATGTCCCGTTACCTCGCGCAAGTCTGGGTTGCCTTTGGCATACGATATGTTCGAACCGCGGCCTACCACCCTCAAACGAACGGCCTAGTCGAAAGGCAAAATCAAACCATTAAAAAATGTTAAGAAGAAGTCTGGAGGGAGATATGACCGACTGGGATATAATACTTCCATTCGTATTATACGCCTGCAGGGAAAGGAAGCAGACTTCCATGGGTGTTTCTCCGTACGAGCTCATGTACGGGCGAGCTCCCAGAGGGGTATTAGATATCCTATGAGAGCAGTGGGTGGAACCCACTCTTGAGGAAGTTGAGATACCAAGATTCTTAAAGGATTTGAAGGGGCGGCTACAGCGTACGTCCCAAGTAGTAGAGGGGAATGTGACCGCAAGCCAAGCCCGCCAGAAAAAATACTATGACCGTCACGCCAGACCTCGCCGGTTGGAGGTAGGCGAAAAAGTCATTGTAACAGTGGCCAGTCCAAACCCAAAGTTTGAAAGTAAGTGGAAAGGACCCTATAGGATCGTCCAACAGGTAGGGCCAGTCTCTTATGCAGTAGAGACTAGGAAAGGAAAACAACAGATTTTTCATATCAATGTGCTGCAGCCATGGCACGAACGGGTAGCGTTGGCCCGGTTGGCTGCACGAGAGGCTAAGTTAAATAACTGTCAGGTAGGCCAATATGCCTTTACGAGAATTCCATGCTGTGCGGAGGTAAAAACGCCAGCCCGGAATATCTTAGGAGGGGGGATGTGTGGTGGCAAGACAGGTTTAGAGCCCAAAGAAAATGTGGAAAAACAGCCTTTTACCTCTGGGCAGAAGAAAGGTTCAGGGGGCTTAAGGGTTAAAACTCAAGCCAAAGGAAAAAACTCTCTGCACAGAGATGGGGAGAGTGAGCCATGCCCTAGCTCCATGGAGACCAGGGGAGGTGACGAGGGAAGCCTGGGGGTGGAGTCTGAGGCTATAGGGCAGCCCCAGTCACATAAGCAGAGAGAGTCTTCCAGAGAGGGAGGAGAAGGAGGAAGGTCTTCAGGAGAAGGAGGAGAGTCTTCCAGAGACAGAGGAGACACAGGAACAGCAGGGAGACGAACGAGAAGGAAAGCAAGAGGAGCTCGTGTCCGTGGGTGGAGTCCAGGAGGGAAATTCTCTGAGGAGGAAGCATCCCCTAGCAGGCTGGACACTAGCAGAGAATCTCTTGAAGCTACAGAAAGTAAAGAGATTAGGAGGACACGTACAAGGGAAAGGTGCTCCAGCAGAAGCTTCAAACAAGATCCCTATTGCAGGCAACAGGCAGACAACTCGAGCCCTGATGGCAGCCTCGCTGGTAAGAAGTGCACAGCTAGTTGGGAACACAGGAGAGTTGGTTCTGGGGAAAATGTTGCTGGGAAGCATGGTAAAGGAATCTTGGTGAGAGAGTCTGTGGAGAAATTTTCACCTGAGGCACAGCCTGAGAGAAGACAGGGTGCTGGGAACAAGGTGAGCCCTTTGCAAGCTTTGAAACGTTTATTGAAAAAGAGAGATCTCCTAGGTCCTTCCCCTGCAACTCAACGTAGTGAGGATTCCCAGTGGGGACAGGTTTTGAAATTGCTAGAGCAATTAAAACCTGCTGTTAGAAACGCTGAGGCCAGCCAGGTGCTAATTGAACCAGATGAACAGAGCATGGACGTAGAGGAATGCCTTTCAGAAAATGAGAGTTCTGACTTTGAAATGGATTGCTCTTACTGTGTAAGTCATAAGTAGCAAAGCTGTATGGTTTTAAAAGTATTGAAAAAGCCATAAGCTTTTAAAGAGTTTTATGACCGGCTGGAAGTGGTTAATTGAAGCACCAATGTGAGCTAGCCAGATAAGCTCAGATAAAAGCTGTGAATGCTGAAAGTTAAAGCCAGTGTTTGTAATTGGAAAGTGAAAAAGCCTAACGTCTGTAAAAGGAATGATGCAAAAGTTTAGCAGCTTGTAAAACTTGGAAGTCCACTGTGCAGAGCCTTTGAATGATACAGGCTTGTGCTGTGCCAATGCTGGGACTTGAGAGTATATCCTTGGCTGAAAGCAAGGTTTATTGCTGTGTTTAAAAACAAGCTGCTGGGAATGATTAATGCTGGGACTGAGCAGTAAAGTTTATGTTTCCTTTTACATGGAGAAGTATCCTATTTATGTTTTGGTAATATATGAACTGCTGACAAGAAGTTCTTTGGATAAGTAGAAAAATAAAAACCCTGTTACCTTTGGAAACCCTCGGCATTTGTTTGGTTCTTACCACACAACTACATTTCTTCAAAGGCCTCAGTGAAAGGGATTAAGGTGATAAAGGACATAAAGTGGTACGCTCACTACGCATAGGCAACCGCCTAACCCGTAGGGGGCGCTACACAAGCCATGCTACAAGGGGGGGGGAACGCACATGGCATAGACCCCCCCCCCCGCACATAAGAAACAATCTGCTATGTTGCCAACATATTGTGGTGCACATGCAATCTCTTTGTGGATGTTACGTCCACCCCCATGGGTATTGTTGTGTATGCTGTTACCCACCTTCGGCATCGTGCCTTGCTGAGGCACTGTGGGCCCGCAGCTCTGCCAAGATCATAGCCATGCTTGTAGGAGGGGTGGCTGATGTTTCTGGCGCCTGCACGGTGTGATGACTCCCCTCCATCTCCGTACCCTCTAGAGCCTGTGAGCTGCTGCTAGTGGCCCCCACTGGAGCATTGACATCTGGTGGCGTGTCCTCTGCCTTGGCCAGCACATTGTTTCCTGTTCTGCCTTCGTCATTGCTGGCAGTGTCTGCATACATTGCGGGCTTAGGCCCCTCACCATCCTGAGGCCCTGCCACATCTTCCTTCTCATGTGCCTCCATGGTCCTGTAGTCACCTGGGGGTTGGAAAAGGGTACACAGCACAGATGAGTTTGCACAGTGCACCTATGTACACCTGTGTAGTACATCCCCACCATAATCAATGTGTTGTGCGCCTGTGCCTGCTGTTGCTATGCCTACAATAGGGACAGCACAGGTGCCTACAGTGTGCTGTGCCTGGCAGGGGGTGGGGGGGGGGTAGGAGCCTCATTCCCTGGTGTAGCTGTACCACATAGGATGCAGGGTGTGGGGGATGGTGTTTTGTGTGCTGCGCCCTCTATCTGCAGTATCGGTTATGGACTGGCCGCCTGACCTTGGAATGTGGCCTCAGCAATACATGTGGCCGTGGCGCATGTGGGAGCCCTGAGTGGGATTGTGTGCCATCATTGTGAGTGTGAGCGATGTGCTTGCATTGTTGTGAGTGGTATGCACGTTAGACGTTGCAGGATGTGTCCGTGTCAGACAGACGTATCTGTGGGCCCTCCTCTTTGCAAGACTCTGTGCAGTGCGGCTGGACAACTATCCCATACTCCATGGGTGTAGTGGGATGTATGGGGGATGGGTGGAGCACTGCTGTGTATGGGTTTGCACCATGTGTGGGGGTATGGGAATGTGTGTGTGGCACTGTGGGACGTGAATAAGGGATGATCCCAGGTGTTGTGGGGGTTGTGTTATGTGCATTTGGTATGGGTGTGGCAATGTGCCTTCCAATGTCTGGTGAGGGTGGGTGCGGTATCGCCACTGTATGTGGGCCCCGACATAGTGTTAAGTGTGTGACATGTGTGTGATTTTTTTTTATGGTGTTTGTTTGCATCTATGTTATCATCCCTGTGTGTTAGTCCTTTCCCTGTCAGAGGTCTGTGATATGTCCCTGGATAGGTAGGTGCATACTGACGTTAAATGTGTTTTGTTGGTGTGTGTGTGTATGGGCTAGTTGTATGTCCCTCCTGTATGTCTCCCTGTGTCACAATGTGCTTGGTGACCTGCTGCAGCGGTATGATGACTGACTGTGACCTATATGCCAGATACTATTTTAACAAGTGAACCTCAGGGTGACAGAGAATGCAGGCTAGTACTGCTGAACACACCCCAAAAGGTGTAGGCACAAAACAATAACTCAATGTAAGCCCTCATAAGCCATATGTGATGAAGGAACCGCAAGACTATTCTGGGTATGACAACTCCAGTAGTAGAGGAATCTGACCTCAGTCAGTCCCCCCCAACCACATATCCTTAGGAGGAGGAGTACTTTGAAGGACAAACAGGCCCTGTACTCGCATGAACTCTGCATACAGCAGTGGCCAAACTCACCTATATGTACAGCCCAGAGGGTCTAGCAGAACAGCCAAACTTCACAGCATTAGAGAGCAACAATGTAGAAATGATACAAGCAGGTTATCTGAATACTGTCAAATGATATCCCAATGTGGCTCTTTACTGTTACATTGCTGCTCAGGTATGCTGTGATGCTCTTTGATTACAGTGGGATATCATTAGCCACTCCTCAGATATGTCTTTTACATCTCTGTTACATTGCTGATCTGTAGTGTTGTGAATTGTTGCTATGCAGCTTAACCCTCTGGGCTTTGCATATATGTTTTCTGGACCATTGATGTATGAAGTGTTCAATCAGATATGGACCTTGTTCGCCACGCCCCCTGCCTCTCCACTGCTTTGTGGTCCTCAACTACGTTCAGGGCTGTGTCTATCATGCACAAAGGCCCAGGTACCTGTCACACACACCCTGTACCTACCCTGCCATATGCTGCTGTGTCATCACCCCATAGTTGCCTGTGTTAAGGCACGCATGCTCTCTGGACATGGTCCCCCACCAATCCCCTCCATGTGCCACATGTGCTTGGGAATGGCCTGTATGTGTGCTGAATATCTACTACTACTACTCCTACTCCTAAGCATTTATAGGGCACTACCAAGCGCACACAGCACTGTAAAAGTGAAAACACAAAAAGACAATGGAGCCTATAATCTAAAAGGACAATGCACTAACAGGTGTGGAAGGAGGTTTGGAACAGGAGCAAAGAGTCAAGAGCAGGGGAGACAGGTCAAAGGAAGGAGGTAGGAACAAGTGTGAGAGGAAGACAGAAAGGTGAGATTAAAAAGGGGAGGAATGGAGAATAGCACACTCTTGAGCCAAAGGCAGAGGCAAACATATGAGTTTTGAACCTAAGTGGGAGGAGGGCCATAGAAGATGTCTGACGCATAGACAAAGGATGTTTATTCCAAGCCTAAGGAGCAGCAAGGTGTAAGGTGCATACCCACCTGCCTGTGGATGGGCGGTGTCTAGCGCTTCTGGCAGTCCACTCAGGTAGATGGGCCCAAGACGTTCTGTGAGCTCCTGCTCCAGGGGTGTGAGAGTTGGGGCAAAGGGGGCACCCCCACCGGTGCCCATGGCATGTTGCCTCTCCGCCACCATGTGTGCACGGACACCACGCTAAATGTCGTTAAATATCTTTCTCAGGCTGTCCAGGTCCCTGGTTGGTCCCCCTGCCTGGGCTACAGCCTCCTGAACCTCCTCCCACACATGTGTATGTGTTGCCACAGTGGTGCTGTTGCTGAGGCGGCCATAGAGCACCTCATACCGCTCCAACACACTGGCCAGCAGGATATGGTTTTCTTGCTGGCTGAATCTCACAGCCCTCCTCCGTTCCTCAGCTGGGACCGGTATATGCCTTTGTTTGGCACTGGGTGGCCCCTGTGTGGGCTGCGACATACCCGATGGGCCTGAAGCCACCACCACAGACCCAACACTCCCTGCCGGCTCTGGGTCCTGCTGAACAGGTGCCCCCCTCCTCCCCTCCTGCCATGTCCTGTTGCTCCATCTCCCTGCCCTCTGTGCCCTCTCCCTCCCTGTCACACATCCCTGCTCCTTGGCTCCTCTGCTACACCTCACACCTGCTCCTCGCCCCACCTCCTCTCCCTGCTGACTGCTCCTCAACTCAGCTCCTGTCTCTGTTGCCTGCTCCTTGCCTCCCCTCCTCTCTCTCTTGCCTGCTTTGCCACACACCTCTCCACAACAAACCTGCCTCTGACACTCTCCACCACCACTCACCAACCCAGACACTCTCCACGACACACCTGCTTCTGACACTCTTCACCAACAACCACCAACACCACGTGCCTTCTCTCCCTTGCCTACACAAACCCCCCAACATGTACCAGGTGTGCATGTGTATTTATAGGTTTTTTATGTTGCGCGTGTTGTGCACGTGCAGTGGCAAGAGTGCATAGGTTGTCCATGTTATGCATGCGCTGTGCGTGAGCTTGAGGCATGGCGCATGTGCATAACCTCACGCAGCACATCCACATCTCACACTCATGCACAGTGCATGTGTAACATGGTGTCCCACGCATGTACCTTCTGCGTCTCTGCGGCACATGCGCAATGCACGCAACATTAAAAAAACTATAAATACACATGCACGCCTGGTACACGTTGAGGGGTTTGTGTAGACGAGGGAGAGAAGGCGTGCGCTGTTGGTTGTTGGTGAAGCAAGTAGAGTGTCAGAGGCAGGTGTGTCGTGGGGAGTGGCTGGGTTAGTGAGTGGTGGTGGGTTTGTGTGGCTGGGTTGCTGTGTGTTGGGGAAGGTGTGTGGCTAGGTTGGTGAGGTGAGTATCTGAGTTTGAGTGAGTTAGAGGAGTTGAGGTGGGTGGAGTTTATGGCAGGCTTTGTGGTTGCTGCATGTGCAGTGGGAGGTAATCAGGGGCTGCGGCTGCCTGATGGGGGAAATGATGTCCATGGGGCTGAGGCAGAGGGCATGGGTGTAGTCCTGCTGCAACACAGACCTGCAGCTGTGGGGACAGGCCAGGCAGAGGCTGTGCCAGCACGGCGCAGGAGGCGTGCGGAGTTGCAGGCTCGCCAGCCTCGCATCTACAGGCCCAGGGCCCAGCTCCAGGGCATGCGTGAGGACCAGGTCATCTCCCTCTATCGCCTGAGCATGGGGGCTATTAGGGAGCTCTATGAGGATCTAAGACCTGACCTCGAGCCCCTGACTGGTCGGTCACATGTCATACCGGGATTGGTCAAGCTCCTTGGTGCCCTACATTTCTTTGCCTCTGGCTGTTTCCAGTCATCTGTGGCCGCAGTGGGTGGCATGAGCCACCCCACCTTCTCACGCTGTCTCCACCAGGTACTGCGTGCCATGATCAGCCGGGTGGGGAATTACATTGCCATTCCAAACACTAGGCAACAGTGGTGGACCCTGAACCAGGCCTTTGAGGCGTTTGCCGAGATACCACACGTGATGGGAGCTATTGATTGCACACATGTTGTCCTGGTCCCGCTCAGAGACAGGGAGGTAGTGTTCCGCAACCGCAAACACTACCATTCCCTAAATGTTCAGGTTGTATGTGATGCAAATATGCATATTCTGAATGTGGTCCCTAGGTTTGCAGGGTCCACCCATGACTCCTATATCCTGCATCACTCGGCACTATTCAGACAATTTGAGGCAGGCCAGTATGAGGACTGTATACTGCTGGGTGTGTATTTCTCATCTCTGACATGCACATGGTGATCCTCTGACTAACCGTATGTGCACATGTCTGTCTTTGAGGTGTAACCCTAGTTGTGTGTGTGTCTCATCTGTCTGTGTGTGATCTAGCGTTGGGGGGGTGGGTAGTGCCCTCCAGCTCTACCGTGCTATGGTGCTGTGTGTTGATGGTAGAATGGACACTAGCATTTGTGTCGTGGTTACAGATTATGTTGATTGCAATCCTTACACCTACCCCTTGTTTTGTGTGTCATAACTTCACATGCTGATGCCTAGTTGTGGTGTCCCATCATGTGATGTCATATGTTTCTGTCCAGATATTTTGTGCATTTGGTTTGCACGTACATACTTGTGTCCATTTGGGTGGACATCAGCTCCTGCTTTAACGTTCCACATTTCTTTCTGCAGGTGATTCAGGATATGGGTGTCGCCCCTGGTTGCTGACCCTTGTGAGTCAACCATGGACACGTGCAGAAAGGAGTTACAATGAGGCCCATGACTCCAGCCGCTCCATCATAGAGCGCACCTTTGGCATTTTAAAGAGTCGCTTCAGGTGTCTGGATAGGACAGGCGGGGCCTTACAATACAAACCACAGACTGTGGCAGACATCATTATAGCCTGTTGCATCCTGTACAACATTGCTCTCAGGCACCATATCCCTGTTCAAATTAATGAGGTTCTGGAGGATGATCCTACGTGCCCTCCTGTACGTGGCCGTGGTGATACACATGAGGGCACAGCAGTCAGGCGGCAGGTGATTGCAGAGGTGTTCTCATGTAAGTACTGCATATGTTGCCATATACATTTGTTTAGATATGTGTGTACTACTCCTACTAGTGAACATTTGTATCCCAATAACAGTAAGATGCAACACTGCACTGACATATAAAAGACACTGACTGGCCATCCCAGCTTACAATCTAGGTGGTGGTGGATTATGTGTGTCAGGTGTAGTATGCTTGTGGGAGGTGTTAAGCTGTCACACATGATTTGTGGCTGATTGGGATAGGGGCTGCTGTACAGCCACAGGTAGTTAGTTTGGGGCTTTGGGTGCAGCAAGGTAAAAGGCATGTAGTATGTGGTCAACAGTAGGAGGGCAGCCCATAGATGGGACCAGTTGCCTAGACATGTGTGTTTCACATTTTGTAATATGAGCTGATGATTGGTTGGTATAATCTGATGGACAGGGATTGTGTGTTAGTTGTTCTGTATAGCGCTACATGTGACATGTAGCACTATATAATGCTCAGTTGTAGTTGGATTACTGGTAGTTGTGATCAGTAAGAGAAGTTATTAGAACACCACAGTGTGCCAGCATGTATAGGTCAGCAGGAGAGCCTTGACATGGATGCGGAGATGGATAGGGAACCTGTGAGGTGTCCTGATAGTGGGGGTATTATAACCATTTTGTGTGTGGCTGTAGAATGGCCATGCAGTGCAGTGTTGCATATTTTCATGCAGACAGAGATGATTCAAAACCAGATCAGCAAGGTGTAGGTTACAGTAGGCAAGCCGGGAGCTGATTAAGGGGGTGGATTTGGGTTTTAGCTGTGTGTTCAGGGAGGACTGGGGAAATATAGCTGATGACATCTAGACAGAAACCACAAGCCTCAACTACAAGCTGGGTATGTGTGTAGAGGTGGAGGGAACAGTCCAAGACAACACCTACATTGCTGACCCTGGAGAAAGGAAGGTATGACCACACACGCAAAGACCCTCTGATGGGAGGGGAGGGTTTAGGTGCACATATAGGATATCCATGCTTTGCCATTATTAATTTCACACAGTGGGATGACATGCAGCCATCAATGTCAGGTGGCAGGAAGACATCGTGGTGTGGTTTGGCAGACAAACCTCAGGCATGGAGAGATATATTTGCAAATCATCAGCACACAGCTGGTAATGTAGGTCAAGGGATGAGATAGCCACATCAAGGAAATGTATATCGACAGAGGAAAAGGAAGATGCCCCTGGATATTTCCCTGTGGTACAGGAACTGACAGCAGGGTAGCAGAGGACATTGAGACACCAGAACACACACTGAAGGGGCAGTGGGAGCGATATGGGGGACACAGGATAGCACTGCGGCCTTAGAGCCGAGCAGGGACACGGTAGCAAGGAGACGGTTCTGTTCAATGGCTTTTACATCAGTAGAGAGGTGAGGAAGGGGATGGACAGAGTACTGGCCCTTGTAGTTTGCCACACACACTTCAGTGATAACTTGAGCATGAAGCAAATCTGTACAGTGTGATGGGGAACAGTCAGTCTGTAAAGGATATTGGGGGATCTACAAGCTGAGGACGTGAAGGTGCAGTGTGTCTTGCACAGCACCAACATGACATATGTATGTTTCTCTTGTGTTCCTCAATCCACAGGACATACTTGGTGACCCTCTTGGTGCTGTGTTGCATTGGCAGGTGACTGTATGTCATCCAACATGCAGTAGTTTGTGGTAGGTGGACCTACAGCTACTTTGTCTGTGACGACAGGGGGAGCACATGTCTGCAGTGATCTGTCATATTGTACATATGTTGTTGTTCACCTCTTTGCCCTGCACCCCCATACCCCATATGTTGCTGTTGGCACACATATCCACATGTGTTCCTGGCTAGTTCGTCTTCTCTGGGACACAACCAACAGAGCTGCGAGTGTGTGCAAGTCCTAAGTGTTTGGGTGGTGGGCTGCATGTATACCCTTCCCTGACATTGTAGCATTAGCCAACAGCAGTGTATCATTGCATTTGACATGCCTTTATATCCACTAATCTCCAATTGTGCACATATAGGCCATATGCTACTGCTGGCACGCTCACCTTAGCATACTGTGTGGGTGTATGTTTTTGGGTTGGCTGTGTGATGATACAGCATGCAGGCATTTTGCATTATCATGTGGTGTGAGGGGTCTGTACACCTGTGGAGTGGTGGTGACTGTGCTATCTCTACCTTACTGCTGTTTACCTTGTGAATATTCTGGACATGTGTTGTGTGTTGTTAGCTGACCTATCTCTTGTGTGCTGACAGACCACTGCGCAACAGCATTTTTGTATCACAGATATCGCCATAATGTGGACATGCATCAACAGTGGCTGGACATGGGGACATGGTGATTCTACACATTTCAATGACATCTTCTTCCTTCACTGTGACGTGTTGTGGCCTTTGAGAACCTCAGGGGATCCCAAACAGACACTTGATGCAAACACATGGCAGGTTGCACCTTTGGTCTTTTGGAAATGACATTAGCCTTTTAATGATTTACTGTTTGTTTCATGGACATTTCATGTTGGGTCTCTGTACATGAACGCTGATGCACATGGGGTGGAGCTGTGAAACGCCTGTGTAACATGGGCATGGACATGACCATATCCATGTGACACCCTCGTCTGCGGTTCCAATTCCAAATGTCCACAACATGCACTGTGTTCTGTGTTGTGATCATGTTATGTTTGCCTGTGTGACGTTTCATTACGTACATATTGATGTTTGACTCTCTGCAATTTGGGCTGATGTTGCAAGCAGCATACCAATACATTGTTTATCCTCTTCTGACACAGGGCAGAGGACACACAAAGCACATCTACTACAGTGCATCCAGTGTCACCATCACCCACCTGTTGGAGGACACAACAACACCATGGAACTATCCATGGGAAATGGTGCCATAGGATGTGTGACCTCTGCAAGTGGGACACATGCCTAGGATGGACAGTATTATTGTTGGACTGCTACTTTGGACATGACAGGCCTGTCCAACACACCATTGCTGCCGTGCTCTGGCTGGGTGTCATGTTCATCGCAGGAGACAGACATGACCTTTCCAGTACTGTGGCATATTGGGATGTCACACTTGACTATTCATGCCCAGGGTTTCAAGGACAGTCTTAACGGGACTTGTTGGGTTGCAGACACCCTTTGCACTGTGGACACTGTGTACTGGTCCCCACATGTGCAGCAGGGACTGACATTGTCGCTGTATGTTGTACATCCTTCTGACATTGTGTTGTTGTGTTTTGCCCATGTGTGTGACATGGAACGCAGGATACACACATCTGTTTGGTTCAACACAAGCATATAGCCATGCGTGTGACACGGGGAATAATGGAGAGGTTCTCTTGTCCATGTTCACCTACCCTCCACTTGGACATGACACAGTATTTGCCACCACACCACTTTACTGCACACCAACATCTTGGATTGATGTTTGCACTCACCAAGGGTGTCACAGTGCATGTGTGGCATTACTGTATGATGTTCCAATGTACCTGGTGCATGTGTATGTTACTGACTATGTTGGTGCAACACACCATGTGTCAATATGGCTTCTGTGTGGGTTACTGTGACATGTTTGACCTTTCTTTCCATCTCTATATACAGGTTATTGTGTTTGTTTACTGTACAGATGTGACACTCTGCATTGATTTACAAACCTAGCATTGCATGTCTGCACAGTCCTATTTATCCCGTGAGGTTCCGGCACTCACTTTGACCCATTATATTTGGTGTGTGGCAGTGTGGCTGTCCATTTTCTTCCTTCATTTGTGTATTCCATGTACCGTGCTATAAGTGTACAGACACTGTATCCACACCAACCAGTGCAGGGGCCTTCTGCATAGTGTTATCTCTGCATGTTTCTGTGGTTTGTTTCATTTGAATTCTCTGTGTTCATGTGCCTCTGCCACCTGTAAGCAAATCCTCATTTTGCATTTGACCATTTTTAGGGTTAAATTGTTGCTGCTTTGATTCCTGTATCAGGCATTATGTGACAGCTGTAACATATATTTTGATATCTGTGTTTACACTTTCTTACTCTTAACAACATATGCTGTTCCATTTTTGTGCCTCCTGTGTTGGCAGACAGATATATTCTTATGAACAGATCATGATTGATTGGCAGTGCATGTTGGGCCCTCATGCACCGCCTACTGTCTACATGCACACATATGTAACTGACGCATTTAGGGCATGCAGCAGCATGTGGGGGGGGGGGCTAATACATACTGCACACCATGCACCTAATGCACATTATCTCTCCTGCCCATCATCTGTAGACGGGCCAGTGACTTTTCTATAACATGTGGGTTGCTGCCCTGAAAAATGTGTTTTTGATTTTTTCCCTGTTATCCAATCACCTTGATATTATGATAGTCGGTATCTACACTATCTCTGATGATTAACCAAAATAAATATATGTGTTGGATGTACATTTGTCTGTGCTGCTGCTTGATCACACTGATACACATATTTAGCGATTTCATGGTCATGTACATGGCCCACCTGTGCTCACATCCTTGTACGGTGCCAGCTGTCTATCTGCCAGCCATCTGCTATATCACTGGGTGTTACGGGTTCCCACACACACATTCCCTTTGAGGTAATATCTTTGCATTGTGCTTGCTGCTGTTGTTTGGGATAGTGGTTCTGGACATGTGTTGTAACACCATCGGTTGCAGGTTTGATCCACACATGGGGTTTTCTTATTTTTTTGTGTTGTGCTAACCTGACCATGAGCTACTTACAGGTTCATCGCCTATCCACACACCCTTCCATCTCTTCACTGTACACCAAGGTGTGCCCTCTGTGCTGCCTAGCCATCACATATTAGCTGTTACATATGTCTCTTTCTTTGTAGTGCTCACATAGGCAGTCTGCTTGGGGGATTGGCATTGCTGTGGTTCAGCTGGTCTGTGCCACACCTGTTTGCAGGTTCAATTCTCACATGCTCCTGTTCTGTTCCATATTTTGCCCTGCTCTACAGAGCATCCCCTGCCGCCCATTGGGTTTAGGTTCTTTCCTCTTTTGCATGCTGTATCCACTGCATAACATTTCATTGTGTATGTGCATGTAGTTATATGTGTTTCTGGTCTCAATTACAGACTGTGATCTGATCTGTACACACCAGATCTTCATGTGCATTCCATTATGGTTTCTGTTGGAGGTTTGCCTATCCTGGCAGACAGCAGGCTTCTTGTGTGATGCCCTGAAATATTCTTGTATGCATCCTTTGCTAATGACCTCACATTGGTGGTGTAGCCTACTGGTTTGTGCATTGACATTTGTGCTAATGGTCATAGGTTTGATCCTCTCTGTTATCTTTCATTTGTATGCCTGTCCTACACAGCTACTTTTCATTCCTGTAATAGTCATATCTGTGCAGATCTGTGCTGTTAGCACATTGTACCCTCATCACAGTTACCAACCATCCTTCTGTACGTCTATGTGTGTCTGCCAGCTGTGTGCCATCCTGCCCTGATGTGCAAGCTGCTACCCCATGTCCTGCACTGGTACACGTTTCTGCATTGCAGCTCTTCCTGGTTGCCTCTCCTGTGTGTGCTCTTCATGGCATTGCTACTCCTCTGTCCTCCTGTCATTGCACCTATCCTGCCCCTCTACCTCCTCTGCTGGACACGTCTTCCCATCCTCTGACACACACTGTCATTGTTGCATGGTACATTACCATCACCCTGAGCATCGCTACAGCTGCCCCCAATATGTTTGTCCATTTTTCCAGCTGCCACATGGGCTGGACGCAGATTTGTCTGGTCCATCAGCTCAGATCTATCTCCTTCCACCACTTGTGCATTGTCTTTCCTTGGTGCTCTGTGCAGTGTTAGGGTTACATCTGTATTTGGCCCATGCCTTTCTTGCTTTTCAGCTTGGGTGACCTAAGTGCCCTTGGCCAACATTTCTTGAGTCACCTATACATCCTTGGGGCATCTTTAGCCACACCTTAGATTCAGTCAGCTTGTGGGGCACCTAATATGGTGCTTTGGCGGTTGACAACCTTTCAACACGCCCTCTGGGACACATTATAACCCGCCTTGGCTGACGTGGTGGTTTAGGATGTGCCTTCTGGCGCGCCCTAAAAGGTGCATTAGGTTATGGCACTGGGGTGCAAGTATTTTTAGCTAGCAGCACAGATTGTTGGACTGTTACAAGCAGGAAAAGGAATTGCCTTGGCCACCCTTATGCATTAGGCCCACTGGGGGATTAAACTCATGACCCCTGTCTCAGCAGTCATTGTATTAACCAGTGTGCTACACCTCTGTTGCTGTGCTTGCTGGTCAGCACGTGGTTAAGGTTAACACACGGTAACGTGCACGGCTCCCTCTATTGTGCAATAACAGACACGGCGTACTTTATCACGCGATAACCCACGATTGCTACCTTAAGACCGGAACGCCCACTCCTTATATGACATCCTTCACATTATCGCTGCAACTAGCGCCAGGAACATTAAGACGGTTTAGTAAACATACCCCTAAGATGTAGACAAGAAGTAAGATGGGGGCTATCCAGTCTATTGCATTGAGTGCCACATATACAATTTTCTCCCAGTGGATGAGAGGTACTACATGTGCACTAGCTACAAGGAGCTGTGTGCTCTCAGGGAATAAGTCTGATCTCTGGAAGCTAGAGTAGTAGACTTGGAGTAGCTAAGGAAGACAGAGAAGTATATAGACGAGACTTACTGGGACATAGTACTGAAGTTCCACCTTCAGTCTGGCAGCCTCTCTGTTGCCATGGTGGAGGGAAATCACGTGAAAGGAGAGCATCACCTTGGTGTGGCAGAAAGTGATACTGCAGGTAGGACCTGTCCTCCAGGAGATGTAAAACCCTCTCACATTGAGATGGTTTCTCAAGGGCTATGTTCCCATGAGAGAAGGGATAGCATGGCCATTATAGGCACGTACTATAGATAGCTGGGTGGCTGGTGGATATGAGGATTGCCTGGTAACATGTCTGCCTGGTACAAAGGTGGCGGACCTCACACGCCACCTAGACAAGGTTTTAGATGCTGGGGAGGAGCCTGCTGTCGATACACGTTGGTAACAATGACATAGGAAAATAAGAGAGAGAGGTTCTGGAGGCCAAATTTAGGCTTTTAGGTAGGAAATTGAAATCTAGAACTTCCAAGGTAGCATTCTTAGAAATGATTCCCATTCCATGTGTGGGACCCAAAAAGCAGGCAGAGCCTCAGAGTCTCAATGCTTGGATGAGACAATGATGCAAGGAAGAGGGTTTTGGATGTGTTAGAAAATGGGCAATATTCTGGGGATGGAGGGGGAGGGGCTATTCCAAAAGGATAGGCTCCACCTTAACTGAGATAGAACCAGGCTGCTGGCATTAATCCACAAAAAGATGATAGAGCAGCTTTTAAACTAGATAATGGGGAAAGTCGACAGTCACCCAAGAGTGCATGGTGCATAAGGATGTATTCTTGATGGATGCTAGCAAAAAAAAAAGAAGTTTGGACATCCTGATTAGAAGATTCCAATAAAGATAAAAGTAACTCAGATGCCTTAAGTACAAAGCAGGCAGAGCTGAAAGATTCCAAATTACCCTTATCAGCTGATAACCTGATTGTTAATCTGAATAAAATACAGCCTCTAAAATGCCTGTATGCAAATGCTAGAAGTCCAAAAAATAAGATGAGAGAGCTAGAATATATAGCACTAAGGGGCATGTTTACTAAACTGCGGTAATGTCATTCCGCGGTAAAGGTAGAGATTTGTATTTATTTATTTATTTAACAGTCGCTTATATACCGCTACCTTCCACAGATCAGGTGCGGTTTACAATGAACGAGAAATGAACAGAATAACAGGTCTGTTTTACATGAAACATTAGTAAACTAAGTACAATTTTGCTATTACATTAAACATGATTGAACTATGTATAGTAAATAATTTGTTATATAAACATTCTGAACTATTTGCATACTTCTATTTACAGGTTTTACAAATAGTTATTAAATCATCTTTTAATTGTAGTTAGTCTGAGAGAATTGAATTTGGTATTCCCTGAGACATCTATTAACCATTTCCTGTTAGGGGTAAAGTATTTTCTAGTGTGCCAAAGTGGGAGATGAACAAATATGTTTTTAATTTCTTGCGGAGATCCTTTACATCATTTAATGCTCTTATTTCTTCAGGGAGGGAGTTCCATAGGATGGGAGCTGCATGTGAAAACGCTTTTTTTATTGGTTGTTTTTTTAGTATTTGTGAATTCTTTTGGAATCCTAATTTTATTCGTGTGGCCTCTCCGTAGCGCAGTTTGGGATGTGTCTTTAGTGATAAGTTTTGTTAAAGAGACTGGGGCAATATTATATCCCCACCGTCTCCTCCCTGCGGTACTTTGGTGTGATTCTTGACTCTTCTCTTTCCTTCAAAGAACATATCTCTTCAGTTGTTCAACGTTCATTCTTTGCCTTAAAACAACTCCGCGCCATACGTCCTTTTCTTACCGTTTCTTCTATGACTACTCTCATCATCTCTCTTGTTATGTCCCGTCTCGATTATTGTAATGTTTGTCTTGCTGGTCTCCCTCAATCCCAAATTTGTCGTCTTCAACGTATTCAGAATGCTGCTGTTCGTGTCCTCTCCCATGCTTCACGGTTCGATCATGTCACTCCTCTGTTAATACATTTTCATTGGCTTCCTGTTGTCTTTCGTGTTCAGTTTAAAATCCTTATTTTTGTACACAGGGTGATCCACTCAGGTATCCCCCTGTATCTTGCCAGCCAGGTTCACCTTCATACCCCTCATCGACCTCTACGTTCTATCCATGCTAACCGTATGTTTCTACCCCCCCCCCCCCTCCCAAGCACACCTAGAATCCACTCGGTCTTCTGCTTTCTTCTTTCTTGGTCCAAGGCTCAGGAACTCCCTTCCCCCCTCTCTACGTCTAGAAACTTCCTACTCGTCCTTCAAAGCCAACCTGAAAGCTCATCTTTTCTGTTCTGCATTTAATCTTTCTCTTCCTGCCCCACCCTCCTCCCCTCCCTAGGCCTGTGACGCTATATCCCTGCCCCTGTCCTACATTCATCTTCGATGTTGTTGCTGTGCTTCTCCCTCTTTCCTTTTGTTACCCATCTTTGTCCCCCGACTGCTCGCTGTTTCTATCCCTTTTCCTTTGATTTTATGGCGTTCCTTTTCTGGCTCTTTTTCGCAGCCCTCTCCTTTTAATCAATTTTATGTATTGTGAACCACCCAGATGCTAACTGTATTGGGCGGTATATAAAGTTTTAATAAACATAAACATAAACATTTAATGCCTTAAATGTGGTGATTATCAATTTGTGATTTATTCTGGATTGTATTGGGAGCCAGTGTAAGTTAGCGAGTATAGGTGTTATGTGTTCAAATGGGGGGACCTTCATTATAGTTCTTGCTGCTGCATTTTGGGCAAGTTGGAGTCTCCTGATGTTTTGTTTTGTTGTGCCTAGTAGAATGAGATTGACGAAATCAAAGTGTGGTGTAATGATAGCCTGAATAATGCTCAAAAAGTCGTGTAGATGTACAAGTGGACGTAATTGTTTTAGAATTTTGAGTTTAAAGTATATTTTTTTAGTTATGTTTCTAATATGAGTGTTCATACTAAGGTGTGAGTCAAGGGTCACACCTAGGTATTTTACTTCGTTTTTTATATTAATGTTGTGATTTTGGAGAGTGATGTGCGTTGGAGGAATGTAGGATTGATTTTTTGTTACTATTAATATATCAGTTTTAGAATGATTGATATGGAGATTGTGGTCTTTTAGCCAAATTGTTAATTCATTAAAGCATTCTGTTAACAGTTGCAATGGGAGTATTGGGATTGTGAATAGGATGTACATCATCATATCATCTGCGTATATGTGATAGAGGACTTTAAATTTTTTGAAAATGTTGCAGACTGGTTGAATATAGATATTAAATAGGAGGGCAGAGAGGGCGGAGCCTTGGGGGAGACCAATTACCTGTTTGTATGTTTTAGAAGCTTGTGTGCTGGTTCAGACGGTTTGGGTTCGATCAGTTAGATATGATGTGAACCAATTATGTACGGTTGAGTGAATTCCTATTTGTTTTAATCTGTTAAGCATTACAGCATGGTGTACACTGTCAAACGCCGCAGAGATGTCTAGAAAGAGGAGAATGAAAGCTTGTTTAGGGTTATCAATACCTCTTGTTAAAGTATCGAGAAGTACTGTTAATAGTGTGTCTACACCATGATAGGGACGAAAGCCATATTGTTGGTCATCAAGGGGGGCTGAGTTTTCTATGTGTTCCTGTGTTTGAATTTGAACGACCTTTTCAATTAGTTTAGCCATAAATGGAATGCTTGAAATAGGTCTGTAGGAATTAGGTGATGTTTTGTCAAGGGTGTTATTTTTGATTATCGGGCGGATTTGTGCATGTTTGAGGGAGGGTGGTAAGTACCCTTGGCGTAGCGATAGATTGACTATAGGAAGGATAAAGGGAGATAGTGTAGGGAGAGTATGCTTAATCCAGTTTACCGGACAGGGATCAAGTTGAGAAGTAGTAGTGTTCAGGTTTGAAATGGTATTCTTAAGTGTATCTTTAGTTATAGGGTGGAAGTCAGACCATTTTTCCAATTGATGTTGGTGGGAAAGGGATAGAAGATTTGGTGTGAATGCAAGAGTTTTTGATTTATTTATGTAGTGGTTAGCTAAAGTCTGGGCAGAGATATCAATAATTTCATTGCAGGACCTATATGTGTTGTTAGTTAAGTTTTGGACGATGTTGAAAAGTTCTCTTGGTCTATTAATGGATTTGGTTAGCATAGTTGAGTGGTAATTTTTCTTTGCGCCGTCCGATGCTTCTTTATACTTTTTAAGGTAGCTATGATAAGCGTCATAATAAGAGGTAGATTTGGTTTTGCGCCATTTGTGGGCGGGGCAGCAGTAAAGCTGTGTGTCAGATAAGGCGCGTTAGAAGGCGCATTATAAGGCACCATAGAAGGCATGTGCCTACGTGCCTTACGTGCCTTATAAAGCACCTTAGAATGTGCTGTATAAGGCGCGTTCTAGGGCGCTTTGTACTGTGCCTAATTAGGAGCCTTGTAATGTATTTTAAGGAGTTTTGATAGCTGTGGAGAGGGTACTGTGTGGCTGGCAGCAGAGATCTGCAAAGATATGACTGTCACAGGCAAGCAAAATATCTGCCTTGGACAGGAGGGAACAACAAGGAATTGAACCCATGACTGCTGCCTCCACAGTCATCAACATAACCAGTGGGCTACAGCTCTATAGTGTCTAGCACACTGCTGGCTGGCTACAGAAAGACTGCAGGTGACCACACAAGCTGTCTGCTGTGGTTATCAGGATAGAGTAGACCCACCCATACCCATGATGCACTGCACATGCAGATCAGCAGCCTATGTCTGATCACAAGAAGGGGTATGCGCCACTATAGCACCCCGGCCTGGTAGGGGGAGCTGACCGTGTGTGTTACTGGCACAGAGTAGCTACAGACCGTGACAGCATGTGGTTCCTGTGCTCATCCTGAGGGTGAAGTGGGGGGCCCAGCACCAGGTCCGCAGCACATGGCATGGTTGAAATAGGCTGTGCGGCAGGTCCTCATCAGTGTCAGTGTGTGATAGGTAGTTCTTGCAGATACACCTAGGATACACCTGTGTCCATCTGTATTCCCCAGTCATGTCTAGCCCTTGTGAACTATGATGCACCCAGAATAGTGCATATCCTGTGTGGGTGCCATGGTCACAGAATACATGAAGGGTAGTATGCAGACCCTAAAGCGGACTATAAGAGCACCACCCAACCCGCCCCTGTGGGTCAGGGTGGGGAACAGGATCCCCCACCAACAGATCCACAGTCTACATCCCTGCAATGTGGCAGTAGAGGGGACCATCGACCCCAGTCTTATTGGGGAACAGATACCCTACAGGGCAGGCAATGCAGATCTGTATGCATCCATAAGGCAAAGGCAGACAAATAGTAGGCCTGGAGATGCTCAGCTGCCGCTGCCCCCCTACCCCCCCACCCCCACCCCCACCCCACCACCCCCCAACCACCATCCCCCCACCCCCCCACCCCCACCACCATCCCCCCACCCCCCCACCCCCATTGTATATGAGGCCGTGTACTATTGTGAATCAGGAACTGGTTAAATGATAGAAAGCACAGAGTAGGGCTAAATGGCCAATTTTTGCAGTGGAGAACGATGAATAGTGGAGTTCCCCAGGGATCTGTGCTGGCCCATTGCATTTAAACATATTCAAAAATGATTTGAAAATGAGAACGAGTGAGGTGATCAATTTGCAGCTGACACAAAATTATTCAAAGTTGTTATAACACAAGAGGATTGTGAAAAATTGTAAGAAGACCTTGAAAAACTGGAAGACTGGATGTTCAAGTGGCAGTTGAAATTTAATATGGACAAGTGCAAAGATATGCAACTACTGTAGGAAAGAAGAACCCAAACTATGTTTACACTAAGCAAGGTTCCATATTAGGAACCATCACTCAGGAAAAAGATTTAGGGGTATGTTTACTAAACTGCGGTAATGTCACTCGCGTTAGGTTCCGTGGTAAAGGTACAGATGCCAATGTAAAGGCGTGAGCGGTTCATCGTTACAGCAAGCCATATCAGCTAATGCACGTTACAAGGCACCTTAGACTAACACATGTTACAAAGTGCCTTGTAAGGTGCCTTGTAAGGCGCCCTGTAAGGTGCCTTGTAAGGTGCATTATAAGGTGCCTTGTAAGGTGCCTTATAAGGTGTCCTGTAAGGTGCCTTGTAAGGTGCCTCATAAGGCGCCCTATAGGGCTCCTTAGGCTAAGTGCCATATTAGGCACCCCTGGACAAGGCACCGTAGAAGGCACCCTGGGCTATGGAGCCATAGGTTAAGGTGGCCTAACAAGGTTACGATGCCCTAGGTTAGTGTTCCCTAAGGGCTGCAAGGTGTCTCAGGATGAAATGCATGACCTGTGAGGAACAGAGACAGATGTAGCCCTAACACTAGGCAGAGCACTCAGGAAAGGCAATGAACAGGTGAGTGAAGGAGGGAGAGCTGGGAGCCACTGGACCTGCCATATCTGCGGGCATCCCATGTGCCTGCCAGTACTGATGACAAACATGGTGGGGGCAACTGTACCACAGCACAGGGTGTTGGCAATGTAAAATACTGGAAAGACAATTGGTGGTAGACGATGGGAATACTTGTCCCCCAGTGGAGGCGGAAGTGGCAGGATAGTTACAATGATGGGTGGACAGAGGAATGGTGGTGCCATGCAGATCAGGCACAGATGAGGCAAGCATGAAGAGGCGCAATGCAGGAAAGGGTAGCAGTGCAGGACATAGGGTGACAGCCTGCACAGGCAGACAGGACTACACAGCTGACAGACGCAGATAGATGGACCGAGGGAATGTTGGCAATTGTGGCGAGGGTATTATGGGCTGGCAGCACAAATCTGCAAAAATATGACTGTTAGAGGCATGCGCACTATTTGAGTAGGACAGGCATGAAAGGAAGGAACAATGAGGAATTGAACCCATAAACACTGCCAAGAATAACATTGTATTAACCAGTAGGCTATACCTCCGTGGTCTATGTCACAACAATGTCTGGGTACAGAAGGACTGCATGTCACCGCACAAAATGTCTGCTCTAAGTGCCAGGATAAGGTAACCCCACCAGTACCCATGATGCAATGCACATGCTAAATAGCTGTCTACAGCTGATCAGCAAATGTGTTCTGCACCTCTCCAGTACCTCAGCTTGGAAAGACGAACTGACAGTGCGTGATACTGGCACAGAGTAGTTACAGACCATGCCATTGTGCAGGTTCTGTGTTCTCCCTGAGGGATAGGATGGGTGCCCAGCACTAGGTCTGCAGTACATGTGGTGCTAGAGATAGGCCTTGCTGTACATCCCCATCACTGCCAGTGTGTGACAGCTGTTCCTTGCAGTGCAGCTGAAGGTAATTTTGTGTCCATCTGTATCCTGCAGTCACATGTGGTCCTCTGGGACCAGACACCATCCAGATTAGTGTGTACCCTGTGTTAGGGTCTGGCTGACATGGGCACCTGTTACCAGGGCAGAGGGGGCTTCCAGACTTGCCTGATGCTTGTGTAGCAGTGCCTTTATAGGTCAAAGTGGTATACACTACATACCCCAAAGAGCTCACATCACCCTTTTTGTAGATAAGTGACAGGTGCCCCAGCCCCCCAAAAGCAACCTCCAGCCTGCTGGTATAAGACAGCCCTCCAGTGTTGGTGGGCAAGAGCCCTACCTGTGGCTGGGGCAGTGGCAGACCAGCAGCAATGCTGTGGTTAGCTCTGGGAAACCCCAACTGCCTCACACCACTGTCTGCTAATCACCAGCAGACAGCACACTCGGACTGCACCTTATAGGTGTTCCAATTATGCACAGTCTAACTGCAGACAGTCCACTAGCCAGTCCATAGTGCATGCTCACAGAGAAGCTATGTGCACCAAGCAGGCATCTCAGTGATTAGGGCCCCAGCACTGGGATCACAAAAGTATCATTAGAGGCAGATGGTGTGTAGCGCTATGTGGGAACCTAGACATGCCATGGTCATTGCTTGGTTAGAGTGAGTGCCCTACCAACATGACATGCTGTGGCCACTCTGTCCATGCAGGTGGTGGTTGGGCACTACAGTGTCCCAGCCATTGCCCCACACCCTGTGACGATGCATCCTGGCCAATCTGTCCTGTCCGGACCATACCCACAACACCTTGCTCCTCATTATGCACATATTCAGGCTAACGCTGGTAACAGTGGGACATTTTGGGCCCAGAGAGGGGTGGGCAGCCACAGAACAATGGATAGACATACACACACACACTCCTATTGCAGCATTGTGCAAAGATAGGGGTGGTTGGCAACCCTGCCTGCCACACTGGTCCTGAGCACAGTGCTGACATTGCTAAACTGTGCAGGAGGTAGTAGTAGTGCTCTGGTGATAACTGAAACTCAATGCTGGGGCCAACAGCCTGACTCTCCATGCATCTTTGGATTGTGGAGCCCGTGTGAGTAGATGTTTGTACTCCTGTTTGCCACTGCTTTGGGCTTTGCACATGTTGCTGTTGTATCGGGATTGTAGGGTAAAATATAGGGGCATGCTCTGCAGGAACCACAGCTGGGACTTGAACCTGTGATCCTCTGCTTCTGGATACACTGGTTGGGTGTACTGCACCACACTGTTGCCACAGATGCATGGTAGTCCATGGGGCTACCTGTACATTTCCTCAGCCAAACCTTTTATGTTGCACTGCACACCATGTACTGGTACAGGCATGGCCTAGGTCTACTTCAGGCAGGTGCCACTGCCCCCTACAGCACGGGCACACCCCCCCCCCCGCCATGCTGACATGGCCATATACTGTTGGTGCTGGTAGTGTGCAGTCCTATGACATCCACAGTGTGGGTAGGTGGTCGCCTAGGGAGCGGGGTCTGGGACATGGGGCATACATGAGCATCCTCACATCCCCCCCCATCACCGCCTACCAATAGTCTGTTCTTTCCACTTGGGGGAGGGTTGGCTGGGGGGATGTGAGGTCAGTGCCCTGGCTACTGTTAGCTCGGGTGGATCAGGTAGATGTAGGTGGATTGTGTTTGGACTTTGTCAGCTGCCTAGTCCACCCTGTGCCCCTGCTGCCCCCGCTACATGTCCCGCCTGCGGCCTCCTATGCCCCACTTGCACCATCGCCATAGTAGCCTTTCATACTTGGGCACTATGCTGGTGCTGGACATGGAGCATTACTATCACGTTACTTGGGCTCCCTGCTTATGCTATACATTGCTGACACTTAAATGGTTTCTCTCTCCTGCAAATGTGCATCTAACGGCAGGTTTTCATTCGCGGTAGGATTCAACACTTCAGTTCAGCACGTTAGTGTGCAGGGAGCCTCTCCCTGCCCACTCCCCTCCCATTGACCCCTTCCCCCCACCCTCTCTCCAACCTCTGCGGTGTTTACCGTGGCCGGGGACGTTAACAATCGTTAAGTAACGTTAACGCGCGTTAATGTTACATACCGTGCATTAACATTACCTAACAAGCGTTAACGTTACCACAGTTTAGTAAACATACCCCTATATTGCTTGTCCTTTCTGCCCATCCATAAGAACTATTAAGTTCTACAATCACTTCCTCTCCCTCAGAGATCGTCTATTCTCATCCCATGATTTCTTGAATTCAGATACAGTTCTTGTCTATACTGCCTCCACTGAGAGGCTCACCAGCACATCCACCACACTTTCTGTAAGGAAATATGTCCTCAGATTACTCCTGTCTAACCCATTTCACCTTCATCTATGACCTTTTGTTCCAGAGCTTCTATTCAATTGGAAGAGTGTCATCTCTAGTACAATTATACCATAGAGGTATTTAAATACCTCTACCATATCTCTCCTTTCTTGCCTTTCCTCCAAAGTATACATATTGAGAACTTTAAGTTTGACTCTATACATCTTATGATGAAAACCACTGACCATTTTAGTTGCCACCCGCTGGACCATCTCCATTCTGTTTATATCCTTTTGAAGGTGCAGTCTCCAGAATTATACATACAATACTCCAAATGAGGTCTCTGTGCAAATTTATACAAAGACATTTTAATCTCTTTTTTTGACTGGCCATAACCTCTCCTTATGTACCCTTACATCCTTCTGGCTTTTGATGTCACCTTTTCTATCTGTTCGGTCACTTTAAGATGATATGATATGATTATCCCAAGATCCCACTCTTCTTTTGTGCATTGTTGTATTTTACCTCCTATACTGTACTGCTCTTTTGGGTGTGCAGCCCAAATGCATGACCTTGCATTTTTTTAGCATGGAATCTTAGCTGTCAAACTCTTGACCATTCTTCAAGTTTTGCTAGATCTCTTCTTGTATTATTTACACCTTCTGCAATATTGCTTACAAAAATGTTAAAAAGAACAGGACCAAGGTCCAATCTCTATGACATGCCACTGGCAACATGTCTATCAAGAGCCTTACTGAAATCTAGGTATATCACATCTAACACTCTACCCTGATCCATTTCTCTAGTCACCCAGTCAAAGAAATCAATCAGATTTGTATGACAATACCTACTTCTAGTAAAGCAATACTCTCTTGAATCCTGTAATCCCTTTGTTCAGAAACCACACCATCCTCTGCTTTAGCAGCATTTCCATTAATTCACTCACCACAGAGGTCAGATAAACTAGTCTATAGTTTCCAACCTCTTCCTTATTCCGCTTTTGTAGATACAAAATACATTTGCCCATCTCCACTTCTCCTCGATCACTCCTGACTAAAGAAGCATTGAAAAAATCAGCCAAAAGAACCACCAGTATTTCCCTAAGTTTCTTCAATATCTTTGGATGAATTCCATCCAGCCCCATCACTTTGTCCACTTTTAGCTTAGCTAGATCTTCATGAATGCAGCCTTCTGATAATAGTTCAAATTCTACCTCACTTCCATTCCTATTTATGTTTGTTTTCTGAAGTCCCATTCCTGGTCCTCCATCTGTGAACACAGAACAGAAATATTTATTAAACAATTCTGCTTTATGCTCAGCAGCCTCTACACATTCCTCCCCTTCACCCATGAGTCTCACAATGCCACCTTTGCATTTCTTCCTGTCACTATCATAATTTAAAAAAGATCTTCTCCCCATGTTTTACTTTTTTTCTTCTATTAGCATCTTTGCTTTCCTGACTACTTTACAAACTTACCTTAGCTTCTCCAGATATTGTTGTTTTTCTTCCTTTTTCTGCAATCTCTTATAGATTTTTGGTTTGGTTGAATTCCCTGAATGAAAACTTACAGTTTACTCCCAAATATCATAGGCAGGAGATTGAGTTTTTGGATCTTTTATTATATATTGTGGGACCCTAGCCTGGGCCTAAGGCTTACAGCTATGGGCTGCCTTTTGTCTGTCCTTAAAAATGCAACTTTATCCTTTGTCGCCAGCAATGCACCCTGGGACTTGTAGTTGATAATTCACTTTCAAAGACAAACTGTAGTTGTGCAACCATTGGTTGAGGCAAACAAGAAAATTTATTTTGTGGATTTCCAAATGCATTAAAGTTCAGGCACACAAACACAATGGATATTTCTCCAATAACACAAGAGTAAAGTAAGGAAACTGGAACTGAAGGTAAACTGAGCACAAGTCTCTTTAACAAAAACTGTTATCTTCAATAAAGCAAAACACAGCACAGCCTTATAAGCAATTTCAGCAAAGGTAATTTCTTATTTTTCAAAACCTTCTTTTTAACCCTGCTTACAGGTTTTTCAAGCTTCTTTAAAGCAAAGAGAGCAATCCATTAGAGAGTCCTCTGGAATGGATTGTGACTCACAGCAATCAATCTGCATGGGTTCTGGTACTATGGCTGGCTTATCTCTGGACTCAACAGCTTCTTCAAACTTTCTGGCTTGTAGGAATTCATAAAACTCATTCCATAACTTCTGTTTCTGGTCATAAACATTTACATTCGAGGAGTGAGCTTTCCCTCCCTCTAATGCTTGCTTTAAAGTCTCTACTGTGTCCACATTTACTGCCTTGCTTGTGGCTGGGTTATGGTTCTTTCCCCAAAGGAATATATCCACCCACCTTCTAGCAGTTGGACCTTTCAGCATAGGTCCTGGATATTGGACAGAGGAACCTGTTCCAGCTGGTTTGTAGCCTTTCCAACTAACCGTCTGCTGGCTTTAGGTCTGGGAGTCTTTCTCAGATATGGAGTGCTTCCTTCTCTGCTTTCAGGCTTCAGCAACTGGAAGTCAGCCTCCTCGTGGCTCTCAGCTCTCCTAACTCTCTGATCTCCTTCCTCCTGGGAACTTTCTTCCCCCTGGGTACTTTCTTCCTCCTGGGAACTCCTCCGTGCACGCTGAGAACTCCTCTGAGAACTCTGTAAGCTCCGTGTGCTCTCTCTCCTCTTCTCCCTTGTGCTCTGTTTGGAGACGGGTTTAAAAACCTGTTTCTTTCCTGCCACACCTTTCTCTTTGCACGTGTGCTCGTAATCAGTAAGCAAGCCTGCCTCCTCGTCAGAGCTAGGGCGTGGCTTGGCTTGACTTTTTTTCAAAGTAGTTTTTCTCTCTCTGTGCAAAGCTTGGCTGTCAGTAGTTTTAAAGGCACAAGTACCATTTTCTTCTATTTCCATTCTTTCCTGGTCACTCTCATCACCACAATATCCAGGGTTCTTCTCTCCAGAGTACCTTATATAGGAAGCCAGTACAGAAAAATGTACTTTTGCGATATTAAAGTTATCATCCTCCTTCTTTATGGAGAGGCTTACCTTTTGGACAGTTTCTCTGTATCAGGAGATTATGTTCATCAACAGAGGAGTATCGCCGACATGCTAAAGATTTAGGCCAGCGATTGCAGGAACAAGGATATCCAACCGTTATTATCAACAGAGCATTTAAGCGAGCGCTATATAATCATCCTGGGTGGTGGGAAGAACGGGTTCCCCGATTGCAAGAAGGTACTGGTAAAGTAATTGGGGTATTACCATTTTTACCGAACGCCCCACAGATAGTGTCTATCCTTAAACGCCACTGGTCACTATTAACACTACATCAGTGTTTCCAAAAACCATTGATGATAGCCTATAAAAGATCCCCAACTATAGGTGAATGGTTGATACGAACTAGAGGGCGAGATTTGAATCCAACACTTCAGAAAGGTCATTTTGCCTGTGGCCATTGTGATTTTTGCGGTACCTCTTTACAGGGGGAGAGATGGCTAGATCCCGCTACAGGATTACAGTATTCATCGTTGTCCTTTTCCAATTGTCAAACTTCATTTGTGATTTATTTACTGATGTGTCCATGTAATTTGAAGTATGTGGGGAAAGCCACACATCCGGTAAGGAAACGTTTATTGGAGCATAGATCACGCATTAATGCTCGACAGGCTTCGGCACCGTTAGTTCCTCATTGTCAACAATATGATCACAGGTTTGAGGACTTACAATGGAAAGTTTTGGATGTAGTTCCGTCTTCATTTATGGGGGGTGATCGTCAAGCTAAACTCCACTATAGAGAACAACAATGGATTTTTCGCTTGCGCTCAATGTCTCCAGAGGGAATGAATATGGAGATTGATTGGTGGGGTTTGAAGATTTACTTGGTCTTACTGCGACAGGAAATGAGGATTGCTCTGACGTCACTTTCATTGACTTAAAGTTGGTAGTTTGGTGCTGGTATGGTTCATTGGCCTGAGAAAGAGCTGCAGAGCTGAGCGGCTTGAAACACTGGTGTTGTACATGAACTATACGATTCTATCACTGATTGGGACATTGGATGAAGAAATCTCGAGTGCTGAATTGTTCCAGACACTCCTGTGTTGAGCGGTACAAAGGAAGGCATACAATCAGCAGTCACGCCGATATGGTCTTCTTCAAGATACCGGCAGCGGGTTTCTGCTTCATTTTGATAAGTACCTTGGGAGGATATTATTGTTTGGGGAGTATAATCTGTTGGGACCAACAATTGACTGAGATTTCTTTGGATGAAGAGGAAGTCCATTTCAGCGGTATGGGTATAACAGCTTGGTAGTGCTGTAGCACCCGGTTTTTAGATCTGTAATGGGTCATTTAATACTTAATTAAAAAGGAGGGCTCACTTCGGGAGTAGAATGATTCCTTCTCATGGTGAGTTATCCGACAAAAAATACATATAAAACATAGCGGTTACTTTTATATGTTGGCAAGACATCTTGATCTATTAAGCTGCGGCTAAGTGAACATGCATCTCGATTGCGACAACAGATACAGACAGCACCTATTGTGGAGCACTGTTTGGCTCATCAACATAATTTTGAGGACATCTTGTGGACAATAATTGATCATGTGCCTTTAGATCCTAATGGTGGTGAAAGGGCTTTCAAGCTTCAATGGACAGAGCAACGTTGGATTTTCATGTTAAATTCAGTTCATCCATTTGGATTAAATAAGAAAATTGAATGGACCAGTTTGTTTTGAGAAAATCCTGCAAACTTTCATTTTTTTCCCTTTTTTCTCTTCTTTCTATTGGTAGCACCCCTTGATGGACTGTTCCTCATCGCCAATCATATATCAGATGAAGGTGTCATCAGTGTACACCGATTGGTTTAAAATTTCATCTTGTTCCAGCCAATGGCTAGTAGAGTTTCCTCTGACGACGTGGATCCTCCTTCTGCCATTGGAGGTTCTCGAATGATGAAACAACTTATGTCAGCCAACTGAATGTATTTGATCCCTTGAAGACTGCGGGTTTGATGAGTCGGCATTTGCTAAAAAGTTGGAAGTAGTTTGGAAGTAGTGTGATGAGGAAGCTCCTCAAGAAGAAATGGAGATAGGAGAAAATCCTGAGGAGGAAAGTAGTACTGCACTGGAAAGCAGGATTTTTACCTCAAAAGTAAAAAAACACTCAGCTGATCTAAAACCACACCTCACCTTAGGGGAGGAGACAGGTCTGGTCGCTGATTGGGCACGCCCAAGCAAGAGGCAAGCAGTGCAACGTAGTGAGAGCTTGTTAAATACGCAAGCAGTTAGAACACAAAGGGGAAGAGAAGGAAGGAAAGGAAGGAAGGGAAGAGAGAGGAGAGAAGCATCGGGAGACTCGGAGAGATACTCAGACTCAAGGAGAAAGAGAGACTCACGGAGAGACCCAGCGAGAGACCTGGAGCTACAGGAAGAGCTACCTGAGAACCAAGTAGGACCTAAGAGCAGTGATCAGTGGTGCAAGGATCCACCCTGGAGGCACTCTCGTTACAAGGTAGAGCCTGGGGTTAAAGGAGCTAGCAGGTTTGATACCTGGAATAAAGGCAGCTGGAAGCACAACTCTAAAAGCCAAAGCAATAGCAGACAAAGCTACGGAGGAATTGTTCAGCCTGACGTTCACCTGAAAAGCACAAGAACTAATGATAAGCAAGCTGAAGCACAAACCCTGAAAGCCAGCAGGAGAAAAGGTGCCAATGCTTATTCAGAGGACTTGAGTAAAGGTAAAGCTGACATTTCTTACTATGACTGCTTGTTCAAGAAATCTCCAGAACGTGTTAAACTCCTAAGAACAAACCCAACAAATTCTCTTAAGGATAAGTGAGGGAGGGGATTTACCCACACGGAGAACTGTTGCTTTGATAAGGACAGCATAGCTAATTACCATGAGCTGGGAGTCTTAAACAAACATTTGCCTGAAAAGAAAGAAAGCTATCAGCTTGTGGAAGGGTACAAGCAGGCTAAATTACTTCTGGGGCAGTTTAAAGAATTCCTAGAGAAAAAGGCAGCCTCTGCTAGTAACCCTATACAGCATGCTAATGACTGTAAGGAAGATATGCAGTTAGATGATTGTCTGTCCTCAACAGAGCCTGACTTAGCCATGGACTGTTCTGCTTGTATTATTGAAGATAGCCATGATAAAGAGCTTTGAAAACTATATGGAGTGAATATAGTATAAAGATTACTTTACCTGCTGCTACTGTGAGAAGCTTCTGAAGGTTTAATAAGTGTAACCACATGCTAGAGCTGAGAAGCCTTGCCGTTTGGAAAACATTGCTTTCGGTTCATTGAAGAGTCACATGATTGCCTAAGCCTGAGCCTGAAAAGGAACTGTGAAACAGCTGAGTGAAAGCTGTGTCGTTTTTGCAACTGCTGTATGTTTGTTTTCCACCTTTTTGTTGGATGTGCACTTTCTTTTGCGTCTGAAAGCACTGAGCTTCAATGCGCTGGAATAAAATAAATTTTCTTGCTTGCCTTTGCTCGAGTCATAACTACAACTCAATCCTTCAGGGGCCCAACAACTACAACTCAATCCTTCAGGAGGCCCAACAACTACATTTCCCAGGACCCCTGGGGCCCAAGTGTTAATGCTCCACCCCTGAAGGGCATCAAAGGCCGCTCCTACCTGGAAACCCTTGGGCCCAGGTAGGGGGTGTGCGGCAGTAGTATGGACGGAACAAACACTTGAGACAGGGACACATGTCCCAAAACATGCACGTCGTGTGATTCTACTGTGTGATTCTACTGAAATACATTATCAAGCTAAGTTTTTGACTTTATTGTGTGATAAGTTGGTTTTTCATGAAAATGAAGCATATCGTCTGGTGTGGTTGAATCTTTGTTTCTTCCTCCCTCGGTGTGCTCCGACAAAAACATTTTTTGAATTCATTCAGGGGTATTTTTGGGTGACTCTTCACCATTAATTATCTATTTAGTCACTTTAATTTAGGATTCTTTTTAATAATGACTCTTTGAGGCATCCCTCCATCTTTGAAATTAGTTTTCCTGATGTCTAGGAACCTCACTTTTGAATGAACCATCTCTACCTGTGACCTAACAATGAAGTCTTCCATCTCCATTTGTAAGCACCAAGTCCAGTATTGCCCCTCCCACGTGGGTTTCATTGCCAGTTGCCAGAACTATTCTCACTGTAGAAAATCCAAGATTTCCCTACTTCTAGATGACACCAAAGCAGGGATATCCCAATCAACATTTGGCAAACTGAAATTTCCTACCAATAGCAGCTCCTGTTTCATAGCTATCTTGTGAATATCTTCAGTTTAAACATTATCTCTTTCTGCTACCTACAAGGGAGGTCTATATAATCACACAATGTAAATAGATTTCCATTTCCTCCTTCCAGTCTATCTTAGAGTGCCTCCTCCTCCTCCTCCTTCTCTTGTAAACCCTGCAGTTCTGTGGATTTACTATAATTTTTTACATAGAGTGCCTTTCCTCCTCCCTTTCTTCTTACCCTATCTTTCCTGAATAGATTATAGCCTGGTATAACAACATTCCAGTCATTGTTTTCAGTTTACCTTATCTCCATGATTGCCACTATATCCAAGTCAGCCTCTTCCATTACAGCTTTGAAAATCTGGAATTTTATTTTGCATACTATGGGCATTAGTGTATGCAGCTCTCCATGTGATGCCTTTTTAAATCTTTTCTGTACTATTTTTTAATGTTTTACTTACATAAGAACATAAGATATGACATACTGGGTCAGACCAAGGTCCATCAAGCCCAGTATCCTGTTTCCAACAGTGGCCAATCTAGGTCATATGTACCTAGCAGTTTCCCCAAAAGACACATGCTCCACAATGCTTGTATTCGGTCAAGCATTGATATCCTGGGTCCCTTTTTTTTTTTTTTATTTTATTTTTACAAGATTTTACAATATAACAAGAAGTTACAACACTCTTGTAGAAATAGAAAGACATCTAAGAAATAAACATACCAAAAAACCCCAATAGCGGTACCTAGACAAAGAAATCATCCAAGACATCATCCTCACTAGCCCACAAAAAAAAGAGTAGAGGAGTCATACAATTTATACCAAATATGCAAGAAAAATTAAAGCATTCGCAAAAGCACAGGCAAATCCATTATGAGAGATTAGGAGAGCCCCCTTCCGAGGACTCCAGACGTCTAGCATTAATGAAAGCGATAAGTTGGGATGGTTCATAAAACACATAAGAAAATGATTTAAACTTTACTAAACATTTACATGGATGTTTAAGAAAAAACAAACCTCCCAACTGCAGTATTCCAGAACGTAACAGAAGAAATTCCTTTCTTCGCTTCTGAGTAGTCCTAGCCAAGTCAGGATAAATCCTAACTATCAATCCTCTAAAAGGAATATGTTTTTTCTTAAAAAAAAGCTTCAATAGCCATTCTCTATCAGATAGGAGAGCAAATGTAACCAATAAAGTAGAAGGAACAGGGTCTTCAGACTCAGAACTCTCCAACAACTCAGAGACATTTAGAATATTAACTTGTTTCTGTGGACTGCCCAAAACAACATTGCCAATATCAGGCCCCGCCGACACTAACTTAGCTTTAGGTAAATAATAAACTTTAACCAAAGGAGGAATTAAATCAGAGGATACCCCCAAAACTTCTATTAGATACAAACGAAACATTTCCCTCGGAGAGATAGACATTAATCTAGGAAAATTAATTATTCTAAGATTGTTCAACCTTAAAGAATTGTCCATCTGTTCCAACTTAACCTGCATTGAAAGAAAAGCTTTCTTGGAAACATCCACCTGCTCTTCCAAAACCTCCACCTTCCTCTGTACTTCAGTTACTTCAGAGTGAAAAACAGTAACTCTTTGCTGGAAACCATCCATAGCCATCCCATGTTCATCCATTTTCTGCTCCAAATAAGAAACCTTCGGGACCATCGCTTCCCCCAAAGAGAGAATAGCCTGCCATATAGACTCCAATGTAAAAGTCTCAGGACGCTGCAACGTAAATTGTGACTGCACAGATACTGTCTTAGAATCCGCTGCCATACATGCTGTCTGCTGCTGTCCCCGGGCCACAGGAACCCACTGGTTCGCAGACTCTCCTGCTCTCAACGACGTAGCTGGTTCAGACTCGTGCAGCCCAGCGGCAACCTGCTCACATACTTGCCGCCCCTCCGCTCCTGGTCCAACCGAGCCACTAGACACTCCCACCTTCGGGAGGGAGCCGAGCTCCAGAAAGCCGTCTGGCAAGGGCTGTCCTCAGAAAGCTTTCGTCGTTGGTCTCTCAGGGGAGAGAGAAATGCCGGAAACAGACGCCGAGCCACCCGACTCCGGCGTACTGGAAGCCCGGATCTCATCCCCTTCTGCTGCCGGTGCTCGCTGTGCGCGAAGAACGAAGGAGTCCATAGGACCCGAAGAAATCGGCGTCGAGGTAGGGGGTGGTTGGGTGGACTCAGCCAAACCCTTACCCTTACGTTTCCTTCCCATAGAGCAAAAGAAAAACGCGCGGTCCCTTCTTAATAATGGTTTATGGACCTTTCCTCCAGGAACTTGTCCAAACCTTTCTTAAACCCAGCTACACTAACAGCCTTTACTACACCCTCCAGAAACAAATTCCAGAGTTTGATTACACATTGAGTGAAAATATATTTTCTTTTATTAGTCTTAAATAGTTTACCCTGTAGCTTCATTGCATGTCCCCTAGTCTTTCTATATTCTGATAATGTAAACAATCGATCTACGTTTACCCGTTCCACTCCGTTCATTAATTTATAGACTTCTATCATATCTCCCCTCAGCCGTCTCTTTTCCAGGTTAAAGAGCCCTAACCTTTTTAGCCTTTCTTCATAGGGGTATCCTTCCATCCCCTTTACCATTTTGGTGGCACTTCTCTGAACCTTTTATAATAATGCTATATCCTTTTTAAGATGCGGCGACCAGAATTGCACACAATATTCAAGATGTGGTCTCACCATGGAAAGATATAGAGGCATTATAATATCCTTTGTTTTATTTTCCATTCCTTTCCTTATGATACCTAGCATTCTATTTGCTCTCTTGGCCGCCACTGCACACTGGGACGAGGGTTTTAACATGTTATCCACAATGTCGCCTAAATCGTTTTCCTGTTTGGTGATTCCTAATGTGAAACCTTGCATCGTGTAACCATAGTTTGGGTTGTTCTTCCCTAGGTGCATAACTTTGCACTTGTCCACATTAGATTTCATCTGCCATTTTGATGCCCAGTTTTCCAATTTATCAAGATCCTCTTGCAATTTTCCACAATCCTCTTGGGTTTTAACAACTTTAAATACTTTTGTGTCATCTGCAAATTTGATAACCTCACTCGTTATTCCCTTTACCAGGTCATTTATGAATATGTCAAAAAGCAGCGGACCCAGTACAGATCCCTGGGGTACACCACTATTCACCTTTCTCTATTGGGAAAATTGGCCATTTAGCCCTACCCTCTGCTTTCTATCTTTTAACCATGACTCTTTAGTTTTCCCAAAAGTCTCTGATGAGGGACCTTGTTAAAGGCTTTCTGAAAGTTCAAATACACTATATCAACCGATTCACCTTTGTCTACCTGTTTATTCACACCTTCAAAAAAACATAGCAGATTAGTAAGACAAGATCTTCCTTGTCTAAAGCCATGTTGGCTGTCTCCCATTAAGCCATGACTATCTACATATTCAGCAATTTTGTTCTTTATAATGGTTTCTACCATTTTTCCCGGTACTGATGTCAGGCTCACCGGTCTGTAGTTTCCCGGATCACCCCTGGAACCCTTTTTAAAAATTGGTTTTACGTTGGTGATCCTCCAATCTTCAGGTATTAGAGATGATTTTAATGATAGTTCACAGATTATTAATAGCAGGTCTCCAATCTCATATTTCAGTTCTTTCAACACCCTTGGATGTATATCATCCGGCCCAGGTGATTTGCTAATCTTCAGTTTATCTAATAGTTGTAATACATCTTCCCGATGTATCAAAATTTCCTTAAATTCTTCTGCACCTTTAAATACCACTTCAGTCATGGGTAACATCCCTACATCTTCCTCAGTAAAGACCGAAGCAAAGAATTCATTCAGTCTCTCCGTTATCGCCTTGTCTCCTCTTAGTGCCACTTTAACCCCTCTATCATCTAATGGACCAACTGACTCTATCACAGTTTTTTTGCTACGAATGTACTTGAAAAAGTCTTTATTACATGTTTTTGCTTCCGCAGCAAGCTTCTTCTCAAATTCTCACTTTGCCTGCCTTGCATTTAACTTGCCAGTGCTTGTGCTGTTTCCAGGTTTCGTCATTTGGTTCTTTTTTTCATTTCCTGAAAGATGCTTTTTTGGCAACAACAGCCTCTCTGACCTCACCTTTAAACCATGCTGGCAGTTTTTTGGACTTCCTTCCACTTTTCTTAAAGCGTGGAATACAGCTGGTCTAGGCTTCCAAGATAGTATTTTTCAACAACACCAAGCTTGATGTAAGTCTTTAACCTTTGCAACTGCTCCTTTTAATTTTTTCTTAACTATTTTCCTCATTTTATCATAGTCTTCCTTTCAAAAGTTAAAAGGTAGTACTGTGGATTTCCTTACTATCCCTCCTCCACTAATTAAATCAAACACGATCATGCTATGATCACTATTGCCAAGTGGCCCCAACACCCGTATCTGGGGGCTTTTTGTTCATTCATCCCTGATGATCCTAGTTTACAGCCCTACTCAGTAGATTAGCTAGTCTGTTGCGGAATACACTTCTCCCTTTCCTCAATCTCCACTGAGAAGCTCTTGCAAAATCATTCCATGGTCCAGGAAGCCAAAACGCTCTCAATGATACTATCCACATAGTCAGGCATTCATTTCCAAGATGTGAACCTCTTAGCTCGGTCTTGACCCTTGAGAGAGAAGATTGAGATGAGCACCACCTGCTCACCTAACTGCTTCTTCTCCCAGAGCTACAAAATCACTTTTAATATGCTCAGTATCATTTGTGCCAACATGGATGAGCAGCATCAGATAATATTCAGTAGGCTTGAGGAGTCTTGGCAAACTCTCTTTAACATCTCAGATCTTTTTATTTATTTATTTTATTTATTTGGCTGGATTTATGTACCGCTTTTCACAGAAGTCAAAGTGATTTACATGGAACCTTGCACGTTTCAAACAATGTTTACATTAAACAGTCAACTTTATACAATAATAATTAAAACTGAGATTGCTGGTACAACCTTAGGCATGTTGAGTGCCTTTAACTATTTAGATAATGCTCTTCATTGCAGAGGCGGGTGGAGAGAGGGGGGGTTTTAGGAAGAGGTAGGTCCAAAGTGTAGGGTGGAGAGGTGGGTCTTGAGGAGCTTGCGGAAGGTGGGGAGGTCTATGGTGTTTCTTATGGGGTCAGGGAGGGAGTTCCAGCATGAAGGAGCATATAGTTCAAATGATCTGGCGCAAGCCTATTGGGTACTTCTTATTCTTGCTCAGGGGGTGGTCAAGGTACTTCTTGCTCAGGAGGATCTGAGAGGTCTGTCCATTTGTACTGGAGTGATGAAGAATTGGAGGTGGGGGGTGACTGGTGGATGAGGGTCTTGTGTATCATTAATAAAACTTTGAAAGTATTCTGCTGTGACGTGGGAGCCAGTGAAGGTGTTTGAAGATGGAGGTGATGTGATCATGTCTGGTGGCATCTTGGATAGTCTGGGCTGTTGTATGGAGAGTTGTTTGTAGAGGTAGGAGCATTGATTTCGGGAGTCTGTAATAAATTGGATTGCATGTGGTATAGTAGTAGTCTGTAGAGCTGAGCAGAAGTCAGATGGGGCGAGGAGAGGGTGAATGTGTTGGAAGTCCAGGTTTTATAGAAGATTGATCTTGCTGTGCTTTTTATTTGGGTCTTCAGGGTGAGGTGACTGTTGAGGGTGATTCCCAGGTATTTTACTTGGGGGATGACTTGCATTTCTGTGTTGTTGAGAGTGATAGTAGCAGAAGGGGCGAATGATGACACATGACACAAGGCAGACAACATACCTCCAAGGACATCATGTCAAGACAACTGATGGATGCTTCTATACTCCATCAGATGTGAGTCACCAGACACCACTATCCTTTGCTTCCTAGTGGTTGCTGATCCTACAGCTATAGTTTTTTGAGCTCTGATACTTCCTGTCCCTAGGATGTTGTTGCTCTTGCACTTCCAGGGCTGCATACTGGTTCCTGAACTCTAGGAAAGATAGACTTGTTGAATACTAGGCTCAGGTGATCTGTGCTCAGTTGTCATCTTTTTTACAATATCATCTTCCCTTCTGCTAGAGATCTTAGATGCCTCTGGAAGCATCTGATCAATGAACCTTTCAGATGCTTCTTAGCTTCTCCACCTCCTCTCTCAGTTCCTCAACTTGTTTCCTGAGAGATTCATCCTGCAGACATCTGCACACTCAACTGGTTCTGCGTCCTAGATCTGGCTGTATGGATGGATGTAAAAGTAGTAACAGGGGTGACAGCTTTGGCACCATGATATTTCCTAGCTGTTTTTTCTGCTGTTGGAGCTTTGCTACCTGTTGGAAAAAGAATGAGAACAAAGACTTACCAATGTCCCTTCCCTGTCCTCAACTGTCCTGGCAATAAACAAATATGGCCTTTTTATATGAAAACGAATACCTTTGTTCGGATTATTGGGCTGTTCAGTCATATTTGACCATTGGCACTCTAGGCAATGGACTAGTTTACCTGATGGTTGCACCAGCCCTGTATTCACCAAAAATATTACTGAACAGCTCAATATTATTCATAAGAGTGGCAAAGCTTTTTTTTTTTTTTTTGCTGATTCTTTTTCTTTCCTCTAATCATCAAGTTCAAAGAGGAGGGAAAGTTTAAATACTTTTTGAAACAACTGCACTGCTGAATTATTAGATCTCTCCATTCCCATCCCAGATCTAAGCCTCCCCAGTGTTGAATCTTACTATATGGACTAGATCCCCCAGTTAATAAGCTAGATTAGTGTTAGTTTTGGGTAGACAAATTAGGGAGTTAAGGAAATAGGCCAAATTTAGGTTCTCTGCAGAAATAATTCAATATAGCGTATTTTAGGGGTCTTTGATTAGTAATATCTTAAATTCTTCAGATAATTCTACAAAGAGAATACATTACAGAAAACACCCCAGATAAATAAGAGATAAAATAAACTGCTGCAGACCCATATAATAGGTGAGCCACTACGAACAGCTCACTTTGCTGGAGTTTTACAGTACCTGGACAAGACCTGATTCATTCCGTTGAAATGACATGCAAAACAATGCTGAGTTTGTTTGGTTCCACATGCATATATACAAAACAATTCTACAATGATTTTAAACAAGAATCACCTGAGATCAAACATCACCAACAAATGCTGTGACTGGCACTATAAATATAAAACCCGATATCACCAAGATACTGAAGTCCTAGAATCAGCTGCACAATTCACATTACACATTTCACACAATGCTTAGCCCTAGACTGCTATTGAAGTTAGACAGCCACCCCTCCCCCCAACTCCTGAAACTAGAGACTCACTGAGCCTCCTAATGTGGCTCCTGATAGTTTGCTTATACCTGATGTAGGCCCTTGAGATCCCTGTTACTACAGTTACTGCTATCTATTATACATCTATCCCTACAAGGAGTAGTATCTTCACTTAAAGGGGCCCAGTTTTGTGGAATGAACTCCTGCAGGATCTTTGAGAGCAAGTTAATAATCTCCTTGTTTGGAAAAATCTCAGGTCTTGGTTTGTCACTTAAATATGTGAAGGGATGCTTGATCCATTGAGGCAGCCATAAGGTTTAGCTGTGGGTAACCCTTCCCCCCAAGCCATGAGGATTTTACATAGTGATCAGCTTGCTAAGAAAAGACATAAAGGTTTCAGTAGGCACCCTTCCCCCCCCCCCAGGCCTGAGCACAATACCCCCTTGCCCAGAAAGCAGCAGACCAGAGCATACCGGTTTGGACAGGTCACCCAGGCACCTTCCCCAGGTCACCCAAGCACCTTCCCCAGGGGCTGCTGATTGGTGGACAGAAAATACCTGAGACGAATGAGATTGTAGAATGAGTTTAAAAATGTACTGTATATAAGACAATGTAGGATGTCCTTCGGGGCTCAGATTTTTGTGGAGGGTACCGGCTCTCTGTCTGAACCTGTGTGCACATTAAAAGATCCTGTTTGCATTCCAGCCTGTCTGTGTGCTTCCTTCTGTGGGTGAGTGAGAGAATGAGAGCATTTTCAGCTGCTTGGCTGCAACATTTGGTGACCCAGATGGGACCCTTTTAAATTAAACAAAAAGCCTCTCTCATCACACCCACGGTGGGAAGACTTCTGCTCTTGCAGCATCGGGCCTCCACCGGTCAGGGAACGGCCCCTCCAGGTGATTAACGGTCCTTGGCACCCCAGGCCCCTTTGTGCTCCAGAAGGACACCTTGACTTGTCTGGTCAGTCGGTCCCTGCGGCTGACCCCCCGATTGAAAACCGGCTGGATAGACTGGCATCAATCAGAGGTCTGGTGAGTACTACTGCCTTACTGTTTTACTGTTTGGGTAGTTCTGTATTTCTGTATCTGGAAATTCTGGTAAATCTGGTAAATTCTGTGAACCTGTAGCAGCCTGATCACCCGCAACGAGCAGTCCGAGTAAGGGCCCCAGAGTCCCTGAAACCATTGCTCGTCCAGTCTGTGGGGAAAAAGGGGAGGGGGAGGGGACGCTTGCGAGCGCCAAAAATGGTCGCAGTAACCTCGGGTACCTTAAAGCACTTTAAAGCGCTGCCAAAACTTCTTAAAATGACCAAAAACATTAGCACGTGACCCCCTTAAGTGTGCCTTTCAAGCTGTTTATTAATAATTGCGCTAATCACAATTCTCTGATGATCGGGGCGATTTATTTAGAGCCTACACACGCTGTCTCTAATGAAGCATACTTGGGGGCTTCCTTTGTGTTGCCATGTGCTTCTAGTGCTGGGGGCTTCTTTTGTGTTGCCATGTGCTTCTAGTGCTGGGGGCTTCCTTTGTGTTGCCATGTGCTTCTAGTGTTGGGGGCTTCTTTTGTGTTGCCATGTGCTTCTAGTGTTGGGGGCTTCCTTTGTGTTGCCATGTGCTTCTAGTGCTGGGGGCTTCTTTTGTGTTGCCATGTGCTTCTAGTGCTGGGGGTTTCCTTTGTGTTGCCATGTGCTTCTAGTGTTGGGGGCTTCTTTTGTGTTGCCATGTGCTTCTAGTGTTGGGGGCTTCCTTTGTGTTGCCATGTGCTTCTAGTGCTGGGGGCTTCTTTTGTGTTGCCATGTGCTTCTAGTGCTGGGGGCTTCTTTTGTGTTGCCATGTGCTTCTAGTGTTGGGGGCTTCTTTTGTGTTGCCATGTGCTTCTAGTGCTGGGGGCTTCTTTTGTGTTGCCATGTGCTTCTAGTGCTGGGGGCTTCCTTTGTGTTGCCATGTGCTTCTAGTGCTGGGGGCTTCTTTTGTGTTGCCATGTGCTTCTAGTGTTGGGGGTTTCCTTTGTGTTGCCATGTGCTTCTAGTGCTGGGGGCTTCCTTTGTATTGCCATGTGCTTCTAGTGTTGGGGGCTTCTTTTGTGTTGCCATGTGCTTCTAGTGCTGGGGGCTTCCTTTGCGTTGCCATGTGCTTCTAGTGTTGGGGGCTTCTTTTGTGTTGCCATATGCTTCTAGTGTTGGGGGCTTCTTTTGTGCTGCCATGTGCTTGTGCTGCCATGTGCTTCTAGTGTTGGGGGCTTCTTTTGTGCTGCCATGTGCTTCTAGTGTTGGGGGCTTCTCTTGTGCTGCCATGTGCTTGTGCTGCCATGTGCTTGTGGTATTGGGGACTTCTTTTGTGCTAGTGATCCTGGAGCTCCATCTAGTGGACATTAGAAAAATAGCTAGCTATATTTCTCATATTACTATTATCCTCATGGTAAAAGTTAAATCCTATGCTACAGCTAGAGAGAGTGTGTGTAATGTGTATTTGTAACAGCTGCTACTGAGGAAAGAGAGTGTATGAGTATTCGCTGCTGAGACAGTTTAGAAAATGTTTAAAAAAAGAAATCCAAGAAGGGGATAGATAATGAAAAAGGGGACTGAATCCGGCCCCAACATCATAGCTTCTCCTCTAAGCTCTGAAAATAAAGAGGAAAGGGACTGTTCCCTGTAAATAAAAGGAGAGTAGGGTTTACTGTATGTAGACTGTTGTACTGGTGTAGCAGTGAAGGAAGACAATTGCTTTGTTTAATGCATATCCAGTTTCATTGCTATGTTTCATGCATGATCAGTGGTCAGGGAACTAGGTTTCCTGGTCATGCCTCTCAGCGGTGAGTGGGGGGTGGTTGAAACTGCTGAGATGGTTTGCATAACTACAGAAAGATACTAGGAATGAAACCATTGAAATTGTTTGCATAGCTATAGAAAGATACTGGAAGATCAGGGAGGAGTTTCTTCTTCTAGCAGATGAATGGAGGCCCATTAGAGAGGACAAAAGGACAAATCACCTAGGAGTCTTTCTCCTAGCAAACAAATGGAAACCCATTAAAGAGGACAAAAAAACCCCAATTCACCTAGCCTCACCTAGCCTCCAAACAATCCTCTTGTCATCAATTTTAATTGTAGAGTTTAAGCTTCTAGAACCATGCCTCCTTTGAGCAACCTCAGATGTCTGACCAGCATCTTGATTGTGTAAGGGTGGGATCAAACAAAGGCTGGTCAAATTACTATTACCAAAGATGTATGGGGTGGGGAATATCTGTAAGGCAAAGCTCATGTGTAAGAGCTAGCCTGCAAACCATTTGTTACAGCCTATAAAAAGAGAGAAAAATCCTTATAAGATTATGAAGAAATAAAGACTTTTTACTTTTTTAAGGACTCTGTTTTTCCCAAGATGTTGTTAAAGCATGTTACTTTTCAGAACTACCCAGGGGGGAGGGTTTAGTGAAATTTATCAAGAAAACCTCCTTATTCCAATCAGATAGGCTGCTAGCTGCTATACTTAAAAGACTAATAGTCTTGTGTTTAAATGTTTTAATCTACAGTAAATATTGTTTTTCTTTCATTGCTGGCTGTTCATTGAAAGTGCCCCTGGATGCTAGATCAAACAAACAAGGCATGAAACTAAGGAAACTGTTTCTGTTTTCCTTTGACCTTCAAAGTAGAGCTTTCTGGTTAAATTTAGAATCCAGCAGAGAGCTTGTAGTTTAAATTTCATAATAGGTTAGAGCCTAGCAGCAGCAAAGAGCTATAATTTAAATCAAATCAGAATATAGCTTAGCACAAAAGGCAAAACAAGGTCAATTCTCCTTGAGCAGCATATAAAGTCTTCTAGAGACCTTTACAAAGAGGCCTTCTACCTAGTGGGCAAGCGACCTGTGAAGCTTTTTCAATAGGTGTTAACACCAGCTAGCAGTTCAAAAGGCCATTTTGAAAGACTCCTTCTATCCAAGCAAGGACTGTTAATTACCCAGGAAGTAGGTCACAGCACAAGCATAAATAGCTCAACCAGAGCTCTGTGATCCTCAGTCTTGAAGGACTAGAAAGGGGGGCTGTTACTTCTGGAGAGAAATCTGAAATTGTGAGTATATACTTCTGGGAATTTTTCTGAAAGTAATTTTTTTTCTTTTAAAGCTAATTAATCTGTGAACCCACTATTTTTTGTTAAATCAGTCAGGGCCTAGTAGCAACAGTTTAAGATTCAATTTAAAACACAGAAGAGAACTTTCTGGTTACCTTTCATACCCAGTAGAGAGCTGTAGTTTAAATTTCATAGTCACTCAGGGCCTAGCATCAGCAAAGTACTTTTAGTTTCAATTTAAAACACAGAAGAGAGCTTTCTGGTTAAATTTAGAATCCAGCAGAGAGCTTGTAGTTTAAATTTCATAGTCACTCAGGGCCTAGCATCAGCAAAGTACTTTTAGTTCCAATTTAAAACACAGAAGAGAGCTTTCTGGTTAACTTTAGAATCCAGCAGAGAGCTTGTAGTTTAAATTTCATAGTCACTCAGGGCCTAGCATCAGCAAAGTACTTTTAGTTTCAATTTAAAACACAGAAGAGAGTTTTCTGGTTAACTTTAGAATCCAGCAGAGAGCTTGTAGTTTAAATCTCATAGTCACTCAGGGCCTAGAATCAGCAAAGTACTTTTAGTTCCAATTTAAAACACAGAAGAGAGCTTTCTGGTTAACTTTAGAATCCAGCAGAGAGCTTGTAGTTTAAATTTCATAGTCACTCAGGGCCTAGCATCAGCAAAGTACTTTTAGTTTCAAATTAAAACACAGAAGAGAGCTTTCTGGTTAAATTTAGAATCCAGCAGAGAGCTTGTAGTTTAAATTTCATAATAGGTTAGGGCCTAGCATCAGCAAAGTACTTTTAGTTTCAAATTAAAACACAGAAGAGAGCTTTCTGGTAAAATTTAGAATCCAGCAGAGAGCTTGTAGTTTAAATTTCATAATAGGTTAGGGCCTAGCATCAGCAAAGTACTTTTAGTTTCAAATTAAAACACAGAAGAGAGCTTTCTGGTTAACTTTAGAATCCAGCAGAGAGCTTGTAGTTTAAATTTCATAGTCACTCAGGGCTTAGCATCAGCTAAGTACTTTTAGTTTCAAATTAAAACACAGAAGAGAGCTTTCTGGTTAAATTTAGAATCCAGCAGAGAGCTTGTAGTTTAAATTTCATAATAGGTTAGAGCCTAGCAGCAGCAAAGAGCTATAATTTAAATCAAATCAGAATATAGCTTACCTCAGCAGCACAGGACATGGTACTGTGTAGCAGCCCTCTTTTAATAAGTGTTATAGCCCTCCCTCCCTCCCCACACACCCCCTCCCCTGGGATAATCACAGCTTTATAGGTACTTGCACAACTTAAAAGACAGGAGGTGCTCTCAGGTGAAGCTCATTACCCAAATCAGTCATACACTAAGGACCTGAGATTAATTAAGCTTCAGGTGAACAAGGTATATTAAACTTATTAGGTACAATTTTAGTGGTATAAATATCCATAGCACCCTTTAGTACGTAAAGAACTTAAAGATCTAAACACAAACTTAAAACTAAGATGCAGACAGCAGTCCAGTAGCGGGATGTGGGCTTTCCAGTCTTTTGCATTGAGTGTCACATGTATGATTTTCTCCCAGCTGGTGAGAGGTCTTACGTGTGCACTAGGTGCAAGGAGCTCTTTGCTCTCAGGGAACAAGTCCGTTCTCTAGAGGCTAAAGTAGCAGACTTGGAAAGCATAAGACAGACAGAGAGGTACATAGATGAGACATACAGGGATATAGTCCTGAAGTCCCACCTCCAGTCTGGCAGCATCCCTGTTGCCATGGAGGAGAGAGGTAATGTGACAGGAGAGCATCACCCTGGTGTGGCAGGAAGTGATCCTGTAACTAGGACCTGTCCTCCAGGTGATGTAAACCCCTCTCGCACCGAGGAGGTTTCTCCAGGGCCAAGTGCCCATGAGGGAAGGGTTAGGACAGCAGTTATAGTTGGTGATTCGATCATTAGGCATGTAGATAGCTGGGTGGCTGGTGGACGTGAGGATCGCCTGGTAACATGCCTGCCTGGTGCGAAGGTAGCGGACCTCACGCGCCACCTAGATAAGGTCTTAGATAGTGCTGGGGAGGAGTCTGCTTTCTTGGTACAAGTCGGTACCAATGACATAGGAAAATATGGTAGGGAGGTTCTGGAAGCTAAATTTAGGCTTTTAGGTAGGAAGTTGAAATCCAGAACTTCCAGGGTAGCTTTCTCCCAAATGCTTCCCGTTCCACGCGCAGGACCCAAAAGGCAGGCAGAGCTCCGGAGTCTCAATGCGTGGATGAGACAATGGTGCAGAGATGAGGGGTTTAGATTTGTTAGGAACTGGGGAACATTCTGGGGAAAGGAGGGGCTCTTCCGAAGGGATGGGCTTCACCTTAACCGGGATGGAACCAGGCTGCTGGCATTAACCTTTAAAAAGGAGATAGAGCAGCTTTTAAACTAGATAATAGGGAAAAGCCGACAGTCGCCCAAGAGCGCATGGTTCGGAAGAATGTATCCTTGAAGGTTACTACAAAAAGCAGAGAGGTTCCAAAAAAGAGTAAAGTAGCCCAAATGCCCTCGAGTATGGAGCAGACAGAGCTTAAAGATCCCAAATTACCCATGTCTACCAATAGCCAAATTAATATGAATAAAATACAGTCTCTAAAATGCTTGTATGCAAATGCTAGAAGTCTAAAAAACAAGATGGGAGAGTTAGAATATATAGCACTAAACGAGAGGTTACATATGATTGGAATATCAGAGACATGGTGGAAGGAGGACAACCAGTGGGACACTGTGATAACTGGGTACAAACTATATCGTAATGATAGAGCTGATCAAATTGGTGGAGGGGTTGCGCTCTATGTTAGAGAGGGCATTGAGTCAGAAAGGATTAAAGTTTTGCAAGAATCAAAATTTGCTGTAGAATCTCTATGGATTGAAATTCCATGTAAAAAGGGGAAGGCGATGGCAGTGGGGGTGTACTATCGTCCGCCTGGCCAAAATGAACAAATGGATGATGAAATGCTCAAAGAAATCAAGGAAGCTAGCAAAAGTTACAGTGCAGTAATAATAATGGGTGATTTCAATTACCCCGGCATCGACTGGGTCAGTGTCACAGCAGGACATGCTAGGGAGATAAAGTTCCTAGATGAAATAAATGACTGCTTCTTGGAGCAGCTGGTTCATGAACCGACCAGAGGGGAAGCCATATTAGACCTAGTCCTTAGTGGAACACCAGATCTAGTGCAAGAGATAAGGGTGTTGGGGCCACTTTGCAATAGTGATCATAGCATGATCGCCTTTGATTTAATTAGTGGAGGAGGTATAGTAAGGAAATCCACAGTACTACCCTTTAACTTTCAAAAGGGAGACTATGATAAAATGAGGAAAACAGTTAAGAAAAAACTAAAAGGAGCAGTTGCAAAGGTTAAAGACGTACATCAAGCTTGGATGTTGTTGAAAAATACTATCTTGGAAGCCCAGACCAGCTGTATTCCACGCTTTAAGAAAAGTGGAAGGAAGTCCAAAAAACTGCCAGCATGGTTTAAAGGTGAGGTCAGAGAGGCTGTTGTTGCCAAAAAGCATCTTTCAGGAAATGGAAAAAAGAGCCAAATGACGAAACCTGGAAACAGCACAAGCACTGGCAAGTCAAATGCAAGGCATTGATAAGGCAGGCAAAGAGGAATTTGAGAAGAAGCTTGCTGCGGAAGCAAAAACACGAAATAAAGACCTTTTCAAGTACATTCGTAGCAAAAAACCTGTGAGAGAGTCAGTTGGTCCATTAGATGATAAAGGGGTTAAAGGAGCACTAAGAGGCGACAAGGCGATAGCGGAGAGACTGAATGAATTCTTTACTTCAGTCTTTACTGAGGAAGATGTAGGCATACCGCAGGGATCGGCACTCTCAGCACTACTTTTTAACATTTACATGCAACATGGAATTTCAGTGGAATTTTCAGGAAGCATGGCATTAACTACCACATATACGCAGACGATATTATGCTATACACACAATTAGATGCCGCAGACCCTAATTACACTCAGCTTGAAACCTGCATGGGAGAGATGTTGGGATGGCTAAAACAAAACAATATGTCGATCAACCACAAAAAGACTGAAGTAATGTTTATATCCAGTAAACCTGACTTCGAACCGCCTCCCACAATCACATTGTGCAACAACATTTACAACACTAAAAATGAAATCAAATATCTGGGAGTCACAATCGACAGCAAATTGAAGATGGAAAAACACCTCAGCAACACCAACAAGGCCATCTTTCACAAGCTTAGAGTACTACGACCCCTGCGGAATATACTCGATCCATGTGACTTCCGGTCGGTTGCGCAAGCTCTCATCATGCCCCACCTAGACTACTGTAACGCCATCTTACAGGGTCTACCAAAGAAAACAACCAATATATTACAGTTGGCACAAAACGTGGCGGCAAGGATCATCATGCGCTCAAGCATCACTGAGCATATCACACCTGTATTGATTAAGCTGCACTGGCTACCAATCGTTGCCAGAATTCAATACAAAACATTGGTAACTACGTTCAAACTAATACATAACCTAGCCCCATCGTTCCTCTCCACCCTTATCTCCACGCAACCAACCACCAGAAACAGGAGAACTATCAACTCAGACACACTACAAGTTCCAAACTGCATCAGACATGTAAAAGTCAGTACTAGCCGCAGAGCGTTCTCCTTCTCTGCCCCCACCTTATGGAACCACCTACCACAGGAGCTCAGAGCAATTAAAGACATAACTGACTTCAGGAAGAAATTGAAAACACATCTGTTCAATTCTCACTACAATCAGATGTAAATTCAGGAGGATAAAAGAGGAAGTGAATGGCTGTATGTAAAAAATGTAAATTGGCGTTAATTTATGTTTGTACGTTTAGGTCTATATTCAGACCCCACTATGTGTGCTGTGTATTACCTCTATACTTTTTATCTATGCCCCAACTTTTCGTCTTGATTTATGACAACTCCCAATGATATAATCAAACCGCTTCTGATCGCTGGAAGTAGCGGTATATAAGTGATTGCTAAATAAATAAATAAATAAAAATAAATGTTACCCATGACTGAAGTGGTATTTAAAGGTGCGGAAGAATTGAAGGAAATATCGATACATCGGGAAGATGTCTTACAACTATTAGATAAACTGAAGAGTAGCAAATCACCTGGGCCGGATGGTATACATCCAAGGGTGTTGAAAGAACTGAAATATGAGATTGCAGACCTGCTATTAGTAATCTGTGAACTTTCATTAAAATCATTTCTAATACCTGAAGATTGGAGGATTGCCAATGTAACACCAATTTTTTAAAAGGATTCCAGGGGTGATCCGGGAAACTACAGACCAGTGAGCCTGACGTCAGTACTGGGAAAAATGGTAGAAACCATCATAAAGAATAAAATTACTCAGCATGTAGATAGTCATGACCTAATGGGAGACAGCCAACATGGCTTTAGACAAGGAAGATCTTGTCTTACTAATCTGTTATGTTTTTTTGAAGGAGTGAATAAACAGGTGGACAAAGGTGAGTCGGTTGATATTGTGTATCTGGACTTTCAGAAAGCCTTTGACAAGGTCCCTCATCAGAGACTTTTGGCAAAACTAAAGAGTCATGGGATAGGAGGCAGTGTACTATTGTGGATCAGGAACTGGTTAAAAGATAGAAAGCAGAGGGTAGGGCTAAATGGCCAATTTTCCCAATGGAGAAAGGTGAATAGTGGTGTAACCCCAGGGATCTGTGCTGGGTCCGCTGCTTTTTGACATATTCATAAATGACCTGGAAAGTGGAATAACGAGTGAGATTATCAAATTTGTAGATGACACAAAACTATTTAAAGTTGTCAAAACCCAAGAGGATTGTGAAAAATTGCAAGAGGATCTTGATAAATTGGAAGACTTGGCATCAAAATGGCAGATGAAATTTAATGTGGACAAGTGCAAGGTTATGCACCTAGGGAAGAACAACCCAAACTATGGTTACACGATGCAAGGTTCCACATTAGGAACCACCACCCAGGAAAAAGATTTAGGCGTCATTGTGGATACCATGTTAAAACCCTCGGCCCAGTGTGCAGCGGCAGCCAAGAGAGCAAATAGAATGCTAGGTATGATAAGGAAAGGAATGGAAAATAAAACAAAAGATATTATAATGCCTCTATATCGTTCCATGGTGAGACCGCACCTTGAATATTGTGTGCAATTCTGGTCGCCGTATCTTAAAAGGATATAGCGATTTTAGAAAAGGTTCAGAGAAGAGCCACCAAAATGGTAAAGGGGATGGAAGGATACTCCTATGAGGAAAGGCTAAAAAGGTTAGGGCTCTTTAACCTGGAAAAGAGACGGCTGAGGGGAGATATGATAGAAGTCTATAAATTAATGAACGGAGTGGAACGGGTAAACGTAGATCGATTGTTTGTTATCTCAGAATATAGAAAGACTAGGGGACATGCAGTGAAGCTACAGGGTAAACTATTTAAGACTAATAAAAGAAAATATTTTTTCACTCAACGTGTAATCAAACTCTGGAATTTGTTACCGGAGGATGTAGTAAAGTCTGTTAGTGTAGCTGGGTTTAAAAAAGGTTTGGACAAGTTCCTGGAGGAAAGGTCCATAAACCATTATTAAGTTGTGACCGAAGATATCAATGCTTGACCCAGTACAAGAATTGTGGAACTTGTGTCTCTTGGGGAAAATGCTAGGTACATATGACCTAGATTGGCCACTGTTGGAAACAGAATACTGGGCTTGATGGACCTTGGTCTAACCCAGTATGGCATATCTTATGTTCTTATGTAGAGGTTAAGAGCTCTGAATAAAAAGGGTAATCAAGCTTGAATTTTTATCTCTGGTACATATATTTGGTTTTGACTGCATATACAAAATTAAAAGTTAAAAGGGATTTTATATACTGTGGCAAGCACCTCACAGAGGGTTTTCTGATCAGTTTGATGTCAGTCTCAGGTATTGTTAGGTTTTAAATTAAATGTGAAAAAGAATATTCTGCATTAAAAATATACAAGGAGAAGTGTTTGCATTCCAGATATCCCCCAACCTTTTCATGCAAAAGTATCAGTTTCATCATTTGAATGCCTGTTTTCTGAACTGTAAGATTTAAGGCAGCTCAGTGCTGATGACTGCTGAACAGGACAGTAAACCATAGGTGCCAATTACACCAGAAAATATGGAAATATTTGTAAAATTATTTAACTTGAGTTGATTGGACAAAACCAAATTTTGCTTGTCAGCAATGATCCAGGAGAGGTTTGCAAAAAAGAATGAGAGAAAAGAAACAATACTACGTTTTTAAACAATTGTTTGATATTCTTAGCAGCCTTGCCAAATAAGGATACATTAGTATGGTATAAAAACATGAAAGGGACCTATGTATGTGATTGGTGGAATGATGCAGGTGATGGGGGAGTGTTGTGAGGGATGAAGTGGGATATTAAGAAGAAGGACTTTGATGGACATTAAACTGATGAAGGTAATTTGAAGTGATGTATCTGGCTAATGAATATGTAAACAAAACAAAAAAAAGGAGATGAGCCTCAGGCAAGGATGCAGCCATACTAGACATACCTATCAGCCAATTTCCCTTCATTCTCCAATTTTTTCTTTTTCTTTTCTTGTGAATGGGGCAAAGGTAATCCCACTAAGGGCAATGGACAACAACCATTTGAGACAGATAGGGGGCATCAGAAAAGCAGCTTCTGGTACTGTTCCCTAGAGACAACATACATTGTAACATCATTCTCTTGCAGCAACTCAATAATATTGAAAACACATAACATGAAAGTGTATCAAAAACAGCAGTGCTTAATAATGTGATAAAGAAAGCTCTGAGAATAGTACAGCAAAACTTTATTCAACTATGCCGTCTCCAGAATCTTCAATTTAGGAATTCATCTAAGCCCCAACACATACTCAACAATTAGACATAGACATCTGGAGACAGGCTGGGTGCACCTTGCACCCTGATGAGCTTTGGAAAACCCACACTGGCCATGTGGTAATTCCAGATGCTTTTTGCCTTATTTTGCCCCTGTATGTCCTGGCCAGGCACGCATGGGCAAAAGAGGGATGATTTGATGACAAATTCTCACAAAAACTGGTATAATTCTAAAAAACCTTGCCAGAAATCGCAGAATATGTGTGTGCAACTTGTCTGATCTATAAACATGTAAAGATCAGTCAAGGGCATAATGGAATATTTCTTACCTGCAAAGGAATCTCCAGTGGTAAAGAGACAGAGAGACAAAGAGTTTATCAAACTGAGAGACATAGTTGACACCATATGAGATAGTTATGATCTTAAGTAAATATGGATGAAATTAAGTTTATATCATTGTGAAATCTAATCCAGCATATTTAGTTGTTTTTTTTTCATTCAATATTGGTGCTGCTTTTCTGAATAAGGCCTGGAGCCATGTCACCAATTGTAATCCAAAGAGTCCAGCATAGAGAATTGGCCAGAGTCCAGATGGAACAGACCATCCCAAGAACTCAGAACTACCCACCGCTGAAATGTGTGAAGGAGTCCCTATCTGGATCAGTGTGTCACATTGAAAAAGGGCCAAGATATCTGCCTATGAGAATGAGAGGTTCAAATTCTGAGAGAAACAGAAATTAAACTTCAGAGAAAGGTGAAGCACACTGCGAGGTCCTGGGGAACTGCTGAGAGGCAGGACCACATTGTCTGAGAATGGGAGGAGGACTATTGGACTGACTGGGGGTTTTTGGGGGCTTTTGTGAATGATTGTATTGTTATCCTTTTAATATTGTTTTCTTAGAAAGTAACTGAAATCTACAAGCCATTTTGGCTTCAGCAATTGCAATACCCACACCAGCTCAAGATTTGCTGTACTATTCTCAGAGCTTTCTTTATCACATTATTAAGCACTGCTGTTTTTGATACACTTTCATGTTATGTGTTTTCAATATTATTGAGTTGCTGCAAGAGAATGATGTTACAATGTATGTTGTCTCTAGGGAACAGTACCAGAAGCTGCTTTTCTGATGCCCCCTATGTCTCAAATGGTTGTTGTCCATTGCCCTTAGTGGGATTACCTTTTCCCCATTCACAAGAAAAGAAAAAGAAAAAATTGGGGAATGAAGGGAAATTGGCTGATAGGTATGTCTAGTATGGCTGCATCCTTGCCTGAGGCTGTAATACATTATGATGGCACGGAAAAAACATGTGGGCTAAGAAAATGAGTACCCAGAGCCCAGCACAACAAGAGTAAAGCCAGGGGGAACCATACTCTGAACAGAAGTGTACAGAAAATGGACCCAGCTAAGAAAAGACATGCCAGGCCTGAACAGATTGAACAGGCCTGAGCAAGTTGGGCAAGCCTGGACAAGTTAAACAGGTCAAACAAAGCTGGTGATACAAAGTGCTCATGAGCCCTGAAGACTACAGTGCCAGTGATTAATGAAACAAAGGGGATGGCAGGGTGTAGCCAGAATGACTCAACACTAGCAAGAATAAAAGCCATTAATATGCTAATAAGGGTGGATCCCAGGGAAAGAGACTTTGCCCCAAAGGAAAGAGGCCTCTGCAGACATTTTGCACACGGCCAACCTTTGTCCCAAAGGAAAGAGGCTCTGCAGGCCCTACAACCTTTTACAGACAGTACAGCAACTTTTGCACACGGAACAAAACTTTTGTGCAGGAGTTGCTACAGAGGGTATAGGGTATGTGTTGTTTTAAACTCACTGACCAAAGTGTTTCCATTGAACACTCTATCCAAGACCTACGTGATCTAGTTAATCATATTACTGACCCGTCCATGGGTCCTGGGTGGTTTATGAAGTGGTTCAGTTGGCTAGGGGGACTAAAATTCCTAGTGGTAGGGGTTCTTTTTATTTTACTGCTATGTGCCATTCTGCCATGTTGTATCCCCATTCTTTACTGCTTCATTACCATCACCCTTGATACCCTGGTAGAACGCAAGGCGGCTACCACTGTCATGGCCCTTACCCAATACACCCCTCTGCGGCTTGCCTCCAGTAATACTGCCCTCTACCGCCCCTAGCGGTTGAGGTCTCACTTAAAAAGGGGGGAGTGAGGCAGCCATAAGGTTTAGCTGTGGGTAACCCTTCCCCCCAAGCCATGAGGATTTTACATAGTGATCAGCTTGCTAAGAAAAGACATAAAGGTTTCAGTAGGCACCCTTCCCCCCCCCCAGGCCTGAGCACAATACCCCCTAGCCCAGAAAGCAGCAGACCAGAGCATACCGGTTTGGACAGGTCACCCAGGCACCTTCCCCAGGTCACCCAAGCACCTTCCCCAGGGGCTGCTGATTGGTGGACAGAAAATACCTGAGACGAATGAGATTGTAGAATGAGTTTAAAAATGTACTGTATATAAGACAATGTAGGATGTCCTTCGGGGCTCAGATTTTTGTGGAGGGTACCGGCTCTCTGTCTGAACCTGTGTGCACATTAAAAGATCCTGTTTGCATTCCAGCCTGTCTGTGTGCTTCCTTCTGTGGGTGAGTGAGAGAATGAGAGCATTTTCAGCTGCTTGGCTGCAACACATTGTTGCATAGTTTATTTGATTGGGTTATGTTATATTCCGATCTTCTACTCTAAACTGCTTTTTGTTTTTGCAACTATAAGGGGCATGTTTACTAAAGTGCATTAAGGGAGCACGAGTTAAGAGGCAAAACTTATTGGAGAATGGGAAATGGACTCACATTGTCAGGGGCATGCCCAGCAGGTTCCCCAGTGGTTAGCATGCTGTGAAGTACCCCAGTGTACTAAACTATCAATTGCAATTAATGTCAGTGCACTTACCACCACCCACTGAGGTGGTGGTAAGTGCACCCACAATAACTACAACATTGACGAATAGCATGCGCTATTCAGCACCATGCTAACTACAATGTGCAGTCATAAGAACATAAGATAGGCCAAGCTGGGTCAGACCAAGGTACATCAAGCCCAGTATCCTGTTTCCAGCAGTGGCCCATCCAGATCACATGTACCTGTCAGGTTCCCAAAAAGGTGCACAGGATCCACAATGCTTGTCCTGGGGTAAGCAGGGGATTTCTTGGGTCCTCTTTAATAATGGTTTATGGACTTTTCCTCAAGGAACTTGTTCAAACCTTTTTTAAAACCAGATACACTAACAGCTTTTACTACATCCTCTGGTAACGAATTCCAGAGTTCATGCATTGAGTGAAAAAAATATTTTCTCTTATTAGTCTTAAATGGGTCACATTGTAGCTTTTTTGCATGTTCCCTAGTCTATTTACATTTTGATGAAGTAAACAACCAATATACGTCTATTCATTCCACTCCATTCATTAATTTATAGACCTCTATCTTATAAGCCTTTCCTCGTAGGGGTATCCTTCCATCCCCTTTACCATTTTGGTGACTCTATACCTTTTCTAATTCTGCTATATCCTTTTTAAGATATGACAACCAGAACTGCAAGCAATATCCAAGGTGCAGTATCACCATGGAAAGATAAAGAGGCATTATAATATCCTTGGTTTTATTCTCCATTTCTTTCCTTATGATTCCTATTATTCTATTTGCTTTCTTGGCCATCGCTGCACACTAAGGGGTATGTTTACTAAACTGCAGTAACATTGCAGACCGCGCATTAGGTAACGTTAACGATCCTTAGGTAACGTTAACGCGCGGTATGTAATGTCACAAGCACAACGCCCGAAGCCACTTGCCTCTAGTGGTCGAGGGGCGTGGTGGTTGAGGATTCCTTCTTCTATCAGCTCCTAGCAGCCTATTTCTTTGTGTTGGCTTCTGGGAAGTGTAGTACTGCTAAAATATGTTGGTGCCTTAAGTAGAAGGTTTGTAGTTGAGGTAACCGAGGGTAAGGCTTGTAACAGAAAGTTTATTTCCATAACACAAAACACAGCAGGTTCAAGGTATCATTTACAGGATTATAACTGTAGGATTTGCTTAAGGTAGAGCAAATAATGGCAAACAAACAAAAAGAACTCAGAAATGGCTTTTTAAAGTCCTCTTACTTGCAGAAGCAATTGCCTTTAGAAACGAGGCTGCTACTTTCCTTTTTAGTCCTTGTTAATCAAAGCATAAAGAAAAAATTCAGGCTTAATTCTTCTACAGCAGTTTGGTTTCTGCCAGCCTCAAAAACCTCTCTAGGCTGCATTTCTACGTGAAACCAAACTTAGAACAAAATAAACATTCCAAGCTGTTATCAAAACTCTTAGCAGGCTTTTCATATAGGAGAGGAGCAAGCAAAAACTCTTATAGCAGCTAACTTGGCTTTTCTTGCCGTTGCACAGTTCAAACACAGGTGACGAACCAGCATGAATCAGAGCTTCCTGATCAGGCTTACGTTGCAGTAAATTTCCCTTTTAAAACAGACAGGAATTTACCTCCACACTGCTTCTGCCATACGGTTAACTTCCAAGGAGAATTACTTCTTTCAGGGCTAGCTTTTCCTCAAGACCTCCTGTCTAGAGCTTGGCATAGAGAGCAATCCATAAAGCAACCTTCTTCCCCCAACTCTGATACTGGTTCTCCCAACTGCATGGGTTCTGACTCACTGACCTGGTCAGACTGCTCAGCTGACAACCTCTCTGGTGGTCTGAAAGCTTCTCCCTGGTCCCCACCTCTGTTGCCAACCTGTTGCAGGGAATTCAGCTCTCTCAGCTCTGGGTAGCTCAGCTCTTCTCCAAGAATCCACTCCTTCTCGTCTCTCCCTTTCTCATCTCTCTCCTTCTGCATAATCTAACCCAGGCTTATACCTCCAGGGTCTTAACCCCACCTCTTTCTTTCCCAGGTGTTGGTAATCCCCCTGCCTTCTGATATTAGAATAATCAGTGCACTTGTTAAAGTAAGGGCTTTGGTCCTCGTGCTTGCAATCCCTCTTTCTTACTTTATCAGTCATTGGCTGAAACCTGTTCCAGCTGGGGTTTTTCTGTCTTTGAAACCTGGCTGTAGCTTTCTCTCCCTGCACTCCTAGAAGGGTACCCTTAACTAGAGTGAATTCGTTATGCTTCTCACCTCCCCCACTCTCAGGATAGCTGACTTTGCCACATACCCCCTGCTTAAGATATTACTGACTGTTGGAGGTGATTGGGGTTCCTCCAAACAGTCGGTAATTCGGGATAAAGCATCTGCATTTTGGTGCAGTCTTCCCGCCCGATGCTCCACTCTGAAGTCTAAAGCTTGCAGGGCCATGTACCACCTAGTTAGCCTTGCATTGTGGTTTTTCATCTGCTGAAGCCACTTCAAGGGTGCATGGTCTGTGATGAGTAAGAACTTCCGGCCTGTAAGATAGAATCGGAGCGCGTCCACTGCCCACTTAATAGCAAGACATTCTTTCTCTATGGTGGAATAGTTGCGCTCCGCCAGGGATAACGTTTTGCTCAGGAACATTATGGATGTCCCTCCCCTTTATACTTCTGAGATAGGACCGCACCTAGACCTGCTTCTGAGGCATCCGTTTGCACCATGAAAGGTTGTGTGAAGTCCACACCACACAATACTGGAGCCGTGCAAAGCCTCTCTTTTAACCAGTTGAAGGCCCTCTCATCTTCCGGGGTCCAATTAAGACGGTTCGGATAGTTTTTCTTCAACATATCAGTGAATATAGAACTCTCCTCTGCAAAGCGGGGTAGAAACCTCCTATAGTAACCTACCAGGCCCAGAAAACTTCTCAAGTGTTTCTTTGTTATTGGCCTGGGGAAATTCCTGATACTTTCAACCTTGTCGATTAAGGGCTTGACCTTTCCACGTCCAAGCATATGCCCCAGGTACTTTACCTCCCGTCTGGCAAAGGCGCATTTGCTCGGGTTCAATGTGAGGCCCGCCTGCCTCATAGACTGGAGGACGGCTTCAATCCTTGGAAGGTGTTCTGCCCAGGTGTGACTGTAGATAAGGATGTCATCCATATAGGCAGCAGCATATTCTTGGTGCGGGTGCAGGACTTGATCTACCAGTCTCTGGCAAGTTGCTGCGGCACCGTGGAGTCTGAAGGGCATCCTCTTAAATTGAAATAGCTCAATTGGGGTGCTGAAGGTGGTCTTCGGCCGAGACTCCCTGGTCAGGGGAATCTGCCAATACCCTTTTGTCATGTCCAATGTGGTCAAAAACTGGGCTTGTCCCAAGCGATCCAGTAGCTCTTCTATCCTGGGCATTGGGTATGCGTCAAACACTGAGATGGCATTTACTTGTCTGAAATCAATGCAAAACCGTAAAGTGCCATCCGGCTTTGGAACAAGCACTATTGGACTGCACCACGGGCTTCTTGACTCCTCGATGACTCCCATCTCTACCATTTTGCGTACCTGTGCAATTACTTCCTCTTTCTTAGCCTCCGGTAACCGGTATGGTTGTTGTCGAATCACCTTCCCTGGTGTGGTTATAACCTCATGGGCAACCAGTCGGGTTTTGCCAGGGACCGGCGTCAGGACATCTGGAAACCGCTGTAACAGATTGGCCAACTCCTGCCTTTGGACCAAGGACAATTCTCACCCACCTGGGGCTCCTGATGTTTCCTCCACTCTGTTACTTGTGGACCCAAATCCTCCTCCTCAGCTTCCTCTCTTCTCTCTTCCGAGGTGGCTGTCAGGGCTTCCAGCCCGGCCCGTCCGGTGGATCCAAATCCGCAAGCTCCTCGTTCTGTGGGAGTCAACATGGGGACCTCTTCCAGTGGGGGAAACCCCACCCTTTCACACAGCAGCTGGGCAATCCGGTCTCCAAGCTTAACAGGAAAGTCTTCCTTACCAAAGTTAAACAGCAATACCTTCACAGTACCTCTATAGTCAGGGTCAATCACACCTGCACCGACATCCAGGAAGTGTTTTACTGCCAGGCCAGAGCGAGGGGCTATTCGTCCATAACAGCCAATAGGGATCTCCAATTGTAGGCCGGTATCAATAAGGGCCTTTCCATGACTGGACACCACCTCATTCACAGCACTACACAAATCATATCCCGTGGCTTGCGGGGACGCCCTCCTGGGACTTATGGCCTTTTCGGAAACTTTACAATATTTTAATGTGAACTTCTGTTTAACCTGGAGATCTCCTCCCGGGGACTTTTCAGTTGGTTTTCTGGGATTCCCAAACAAAGGGCCAGGGACCACTGTTACCATCCCTCCTGCCTTTTGCTCAAGGCCTTTCTCTAGCCCTTTCCTAAACTGGGGCCAATCCCTTCCTAACACTAGGTCGTGGGGAAGCTTTGGTACCACAGCCACGGGAATACCTTTTGCAACCCCTAACCCTTTTATCTCCAATGTATACACGGGGTAACAAGAGGCAGCCCCGTGGATGCAACGAATCTGGACATGACCTTCTGGTCTCCTCTGGACATACTTTGCTTGGGCCTCAATGGCCTGCCAAAGCCTCTGGGATACCATACTTTGGTCAGCCCCAGAGTCAAGCAAAGCATTGATAGGGATCCCCTGTATAATCACACGGGGTATGTTATATAGGATTCGTTGCATCTACGGGGTTACAAGAGGCAGCCCCATGGATGCAACGAATCCTATATAACATACTTCTAAATCTGAGCTCTACAATGGGAAGAGTATTGCTCAGTTTTTTAGACAGAACTAGGGCCAAAAGCAGTTCCATACCTATGCCATATTATACAAGAAAAGACTGATTGACAGCTTACAGAATCACTGTAATCCTTGAAACATTGCTAGACCCTGTGGTGAGTTAAGGAACAGGGAAGGAGTTCTAGACAATGTGAAGGGCTTTCCTATCACTGGCAGACCTCCACAGAGGAAGTTGAAGTATACTGATGAGAATTCTGGGAGGAATAGGAGGGTTACCTTTAAGAACTGGGGGCAGGACAACCAAACAGAGTTTGCCAGGTACAGAGTTCATGCTGAGCCTGATATAAGCCCAAACTGACCAGAAGGGAAGGGAACTCTCTAGGAAACATTACAGTGCATCGTGGGAGCCAAGCAAACAAGGGGACATCCTTCCTGCAGAGGAGAAACAAGCACCTGAGGTTATGGAGACAAACCTGAGCACAGTTGGTTTCAGCACTGCAGGAACCAGAAACCATGACGTTTTTGAGAAAGGTATGCACCACCCTTGAACTATAAGGATTTGTCCTGTTTGTTTTGTGGTTTTCTTTTGATGGGAGACAGCATGGGGAGAATAGCAGTGTGTATTTGAAAACCGCTATGGAGGTGCTATCATTCCCTTTCCCTTTTAGCTGCCAGGTAGCTGGGAAAGATTCAGTAAAGAGACTGTGAACCCTGCAAAGTCTTTTAGGGATTTTCTTGCTGTGCTGCAATAGTGAAGGCAGGCTGCTTCCTTGGAATTAACTGTGATTCTAGATAATACCTAGCAAAGTAGCAATGTTCTGCAAGTTCATCTGGGAACATTTTGAACTATAAACTGTATTATAGCTGACGGGGACGTATGCTCAGTATATTACTTGCTGCCAGATTTTTAAGAGGGAAAAGGACAGAATCAGCTGGCCAAAAGACTGAGTAGGCCAAGTACTGCATCTGCATGTTACCTACTAACCTATGCAGCTCTTTTTGAAAATGGAGTATTTGCCGGGAGAAAGGGAGTTTAGGAATTAATTGCCTGCTTGTGTAGAAGGCTACCCAGGGAAACCAGCAACATTTTGATATATTTTGAAGAATAAAGAATGTGTTTACAATTTTGAGAGGCCACGGGGCAGTTTGAAGTCTGGGTCTGAGAAGGGGCAGTGACCCTCAGGAAGACTGGCATATCGAGGTGATAGTGTGAGTTTATCGCAGAGTGCTCCTTAACCTTGAGACAACCCAAAAAGGTCACACCCGATGATATACCCCTAAAACTGCCCCTACTGAGCTTAATATCTCACCAACCATAAATCTTTTTAGTCATAGTCTTGCTGTCTTATCTAGGGCCTCCTATTTTTTTCAATTGTGTGTTTTGTTTATCTTGACTGTATTGTCCATTCCAAGCAGTAGGGATTTTCCATTATTTTGTTCTATTCTCTTTTTTTTCTTCTTCTTTTTTAATTCATTACATTACACTGGTCAACATTGAAATCATTACTGACTTTAAAAGTCCCTAATCTGTAGTATCTTGGTGAGCTGAACACAAATATAACATTTAAAAAAAATTATTGGCTCTCGTTTTGAAGATATTGCATGTAGTTCATTTTTGACGTTTCACCGTGTAAATTTATCTAGTAGGACATCAACAACATCCCAAATAAGCCTTGAATGATGTAATATTGCATCACATTGCATAATACCAGCATGCACACATCATCCAGAGTTGATTGCATCATTTTCTGATGCAATGCAATACTACTGCCAGACGGCTGCTGAAGTCATCTGACGTCAGCAGTGTACTATACACAGTCGGAAAGGAAAGTAATCTGGCATTCTGTTCCGATATTGAAAGCCTCATGAATGCCTTAAAAATCACTCATGACCCACAAGACTGGAGACTATTTATAGACTCTTTGAAACTGAGTCTGAAGGCTGTGCTTTTGAACAATGGAAACCGTCTTCCATCTATTCCAGTAGCACATGCCGTCCACATGAAATAAACATACGATAACTTAAAGCATCTACTGACTTCCATTAACTATAATAAGTACAGCTGGCACCTCTGTGGTGACTTGAAGGTAGTTGCCCTTTTAATGGGGCTGCAGCAGGGATATATAAAAGTCATGTGTTTCTTATGTGAGTGGGATAGCCAAGTAAGGGATTCGCACTACTTGCGGAAGGAATGGAATCGCAGACAAAATGTAACAGTTGGAGAGAAGAATATACAGCATCCAGCTCTGGTTGAGGCTCACAAAATCCTGCTACCACCCCTTCACACCAAACTAGGTTTGATGAAAAACTTTGTGAAAGCCATGGATCGCACTTCGCCAGCTTTCCGATACCTGCATGAAAAATTCCCTCGACTCAGCGAAGCAAAGATTAAAGAGGGAGTTTTTGTGGGTCCTCAGATTCGAGAGCTCATCAAAGATGACCGGTTCAACAACTTTCTGCAGGGTGACGCGAAACAAGCATGGAATGCTTTTCGCCTAGTGTCAACAAACTTTCTCGGGAATGTTAAGGCAGAAAACTACAAGGAACTAGTAGAAGACATGCTGATGCAGTATCAGAAACTTGGCTGCAATATGTCTCTAAAGATCCATTTCCTTGATTACCATCTCGATTTCTTTCCTGGCAACTGTGGTATGGTTAGTGATGAACAGGGCGAACGTTTTCACCAGGATATCGCAACGATGGAGCAAAGATATCAGGGAAAATGGTCCACTACAATGCTGGATGACTACTGCTGGACATTCCCCAGAGAAGCTCCCGAACAGCTGTACAAGAGATAGGCGAAAAAATCTAAGAAGTAGTCTATGACTTGGTTTTTTACAGGTATTAACCGAAGGCCTATTATATTTACTATTGACATGCATTTCGTGATGTAAACATTAATTCTTGTAGATTACAAAAAAAACTAGAGTCAACTTTACAATTTCACTGTCATATTCGTGTTCAGCATATAAAAATTGATAAGAAATTACCATTTTTATTTCAGTAACATGACTTTTGTAAAAGTTGGTGACCAGTGTTATTAATTTGCTACTCAGTACAACAAATCAATTCATGGTTAAAGTAGCTGGACATGCAGCAATCTTTTTACAAAGTCAAAAATAAAATCACATTGTACAGCTCAAACAAAACACGTATGGAAGGAGAGTCAGTTCACACAGTAGAAATTACATCAGGCAATAATGCTAAAATCTAGTCAATCCATTCAACTATTTGCCCATCAGTTATGGGAGATTAAGAGGAACCAGGAGTGTAGCCCTCATTATTGAACAACAACTCCTCGCTTTGATCAACACTGTCAAATGTAAATTTTCATAGAAAACATAATCCTTCTCTTGAAAATGTAATTAAACACTTCGTAGGAAACTTTAAAAAGAAAGACATACCCAAAGATTCCATTCTATTCTAGTTCCTATATTTACTATCCAAAGTGCCCACAGTCACTTACAGCAAATCAAATAAAATAGTAATAAATAAATTACCCAACTACAGTACAAACAAAAATGAAATAAAAGCATAATATAATATTATATATATCACTGAACAGTGCTACATATCTGGAATGTGCTATGCAAATCATCATCATAATAATAATAGCTCTTGGGGCTATACCTAAATATTTACAAATTTTGGCCTACTGGACTTGACTCCACAAATCTTAGAAAACTTGACTCCACAAATCTTACCCAACTTGGAACAGCTGACATCTTGCATCGATACCTGCATAATTCCTAGGGGTATGTTTACTAAGCAGTCTTAACGTGCGCCCGGCGCTAGTGTGCAGGCTGCCATAAAAGGAATGGGCTTGTCAGTCTTAACGTAGCAAAACGGGATTATCGCGCGATAACGTGCGCTGTGCACATTATTGTGCGAGATGCCGCTAAGCACGTTAACGCGCGGTAATCTTAGGTAGGCGCGCTGACATGCAAACACAGAAACAGAGGTATAGCACACTGGTTAATGCATTGCCTGCTGATACAGAGGTGATGAGTTCAGTAAAAAGGCTGTCTGAGGACAACCCTTTTGCTGCTTGGAAGAGCCGGACACATCCCAACAATCTGCACTTCCAGCCAAAAAAGCCTCACCCCAGTGCTACAACCTAATGCACCTTTTAGGGCGCACCATAAGGCACATCATAAATCACCAAGGCAGGTCACACTGTGCCCCAGAGGGCAACAGGAAAGGCTGACACCCTCCAAGGCAGCATATAAGGCGCCCCATAAGCTGGCCAAACCTAAGGTGCCGTGAAAGATGCCCAAGGGATGCGAGTGGGATACAGGAGATGGTGCTCAGAGGCACAAAGGTGCCCCAAGGTCACAAGCATGAAATGCATGGCTCAAACACAGATGTAACCATAACACTGCACAGAGCACCAAGGAAAGGCAATGAACAGGTGATGGGAGGAAGTAGATGACGGAGTTCATGGACCAGCCAAATCTGCATGTAGGCCATGTGGCAGCAGGTAATGTACAGTGCAACAATGACAGTGTGTGGCAGAGGATGGGGATACGTGTCCACCAGAGGAGGTAGAGGTGGCAGGAGAAGTGCATTGACAGGAGGACAGAGACAGTGTTGCAGAAGAAAAACTGGACAGGAACACATGGGGATATGTGTGCCAACAGCAAGATAAAAGTTATGGTGTTGCAGGGAAAAGAGGTGAACGACAGCATATGTACAATATGACACATCACTGAGGACATGTGTTTCCCCTGACTGTCGTCACAGACAATGTAGCTGTAGGACCACCTACCCCAGACCACTGCATGTTGGATGACCTACAGTCACCTGCCAATGCACCACAGCATCAGGAGCTCCAACAGGTATGTCCTGTGGATTTGGAAACACAAGGGAAACATACATATGTCATGTTCCTGCTGTGCAACACACACTGCACCTTCCTGTCCACAGCTCCCAGACCCCACAAGATCCTTTACAGACTGAGTGTTCACCATCACACTGTACAGATCTCTGTCATGTGAGAGTAATCTCTGAGGTTCGTTTGCAAAACTACAAGGATCTGTACTGTGCCTGTCCCCTCCCACACCTCTGTGTTGCTGTACAAAATGATGAACAGAAGTGTTTGATCACTACCGTGTCCCTGCATCACTCCAAGGCTGCAGTAATATCCTGTGTCTCCCATATCTCTCCCAATGCCCCTCACTGTGTGTCCTGGTGTCTCAATGTCGTCTGCTACCCCGCTGTCAATTTCTGTAACACACGGAACTGTGCAGGGGCACCTCCCCATCCTGTGACCATAGACATTTCCGTGGTGTGTATATCTCATACCTCTACTTACATTAACAGCTGTGTGATGATGAGTTGCAAATATATATCTGTCTCAATGGCTGAGGTATGTCTGCCAAACTACACCCCGATGTGAGTTTGTGACCCTAACATGATGGCTGCATGTCACCCTACTGTGTGAAACTCATCATGGCAAAGCATGCATAGCCTATATGTCCACCTAGCCCCCCCCCCCATCAGAGCCTCCATGTGTGTGTGGACATAACTCTCCCTCTCTAGGGTCCGCAATGTAGTTGTTCTCTTGGACCGCACTCTCCTCCTCTACACACCTAACCAGCTTCTATGTGAGTGCTGTGGTATATGTCTAGATGTCCTCAGACAGATTTGCCCTGTTCCCCCTGAAAACACCACTAAGACCCAATTCCATCCCTATATTTAGCCCTCAGCTTGCCTACTGTAACCTACACCTTTGCTGATCTGGCCTGAATAATCTCTGTTAGTGTGTAAATATGCAACACTGCACTGCATAGCTATTCTACATCCCACAAAATGAGGACAATAATACTTCACCTGGCTGGACACCTCACAGGTTCCCTATCCTTTCCAGCATCCATGTGAGGGCTACGTGATGACCTTTACAGTCAGGCACATGGTGGTGTTGCAGTAATGTCCCTTGCGGATATCACATACCAGTAATCCAAATACCACTGATCACGTAGATATTGCTACGTATCACATGTCGTGCCATACAAAAACAACTAACACACAGACCCTGTACATCAGAGCATATGAACCTCACAATCAGCTCAAAACACTCAATGAAAAACACACACATCTAGACAACTGGCCCCATCCATGGCCTGCCCTCCCACTGTTAACGCCATACCACATGCCTCTCACCATGTTGCACCCAAAGTATCAGAACTAACAAACATGTGGCTGCACATTAGCCCCTATCACATGCAGCTACAAACCAGGTATGTCAGCCCAACCCCTCCCACAAGCCTAAGACCCCACACACACATAATCCACCTCCACCTGCTGTTGTGCCCTGCCCACATCTAATGTGTATCAGGCATGAGTAGATATGAAGCTGGTATGGCTAGCCAGTCTCAGTTACATGTCAGTGCAGTGCTGCATCTTACTGATATCATAATACAAATGGTAACTAGTATTAGCAGTACACACATATTCAAACAAATGTAGGTGGGAACATATGCAGTACTTACATGAGAAGAGCTCAGCAATCAGCTTCCACCTGACTGCTGTGCCCTCACGTGTGTCACCACGGGCACATGCAGGGGGGCACGTAGGGTCATCCTCCAGATCCTCATTAATATCGACAGGGATATGGTGCCTGAGAGCAAAGTTGTGCAGGATGCAACAGGCTATAATGATCTCTGCCACAGTCTGTGGTTGGTATTGTAAGGCCCCGCCTGTCCTATCCAGACACCTGAAGCGACTCTTTAATACACCAAAGGTGCGCTCTATGATGGAGCGGCTGGTGGCATGGGCCTTATTGTACCTCCTCTCTGCACAGGGGTCAGCAACCAGGGGCGACACCCATATCCTGCATCACCTGCAAAAAAGAAATGTGCGACGTTAAAGCAGGAGCTCATGTCCACACAAATGGACACACATATATACGTGCAAAACAAATGCATAACACATCCTGACATCAACATATGACATCACATGATGGGACATCACAACTATGCATCAGGGTGTGAAGGTCAGACACACACGACAAGGGTTAGGTGTACGGATTGAACATAATCTGTAACCACGACACAAATGCTAGCAACCATTCAACTATCAGCACCAAGCTCCATAGCAAGGTGGAGTTGGAGGTCACCCCCCCCCTTATATCACACACAGACAGATGACATAACCACACAACAAGGGATACACCTCCAAGACATACATTTGCACATACGGTTACTCACATGAACAGCATGTGCACATCCAAAATGATAAATGCACACCCAGCAATAGACAGTCCTCATACTGTCCTGCCTCAAATTGTGTGAAAAGTGCCGAGTGATGCAGGATATAGGAGTCATGGGTGCACCCTGCAAACCTGGGTACCACATTCAGAATATGCATATTTGCATCACATACAACGTGAACATTCAGGGAATGATAGTGTTTGGGTTGCAGAACACTACCTCCCTGTCTCTAGGCGGGACCAGGGCAACATGTGTGCAATCAATAGCTCCCATCACGTGTGGTATCCTGGCTAACGCCTCAAAGGCCTGGTTCAGGGTCCCCCACTGTAGCCTAGTGTGGGGAATGGCTATGTAATTCCCCACCCGGCTGACCATGGCACACAGTACCTGGTGGAGGCACCGTGAGAAGGTGGGGCAGTTCATGCCACCCACTGCGGCCACAGATGACTGGAAACAGCCAGAGGCAAAGAAATATAGGGCACCAAGGAGCTTGACCAAACCTGGTATGGCATGTGACCGACCAGTCAGGGGCTCGAGGTCAGGTCCTAGATCCTCGTAGAGCTCCCTAATAGCTCCCGTGCTCAGGCAGTAGAGGGAGATGACCTGGTCCTCACGCATGCCTTGGAGCTGGGCCCTGGGCCTGTAGAGGCGAGGATGGCGAGCCTGCACCTCTGCACATCTCCTGCCCCGTGCAGGTACAGCCCCTGCCTGGCCTGCCCCCACAGCTGCAGGTCTGCGTTGCAGCGGGTCTACACCCATGCCCTGTGCTGCAGCCTCATAGACACCATCTCCCCCATCAGGCAACTGCAGTCCCTGCTCACTTCCCTCTGCAGCCGCAGCAATCACGAAGGCTGCCATACACTTAACCCGTCCAACCTCTCAACGACACTCAAACACAGACACTCACCTCATTAACCCAGCAACAAACCGTTCAAACCACACACACACACAGCCAGCCACACAATACAAACAACACTCACAAACACAGGCAATACACACAATACACCCTCCTTTGACTCTCCACAAGCTTCACTAACATGGCACTGCCTCTCACTCTCCTAAACAAACCCCTCAATGTGGCACAGTTGTTCAGGTGTATTTAAAGGGTATACTTACGTTGCGCGCATTGCGCATGCGCCGCAGGGGCACGGAGGGTGCGTGTGCATGACACCAAGTTACACATGTGCTGTGCATAAGTGTTAGACATACTTGTGCGCTATGCCCCACATGCACAGCGCATCTATGATGTGTCATGCGCACACACCCTCGGCATCTGCGCGGCGCATGCGGGATGCGCGCAGCCACCACACGTGCGAAAATTCACATGTGCAACGCGCAATACCCAAAAAAAACCTATATATACACCTGAACACCTGGGTCACTTTGACGGTTTGTGTAGGAGAGAGAGAGAGAGAAGGTGTGTGGTGTTAGCGAAGGTGAGATAGTGTTTGGAGAAGGTGAGAGGCGTAGGTGGCAGTGTTAGTGAGTAGTGATGGTGGTGAGAGTGAGAGGCAGTTGGAGAGGTGTGTGGCCAAGCAGAGGAGGGAGAGAGGAGGGGAGGCGAGCAGCAAATGAGAGAGACAGGAGAGGTGAGGAGCAGACAGCAGGGAGAGGAGGGGGCGTCAAGTAGGTGTGAGGTGGAGCTCAGGGGGTTAGGAGCAGCAATGAGTGATAGGGAGGGAGAGGGAGAAGAGAGTAGGATGATGGAGCAGCAGCACATGGCTGGGGTGGAGGAGGGGCAGCCACCTACTCAGCAGGGAGGGAGTGGTGGGTCTGGAGTGGCTTTAGCAGGCACATCGGGTGGGTCCCAGCCCACACAGGGGCCCCCCACTGCCAAGAGAAGGTGGATACCGGTGCCAGCTGCTGAACAGAGGAGGTCTGTGCGGTTCAGCCCTCAGGAAAACCATATCCTGCTGGCCAGTGTTCTGGAGAACTATGAGGTTCTCTATGGGCAGCTCAGCAGCACCATCACAGTGGCCACACGCACAGAGGTGTGGGAGGAGGTGCAGGTGGCTGTGGCAGAGGCAGGGGGGCCACCCAGGGACCTTGACAGCCTCAGGAAGTGCTTCAATGACATCAAACATGGTGTGTGAGCGCACATAGTTGCCGAAAGGCAACATGCCATGGGCACCGGTGGGGGTGGCCCCTTCACTCCAACCTTCACACCCCTGGAGCAGGAGCTGGCCAATCGGCTTGGGCCAATATACCTGTGGGGACTACCAGAGGCCCTGGACACCGCCCATCCCCAGGCAGGTATGTATGCAACGTACACCTTGGTGCTCCCAACCCATCCCTGCAATGCCCTTTGTCTATGCATCAGCCATCTGTTTGCAACCTCTCATATCTGTTTCTGCAGCCTAAGCATTTGCCTATGCTGGTGGCACATGGGTGTGTTGTACTCCATCACACCCCTTTTGATTCTCAAGTTTGTTTCCCCCTCTCAGATGTGTTTCTAACACCATCCTTTTTTCTATCTGCTCTACACATGTCTCCTCACTCCTGCTCCAAACCTCCTCCCACACCTCTTATTGCTATGTCTGTTAAGATTATAAGGCCCGCTGAACAGGGAATGTCTGTTTGTCATACTATATTCACAGTGATGCGTGTGCTGGTCAGTGCCCTATAGTTGTCTAATAGTAGTAGTCTGAGGTGTAGTAGTACCTATGCAGCACACGTACAGGGCACCCCCAAGCACACATTCATCGTGGGGTGGATGTACTACACACGTGTACATAGTTGGACTGTTCAAACCTATCTGTGCTGTGTATGCTTTTCCACAACCCAGGTGACTACACTCTTATGGAGGCACCTCAGGAGGAGGATGTGGCAGGGCCTCAGGGCAGGGAGGAACAAGAGGCCACGGTATCAGGGGACACACCAAGTGAAGGGGACCAGACACCAGCAAGCTATGAGGTGCCAGAGGCACAGGACATGTCCACCGATGAAAGTGCCACATTGGGGGACTTAGGCAGCACCGCACAGGCTGGAACGGCTGCTGAAATGGAGGACAGCCACCCCCCATGCATGCGGCAGGCTCATCAGGCGCAACACCCACAACCATGGCCATGATACTTGCGGGGCTAAGGGCCCACAGTGCCTCAGCATGGCGCAATGCCGAAGGTGGGTAACATCATACACACCAATACCCATGGGTGTGTTGGCAACATCCACAAGGGGAATGGATGTTGACAACATAGCAGATTGTTTATAATGTTGGGGGAGGGGTGTTATGTGCCAGGTGTCTTCTACCCTCCTGTCGGATGGTTTGTCAGGTGTCAGCATGTTTGAGGGGCTCAGACACACACATACTGTGCACGGCTATATACTCCAGGTGATCAGACAGCGTGAACCACTGATAACAGGCCACCCAGCCACCCTGCCCAACAGACACCCCTCCATGGGTATTGTTATGCAGCATAGTCTGTCAACATGATCTGGACTGTGCACCAGCATTGTAGAGAGCAGGGAACCCCAGATATATGTATGTGCGTGCAATGACCCCTCATGTCATCTGACCTATCACAGACAACCAGTGTGCAGAGCAAGCATCAACAGATTAACCTGCTGCACTGGCATGTGTGAGATCTGTGATTCCCATGACCCCTCATCAGGACCCCTTCCAGGCATGAGAATGACTCATGGGACACACAGGTCTAACCATGGTCATGCGTTGCTAGTTGTGGCATGCATGAATGCTCTGCAGACTGATCTGGTGGGATATGCCTGACATGTGCATGTGTGACGGTTGGCTACTAGAGAGGTATCTCACATATCACCTTGTGTCCCACCCACAGGCACTCGACAGGCTCTGGTGCAGATACACCTGGATCTGGTGGCCAACACCCATGAGTTACAACAGCTGCGGGCAACAAATGAGACCAGTGCAGGGGTGCTCCTCAGAATTGCGGGTGCCCTGGAGGCCATAGCGGCCCGGATGCAGCAGCCAGCACCGGCACCGGAGGCTGCAGCACCTGAGCCACCACAGAGGGGTGGGTTGGGCCGTGGGCGGCGTGAGCGTCCACGCAGGATGTGAGGGGGAAAATTAAAAAGCATGAACATATGCATCCTATGTGTTTGTTTCCAATGTGTGGCACTGTGTTTCCCTACGTAGCCTGCACCATATGTTGTCTCCCTGCCCACATGAGCCACACCCATACCCCTCAGTGGTGGGGTGTCTGTACTGCCAGTTCTCAGCGCACAGAGGTCATAACATGCCCTGTGTATCATGGACTGTGGTAGGTCCCAGCCCCAGGACCTCAGCGTCGGGGTATACCCCCCCCCCCCCATGGCACAGGGCAAGTTTCATGATGGTACATGTCTGGTGTTGGGATCTGTCACTGTCTCCCACCCCATATACCCCACAACATTGGACACACATTTGTGACCATTCTCGCTGCCTGCACCACGGCCTACGTGGCTGCCCTCCCACATAGGCTCGCATGTGGCACAGGCAGACAAGGGTAGCTTGCATAGGCTGGCTGCTCATCCTTTGCAAGTGCTTATAGTCACCCACTGCCCATACCTGTGACATGAATTGGCCCAGGCCACCCTCAACAGCTATCCCCCTGAGAAGCTCCTGGGTTCAGCAGTACATCTTACCCTCCATGCAATAATATTGCTGTTTGCCGGTTCCGCTGTTGGCACACAGGCATGGTTCCCACACATTGCACACAGCATGCACGTGACCAGGTACTTTAGGACATGCTCCACATTGGCACATCACAGGGTCAACCTTGGACTCACATGCCTAAGCACATGGCCAGCCCCCACAACTGCATGTGGAGAAGGTCCATGTATGATACCCATGTCTACCTTGCATACACATACCTATCTACACACATGTTCCATGCTTACATCCATTGTCTGTAAGGGCAACACATGACCATTGGGATGTTTGTACAAAACTGTATTTACAAATTGTGAAAACATGGTACATGAACATTTAAACATCTGTACATAAGAGCATATGATTTGCCATACTGGGTCAAACCAGGGTCCATCACACCCAGTGTCCTGTGTACAACAGTGGACAGTCCACATCTGAAGGACCCAGCTGTCCTGTTGGGTCATGGATGACAGGACAGCACAGGGCACATGTGTGGGTGCTCCAGGGGCCATCAAACGCTCCTGGGATGCCCATCAGTGGATGGCTGTTGAGATGCAGTGTCACTACCCACCACATGCTGCATCTCGACAGCCACCCACTGAATGGAACCTGCCAGCACCCGCATGGTACGTTCAAGGGCCCCCAGGCATTGCACCACGCTGTCCATTGCCACAGACAGGTCATGTATACACCTATCACCACATACACACATGGTGCCAGGTGTGTATGTGGTGGCATGTGCGTGGGCCCTGTCTGTGGCAATGGGTGGCATAGCCACACCCACAAAGGCACCATTCCCCCACATATGCGGGGGCTGGCAGGGACCCACAGTGTCCTGTGCTGTCCTGTGTTCCACCCATCCCTCCCTACCCTCAGCAAAATCCACCCCCCCTGGCACCTACCACCCACCCTCAGTGCCCTCCACGCTCCCCTCCTCCTCCTTCCCCCCCAACATGACCCACACGCACTCACCCTCCCCTCCCACCCCATCCTCCACCCCCTCCATTTCCCCATTGCCCTCATCTGACTCAAGGGCCTCTGCTGCCTCCTCCCCGGCACCTCCTCCTCCTCATCCATAGCCTCCACCACCTCCACTGCCCCTCCTCCTCCTACTTCCTCCTCCTCCTCATCCTCCATTCTTCGTTGGGGCGTGGGCCTTGTCACAGTGCATGAAGATGGTGCTGTGCCCTCACCAGCGGGATCCTCCTCTGTGGGGGATGACTGTCATTAGCACACTCGTATGTGAGTCACAACACATGTAAATAGTTTGGCCCAGCACAGGCTGGTGGGCCACTGTGACATTATCTACAGAGCTGCAGAGGTTGCGGCACTCACCTCCCCGTTGGGACAATGCCCGCCTTCATAGCCAGTCCAGGACCTCAGGGCATCTGAGATGCATCTCCCAGCCCTTCTTCTGTAGGTCCTCTACCTAGGGGGGGAAAGCAATGGGAGGGTGCCTTAATGACCATATCTCTCTGGTGGGTGGTCAACACATATCACACATCTCTGTGCACAGCATCGTGCTGCTCCTGCTCCTCTGCTCAGTGTGTCCTGTACTAACAGTTGCCAGTGCCCCCACATGTGTGGCTGTGGGTAGGGCCATGTGTGCAGTGACACATATGTGTCCTATGCATAACACCCTGGACACACCATACCCTGTCCCTAAACTCTCCTTGCATGACATGGCAGCACCATGCCATGTGTGGCTTGGCCAAGCTGGTGTTTACGGGAGGACCTCGCCAACCCCCTGTGTGGTCTGGCAAACACATGTGTGTGTGCCTGACCTGAACATATCAGCCAACACACCCGCCATGGCACCATGATATGCAGACACGCATGGGTGATGGTCCCTAACATACAGCGGAAGGTGGGTGGCCGTGTGCACCTTGCCAGACACCAATGACATGACACCTGCCATTACACTGTACCTCTATGGTGATGACTGGGGTCTCGTGTGATCAGGGCAGTTATGGCTGACTACAACAGGGGCATGGCCCGCCACTCCTAGCTGGCCTATGAACATCTGTGTGTCTATCTGGGGTTGTGACAGAGCTGTGCAAACACAACAGGTGCATGTACCCTTACACCAACATATATACTGTCATTCCTAGAGTGGAATACATCACATCTTCACAATCCCTACTCAACAAAAACATAACATACTGTTGCACATCGTACCATATTTAGTATAGTTCAACATTCATGTATATATATCACTATTATATGTTGTTAGAAACACATTACTGCACAGAAGGTCTCAGTAGCCAGCGGTTAACAACACGCATACAACAGACTAAACTGTCATAATGCAGAAGCCCTTATAACATCAATGACCTTCAGTGCAGATCCCAACAAGCCACCCAAACACAATCAATGCGACATCACTTAACCGTCAGAAACATGCTTTGCGCTTCAAAGGGTGCCCGTCCTGCTTCCCATTCCATGACACATCAACGCAGAGCCCATAGGCGTTTCACATGCATCCTTGCTTCATCAGGGGAAAAGCAACTTTACCCAACATGACATAAACAATTCCCTGGCTGTTTGCCTTGCTAACGTTGGATAGGGGTGTGCTGGATTGTGCTGTTGGTCATCACAGATTGTTTATTTCATGTTGGTTATATGTTTTGATGGACAGTTGCTTTACCCCTGGTGATGCAGGGATGCTTGCAAAAATGCTCTTGTGTTCTGAGTTGAGGCGTTGGGGAATGTGAGGCAGGACAACCACCCTTTGGGTCACAAAGCATGGTTTGGGAAGTTAAGTGCTGTCCCATTGATTGCGTTTGGATGTCTTGTCGGGATGTGCACGGAAGGTCATTGCTGTTATAAGGCCATGTGCATTATGACAGTTTAGTCTGTGATATGCGTGTTGTAGGCCCGTGGTTACTGAGACCTTCAGTGCAGTATTGTATCTTTAAAAACATATTATGAACATAGATATATATACTCAGATTGTGCAAGATAATGAATATGGAAACATTTGAAACATGACTTCTTGTGTTTGTGGAGTGGGCAGTGTGAGATTTTGTACCCTTACAGCAGCATCTATAATGTTCCTCTGCAGTCAGTTATGGCCCTCCTGGGGAGTGACCAGATATGTGACCACAAACTGGGTACACATCAGTGATATATGGATGTATTTCACACCTTCTTAATCAGGTCTCATGGCTCCTGGGGGTGGGATGCTTTACAGCACATCCACAGCTGCACATACTGTACAGTCAGGATCCAGAAAGGACATGTGTCATGAGGTCTGGGCCTCAGGGGAATAGGGCATATGCATGTCCAAACACAGCATCACCTACCACAATATCTAAATGCCATACCCACCTTTGCAATCAGGTCTCAGGCCCCCTGGGGGCAGGGTGTCTTAGCACACATCATCTGCAACATACACCATATCAACAGGGTGACTGACAGGACACTTTCAGCAGGTCTCCGGACTCCTGGGGATAGGGTAAATTATATGATATCAACAGCAGCATAAACCATATCACCAGGGTGAGTGACAGCCCACTTTGATGTGCCCTCAGGACTCCTGGGGGTAGGGCAGATGTTTTAAACTGCAAAGGCACACACAACCATATCACCAGGGTGACTGACAGCCCACTTTGATGGGCTTTCAGGACCCCTGGGGGTAGGGTGGATGTTTTAAGCTGCAAATGCACTCACAACCCTATCACCAGGGTGAGTGACTGAGCATTTGGATCAGGTCTTAGGACCCCTAGGGGTAGGGCAGATGTGTGACCCTGCAACTGCAGATCCTACCATGTCAGCAGATGTTTACCAAACCTCTTTAGGCAGATCTAGGGGCTCCTTGTGTTACGGTTTATTTTAACACATCAATAGCAGCAGCTGCCATAATACCAGGATGACATCTGGAACTCTGTGATCATGTCCTTAGCCTCCTGGGGATAGGGCAAACCACTTTGATATGATACATAGGCAGTATATCACGTGGGTTTAACTAATAAACATAAATGGAATAGAATGCCTACACACAGCAGCATGCACACCTATAATACACAATGGATATGTATATGGATATATTGACCTGTCCCCATACACTTACCTCACGTGGGTAGTCTGCCATACAGTTAAAGCGCCTTGTGATGCACTCCCAGGCCCTCCGCACACGGCCCAGGCCCTGTCGCCTTGAGGATCCATGGAAAGGTTTGGTCTGCCTAGTGCAGATCAGCCCTGCAAGGTTCCTCAGCTCCCGGTTGTTAAAAGCTGGCTTTCTTGATCAGGTAGCCATTTACTGCACTGCCTTGCTCACGCACGCACACACATGTGCGCCCCGTGACTCAACGCGTGCAGCGCACATCATTAAGGCGCACTAGCAACATGCCTGTGCCATGGCTGGTAGACAAGAACTGATGGCGCAATCAATATATATAAAGATCTAAGCTGCCAATGCACATTACAGTGATGTGTCTGAACACAGTTTGATTATTCTGCAATTATCTTGGTGTTGGCACACTGGGGTCTTGAACACATCACCACTGGCTGTGAGAGCATTAAACGGTCTTAATGTGCACCCAGCAATAATGTGCAGGATGCCATAAGGAGAGTGGGTGTTCTGGTCTAAATGTAGCAATCGCGCAATAAGTTGCATGGTGCACATTATCACACGATTGAGTGAGGCGTGCCACGTTAATGCTCGGTAATCTTAAGTAGGTGCGCTGACACATACACAGAGTGGCAGAGGTGTAGCACATTGGTTAATACACTGACTGATAGTACAGGGGTCATGGGTTCTATCCCCCAGTGTGCCTAATGAATAAGGCTGGCTGGGGCATTACCCTTTACATTTAAGCAGAACTTTGTGAGGCATTTTATTTTTATTTTAATTAGTGCTGCCAGAAAACACACCCTCACAGTGCCATAGCCTAATGTGCCGCATAAGGCGCCCTATGAGGCACTCCAGAGGGCACATTATAAAGTGCACTGTCCGCCAAGGCACCCTATAATGTCCCCTATAGCATGCCTTATAGGGTGCCTTATAAGGCACTTTACGGGACGCCTTAAGGTTACAGCACTGTGAGGGTGTTTTTGCTGGCGGCACTAATTTACATTAAAAATAGGCAATGCCTCAGATGGCCCTATCAAATAACCCCACTGTGGGATCAAACCCATGACCTCTGGCTCCATAGGCAGTGAAGCAACCAGTGGGCTACAGCTGCTAACAAACCCCTGGTTGGCTACAGAAGGACTGCATGTCACCACACAAACATTCTGCTGTGGTTACCAGGATAGGGTCATCCCAACTGTACCCATGATGTAGAGCACATGCAAATCAGCAGTCTACAGATGATCACTAGATGGGGTATGCACCCCACAGCACCTCATCCTGGTAGGGGGAACTGACCGAGTACACCCCCACAGCACCTCAGCCTAGTAGGGGGTGCCGATGGTGTGTGTTAGTGGCACAGAGTAGCTACAGACCGCCACATTGTGTGGATATTGTGCTCACCCTGAGGGTGAGGTGGGGCGGCCAGCACCAGGTCCGCAGCACTTTTCCTGGCAAGAATAGGCCATGTTGCAGGTACCCATCAGTGCCAGTGTGTGTGATAGGTAGTTCTTACAGGCACACCTAGGATACATTAGTGTCCATCTGTATTTGTCAATCACGTCTAGCTCTTATGGGCTATGATACACCAGAATAGTGCATATTTTGTGTTGGCACCATGGTAACATGATGTGGATGGGTGGATGGGTGGGTGGATGGGTGGGTGGATGGATGGGTGGATGGGTGGGTGGATGGATGGGTGGATGGGTGGGTGGATGGATGGGTGGGTGGATGGATGGATGGGTGGGTGGATGGATGGATGGGTGGGTGGATGGGTGGGTGGGAGGGAGGGAGGTGTTTGGACCCACAGGCAGATTATGTACCACCATCCAACCCGCTCTCTGTGGTTCAGGGTGGGAGACAGGATCCCCCATCAACAGATCCACATTCTACCTTCATGCAATGGTGGCAGTAAAGGGGGGGCCATCAACCCCAGTCCTGCTGGGGAACAGGCACCCTACAAGGCAGCCAATGCAGAGCTGTACACATCCATAAGGCAATGGCAGAAAGACAGTTGGCCTGGAAATGCTCAGCTGCCCCCCACCACCATCTGACATTCTCCAGCAGCAAGCACAGTGAGTCACCAGCCACTGCACCCTGCAAGGTGTTCCAGCCATATACATATAACTGCAGACAGTCTGCTAGCTAATCCACAGTGCAAGTTCCTGGAGAAAATGTGTGCACCCAAAACTGGGATGTCAGCACACCCACCAAACAGATAAATCAGTGATTAGGCCCCAGAAAGGAGAGCCCATATATTTCACTTGAGAAAAATATAATGCAGCACCATGGGGGAGCCCAGCCATTCCATAGTCACTGCTCAGTCATGGTGAGAGTGACCTCCCAGCAGGACATGCTGTGGCCACCCTGTCCATGCAGGTTGTGGCCGGGCACTACAATGTCCGAGCCATTGCCCTATGCCCTGTGCAGATGCATCCTGGCCAGGCCACCCTGTCCGGGCTATACCCATGGTACCTTGCTCCTCATTATGCACATTGGCAGGCTGACACTGGCAACAGTGCAAGCAGTGTAGGCTGAGGAAGGTGTTGGCAGCCACCACACACTGGGTAGACAGACACACACTCCCACACCTATGCCAGCATTGTGCAACTATAGAGGCTTTTGGCAGCCCTGGCCACCGCACCAGTCCTGGACACAGTGCAGGCATGGCTATGGTATGCAATACTGTTGGGGTCACTCCCCAGGGTGGTAAACACTGTCAGACACCAGACCTGAAACACTCCACAGACATCAGAGAGGTTGCTATGATACAGCTCAATGAGCAGATTGTGCTTAACCTAGGGATTGCTATCTGCCAGTGATCATAGCAACCTTTTGATATATGTGTACCGTATTCCCAGGTTTAGGGTGGCAGTGCTATGGTATGCAGGTGCTAGTATTGGGAGATGGTGCTACACGCAGGGCCCAACATCCTGCCTCTCCAGGTGGCTTTGGATAATGGCACCTGTGGGTGTGGGTGTTTCTGCCCCTGTTAGCCGCTCCTCTAGGGCAGAGGTTCCAAACTCCAGTCCTGGTGGGCCAAACACTGTTCAGATTTTCATGCTGTCCCTAATGAATATGCATGGATACATCTGCATACCATGGGGGCGGCGTATAGAAATGCAGCACAGGCATCTTTATTAGAGACAGCATGACGCCTGAATGGAGTTTGTCCCTTCAGGACTGCATTTGGGAAACTCTGCTCTAGGTATTGCACATGTCTATGGTGTCTGTGCTCTGTAAGGTAAAACATAGGCATTTCAGGCATGTTTATGTTATCTGCAATAAAGGTTCCCTCTTTATTACCACAGTTTAGTACTGAGTAAAATATGGGGACTGGGTTGGTGGGAGCCACAGCTGGGACTTGAACTTGTGACCTTCTGCTCCTGAACATACTGGCTGTGCGTACTGCACCACACTGACAGTTCATTCCCTGGGGATACCATGACTGTTTGTCAGACAGAGCCTGTCTGTTGCAGTACACAGCACCCACCTAAACAGGGCTAGGCCATGGTCTGCTGTGGCCAAATGCCACTGTCCCCTCCACCACCAGTACCCCTCTGTCACCATGCTGACATGCCCTTCTGCTGGTGGTGTTGGTGGTGCGCAATCTCAGGCCATCCAGTGTGCTGGTAGACGGCTGCCTATGGTGTGGGTTCTGGGGTAAGGATGCCTGCATAGACATCCACGCTTCCCCCCAGCACCGCCTGCCAATGTTCTGTGCCCTTGGGGGTACCTGCTGGGTACTATCCCCTGTGACACTGTGGGAAACACACTCATGCCCATGTTGGGCCCTCATCAGTTGCTATCTGGTGGCTCTACTGTTTCAGCATTCCTATGGGCCACCTGGGCATCACCCTAGTCCGCACTGTGGCCCAGCTGCACCAAAGCATGTGCCGCCTGCAGCCCTCTGTATCCCCTTTTCCAGCATATCTCCAGTTGCCCATTCCGACATGCCCACCCTGCTGTTGCGGGACATGTGCACGCCATAGGAAACCTGTCCAATAGAAAGGGAAAGCCCTGATCAGCGCTATTTCACTGTGGGATCATTCACCTTGTATAGGGACAGAGCATAGACCCTTCCAAACTTAATATCATTTTTTTGGAGCTTTCTCGGTAGTGTCTTTTGCTGTTTCCCATTAATATCACTATTGCCCAGCTTGGTTATGTTTTTTTTTCCAGTTTGTTTAGGTCATTTCCAATGTTTATTTGCCCTTTTGTTCCGTGCACATGTATCACACTTCTCTTTTTTTATAGGTTTCCCTGGCTTTGCTGTACATTGCTGACGGAAATGGTTTCTCTTCCCTTTAAATCTGTCTAAAGCCAGGGTTTCACTGGCATTAGTTTTCAGACCCGGAATCCACAGCGTTAGTGTGCAGGGAGCCTCTCTCCACCCATTGACCCTCTCTCTCCGCCCCTGGGGAGCCTTCCTCCACCCTCCTGGAGCCTTTCTCCGCCTTCAGCGCTTGTTTGTGCCGCTGCGCACGTTATCACATGCTAAGGTGCCTTATCGCCCGGTAAAGCGCCATTATCGCGTGATAAGGTGCCTTATCGCCCGATAACGTGACAGCAGGGCAAATAGCGCCCTTTAGTAAACATACCCCCTAGGTTCTTGGTTGGAACCCAAATCACAGGAATAAAACCATTCCTAGACTGTGCCTTAAAATGACAAAACCACTATATAATAAAATGTCTGTAGCTAGAACCAGAGGGATGCTAGGGTGCATAGAGGAAGGTATAACTAGGAAAACTAAAAGAGATGATGTTTCTCCATAGGTAGCTGGTAAGAAATCACATAGCTGCCACGTTTGGTTTTGGAAGACATGTCTTACAAACAATGTAAAAGAAAAGAAGTTCAGAGAAACGCTAAATCGGTTCAGGATCTATACCATAAGCTACATGAGCAAGGCCATACATTTATATATTTGGTGGAATATAACAGAGATCTTCAAATCCAGAGTATGAAATTCCTGGGGCGTAGATTCAGGAGCAACATCTGAATAGAGAAAAAAGGATACATGAGATTAAGGTGCGTGTTTGCTAAAGTGTGATAACTGTTAGCACAGGGTTAGATGTGTGCTAAGGAAACCATGCTAACGGTGTGTGACCCCATGCAAAGCACATGATTGGGCAGTGACTGGATGGGTTAGGAGTATAAGCGGGCATTGACAGTGCGCTGCGGTTAGTATGGGTATGTCTAACACCACCTAAGTGGGTGGTGTTAAATGCACCCATGTGTTGGTTAGTGTGGTCTATATCTTAGCATAACGCTATCAGCAGGGGGATGGATGCACTTGCCCCCAAAAATTATATGAAACATTACCAGCTCTGGCCAATCCCCAGGAGACATCGGACCTGATCACAGAGGTTAAGTAGTCATCATAGTGCACTGGTAGCTGCTGCAGTTGGAGTACCACAGCCCTGTCCCATCCCCAGGAGGCATCAGATCTGATGACAGAGGTCCAGCAGTCTCCTGGTGGTGTGGTAGTTGGTGCTGTTTATGTGTAGCAGCAGCCATCATGGCACAGGGATGCCTAATAGAGCTCTGTCATGGGGACTGAAACTCCTGGGGGTTGGGCAGAGGTGTGCACTTTTACAGGATCAGTTTACATCACACCGTGCTAACCTATGCACCTCTGCTTTCATGTCTGTGGCTCCTGGGGATTGGCATACATGCACACAGCAATATACACAGAGCTTGATCACAGGGTTGCCCACATACATGTGTTTCGCACATATGGTGCATGTCTTATGTGTTTTTATTGCTGGATATTGTGTTGCACACCTTCCATTTAGTGACCTGTCCCCATACACTTACCTCACGTGGGTAGTCTGCTACACGGTTGAAGCGCCTTGTTATGCACACCCACGCCCTCCTGACGCGTTCCAGATCCTGGCATTTTGAGGTGCCTGGGAAGAGGTGCGGCTGCCTGGTGCAGATTAAGGCTGCCAGCTGTCGTAGGTCATGGCGGCTAAATGCTGGCTTGTGTCACCATTTCGGGGGAAGCCCATGTGCTGATGACACATGCATGTACGCTGCATCGTGCATGTGCCATGCCACACCCTATTATGCCGTGCACACCACATGGCAAATTATCTCTGGGGCTGCATGAATACACGTTGGATATGGAGATTGGCAGACATGGTGGCTGGCTTTAGTTTACATCGCATGGCTTACTCTGTTTGGCCTGGACCACATCTGGTGCACCTTAGCTTTAGGCGCCTTATGACACCCTTTCTCCGACGCAATGCCACGCCTCTCCTTAGAGGCACAGGACAAGGGTTATAGTGTATTAGGCTTGTGTCACTGATTGTAGAGATGTGTCTGACTGTTACTAAACACTCATCTTGCTGTTGGTGCAGTGGGGATTCAAACCCATAAGCAGTGACTCTGAGGGCATCGTATTAACCAGTATGCTATGCCTTTTCTCATAGCACAGGCTGACTACAAAGCAACTGCAGGTCAACCCAGTAAATGTCAGTTGTGCTTACCAGGATCAGGTATACCCACAGCTAAGGCACTTTACAGGGTATCTTAGGTTTTCCAGCCGAGGTGATGGTTTATTTTTGGTGGACACTTTGATATTTGCTATGGGGTCTGTGTACTACACCATCCTAATGTTACCAGCGAAACTCCCAGCGATAGTGTGAGCAATGCCATATAGGGAGGTGGGCGTGCCAGTGTCCACGTAGCATGCATTGTGTATTGACCAATAGGAGGCGCGTTGGCTGTTTAAGCGCAGTAACCTTAACTTCGTGGCAGCACTGTGAGAAGGTGTATAGAGCTGTAGCCCACTGGTTAATACAATGACCAGCAAGCCAGAGGTCATGGGTTTGATTCCTCAGGGGTCTCGTCTGAGGCAGTCTCTTTTGCTGCATGTAACAGTCTGACACATCTCTACAATCTGTGCTGCCAGCAGAAACACCCTCACCTTGTTGCCATCACCTACTGTGCCCTATAGGGCAGGAGGGGTGTTTGGACCCACATGTGGATTAGGGGGCAATGCCTACTGACCCGTCCTCTCAGGGCCAGGATCTGCCACCAACAGACCCACACTCTACATCTTTGCAATGGCAGCAGTGGAGGGACATGATGAAGGGCTGTGGGACCAGCTACCCCGGTCCTGCAGGGGAAGGGGCACCCTCCAAGGCAGTCAATGCAGATCTGTTTGTATCACACAGGGCACTGGCAGACAGGCAGTAGGCCTGTAAATGCTCAGATGCCCCCAACCACTATCTGACATTCACCAGCAGAGAGCACTGTCAGTCTTCACCCTGCAAGGTGCTCCAGCCATACACACGCTAGCTGCAGATAGTCTGCTAGCTAGTACATAGTGCATGTTCCTGGAGAAGCTGTGTGCACCCAAAGGTGGTATGTCATTGATTGGGCCCCAACCAGGGAAACTCACAGATATCACTTGAGAGAAACACTGTATGGCACTATGTGGGGACCTAGCCATACCATGGTCACTGCTGAGTCAGGGTGAGAGTGACCCCCAAGCATGACATGCTGTGGTCACCCTGTCCCTGCAGGTGGTGGTCGGCCACTACAATGGCCCAGCCATTGCCCTATGCCCTGTGCAGATGCATCCTGCCCAGGCTGCCCTGTCTGGCCCATACCCACAGTACCTTGTTCCTCATTATGTACATAGGCAGGCTAACACTGGAAACAGTGCAAGCATTATGGGCTCCTCAAGGTGTGGCCAGCCACAAAACACTAGATAGACATACACACACTCCCACACCTACTTCAGCATTGTGCAAATATAGAGTTGGTTGGCAGCCGTGGCCGCCACACCAGTCCTGGGCACAGCGCAGGCATTGCTAAGGTACTCAGTACTGTTGGGGTCACTTTCCGGAGTGGTAAACACTGTCAGAGACATAAACCGAGACACACTCCACAGATATCAGACGGGTTGCTCTGATGGATCTCTGTTAATAAATTGTGTTTCATTTTGGACTTGTTATCTGACATTAATCATAGCAACCACTTGATATATGTGGAACGTGTTTCAAGGTTTATGACAGCATTGCTAAGGTATGCGGGTTCTAGTATTGGTAGATGCTGCTCCACCCAGGGCATAACAGCCTGACCCTCCATGAGGCTTTGGATAGCGGAGCTCGCCAATGCTCTGGGCAGAGGTTCCCAACTCCGGTCGTGGTGGGCCCAACATGATTCAGGTTTTCATGCTGTCCCTAATGTATATGGAGGGGATACATTTGCATACAATGGGGGCGGGACATACAAATGCATCTCAGGCATATTTCTTAGGGACAGCATGAAAGCTGAATGGTGTTTGGCCCTCCGGGACTGCAGTTGGGAACCTCTGCTCTAGGGACTGCACATGTCTATGGTGAAAGTGCTCTGTAGGGTAGAATATAGGTGTTTATGATGTGTTTATTTTATCTGCAAAAAGGTTCCTTCTTTATTACCACAGTTTAGTACTGGGTAATATATAGGAACATGGTCTGCAGGAGCCACAGCTGGGACTTGAACCTGTGTCCTTCTGCCCCTGAATGCACTGGCTGTGTGTACTGCACCAAATTGTTGCCACAGAGGCAGGTCATTCCCTGGGTATACCATTACTGTTCGTCAAACAGACCTTGTCTTTTGCAGTGCACGGCACCCACCTAGACAGGGCTTGGCCTTGATCTGCTGTGGGCAGATGCCATTGCCCGCTCTGCCACCAGCACCCCTCTACCACCATGCTGACATGCCCTTCTACTGATGGTGCTGGTGGTGTGCAGTCCCAGACCATCCAGTGTGCCGGTAGGTGGCTGCCTATGGTGTGTGATCTGGGGTAGGGGTGCCTGCATGGACATGCATGCTTCCCCCCGGCACCGCCTGCCAATGTTCTGTGCCCTTTGGGGTATTTTCTAGGTACTGTCCCTGGGACACTTTGGGACACAGACACTCGTGGACATGTTTGACCTTGATCAGTTGCTGCTATTGCGTTTCTGTTTTTCTATGTGTCACCTAGGCATCTGCCTAGCCTGCCCTATGCCCCAGCTGCCCCACTGCATGTCACACCTGCAGTCCACTGTACCCCATGTGCAGCCACACCATAGTGCCCTTTCGTACTTGGGCACTATCTGGTGGTGCAGCACATGTATCACTACTACCACTGTTCTTGGTCTCCCTGCCTTTGCTGTACATTGCTGACTGAAATGGTTTCTCTCTCCTTCACTTTTGCTTCTAACGCCAAGTTTTCACGCGTGCTATTTTTCAGACCTTCATTTCACGGCACTAGTGTGCCTGGAGCCTCTCCCCGCCTACCCCCCCCCCCCACCCATTGACCCCTTCTTCCCGCCCTCTGGGGAGCCTTACTCCACCTTTTCTGTGCCTTAGCGCTGCCAGGGACGTTGCTGGGTGAAACGGCACGTTATCGTGTGAAGAGGTTGATTTATCACGCGATAACGTCACATATCGCGCGATAATTGCGCCGCTGCTGTGTTATCGCCATTTAGTAAACATACCCCTATATGTGGCTTTTGGATTGTAAACCACTTAAGGAAGTGGTATATCAAGTTTGTTAGATAAATAAATAAAAATCATATAAAACCTCTTCATAGAAAGGATGGTGGAAGCATGTAATAACCTCTCAATGATGGCTTAACTAGATTGTAAGCTCTAACGAGCAGGGATTGTATCTTACATGTCTGATACGCTGATAGCACTATATAAATGCTCAGTAGCAGTAGTAGTACTGTGTTTTTTAGAATTCATGGTAGCATGGGACAAGCCTTGACAATGTTTAGCTGTGAAGAAGTTATAAGAAGAAAAAGATTAACTGAGGTCTATAGCATTGCATCAGGACTGAAAATGGGTCTTTATATGTTTCTATGACCTTTTTTTTTACATTATCTAAATCTAATCATCAGTGAGACAAAACCAAGATGGATAACATTTGTTTCTTGCAAACTGTTTTAAAGATATAGTCCTAGAGCTTCCATCTTTCCAATTCGCAGTAGAGTTTTGACTCTGAATTATTTGGTTATCTTAATTATTTTCATTAACAGGATGCCCAAATGTAATTGTACAGTTGCAATATTTCTAAATGAAAGGAAATGTATGTAAATACTGTTTCATGAGAATGACTTATCACTCCATTCCTTAGCTTAGTGATCCCATGCTGAAAGAGGAGTTTTATATTAAGAACATAAGAAATGTCAAACTTGGTCAGACCAAGGTCCATCAAGTTTTTCCAACAGTGGCCAATCTAGATCACAAGTATCTGGCAGATTCCCAAAAAGGTACATAGGTTCCACAATGCTCATTCCGGGGTAAGCAGTGGGTCCTCTTCAGTAATGATCTATAGACCTTTCCTTCAGGAACTTGTCGAAACCTTTCCTAAACTCAGCTACACTAACAGCATCCGGTAACGAATTCCAGAGTTTGATTATGCGTTGAGTAAAAAAATATTTTCTCTTATTAGTCTTAAATGGGTTACATTGTAGATTCATTGCATGTCCTCTAAATTTTCTACTTTTTGATGCCATAAACAACTGATCTACGTTTGCCCGTACCACTCCATTCATTAATTTATAGACCTCTAGCATATCCCTGCTCAGCCATCTCTTTTTCCAATTTGAAGACCCCCAACCTTTTAAGCCTCTCCTCTTAGAGGTATCATTCTATCCCCTTTACCATTTTTGTCGCTCTTCTCTGTACCTTTTCTAATTCTGCTATATCCTTTCTAATATACAACGACCAGAATTGCATGCAATATTCAAGATGCAGTCGCACCACGGAACAATATAGAGGCATTATAATATTCTTGGTTTTATTCTCCATTCCTTTCCTTATGATTCCTAGCATTCTATTTACTTATTTGGCTGCCACCGTGCACTGGGGGTAGGGTTTCAGCATTTTGTCCATGATGACGCCTAAATCTTTTTCCTGGGTGGTAGTTTCTAAGGTGGTACCTTCCATTGTGTAACTATAGTTTGGATTGTTCTTTCCTAAGTGCATAGCTTTGCCTTTGTCCACATTAAACTGGAAGACTGGCAGATGCAATTTATCAAGATCCTCTTGCAATTTTTCACAATCCAATTGCATTTTTAACAACTTTTAATAATTTTCTGTCATTTTATTTTTATTTATTTATTTAACAGTTCTTCTATACCGCTCTATTTTAGATCAGAGCGGTTTACATTTAACATCAACTATACAACACAGGCACTCTGAGTTGTATTTACAATAAACAGGGAGATCAACTTGGAAGTAACTGGGGGAAACTATTTACATTGTATTTACACTGGTACCTGTTTTCAGGCAGATCATATCTACATCTTATTTACACTGGGAGTCTGAATTCTATTTCAGGGAGTACTTCTGAGGGATCAGTTGATTATCCTTTTTCATGCTGAGTCTGATTGTTTAGTTGTAGTGAGTGATTGTCTGAGGGGCCACATGTATGATTACTAAGGCTGGATTCGGGGTAGTATGTAGTGAACAGGTGCTGCTTTAATGCCTTCCTGAAGTGGGATAGGTAATTGATGTTTCGAATAAAGGTGGGGAGGGCATTCCATGCTCTAGGTGCATAAATCGTAAAGGCCCTATTTGTTGTTGCTTTTGTGCATTTCGTTATTACTTTTGGGACCTCTAGGGTGTTTTGCATCATGGGTCTTCTGTTTCTGTTCTGTGGTACTTTATGTATCATCTTGCTGATAGCTGTGGGGGTCAGAGTGTTTAAGGCTTTGAAGGTTAAGGTTAGAGCTTTGTGGAGGGTTCTTGCTTGAACCGGTAACCAATGGAGGTTCATCAGTACTGGCGTTATGTGCTCTCTCTGTGAAGCCCCTGTTAGTACTCTCGCAGCGGTGTTCATTGCGAGCTGGAGTGGAGCTAGCGTTGCTTGAGGGAGACCGTGTAGAATTACGTTGGTGTAGTCGAAATGTGGTAATATTAATGCCTGATATATTGATCGGTAGTCGCTGAAGTCGAGTAGTGGTCGAAGATGTTTTAAGGTCCTTATTTTCATGTATACTGTTTTTACTGTGTTTTTATGTGGGTTTTTAGGTCCAGTTGTTGGTCCAGTGTAACGCCAAGGTAGCGGATTGTGGGTTTGGTTTTCAGTTCTGTGTTGCCGATTTTTAAAGAGGGTGGAGGGGTGAAGTCCTGGTTCCTTGAGATGAAAAGGACATCTGTTTTGCTGTAGTTGATTCTCAAGTTTTGTGTGTTGAACCATTCTGCTACTGCCTCAAAACATCTTGTTAGAGGGGAGAGGTCTGGTTGGTTGGTCCTGAATGGGATGTATAGGAGGATGTCGTCCGCGTAGGCTAGACAGTTGACCTTGAATGAACGTGCTAGGGCACATATGGGTTGCATGTAGATGTTAAACATCAATGCAGATAGTGACGAACCCTGTGGTACACCCTGGTTTTGTAAAAACGGTTCAGAGGTTGTGGAGCCAGACCTTACATGTTGCCATCTATTAGTCAAGTATGACTTGCACCACTTTAGGGCTGTTCCCTGAATTCCTTTCTCGCTGAGGCGTTGTATGAGGATCTCGTGGCTCACCGAATCGAAGGCCGCTGCAATGTCGAGGAATATGAGGGCGAATCCTTGATGAATTTTGTCGGTTCCAGAGATTAGGTGGTCAAATAGGGTGGTGAGGAGGGTTTCCACCCCATGTGCTTCTCTGAACCCATGCTGGGAAGGATCCAGTGGGGCTTCAGTATCAATATGCTGTTGGATTTGGCGCTGTACTAACTTTTCAATTACTTTGGCAAGCATGGGGATACTTGAAATTGGTCTGTATGATTCCACTTTCGTTGGGTCCAGCTTGTTATTTTTCAGCAGTGGTCTGATTGATGTTTGTTTCAGACTTTGTGGAAACGATCCGGTTGTAAGGGATTGGTTTATTAATTCGCTCAGATATTGGCTTAAGTCACATCGTAACTCCTTTATCCATAAAGCTGGGCATGGGTCATTGGGTGCGGTAGTGGGGTTGATTGCAGCGATAGTATCTTCAATCTCTCTGCGTGATATTTTTTCAAATTTGGATAGTGGTGATGGTTGGGGCAAGTTATGTTGAAAGATGTTGTCCGCGGAGCTCGAGGTTGCACCTGCCTGGATCACTTCAGGTTGTAGGTAGTTGGTTGAAGATGTAGTAGTCTGGATCATTTTTGACTGTAGGTAGTTGGAGTATGCCTGGGGGTGTGGCATATGTGATTGGTCTGCGGGAGGTTCTCTTATGAGAGATTTCACTATATTGAAGAGGTCGTGGGGCTTGTTTAGTGACCGCTTCAAGATATCGGAATGATATTGTTTCCGCTTCTTTGTTAATTCATCACGGTGTGCTCTTAGGTGAGCGATGTAAGTACTTTGTGCTTCAGTAGAGCGAGCCCGACGCAATCTTCTCTCGAGCCTGCGCAGGCACTTGAGTGAAGCTCGGAGGTCTTTGGTATACCATGGTGCGTGCTCTCGTTTCTTTGTTGTTGTTTTATGTGTGGCTGGTATGCATGCGATGGTCTTGAGGCTCTCGTCCCAGGTGGACACCAAAGCATCTAGGTCGTGTGGTACATTGTTGAGGAGTGGGAGGATCTTCACTCGAATCTCTTCTTTATCAAAGGGGCGGAAGCGCTTCAACGAGGTTTCGTGGACAGCGTTGGTTTTGTTGGAGTTTTGATTGTGAGTGTTAGTAGGTATCTGGAATTTGAGCAGGCTATGGTCAGACCATGGCACAGGAGTTATGGTTGGCAGCATTGGTTGGGTAGTATCCTTATCTGTCTGTGGGGCAACGATCAGGTCAAGTTTGTTTCCCTTGACGTGAGTGGGACTATCGACTAGCTGATCGTAACCTAGCTCTTGTAGCGCTTCTAGGAAAGCAGAGGCTTGAGATTCCTGTAGTGTAGGCAGGTTGAAGTCGCCTAGGATCCAGTTTTGGGATCGTGGTCTGTTTGAGTTGCAGGCGAGTCCAATTATCGTTGCAAGATCCTCTGATGATGGTGTTGGTGCTCGGTACAGTAGGTTGATCGTGCAGGTGTCATTTGTTATAGTGAGGGAGTCCAGGTGGGCTGTGCTGGTTGCGTTGCACATCTGGAAGCCTAGGCAGGTTTTGACAAGGATGAGTGTTCCTCCTCCTCTCTGATTGGTTCTATGGCATGCGTGGACTGAAAATCCTGTGGGTAACATCTGGTTGATGATTGCATTGTCACATTCTGATAGCCAAGTCTCTGTGATCATGATGATGTCAAGATCATGGGTCATGACCAGATCGGTGATTATTGGCCATTTAGTACGTATTGACCTTGCGTTGATGAGTGCACACTTCAGGGCATGATGGTGTTGCTGACGGTCCAAATGTGACTTCTTGATGTGTTGAAGTGGGATGTGTAATAAATGTGAGTAAGGCGTGTCGTTGGGTTCTCTTGGGGGGTGTTGGTGATTCTCCGTCCATCTTTTCCCATCACTGCGGAGTATTGGGATGTGGTTGGTGCTTGTGTGAAAGGCGTGGGATATAAGGGGGAGCCAGGTGGCTAGGTGTAGACAAGCCAGGGCTAGAAATGGATGCATCTTGTGGACGTCTTTGTGGATAGTATGTGAGCTGTTTGTTGTTGGGTAGTTAGTGGGACCGGTATTGACTACTGTGCTAGCTATCAGCGTGTATAAGCTCACTACCTGACAATGAGTAGGTATTTGGAACAATGTGGCAGCATACAAGACAGGAACAGTACAGCAGCAAGCAAACAATGAGGCAATGTGTCAGTCAGCAGATAATGAGACAATGTAACACTCCGCAAAGAACGAAACAGTGACCATGGGACAATGTAGCAATCAGTAAGCCATGAGACATGAGACAATGTTGCAATATCCTGCCTGCAATAGCTACTATGAAGTGTAATGGGCTGCCGTTATTAAGGTTAGAATGGATCAATGTTACAGTATTTTGATCGCAGTGTTAGTTAATGCAACCTAGGCATAGCAACATTGACTACAGAAAACGGAATACAATAGTGGTTATCTAGAGTAAATATATACTTGCAATATAATGTAGGATACACAGAGAGGTAGCTAAGTAGTTGTTTAGAGCGAGCTCCGCTTGGGGATCTCAGGCTGCCAGTTAGTTGTTGAGATGGACAGGGCCCTCTGAGGTACACGGCTTCATTGGTCATCTGCAAATTTGATCTCCTCACTCATTATTCCTATTTCCAGGTCATTTATGAATATGTTAAAAAACAGAAAGCCCAGTACAGATCCCTGGGTTATTCCACTATTCACTTTTCTCCATTGAGAAAATTGGCCATTTAGCCCTACACTCTGATTTCAAGCTTTTAACCAGTTCCTGATTCACAATACTACACTGCTTCCAATCCCAGGATTTTTTAATTTCGCCAAGAGCTTCTCATGAGGGACCTTGTCAAAGGCTTTCTGAAAATCCAGATACAGTATATCACTGGTTCACCTTTGTATACCTATTTTATTCATACCTTCAAAAAATATAAAAGATTAGTAAGACAAGACCTTCCTTGGCTAAATCCAAGTTGGCTTTCTTCCATTAAACCATGACTATATACATGTTCAATAATTTTATTCTTTATAATGGTTTCTACCATTTTGCTAGGTACTTCAGGATGACCGGTTTGTAGTTTCCTGGATCACCAGGGACCCCTTTTTAAAAATTAGAGAATGGCCAATATAATGCCAGTCTTCTGGTACTGCAGATGATTTTAATGATAGTTCACAGTATTACTAATAGTGATCTTCAATCTCATATTTCAGTTCTTTCAACATCCTTGGATGTATACCATCCAGTCCAGATGATTTGATACTCTTCATTTACACAATAATGCATCTTTCTGGTTTAGTGATATTTCTTTCAATTCTTCCGATACATTACCTTTTATATACCATGTCAGGCAAGGGAAACTTCCCTATATCTTCAGTAAAGACCAAATCAAAGAATTCATTCAGTCCCTCTGCTATGGCCTTGCCCTTATTTGTGCCTTTTACCCCTCTGTCATCCAATGGTCCAACTGACTCTCTCACAGGTTTTTTGCTGCAAGTGTACTTAAAGTTTTTATTATGCGTTTTTGCTTCCACGGCAAACGTTTTTTCAAATTCTCTCTTTGTCTGCCTTATCAATGCCTTGCATCTAACTTCCCAATGCTTATGTTTCCTGTGTTTGTCATTTGGCTCCTTTTCCATTTCCTGAAAGATGATTTTTTTTGGCAACAGACTCTCTGACCTCTCCTTTAAACCATACTGGCAGTTTTTTAGCCTTCCTTCTACTTTTCTTAAAGCGTGGAATATATCTGGTCTGGGCTTCCAAGATAGTACTTTTAAACAATACCCATGCTTGGTGTAGATCTTTAACCTTTGCAACTGTTCCTTTTAGTTTTTTCTTAAATATTTTCCTTAGTCTCCATTTTGAAAATTAAAAGGTAGTACTGTGGATATCCTTGTTGTCCATCTTCCTTTTATTAAATCAAATGCAATCATGCTATGATCTCTTTTGCCAAGTAGCCCCAAACCCCTTATCTCTTGCACCAAATCTTGTGTTCCACTAAGGACTAGGTCCAAAATAGCTTCCCCTCTTGCTGGTTCATGATTCAGCTGCTCCAAGAAGCAGTCAGTTATTTCATCTAGAAACTTGATCTCTCTAGCATGTCCTGCTGTGACATTGACCCAGTCAATACCGGGGTAATTGAAAACACCCATTATTACTGTGTTGTAACGTTTTGTTAGTTTCCCTGATTTATTTCAGCATTTCATCATCCATCTGTTCATGCTGGTTGGCAGTTGGTAGTATACTCTCACTGCAATCGCCTTCCCTTTTTACATGGAATTTCTATCAATAGAAATTGTATAGTATATTTTGTTCCTGAAAAACTTTAATCCTATGTGACTCAATGCCCTCTCTAACATAGAGTAGATCCAATAGAGTGCAATCCCTCCATCAATCATTGCAATATAGTTTGTACCCAGGTATCAGTGTACCATTGGTTGTCCTTCTTCCACCAGGTTTCTGAGATACCAATCCTATCTAATCTCTCATTTAGTGCTATATATTCTTTTTCTCCTATCTTATTTTTTCAGACTTCTGTCATTTGCGTACAGGCATTTTAGAGGTTGTACAGTATTTTATTCATATTAATCTGGTTATCTGTAGATAGGGGTAATTTGGAATCTTTCAGCCCTGTCTGCTCTGTACTTAAGGGCATCTGGGTTACTTTTATCTTTATTGAAACCTCTCTAATTTCCCTCTTTTGCTAGTATCCTTCAAGGATACATCTTTCTGAACCATGCGCTCCTGAGCAACTGTCGGTTTTAGTTGTTTAGATGATCATTTGCCCAGTATCGCTGCACTATTATGATGCTTATTAAATGGCTGGGGGAAGGGATTGCTGATGCATTCAAATTTTGCTCATTAATTCCCCCAGCTTTGCTTCCCCTTCATGATAGATCCTGGTAATATTTCTATCAAAAAGATAAAATTACAGCATAGTGCAATGCATGCCTTTCAATTCCATCAGCTCAGGTTGTCCAGATGAGAACTGACTCTGCAGTAGGACACGGATATATCTAAAATTCAAGAGTGTATCATACATTGCTAACTCATGCTAATGACCCTGGACCAACAATGATGGGATATATCTAAGATTCATACTTTACAGAAGCAGTACAAAATTGCATCTTCAAAGACTGATGAAAAACTGCTTTCAAAGTGCAGTGATTAAAGGCTGTCTTTCTTCTAACATAACATCAGAAGCATTCTTGCACTCCGAATTTTCACCATAAATTATTAATGCAAGTTGCCTAGATTTGTGAGGCTTCCCTTTAGATCCATAGTAAAGATTAAATTAAAATTCAAGCTTTCCGTGGCTTACATTTAAAATGTGCCTGTAACCTTTGCCAGGGCCCAGCCCATCTTTCCTTTTAATTTGGTAGTTAGATGGAAAAAGAAATCATGATAAGAAATTAATTATTTTGAAGACAGACTAATTTGGGGCGACACAATAACTGTTCTGATTTAATCAGACTAGACAGAACATGAATGAGTTTCCCAATAAAATATGAGACGGCCAGAAGAAAACAGCATCCTCTTTAGCAAACAAACTAATGCTCAGTGAACCAAATTATGCAAATTACACATATGGAGTAATTGTATACGTGAATTGAGAGCGTACAGCAGCTCTTTTTACACTCAGTTAGGCACGTATAAAACTGCCTGGGCATACAGATGTATCAGAGTAGATGCTAGGACAGCAAAGCTCCTTCTTTTCTGGAATATGTATGTAGATATTTCTGGAGTAGATATTTCTGGATATTTCAAAAGAAATCTGGTAGAACTGTGACTTACAGGCATACTTTATAAAATATGCATAAAACAGAATGTGAAATATGTGTTGGGGCAGACCAGGTGTAAACACCTATGTCTACTTTCGGGAGCGGGGGAGGGGGGGCAGGCAATTTTATAAAGACACATATTGTAACACTGCTGTGTGAGCCATGAAGATAGTCTGAACCGGACGCACAGAGGGGATCGCAATTCTGATCCTGCGGGGAACATCTAGCCCCGCGGGATCAGAATTGCGAACAGTCCTGCATGTGCAGGCTGGGACTGCAATTCATTTTGGCCTGCACATGCAGGGTTGTCCCCGGCTAACTCAGTTAAGGCTCTTCGGTGGAGCCGCAGTACCACGGCGTCATGTTGCCATGGCACTGCGGCTCCATTGAAAAGCCGCAATGGCAGTTGCCTGAAAAAGTGGTTTATTCTCTGCAACCCGACCCAAGGTCGGGTTGCTGGGAATGTCCCCTGGCCCCCCCTGCCTCATCCGGACCCCGGGCAATGAAAAAAAAAAAACCCACGTCCAGGGAAGATATCCCACCTCAGAGGTGGAATAAACTTCCCCGCACATGTCATTGCCCCTAGATGTACAGGGCCAACATTAGAATCAGCTCTGTACATCCAGAGCCAGTGATCATCCACTGCCCACCCAGACTCCACCCCTGGGCTGCCTATTCCCCGCCCCCATCTAATTTCCCCGCACAACTGGCAGGGAAGTTAGTCAGGGGCAGGATCCGGTACGAATAGTGGGAATGGTCGTCCCGTCAGGCCATCCATCCCCGCTATTCGTAGCACAGAATAACCCCCTGTGTGTCTGCCTCCAAAATTTTTTGCAAACATGGGAAAGAGGAAAGTGAAACAAGTAAAGCTATCCCAAGCTACCTTGCCTACCTCCTCTCCAGTTACCGCTGGCCAAATTGATTCATTTCTTCATCGAGAGCAGCGACCATCGTTAAGAGGGAATGGTAAACCCAGCTGTGGGACTGTTTTTGAGCACTCTTGCTCACAGTCTCCCTTGGGCTGTGAACTCTCACCCCCCCCCCCATGACATCGAGACCTTCAAGTAAATTTGCACTGGTGTGAACCCGGTCGAGTTGGAGGATGCCGGAGTGTCCGGAGGTAGTGTTCCTGCCTCCTCCTTGGGGACGCCCGACGCGAGTAGAGCTGAGGCATTAGCATTCTCACCAGACCATCATCGGCGAGTAGAGCATCAGAAAGAGAGTGCACCACCGACGGCAGCTGTAGCTGCCCGTTTCTCCCCTGTTGTACCCATGGAACCCTTGGAGTATGCAAATTCTGAATTGGGTATTTCTGTGTTTTTCTTTACTCTTTAGAGACCAGCGCAGTTCATGTTGGAAGCTATATGGACTCCGATCAAAATGCTTGGGGAAACCATTACTACGCAAGTACAATCTTTGTGCACCAAGATTCAACAGAACTTGAGAGTTGTTTGCAGAGCACTGGATCTATTGACTTATTGAAAACTAAGACAGAGATCATTTGGAGGTACATTCAGATGTTTTTATTAAGGATTCTTTTTATTTGTTTAATATTTCCAAAAATGCATATACTTACAAAAGAAGTATCCAAGTTACATGACAAGAGAGTAACTTACAAGCAAATTCAAAATGAAAAGCATAGGTCAATATAGCCCACATTTCAGGGAGAAGCACATCTATACAACAGTGACAGCAAACCAAAACAAATCACTAGGATCGAACTCCACACCACAGCCAATCGTATCTTACCACCCTTTCGCTTTATTAAGCATTCTAACAATTTCAAGTTTAAATTTGAACAGTTGGATAATCGTAGTCGGCTTCTGAATCTTCATTTGATACATTTCCCAAAGTCCCCTAAAATTACAGCAAAAGATATGCAGGTTCATGTCCACCCTTAGTTAAAGCATATTATTTACCGTCTGGTCAGAAAATCTCTGCTGCTGCAGAAATCTCTGGCCCTCAGATGGCAGATGTATTAAATGTATCTCGATTGTTAGAAATTTCTGATTCAGATTCAATAACTTCCGCTACTTGTTTGACAACCTTGGCGCTTGTATCTGACAGAGAGTGGTTACTCGGAATATTTCTTTCGCAAGAGAACTGTTCCCTTCAAGAGCTGCCTGGTCAGGATTTTCCCTGACTTGGCTAGGAAAACCCGACGACACAGGTCGGAGTTTCTCATCCTGCACCTGTTGGTCCTTCAGCTAAGTAGGACATTTTTTCTCAGGGTCATTCATGTGTTTTCTTATTTCCTTCACACAATTGATTTCTTTCTTCAGGGTTTGAAATTGGCGAATCTCCTGTCCATGTCATAGAGTAAGCTGGTCGTGCCAGTCTCAGCTTTCCTAGGTTACTTTGTATTTCATTGTTGTTTTTCTTCTTTGACTTTCATCTTGTATCTGTATTTTGTGGGCTAGAGGTTGGGTGGTCAATATATCTGCTGTCTTACAATGGTCTTATTGTAGATTATTGTTTCCTTTGTTTGGTTATTTTAGACTACCTGCATTTCATCTGCAAGTGTGTTTATGCTTGTATCTTTTCAAAAATTGTATAACTATAAAATTAAAAAAAAGGAAATATTTCAGATTTGATCTATATTCCAATCTCTTTAAACTGACCAGATACAGGCTCATTCCATCTGGGATGTACACCCTCTCTGTACATCCAGTTTGACTGGACATACAGAGGGGGTCGTGATTCTGATCCCGTGGGGCACATCTAGCCCCGCGGGATCAGAATCGCAATCAGTCTTGTACGTGCAGGCCGGGACTGTGATTCAGCCTGGCCTACATGTACAGGAAAAGCCTGACTAACTTAGTCAGGGCTTTTAAATGGAGCTGTGGCGCCATGGCGTCTGGTTGCCTTGGCACTACGGCTCCATTTAAAAGCCGTGATGCTGGCCACCAGAAAAAAAAGAGCTTATTCCCTGCAGTCCAACCCCTGATCTGGCCTCCTAAGGCCAGGGTCGGGCTGCAGGGAATGTCCTCTGGCCCCTCCTGCCCCATCCGCACCCCAGGCAGGAAAAAAAAATCATCCAGGGAAGTTATTCCACCTCGAAGGTGGAATAATTTCCCTGCAAGAGTCGCTGGCCCTGGACGTACAGGGCTGACATTAGAATCGGCCCTGTATATCCAGGGCTGGCAAATGCCCACCGCCCGCCCAGACTCCGTCCCCGGGCCACCCTCATCTAACTTCCCTGCACAACTGGCAGGGAGGTTAGATGCCGGCAAGGGAAGGCATGAATAGCGGGGATGGATGTCCCAGTGGGATGTCCATCCCCGCTATTTGTGGCATAGAATCGGGTCCTTATAGGGTTGCAGGATGGTCCAATCATTGTATTCTCCCATTTGAGCTGTAGTAAAGGAGGGGTAGGAACTGATTATAGGCGAGTCTCACAAATTAAACCAAGGTTAGTCCATGACATGGAAATTATGAATGTAGCTGAGTTTGCTGAAGAGCTGTTAGACTTTCAGACAGCGTAGTTTCCTTTTGTCGAGATGATCAAGTCACAATTTGGCATGCAGAAATTAGTGTCCTTTTTAATGTTAGCTCCAGAGAAGGAAAGTAGTTGCAAGGAAGGAGAAAAAACCTCTTGGTTCAGTGCAAACTTTGTGAGTTGGAAAAGGAGTTAGATCAAATTGAGAGGGTATGGCAAAATTTGAAGAGTTAGGAAACCGAGAGTTACTGGAGGAATTTGTTCAGGAAATATCTTATGGCAACAAAAGAGTATTACGTAAAGAGACTGACAGACCCTATAGGATTTATTAGTGAAGGTTTTTAGGATTTTTAGGAATATTGACAATTTCCCGGGAATCTAGGGCTTAACTTCCCCAGTCATAAGAACAGATGCCTTAGCTGCCTCCTTTTAAGATATAAAATTGTGGAGATTAGAAGAGAGTTAGAGATGGCTCCAGAATTGGTTCAAGGTTTTGGCACCCTAGGCAAACCTTAAGTCTTATCTACCCCCTCCTCCCCGGCAGTCGTAATCTATTGTTTAGCTTTGAATGACTCCCAGATGTTTCTACCCTAGGCAATCATCTAATTTTCCAAGTGGTTGTACCAGCCCTGGATGGATGTTGAGGAGAAGGATGGAGATAGGTAAAGCGAATCAACTATAACTGCAGTTCTATCCAAACTTAGCTCCTCACTATCTACCCTCCTACTTCCCTTTCTTGCAAGTATGATCCACCTGCTGGGCTGCTTTATTTAGTGAGTACAACAACAGCAGGAACTATACAAGTTATAATAAATATTTCTTTATAGTGGGATGTAGTTCTACTGTGTCGGAGAAACCTTCCCAGGAAATTAGAGAATTATTGGCTGGTTATAAAATTTCCCATATCCATCCACATTTCTTGAGAAAGCAATTCTTATGCAGTTGTAGGAATTTGCAGAGGATTGTACCATGTTGAATGAAGCCCAGTCTGACTGGCTTTTTAGTATATGGTAGCACCAAACTTGTCCTGTCAGTGATTGTAGAGGATTTGTGGATGTGTTTAGATAGGGAAAAGGATTCACAGATGCAGTGTTCATTGCAAACATGATTCTATTTTGCTAGAGCTATTGGTTCTTGAGTGAGTAGGTAGCTAGCTCTACCTTGGCCTGGTTCAACTCTTCCCCCCCCCCCCCACCCCCCCCACCCCCGCTTTAGTTTAACTTCAATATGGAGCAATCTGCAGAATTCCAAGTCTAAGGTGTCCTACCAGTTTTTTGAAGATGATGACCAACTGCATCTCATGTTTAGACAAACAAAGAGGGGCAACGAACTAAGATGATAGTTTGCAAGGAATTAAAAGTTGAATGTTGGAAAACAAGTTGACGATGAAGATCAAGATGAAAGAGCTGCAGTGAGTGCATAGTGAGAAGGTTACGTTTCTACAGCCTGTTTTAATATGGAAGGGTGATTTTATCCAAATTGCAGATCATGTGCAGAGTTTGGGTGTTTGATGCTAACCTGACTTTTAATTTGCAGATTTCAAATATGGTCAAAGCACCCTGATATTATTTAAAGCAGTTGAGAAGGATTTGTCCTTTCTTTAATCAGTTGCCATTTGCAAAGATTGCATATGCTACTATAAGGATGTGTTTGAACTTCTGTAATCTGTTATTATATGTTGGCTATCGCTGAAGAAAAGAAATCAAGCACAAAGAATTCAGAATGCAACAGCAAGGCTGTTCGTTCAAGCAAGATGGAAAGTTTAGTTTATTAAGAGACTTGCTTAACTGCTTTTTGATTTATGTTTATTAATAGCAAATAGCAGGGAATAGCAGGGAATAGCAAAATATGACCTTGAGAATATACCACTGGAATTTAAAGACTGCCTGCAAAATCGATTTGCTGCTTTAGATACAAATGACAGCTCCGGAAGAGTTATGGAATGACATCAAGAAGGTTGTGTTGGAAGAAAGCGAGAAGTCTCTACAAAAGGTTAAAAAAAAAAACGGCCAAAATGGATGATGGAAGAAACTCTGAAAATTGCCCAGAAACGCAGAGAAGCTAAAGCCAGAGGAGAAAGAAAGACAATTGCAGAACTCAACAGAGATTTCCAACGTGCAGCAAGACAGGACAAGGAAAAGTACTACAATGACACTTGCAAGGAAATAGAAGCAGAAACTATTAGAGGAAGAACAAGATCGGCTTTCCAAAAGCTACAAGAGTTAAAGAAAAAAGTTCCAGCCTCGAATTGGAATGTTACAAGATGCTCAAGGTTCTATGTTGAATGATGCTGAGAAGATCAAGAAAAGGTGGAAGGAATATAGAGTTTTTATATGATAAAGATCAAGTGGACCAACAGCCGTTTCAACCTGTACCTTATGATCGGGAACCATTGGTGATGAAAGAAGAAGTTGAAGCAGATTGAAAGCCTTATCAAAGAACAAAGCACCAGGCATTGATAGCATTCCCATAGAAGTATTGCAGCAATCTGATGCAGCTGTTACCGTACTTACAAGGCTCTGCCAAGAAATATGGAAGACAACATCATGGCCAACTGACTGGAAAAGATCTGTGTTTATACCAATACTAAAGAAAGGTGATCCAACTGACTGTGGAAATTATCGCACAATCGCTCTGATCCCACATGCCAGCAAGATTCTACTGAAGATTATTCAAAAGAGACTACAACCATACCTGGAACAAGAACTACCTGACGTGCAAGCAGGGTTCAGGAAAGGGCGAGGAACGAGAGACATCATTGCGGATGTGAGATGGATCCTTGAAAAGACTAAAGAATACCAAAAGGATATCTATTTGTGCTTTATCGACTATAGCAAGGTTTTTGACTGTGTAAACCATGAGAAACTCTGGGCCACATTAAGAAGCATGGGTATACCAGAACACCTGATCGTTCTCTTGCGAAATCTGTACATTGATCAAGAAGCAACAGTTCGAACGGAACAAGGAGAAACAGAATGGTTTAAAATAAGTAAAGGTGTAAGACAAGGCTGCATACTTTCCCCCTACCTGTTTAATTTATATGCAGAACAAATCATCAGAGAAGCAGGATTGTATGAAGATAACAGAGGTGTGAAGATTGGTGGAAGACTCATCAACAACCTTCGCTATGCTGATGATACCACATTACTGGCTGAAAGTGAAGATGATCTGAAACATTTGCTTCTCACAATCAAAGAACATAGTCTCAAAATGGGCCTGCACCTTAATGTAAAGAAGACAAATATCATGATAACTGGCATAATCAACAGGTTCATTGTTGAAGGAGAAGAAATTGAAATCGTGAACAACTTTAACCTACTTGGATCAACTATCAATAAAGAAGCAACAAGCAGTCAAGAAATCAGATGACGCATTGCTCTTGGCAGAATGGCTATGAAAGACCTAGATAAGATTCTCAAGAGCAGAGATGTCTCTCTCCATACAAAGATTTGACTTGTTCAAGCCATGGTATTTTCAATAACATCATATGGATGTGAAAGCTGGACAGTGAAAAAGACAGACAGGAAGAAAATTGATGCCTTTGAATTATGGTGCTGGCGGCGAATACTGTGTATACCATGGACTGCCCGAAGAACAAACCAGTCGGTACTAGAGGAGATCAAACCTAAGCTTTCTTTAGAAGCTCAGATGACAAGACTTCGACTTTCATACTTTGGACACATCATGCGAAGAGAGAGATCATTAGAGAAAGACATCATGCTTGGCAAGATAGAAGGTCAATGCAAAAGAGGAAGGCCAGCAATGAGATGGATCGATACAATAACAGCAGCTATGGGTACCAATCTGTCAACAATGAGCTGCCTGACTGAAGACCAAACACAATTTAGGATAGCTATCCAGAGGGTCGCCATGAGTAGACTCCGACTCGACGGCACTTAACAACAACAACATATCATCTTAGACATGGACATATAACAAAGCAGTTTACAATAAAACACATTATCAAAAGGAAAAGAACGCCAACTCATTATAGTAAAGCGTTAGGAAAAAAAAGATAAGCACACGGCCAAACCAAAAGTCCTGGAATACCTTTTCAAAAAAGTAGGTTTTCAGCTGTGCGATAAATTTTTTTGAATGATGGTTCAGTCAGAATATAGTAAGGGAACGAATTTCATAAATGCGGCACCAGAAAGTAAAACACAGATCTGCGAGTAGACTCAAGGTAAGCAACGGAAGGTGATAGAAGAACCGAACAATTTGTATTTTGTGATCGGAGTGTTCTGGTAGGACAATAAGGAATAAGGAAACAGGACAGATGGCCTGGAGAGCCTGAATGCAAAGCCTTAAAGGTAAGCATCAGTACCTTAAAGTGAAAATGGAAATAATATAGAGGTAACCAATGGAAATGGTAGAACAATGGAGTCGCATGATCGTATTTAGAGGCACCTGCTAGGAGACGGATAACTGTATTTTGGACCCGCTGTAACTTCTTCAAAGAAGAGGATCTTAGACCAGAAGAGATTGCATTGCAGTGCTTGGGTCATCAAATATACAGTTTGATGGAATGAATGTGACGTAGTGAATAAAAAAATGAATGCACAGTCGCTGCCACTTGATATTCAAAAGAGTGGTGACCGTCAAAGATAATCCCTAAATAAGTCAGGGACTTAACTAAAGGAATTGCGAGACCCAAAATCATAGTGCTTATGAAGGAAAATCTGAACCGCCCATTACCCAAAAAGCCTGGTATTTTGCAGGATTCATTGAAAGACCATGTTCCTGTAGCCAACAGGATACTAAATCTAGGCAAGTATTCGATGTGGATAGGTCAGGGATGTCAGCTGAGGAGTAATACACTAGTAAAATATCTTCAGCATAATAGTAGCCACTGAGATCCTGTTCCTGAATATGCATAGCAAGGGGAGCTAAGAAAAAGTTGAACAACAAAGAAGTATACATAAAACATAGGAAATAAATGACATTCATAAAAACCACAAAGAAGGATCAGAAGGGGAAAAAAAACAGGAAAAGTAGAAAACAGATACCGAATATATGACAGAGTCTCAATGGGCAAGCAGAAAAGAGAATAATGGAAAAGCAAGCTCTAGATTTGGTCCTAGGCCTCAGCCTCCAACAACAGCTCATCTCTCAAAGACCTGAACAAAGAACCAGATCTTGAGACCTGGCTTAAATTTAATAAATGATCGTTCATTTCTGAGATCCACAAGGGGGAGGCTTAAAGAGAAGTAGCCAGATAAGCACATTTTCCCTGTAGTTCAGTGTTCCACTGGCTATTTAATGTCCCAGAAGGTTTGATTTATAAATATTGGTGGTGGTTTTTAAAGCCCTGTATAGTATGAATCTGAGATATCTATTTAATAGGATGGTAGTATATCAGTCAACTTGTCCTTTACATTCTTAAATGTAAGTTTAGTTGTTCAGTTAGTAAATTAATAGAAGAGCATGTGTGGGTGACATCTCATATACTATTCCCCATTTAAGCAACCTATTACTAATTGATAAGGATGTGCATTCATTTTAAAACAAATGGTAAAATGTGACAAAGGAGGCCCTTTCAGTTCAGTAACTTAAAATAAACCAAATGGCCGTGTGATTTGTAAAATCATTCATTTTTTGATCAATTATAGGCTATTCTCTAGGCCTCATAGATTATCTTTCTGCATGGAAAGTGGAGCGGCTGTGGAGAGGGACAACAAAGACATAAGAGTCATTTCACAAATCATGTTGAAACGTTTTGAGAAACAGCCAGATAAGCCAATCATAGCCTTGCTTCTTCCAAATCCCATGGCTGATGATGTCAGTAGAAAACTAAACAGAGAAATCAACATTTTCTATTCATTTCTTTCCTTGGTTTTTGAGAAAGGGGGGTGGATTTTTAGTTGTTGGATAGGAGAGTTAAAAAAGAGGTAAAACTTGAAAAATATCATCAGCATTAAACAGAATAAAGCACAGGTAGAATGGGCTGGGTGCCTGATTCAGTCTGTGCCAATAAAAAAAAATCTGAGGCACTCTATAGTGCAACTGCAGGCTGTACTGCAGAAGACAGACTCAATAATGGTGGGCTTAACTATCAAAGAGCAAAGTCTGATAGAGACAAATCTGGGAAGGTAGGGCAAAGGGCACACACACACTTTTTTTGGTATGAAAGTCACTGTTAATTAAATCTAGCACACTGTGAGGGCACATAGAATTAAATGGTGCTACTTTACCCTCTCTCAATGCTTTGGGGTCTTCCTGCCAATGTCACTGATGTTTTGCTTCCTTCAGGGTGGCTTGGAATCTTCCTGCCACTAATAGTGCCCTTTTGCCCCTTCTTGCTGGCCTAGGATCTTAGTGGCACTCTAGATGCCTTGGAGTTCTTTTGTTCTGTGACAGATGTCTGCCAACACGTTTTAAGCAAGTTTGATTAAAAATGGATGGATAACCCCATTGTTAGAATGCAAAATTGTTTGCCCTATTAACCTGAATGGAAACAAATGAAACAAATATCTGAATTATTCAGAATCCAATAATGAACCAAACAGATGATTGATCAGAAAATTAACCAAAAAGAAATGTTTTTATGCCTTTCCCTTCTAAATAATAAAAGGCAAGCTGATGGTTTGTTAGATTTTCAACATGCTATACAATTTTCTTCTCTGCAAAAAATAATCTAAGGTAGTGAGGAATAGAGATGAGGGGTTGGAAGCTGGAGAGAGAAAGGATTAAACAGTATGTCTGCATTGTGTTATTTGCATTTTATAAGTGAAGTATCTCCAGTCTTGAGATTAGTTTGGTTCAATGTTTTCAAAAGTGATGTTACAAAGAAATTAATAGTAACATCTGCAAAAAGGCAAACCTTACCTAACATCTGAAACAAAATGGACATATTTGATGAAGTAGACAGAAAGAGTGATCTCAAAAAAACTGAATTCAATACAAAACAGTGTAGAGTCATTCATTTGAAATGTAAAATCCAAGAGGACAATACGCAATAAGGTGTGAGATATTGACTGATGGGTCTCAGACTGATCATAGCCAGGAATCTTGATGATAGGCAATGACTAGTATCACAAAGAAGGAGTGGAGAGAGACCACAGCTACAGCTAACAAATCTTCTCTCAAAGAGCTTTATTGGAAACTCGACTTGGCAAACATGCCTGCGTCAGGGATGAGTGTGTAACTCAATGTAATGTTCACACAACACTTTCAATGTGAAAAGGTTGGAGTCTAAGTCTATAGTACTGGGTGAAAATACTGGCTAAATATTGGATAAGGTCTTAGATAGTGCTGGGGAGGAGTCTGCTGTCTTGGTACATGTCGGTACCAATGACATAGGAAAATGTCGTAGGGAGGTTCTGGAGGCTAAATTTAAGCTTTTAGGTAGGAAGTTGAAATCCAGAACTTCCAGGGTAGCGTTCTCCGAAATGCTTCCCGTTCCACGTGCAGGACCCAAAAGGCAGGCAGAGCTCCGGAGTCACAATGCGTGGATGAGACAATGGTGCAGAGATGAGGGTTTTGGATTTGTTAGGAACTGGGGAACATTCTGGGGAAAGGAGGGGCTCTTCCGAAGGGATGGGCTTCACCTTAACCGGGATGGAACCAGGCTGCTGGTATTAACCCTTGAAAAGGAGATAGAGCAGCTTTTAAACTAGATAATAGGGGAAAGCTGACAGTCGCCCAAGAGCGGATGGTTCGGAAGAATGTATCCTTGAAGGATACTACCAAAAGCAGAGAGGTTCCAAAAAAGAGTAAAGTAGCCCAAATGCCCTCGAGTATGGAGCAGACAGAGCTTAAAGATCCCAAATTACCCATGTCTACCAATAGCCAAATTAATATGAATAAAATACAGTCTCTAAAATGCTTGTATGCAAATGCTAGAAGTCTAAAAAATAAGATGGGAGAGTTAGAATATATAGCACTAAATGAGAGGTTAGATATGATTGGAATATCAGAGACATGGTGGAAGGAGGACAACCAGTAGGACACGGTGATACCTGGGTACAAACTATATCGTAATGATAGAGCTGATCAAATTGGTGGAGGGGTTGCGCTCTATGTTAGAGAGGGCATTGAGTCAGAAAGGATTAAAGTTTTGCAGGAAACAAAATTTGCTGTAGAATCTCTATGGATTGAAATTCCATGTAAAAAGGGGAAGGCGATGGCAGTGGGGGTGTACTATCGACCACCGGGCCAGAATGAACAAATGGATGATGAAATGCTCAAAGAAATCAAGGAAGCTAACAAAAGTTACAGCACAGTAATAATAATGGGTGGTTTCAATTACCCCGGTATCGACTGGGTCAGTGTCAGGGCAGGACATGCTAGGGAGATAAAGTTCCTAGATGACATAAATGACTGCTTCTTGGAGCAGCTGGTTCATGAACAGACCAGAGGGGAAGCCATATTAGACCTAGTCCTTAGTGGAACACCAGATCTAGTGCAAGAGATAAGGGTGTTGGGGCCACTTGGCAATAGTGATCATAGCATGATCGCCTTTGATTTAATTAGTGGAGGAGGGATAGTACGGAAATCCACAGTACTACCTTTTAACTTTCGAAAGGGAGACTATGATAAAATGAAGAAAATAGTTAAGAAAAAACTAAAAAGAGCAGTTGCAAAGGTTAAAGACTTACATCAAGCTTGGGTGTTATTGAAAAATACTATCTTGGCAGCCCAGACCAGCTGTATTCCACGCTTTAAGAAAAGTAGAAGGAAGTCCAAAAAACTGCCAGCATGGTTTAAAGGTGAGGTCAGAGAGGCTGTGGTTGCCAAAAAAGCATCTTTCAGGAAATGGAAAAAAGAGCCAAACAATGAAACCTGGAAACAGCACAAGCACTGGCAGGTCAAATGCAAGGCATTGATAAAGCAGGCAAAGGGAGAATTTGAGAAGAAGCTTGCTGTGGAAGCAAAAACGCAAAATAAAGATTTTTTCAAGTACATTCATAGCAAAAAACCTGTGAGAGAGTCAGTTGGTCCATTAGATGTTAGAGGAGTTAAAGGGGTACTAAGAGGTGACAAGGCGATAGCGGAGAGACTGAATGAATTCTTTGCTTCGGTCTTTACTGAGGAAGATGTAGGGATGTTACCCATGACTGAAGTGGTATTTAAAGGTGCGGAAGAATTGAAGGAAATATCGATACATCGAGAAGATGTATTACAACTATTAGATATACTGAAGAGTAGCAAATCACCTGGGCTGGATGGTATACATCCAAGGGTGTTGAAAGAACTGAAATATGAGATTGCAGACCTGCTATTAGTAATCTGTGAACTATCATTAAAATCATCTGTAATACCTGAAGATTGGAGGATCGCCAATGTAACACCAATTTTTAAAAAGGGTTCCAGGGGTGATCCGGGAAACTACAGACCGGTGAGCCTCACGTCAGTACCGGGAAAAATGGTAGAAACCATCATAAAGAATAAAATTACTCAGCATGTAGATAGTCATGGCCTAATGGGAGACAGCCAACATGGCTTTAGACAAGGATGATCTTGTCTTACTAATCTGTTGTGGTTTTTTTGAAAGTGTGGATAAACAGGTGGACAAAGGTGAGTCGGTTGATATAGTGTATCTGGACTTTCAGAAAGCCTTTGACAAGTTCCCTCATCAGAGACCTTTGGCAAAACTAGATAGGCCATGTGGTCTTTTTCTGTCATCATGTTTCTATGTTTCAATGGGATAGGAGGCAGTGTACTACTGTGGATCAAGAACTGGTTAAAAGATAGAAAGCAGAGGGTTGAGCTAAATGGCCAATTTTCCCAATGGAGAAAGGTGAATAGTGGTGTACCCCAGGGATCTGTGCGGGGTCCGCTGCTTTTTGACATATTCATAAATGACCTGGAAAGTGGAATAACAAGTGAGGTTATCAAATTTGCAGATGACACAAAACTATTTAAAGTTGTTAAAACCCAAAAGGATTGTGGAAAATTGCAAGAGGATCTTGATAAATTAGAAGACTGGGCATCAAAATGGCAGATGAAATTTAATATGGACAAGTGCAAAGTTATGCACCTAGGGAAGAACAACCCAAACTATGGTTACACAATGCAAGGTTCCACATTAGGAACCACCACCCAGGAAAAAGATTTAGGCGTCATTGTGGATACCATGTTAAAACCCTCGGCCCAGTGTGCAGCGGCAGCCAAGAGAGCAAATAGAATGCTAGGTATCATAAGGAAAGGAATGGAAAAAAACCCAAAAGATATTATAATGCCTCTATATCGTTCCATGGTGAGACCGCACCTTGAATATTGTGTGCAATTCTGGTCGCCGTATCTTAAAAAGGATAGAGAGTTATTAGAAAAGGTTCAGAGAAGAGCCACCAAAATGGTAAAGGGGATGGAAGGATACTCCTATGAAGAAAGGCTAAAAAGGTTAGGGCTCTTTAACCTGGAAAAGAGACGGCTGAGGGGAGATATGATAGAAATCTATAAATTAATGAACGGAGTGGAACGGGTAAACGTAGATCGATTGTTTACGTTATCAGAATATAGAAAGACTAAGGGACATGCAATGAAGCTACAGGGTAAACTATTTAAGACTAATAAAAGAAAATATTTTTTCACTCAACGTGTAATCAAACTCTGGAATTTGTTACCGGAGGATGTAGTAAAGGCTGTTAGTGTAGCTGGGTTGAAAAAAGGTTTGGACTAGTTCCTGGAGGAAAGGTCCATAAACCATTATTAAGAAGGGACCCAGGATATCAATGCTTGACCCAGTACAAGCATTGCGGAACCTGTGTCTTTTGGGGAAAATTCTAGGTACATATGACCTAGATTGGCCACTGTTGGAAACAGGATACTGGGCTTGATGGACCTTGGTCTGACCCAGTATGGCATATCTTATGTTCTTATGTTCTGGAGTACCAGCATACATAACAAATAACTAGTGTCAAAGGAATACTGGGGTGCATAGGGAGAGGTTTATAACCAGTTAAAAAAGAAAATGGCCTCTCTAGGGAAACTTCATTTTGACTATTATGGAGTCTGTATTTCCAAAAGGATACAGACAGATCGTTAGCAATCCAAGAAAAGATTACCAAAATGGTGCAGAGTCCATCCCATGAAACTTAAGACTGCTTGGACATCTAGGTATTATTGTGTTTGCAGCTTTCCAGATACACCCAGCTGCTGTGCTGGGGACCTAGAAGTGAAGCAGCAGCTGGGTGTATCTGGAAGGCTGCATGTATAGCAATGTATGTTAATGCCGACTACTGGTGATCCAGCAGCTCCTGGGTATTCTTGGCAAGGTGTGACCGGAAGTAGACTGCCTTTCTTCGGAGACAATGGAGGGTAAATTGACTTGACCAAGGACACAAAGAGTGCCTATGGGATTCAAACCATGGTTGCTTGGTCACTAATCACAAGGCTACTCCTCCATTCCAAGCATTAACTAAGTCTTAGTGGAAATATAGAAGCTCAAATAGCCAGGCTATGCAGGGTGCCTGGGGAGCTGGCCTTCTGGTTCCTGGAAACAGCTTTGTGGTCTGACAAGGAAAAGTGGGGAAGGGATTATTTAGAGAGAAATAAATAGAGGTTCTTTGTGCTCATCTACTTAAGATGGTAAGGTGCTAAGGAGGAAGGCAAGAATCACTGTCCTAGATAGGAAATTATATCTTACAAGAATACAGACATAACAGATCAATATAAAGATACAGGTACACCACCAATTTTCTGGCCTCTTTGCTTTGAACGGCTTGCCAGATTATTGGTTTTGCCGGACCGACAGACGTCTAGGCCGTACCAAGCCATAAATGAGCCCTGTGCAACTTGGACATCTGGCACGCCTCCCACCCCACATCATAGATTGGTCATCTGCCCCATGCCAAGCATCTCCCCATCTTACCCATACCTCCATGTCCAGCCAGCTTCCCTCACGCTGTCTGCCCAGCCTGTTCTTGCCCCTCAGCCACTGCTTTTCGTTTTCTCTTGGCGGCGGCGGACCATCTCCAATTGAAAGGAAAAAATTGGAGGTCTGTGGTCGCTGCTGCCACTGGCACAAACACCGCCAAGAGAACGCGTAAAGCAAAGCAGTGGCAAGGGCAGGCAGCATGGGGGGCAGCCGAAGCAGGCAACTACAAATGTGCCCTTTGCTGCTGTACTGCTCCTTTGTCAAGATTAAAAGAGGTGCCAGGCCATCAGTTTCCAGAAAATTGATGGTGTACCTGTATCAGCTTATTTTTTGTTTGAGTGGCTTACTGCATTGTTTGACTCTCACTTTGGAAGCTAATATTTCCTTCTTGAACTTCTGATGAAGGAGGTGTTTGCTCCTTAAAGCCAGACAAGAAATGCACAGCTAGTTCAATAAAAAGATTATCACCTTATATTTTCTTTGGTTTTGATTTGAATGCACAGAAGTAACGGTTAACAAGCGGACCAAATACAGCAACCACACTACTTAATCCTACAAATGGTTACACTCGAGGTTCCCATGAAGCTCCATGACTCATCCACCCACACTGCTGCTAATGGGGGAAGTTCTAGGATATCATATTTTGAGGTGCAAGGAGCAAGCAGTGAAGCGTCACAAGAATGTTGGTCACGCTGTATAGCTAGCAAAGCTCTATAAGGGGAGACTGCTTGAAAATGTACTTGGAAAATTGTGTAAAACTTGGCTACATGTTCACTCTTGGGGGGAGGGGGAAATAAGGTGGGAAAGGGTGCTGCCTTCATTAGCCAGGCTTGATTCCATATTTATTTATTTATTTATTTAATTTTCTTATATACCGCGCTCTTTATCATCAGTGCGGTTTACATACAACATAACTGTGCAGTGCAGGATGTCTGCACTGGACTTACAATATAACAGTGTAGTAACAGTATAACAATATAACAGGGGGTTATGTACAGGTATGAGCAGGGTAACTATATACAAATAGGTTAACAACATATGCTAAAGAATAGCTCAATATTGTCCTGCTAGACTACTCAGGCAAGTGGTATGAGCAGGGTAACTATATAGAAATAGGTTAACAACATATGCTAAAGAAAAGCTCAATATTGTCCTGCTAGACTACTCAGGCAAGTGGGTTGTGTTCCCCTACCAGTAGATTGGTGGAGACAAAGACCAATGAAAAGCCCAGGTTTCAATGACATCACTCCTATGCCTCTTTTTCGCCTCAGCCACCAGAAGTCCCTTTAGTTGTCTCCCAGGAGATGGTGGATGAATTTTCTCTTCTCTATAGGAAATCAGAGGATTGAGAGGCAAAGAGATTGATTAAACTCTTGTGAATGACCACCTTGAGTACAGAAAGGAGACTCTTTCACTTGAGCACGACATGGGAGGCTTCACTAGATTGCAGTCTTTTTGGTAGCCATAGGAGGAGGGAAAATTGGTTCAGTTCCACACCCTTATTGTGATAAGGGCCTGTTGAGCAGCCATAAATTGGAAGGATCTGAAAAAGTGCAGCAGTCTCATACAATCCCAGCACCCCCTCCCTCCTCCTCTGTCCTCCCCTGCTCTCCCGAAGATTGCAGAAGGCTCTCAGAGCAATCTGCCTTCCAGCCATCTTACATACAGTGCTGCAAAGCCAGCCAGTGAAGTAGTTTCAGGGTAGTAGAGCTGAGTCCAGCACAGATCCTCCACCTGGAGCTCTCAGAGGGTGAATACCAAAGCTTGACCTCATCCTTGTCCATGTTGGGGGTTCCCAGTTCTGTCTCTGAGGGACACAATTCAGGGTGAACTGCTAGCAACTGCTGGCATTGTGTGTGGGTTTCCCCATTGTTTTCTGCATATGTTAGTAATGTTTTTGCCTATTGTGCACCTGGTGATTGCATGATCCTAATGCATGTTCCGCCCAAGTGGTTCCAACGTGCATTCCTTCCCTTATGCCTTTAACGCACGTAACATAAACATGCAGTTAATACATGCTTGCGGGTGACTGCAGCCTTAGTGTGCATGCTTTTGTGATACCCTATCTCTCGGTCTTCTTTCAGGAAACATTGTTTAAGCTGTGGCAAGTGAGGAGCCTCATCCCTGGATTCTGAACTCAGGGCTCTGCCCTTCCTGCATGACTTTTTCTGAGTCACCCCTGGAGGGCCTGCTTTCCTCTCTCAGCCATGGGATACAGTTAGTCCAACCATACCTGCCTCAGGGCAGGAGGTGACAGATGGTGCTATAAGCAAAAATATTCAGCCAGCTGGGGGGGTCTGGCAACCATTCTGTGAGCCACTCTTCATCCTTTAATGGGATCTGTGGCAGATGTATCCCCCTGGTGTAGGGGAGCCTTAGCTGGGAGGAGAGCTTCTGGACTCCAGATTGTCCTCCCTGTAGTTCTTTTCCTTTTTGCAACAGGCCTGGTCCTTCTGATGTGGTAATTCAGACCCTGAGACCTCTAGATGTCCCCGGATGCAGTGTCATGATGGACTGGCTGAAAATAGAAGCCCCTGTTCAATTACCTAAGCATCCCCTGTGAGGGGCACTCATCAGAGATGGGGAACAGCTGGGAGTTATTTGAGATGCTGACTATGCCTCTGATTCAGATGGCTTGGTACTGGACTCTGATGTGGATCAGAAAGTGTTCTTGCCTTCAGAACATTATGCAGAGGCCAGCATGATTCGTCTATTCTGAAAGGAGTAGCTGTTGGTGTTGATTACTAGGGTCTCATCCACCTTGAACTTGATGGATGCTTCCAGTATGAAGCAGGAGCCAAAGGTACACCCACTTCTTCAATGGGTGCAAAAATCTACTGTCTTCTCGTAGGTGATCAAGGATATGATCCGGTTGGAGTGGGACTCCCCCCGACTCCCTACCTAAAGAAGGCGTATAAGAAGATCTATGCTGTCCTGGAGGAGGAGCGCATTGAATGGCTTGGCATTCCAAGGTGGATGCACAGGTAATGGTGCTTACCAAACGGACCACCATTCCTGTGAAAGGTGGATCGGCCTTAAAGGATGTTCTGGATCGCAAGGTGGATTCCTTGCTGAGTAGCCAGTGCACTTTGGCAGCAGCTATTTGACAGCTGGAAGTATGTACTAGACTGACATCTCGAGCCTTGCTCCACTGGATTCAGTCTCTAACGCCTGATGATACTACCCCTCTTTTTGAGTCAGCATGGCCTTCCTTTCTGATGCCATGTATGACCTGGTATATTTGGCAGCCAGGGATGGTACTCTGACAACGATGTCACTTCAATGGATTTGGCTCTGGCACTAGACAGCGGATACATACACTAAAGCCCAGTTGGCTCAATTGGCCTTTAAGGACTCTTCTGTTGGAAATGATTTAGAGAAGCTGGTGGAAGGACCTAGGCGAGACAAAAGCTTACCGCCTTCTGTAAGACAAATCCAGAGGCCTGTGAAGCGGGCTGATGCCCCTTTCTTGTTAGCCTCTCTCTGACCACCAAGGGCATACTGGCCGGATTCCTGGTGGTCTTAGGTTTTCCCAGTCATAATGATAATAGCCCCTTTTTCCACTCTGCTTCAGAGCCTCAGGCTCATTCTCAGTCCTTTCATGGAGCGCATGGGCCTAGGGACTCAGTCCCCTCCAGAGAAGGACTCTCCCAGGCTGCACAATAAAGACTTGGGGACCAATTCCCTGGTTCCTTTGCTAGGCAGCAGGCTTCACCTCATCTTTCAGGAATGAGTCCTGGTTACCAAGAATCAGTGGGTGCTAGACACCATTCAGTTCTGCTATGTTCTGGAATGAACAGAGCTGATTCCTGATACCTTAATAATTTTCTCTTGTGAGTCTGCAATCAAAGGTGCCACTGTGTGGACCACCTTGGACAAGTTGCTATGCCTAAAGGCGGTCGTGTCCATTTCCCTAGACGAGCAGATACTCCATCTATTTTGTGGCGCACCGAAGGGAGTTCTTGGCTTCTCTGGATCCAGCTGAGGTGTATTTTCATATCCCGATCTGAGCGGATCAGCAGAAGTTTCGCTTTTTTGCAGTGCTTTACTCCATCAGTTCACTATCTTCCCTTTGGGGCTCTCCATTGCCCAAAGGATGGTTCTCCAAGGTCATGGTGGTTGCGGCTGCGGCACCAAGGGATCTGTGTTCATCCCTATCTGGATGACTAAGCTCATCCAAGCCTGTTCCCTTTATGAAGCATCTTGGGTGGTGTCTTGAGTGGTGTCCTTCTTTTTGAAAAGCCTCAGCTGGGTGATCAATCGGGGAATAAGCCAGTTGTTGCCTTCCCAGTCCTTGGAGTTTCTGGAAGCACGTTTCAACACTCAAGTTGTCAGAGTTTCCCTACCAGAGAATAAAGTCAGGAGACTGATGGATTGCCTGGTGCTGTCTGTGCACAGCAGGCCCCCAGAGTCTGGGATTATTTTCAGCTCCTCGGATTGATGGCGGTGACCATAGAGATGGTGGCATGCATGCATGCATGCTCACATGCAGCTGCTCCAGCATTCCTTGTTGACTTGATGGTCCCCGAGTTCTCAGAAGTTCGAGCGTAGGCTTCCACTCACATTGATGGTGAAGGTCAGCCTGCAGTGGTGGCAGCAGCCCTGTCATTTGAGGAAGGATGTACCACTGGACGATTTCTCCTGGATCCTGATGACAACAGATGCCAGTCTTTCAGACTGGGGAGCCCATTGCCAAGACCATAGGTCCAAGGCTGAGGGAACTGCAGGGAAGCAGTGTGGTCCATCAGCTGCCTTGAGGCGAGGTCCATCAGGTTGGCTCTTCTATGTTTCTGGCCCCTGGTCAAGGGCCAGGTGGTACGAGTATTTTCAGACAATGCCATAATGGTGGCTTATGTCAATTAGCAAGGTGGCACAAGGAGCACTGGGGTGGCTGTGGAGATGGATCTTCTGTTTGCCTAGGTAGAGAAGAACCTCCTAGCTTTGTCAACTCAGCACATTGTCAGGGTAGACTGTGTGGAAGCAGACTTCCTCAGCTGGCACTCTCTGAATCCTGGAGAGTGAGGATTGAGTCAGGAGGCATTTCAGTTGATTCTGTGCTGCTGGAGTCGCCCCAAAATGGATCTGATGGTGACCCGCTCCAGTGCCAAAATTTTCCACTTCTTCAGTCACCACATAGAGATGGGGTCAGAGGGCATTGACACCCTGTCCCAGCCTTGGCCAAGTAAGCGGCTTCTGTACCTGTTCCTCCATGGTCCCTGGTGGGGCATGCGATTCGGTATATAAAGTACCACCCAAGCAGGACTGGCAGCAGAGAGCATGGTTCAGAGTCCTTATGTGGCTCCTGAACGTGCCTTACCTTTGGTTGCCTCCATCTCGGGGCTGTTGTGGCAGGGACCAATCGTTCTGGAGGAGCCGGCTCCTTTCTTGCTTACAGCATTACTCTTGAAAAGAGACTTCTAGTGCATAAGGGCTATTTTCCAGAAGTGATCTCTACTCTGCTTGGTGCCTGGAGGAGGTCTACCAAGCTAGCATATGTACAGATATGATGCTTCTTTGAGAACTGGTGCGGTGTACAGCAGTTGGATCCTGAGGCGTCCAAGGTGTCCTTCCTGTTGGCCTTTCTGCAGGATGGCCTAGAGAAGGTCTTTTCACTTAGCTCCCTGAAAGTTCATGTGGCATCTCTGGCCTGTTTCCATGGGCCGGTGCTGGCAAGTCTTTAGCCTTGCACCCGAACGTCTCATGTTTTCTTTGTCCTCCCCTTCAATCTATAATCCCTTCTGGGATCTGTGTCTGGTGCTCAGGGTCCTGGCGGCAGCCTTCTTTTGAACCACTGAAGCATGCTACTTTAAAGGATTTGGCGCTCAAGACGGTCATGATTTGTTCCACAAGGCTGATTTTTGAGCTGCAGTCTCTGACTTGCCGAGATCCTTATCTATCCTTTTTTGGAAGATGTCTTTTCCATTCGGCCTATGCCCTCCTTCTTGCTTAAGATGCTTTCTCTCTTTCATGTGAACCAGATGGTTTGCCTGTCCTCATTCCAGAAGGATTAGTGCCAGGGGAAGGATAAGGATATTTGCCTGGTGGATGTCTGGAGAGCACGCCTCAGTTACCTGGAGATTACGAATCCCTTTCGTAAGTCCGACCATCTTTTTGAACTGTTTGCTGGCCCACGCAATGGTGAAGTGGCAGCCAAGTCGAATCTAGGGCACTGGATTAAGGAGACCATTGCCTCAGTGTATTTTTTTGGAACTGGCCGGTTCTGAAGGGTTTGGGGTCTATTCTGTAACATGAATAGTGAGGATGGACATCCCTTTGGGACGTCCATCCCTGCTATTCGTACCCCTTCCGTCCCCAGCAGAAGTCTCCCTGTACAAACTCCTTGTTTGTACAGGGAGGCTTAGTTGGGGGTGGTAGGGGCGTGCTGGAGGAGGAGTGAGGGTGAGGCATGGGCGGTCCATGACCCCGGATGTACAGGGCCAATTCTGAGTTTGGCCCGGTACGTCTGGGCTCAGCAGACTGGATGGGGGACTTATTCCACCTTAGTGGTGGAATAAGTCCCCCTGGACATAGGGGGATGGCAAGCCCAGTGGTGGAAAGGTAAGGGGGTGCAGGGGTTTCCCCACAGCCCAACCCGGGCCATGAAAGGCCAGATTGGGGATCGGGCTGTGGGGAAAGGAGAAAGTGGTCAGCAACTGGGGATTGTGGCTCCTGAATGGAGCCATGGTGCCATGGCAATGGGATGCCAAGGAAGCTTGGCTCCATTCAGGAGCCTGACTGAATTAGCTGGGCAGGGTAGTCTGTATGTGCAGGCCGATCAGAATCGGGTCGCAGACTGCATGTACAGACCCAGACCCAATTCTGATCCTGCAGGACACATCAAGCCCCTGCGGGATTGTAATCAAGTCTGCCTCTGTGCGTCCCAATACCGATCGGGCATACAAGGGCCTGGACGCACATATTAGAATGTGCCTCTTTACGCGCCCATTCTACCCAAGTGCAAGCATCCTCATGGGTTGCTATATTTCTCCCACATGCTTTGGGATGAATACTGAAGAGGCCTCTGATTGCTGAGGTGAATAGGGGCATAAGAGTGATGTCATTGAAACCTGGGCTTTTCATTGGTTCTTTGTCTCCACCAATCTGGAACACAACCCAACCCAATCTGGAATACAACCCATTTGTCTGAACTGGTCTAGCAGGACTCAAAGAAAGGACTGGTAAGTAAAATGTCACCTTGGCTTCCAATTGCCCTTCAAATACAATTTAAATGTAGCTCTTGCTCCAGAACTGTCTATTCAACAGAGCACACTCAATAACGGGCTAAGTCTGTTAGTTAGTGGGAGGGGGGGTTGGCTTAACTTTCAAGAACTAGGCATAGACTGCATAAATCTTATCTTCTACTCACTAAAAGGCAGTTAGAGCCCCAAAAAATATTCCAGCATAATTTTACAGTCAAAACTGTTGTTACAACCAGGAGAAAACTCATATCCAGTGTTCTATCTGCTCAGTTCCCCTCTTTGGTGTTTTATATCTCTACCCCTACTTAGTGAATGGGAAACTTCTGTTCCTTTTAGTATCTCCCTTCCATACCTGAGATCCTTTGATTGCTTTGTTCATTGCTCACTTTTCACTCCTCTCCTCAGTTCCACCTTGTTACCTGCTTTGCCTTCCTCCTCTCGAAGAATAGCTGTAATGGTAGTTCTTCAGCCACTTCTACTTTTAACCTTGGTGGGTTTCCCAGGTGATAAAGCCGCTGGGTATTTCTTCTTTCCCTTTCTCCTTAGGACAAGAGGGGTGGGCTGAACCTTCCCTCCAGCGCTAAAAAAAATCTACATATCTTGTAAATTTTCTGTCTATTCCCTGATTGTGATTGCTAACTCCAACTTCAATGTCATCCTAAACTTATCGTGAAACTAAAGATTAGTGGAACAAAAATGTTGCATGATTTTGGGGCTTTTATCTTGAAACTTGGCTCTGTGACAAAGAAGACAATGTGCTTAGGTGTTTGTCCTGCAGCCAGGCTAGATTGCATAACTCGATGGAAGAATAAAGTCTGAGACAGCACAGACGGAGGTAGGTTTGTCACACACCGCATGCCAACCTCAATAGAGGCTTAAGGCTTTATCACTGGTTTAAGGGAGGGAGAGATTCCCCCACCCCAATTATGGGAATTCTTAGCAAAACATTGCTCAGGGGCTCAACATTTCAACTTAAACTATTCCCTCAGTAGCATCTGAATCTGACGCTCTTGTCTAAAATGTTCTATGTAGTCTTTTTTTCTATGGTTGCAAAGTGCACTGCATTCAAATTTCAGTGGCAACCACTCTAAGACTGAAAAATAAAAGCACACAGGGGAACTGTCTTAGAATGCTAAATACATGCAATTAGCAGCAGGTAAATAAAAAATTAAGTGCATCAACTTAAGAAACCTATCCCCACCTGAACAATCAGAATCAGTCAGAAAGTGCCCTTAAGTTCACCTCCTCTTAGTTTTAATTCTAATGAGACTTATTTCTGACCTTTCCTTTGCAATAGGTGAAGTTATTAAGTACTTATGCAAATCACAATCCATAAGCACAGAGAAGAAAATCTGCAATTTTAGCAGTATTAGCATAAAAAAATAACAGTGAAATATTTCAAGTGCACCTCAAAACGTATTTTCACAAGTGAGGGCACATCAACCTTTCATCACTGGGTCATAGGAGAGAATTGATTTCAATATTAAGAAATGCTAGCAAAATCGAAGTAACACTTCATAAAACTGCAGTGAAGGGACCTTGAAAGAGTCTTGTTTTCCTTCAGGTCAACTATAAAATGATCTGTAATTCTTTAGGATGAATTTCTGCTTCTAAATGCAAATGTGCAAAATGGTGCATTATCTTCAGATGAAGAACAGAAACAAGTTTGGCTTTAACAGCAGGGAGCTTTTAACATAATGTGTGCGAGCTGGGAAATGAGCAAAAACATTATGATAAGGCGGCATATAAACCAGTTAAATAAATGCTGACCTGGTTATGCGGCTGTTTGTTGTAGAGTGCATGTGTATTTCACGTGTTCAAATAAACAGAACCTTGGGCCCACTATTCAAAAGGATTTATGCCTGCAGCAGTGGTGCTGAAGGCATAAATCCTTTTTCTTTTTCATTCTCGGTACTTACATGCATATAACGTTCATGTGTATACTTCATTAAAAGCTATGGGGGTCATTTTGGAAGCCCTGTTCGTGCTTTGGACGTCTGAAAATGGGCATAAGGCTGTCCCAGACACATCTCCAAAGCAATTTTAGAAGTCGGGTCTGTGAATGTCCAAATCTGAGCAGGCACATGGTGGAGGCATGACTGGGGCATTCCTAGGAACCTGGATGTGCCCGCCTGATCTCAGAAACCACCTGGAGGTGCGGAGTCACGTCTAGGTTTGGACCTGCTCCAGGAATCTGAAAAGTGCTGATATTGAAAAACCTCCAGAGGGTGTAGAGAAGAAAGCACTCCATCACCCCCAGTATTCGGCACAATTTCAATGATAGCAGTAGTGCAATTTGAGCCCTGGCTTCCCCGTTCCTAGCCCACTACTCTACCAGGTTCTGAAATGCTATTCTGCCCCACAGACGTCATATCGCGCACATCCATGTTTGTGAAGTCAGGCCTGCACCTGAACGTGCCTGCTTTTTTTTATTTTCCAGACATTTTGGTTTTGACGTCCCAGATTGCACTTGGACATCCTTTCTAAAATTCCCCTCCATGTGTACAGAAGGAAGAGAAACTGAAGATGTGCCAAGGACTTGGCCAGATATTATCTGAGGAGCAGCAAACATGGCAAAATGCAATTTTGGTGAAGACACCCACTGCAACAGCCGACACAGCCTCTGACTCTCTTGCCATTTTTGGCTGGGAAGACCATCTTACTCCCTGATGAAGCCAGACCGGCGAAACACCCGGTGTCAGAGTTCAGACACTTTTTTGAATGCTAAGTGCTTTTCTATTTTCTAGCCGATGCTGTTGCGATTTATTGATGGTTGTGTCTAAGTTTACCAGCCTGCTGAATATCTTGAGAGGTTTTTCTGACTGTTGATACAGAGGGCTGGCCTAGTATTGTTTTGGCTGCCTTCCCCCTTTTCATGAGTTAAATGAATTTTGACTTAGGAGTATCTGAGGTCTTTTCCTCTCAATATCTTATCTATAGCTGGTACCTTGTGCATATAGGTTATGCCATTAGTATATGATTTGGCCTAATTTAAGTAGTCTAGTGAGGAGTTACTTTACTTTAATTTTTTGTAATTTTGACTCCTTGTGAGGAGAAACACTATTTGTAGTTTTCACTGAAGATGGTGCATATGCTGAATAATATGATTTTTTTAATGAACTAAATATGTAACCATAAAATATAATTATTCTAAAATATGGCTCTGTTTTTTCTTTTCTTTGAATTTTTGAACTTTTCATGGTATCCTAGTAGAATTAGAAAGGTCAAAACAAAGCTTATATATTTAAGCCAAGGACCCAAAGGAAATACTTCAAAATGCTTTTAGTAGTATGATCTTAAGGGCTTCTAACTTAACAGTTCTCTCTTAATTAGGACCCTGCAGACTAAGTCAGTTTTTTTTCCCTAATTCAGAATTATCCTTTGCAGACAATGTCTGTAAACATATATGGTCTTATAAAAGGATTTTTCCTATTCTGTGCCTATAAAAAATATTTAATTATGGCTTATAACATAGTTAATTGGGACAATCTAATCTTCCTCCCAAAATTACATTCTTTTTCAAAAACACTGTTATAGCTAGAAGAATTACAGACTCGTATTTGGACTAACAACATCACAATTAAAATGTACAGCAGAGAACCAGAATGCTTCTCTATTTTCACAGTTAGAAAATTTCTGCCATTCCTGCTCTTAATAAGGCATGCGTTTAAAATAACTATGAAAAACAAGAAAAAATGATGTCATGGAAGGGGAACCCATGCATCTACCACTAAAAAGTAGGTTATAGTTATCCCATATTTTGGAAGGAACTATAAAATGTCCTGCTTAATCTGGGATTGGTAGTTGGGGAGCTGTTGTTGGCCATTTCTGGACTGGGAGACTGTGAAGCCCGATGGGGCTAATGAAAATCTACTTTTCTTTATGGCAGGTAGGCCTCGTAACAAAGAGAGGGGAATCTTCTGGGTTGACTTTGGCCTAATCAGTAATGAGACCTAGGGAAAACATGGAGTTGGGAGGGCCCAACTGCGAGGAGCTATTGAAAGCAGCAAAGGTCTGAAGGGTCTCAGCCAGAGGTTCCAGAAGAATTCAGGCTACCAAATTAGCTTTTTTGTGTGCCTTGGGCGGTTGGTGGGATTTAGAGAGTGAATAACACTTAACATCCAGAGATGTCCAAATTGTAGTGTGAAGGACCAAATCCAGGTGTATCTCTAGCACAGGATAAGGAGAAATTGAGACTCTTGCTAATTTATCTTTGGGGGAGCGTATGTTCTTTTTCCCCCCGTGCCTTTTTCAAGGGTACCTATCTTTGGAATGTGATTTTTGCACCTTTTTTTTTCTAGTAGACATCCAGGTCACAAGTGCAGGGTCTTAACCAGGTACTAGAGAGATTGTGATGAATCTTGAATTGTATCTTATTAGTTTGTCAAGGAGTGAGAGGATGAAAAATCTGGGGTAACCAGCAAAGGAATCGGGGGGGGGGGGGGGGATAAAAAGGCAATAAGCAGTTGGGAATGAGGCTGGCATCAGCGGATCAAGGAGGGAATCAGCCTCACAAGAGCAAGTGGAGAAAAGCTACCTGTTTACTTAATTTTGGACTTTAAAAGGACTAGACTTCTTTAATTTTTGATCAACTATAGTTTGTGCTTGTACTGTGTAGTTTTCATTTTGGGGATTTCACCAAATACAATTGATTACTATAAAATTAACACAACTGGTAGATATTGTTTGGCGGAGTGGGTGAATTGAATTTTCTTATACAGTATTGTTATCTGCTAGACATTGAGAGCCTTCAGGTATCTTGCCTCCCCTGCCCAGCTGGATCCATCCTTTTCTTTCTCATATGACCCCCATGGAGTAGAAAACACCCCCACCCATGGAGCCACAGTTACAAATATATGATAGAACCCGAACCAACTGAATAATACAACATATTCCAGTCTCCTCCATATTCAAATATACAAAAAATAATAATTCAAATGAAGAATGTGGAAAAGGAATTCAGTCTTCAGTTCTGTCCAACTAATAAAGCAAGGTAGTTGTCAACCCACAAATGTCTAACTCCTCGGCAATCTGCCAGTACTAAAGAATCAATCACAGGTCTGCTTAGGAAACATGGACTATGTCAGGATGGGTCCCCCATAGACATTCACTGACAGCATTTGTAGAAAGAAACCAGTGTTTTGTGGATGAGGCAAACTCTAGGAATTTTCAGATGCTAAGATAAATAATAACTACTGTACTCTATAGCACTGTATTCTTACTGACAGGCAGACAAGATGTTTTTTAGTGCTGTACCATCAGAAATGAATTAGGGCCTTTGATGGGGAATTCTGCAATTTCTACCCTTCCTAATGCATCGCCCTTCAGTAAATGCAATAGGAACGTCCCCTCTCGTCTAGCTTCAGCTGATCAGGTTCACTAGCATAGAAAGTTTTGCTATTGACTACTGGGTGCCAATGAAATCAGTTCCCTCCCTGTCACTCACAAAGGAAAAGTCTAAGCTTCTGGTAAACCTTTAGGTACATGTTAAGCTTGATCAATAACATATCTGCAGCTGCAGTTTTCTAACCATAGTTTATGCAGTTAGCTTGATTACCCAAATACCCAGAATACCTTCCACTTTGGGATAATACCCCTCCTCCAGGACTCCTGACTGCTTGCAGACACCTTCTGGCTCATCCCACAAGCTTAGGAGTGATGTATGTATATCAACTGCCACAGGCCCAAACGCAGACCTATCTAACAAAGAACATGCAAACACTTTTTTTAAAAGACTTTCTAAACATGTAAAAATTGCTTTGGGAGTTGCATAATGTTTCTACCACAATAAATACATTTGGGCCCAAGGGTTACTAATGATAAATAAATAAAAATGCATACTTGGGTGACAAGGTTTGTGGATGGAAAGGATATTGTCAATGGATTATTCCAACAGGAATACTGTGTTCAGTTTTGGAGACCATATCTTGCAAAGGATGTAAAAAGAATGGAAACTGTTCAGAGGAAGGCGACCAAAATGATTTGGAGCCTGTGTCAGAAGACGTATGAGAAGAGACTTGAAGACCTAAATATGTACACTCTGGAGGAGAGGAGGAATAGGGGAGATATGATTTTGACCTTTAAATACTTAAAAGGTATTAATGAACAAACAAACCTCTTCCAAAGATGGGGAAGCTGTAAAACTAGAGGGCATAACATGAAGCTGCAAGAGGGTAAACTGAAAGGCAGTGTCAGGAAATACTTTTTCACAGAAAGGGTGGTGGATGCTTGGAATGCCCTTCTGATGGAAACGGTGGGAGCAATACATTGACAGAATTCAAAATGGCATGGGACAGACACAGTGGATCCCTTTACAGCAACAGGATAAAATCAAAATAAACTTAACTATCTCTTATATCTCAACAAATAGGGGTGATCTACATGGAGCGGTGGGTACACCCCCTAAACAAAGGCATGGGGAGGGGTGACCTGCACAGAGCGGCAGGTACACCTACTCTTGCCACCTTGCTTTGCATACTAGATGGACCATACTAGTCTTTATCTGCCGTCATATACTATGCGGTCTATTCCGACACACGAATAGTGGGGATGGATGTCGGCCCTGTAGTCCGGTTTGAAGTTGGCCCTGTATGTAATTCCCCTTGGACATTGGGGGATGGCAGGCCAGGGCGACTGAAATGGGGTAATGGAGTGCAGGGGGTTCCCCAAAGCCTGACCATGGCCTTCGGAGGCCAGACTGGGGGTTGGGCTGTGGGGAAAGGAACAAGTGGCCAGCGGCCGGGGATCATGGCTCATGAATGGAGCCGTGATGCCATGGCAGTGGGACACCATGGCACCGCGGCTCCATTCAGGAGCCTGACTGAGTTAGCCGGGCAGGGGCTTGTACATGCAGGCCGATCTGAATTGGATCCCAGCCTGCATGTACCAGCCCAGACCTGATTTTGATTCCGCAGGGCACGTCTAGCCCCCTGTGATCAGAATCGGGTCTTCCTCTGTGCGTCTCGCTTCTGATCAGGCGCACAGGGGCCTGGGCAGGCAACTTAGAATGTGCCTCTATGTTACTATGTTATGTCTGTAGTGTCCACTCATGAGCACATCAAATATCTTACTTTAGGCCATGGCAAATTTTATCCATCTTTGCCAAATAACTGGTGAATATCTCCTTTTAAAACAGTTACTATTCAGTGAAATTAAAATATTTCCTGCTATTTGACCTCCAGCAGCTAAAGAGTTTGAGTAAATCGCATCTCACACAAATTGATTTTTTAAATTAAGGATTAAGTAGTCTGTTCTAAATAAATGAATACCTATTTCTTAAAGTGCTGCAAGAATTTGCATGTTAATTGCCAAACTTAAAGTGCCAGAACTGCAAAATCTCTGTATTAACTTTTGCAGGTATCCCCAGCAGTTTCCTATTCAGTGCAGCGGCAGTGATTTTACTGCATGTTAACTGAATTGCAAAAGATACAATGCAACTAACACAGTTTACTTAATGCCCTTTGAATAGCTATCCGCTACATTCACATTTAACGCATAGTAACTACTACTGTGTTAAACGTAAGATGCAGTTCCCACCCATTTCCACCCCTTCCACATAATAAGTATCATCTTAGAAAGGTTGTCCAGGAGAAAAACCACGGGGACGTGTACGAGGTGCGATCAAAACGTATCGAGACCTGAGTAGCTATATAACAGTACGTCGCACCAAAATGCTATTAAGCATGCACTGACCTAGTTATGTGCTCTGCATGTGCAGAGTGTAGCATGGCTGCAGCACACCTGTACTTTTTTTAATCATATGATGTTTAATATTGTGTAAAAGTAGTTCGTCAGATTTACAATGAGTGAAAAATTCTGCCAGAAACTTGGAAATTCGTGCAGTGACTTATGACAAGTGTCCCGCGGGCCCCCTGTGCCCGGCAGAGCCCTCCCTCCAGGTATTTCCTGTTTCCCATCAGCCCCGGCACGCTTAACAGAGCCGTGAAAGGGAAACTCTCCCTTTGCGGCTCTGAAAGCCGACGTGGAGAGGGTCTGATGGCAGGGAGGGAGGGCTCTGCTGGGAACGGGGAGGGGGCCCGCGGGACACTTGATTCTGTTGCTGCTGGTCGATTGGGATACAAACCATGAGATCATCAGCATATATGTGGTAATGCATGTTATGCCTTTTAATAATGTTGCAGATGGGCTGTATGTAAAGGTTAAAGAGGACTGATGAGAGTGCGGAACCTTGAGGTATGCCTTGTGGAATGGAGGACAGTGTGGATTTGATTGCATCACATTTGACTTGCTGTGTTTGGTTACTTAGGTAGGAACAGAACCACTTCAGTGTGTTGTTGTGTAGTCCAATTTCTTGGTCGTTGTAGCATTGCACTATGTGACAGTATCAAATGCAGCTGAAATGTCAATAAATATTAACAGGAATCTATTATTGATGCTGTCGATGCCCCTTATGATGTTGTCAAAGAGGGAGGTTAGCAGGATTTCTACATTATGTCATGGTTTGAACCTGTGTTGGTGGGGGTCCAATGGTGCGTTCTGGTCAATGTGGTCCTGTAATTGTCACTGTACAGCTTTTTTAATGATCTTTTTGATGAATTGTAAGCTGGAGATTGGGTGATTATGCTTTTCGATCTTCTGTACTGTGTGAGGTGTTCTTAAGTATCAGCCATATAGCCATATAGCCATATAAGTATCAGCCATATAGCCATGGTGTCTGGTTGCCATGGCACCGTGGCTCCTTTGTAAAGCCGCGACCCCTGGCCGCCAGCTGCAGAGCTGGTTTCCCTGCAGCCCGACTCCCGATCTGACCTCCTAAGACCAGAGTTGGGCTGCAGGAAATGTCCTTGGCCTCCCCCTGCTCCATCCATGCCCCGGGTCCGCCGATCTATGTTATCCAGGGAAGTTATTCCACCTTGGAGGTGGAATAACTTCCCCGTACAAGTCACCGGTCCTGGATGTACAGGGTCAACATTAGAATCGGCCCTGTGCATCCAGGGCTGGTGACCACCCACCACCCGCCCTAACTCTATCCCCTATCTGCCCCTCCCCACCCCCATCTAGCTTCCCCATACAACCGGGGGGGGGGGGGCCGGAACGGTGGCAGTTAGCATGTGTCAATAATTAACTGTTATCATAATAGCCGCACTAATCTGCTAGCATGAGCTACTACCAATTTAACAAATTAGTACATGGGCCTTTTGTGGGTAATTTTATAAAAGATACACATCATATGCATGCATATGTAGAGATATGCATATTCACTGCATAATAGGCACATACATAGCTAATGGTATGGACAAGTACGTATGCTAAAAGGGGGGATGTTTTGGGTGGAGAATGGACTTATACTGGGCAAAGTACCAAAATAGACATGTGCTGCATGTTTTCTAAAGTTTTTCAATGCCTACAACATCAAAAGTGGATGCCTGCATTTACACCTGCTATAAATAATGCAAAAACAGCTAGGACGTTGTCTTTTGTGATCTGGAACATTGTTTGGTGGTTTAGTGGGTCATCTTCCTCATATTTTCCTCTCATCTGCCCTCCTTTACACTCCATTACATTTCCATATCACAGTCTTACTTTCTATACTCCTCTCTGCCCCATCTTTCTTTCTTCTTCCTCTCCTTCCCTGGAGGTTAGTGTATAAGAGATGGTAAGACAGGGCATAGGGTGGAATGTGGTCAGCTCTAATTGGAAAGATTTCACAGGTTGATAAAAGTGCAGATAATTGGATAGAGGTGTGGCCATCCAGGAAAAAGGTTAGATGGAAAGATTACAAACTGGGGCATAGGTTTGGGAAGCTGACAGCTCAACTTTAGTGAATGTCAGCTGTGGCGTTTGGTGGTTTGAGTGACTTGCATAAGTGACATACGTGTTAGAAACAGTAATGCCTGAACAGAAGACATTGAAAGTGCAGTGAATAGCCTCAAGAATGGACCGAGGTCTTTGGACTTATCGTAAAACCCTTCCTAGTTGTGGCAGGTATGAACATTGTCCTTTAAGAAAGTGTGCTTCCAACTTGACTGTATGAAGTAAAGCATGGTGATAGCAGCTGATGCAGGGGTGGAGAAAGTCGCTAACGTTCTTTGTCTATGTCTATAAATCTGGAGAAGAAGAGATGGAAAAAGCAAGTAAGAGGAGATATACTGATCTGCTTCCTGCTCTATACAAGCTTATACCTCATCTAGCTACATTTCCCAGTGAAGGTGCAAGAACTTGTCCCACTTCACATCTTCAATCTGCAGAGAGAGATGGCAATGAGTATAATGTGATCCCTTAGGCACTCATGGCATCTTGCAAGTGCACTATAGACCCATGCGTGTGTGACTAGCTTTCTCTTGTGAGCATGCATGGCTCTTGAGCCCCCTGGTAATGTGTTCTGGGAGGTGTATGATCATGTCAGGCAACAGGATTGCTGCCAAATTCTACTTTGCCTCATATGGCCCCTTCCCTGTTGTGGTGAGCTGTCGAATCAGCACTGGCTCCTGGTGACTTATCCCGAGGGTTTTCTTGGCAAGGTATAGTAATGTACAAAGCATTGATACCTGTTCCTGTAGCCTCCAAGGTAGTGCTCTTCTGTCATTCATGGCCATGTCACTGACCAGTAGCCAAGGGCAGAGTGTGGCCACCTAGCATATGTGTGCCTAAGCAGTACAGAGGTTCTGTGCTAGGTTAACCTGCTAAGTCCTTTTGAATATTGGGCCCTATTTTTTTTAAATCATAGACATTTACAAATAAGTAGTAAGCACCAAATTTCATGAAAATATGATCAATAGCAGAGATGTCTCTCTCCATACAAAGATTTGACTTTCCAGGCCATGGTATTTTCAATAACATCATATGGATGTGAAAGTTGGACAGTGAAAAAAATGGGACAGGAAGAAAATTGAATTATGGTACTGGCGAGAAATCCTGTGTATATCGTGGACTTCCCCAAGAACAAATCAGTCAGTACTAGAGGAGATCAAACCTAAGCTTTCCTTAGAAGCTCAAATGACTTCAAATTTCATACTTTGGACACATCATGCGAAGAGAGAGATCATTAGAGAAAGACATAATGCTTGGCATGGTAGAAGGTCACCATAAAAGAGAGAGGTCGGCAATGAAATGGATCGATACAATAACAGTAGCTATGGATACCAGTCTATCAACAGTGAGCCGTTTGGCTGAAGACCAAACAAAGTTTAGGTCAACTATCCAGAGGGTTGCAATGAGTTGACACCGACTCGATGGCACTTAACAACAGCAATGATCATTAATACAGAAACAAAACACTAACAGCTCAAGCAAGATTAACCATGAAGAAATAGGAATATTGGAGGATACTAATTTGTAACTATGCAAATAACTAAAAAACAAAGTGCAAATAACAAAGGCCAAGGGATGGGACATATCTATTATCTATGCAGTGAACCTGATGGGATCACATCTTGAACAGCTTAATCAAGTTCCCAATACCATTTGCTGTACAGAAAACTTGGTATTATGAAACTTTCTAAATTATTTAGGGTCAAAATATATATAAGGCATGTATTAAACATTTAGGAGCAACCAAAATGATGAAGGGAATGGAACATGTCCCTTATGTAGAAAGACTAAACAGGTTAGGACTCTTCCAACTGGAAAAGAGACAGATGAAAGAGAATATGTTAGAAGCTCATAAAATCATGAGTGCAATGGTTGAAGAGAGGATGGTTGTTTAACCTTTGAAACAACAATAAAACAAGAATATATGCCATGAAACTTAACAACCAACAGATTGAAAACAAATTGTAAAAGCAATTGTTCTTGCTGTGAACAACTAAGCTGTAGAATCTGTTACTGGAGGACATGGTCAAGGCAACTAACACAGAGTTCAAAAGAGGTTTCAGCAAGTGCCTGAAGGAAAAGTCCATAAAAATTGTTAGACAGGTACAGCTGGGAAAGTACTCATCCCTTGAAGTGAGCTATGAGAAGTCCATGGAAATGTGCTATGAGCTATGGTCTCCTTTTTAAGATCTGTTGGGTGCTGGTGACTTCGACTGACAACTGTTGGAGACACGATGCTGGGCTTGGCAGACCTTAGTCTGGCTCAGAATGGCTTATCTTATCTTACAGTACCAGAATGAAGTATTTTGGTACCCGAGTCAAGCAACAGGAATTGTGCCCTCTGAATCTGATCATTCACATCTTTCCTTCACAAAGTAGTGCTGGAAGTGTTCTCTAAAATATAATCCCTACTGCAAAGTCCCAGTCGCTCTGCCTTTATTCCAATCGTGTTATATTTCTTCTTTCTTGTTTGATTAAACCATGTTTAAGGTTTTGCTGTTAACCCATGCTCAGGGCTAGAATGACCAACTAGGCAACCATCTAGAGAGTCATAGTTGCAGCCGCTGCCACCCCTCCCCAGGACCCGCAACGGTGGCAAAGGCATTTAAACTGCAGCACATCGCCTAGCTGAATTCTCTGGCACAGCATTACCATTCCTGTTCTCTATGATCTGTCGTTTCTGCCCCCTGCGATGTAGGAAGTCTGCTTCAGAGGGGGCGGAAGTGGCAGATCATAGAGAAAAGGAATGGCAACGCAATGCCAAAGAGTTTGGGTAAGCACTGCAGGTCCCAGTGGTAGCAGTGGAGATGGGTGTGGCAGCTGGGAGGGTGGTAGGATTGAGGGCCTGCCCAGGGTGACTCATATCCTTGCCCTGCCTGTGGTAGTTGCAGAAATCTCTGCAATAAATGTTGGAAGCTTTCCTAGCATATGGGGAGAGGCAACCATGCCACTAACATAGGGCAATGATTGCTACCGCATATTCATTTGGTTTAATAGACTCCTTACAGAGATATCATCATAATATTCATCTCCTAAAGTAATCATATCCTCGTGCATAGGTGAGAACATTTTGAGAGTAATTTCATAAGTGGGACATATACTCTTAGAAACCAAGTACACTCCAAACTGGGTATTATTTTAGTCACCAGTCAAATATGTGGCCACATACATGCATTCATGACTTCTTATAAAATACTGACCAGCTTAAAAGTATGGGCATTGCATACATCAACAATGTCTTTTTGAAATTTTATAGTTTGTTTTTTTTTAAATGTTAAAGAAGACAACCTGAAAACAAGAACAGTTACGGGGTCATTCTAAGGCACGTATAGCGGGGGTGGACATCCCTTGGGATGTCCATCCCCGCTATTCAAGCCCTTTCCCGACTCCGTCCACCTTCCCCATGTGATATCAGCCCCGGATGTACAGGGCCGATTCTAATGTTGGCCCTGTACGTCCAGGGCCGGCAGCTTGCATGGGGAACCTATTCCATCTCGGAAGTGGAATAAGTTCCTCAATGGGCAGGGATCAGCAGGCCTGGGGCTGGGAAGCAGCAGGAGGGGGCAGAGGAGCTTCCCCACAGTCCGACCCTGGCCTTAGGAGGCCAGATCAGGAGTTAGGTTGCGGGGAAAACACCTTTGCAGCTGGCGGCCGGGGATCACGGCTCTTCAATGGAGTCATGGTGCCATGGCAACCAGATGCCATGGAGCTGCGGCTTCATTGAACTGCCCTGACTGAGTTAGCCAGGGAAGGCCTGTACATGCAGGCCAGACAGAAATGGGGTCCAGGCCTGTATGTACTTCTAATTCTGCGGGGCTAGACATGCCCCACAGGCTCAGAATCGCAACTCCCTCTGTGCATCCGATTCTGGCCGGGTGCATAGAGGTCCAGGGTGTCCGGGATGGAATCCGGCCCTTAGGCTCTAGAAGAAAGAAGAGTTGGATTCTAAACCTGAAAACAATTTTTATGGACATGCTGGTCAAACTTACTGTTTGGATCCCTCTGCAAACACTGAAATGTGAATGTATGCACTGATATTTATGTTTATTTATTTAGACAGTTTTGTATACCACCTTATCCTTCAATCAAAGTGGTCACAACACAATTGGAGGATACATTTAACATGTGGGGATATGAGACACATACACTAATACTTACAGGGAACATGGGCAATGGAGGGTTAAGTGGCTTGCCCAAGACCACAAGGAGCATCTGTGGGACTAGAAACCCCAGTCCTTCCAGCCCAAGGTTGCTGTCCTCTAGTGGGATTTGAACCCCTGACCTTCCAGCCTGAAGTACCTTGCCCCAACCACTAGGCTACTCCTCCCTCTGGAGATTTCAATGTTGCAAACCTTCAAATCTCCTCCATAGAAGCCGACATCAAATGGGATAGTGATGCAGCTATTGCCACACATGAACCTTGACATGACACTCCAATGTCAAGCCCACTTTGTAATAAGCATTGGAGATATAGTCTTCAAGCCAACTCTTTAGGATACACATGGCAAATGCTGTCCCAAGTTTATTGGAGATTTATTTCTGCGTGCCTGGATACTTAAACAATCTATTATGTTAAGTTAAGTAATTAACAGCCACAGCAATTTCAGCACGTTCAGTGCTTTAAATAGTATGAGACTTGTGTAATACCCCCATGGAAGCTTGGCACCACACACCTTGATAACATCGGGGTCGACAGAGGTAAAGGACACTGACGTGGTGTCATGCGCTCAGGAATCATGTCAAGGCACGCCTCTTAGTGTGCCCCTTTGCAGCCATTTGTGGGCCAAAGATTTTTAGTTTTGTTAATGTATATTTTGTATGGCTTATCTGTAATTGTGTATGTTTGGGTGATAAACAGGAAGAATTTATGTCAACACTGAACACTGAAGAAACTTAGGGGCATGTTTACTAAACATTCGTATCGTGCGGGTCCGCGGTAGTGTGCCTGTGCCATAAAAGGAGTGGGCGGGTCAGGCAGAAAAAGGAAAAAAGCTGACCGTACGTGTGCGCGGCGCGCACATTTGCGGGCCCGACATTAGCGCGTGGGAAGGCTAAGTGGGGCGCTGCTGGGCACATATAGGAACAGAGCCGTAGCACAATGCTGAAGACACTGACCAGTGGTGCAAGGATCAGGGGTTCTATCCCCCATCGTGCACCAGGAAAAAGGCTGGCTGAGGCATGAATTTTCATGGTTAAAACTGCTTTAGGAGGCATAATAATTTTGGGCGTCATTAGGCGTTGCGCTGTTAATTGTGGGCGGCAGTAATTAAGTTCGTGCGGCATTAGGCGTTGCGCTGTTAATTTTGCGCGCTGTCCATCTTGTGCGTTTTGGCCGGCATCAGGCGGTGCGCTGTCAGTTGTGAAGGGCATAAGGCGGTGCGCAAACATCCAGACACAGGAACAGAGCCCTAGCACAATGCTGAAGACACTGACCAGTGGTGCAAGGATCAGGGGTTCAATCCCCCATCGTGCGCTAGGAAAAAGGCTGGCTGAGGCATGAGTTTTCATGGTTAAAACTGCTTTAGGAGGCATAATAATTTTGGGCGACATTAGGCGTTGCGCTGTTAATTGTAGGCGGCAGTAATTAAGTTCGTGCGGCATTAGGCGTTGCGCTGTTAATTTTGCGCGCTGTCCATCTTGTGCATTTTGGCCGGCATCAGGCGGTGCGCTGTCAGTTGTGAAGGGCATAAGGCGGTGCGCAAACATCCAGACACAGGAACAGAGCCGTAGCACAATGTTGAAGACACTGACCAGTGGTGCAAGGATCAGGGGTTCTATCCCCCATCGTGCACCAGGAAAAAGGCTGGCTGAGGCATGAATTTTCATGGTTAAAACTGCTTTAGGAGGCATAATAATTTTGGGCGTCATTAGGCGTTGCGCTGTTAATTGTGGGCGGCAGTAATTAAGTTCGTGCGGCATTAGGCATTGCGCTGTTAATTTTGCGCGCTGTCCATCTTGTGCGTTTTGGCCGGCATCAGGCGGTGCGCTGTCAGTTGTGAAGGGCATAAGGCGGTGCGCAAACTTCCAGACACAGGAACAGAGCCGTAGCACAATGCTGAAGACACTGACCAGTGGTGCAAGGATCAGGGGTTCAATCCCCCATCGTGCACCAGGAAAAAGGCTGGCTGAGGCATGAATTTTCATGGTTAAAACTGCTTTAGGAGGCATAATAATTTTGGGCGTCATTAGGCGTTGCGCTGTTAATTGTGGGCGGCAGTAATTAAGTTCGTGCGGCAGTAGGCGTTGCGCTGTTAAGTTTGCGCGCTGTCCATCTTGTGCGTTTTGGCCGGCATCAGGCGGTGCGCTGTCAGTTGTGAAGGGCATAAGGCGGTGCGCAAACATCCAGACACAGGAACAGAGCCATAGCACAATGCTGAAAACACTGACCAATAGTGCTGGCATCATGGGTTCAATCCCGTGCTGTGCACAATGAATAAGGCTGATTGAGCCATTACCTGTTATGAGGAATAGCAATCTAGGAGGCATGTCACATTTTATTGTAATTTCTACTGTTAGCAAATGCACTATCAAAAAGCACTGTAATATAAGGTGATGCATAAGGCGCCCTACAATGTACCTTAAAGATCACATTTGAAGGTGCACTGTCCACCAAGGCACCCCACAATGTTGCATATAGGGCGCTTTACAGGGTGACGTATGTGGCAGGGCAAGGTCGAAGCACTGTCTGTGCTGGCATCACTGTGCATTGTAACGCATCGAAATCGTAAGTAGGTGAGCAGACGTGCAAGAAGGAACAGCAGTGTAGCACAATGGTTAGGACAGTGACTGATGGTGCAGGCGTCATGGTGTTAGATGAGCAGTGATTACCGTTGGCTCAGGTAAGTCTGTCTACGTCATGCACCTGTACATCAATCTGTGCTGCCACCTAAACAGAAGCCCACCAGAGAGTATTGCACCTATCAGGGTGTACCAGAATGCACATCATAAACAACCACGTCAGCAAAGGTGATTTATAATGCTATCCATCGTCCATGTTCACATGTTGGCAACTCCCAGGGCAGCATAGTAGATCCCCCATAAACTGACTGAATGGAAGGTGTGCCATAAGATGCCCCAATCATGTATAGGTCAACCCAAAAACGTTTCCCAGAAGCACTAAGCTCCCCAAATGTGAGGGGCAGCAGAGGTATGTGGCAAACACATATGTAACCTAAACACGTCACAGAGCTGAAAGGAAAGGCAATGCAGAAGTAAAACAAGAACAGAGATCACAGGTGCTCAACTACAAAAAGCAGCCCCAGTCCATGTGGCAGCTACACAAATGGACAAACATATTGGAGATAGGTGTAGCTATGTACAGAGTGATGGCAATGTACCATGCTGTAATGATAGTGTGTGACATAGGATGGGAAGATGTGTCCAGCACAGGAGACTGAAATGGCAGGATAGGTGAAATATCTGGATGACAGTGGAGTAGCAGTGCTATGCACAGCACACACACGAGAGGCAACCATGGGGACATGAAATGCAGGAAGGTGTAGGAATGCAGGACGTGTCGTAGCAGCATGCACATCAGGGTAGGATGGCACAACAGCTGGCAGACAGAAGATGGACAGAAGCATGGCTCACAACTCAGATGAGGGTACAATGTGCACACAACACCAATCTGCTGACATATGACCGTAAAACAAATCGAAACCACATCTGCAGGACAAGCACACACATCCAAGGGAACAGAGAGGGATCACATCTACGACCACTACCACAAATGCAAATGGAAAAAACGCTAGGACACACCACCAACGTGAGCGCAGTAGCAAAGGCTGCATACAGAAATAGTCCAAGCCATCACACAAGATGCATGCTGGTTATAAGGACAGGAATCCCCCCAAGAAGAAACATGAACAAATGCACATGCAGATCTGGTGTTTACAGATCAGATCCCAGTCTGTATTTGGCTCCATGGACACATGCACACACACACAATGAGATGTTATGCAGTCGATAAAGCATGCAAAAGAGGAAAGAAAACAAACCCCAAGGGTAGCAGAGGATGCCTGGTGGAGCTGGGTAGCAATCTCGGGCATGACAGGAGACAACTCAACATGACGACAACTCTAACACACACCACCAGAACCGCAACACAACAAAACCCCCAGGTGCACTGCACTGTAAAGACCATCACGAAAGAGACCTATGTAACAGATAATATATGATGGCTAGGGAGCACTGAGTGCACACCTTGCTGTACAATGACGACAGACAAGGGTGTGTGTATAGGTGATGAACCTGCTGCTTAATGATGGCTCAGTTATCATAATCGAAAAACTATAAATACAAATGTGGGGATAAAACCTGCAAACCAATGAGTTCAAACACATGCCTCCAAACACACCCACAAAGAACACAATGAGCACAAGGCAGAAGTAATAGTCCAAAGGGAGGGTCTGTATGGGAACGTATCATACCCAGTGATGTGCCAAACAGCAGACACATACACAGCTGCCATTGTACAAGGATGTGAGCACAGGTGGGCTGTGGACATGACCAGCAAATCAGTAGACACAAGTGTAAATGTGCACAAAGAGTGGAGGAGTAGCCTAGTGCGCACAAAGCTGTCTTGGACACAAACCAAACAGGCCTCATCTCACACTGGCACTACATGTGCCTTGTTCAAGTCACTGCAGGGACACCGTCAAGGAAACCATGGAGTCCCTGGGGCACAAGGAGTCATGATTGAATCAAAGGCACCCATTGTGTTGCATGATTGTCACCATGATCAAGTAGTAAAAGAGACAAATGTCTGTCAAATACACATATTTATTATGGTCGCTCCTCAGACATACGTTAGACACTGCAATCATAATATCAAGGTGAGTCCCTCCATGGTGAAAGATGGAAACATATGTAGCAGGTTAAAAACCCACATGCTACATAAAGGTCACTGCCCTGAGCACACATGAAAGACATGAGACATAATGTGCATCAGGTGCATGCTATGCCCTGGGTAACAGGCCCACACACCCCACTTGTTGCAGCATGGCTCAATTGTGTGTCGCAGATATCAGTGCATGGAGACTGTAGGCGTTGCATGATGATGAAACGACAAAAATCACCGGACCCCCGAAACATAGCCATCACCCAACACAGGAGGCACACAAATGAAGAAAACAGATGCTGGGGCAATGTTGTAATGTGACAAAAAAAAGCTCTGAACGTAATGTTCCAGAACCACATAATGGCTGATCCTCAAGACAGATATGCTACAATGCACACCCCAAATATCATCACAAGCAGAATGACCATATGCTAACAGGTAGCAGAGGCACATGAACACAGAGAGACTAGACATCAAAAACCCTTCAGAAAGCTACAGACATAATACCATGCAGGAGGTACACCCTGCATGTTTATGTGGGTAGACAGTGTCTGGACATATATAGCATGGTACATGGACTGCAGAAGTGCAGGAGGACAATGGACACCCACACTGACACACACCAAATGTAATGGTGCAATGAGATTGACGTTACTGCAGGGGACAAACAGGACTGTGCAGACGTGCAATGCAAGGTGTGTACACACATGCAGAGTGTCACGTCTGCACAGTAAACAAACACAATAACCAGCATGTTCATAAGCAAATGATGGCCAAACATCTTACAATGAACCACACAGAGGCCATAGATCCACATTCTGTGTCTCACAAACATAGTTAGTCACAAGCACAATCACCATTCGCACACAAACATGATACAGTGATGCCACACATGCATGTAATCACCCTTGCCCACCCCAAACATCAATCAAGGATGGTGGTGGCCATGAACATGTGGTTGTGTCAAAGCCTGTATCATGTCCAGGTGGAGGGCAATTGGACATAGACAAAAGGACTGCTCCATCTGTGCCTCTATGCCACAAACATGCCTGTATGCTTTAGTTAAAACAAACAGATGAGCGTATCCTGTGTGCCCTGTCACACACATGGCCAAAACCAATACACCAACCAACTGTGGAGAAATGTCCAAAATACATAGTGAATGTCAGTCCCTGATGCGCACAGTGTCCCAAAAGCAAGGTGTCTCTGCAATCCAACTGAGCAGTTCAAAACATCCCTTGCAAACATGGGAATGCATAATAAGGTGGCACATTCCAATATGACACACTCCGTGAAAGGTCATCTGTGTCCCTGCAATCAGCATGACTCTCAGCCACAGCATGGCACAAACTGTGTGTTGTACAGGTCAGTCATGGCCAAACCAGCAGTCCAAGAGGAAAAATGTCCATCACAGGCCTGTGTTCCACTCTCAAACGTCAAACATCCAATGGCAGATATCTCCAGAAACACGTACATGGTGGTCTGTCCCACAACAGGTGTTGGATGGCGAGCCCAGGTGCACCGGAGGAAATGGGTCCATTATGTCTCCTGTCCTGTGTCACAAGAGGATAAGTATGGTCTTATTAGACACTGTGCAAAAACACCACAAATTGCCAAAATCCAAAACGCACAAAATAGGGAATAAAGGGATGCAAAGGCAAACATTACAGGATATGGACATCAAATCTAAATCAGATTATAGCCATCAGTAAATGTCAATGCATACACGGGTCTCACATGGCTATGGTTAGTTACAATTCCATGTCACACAGCCATTTCACAGCAACACACTATATGCATCTGTATGTGTCCACAGAGATGCAACATGACATGTCCATTAGATGAAACGAAACCCAACAACAGGTACAGCCAGATTTAATCCCCAAATAAGAAAGGTACAACATACCCCGTTTGTGCATCATGTGTATGTCATCAATTCCTTCAGCTACTCCATAGCCACATCTGGTCACAGTGAAGGGAGACAATGTCAGCCAAACATGTAGAATCAGCATGTAAAGTCACTCGTGATGCATCTCCACATTATGCCTATATATGAGAGAAAGAAAAGTTGTTCAACACTCGTCCCACCAAACACACAACAGAGTTCTGCTCACAGCCCACAACACATGTTGACCATGATGACAAGGTAAACAGCAGTACGGTAGAGGTAGCATACCCAACAATGCCCCCCGGGTACCCACACCCCTCAACCCACATGATAATGTACCATGCCAGGACACTGCATCACCACTTAGTTAACCCAGAAACACACACCCACACAGTATGCGTAGGTCAGCGGGACAGCTGTAATACATGGCCTGTATGTGCACAAGTGCAACATTGTGCACATAACCGCCCAGTCACATGCATAGATACCCTATTGATGTCTGATCGAACTATGTTGCTGGAGGCAGCAAGTGTTGGATTCAGCAAACAAGATTAAACACACACACATGTAGCTCTGCTGTAAATATGGCTGAACAAGTTGTCCAGTGGATATACTGTACACAAACACATGGGGAGATGTGTGACAACAGCAAGATATGGGTCAGGGAGGCTCAAGGAAAATAAATGAACAACAACATCTGCACAATATGACACATCCCAGATTACATGTTCTCCCCCTGACCTCACACACATACAATGTAGCTGAAGATCCACATACCCTGGACCACAGCATCTTGGCTGATGTACCGTCACGTGCAAATGCCACACAGGAACAGCATCCTCAGGAATGATGTCCTGTGGAGTGGACAAAACACCAGACAGAAACAATATGACATGTTCTAGCTGTGAATCCCACACTGCAAATCACTGTCCCCAGCTGTCAGACACCACAACATGGCCTGCCGAATGACCGTTCACTCTCACACTGTACTGATATCTCACATGGGAGGGCAGCATGTAGATGTCTGATGCTAAGTGACGGTCCCCAGAATCCCACTTTCGCCTCCCCTCCCCCTCTGTTGTTCCGCGCACTGGTCCAAAGACGTGTCTGCACCCACCATGTTTGGGGCGCATCCCAAGGTGACACTATTTGACTGTGTCACCCATGTTGACACCAATACCCCATCTCCATGTGTAGTGTTCTCCAAATGTTGTGTGTCATCCCCGTCTAAATAGCTGTGACACCCGGAAATATGCATCAACACCTCCTGTATCCACTGTGCAAATGCATCTTCTGCAGTGTACATCTCCTACACCAAATAATACTGACAGTTGTGTGCTGCGCATGTGTTGACAAACATGACAATGTAAGCACCATGCCTGTCAAACAATACCCCCATGTCTGTTTGTCACCTGACCATGATGGCTACATCTCATCCCACTGTGTGACAGTGAGAATGTTAAACCATGGATAGGCTATATGTGCATCTGCTCTAAATAACTCCCATCTAGGTCGGTGTGTATGCGGACATAACATCCCTTGCTAGTGTCCACAAGGTATCTGTGGATGTGGACTGTGCTATCCTGCCCTACACACAACATGTCCCAGAGCCAGGAGGCAAATGTTGAGATAGTATCACCTACATATGCCATGCGGCAAATGAAAAAAACTGCAAACCGCAAACATCACCCACACATGCAGTGTCACCATTGGCTACAGTCATTCACCCCTTGGTGATCTGACCCGCTGAACCTCTGTATGTGTCGACATGTAAAATACTGCAATGAATGACTCATCTCCAAAAAAAACAGTAGCAATGATATGGACCCCTGGCTCCACACTGCACATGTCCACATGACTCACCATATCCATGTCTGTGCTACGTGAGGAGGTATTCCGTACGGGACAATGTGTGTTTGCACCAACACCCGTCCCAAGTAAGCAATCACATCATGGGAACGTAGTCATGCGCATGTGTACTGGGCTATGTCTGACACGTTGCACCATACCTAACAAACATACACACATAGCCAGCGCACCGGAGCATAACACACACACAAGCACCTACAGATTGTAGGAGATGAACAAAGAGCCCACAGGAAAGCTCTCCACAAACATGTGCCTCCCTCCCACAGTGAACCCCGTACCATATGCCTGACACCGTGCTCCACACACACACGAAAAAGACATAACTGGGTTAGCACAGCAGTTGTTAACACAAACAGCCACTGACTGGTACTGTCAGCCCAAAAAGATCCGAAAGGTGTATCCACACCGACCCACACAATACACCAACAGCTGCTGTTGTGCCCTGTGCACAGTGTCCATCACACACTCATGGCTATATGCTACCATTGGATGTTCAGTGTAATGACAATGCAGTGTTGCAGCAGATAGCTACATGGTCAGAAACATCACCCGTGATAACCATCACACGCACACAACAACACATATATGTGGGAATATATGCAATACATACCAGTGAATATCTCTGCAATCAACCTCCGCCTGATCGCTGTGCCCGCCTGTGTGTCACCACTGCCATGTACAGGGGGGCACGGTGGATCCTCCTCCAGATCCTCATTAATCTCTGCAGGGATATCATGCCTGAGAGCAATGTTGTGCAGGATGCAACAGGCTAGGATTATCTCTGCAACAGTCATTGGCTCATACTGTAAGGCCCCACCTGTCCTATCCAGACACCTGAAGCGACTTTTCAACACGCCAAAGGTGCGCTCTATGACAGAGCGGCTGGAGGCATGGGCCTCATTGTACCTCCGCTCTGCACGTGTCCGTGGCTGACGCACAGGGGTCAGCAGCCAGGGGCGACACCCATACCCTGCATCACCTGCAAAACGAAATGTTACAGGTGAATACATGGACGCATGCCAGCACAAATTGACACAGGTATAGACGTGAGAAACAAATGCATAACACCTCATGACAGAAAGCTCTGACAGCAGAAATGTACATTTGCCAAAATAAGACCTCTGGTGATAGAAATGGAACAAAGGGCCTCTTGATTCTGTGCAGACATGCCAAACAACACCACAGTCCCATTTGTGCCTCCACAGATACGCTATGTGTAGCACATGCGTCTTGTTATGCAGTTAATGTTATAAGCACTACCACCACCAAGGTTAGACTAAACCACCAATACACAGATAACATGTGAAATGTATATGTTAGCAAACTAAACACCACAATAATGTGTTGTGAGGCAATGTAGGTGCCAACACACAACATGTCTGACCTGGAGGTCTGACAAGATCAACACAAGCTCACCTCCACACCCCGTGTCCTGAAAGGTCTACATATCTACATATAGCAGCCTGACGCCATATGCTGTTGCTTGTTGACCACCAACCATGTTAGTAGACACCCTGGGCATTGTCCCCATCATGTTCCCATCCGTGTTGATCAGCGCTCCACAGAATTGCACACTGTAGCCCACATGAGCCTACCAATATCACAGTTACTGAGTTTGACTACATTCCTGTGTATGTGCTACCAATACCTCTCTGTATGGCCCCAAGTTGGCCCCTTGCCCTTGCTGTCACCCTTACCAAATGCTGAATAACAGCAGGATAATCACATACAATGATGCCTACGTACCACACATCTGCAGTGGCCCAAGGTAATGCAAACCCTAGACTATTTGCCCCCCCTGCCATGGCACAGGCCTAACCATTAACATTCCGATGCAAACATGTACTCCCATTTGCAAAGGTCAGGAACATACATCATACGTCTCAACCCCCCCTCCCCATTAGCTAACATGAAATGGCTAACAACCACAGTACTGAGTGAGTGTGTTGCCGTCACACACACATGACAAGTGTTAGGTGCATTGATTGTCAAGGACATAAATGTTACAGGACATACCGCAGTTCTAATCCAAAGCCACGTATGCACAGCTGGGTGAGAAGGACACTAAACCCCCTCCCCCTCCCTGTGGCCACATGAAATACACACACAGGTAGCAAACGACAACCAGGATACACATCTGCACAGGTGCATAGTTCGAACACCACCATCAGCACGTTTATCACAGATATTGTTTCACAACTGATGTTACATGTCCAATCATGTCCCCTGTTACGCAACGTGTACTACCCCCTAAGGATGTAAAGTGATAACTTTCCTCTGTCTGCTGAATGTGAGTTCAATATCCAACTGCACATAGAGGAAACGGCGCACTATATGAGAGATGTTACTCAAACACACACATATATGCATGATGTCATGATATATTTGGAAATACTCACCCAGCAATATACAGTCCCCATACTGTCCCTCCTCAAATTGCTGAAATAGTGCTGAGCGATGCAGGATATAGGAGTCGTGGGTGGACCCTGCAAACCTTGGGACCACATTCAGAATATGCAGATTAGCATCACATACAACCTGAACATTCAGGGAATGGTAGTGTTTGCGGTTGCGGAACACCACCTCCCTGTCTCTGGGCGGGACCAGGGCAACATGTGTGCAATCAATAGCTCCCATCACGTGTGGTATCCCGGCTAACGCCGCAAAGGCTTGGTTCAGGGTCCCCCACTGTTGCCTATTGTGGGGAAGGCCTGTGTAATTCCCCACCCGGCTGACCATGGCACGCAGTACTGGTGAAGACAGCGTGAGAAGGTGGGGCGGCTCATGCCACCCACTGCGGCCACAGATGACTGGAAACAGCCAGAGGCAAAAAAATGTAAGGCAGCAAGGAGCTTGACTAAACCCGGTATGGCATGGGAACCGGTCAGTCAGGGCTCCAGTCAGGTCTTAGATCCTCATAGAGCCCCCTAATAGCCCTTGTGCTTAGTCGGTAAAGGGAGATGACCTGGTCCTCAACGCATGCCCTGGAGCTGGGCCCTGGGCCTGTAGAGCGAGTCTGCCGAGCCTGCACCTCGGCACGCCGTCTGCGCCGTCTACGCACAGCACATCTCTGTGCCGCCTCCACAGGAGCAGGTCTGATTTGCTGCGGGTCCACACCCATGCCCTGTGCCACAGCCACATGGACACCATAATCCCCTGTCCAGCAACCGCAGCATCCGCCCACGTCTTCGGGCACATGCAACAACATATATCTCCGCCATCAATCCCTCCACTGTGGTCACACACAACACACACACACCACACACACACACCTCCCGAAACACTGGACACCTTACAAAACAATACAGACACTAGCCACACAAGACCATACACTACAGACAACACAAACAAAGAACACTACAATGAGCACTACAATCACTACACACCACAATACAACACTACAAACGCTACAGAAACCACTACAGTCAGCAGTACATGCACTACAAGCACAACAGACAACAGCAAAACACTACATACACTACAAACAACACTAGTAACAACACCTGCTCTCAGCTCTCTCTATCTCCCAAAACAACACTCGCCGCGCCTACAAAACAACCCTCAATGTGGCCAAATGTTCGGCATCATTTTATATAGGTAAATGGATGTCCGTAGAGTGCGCATGCGCCGTTGTGCGACTTCGCCGCTTGTGCGCGGCGCCCCTGTACAACAGTTTGCGCATGTGCAATCCGTTACGCATGGGCGTTTGCCTGTGCGCGCCGCACACATTCAAATGATAGCGCATGTGCGTGTGGATGTGTGCGAGGCGCATGTGCAATTTGATGCTTATGTCTGTTGGTTTGTGCATGGCGCCCATGTGCATCTCGTTATGCCTGTCCGGATGCGTTGCCTGTGCGTGACGATGCACACACAAACGCACATGCGCAAAGAGTTGCACATGCGTGCCTCGCACACAACCAAACCCACCAACGAACGCCTATGCGTAAGTGCAGTTACGCACCGCGCACAAGCAGCACCGTCGCACAATGTCGCATGCGCAATGTAACCAACGTGCAAAAAACAAATATAAAAACACTACAACGCCTGGAAAACGTTGAGGATTGTTGGAGGACGTATAGTTTTGTGAGAGATAGGTTGTGGAGGAATAGGTTGGTGAGGGTTCATAGTAGGAGGTGTGTTGTATCTGTAGCCAAATAGTTTGTTTGGTTGTCATTTGTCTCTGTAGTGTTGGGTGTATTGTTCCGTTTACTGTGTTGGTTTATTGCTATTGAGTATATAGCTGTTGTGTCTGTGTTGTACGTGGTGTTGGAGAGGCAGAAGGGATGTTGTGCGGTGTGGTGGGGTGTGGGGAGCGGACATGTGAGAGGAGGGTGATGGATGAGCAGAGTGAAAGGGATAGAGAGAGGGATAGAGAGGGGGACAGAGAGAGGGAGAGGGGGAGGGATAGAGAGAGGGATAGAGAGAGGGAGAGAGAGAGGGGGAGAGGGTGGGATAGAGAGAGGGAGAGAGAGAGGGGGAGAGGGAGGGATAGAGAGAGGTATAGGGGGAGGGCGAGTTTGGGAGAGGGTGAGGGTGAGGAGGTGGGCCCACCAGTGCCACTGGGGCCAGGACCTGCAGGCCCTATGGAGGGTGAGCCATCAGCAAGGGCCAGCCTGCTCCCAGCAGACACACTGGGAAAAGGAAGAGGGTCCCTGTGCCTGAAAGCCTGAGAAGGAGGGCCACACGGTTCACAGATGGGAGAACCACAACCTCCTATCCATGGTGCTAGAGCAATACTAGGTTCCTCTTGTTGGCAGGCTGAGGGGCACACGGAACATCAACAGCAGGGCGGAATGCGGTCATGGGAGGAGGTAAGGGGGGGTCAGAAGGCGTTGGCTGAAGGGCAGGGGGACAAACTGCGGGAGCTTTACTAGAGAGCCTCAAAAAGAGGTTCTCCGACATCAAAAGAGGTGTGTCGCTCAGCACATGTGTGAGGCCGAGAACAGGTGGCATGCAACTCGTGGCACAGTGGCGGCGGCCCCCTACCAACCATGCTCAGCTCTCCCTGGAGCAGCAAGCTTGCACAGAGACTATCTGTCCTGTCTTTCCTACAACACATATGGGACTGCCTACGGCGCCTGGACACCCGCACACACCACAGGCAGGTATTATGCTATTCGGCATATCCATTATCGACTGCATGACCGCCTCTCCCATGGGATCACGCATTGTGTAAAGATAGTTATGTGAGTGGTCTAGTTGGGATTGTCCTGCCTATCTGCCGAGACGCATCTACAGGTACACAAGGCAGGAAGCAGCCATCACAAATGTGACTGTCAGTAACCGGAGCGACAGAGCTGCACGGGGAATGTTTGCCGCAGCTAAACAGATCATAACGTATTTGGCAGACTATCCCTTGCGCCTGCGTGCGCTGAACTGGCCTCCTTCATCCAGGTCGCTCCCTTCCAGTGTTTGAGGCCTCCATTGGTAGCCCGACGGACGTCTCTCCAAGTTGTATCACTCCCTGTCCCCCGCAAACCTTTGTGTAAAATGATGTCAAACCACCTATACTCCCTTGTTATCCAGTGTGTGTGCGGCTGTATTGTGGCTCAACCGACACCGTACCTCCGCTGGGGGTGTATTTCAGGAATCGTGATAAACATTTTCCGCATCCTCATGTCCCAACCTCTGTGGGGCATCAAGGCCTCTGCATGCAATGGAGCCAACGTCACTGAGGGGACTGCTATGACTCGTGGGAAACCAACGTTTCCCTGCTTGTAACCGTCACCATTTACTGTTGTCGCAACCAGTATAGGCTCTGAACCATTTTACCCGGCTCTGCATTGCCTTGTCCAAACACGGTGGCTAGGAAGTCATGACGTCCTCAAGTCTCTCCTCGATAACATTTTGTCGTCTCCCATGCCACATGGGGTACAAGCGTGTCGCCCACTCTACAGGATCAGGTAACCCTACAATCAACATCTCCTGAGGACTAGTTAATGCTCTGGCGTTGGTACGCCTCATGATGCCAGCATGGGGTAATGGCTCCGTCCGTGACCCGCTGCATAACAAACATTGCCGCTTCACATAGGCTGCGGGAGCCACCTGGCCCCCAAAGGCCATCAAAGGGGTTGCAGTTTGTTCCAGAGGCCTCTACAGCCCTCACGAGAACATACCA